>OX375774.1:4815000-7215000 GCA_947359385.1 Chesias legatella | reverse complement strand
AGTAAGGACGCAACTCCTTGTTTTGCTCTCACACATATTTGTAGCTAGTTTAGGTATTTAGGTACACAACTGATAATTTCAGAGTTGTATGCAGATGTTCCTTTTATTTATTGATACTGATTCTACTGGTTTAAATCAATGATTCCAAGAATAGTTGTGTTGGTTTTATATTTTAAGTTATAAACAAATATTTTATAAATAATTTTACACTTATCTAATACATTAGAGTATCTCAAAGATCAGACGTAAATAAAGTATTTATTTAATAGACGATACAAATAATGGCTAGATCCACTATTATCTGTAAAGGAGCTCCATTGTATAGATTAATGCCTTCTGACGATACATTCACAGATGTTAGTTGGAAATGGTTTATATTTATTATATTGAAACAACTTGGTCCACGTTACCAATCTGATGTGCACAACAGATCATTTAACCTATCATAGTTTATATTTTAGTATAAGATAGAGTGAAGATGTAATATCCACTTTGTATTAATTTAATGAATTGATTTATATTTGAATGATGAAATTGGTTCACAGATGTTGATACATTAACACTTACTATGCTATTTATTTTTAATTTACCTTTTGCCGGCTTGTTGAGCACAAAGGTTTATGAATAAGTATTTCTATCAAATAACAATGTTATGATATTACTAAGCTGTGTCTAGTTTTCGTAATAGCTTTCCAAAGTGAGACTGGTAATCATCCATTATTATCACTGTTGCCGAACTACCACCTACTCTTACTTTATTTTACCGGTACTGATATATTGGTTTGAGAAACCCAGATATCTCACGGAATTGCTAGTTAGGCTATGCGGTCTGGTCAAAAAGGGGTACGACTCCACCTAGCTGTAATACCTAAATGGTCAGCATATTGGTTTGTGAGATCTGTAACCACCTCAATTGATCAGTTTTGAATTATTGTTAGGGTTGAGACACATTGCTAAGTACTGTCATTTATTATAATCTTATAAATATTGATAATGTGCTCTGCTTGTTCTGCATTATGGCACTATACCTCAGTTACAATCTCAGTACGAGTTTAGGAACTTACTGAATGTGAAATACATTCATTAGCATAAGTGAGCCAAGCTCTTATTTATAATTTAATTTAAATTACTGTTACAGTACAGTAAATCATTGTGGATATAGGAGAGTTTTATACTCTTTTCATCATTAACTCTTGCTCGTATGCTATACGAGTTAACTAAATCTCTTCGGAGAATAATAGGACCTTTCCTCTTCTTTTGATTAAGGAGGGTTAAGTTCCGCAGGTTCGATGGGATAATACTTTATTATGCCACGAATAGAGGATTTCCTAGACGACAAATCCTAGAGTTGTCAGGAGTCGAAATTCATAGCATGGCGCGGGGAGGGGCGTCGAGCCATAGTTTGTGAAGATGCCGTTGGCCCACAAACTATGTTCGTGGTATAAAATAATAAGCTGCTATTTTTACAGCAGTATTAAATAAATTCTTGTTATTCATTTTTCATTATTAAATTAGAGTATGTACTATTCCTTTAGTTCAAACTTTTGATTAATTATAACAATCTACTTTTGTAATAGTACATTTATAATTCTCCAGATCTAATATTTATTCTTAGGGACTTTCTTCACTATGCTACCCAATACCATGTCTTATGTCTACTACCAGCATACCTCTTAAAGAACCTTCTACTTAACGGGTTACTATGAAACACAACGAACAGTCCTACCACTAATTCGATCACACTATTGGCCATTATAAATATTAAGATTTAGAATATATTTTCGAAAAATTTTTGATCTGAGTGTCTTATTACGGATGGAAGGGGGAGGTCCGTTACAGTACTAAAGTTGGTATTAACCCTTCCTGCAAAGTGAGCGTTCCTTAGTTTGGTTCCCATCCGAGAGGAATATTTTTGTGAAGACTATTTGATTTGCATCTTGAGTCTTCGTTTGTATTCTCTTAGTATCACGAGACGACATCATTACACACAGTACAATTATAAATATGAAACTTTAGTAGTGAAACATTTTTCTGTCAGTCACACTGAAAGTTTAATAAACTTATACTGTACCACACTCAACGCAAGGGTAGAAAAAACATAGTTCATTATTGGAATCAAAATAACCTCTGACAAATGCAGTTCCGTTTGTGGCCAAAATCTAAAGCTGCAGTGAAATTTTTAATTTAAAGAGCTGCCGTACGTTGTCGGGAATTCGGGCGCCGGAATAGTTTTCATTGCCACTCTCTATCAGCACTGACCTCGCTAAAAGCTTTTTCATTCAGGGGATAAGTTGGAACGGAAAAATTATTCCAAACGAAAAGCTCGCAACGTATGTTTACATATCGGTACTAATCAGTTCCGTCACGACAGGTTTGATAAAACAATATTCACGATAACGTTTCACTTGTACGAATGACCAACAGAATTTTAGCGATTCTAAGTGTTCGATTCCCACCCAGGACAATTGTCTGACGAAAATAGACGTTTGTGCTGTGTCTGGGTGTTAATATGTGTGTATTTACAAAAGAAAGTATATAAGTATTATACCAGTTGTCTGGTTTCCATGATACAAGCTATGCTTAGCTTACTTTGGGGCTAGATGGCGCTAATTTCCAAAATGTATTGCAAGCGGACCATATTCAGCTTTTAAGGTATATCTGTCATATCCAACTACAACTAAAATCAGTAGATTAAACACAAATTTTCTGAACTTTAAGGCCAATGAGTCACTCACTCACTCGTATAAAACAGAAAGTTGTGAGAGATGAGAATTAAAAAAAAAGTTAATAAAAATAGAATAGAACAAATGACAAGAGATACATTTATCTTCGACGTACACATGAATGTTAAAAACACAATACCTCCCTTCACAACAATGGCAATAGTTTGATAAATTGACGGAAACAAAATATATTAATCCTTTGTTGTCCACGGTTCGTTGTATGGAGAACATAAACAAATATGACCCGCATATCAATGAAAAAACCTAACATATGCGCCATTTATTGCTTACATTACTGCCAAAGCATCGACATCCAAATAGTTCCTAAAAACAATTCAAATGTAACTACAATTTGCACTATGAAGAATTATCAAACTACACCAAATTGTGAAACCCTCGGTTAAGCAAAATTCTAATTAAGGTAATTTGTTAGGTGATAAAAGAGACATCTGCCTTTTAAAGCTTTAAGAGATTTAGGGTATGTTTTGATGAGTCTGGGCTATCAGTTATGTTCCCTTTTTAATTAAATCATCAAGCTTAGAAAATAATTAGAACTTCGCAATTACAGTTTTTCATAAAATAGTTTTAATATTTATTATTGTTGTAATTGTTATTTTTATTCATGTTGGTCGGAACTGGGTGCAAAACGATGCGTTTTGGTCCGTCTGACAATTAAGAATAGGAATCTCTAAAGTTCCTTTTCCTTTAAAATTCCTATTCTTAATTGCTTAGAGTCTAAGCTTTTTTCTTTTTTATGGCCATGGAAGGCCGCTTGAAACTATTCTGCTTTTGCACTATCGTCCAACTCCCGGACTCATTCGCGAACCTACACGAAATCAACCGATCCCACAAACCAACACTCCATACAATCGTCCAAACATTTGGGTCACATATATCATCCGTCCTAGCCTTGTTCCCTGGAGTTTGCTTGAAACAGGTTTGGGCATCTAGACATATAAAAGTCAATACCCAAGCTGCAACTCAAAGCGGTAGCGATATTTGCAGCTTGTGCCTGAAAGCTTCGCCGCATTCGATTTCATAAAAGTGTTATTTACTCTGAGCTGAAAAAACTGTTTGCTCACTATTTTCCGTTCCGTGGCTGATTTTTCCTCTAACATAAAGGTAAAAGAGGCACGAGAAAACAATATCTGCAGGTTAAGAGGCTATCAAACTTTTACGGCATTTTGAAGAGCATAGCGCCGTAACTTCGAGACAAAACAAAAAGGAGTGTGAACTTTAGCCATAAAGTAGCTGTGCAACTAGTGGCACAATATAACAGGTAAAAGACCTCTGGGGAACGAATTTTCAATAAAATGCACCATATTTTGCTCGACTTTGCACAAATGTTAAGTATGGGATATATAAATGGATGGATACTTGTTTCAGGGAGTCCAGATACAGAGACGTTTCCGAGGTCCCTGAAAACAAATTAAATATCTGAGATTATCACATCCGACTTGTAGCTCTTTGTTCGAATATTTGTTACCACATTTACTTATTTATTTACGATTTTAATTTAGATCATAGACTTCGCTTATAGCTCATAACCTGGAGAAACACATAGGATATTTTGATTTCCTGTCTTACGCTGGCGAGACCTGAAAGAAAAGATAATTTACGGCATAAATTAATTAATTGGCTTGCTGATAAAGAGCCTGGAGAAACACATAGGATATTTTGATTTCCTGTCTTACGCTGGCGAGACCTGAAAGAAAAGATAATTTACGGCATAAATTACTTAATTGGCTTGCTGATAAAGAGCCGGTGTATAAAAATGACTATAAGTCTAAGTACGATAATAAACCCTGGTGTAGCCGAAAGCGGCACTTATCTAAGAATAAGTTATTTATAGGTGCAAATGTTTAAATCAAGCCACAAAGGGCCAATAACTTATTATGTTCGCCAATTAGTTAACAGGTATTTAATGCTTATATCGTAATTAATAAAAATAAATAGGCTTCAATTATTATAATATATTTGCTTTCATACAGACTGTTAGTGACATCTATGTGAATAATATTGTACTAAGATGGAATCCATCTACCGTACGATTTTTCCAGCTCGCTTTTCCCTAACATTCTCCTTGTTTTCAAGATGGTTCCATTTTGAAAACATAGATGACACTAAAACAAACAGAAAAGCTTGGAAAACTGCGCACATTTATGAATGAAGTGCACTGTATATTACTTGATTCCACATAGAGATGGCACTGTGTAATCTATACAAATAAATAAAATTGGAGTGTCTGTTTGTAACATTAATATAACCGCTTTTTACTAAGTGCATATGGTTGTATACACGGTATATATACCAAAACAACATTTTTCTGTCTGTGTGTTTGTTCCGGCTAATCTCTGAAATAGGGACCGATTTTGACGGGACTCACTGGCAGATAGCTGATGTAACAAGCAGTAACTTAGGCTACTTTTCCGAGAGATAAAATAGGGATAGGTACGTGATAAGAATTCCACGCGGACGAAGTCGGGCAACAGCTAGTATTATCCTAAAAACCATGGATAATTAACGGCGTCGAATGAAAAGCTATTTTAGCAGTTTTTTGGGACGTCCTTTTTCTTCGACATGGAGGTCAACGCCATAATTATTTTGCCATTGTGTACGTATTTAACAGTTTAATATTTAGTTATACGCGATTAGAGCACGAATTAAGTACAGTCGTTGTTATTTTCTTAAATCTTTTAATTAGTGATTAAGTAGAGAAATACCTAGAATTAATACATTTTATACCAATGCTTTTTTATATTCAAACCGAATTCATCCCCAAAGTAAAAATATAACACACAGGAGAAATAGAATACGACGAAAGGTGAAACCAGCCTTTAAATTTCACATTGCAGGGTAGGAGACACAGGCCTACCTACAGTTGACTAGCAATTCTAATCTACTACTGGCCAATATAAGTACAAATAAGAATATTAATAGAGGTTACAATCCCTCGGATTTCTGGTTCTAGTACATGCCGGTTTCATCACGATGTTTTCCTTCATCGTTGTGCGATATTGGTAGCACACCATATTTTTCAAGCGAAACCCCATCTGAACCTAAATTAGCTTCTTGCAGATTAAAACAATGGTTTCTAGGCCACCAAGCACTGAAAAAAGGATACCGTTTTTCTCATTATAACGAGTTTCAAACGGGTTCATATTTACCTATTCCAGTCTCGAATATATCTGAAACAAAAATCGTAAAACCTTAACATTTCCAAGGAAAATAAATAGAATAATGTGGAAGGTATGAAACAATATAAAAACAAACTTTACGGCTCTTACCCGTCGAGGGTCCGTATAAGGGATTTTATGTGTCTGTTCAAGATCACAATTTAATCCAAGAAAAATATGTTTTCCCTACTGACAAAGCTGACACGGTAACCAAGTCATATTTATGACTTAAGTAAAACTAAGATAACAATTATAATAATAATATTGGTGGACAATTCACACAGCGCTATCTAGCCCCAAACTAAGCATAGCTTGTACTATAGGAACAAGACAACTGATATACATATATACTGTAATACTTAAATACTTTTTTGTAAATACATACTTATAATATATATCAACACCCATACACAGAACAAATATATATATTCGTGACACAAATGTTTGTCCTGGGTGGGAATCGAACACACAACCTACAGTGTATGACAGTACAGCACAGAAGGCAGAGTTACTACCAACTGAGCTGTGAGGTCTGTCAGAAACAATCCATGAAATTTTCAACTAAAGATGTGACGTGACGTGACGTGGATGGCGTGACGTTACGTGGCGTGGCGTGGCGTGACGTGGCGTGGCGTGGCGTGGCGTGACGTGGCGTAGCGTAGCTTGGCGTGGCGTGGCGTGACAGTGTGGTGAAAGGATGTTAAGTGCGCCTCAAAGTGGCTCCTTTCTTGCAGTATAATTATGAGGTTGCCGTACTTATAAGACACATGAGACATTCGAATATCATGACATCTTCGCAGGTAGTAGAGCTTTTGTCGAGTTTGTCTGTAGAAATACTACCAGCATATCTTACTTCTGACGCCAAGCTTAAGCATTCGCATAACTGTGTTCCGGTTTGAATAATAAGATTACCGATGAAAATAGGCAAACGAGAAAAGGCCCTTCTCGCCTCAAAATTACGGACGCAACATGACTTATATATACTTCCCTTCCCTTAGCAGAGGTGGACCCAAGTCGTATGGCTTTCGATGTGAGCGAAGTTTATTATTTGACTTTAGGCTGGCCATCTGCTTTCATAGTTTATTCATAATAAACAAAAAATAAATAACACACCGGTTAGATGAATCAAATACGTAAGAACCATCCCTATGTAATCTTTAGGTAATGTAGCAGGTTAAATAAATAAAAAATGTATTTCTGTTTGTCTTAAAATTGCGTCTAAATATAAACGTTACGTAAGCGTGCAAAGCTTATCTCCATCGCAGTACCTGCTCCTAGTTTAGAGTCGAGAAATTCCGGATCGTTTTCCTGCACACACGTAACTGACCACATACCAAGCGAGAACCATCTTTAAGGTACGTACATAATGTATTTCCCATCTTACCGTATAATGGTTCATTCATGGCAGAAGTCGGTTACGTTTATATCTGACTAGCCGCAAAGCTTATATAGCGACAGCAAAATATTTATACATAGTCATGTATTTATACTACCACATTGAATGTAAATACTACTAATTTACTCACTACTAATACTAATATTTAACGAGTCGGGATATGTAGAGTAGTAAAATACTTACACTTATATATTATACCTCACTTTAAATAGGAGGAAGGGCTGAAAAATCAGGTTATGTATGAGGGTATAATCAAGTTTTTACCATTCCCTCATTGCACGAACAATCGGTTCGATGAAAAACCCCTTGCCGTGGTCATCCGAGGCCTGCCCAAGGAGCTCGGCGAGGAGGCCATTAAGGCCGACCTCATCTCCCAAAACTTCCCCGTCCGAGAGGTCCACCGTATGCGTAGTGCAAACGGTCAGGTCCTCTACGACATGGTGAGGGTTCACCTCGACCGGACTCCGGGTGGCAAGGCCATCTTCAAGAAATTGGAGGTGGTCCTCGGTCTCTCGGGTTTGCGCGTCGAGCCCCCTCACCCAAGTCCCTATCCCGCCCAATGCCACCGATGTCAGCGGTACGGCCATTCGGCACGTAAGTGCCTGATGACCCCCCGCTGCGTGAAGTGCATGGGCGTCCACGGCACCGCAGAGTGCAAGCGGACTCCCGACTCCCCTGGCCCCCCGGCTTGCGTGCTCTGCGGGACCGAGGGTCACCCCGCGAACTATCGCGGGTGCCCCAGAGCCCCAAAGGCAAACAAGGCGGTGGTCCGGAGGAACCAGGAGCGAGCTGCTCCTCTGGCCCCCTCCCAACACCCGAAAGCTACCTCCAAGGTAGCCGTCCCGACCCACAGCGAATCACCTCGCCTAGCCCCTACCCTGATCCCCTCGGCGTGGACTAAGCCCCTAGTCCACAGGACTGAGGCCCCGAAAGCCCCAGCTGCGGTCCGCATGACCGCAGTCCCCCCACCGACCCGCCGCGCCCCTGCCTCACACTGCCCCGCGCCGTCCAATCAGCCCTCTAAGGAGGATGATTTCTGGACGATAATGTGTGCCGCATACTCGACCTCCGCCGAAGCTGCCGAGCTTGCCCGGCTAATACGCGAAGCCCCCACCCAAGCCGAGAAGCAGAAATTGTGTCAGAACAATGCCCTGCTGATCGGAGTCCTCAAGCGCACTATGCCCATCCCCCTTACGGTACAAATATGTTAGGACACCCGAAAGAAAGACTTAGGCCCCGATCCCTATCGTTGGCGTTCTTCAACGCTGACGGTCTCCTCAAACAGCGTGGCCGCGTCCACGACTTTCTGACCCGCCATCAAATAGATATCATGCTAATGCAAGAAACCTTCTTGAAGCCGAACAAGGCCACCCCCAGGATGGCCAATTACCAAGCAGTTCGCAATGATAGAGCCCACGGACAGGGAGGTGGTACCATCATCTATCACAAGAGGTCCTTGCATTGCATCCCCATAGACGCACCCCCCCTCACTAACTTAGAAGCCTCCGTGTGTAGGTTAGGGATGACCGGTCATCCGTCCATTACAATAGCCTCTTGCTATCTTGCCCCCGACAAAAACTTGCTCAGAAGGGATATAGAAGCCCTTCTTAACTTGGGAAGCTCAGTCATTCTGGCTGGAGACTTCAACAGCAAGCATGTCCTCTGGAATTGCGTAGCAACGAACTCCAGAGGACGCGTACTTGACAATCTCATCCAGGAATTAAATTTTGATCTCATCTCCCCCTTAGCACCGACCCATTATCCTGGTAATGTCAATCATCGCCCAGACGTCTTGGACATAGCGTTGCTAAAGAACGTAACCCTACAGTTGCGTTCGATAGAAACGCTGTACGAACTCGACTCCGACCATAGACCCGTTCTTCTTCAACTAGGCCCCCCCCAGACTCGTCTCCTCCCACCAAGACCGTGGTGCAGTGGCATAAGCTTGGGATTGCTCTCAAGTCTATCCACTCACCCGACTTGGATAGGATCCCAGACGACATCTTGACTAAGGACGACATTACTGTCGCAGTCGACTCGTTGACCAGCCATGTCACTACCGCCATTGGCGGATCGTCGAAACAGGTCCCGGTGGTGCCCGATCATCGCTGGGTCCTGCCAGACGATGTGAGACGGTTGATCACCGAGTCGAACGCCGCAAACCGACGTTACAGCTCTTGCCCCTCTGAATTTAACCGCGTTACAATGCGTTCCCTCCACCGTCAGGTGAGAAAACGAATTAAAGACCTCCGCAACAGTCGATGGGATGACCTGCTTTCGGAGATCGAGCCGAGCCACCAAGCATATTGGAACTTGGCAAGGTCTATGAAGTCAGACCAACTGTCGACTATGCCCCCTCTTAACCGCCCCAACCATCAAACCCCCGCATTCGACGACGAGGAAAAAGCCGACACGTTGGCTGCCAGCCTCGAAGCCCAATGCGCCCCCAGTCTTAATTATGTCGACCCTATTCACCTTAATACGGTGAACAGTGAAGTTGACATACTAAGCTCGCGAGTCCCCTCTTCTCCCCCTCTGCCCATTATTAGAGCTTCTGAAGTGGAGCACGTCATCAAGGATCTCCATCCGAGGAAATCCCCCGGTTCCGATGGCATAAGCAACAGAGTGCTCAAGCACTTTTCTGTTGCTCTCATTTATCTCCTCGTAAGCATCTTCAATGCGGCAATGGCCAATTGCACTTTCCCCGACGCCTGGAAGGAAGCCAATGTCATTGGCATCCCCAAACCAGGCAAGAAGGCCACGGAGCCTTCTAGTTACCGTCCCATCAGTCTCCTCAAGACCATGGGGAAGCTCTACGAGCGTCTCCTCCTTAATCGTCTCTGGCCCATTGTCAATGAACTTAAACTCCTCCCGGACGAACAGTTTGGCTTCCGAGCCAGACACTCGTGCCCCCAGCAGGTCCTCCGCTTCACGGAACACGTCCTTTCAAACTCTCAAGGCATTTGGCCTAAAGATACCGGAGCCGTCTTCCTAGACGTGGCAAAGGCGTTCGACAAGGTCTGGCACAACGGCTTGGTCTACAAGCTTTCTCAACTTGGTGTGCCAGACAGACTCGTGCTCATCATACGAGACTTCCTGACCAATCGTAGCTTCCGCTATCGAGTGGAAGGGAAGCTGTCCGAACCCAAGCCCATCCGAGCCGGAGTCCCTCAGGGCTCCGTACTAGCCCCCCTCTTGTTCACGCTGTACACCAGCGATGTCCCCCACTCGTTCCAAACAGAACTCGCCCTGTTTGCGGACGACACAGCATTATACGCATCTGATCGGAATGCCGATAGGGTGCGTATAAAGCTGCAAGCCGCACTCAATGCACTCGGTGCATGGTTTACGAAGTGGCGCATTGAGGTGAACCCGACGAAAAGTACCGCGGTGTACTTTTCCCGGCGACGCCCAACGCTCAAGCCCCTCACTCTCTATGACGAACCCATTCCATGGGCGAAGTCTGCCCGCTACTTAGGCGTCGTCCTTGACAAACGTCTTAACTTCAACGAACACATTAGAACTGTTCGTAACAGGGCGGCCTTTATACTGGGTCGCCTCAATAACCTCGTATGCAAGAAGAGTAAAATGTCCCTTGGCAACAAGGTGAGACTTTACAAAGCTTGCATACGCCCCATCATGACATACGCCTCCGTGGCTTTCGCTCATGCTCAAACCCGCCCCCTACAGCTTATTCAAAATCGTTTCCTACGGAAAGCCACGGGCGTTCCCTGGTACGTACGCAATCGCTCCCTCCACCGAGACGCGCGTCTCGAGTCTATTGCCCGCTTCATGAAACTCGCCTCCCAGCGATATTATGATTCGGTCGAGTCCCACCCGAACCACCTGGTTCGCACCATACCCGACTACTCGGTTGTCCCCCCTGCTAGGCGCTCTCTCCGTAGACCAAGACACGTACTTGGTGACCCCCCTGACGAGATAACGGCCGCCTATCCGGAGTTATTCCTATCGTCAGCCCCCCACAGAGAAAACACTCAACCTTCGCACCGACCCCGCCGGCGGGGTCGAAGTATCTCCGTAAATGCCCGCGCGGGGCGCATTTTCTCCAATTCCTCCCGACTCGCAACGCCCCAAGCCGAGGTCCGAACCTAAGTGGTGCCCTTGGTGACGTTGTGTATAATTTTAAGTTTTTACCGGTTGAGAGCCGTCTGCTCTCACCAAAAGCCCGTGTAAACGCTGTCAAGGCCATCTGCGGCCAACAGCTTAATGTCCATTCACAAAAAAAAAAAAAAAAAAAAAAAAGAGGTGGACCCAAGTCGTATGGCTTTCGATGTGAGCGAAGTTTATTATTTGACTTTAGGCTGGCCATCTGCTTTCATAGTTTATTCATAATAAACAAAAAATAAGTAACACACCGGTTAGATGAATCAAATACGTAAGAACCATCCCTATGTAATCTTTAGGTAATGTAGCAGGTTAAATAAATAAAAAATGTATTTCTGTTTGTCTTAAAATTGCGTCTAAATATAAACGTTACGTAAGCGTGCAAAGCTTATCTCCATCGCAGTACCTGCTCCTAGTTTAGAGTCGAGAAATTCCGGATCGTTTTCCTGCACACACGTAACTGACCACATACCAAGCGAGAACCATCTTTAAGGTACGTACATAATGTATTTCCCATCTTACCGTATAATGGTTCATTCATGGCAGAAGTCGGTTACGTTTATATCTGACTAGCCGCAAAGCTTATATAGCGACAGCAAAATATTTATACATAGTCATGTATTTATACTACCACATTGAATGTAAATACTACTAATTTACTCACTACTAATACTAATATTTAACGAGTCGGGATATGTAGAGTAGTAAAATACTTACACTTATATATTATACCTCACTTTAAATAGGAGGAAGGGCTGAAAAATCAGGTTATGTATGAGGGTATAATCAAGTTTTCCTTTAGTTGAGACCGATAAATTGAAAGAAATAATTACCTACTTATGTATAAATAATATATACCTATAATAACTATATATACCTATATATACTACTAGAACAACTACTATAAGTGTCTACTATTAAAACTACTATTTTTAATTAAAAGTAATTAAAAGTTAAGAAAATAATCTTTATCTAACGCATACAAATTGTAATAGCCCCATAATTCTAAACGGGGTTTGGGGCGATTAGTCTCTGTACCCTTTTTTATGCTTCTCTCCCATTCCATACTTTCAGAGTGGCTGTTCGATCGTTAAATAGAAGTAACTGCGATAAATCTAATTCAAGTATAAACGCAGCCTTATAATTCAATGTAAGTTGCGCAATCAACCTGGAGAACTTTCGTCGCTTCACCTGGACTCGCCGGTTTATTTCCGGTATTAAATTTGTCCTAGCTGGTGCTTAAAGCATCTGTAAAATAGTAATAGTTCGGATAAAAATTGTATCAAATTTGAAGCTCTATGAACAAGACAAGACGAGAACCATATATATATATATTTAATTTTAAAGAATATGATTTCATTCGCCTAATTTTCGCAGATCAAATACTATAACTAACCGGAAGATGGAAGAATATTCTGTGGTTAGTACCCACAAGCTTCAGTGGTTCACACACATTTATGATTCCAAATGGGACGGTGAGGTAACAGCATGCTGTGTGTTGAATGGATCAGACGATTACGTCGAGCTCTTGAATTTCGAGCATAGATTGTGTGCAGTATTGAGAACATACAGGTGTACCATCAAGACCAATGGTAAACAATGGTAAATGCTATAAATAATTTATCCGTTTGGCAAAAATGGCGGAATTCGGACTGCTAAAAACGGAGCGGTAAATTTTTCGGTAATGTTACTGAAATCAAATGTACCGCGCCATTTTTAGCAGCCCTTGTTCGATTTTTAAACTTGATTCTCGCACATTGGAGATGGTAATTTTGTTGGTAAAAGATTTTTCCTGGCTTATTATAGGAGGGAATTGTTGTGTGAGCTGAGTTATTAGAGGGAATGCAATAGCAGTGACTAGCTCACCATTTGTCACGTCAATATTTTCATAAAGTGAGAAGTGGCTTATCAAGTCTCTATCTACCCCTTCAAGGAAAAGGAAGTGATCAAATTCTCAATAATATAATTCAAAAGAACATTTTTAACTTCGTTGTAGCAAACCTCACTTGTTATGAGTAGGCCCAAGTAGGTACAGTCAGAGACAAAAGTCAACCAACACATACAGAGTCTAGAGTGTAGTCCAGTATGATTGAACCACATAATAATATTTCCATCGATATTTGTCACCATTATTATGCTCATAGTAAAATATCCAACCACGATCTGGTCTAAGTTAGGGAACATTTCGACTGGCCTCATAGCTTAGTTGCTAGTAACCCTGCCTTCTGCGCTGCAGGTCGTGGGTTCGATTCCCACCCACGACAAATATTTTTGTGATGAACATAGCTGTTTGTTATGTGTCTGGGTGTTGATATGTATTATATGTATGTATTTACAAAAAAGTATTTAAGTATTAAATCAGTTGTCTGGTTCCCATGATACAAGCTATTGACTTAGCTTGCTTTGGGCTAGATGGCGCTGTGTGAAATATCTACTAATGTTGGTTTGTATAATTTTTATTTTAACATTATTCGTGTTCATCGTTTTTGTCAGTGACTGTACGCCAATGATGACGCCTATCCTTAAGAACTTACGCCTGTAAAGATCCCTCAATAAATTATCCGTTAACTGCGACTGTTCTTTAGGAAAGTTTCATAACGACTTTTAAGACTTTCAGACTTTTACCTTAAAAATTACTGACCATTACGACGTTTATATGCAAACTTATTCCGGGAAAGTTCTTACCATGTGTTTTTTTTATAATTTATGTGAAAATGCATTCCTTCTATTAGATTCTTCAATAGTATAATGCTTAAAACTAAAATAGTTAAAATTAAACTTGTAGTGTGTTTACTATCACTGCATAAAAAGACGTTATAAATCAAGTTCCGCCGCGCGTTTCTATCTATCTTTGTGAACTGTACCTACAGGCTCAGAATCTTGTAGGGATTTTGATAAGGTTTTCACTACATAATTGACCAATTCACGGGGAAATTTTGTGTATGTTGTTAATTTTAAACAACAATGACATATCTCTAAACAAATCGATTTTTCTTTGACAGTTTTGTTCAGAAAATAACCTTATTTGTGCTGCAGAACGTCACTGAAAGAGAGTAATAGTAAAAGTCTAACTATAAATGAGAAAAAAACCTCAAATTCCTTCGCCTTAGTGTGGTCAGAATAATATTGTTATGTGAAATTTCTGAAGCCAATTTTATATAACGTCTTGATCACAAATGTTCTGTCACACTGCAGGCACGAAACATCTAAATATTTACGTCTCTAAGTCACGGGCGCAATACGGTACTAATATTCAGGCATTTCATTACTTCAGTCAGAACTGTATTTCAGTTTGATCGGTGTGGTTTCCGGTGAAATTACAGGTGCATAAGACATTCCACCTTCACGGCTCAGTATTATGGTCGCAATATGTTATTAGGGTATTCTGATAACTAGGTACGAGGTAAGCAATTTTACCATACTTCGTATTGTTTTTGTTATGGGCACTCAAGGCTTGACAATAAATAAGAATAAAAAGTGAATGTGAAAAAGTTATTTGTTAAGAGCAGTAGAACTCACGCCAAGTTCGTCCGGGGAAGTACTCTCGCCATGCCCATTTCTGCCGCCTAGTAGTAACGTATTTGCCTTCTGTGTTCTGGTTTAAAAGGTGTGGTTGTCGGTGAAATTACAGGTATATGAGACATTCCACCTACACGTCTCGGAGTTACGGGCGCATACGATGCGACTTTTGTCTAGTCGTACCTAGTAGGGGAGGACCCAAGTCACATCGGTGGCTATGGGCTGAAGCTACCACTTAACACCAGGTGGGCCGTCGGCGTCTGCTCGTTCCGTCTCTGTATCACATAAAAAATGAGGGTACAAATTCTTAAGTTCATTGTAGTACATACTTTTGGCAACTAACCTTATCGTTACAATTTCGTATCACTTGAACATTGAATAATATTTTACCTGTATCTTAATATTCAGAAATATGGTGCAATATAAAAGCCACAATTATCACCGTAACATTACATTGTGATAAGGCAATAAAACACAACTGAGAACAAGTATTTAGAGGAAATGAAACAAACTTGTTTCAATAGTGTGGGCAAGGACCACTTTCCTCGCAAACGGTCTATAGCACGCTCCAATTTAAGAGGTTCCATTTATTTTTCACCACATCCACTCAAAGGGCATTCATTTTTGGCCGTGTAACACGAGACTGTAATAAAAGGGGGAGCAGATTTAAATGAAATCGCGCTTAACGAAACTGTCCCTTTATTGTAACGCACTAAGAATTAAATTCGCTTGTGATTAGCCAGTGACTGCCAGCGGGAGGTTACTTCTAGAATTACCTGGAATGTAAACCCTCTGTCCTAGAGTCAAGGATCAACATTGCATGCACGCATAATTATAGATGTATGTAGCGAGTGTTTGAAGTAAGTGCTATGTGTGCCACAGTTCTAATGATCTGTGGTCGTGGACCAGTAGTGCAAGTGCAAATGTTCTTACTAAATGTAATCAGACGGAAGACGTCATGGCAAGGTACACAATTGTTGCGTGTAGTTTGAGTGCGGACGTTGAAGATGGGAATCAAGTGAGAACTTTTTATCTAAAAACAAGATTATTTTTTAACTACCTACTTAATTATTTTTTTATTTAATTTTACTAATTATTTTGGTAGGTTTCAGTTATTAGTTTACTATCCGCTTCAATCCAACATTTAGTCACGGTTAGAATTGTTTTGAATTAATATGGAGGCATCATTTCCATTGTTTTTAGAGTAAAATCAATGTTATTCAGTCAACTCAGATTTTATTCAGTCAACTCAGTATTTTAATTTACATTTATTTATTAATTAAATTTCAAAGGAAATTCATTAATAGTTGAATAATCTGCTAATCTGCGTTTTTTGTGGTTTTTTACATATATAATCTACTTATAAATAAAGTCGTTATAATTAACCTGGATTCATCTTTAAAATTGTATTTAATCGTTTATTATTTTAATGGTAGATAAAGCATTTCAAATTAATCATTCATTCTGTAATTATCAGTTAAGAGGTGATGCTTGAATGTAGGTATCTAATAAGTGACGTATTTAATGCAAATTTCGTACACGATCAAGAGGTAGGAATTTTAGTTAAACCATTAACTCAGATGATAAAGTAAAACTCAAAATCTTCCTTCAAGAATTATAAAATGAATATAAATGCATTAATTTCAAAATTATTTATCCTGAAAAGTTTAATATTAAAAAATTATTTTATATGTATACATAAAAAATGATTTTTATGGTACAGTTCTAAATAATTTTGCGATTGAACGGAAAATAGCCCAGATCCGTTTCAATAACCGCCAAGATGCGCACGTTTAGTGGAGTATGACTTTGACATATGATTATTTCTTTCAAAGAAATGCAGTCCACTAAGTGTCAGTGTCCAATATCTTTCAAGATGAACGAATTATGTAGCCTACCAGTCATTCTGAAGAGCAACAATATCACGCGCATCGGCTGAAATAATGAACGGAAAACATAAGTTCAGTGACTCGTATATATACAATAAATTATAAATATAACAATCTGGAATTGTGACGAAGATCAGAGAAAGCAGCCACTGGTAAGTGGATTTAACTGTTGGTTCTATTAAGCGCAGTCCAGTAAAGATTTAACGATAACACTTTGTACTTACATATTACACATTCAACAATGAGGCAAATCAGAAAAACTCATAATTTCTTAATTTCTGGAGGCCTTGACGATATTTGTTTTGGAAATGAATCATTCATTTGTCTGAATATCAATTTCTATCGTATTTAATTATATTCTTGCCAATTTTAATTGGTGTGACCGTTATTTTAAATTATCTTTTCCTGATCTCGATGTTTTTAATTCACAACGGCCATCAATTCATTCATTTCATAATTTTCATCATTCATTCATCAATAATTATTCCACTTTTTTTTACATATGATGTGACATACTAATAAAAAGGTTCACGAGCCATTCTGTGCTTTTTCAAAGACTATTTCCGTCTGTCTGTTATTAAATTAACGATTACGATTACAACCCCGTTGTTCCGTCACTTCATATACAAAATATTCTTAAAAATATAAATAATATTAATAGTACATAATGATAAAATGATAATTATCTATTAAGAACTAAGTCAATAAGAAATACATCACTTGTTTAGTATAATAATTTAACCGTAAATCATTATCACATGAAGTAAGTGCAAAATTAAAGAAAACAACAACCAACTTTAGTGCAGTAAACGTTCTAACTGCACTTTCTCTTTATTTCCTTCTTTTTATCGTATAGTAGCGATCAGGGCCGGTACCATGACGTTCTTTTCGTAATCAAAGTTTCTATCAGTTTCTGCATATAATTAAAAGGATGATAAACAGTTATCCAGTGTATAAATCCTGTGCGGGAATACATGAATACTGGGCCAGGTCAGGTACAAGTTCGAAAACTCGTGGATACCTAACGAAGCATAAGTCGCTGATCCAATCAGGACATATGATAATATTTTCACTGATATTTTGAGATGCGCCTCATACCACAGTATTTAGTAGATCTGCCTTCTACGCTGTAGGTTGTGGGTTAGATTCCGACCCTGGACAAACATTTATGTGTGCGAACACAGATGTTTGTAGGTACTGTATCTGGGTGTTAATATATATAATTTTATGGTATTTCCAAAAAAAAAAACTATCGGTTGTCTGATTCCCATGGTACATGCTATGTTTAGTTACGGAATAAGGTGGCGCTGGGTTCACCTATATTTTTTTATTATTATTCTTTATTTATTTTGTAACCATTATGGTGCCCCTAAACGTTAGGCCCAAAGCTGGACCGAGTTTGAATGATTAAGGTGTTAACGATTTATGGAAATCTGCCATTGTACCACAAATTTTCTATGACTTTTCCTTGAACCATTATTTCTACGATAGTTCCTTTATTGAAAACATTAAGTAAAAAAACGAGATGCCACTGAGGAAATCTTTAAATGAGACTGACCCCTCTGCTTTCAACTCCACAGGTTTCAAATAATTAAAAATTGTATACATTTTTAACCGTTTATTGTGTAAAATAGTAAATAAAACATTATTTTATCAGAATCCAGAAACTTTCGATATGCTTAAGTATTAATCTTGATGACGCTTAAATTCTCTAAAATCTTAAGTTCAATTGCTGTAGGTATAAACCTAATCGCTGAATAATCATTAGATTATTCAGCGAAGCTCACATTACTTCGCATTTGATTTCATTATACCAAAGTATTTTAATTAAGAATGGTATTTGATTCGGGTCAGATTTGTCACGCAAGACCTCAATAAGATGTTTCTGTATTCGGTAGGGTGATAGGTAATAAGGTCGGTCAGGCGTATATCAATTGGCTTAAGCTAGGTTATATATTAAAGGCTTGCCTGTCTTTTAATCAGATGAAAAACAGAACCTATTGGTACAATATTCTGACAGCTTCGATCCCCCACAAAAACAATTAAATACAAGTAGGTAACATTTACTCATGACACTGGAATCAACGAAAAGAGATGCTTAATAGCGCCATAATAACATGTAGAGTAAGGAACCAAGTGACAAGTAACATTGATCTAGGAGTCTTCCTTTACAGTCCAAAATTTGATTTACTATTAATAAATAGTTTTTCTTTCTACGTGGCTTGTGAGATGGTAATGATAACAGCTGTTGCTCGGAACAAAATAATACATTTCTGTACTGTTAGCGTTACCTCTGAATGCACTACATTGCGAGGAAGCAATGTATACTTTGATATCAAATACGCTCATGACTCTCATGCATCGTACATACTACGGGAGTATGTTTAATATAATAATAATAATAAGGGTGGTCTTTTCACAAGCGCCAAAGTAAGCTAAGCATAGCTTGTATCATGGGAACCAGGCAACTGATATAACATTAGTATACTTTTTTGTAAATACATACATATAATACATATTAAACACCCAGACACAGAGCAAACATCTGTGTTTGTCACACAAATGTTTGTCCTGGGTGGGAATCAAACCCACGACCTACAGCGCAGAAGGCAGGGTTACTACCAACTGAGCTGTGAGGCTTGTCTATATAATGACGTAGGTTTCACTCGAGTCCGTTCATGGTGAACCAGAATACGTACAGTTCATGTAATATTCAATACGTTTATTTTCAACGCTCTTCTGCCAACAATCCTTTATAGGTCACGCCCTGTTTTGTCCTCCAATTATTTTACCCCTCGACCTCACACTCAGGTGTTGGTTCCCGTCCTATCGATATCTCAGTCTACGGTACAATCGCTCGTATATTCTTCACGCGAATGCTTTTGTAAAACTTCCTCAAGATCCATGAATTCACGCTTCAAATAACTGCATATAAATGAAAATTGCTTTGAATGTTTGTTCCATACCACAACTCTTTTAATCGTATTGAATGAAATTTGACACAGTTGTGTTGACGGATGGAAACTGTATAAAACACTATTGATTATCTATTTCCATCTATTTCTGGTAGCAAATTGTATTGAAGATATAAGAAAACCAGTGTTGGGTAGGTAAGTACTTCCAACGTATAGTGAGCTGGTGGCCTTTTGTTGACGCAATAAATGTTATAATATGGGTAGTTTGGGATAACAGGAAGTTATTCAAGTTAGTGAGTGCTTGTTTTTAAAAAAAAAACATTAACGTCTCTGCCAAAATATATAATTTATCTTTCTTTATTTTATCTATTGCTATTTGCTATGTTACGGGCAGGGATATTGCTTCGAACACATCAGATGGGCCATCTGCTCGTCGAGTTAATTAATCACATAAAAAGGATGTACCTACAAATTACATTATTAATTTTCACATTAACCTTCATGTTACCGCTATAACTACGTTACGATTTATTGCGATAACCCAACATTTATTACAATTGTTAATACTTTTTCATTGCTACGTATCGTTATAAAGCCACAAACGTGCAAATATATCATTTAAATTCATGGAAAGATATCGGTAAAGTATCCAATAAATCACCCGAATGGGATGAGAATCGATGAGCTTCTAAAATGAGAGATTTGCTCAGTTGGAGCCTATTTCGAAACGTAACGTCTTTCGAGAATGTATTCATAAATCGTGATGTTTTTTTACATGCGTTTTTTTCATCACTTTCATAGTCCTGAGTCTATTGTAGTATTTCTGTGTCACTGGTACCAAGAATTATCTTTTTTTTTTGTCATCGATCTCACATTCCAAGTACGTGAGCGAACTCACACTCCAAATAAATGAATAACAGAATTTAAATGAAGAAAACAATGGCCGTCAATTGTTTATGGATCATTTTTGGAACCTATTAAGGCCTGAAAGAGTTAAATAATTATCTGAAGTAATCTCAGGCAATGTGTTTATTGTAGCTTTCGCAAATGTCATAAAAGTACAGTAGTAAAAAGTGTATACAACAAATTATGTGAGAATACAAGACTAAATACAAGATAAATTTTTCGTGAGGCCGTAAACAGCTGAAGCCAAACAATTTCTTGAAACATATAGGACCAATACATTATTAGATATGGTCAAGAAATAGTGCATGAAAGGAGCCTATTTGAGGCGTAATTTAATCCTTTCACTACACCTACCCAATAGTATCAAGAAATGCAAGGAACTTTTTACTGAACTTGACTTTCTTTACAGACTTATCATCTTACTTGCTCTCCTGGTTGGTGTTCTATATTCGTTACATTTGCTGGTTAAGGACTATCAGGCACTGTCGGCTCCAAGACTCCTCCGGTTCCTCATCAAGAGAGATCTGAACTCACAGTATATCTCCGTAAGTATTCTGACTTTAAATT
The DNA here is from genome assembly GCA_947359385.1 of Chesias legatella. Classification (NCBI taxonomy): domain Eukaryota; kingdom Metazoa; phylum Arthropoda; class Insecta; order Lepidoptera; family Geometridae; genus Chesias; species Chesias legatella. Next base: position 7,193,784 of record OX375774.1, on the reverse strand, counting down.
GATCTCAGCTATAAATTGTAAGCTAAATTTTGAAACTCTAAAGTATCTGAACGGGTTGGTAAAAAAAAAACGTGATTTATTTGTAATAATGTCTGACAACAGGGTTAACCAATTTAGCCTGGGGACGACGCCCTTTTTACATGTCATTTCAACACATTCCTAATTCTCGCGAAATAAACGTTTTCTACATTTTGATCATCCAATTCTACAGTGTTAAAGCAAATTAAAGTCATTTTATAATTGAAGATTTCGTGTAGAAACAAACGATCTGAGATTATATATTGACGGGCCTCGTAGCTCAGTTAGTAGTAACACTGTCTTCTGCGATGTAAGTCGTGGGTTCGATTCCCACTCAGGACAAATATTTTGTGTGACGAATATAGGTGTTTTTTTCTGTCTGGGTGTTGATATGTCTGATTATGTAAGTTTTTACAAAAAAAAAAAAAAACATATCAATCGTGTGGTTTCCATGATACAAGCTATTTATTTAGCTTACTTTGGGCTAGTGTCAAATGTCCACCAATATTTATTATATGGCTGTGATTGACACGAAACTGTCTCTGTGAGATGTTAAACAAATTAAAGTAATTTTGTTAGGAATATTGCGTTTACCAATGAAACATTATTAGAATTCCCTGAATGTTTCAGAAACCCAGCGTAAGATGGAAAACAATTTTACTCTACGACCCCGTTCAATGCGCCCGCTACGTCTATTGTGATATAGGGGGGCGCCCCGCGAACAATCCCGTCCGTCGGGGTTTTACTTTTATGTTGACGTGAGTATTGTATCAAATATTTATTGTGGCAAAGAACAGCTTCAGATTGTCTCAAGAAGTTTGTTTCTTTTGCGGCGAGATTCGTACGGCCAACTCTACTGACATTTTTTTTATCCAAAGATGAGAATTCAAAAAAGCCACATTTTTTTAACCTAGATTCTGTAAATTTCTCTCTCTAATTAGCTTTGTTATGGCATTGGGTTTTTCAGGTTACGTAATATTTCCATTATTTGTCTTTGTAATAATTTAGAAGTAATGTTAAAACTTTTGTGGTTGACTTTGTGCCTAGTTGTGTTTGTAGCTTAGTACGCGGTTATTCATGGAAATATGCCATTAGAAATTATACTCTTATTTTAGTACATTCTAATGAAATAATTGTAACTTAATCTAATTATAAACTCGTATATTGTGTATAGGGTACTCTGTACATCTATGTCATGGAACGGCGTCTCATACCACTGCACTTTGAGAAGTTGAAGCAGTATAACTTGTGCTGAGATCGTCGGGGAACTGCTGCCGTCATACCCATTACTGCAGAAATGGGCTGGCATTAATGCAGATGAAACGTGCAATCGCATTTTTTTTTTAAAAAGGCACTTATGAGATGTTTCGTCTTGAAGTTTCAAAGTGACGCAATATACCCAAACAGTATATTGCTTTTGTTATGGGCAGAGGTTACCGCTTAACTTTAGGTGAGCCATCTGCTCATTCATTCAGTTACCTACTTATTCCAGTTCTGTTGCTATCAAATAGATTATTTTTATCTCAGTTTTCGGTTCCTTATTTCGCAGTATTGCATGCAAAATGTGTAATGGTGATCTTACCATAACTAACTGTTGTTTCCGAATATGGGATGACCAGTTGGGAACGAGCCGTGAGACGACAAAAGGTCGTCCACCTCGAGATAAGGCCCATTGTGCGTAAACTTTATTACCAGACCGAGCTAATTATTTCAAATCACACCATCTGATATTGTGAATTAATAGGCAACTTTCGTATTTTATTACGCGATTAAATAGCAAACTCACTTTATTTATTAGAAGTAAATCTTTTTTGGCAGTCTTGAAAGGTACGTATACATAGAGATTTAGTTTATGGATTATGCGATCTCTTTTAATTTATAAGGGAAAGAAAACTATATTAAATCTAAAATTGGTCTTAAGTGGGCTATTAGCAGATTGTTTGATTCGAAACCATCATCATTTCATCATTTTTTTTCCCATATTAGGTGGGTTCGGCACAACATGTATTTTCAGTCCATTTCTCTCTGTCAGACGTCATCTCAGCACTTACTCCTTTCTTACTCATATCATCTTGCACGCAATCCATCCATCTTTTCTTAGGCCTACCTTTACTCTTATATCGATCCACTTGCATATTTAACACTCTTTTCGTAGCACTCGTGTTTGATTCGAACCCACGACCTTTTATATCGCAAATTGACGTCACCATAAATTTAACGGCTGTCAAGTAGTGTAAGTGTCAAGTGTATCGGTCAAGATCTTGATTTAAAGTTGTTCGCATACGATGCATTCTAGTGTATGATAGTTAGGAAACAGATGTATGATAATACTACTACATACTACATTTAACAGTATTAAATTAGTTTTCCATCCCAAGGTTGTCTGGAAGAGATCGCTTCATAGCGATAAGACCACCCATTGTACCACTAAATTCACAGTTGTTTGTTATATAATGTTCTCTGGTGTACAATTAAGTATTTTTATTATTATTTCTCCGATTAACTATTATTTCGGGTCATAGCCCGGTCTTTTAGAAGGCGTTAGTGGAGCTGAAGCCAGTAAGAGGCCCGTTTTATATGTGTGTTTATTAAGGAAGGGTAGAGGGAATGTAGATGGTAAAGCTATTATAAATATCATGGAGAATTCTGGACTACTGCGGTTGAACACTAAATTGTCTGGTTATGAGACTCGGCTCTTGCCAGTTCTGTCCCATAAAAAATATTTAAGTTAAGTCATGTCTCGCCGCCCTCTAAACGGGCCCCTATGAGCGCCGCCAGTGAAAGGCAGCGTAAGGGGCAACGTTGGTGAGGAGAGGATGGAGAGGTGTGCTGCGGTTTCACTGAGAGCTACTCCCGGCGTTATGCCCTTTAAAACATCCACCCTTGGAGCATAGGTTTAACTCTTGCGACTCCACCCCCGACCGGCCAATTACGGCAAACCGAGGGTCAGGGGCCTCTATTGACCCCAGGGAGTATCGGGCCACGCCACGCACCAAACGCTCGCGCGCCCTGCGGCTTTATTATTTTTATTATTATTAACACGAGCGCGCCTTGTTCTGGGATTAAATTAACGCAGAATACAGCTCGATATCTAACTCGGCTGGTTGCGCATTCAGCAAAAACACACAAAACAAGAAACTGTTATCACGAAATATATCTTGTTCCAAACGAATTATATGACCTTCCGGAGAAATAATATAAATATATTTTCTTAGTAATGTTATGACTTGAATTCGAAATAATGAATATTTTGAATATATGAGCAATACATGAAAATAGTATAATATAAGGTGGCCCCAAAAATCGTAAATAAATAATCACTGATATAATATGACTGACAGTTGAACACAGTCATGTTAAATAATACGTTTCGTTTTATAATAATAATTTAATCTCAGCTACCATCTTATAAATGTAGAAACTGAGAGTATAAGCACATTACATAACATTAAGTCTGTCTATAATAATAAAACCCACTTCTCTGTTAACAGCGCCCACCGCATAGTAACTGTATAACGAGCCGTGGCTCAGTAGAACAAGATTTTAGATAACCACAAACAATATCTCAACAAACTTGTTAAGCCTGAAATAATTGGGAAGGGAATACGGCACTGTTTGTGTTCTATTCTCGGTTTTGTGTTGAAAGATTATGGGAGAAAACAGTATAATACTAGGCTTACTTGAAGATGGGCGTGCATTATCACATTTTCATTTAACGGGGATTGTTACTTAAGTTGTTTTTTATTTGTCTTAACTGTACCAGCTTTGACCCAATTAAGTAAATCTGCCCGCTTGGAATTTCCACGAATTTGAGCCTTCTAAACATTTATGAGAAAAATTCGGAAAATGCCTGAAGCGAGGAAGTCTGAAAAAATATCCCATGAATCGCCGCAATAAATTTCAACGTTTCAAATTTTTGTATTTATTCAGGCCGATCAGTAATATTTTTTCTAGTCTAATACGTGGAAGTTAAGTGGAGTGAGCACCAAAGCCTTAAACGGAATGTATACGGTTCAAATCCGGGCAGGCGAGCGCCTACTGTGTGAAAGCTTGTTAAATAACAAAAATCCGCAGAAATATTTTCCACAATTATTTATATCAACATTTTGTTTATTGAATAGAATATAATAAATTTTATTTGACACACACAGTTAACATACAGCATTTAACAAAAATAAAAAGAAACATAAGAAGACAATTGAAAAAAAAACATCTTTAGGAACCTATCAGTGATCTACAGGAAAATAGAGCATTTTACAACTATCTAATAAATCCGTCTATCACACTCAAAATAAGAATTAGCCGCCAGGAACAAATGCTTTGCTTTTAATAGGTATTAATAGGTATAGTGGCAGTACTTACTCGGTGTAACTTGGGTCAAGATAATTCTACCTAAACCCTTAGGTAGAATTATCTTTATTTATTATATTATATATACTATTAATAAAAACGAGTCAGTCGGCTTCTAAAATTTTGGGCAACTCACAACTTTATTCCTTTTCCAGATTACAACCTCAAAAAGAGGACCGTGCTGCTTGGGAGACTTTCATAGAAGCGTACAATCGCGGGAGATCGCTACATCCGAGTCGAGTAGAAGACTGCCGTTTACAATATCCATTGTGTCCATTCCATTCCAATCTCTTGTTTGATCTCATAGATTACTTGGTACATGAAAATAACAATCAATAAATGGAATATATGCCGCCATAGAATAACATAGCTAGATGAAAGAGTAATTAAATTGTATACTTGAATTTAGTGTAATAGGTGTATAAAAATTTGTTTATTGTTTTTGAGATAAATAAACAAATGAATATGAATAATAAATATTACACCCTTTCAGTAAGAAAATATATAACAAAATTAATAATTATTTTACGCAGTAAAACGGAAGAAAACCGACTTCATCGCCAATGAAAGATAATGATTTCTTGATATCTCTCACTTGGATGATATATTTTTTCCAGCTATTTTGATTTAAAAAACCAAACTATTAAACTGATTTTGATGAAATTTCTCTGGCTCCAATCGAATCTTTCACATTAAAAAAAAAATTCGAATGTGTTAATTAGTGACGGAGTTATGAGGTAACAAACATAAAAAGTACAAACTAATATCTATAATATAACAAAAGAAGTTGGTCAAAAATATCTCAGCTACTTAATTAGCAGATGTCCACATATATCCTGTCCATCTAAAGGTCGCCTGGAAGAGATCGCTTTTAGCGATAAGGCCGCCCATTGTACCACTTTTATGTCTACAGCAGTATTTTCATTTTGCTTTGCTTGTTTTTACTTATAGTGTACAATAAAGATATATTCTATATTCCATTCTATTTTCTATCTCAGTCTGTTAATAAGTTGCTGTAGTAGCGAACTAATACAAAGTTGAACTTAACTAAACGTCAAATGGAGTTCCTATCAATACATTTTAATAATTGAAATAAAACGTCGCTTTTCTGTGTCTTCTTCTCCACTTAATGAATACTAATGATTAATACAATGCGATTCAGTAATTAAAATAATACATTATTACTGCAGTAGTAAAAAGTATTCAGTGTACCAAAATTGGAAAAAGTATTGCCTCTTTGTCGTTTGTATCGTGTTCGCATAAAAGTAATTGGAACGATTAAATTAAATTAACAACGACTACATTAAAAGCCGTGCCACATTCAGATCTATCAAATACCTACCACTTACTACATAACTTCTAATTGTCTCACTGCATGAACATGTCTCTTCTCGTCTAGCAAGTGTGCCTAACCCTGATTTATTAATTATTTTAATGTTACATGCAACTTCATATTCATATCCATAGTAAACAGTTGCTAGCCCACTGTGCTATTACTCGTCATTTCGTTCAGTTTCAATTGTCTGACGTAAACGAATCACGAAATCGTTACTCAGTAATTACATTACCACTTCAATTTATTTTTAAACTATCTGCGCCCCGCGGTGTTACCCGCGATGAATAAGTAATCCCACGGGAACACAGTACTTTTCCGGGATCAAATAACCTATGTGTTAGTCCAGATATAAGCTATCTTGGCACCAAATTTGATCCAAATCCATTCGGCCGTTTGAGCGTGAAAGAGTAACAAACATCCATACAAACTTTCACGTTTATAATGTTAGTAGGATTATCATTGAAAATAGTGGAGTAAATAATGAGTTTATTCAGAATATTTCCGTAGGTAATCTTATTAATTAAGAACAAGGAGCCCTTGTCCTCCATATACATATTATATAATATAGTCTTTCTAAACGTAGTGCTAAAAATATAAATAAGTAATTACGAACATAATATATTACAACAGTGTAATAAACTACCAATATCTAATCTTTCCTTGCAAGTATTGTATACTGGCCTATTCGCCAGGAGCGAGAATGAATGGGTTTTTAAGATTAATACCTATACCTATTACCTAGTACCTTTTATCTACCATAGGTACCCAATAGGTACTAGGACACAATTGATTGGATTGGTAAAAGTCATAATTCTAAGACAAATATATGAGATCTAATATTTCAGTTTAAAAAAAAAACAATCAAAGTAACGTTTAATGAAGATCGTAAAGTAACCTTTTATTATTGCGCAAATATTGTAATAAAAATATGTAGAATTTTAAGCCAAATACTCATTAGTGCACATCTGTTTTGAACCAGCGACCTGGAGATTGAAGCTCAAATTTAGTGTCAATGGGCCACGACGGCGACGCTCTGTTCATGGTAAAACATTAAACAATTAAAATAAAAAACATTAAAATTCAAAGTAAAACAATAAAACCATTTCCTAGCTGTTTTTAATTCGAAGAGTGTTTCTCATATAGCTTATCACAATATTTACTTTAGTCAAGGAAAATGGTAATTATATTATAATAAGCATCCGTGGAGCGAACTCAATGACATTACGAAAACATACGCTTCATGGCTTAAATAAATACAATGGCTTTGAAAACACAGCTATGGTTTCTGGGTCTGAGTGAACCTAAGTGGTGCCCTTGGTGACGTTGTGTATAATTTTAAGTTTTTACCGGTTGAGAGCCGTCTGCTCTCACCAAAAGCCCGTGTAAACGCTGTCAAGGCCATCTGCGGCCAACAGCTTAATGTCCATTCATAAAAAAAAAAAAAAAAAAAAAACTGGGTCTGAGAAGTATCTTTGAACTTTGTGAAGGAACATTTTAGGATAGATGAGACGGAATTTTAATGTGGGTTGACGGTTTTAATCTAGAGCAGTGAAACAATAGTTTCCCAAAATAGAGGTAAACATTCCGAAACTTAGAAGGAAGATCATGACAAAAATACTCTGCTAATAATAAATAAATATTGGTGGACATTTCACACAGCCCCATCTAGCCCCAAAGTAAGCTAAGCATAGTTTGTATAAAGGGAACCAGAAAACTGATATAATACTTATATAATTTTTGGAATATCAACACTCAGATACAGACCAAACAACAATGTTCATCACACAAATTTTTGTCCTGGGTGGGAATTGAACCCACGATCTACAGCGCAGAAGGCAGAGCTACTACCAACTTAGCTGTGAGGCCTGTCAATGGCAATATTTATGTTATTTTATTTGTATTTTTCTTAACTAAATTCGTAACTTTTTGAAATATTCAAACCTTTGAATAAAGTATTGTTCGACAACGCTTTCCTTAAAGCCGTAGGCTTCATTATAATAATACCTACTCAAAGTTTTGGAAATTCAATTTTAGACACGCAACAAAATATATGATTCATGCAAATCAGAAGAGCTACATACACTTACCCTTTTGCCTGGATGGAATTTGAATTCTTTTTTGTATAACTTTATCTACTGTTTATGTTCCGTGCTGTATGTAGACAAATAAATATATTTTCTTTCTTTCTTTCACTTGTTATTATAATATGAAATGTAGTAATGATTGTAGGCACGACGCCAGATAAAATTGTCCAGTAATAAAAGCTCAAGTAATTCTGGAAAACAATTTTAAATAACAATACCTGGCGTAGTTGCACGAAAAGGTAACAATTAGTGAATTCCCCTCCGTTTAACCGCGACCTACAAACGATTACAAAACTAAACTAGCATCTGCCCGCAGCTTCGCTTGGAACGGGGAAGAGATGTTCACACGCGGTGGAGACCTGCAGATACTTTCTTTTTTCTTTCAGATACTGATACCAAATTGCTTTAGGCGAGCGTAAAAATGTTGGAAAAACATTAAACGCTATTTAGATTCATATAACAGATGTGAAATTGCAGAACTATCCTACTAATATTATAAACGTGAAAGTTTGTATGGATGTTTGTTACTCTTTCACGCTCAAACGACTAAATGGATTTGGATGAAGTTTAGTACCAAGACAACTTATGTCGTGGATTAACACATAAGCTACTTTGATCCCGGAAAAGTGCAGTGTTCCCGTGGGATTACTTATTCACAGCGGGTAACACCGCGGGGCGCTGCTAGTTAAACTATATATTTACGCCTGTGTATATGAGGAGATAGTTCGATGTTCACCAACATATTATTTTTAACTTTTGTATATCTGGCAGTCTGTGTAAATAATATCTTGAACTGGGAATACTTTGTGCTGGTTAAGGATGGGGTTAGGGGGTTGAAAAGTAACTTTATACCTGTAATATATTTGGAGGACTGCAAATTTTGTAGGTTCTATGATAAGACTGGAGAAAGGGGAGAGATTTGAGCGGTCATTGAAAAGATTGGAGGGGAGACAACCGAAACACTACATTTACGTTTCTAATTGAATTATGAATTATCAGTTCATTTCGATATATGACCACCTGAGACCTTAAAAATATCCCCACCAATATCGCGACCGATGTAAACCTTCAAAGAATTTTTAGCAAAAAATAATCCTTATTTCTCGATAAAATGTTCGAAATGAAATGATAAAATGACACTCTGAGTGACATAATTCGTACGAGTATTTTTTGAAATCGTGCCATTCCATGCATCGTGCGAGTTCTCTTAGGAACTACAGTAAACTCTAGTTTGGTTATCCATTATTGATTGAGGTTGGTATGTATTTTTTGGTTGTATCCAAGCACTGAAGACCACCGTGAGTCGTGCAAAGAATGAGATGTCATTACATCAAGTTAAAAAGTTAGACAAAACATAACGTAACTTAGAGGGTATTTAGTTTAGTAAAACAATGTAATCATATTTTTTTTAGACTACAGCAATACGACTCAAGTCCTCTCCGTGGTATGAGATGACTCAAGTCGCATTGCGTCTATTACCCCGAGACGGGGATGTACACAGCAACACGAGTGCATGGCGGCAGATTACGAGGTGTGGTGGCAGTACTTCTCCGGGCTAACTTAGCAACTTCTACTGCTACTTTGGGTTGCTCCTTTTGCACCATCTGGGGGACACGTGTAGCGATTCAGAGGTGCGAGCAACGTGGGCCCCCAAAATTAGACTTTTTACCTGTATGTGCATTAATCACTTCGAATGGTAAATAAAGTTCCATTCAATGGAATCACTTGCGCTTAAACGTTAACAGCCAACATTATTAGTAAAAGCAAAAGTTATAAAATGAAACGACGTGAAACATTTGTAGGTATATGACGTAATAAAATATACTGTTTATCTCAACGCACTCTGCTTTCATCAAAGAGCATTGAATTCTGTCTTTCTTAACTAGAGATGCATAAAAACTTGCGGCAAACGAGACGCACAGTCTTACTCCAAATAATTTGTTTATGATAAATTGTTTTCTTCCACGCTATAAAAGTTATCAAGGGACAATTCATGTTTTATGTTCATATGGAAATTGATGCAATAGCAATGAATATACATTTTTTCTACGTCAGCTAACGTGGCGACTATATTTCGATCCTATCTATATACATTTTTAACTATATTAGATACGGTTATGAGCTTTATTTCATCGTAGTTGCGATCATGATACCATTTACTATGCCAATAAGTATTTGCATTCAAATAAACTCCTTGACTGAAATGACCGTTTAAAACATGGTGATAGTTATGAAAAATTTAAATAACTCATCAATCTTTTGAAATGTATTCATATTTTACTTGGCAGTCTTAAGATAATGAACGTAGAAGCCGAATAAGGGTGCACTGACGAATATTTCCATGCTCTTTGGTTATCACGACTAATATGAAGGCTGTTTTGCAGGATCAATAAAAAGAGTCCAATACTTTTTATGATTTGCTTTTGTATCAGAAGAAATAAATACAGGTTGGTTTTTCCTAGCCAGTGTGCAGTATACATATACGTATGTCCTTGAGAAAAAGGCTAAGAGTTTAGGGGATTAATTTTAAATAACATATTACCATATTAGCGTCATAAACTTATTTTGAAATTAACTTACGGAATTTTTTACATTATATATATTTCCTTCTTTATTATTTCCATAACTTTTACTAGATCGATACCTAGTATGATTCTAATACTTCATACTTACATTTTTATATACATAGAAACAATGGGTAACAATTTGCTATGTTAAATATATTTTACCCGCAAACAATATTACAGTGCAAGTATGTAGTATGTTATATTGTTATTGTATTTTAAACCAAGCTTGCAGCTACGAACAGACAAGAGCTAGTTGTAAATATAGACAATAATAACTTTCATTGTAACATGTAAAAATACATACATATTTTCAATTAAATATTTATTAATAATAAAAATACACGACTCAGATTGCAATTTCTGTACCTAAAGGGCATTGTATTTGTGAGGCGTTACTATGTTATTCCTTCACCGTTTTGAGAACGTGGTATTGCGCACATAAATCTTTCAATCGAAAAACTCATAGGTGCACGTCGGGATTTGATCCGGTGACCTCCGGATTGAAACTCGGGGGTCAGTACCGCTAGACCACCACGCTCTCAAACCGAAACCGACATGTCCTAGAACTAAAAATTCGAAGACATGTGTCGAGTGCACGAAAGGAGCCTCTTTGAGGCGCACTTACAATCCTTTCACCACACTGGTTCGACAGAACCGGTGACTCGAAGAAGAAGAAGACTATGTTATTCTCGTTGTCGATTTATTCTATTTATTTTAGTGTACTGAAAAAATAATACTACCGCCCAACTATATAATATTTTCAACAGCTGTAATTTTGTTGAGCTGTTTAGTTATTCGTTGATTATACACGTAGCTATAAGAAAAACAACAGGCATCCACTTCAGAAAAAAATCAGAGATAACATCCAAAAACCGAGCCAATCTTCTATATTACGAAACCAACCTGATGAGCCACCCTATCAACTTCAAACCGCTTGTCTCAGGGGTTCTTACGTCAGCGTCAAATAATCCTTACGCAAATATTTCCATACAAATACAATTTCATTCCTTATAAACTGCTTCTTAAGGACCAGTGTTGTGTAACTCGATTTTCCACACAGTTGGCGTTAGGAAAAGCAGGCCTGAGAATTTTAATATTGGTAAAAAGAATGTAAATTCGAATCGAAAGTTGACATTATAGGTGTGTGCCTATCTCCGGAGTCGATCCAGAGCGGAAAGTTGCCATACTCAATAACCATCTGAATATAAAGTGGGTCATCCGAATAGATTGAAAAAACTTTCATAGCTTCGAATTGACATTCCATGGGTAACTGAGGAAAAACAAGAATCGGTAGTTTTTATCGCAGAAATGGAACCGTAAAGTTGGGAACCGATTTATTCATTTTCGCGCATAAATAACTGTTTTTTTTTTCAGTTTACAGGGAAATCAGAAAACTTGGGGTTCCGTTGCCAAAAGAAACTCTCTCAGTAGGAGTTAGATGAACTTTTGATACGAGAATGCGATAAGTTCCATTGCTTGATCGAGGTGAATAAGTTGAGTTATTTTATTTATTGATAGTGAAATAGTAGATTTTTTTGATGTGCTAGTCGATGCTGCTGCTACTGCTAGGGGCAGAGAATAATTAGCTACCTTCATAACCTCCAGGCGAACGGGGATTTGTCTGTAGGTATTTTCTTAAGGGTGACTTAACATTTAAATTTAGACATATTTTGTAGGTTACCTTCACCACTTGACTGGTGTTTTAGTTCTACAAGATACTTCAACTTGCTCAGTTTCAAACATAGCTATATTTTTTTGTTTGTATTTTAGGATATATCGCAAAATCAACCTCAGATCCAATTTGTCAATAGTACGGATTTTCATCTCAATGGCATAAATCTCTGGACAGCTTGTTGCTGTCTTCTATACTGAGGCTGTATGGCCGATAAATAGTGCAAATCCTCGTATATAAACGCAAGTATCTGCAATATCAAAAACCAATAATTTTTAACTTGAGCTCATTCCAATTTGAGAAGACCCGAGGGCGTTTCTGAGCAGGAAATCCTCAAAAACGCTCAATCTTTTGAGACTCAGTTATATGGAGTAGTACCTGTAATAGTACTGTAATATACATGAAATTAACAAAGTTGTACGTTGGATAGTTTGAGCCAAAGAAGTTGAGGAGACCCAAGAGACCATAATCTTTGAATTTGAGTGCCGGGGATTGCTTGTGTCAATAGATCTTCAAAAGGTTAGCATCAGCATGCGTGTAGGCAGTTTAATCATGTTTCGTAATATTTGGATAATGAATTTGCTGTCATAAACGATTGCTAAATGCATTTGTACTAACGTTGATAACGGCTTTGAAGTGCTCCTTGGGAACTTAATACACGAATATTTAAAATTATATCTGTATTTCATAATAAAATATTGAAGCATTGTAGCAATGAAATTGTGTACAAATTAACTTTGAAAATTGCGAATGTAATCAACAGAGTTTTAAACACGGTTTTGTAAACGTTAATTTAGTGGAATGAGTGAACTGGGAACATTTTACCGTTGCTAAAGTGACGTAGGTACTGAGTGCTTCTAACTTTACAAACTCTTGAAATAAATAAACTGGCAATTTTAACTATTTATGTAGAGTCGAAAATGTGATGATTCTGTTGGAAATCAACTAAATTCTCTAGTGAGAGTAAAAGATACGTTAACCCAATACTAGTTCAGTTTAAAGCAACAGAACATTTTTTTTTTTGTTCTAGTATGGAACAATCCGAAGGCCCACCTGGTGTTCAGTGGTAACCTCGGCCCATAACTACCGATGCGACTTGGGTCCTCCCCTACTAGATATGCGCATGCGTCCGTAACTCTGTGAGGTATAGGTGGAATGTCTCATGTGCCTGTAATTTCACAGGCAACCCCACCTTTCAAACCGGAACATAGTAACGCGAATGCGTTACTGCTTGGTGGCAGAAATGGGCAAGGAGGCAGCACTTCTAAGTTCTAATGCTCTTAAAAAAGTCACTAATATCTGGTTTTAATGTGCACACTATATAGAGTGGTGTACATATATTTGACATTAAATATATTTTTGTACCTATACAATAAATTCTCAGTTGATAGAGATCTCAAATTTCAGAAATCGGGTCCTTTGTAGGATTATCCTCTTTTGATATTCTCAAGATTACCTATTTTTTGTACGTACAATATTCTATAAAAACGTTGCCCTGAAGAATTTCTGCTTGTTTACAGGTGAAATGGAGCCGGCCTCGAAAACTTGACCAGGACTGTGATAGAAAAGACGGCATTTATTGTTCTATTGTATCTAGATTCTTTATTATTTTTAAGAGTATTCTTAGAATTTCCATGTAGTAATGTAACGCTGACATTAGGTATTGTCGGGAAACCATTGCGTCAACACATTGCACTAAAAACATTACCCATTTACGGTACTGAATTATCAGTATTTTGTCTTTGCCGTTGAGTTCACAGTTCATAGTTAATTTATAAATAACGTAAGCTACAATCAAAAAGAATAAATCAAAATAATATAAAAATCAACATAATAATAACCAACAAACAAATCAAGTATATTCAAGTATATTTCCTTAAACGCTAATTTCTCTACGATCCATTGAGAGAGCTCAGTATACTCCAAATAAATCAAATTACAACAGTTACCAATATTCAGGCTCACTCATTAAACGTATCATTACATATTAATATCACATGTAACTTCGGTTGAAAACGTTTCAACAATTAATTATGCCTAATGATATGTCATAATTTCTGGTATTATGTACTTATTTGTTTAGTGAGATGTGTTCGAAATATGCATAAGTTTTATGTTTATAACGAACCACGCAGCCGTCCACTTTATGTTCAGCTGCGACCTTTGCCCTAACGAAAACAATACGACTCTGGTCCTCACCTACTTAGGTAAGGAAAGAATCATGTTACATCGTATTGCGCGCCCAATTCTGAGAAGTAAAGTTGACATGACTCAAGTGCCTATGATTTCACTGATAACCACACCTTTCGATCTGGAACGCAGTAATGCGTTTGTGTGACTGCTTGATGGCAGAAATAAGTATGGCGGCAGTTGTACTGGCTCAAACATAACTATTTAATGTTGTAAATGTGAATATGTGTGTTTGGGTGAATGATTCTGTTTGAATTAAGCTATTTGTTATACCGGAAATCTGCACAATTCTGTGGAGTAAGTAAGTACAAGAAAATCTAATCTATACTCAATAATGGCGCTCATATTTTTTGCTTGTCTAAAATTAATTTCAACGGAATATTCAATAAGAATCAATATTCAGAAACAATTTTCTATCTCACCATAGCTATCAATAAAGGCTTTAACCCATAAATCATGGTAATATGATGATCATGGTGACTTTGATACTTTTTTTTTCCAGTATTCAATGGATGAAATGTTACCTGAGGGTTTTTTAATTAATCCGACTTATTTGATGAACACCTCAAAACAAATACATTTTATAAATTTGTCGTTTCGTATTAATGAAAAGAGGTATATTTTCTTACCAGTAGGGGTACTGGTTTTTCACTTGGCATTGGTTTTTAGCTAGACAACTTAGACAAAGAAGACAAAATTTAAGAATATAATTGGTATTTTTTTATTATAATCTTGATTAAAAAACAACATAAGAATATTTACGACCTGCCTGTAAATAAATATTTACAAACCTTAGATACTTTTACAAATTTCATATTCAATGTTCGAATATTTTATTTACGACCGCTCGTAAAATATACAAAGCTGAAAATGTCCTTATTTTATATACTTACTCTTCTTTATTTTTTTCTTCTAATAATTAAAATCAGTGCTAACAATTTGTTTAATTATTTAACTCAATTAGCGGCCACATAATAAACGCTGTTATTGAGTAAATACAAATATCTGGCAACTGACCAAAATCAAATTCAGCGTGCTCGCGATTTATACTGCATAGTAAAAAGCAAAACATATTTAGTATATCGTATTGTGGTACTATGGAGTTTATCCCGTATCTAGATTGAAAACAGACAGAGTCTAAAATCTCACAAGATCACAAACTCAGTAACATTTTAGACGCTTGTACCTTTTTTACCTTTATTACCTACTCGTATCTCACTGATGTCTGTTTACTAAAAAAGGATTTTATGTGTATTTAAATTTATATTATAGAAAAATATTTATAAAGTAATTAAGTTTATACATATATTGTACTTATAAATATTTTTCAATCCTACTCCAGCCCTGTTTGGGATATGATAAAATTACAGATGAGAGAATATCACGTGTACTAGCTTGAAATATTACAAAGATTACTAATCTCAGCACTGAGTCTACTACCAGGCAAGAAGAGATATTTGTGTATTACAAAGTTGCTTTAACTATTCTAATATAGTGGATTTTTTATAGTTGTATATTATGTATAGTAATATATAGTGGCTCTGTCATGACATAATAATTATCGGAATAAAATTTATAACATAATTTTTTTCACCGTCTCCTTTTTACGCTGTATGTTTCATTAATTTTTCGTTCTAGGTAAAAATATATCATTCTTTTGGTCAATTTTACCATCCACAACTAAAGAGGGTGTCTCTTTAGTTGAGGAAAAGGTTATATTTAAAAAAGTCTTCATAATATAGGTCAGTCTATATGTGAGGAAAAAATATCAATTAAATAAATTACAAATAAGTGAGATATAAGCGAGGAATAACTTATAAGCCTTATCTAATGAATAGTTTAATTCAACACTGATGTTGTAAACAAAACATTTACTCTTACTACTAACATAGTTATTCGTGATTCATTAATTATTTCATTTTCCCTCCCTTTTACTTGGAATTATTTTTGCTCGAAAAAAGATCCACTTTGCGATTAAATGTCCAAAACCTATGTAACAATTTATTCTCATTGCGAGAATAAATCAGCATCAAATTCAAACTGACAGCTCAGTCCAGTGACAGCCAAATTTTTGCCCGAGAGATTATGGAATAGATTTTCTTGCTCTGCGATAATTGATGTAACACTTGTTTCAACGTGAAGCATTGCCCAAGACGAACAAATCACAATAAAATGAATGGTAGTAAAACTTATGTCAAGTTTGTCAGGAGAAGTACTGCCAGCATACCCATTTCTGCTGCCAAGCAATAATAATTAACTTTACCCTACCATACAGGAAAATACGAAAGAAACCAAGAAAATGGTGAAGTCTCAATCGTCTCAGCAATGCGTAGTAGCTGGCGTACACCCTCGAGTATGCCGATCCAATTTGTAGAGTTCGCCCAAAATTCGTTACAAACGATGAAGTTGAAAAATTCGCCAGAATCTTTACTCAGAACGACGGCGCGTCAGGGAGGGTTACGCGCGATTCGGGACGCGTGAACAATGCCGTTACTCGTGTTTTGGGATTCTCTCCAAGTGTTGATTTTCGTAGCGGTTCATGCTCCCAATATATTTTAATGTTTCCAGAGGACCAGTTTCGCTTGCTTTTAAATAAAACTAACGAGAAATGCCATAGTTATGAATATCGAGGAGTTAGCTAATGTATGACAAAAATAGGCACGCACAGGTCAGTTGGTTAGACCTGCCTTCTGCGCTGAATGTCGTGGGTTCGATTCCCACCCAGGACAAATATTTGTGTGACGGACATACATGCTTGTTCTGTGTTTCTGGGTATTGATTTTTGATATACATTATTCAATTTCAGATTAATTTATGTTTTTCTTTATTTATTTTAGTATTTATATACAAAAAAATATATAAGTATTATATCAGTTGTCTGTTTCCCATGATACAAGCTATGCTTAGCTTACTTTGGCGCTAGGTAGCGCTGTGTGAAATGTCCTCCAGAATTAATTTATATAAAAAATGAATAAATAAATGATGATAATTGTCACAATGATTCATCAATCATCTTTTAAGGTAATTGTTTAATAAGGTATTATTACTTTTTTCATGTTCATTCTTATCAGAATGCATGGGCACTTTAATCTGCATAGTAAGTATAGTGGCCATGCAATGTGATATGAACGGACTTTGTATACCATATTACGTGAGCAGTCATATTATTAGGTATAGCGAGTCCAAGCGCAATTGGCATTCGCGGATACATTTTATAAAATTTTTACGAGTATATATCGGCTTAAAAATCCATTAGTTAACTATCATTTACCAGGCACATTTTTTAGGACACAAATATTCATAATAAGTTATCTGCTTCGAGCTAATGTTTTAAGCCATTCCATGAAATTATTCCATTCGGGAAAGTGACCCGTTCCTTTTCCTTTATTTGTCTTAGTAAATGACATCTAGAGATAAATTGTTAAACGTTATCCCAGTCCCATGGGCTCTGTGGGATAAATAGGATGCTAAAAGCCATTTAATTACTCTATTAAGGGTAATTTCTCAAAGGAGTAGCAAAATATGTTCTTTTTCCGTACAGGATATTACCCTGAGGAGTCGATCAGTTCTCGTTTTAGGACGGAACTACCATGATGTTCGATTTATTCGTCGCAACGAAATGATATTGGTACTTGGGAGTACTAACGTTTTGAGTTCATCACGTTGATGTTATTTGACGGAATAGCGACATCTATACATCTATACAAATAAATAAAATTGGAGTGTCTATTTGTAATATTAAAATAACCGCTTTTTACTAAGTGCATATGGATGTAGAGGTATACACGGTAAATATACCAAAATAACATTTTTTTTAATTTTTGTCTTTCTGTCTGTCTGTCTGTTTGTTCCAGCTAATCTCTGAAATGGCTGGACCGATTTTGACGGGGATTTCACTGGCAGATAGCTGATGTAACAAGGAGTAACTTAGGCTACTTTTCCGAGGGGCAAAATAGGGGTGCGTGATAAAACCGAATTCCAGGCGGACGAAGAAGACGAAGCGGGCAACAGCTAGTATAAAATAAAACTGCGGAATTCTCTAATCGTCGCAATAAGTCATTCACGACGAAAATGATTAGTGGATTATAATTGTGTCATACTTTCTAGCTATCGTAAATTCATTGTAAAACAATGATTTTACCCAGTGTTAGTACTCATATGATAAATAAAAGGCGCTGCTAATTTCAGTCAAAAGTGATAACATAGAAAGTTCCATAATTTATATTCGCGTGTTCTCAATTCGGGGCGAACAACTAGTGTAAAATAACCTACATCACTCAGGGATAATCTAGCTTTCTATTAGTGAAAGAGTTTCAGAATCCGTCCATTAGTTCTTGAGATTACTGCCGTCTTACAGCAAGATGTTACTTGTTAATAGCTCAGTAGTTCCGAGGAATTCTGCCTTCTGAGTTGTAAGAAGAGTAAGGTCGTTCGTTTTCACCTAGGGCAAATATTTTGTGTCAAACATAGAATTTTGTTGTCTAGATATCAATATGTTAATTGTAATAGTTGTCTAATTCCCATGATACAAGCAATGCTTATCTTACATTGGGGCTAAATGGCGCTGTGTAAAATGTCCACCAATATTTATTTTATTTTATTTAAAACAAGTTATAAACTGATCATCACAATATGGGACTTTGGAAACCCTATCAGTGTTGCCTGATATGAACAACTTTACATCGCTGGAAAACTTTATATTACGTGTGATTCCGGACGTGACGGCCCGTAAATTACTTTAAACTATTTCAATAGACGACGTGGAGTACCTAATCCCATTTAGTTACGTACTAACAGAAAAGTAGAATTCCAGTTTAGTTCTTTAGTATATTGATTTTGACGTTACATAGATTTACTTACTTACTTACTTACTTACTGGTGTGGCGCAGCGACCCAAAGTGGATCTTGGCCTCCGACACCAGAGTCCGCCAGGTTTCCCGGTCCATCGCCGCGTTCATCCAGTCGACGGCCAGAAGTTCGTGCAGGTCTTTTACCACTAGGTTTCCCCAGCGGTACCTCGGGCGGCTAAGCGGCCTCCGCCCGCTCCCACGACCCACGTATGCACGTCTGACTGCACGATCCTCCTCCATGCGAACAACGTGCCCCAACCATCGGAGTCTCGCTGACTTAGTCTCTCCTAAGATATTAGGCTCAGCCACCAGGTCTTCGATCTCTTGGTTCTTGCGACGTCTCCAAGTTCCATCTTCTCTTTGAGTCGGTCCTAGAATTTTTCTTTTTTTTGTAAGAAAAAAAAAAAAATCTTACATAGATTTACATAAATTTATTACATAGGTTACATAGACGTTAGATGGCTTCTTAAAAGAGATACATCAATGATGCATGATTCTAACAAATCAAATCAATCAATCAATCAATATCGTTTAGTGAATATAGGTACTGACAAAAAAGGTGTAAGAATTGTCATATAGTCCAGCTATGTTTACAAAATAGTATTGGTATATTCAAAGTGCTTGTTAAGTTCGCCCATGTACTTGTTTTACCTTGTGCAATAAAGCATTTTCTATCTATCCATCTATAATTAAGTATCTTTATTTAGCTAAGTAAAAAAATTGTTTCATATAAATAATTTATACCTACGTTTCCAGCATGCTTAAAATATAATATTACTAGAAATATGTCTGGATAATATTTTATTATGTTTTCTTGTCGATTGTATTCGTCATCCCTAATAAAACTATCAAGATTCCATATTATTATTCATTTATTGATTGGTGCCCTAAATATATACTAGTATTGTCAATTAGAATTTCTTGTTCCTTAGGGATCATTATTGTCTACAAAAGAAACAAGCAACCTCATCTGCGTAACAGTCAAAAAGTGTAACAGAGCGGAAAAAACGTCTCAAATTGAGCTTCACATTCCGTTATTATAGAAACAATGTTGCCTTTCAGGAAATAGTTTCTGTTCAAACGTGTTAGTTGCAAAATTCTCGTTTTTAGTCTAATTTCAACGTCTTCATAGAAACTTCGATCAGCTCGATGAAAAAAGGATTTTTGATTAGCCTGAAAAATATAGGTACTAGTAGAAATCATAACATACTATGTTAAGAACTTTTTTGAGACAGCGGTATTTGCATTCAGTACGTAAGGGGAAGTACTGCCACCGTATTTCTGTCGCTAATCACTTACGCATTCGCATTACTGTGTTCCGGCTAAAGTGCTGTGGATGCCGGTAAAATTAGAGGCACATCATTATGACATTCCCACCTTACGCAATAAGATACGACTTTACCCATACCTAAGTAGAGGAGGACCCAAGTCGTAATGATTATGTTGTGGTTAGAAGAAGTCCACTAAATATCATGACTCGTAACTTCTTCACACAAGAGTATGAAAACTCTGTGAAGTATTTATAATTTACTGGTTTGGTCAATGTTATTATTAAAATATAAGTATCACCAAACGTTATAGTGACTGTAAAGTTTATTTAAAAATACAGGGTATTTTAAATAAACTTTACAACTAGTCACTAATAATTGGTATTGAATCCTTGAAATAGAAATTGGATCTCAATTAATGAACAGCGGGAGAGGCACGACCTGTCCATTACGAATGAATGAAGTAAAGCCCATGTTGATTCTAAGACCGATTTACACGTCCCCAGGAGAAAAGAATTACTAATAAATCCAGTAATTTTGCCAGCAATAACTATGTAGCAAATGTAAATAAATATTAAATAAATAAATGTTGGTGGACATTTCACGCAGCGCCATCTAGCCCCAAAATAAGCTAAGCATAGCTTGTGTCATGGGAACTAGACAACTGATATAATACTTAAAAACTTTTTTGTAATGCATACATATAATACATATTGATACCCAGACTCAGAACAAACATCTATATTCGTCACACAAATGCTTGTCCTGGGTGGGAATCGAACCCACAACCTACAGCGCAGAAGGCAAATTACCACCAACCAGGTACTATCAACTGAGCTATGAGGCCAGTCCGATTACTTCCGATTACTTCTAAATCCAGTAATTTTGCCAACAATAATTATGTAGAAAATGTACAACAATAACTGTGTAAAAATGCTCTCTGATCCACTTTTAAAAAACCCTTACAAATACTTAAGCAAATTTAAGAAATATAAAAAAAAAATACCGTCAGAATTTCCAATAAATTATATGCTATAGATTTTCATTTCATTGAGGCGCTATAGATTTTCATTTCACTCAGGAATATAAGTTAAAACACCTACATCATTACTACTCGAGCCAAAAGCAATACCCCAATTAGTCGAAACCCTACGTACGCGAGGAAAAAACTTCAAAAGTAGTGCAGATCTTTCCTCAACTTGGTAATCTCATTTCTTATCTAGTTCATTGATTAGTAAGAAGTTCTGTTGCTGTGAAATTGCCGGCTCAACTCATTTACGACTTGGAGAAGTCTGCTCAATTATTACATCTACTGAGGGTCTACCTTCATTTTAGCTGAAATCTAATAGGTGAACCTTTATACCATAATTATTTAGTGCATTATAGTCAGTAAATTATTTCAAATCTATACAAATAAATAAAATTGGATTGGATGTAATATTAAAATAACCGCTTTTTACTAAGTGCATATGGATGAATATACGGTACATATACCACAACAACATTTTCTACAATTTTTGTCTGTCTGTTTGTTCCGGCTAATCTCTGAAATGGCTGGACTGATTTTGACGGGACTTTCACTGGTAGATAGCTGATGTAACAAGGAGTAACTTAGGCTACTTTTCCGAGGGGTAAAATATAGTATAGGGGTGCGTTATAAAACCGAATTCCACGCGGACGAAGTCGCGGGCAACAGCTAGTATATCAATAAATAACGCGCCCGTATATCATTTTCTATGGGATTAAGTTACATAAATAGCAGATGGTCCATCTGATGACATGATTTGTCTTCTGCTCATAAAATAGATATACGTTTTGCTAGGTATATAAAATAAGGTTTGCATGGAAGAGATCACTTAGAGATAATGGCGCCCATTGTGCATCTACATTTTATATTGTAAATGTCCTAGAACTAAAAATTTGAAGACATGTGTCGAGTGCACGAAAGGAGCCTCTTTGAGGCGCACTTACAATCCTTTCACCACACTGGTTCGACAGAACCGGTGACTAGAAGAAGAAGATTGTAAATATGTTGTCGTTTTTTTTTGTATGCAATTGTTTACCTATCTATCTATTTATCGTCGGGTAGTTATATATATAGTTCGGGGGCCAGTGTATACCTCCAATTGTCTACCTCCGTGCTCAAGAGCATAGTTCTTGCATTAATATTAAGTTATTTTTAGTTTAGTTTTAGTTCAAGGTAGTCTGGAAGAGATCGTATTACCACGATAACACCGCCTATTGGATCCACAGCAAAAGTACTATTAGCATTAAGTATCACCTGTCATTCCAATAACGAATTATTATTGTTATTATTATTATAGTATTTGCTCCACGTGTTAGGATATATCGCTACAACCTTCATTAAATAATGCCCTTGTTCTTGGAAGTTTGAATAATTATCGATACATCTGGGAAAAGCCACTTAAACTTTTCCATTACGTCTAGTTTGAAGTGTCTTGAAAACAATTACGAAAGGTTTATTGATTAATAACCCTTAACAACCTTTCATTTAGTCTAATACGCATCCTGGTTACAGAGGTAATATGATTTTGCAGAAGGTCGTAGATCTGAATGTTTTGATACGAGAGCTGAAAATCAATAGTGCATTTAATCTGGTCCTGACGGTTTTAATTTATTGGTTTAGCGACGCTCAGGCAAATACTATTGTCGTAGTAAAAGATTGATTTAGGTTGTATTTAATACAAGAAATCGTAAATGTTAGTTGTTATGTTTGCATGACTTTTTAATATGAACCAAACCTTTGGAAGCATATCATATACCTATAATTTTTTGGGCATTATTCTTCCATAGACTAGGCTAGTCTGCAAGGATTGGCCTGCCACGGTACGAGTACATTCACTAATTTACCTTGAATAGTCACCCTTTATTGGATATGTTTTGCCTATGATCCTACAGTTGGGTAATTTCATTCCATCATTTTTTTTTGTGATACAGCTACGGATTGAGCCGGCGGCCCACCTGGTGTTAAGTTGTAATCTTTGCCCATAACAAACAATGCTACTTGGGTCCTCCTCTGCTAGGTAAGACAAGACCCAAGTCGCATCGTATACGCCCGTAACTCTGTGACGTGTAGGTGGAATGTCTCATGTACTTGTAATGTGTAATGCATGTACCTTGGTGGCAGAAATGGGCATGGTGGCAGTACTTCCCCGTACGAACTTGACGTGAGTTCTACTGTTCTTGAACATAATGATACAGAACCTGCGTCGAGAAGTAGCAAGGACCACCTGAAAGTTTCTGGTACCATTCAGTCAAAATGGCGATTCGGTTTCAAAATTCCAACACAGTAAAAGTTAATTGGCTTAATTGCTGGCCACCCTGTACTTAGAAGTCGAATCCTGTCGTAATAAATTCACTTAATTTCTTTTACAAGAATATTTTATTGCAAATGTACAGCAAATGAAAGCTATTTGAAAATAAACAATGTTTCAGTATAATTGGAAGAACTTGCATGTGTTTCACGGAATTCATTTTGCAATGTTTGCGCTAACTGATAAATTAGTTATTACTTGTTGTAGAGTATGTATTTGTATTATCAACAAGAATTGAGTTCTTCATTATCATTCCACGGACAACAAATAGTCGAACAAAAGCCGTGGGACTAGCCACCAACATTTGGTGACCCCCACAACCTTATATCCTAACTTAATATTATACATGCGAAAGTGAATTTGTTTGTTACGCTTTTTCACCTTAAATGCTGTATCCATTATGATGAATTTTGATATAGTCGTAGATGGGACTTTATTGAGACGGTTATAGGCTCCTACCCAAAAAATATAGACGGAAATTTGATCAAGCTACAAGCATTATACAAAGAAAAGCTATTCCTGTAGAGCTACCAACACCAAAAATAAAGAGAAATTTTCAGCTTAATATCGTTCGTGTTACAAATTCAAAATTCAGCATTACCCATTTTTTTTATTTTTATTTATAGTATTATGTGGTTTACCGTAATCATTGTGAGATCAACAAAAAAATATAGTCATACATTATTTCCGAAGCTTATCCTACAAAACTAACCCGAAAAAAGGCAATTCTAAATCATAGTTTCTTGGAAATCCGCTGTGATGGACTGGGTGTTTTGTTAACTTAAACATACCTTCATATACTAAAGGTCGTTTCATAATAAAATAATGGATAGTATTATGATCAAGCGCCGCATTCCAGTGATGGAATAGATATTAACTGAAATTATATTTTTCTCCATAAACTAGCATTTCAACATATCCTTATCACTGGATCTACACCGTTTACAGCAAGTGTTTCAATCCAGAAATTGTCTCTTGATTGGAGTATTATGTTAAAATAGTGGATCAATAAAATCGTGCCTGACAACCACTCAGCAAAAAACAATAAAATTAAAAGATATTTTAATGCATATATTTTGTTACATCACTAATTATGTGAGGCGATAACAGTTCAGTTAGTAGTGGCATCGGCTTGTGATCGGAATTTCATGGCATCTTTGATGAAGTCAAATCCCATAACATGCTTCAACTTCCGGTGAAGGAAAACGTTTTGAGAAAACTATAGCCTGGCGGAAAGCGCTATCTGGATGCCTACTGCCTTCAAGTTGAAATATGACATCAAAGTGCCGATTCTTTTTAAAGTTACAAACCCACCTGGTGTTAAGTGGTAACCTCTGTAATCCCATAACAAAAAATACGACTTGCGTCCAGGGAGAACGTAAGTCATATTGTTTGTACAGGTACAAACTTAGGTATTTAGGTACAAGAACACCCAAATCGCATCGTATGCGCCCGTAACTCTAAGACGTAAAGGTGGAATATACCATGTGCCTATAATTTCACCGGCTCAAATGGCAAATTCCGTCAGTCATTTCAAGAAACTTCCATACCAAGAGTTGCGTGGCGCAAATAACGGCTATATAGTTAGCTCGGGTGTTATCTAGTCAAAGGAATCCCGATTAATATTAATACAAAAAAGGAAATTTCATCTAAAGCAGTAATTATAATCAAGAAACGCTATAACATTACCCTTGTTGTATAACAAATTAGTTTTCAATGGATCTACCAACTTATTAAGGATAAATAAATTACTTTTTAGAGCTTGCTATACCGATAAAAGGTTTTATCCTACTTTAATTACAGATTAGATACCTGAAAGCTTTTCTAAAAGGATTAAGGCAAATGGGGACACGTGACGACATCCCGGGAGAGGCGAGTGTCCGGATGAGGCGCACATTTTCCGGGACAAGTTCTAACGTGTACTGTAAATAGTTTGTTCTACGACTGACTCAATATAGGTCACCTGCTTTTCCCCTTGTAGGTATGGGAAAACATTATAGAGTCATAAGATCATTATAAAGTATTCATGTTGTACTGGTGTTGTTATAGAAAGAATATGCCGCTTATCAACATGATCATCTGTTTCAGCACAGTTATGTAAAAAAAAATGATATTCATTTTATCATGAGAACCAATAAATTTTATGAACTTTAAAATAGTGTCGGTTAAATAGTATTCTCTTTTTTTTATGTAATATAGTTACAGAACGAGCTGACGGCCTTCCTAGTGTTAAGTGGTAACCTCAGCCCATAACAAGCGATGCGGCTTGGGTCCTCCCCAACTAGGTATGACAAGACCCAAGTCGCAACGTATGCGCCCGTAACTGTGAGACGTGTAGGTGTAGGAATGTCTCGTGTGCCTGTAATTTCACCGGCAACCACACCTTTCAAACCGGAACACAGTAACGCGAAAGCGTTACTGCTTGGCGGCAGAAATGGGCATGGTGGCAGTACTTCCCCGGACGAACTTGGCGAGAGTTCTACTGCTCTGAAAAAATGATGTGCTAATTCTATGAATACAGTAAAGGCTAGCTTATTCCAACCAAAACTGTCAGTAGTGTGAAATTCTCAGATTCTCTCTCTCTCTTCAGAACCGAAATTTTTTCGAGATAGAAACTGAATAGATACAGTGAGCCCTAGTAGTTTGACTTGCCCTGCAAAGTACTGAATAGATAAAAAGAATCATAAGCTCTCCAAGTAATATTCTCCAAGTAATAGCCTCACTCAACTCAGCTGGTATTAACTCTGCCTTCTGCGCAGGTCGTGTAGGTCGTGGGTTCGATTCCCACCCAGGACAAACATTGTGTATGTGGTTAGTTTGGGGCTAGATGATGCTGTGTGACATGACATATCCGTCATTATTTATTTTATTTTCATATCCTGAACAAACTATTCATTTGATCGATAGGTGATCAGAAAAGCTACACTACGTAAGCTACTCAGAGCTCTATATAACTTCTTGTTACTTTGTTGAGGAATCTAGTATGACAAAGAGCTGTAGCTGAAACTTTTCTAACCCTATTAAACTGTATACAGTCCAGACTAACTGAAAGAAATTAACTACCGACCTGATTTTCTGATTTGCATTAATATCGCCTTGATTAACTGATAGACTGCAGCCAAAACAGCTGACTGCAATTTACACAATAAATTGAAAAAATATTGGCGTGAATCAATTGGCCTGGGTTAAAAGGTTTGGTTTAAATGTTCACGCTACTATATGTACCTGCTTTAGCGTTATTGTTTATATTTTTTGCTACACATTAGCTAAGCAGCCGTCGCATAATAATGAAATATTTTATCGTAATAACATGTGGGTGTAAAATTTTTGCCTCATTGGATGACGCTAAGTAGTTGCTACATTTGAATATATTATCACGATAATATGACCTAAAGAAACGCTATTATAACATTTACAAAGTGCTATAAGTTGTACAAAATAGTAAGTGAATGTACTTTTGCAAAACTTTTTCTAATGTTATTCAGTTTGACATGTTTGTACAAGTTCATAGTTCTAATAAATTTAAGTTTAAGTTTCATAATTTGAAGCATTTCCAAAGAAATAATTCGTTTAAATCGACTTCGTTCGATTGGTTCCTACATTTGAAACACCCAGTTTTGTTGCACAAAGTTAAGCTCCAAATGTTTGCGTTTTGTTTCAACATCGAGTTTGTTTAAGCAATGCAGATTTTTAAGTGGCCCGGCATAGGCTTCGAAACTTTTTCAAATTAAAATAATCGTATCTTAAGGTTAATTTATGGGTTGCATTTTGACAAGTGACTTGCATGAAATATTCAACACTACTTACGCCATTTGTATTTACTTATAATAAAACAGTAATAGGTTCAATTCTGTACATTTTACAATTTTTTTTTTGTTGGGGGACACCCTATGATCGATGCTGATGCCAATACTGTAATTTTGCGATGTAACGACTTTCGGCTAACAAGGGCATTCTTTACTTGGTAGGTACTTTATTATTTTTTAGTATCGTTTGAGTTTTCTCAAGTAAACATAAAACATTATCTATAAAAATCAATATTTGAAGTGTCTATTTGTAATTTTAAATAACAACTTTTTCCTAAATGCACGAAAGTATGAACGGTAGCTATACAAAAAAAAATATTTTGTCTCTGTCTGGTTGTTTCGGCTAATTTCAGGTAACAGAGATCCTGGCGAAATTATTGACAGAATCAATCCACCTTATCGGCGATCAATTTACCAATCTTGCACCTACTGAACGAATACGCAGTAATTCTAAAGATTAAATTCACTAATTCACAAATCGACAGTCGTGAAATTGCTAAGGCAACATCAGTCTTGTGGTATTTACCACAAGTTTTAATAGTATGTATTTAAATCAGTTTTCAGTAAAAAAAAATATGAAATTGAGTCGAAACAAAAAAACGTTAATTTATAATTTGTTTAGGTAGTCGTGCGAAGTTCACCCCATGGAAATATTACTACCATACCATTTACGGCCAAGTCGTAACGTATAATACACATTACTGTGATTCAATTTGCAAGAGGTGAATGCCGGGGAAATTACTGGCTAGATTCTACACTTTCACACTAAAGAATCGGTCGCAATATCATGCCTCCTAGGTCTTACTATACATTCATTGGGAAATATCCAAGTCGTATTGCTTTAGCTATGAGCGTAGTTTACCGCTTAACTTCAGGTTGGCAATCTGTCGGTTCATAACTTATTGACAAAAAATTTATGTAACTGAGACGTGGTCTCCTATGTGGTAGACGTGGTCTTGTCTATGGTCTGATATCTATAAAACCGGAAGCGGAAATGTGTAGGACATACCTACTTGTACATGAGTGTTAATATGTATTATATGTATGTACTCGTATTTACAAAAGAAAAGTATATAAGCCCATCAGTTGTCTGGTTCCCATAATACAAACTATGCTTAGCTTACTTTGGGGCTAGATGGTGCTGTGTAAAATGCCCACCAATATTTATTTATTCATTTTAAAAAGGGCCCAGATTATTTTATTAAAATTATTTGTATACATTATTTTTATAGTCTACGGTACAGTAAATAAAACAGTCTCTTGCATGAAAACAACATTAGTCTAGACACCAAAGTTGCAAAATTAATAACAATCTGCTCTAAGCTATTTGGACTAAAAGCAAAGCCTATTGTGATCATTACTCTGCCTTCCAAGGAAGCGGTAATGTTGGGTATAACGTCGCATTTATGACGTAAATCGGCCGTGTGTAAATCTAGATTATCCTCTCTCTTTCACTCTGCTGTATTTATTATTTTATCTTTATGAAAACTTGGAAGAATATTAAACTTTGTAGGATTATATAGTAAATTTTTCTTACGCGGTTAGCATTGTTTACGAAGTTTCATTTCATTGCTTCTCGAGTTTCCAGTACTTACCGCAGAATATGTGGCTTTATGAGAATTTATGAACATAGTATATAACATTTTGCGGTCGGAATCAACTGCATCTAACCACTTACTTGATCCTCATGCTTTATTTAAACATATGAAACTAATATAAGTTTTCTTAGTAATTCATTCATCGTTGCATGTTGCAAACTGCAGCCACAACTTTGCGGCGAGGCGAGTTCGGGGAAATCCTCTCGCGAAACAGAAATGTTATAAATGTCACTGCAATTATTTTGAAGCGGTGTTATGTCGCTTGTAAATTTGGGTTATAGGTATAAACCATTATTATTTGATATGCTTTTGATTGTCTTATTTAGCGTAAGTGTACTTAATTATATCGATATTTTTTTTCTATTCGCATGCGAGTATTTTTTATTATGATTAGCTTAAACATACAATATAAACAAAAAAACTGAACTCCTTGCCTGCGTCCGTATTTCCTGAAACCTATAATATGGAAGTCTTCAAGAGGAGAGTGAATAGGTTCCTTCTAGGCAAGCATGTTCCATCGTAGACCACATCGTCACTTAACATCAGGTGAGATTGTGGTCAAATGCTTGCCTATAGCTAATAAAAAAAAAAAAAAAAACATACAATTTTACTGAATTTTGAGGAAATGGTTTCAAAAATTACAATTATATTAATAAAAAATTACGCTTACCTGTACCTTTACGATAAGTGATACTACTAATTACTATGATAATTACTAAAAAACTTACCCAAGTGAAGATTTTGACATGGCATGGATACATCCAGATACATAACAAAAAAGTTATTCTAACCAAGTGAGCAAATTTATGCAAAATATAATACAAATATTTGCCACAGACCTAGACCGATCGCAGGGTCCTTTGCTCGACATAATATATCTTCAAATTATTGGTTCTAGAACATGTCGGTTTCCTCATGAAGTTTCCTTCACCGGTCTGAGACCGTGATATCGTGCACATATTTTTCTTTCAAATGAAACAATCCTTTGGAGTCTATCAGGATTATACCCATGTGACCTCTGAATTGAAACTCGGGGTCTTACACCTCTGGGTCACCATTCTCTCAGTATGTATTAGATTAACACTTAATTTACTATTTACTTTACCGCACAGGCAAAGCGCAAAGGTAGCGCTTCCAGGCGTTTTCCTGCGATCGATTTCTATTTCCTGTCTGTATCCGTAGCTTGCTATTTCGCCCAAGTAGATCAGTTTATTACCTGTCCATCAAACTCCGTCGTACGTTTATTGCTATTAGTTATCTCAATGGTCATTGTATGAATTATCCTGAGTCCAACCTCAAGCTTTAATCAGTTCTAGACGCATTTTTCCTAATTCTGGTGCACATGAGGCAAAAACAAATATATCACTGGTGAACATTAACTTTGTGAGTCTGGCTATCAATTACGAACTCTCCTGTTTTCTATTAGGATTCCAAATATTTGAACAACTCTTCGCACTCGTTTACATTACCAGGAAGTAGAGTACTTTATTTAGCAAAGACTTGGTTTAAACATCCTGTCGTATACAGTGATATGAGCACAATTCTGTTCTTTTTTTTTTGGACATTTCACACACCGCCATCTAGCCCCAAAGTAAGCTAAGCATAGCTTGTATCATGGGAACCAGACAACTGATACAATACTTATATACTTTTTTTGTAAATACAATACATATAATACATATTAACACCCAGACACAGAACAAACAATCAATCTATGTTTCTCACAAAAATGTTTGTCCTGAGTGGGAATCGAACCCACGACCTAGAGCGCAGAAGGTAGGGTTACTAACCAACTGAGCTGCGTGGCCAGGCAACTTTTTTTTTTATTAATTATTAAAAACAATAATGCAATTTTTGCATACTTTTAAAATAAATTTTGTTTAATGCTGTACCTCTCTAGTGGAGTGTCGATTCTCAGTTTATCTTAAATATCGTATAAGAAAACGCTACGATTTAGTAATTGTAAATGTTATTATTTTTAAATAACATGTTCAACTGAAAGACGCAATTTAAGTGACTCTTTAGAAACGTAGAAATGAGACGTCTGTGGTTGCGGCTTTGCGCCGTCTGGCACCTCTAATGAATCTTTCGGTGACGAATTCACGCCCATTACAATGAATGCGGAAATTCGTATTTCGTAGATACGTCATTGTGTATAAAATAAAGGAATATTGGTAGAGATTTTGCAAAGGGCCATTTATAAAGCTATTTAGCTTCAAACTAAGTAAGTCACTCAAATATTTGGCCTAGGTGAGAATCGTACCTAAGACTGACCGCGTAGTAGGCAGAGTAACTACCGACTGAGATGCGAGTCCAGTCAAATTGCATCGTCAAAACAGTGGCCATTATTTTTTATCTTGTCAATAAGTTTTGGAACAAGTAGAGGCCCACCTGGTTCTAAGTGCTACAAAATTAAATTTTCTTATCTAACATGGCGTATTTAAACCCCCGGTCACAAGTATACCTGAAAATTACTGAATTGAATCGGTAATTTGGTATTATTTGGCCCTGCTCTCCGTTATGTCCGTAGAGAAGTTACAAATAAACAATCGTTACGACTGGCGTTTTACTGTTTCATGTCTGGAGGTTTTAGTTGCACATATTCCAAACAACTAGACTGATATAGTTAAGTTTCTACATCACTATTTTAAATATTCCCGAAATGTCCAAAAAATTTGATATTTTCTAAGATATTTTCATTCTCTTCTCTTCACGCAATTGCAATGATTTTGTTATACAACTAAACTGACTTGTTCAGTCGTCCAGGTTCAGTTAAGATTTAACCAAAACATTTTGAATCGCGTAATCAAACAGTCAATTCAGCCTGTAATCTCCGCCTCGCTAGAATGACAGCAAATGCAGTTAGCCCCGACAACAATTACTGGGATGCACCAATTTGACGTATGAACGTAGGGATCTCTTTGATATTGGTGTTTTAAAGAATAATAACTGCTTTTTTAAACTAGCGACCTTACCTATATTACTTACTTATTCGCTTGGGTAGTACTGAGCATCTTAGGCTGTACGACTTGCAGGACGTCAAGAC
The DNA here is from genome assembly GCA_947359385.1 of Chesias legatella. Lineage (NCBI taxonomy): Eukaryota > Metazoa > Arthropoda > Insecta > Lepidoptera > Geometridae > Chesias > Chesias legatella. Next base: position 7,161,664 of record OX375774.1, on the reverse strand, counting down.
TAAGATATTATATTTTCCTATTGTTAATATTTACAGAAGTTTCTTATTTAAACTTATACAGACAGACAGAAAGAAAGAAAAACGCGGCATGGTTATGTACAGTGATGTAAAAATAAGAAACCTGAAACCTTTTTCGTCACAACTCATCGATGGAGTAAGTAGATTATAGCCCATATATTTTCGATTCACGTCCAAAATCATAGCAAATAAAAGTTTCTGAATTAAACCAATTGTAAATATACTTAGAACGTTAGACAAATTTATTACAATTGTCAGTACCGAAAATTCCACATTAAAATAAAAATAATAAAATCCAAAAGAGAAAAGTCGTTACAAATATTTGAATGTTGTAAAAAAAACGGGGGGATATTTAAACACCAGGCCTGATTGCTTTGTAATTAATTAGTACGAGTAAGTAATTGATAATGTTCTTAATACATCAACTACCAACATACTCTCGAAGCGAAGTTAAGCGGAGAATAGTTTCATTATTATACCGAAAACGCTAGACGAGGGTCATCCCATTCGGAAAAGTCGAAGATTCTGTGAATGTATTTACGAGGGTGTGTGAGATTTGCAACTCTACCTATAACAATTTGTCCTGAATCGGAAAATGCACGAACCGGATGTTATATTACCTATGAATCATGTTTTAGAATAGATACAACATACGTGCCTCGAATTTTATACTGTATACAAACCGTATACAGTATAAAATTCGAGGAGAAAATTCAGCTTCATTTTTAAATAATAATAATATAATATAAATAATAACATAACCAGACAAGTGACTGAATACATTTTTTTTTTGTAAATACATACATTTAATACATATTGGTGTAATATATGTTGGTCATTTTCACATAGCGCCACCTAACGCCAAAGTAAGCTAAGTAAATAGCTAGTATCATGGGAACCAGACAACTGATGATATGAATACTTATATACTTTTTTGTAAATACATACTTATAATACATATTAACCCCCAGACACAGAACAAACATCTATATTCTTCACACAAGTGTTTGTCCTGGGTGGGAATCGAACCCACGACCTACAGCGCAGAAGGCAGAGTTACTAACAATTGAGCTGTGAGGCCTGTAAAACCATAGATCCACTTTTTTCCCCGAAGGGGTCGCGTATTAAGAAGTGACTCGCATCATGTTATAAAAGTGATCAACATATAAAATTCATCACATCACGCTGAAACTACCTACATATATGTAAATGAGAAGTATGTTTTCTGGATGAATGTTTAAATGTTAGTTATTCTTACGCACCGAAGCTACTGATCCGATTTGTCTGAAATTCTCGATTGAAACAAGCCACCTTCCCAATTACAACATGGGCAAAATGGAGGGCAAAATCTGAAAGTGTACCTCGAAAACTTGTTTAGACGACTTATATTCTTTTACGCCGAACTTAATAGACTTTATTACTAGGAATTTGGTTTCACCTAGTACTACTTAGGAGTTAAATTACGCAAAAACCTATGTAAGCGAGCGTTTGTGTCCTGAGAGGAACTTTTTTTTTTTAGTTTTTTTTTTATTAATTTAGGCTCACATTTGACCGCAATCTCACCTGATGTTAAGTGACGATGCGGTCTACGATGTAGCATTTGAAATTTGAAATGTCAAAAATAATTTCAAAAAGAACATAATAACGCGAACGCGTTACTGCTTGGCGGCAGAAATTGGCATGGTGGCAATACTTCCCCGGACGAACTTGGCGTGAGTTCCACTTCTCTTGAAATGAGCTCTCGGTAAGCAGCTATTGAGATTAGTTATTCTATTCAAGGCAGCTTGGATAATGATAAGTAAATGTTGAAATACAAATCTGCAATTTCGTTTAAAAATGACAGAACTTAAAACAATATACCTTCATTAGACCAAATGCTCAGTTCAGGACTCATTCAATCAAGCCTAGCAAATTGCTGGTTATTTGAGTGATCGCTCCTAACCACACCTGCAGTGCAAAATTGAATTCTATTCAGACACAATAAAGGCCGAGGTGGTTTTCAGTGATGAGATGTAGATTGTACGAACACGCGATCGCATGATTATACTTCAACGATTCTCGAATAAATAACCACCCAACCGAAAAATGTCGTAATATACTATACCAATAAGAATGTTTTCATTTGAAATGAATGTATTTAATTTATTATTAACGATCAATTTGAAGAATTATAATAATCATTGATTTATAATATGATATATGGATATGCACTTAGTAAAAAGCGGTTATTTTAATATTACAAACAGACACTCCAATTTTATTTATTTGTAGAGATGTATAGATAAACACTTTCATACGTGAAACAAATGAGTTACGTTATAGCTCTTAAGTCCAAAAATCTTTTTAAAAAGTTACTTTTTCAATTACGTTGTTATTTGTTGCGGACGCCGCAATATTCATTTAGAGCAAAAATATGGCCCGATATTAATCTGAAAGGTTCATTTTACACAATGAGCGTATGTACATTGCGTTTGTAATTCTTAGGACGGTTATACTTGATGAGGTTATGTTATTTTAATGAAGTTATGTTACGCAATTTCATTTCTTTCCGATTATTGTATTTTTTTTATATAAATTTACAATATCATAATTTTACGATGGAAGGCGCGGAAGGTTTTACCTCGGCGTACATACTTGGACCAAATCGGTGACGTTTTGGAAAAAGGCCAGGTCAAGAGTACCTACCTTGAACCGACGAGCATGCATGAACAATGTGATGAGAGTGGATGAAGCTAAGGAGGTATGTCAGGATCGTAGCAGGTGGAAAACCATGATCTCTGCCTACCGCTCCGGGAAACAGGCATGATTTTATGTGTGTATGTATGTAAATTTACAAAGCTCTTTTTTCTTTGTAGATTAGAAGATAGATTGGAACTACATCTTGTAAAATTAGTATAACGAAAACTTAAATTTTCTTAGTAAATAGAATGATTATTTCAAACTAAGGATTTAACAGGAACTCAGACGGACTACGTGTGTTTAGAAGTAATTCATAACACACACAAAAAACCATAAGATTTATGTTTAGATGATGGTACAAATTAACGTTCAGTTTCCCTAAAATCTTGTATTTACACTATCGTCCAACCCCCGAACTGCTCGTCCAACTTTCGATAGTGTGAATGGGTCTTCTTGCAAGTTCGAGAACACCGACAAGTTAAATTTACTCCAATGGTTCCCATAACATTACGAAATAGTTGCGAAATAAAGTCTTTGAAAACTAAGGAGTGCGTGCCGTCTTTCATCAAAGGAAACCTCCCCAAAAAATGATTCTCTCACCAAACTCGCCATTTTATATCAGTTATCATTTATCTATATTATATTCTTCGATATTGTTTCGATCTACTGACACTATTTGAGCGGATAATCTATAAACTATAAAGTACAAAATAAATATAAAACATAATTTCTGCAGTTAGCTTAGCAGAAATTTTATTGTGTTTTTGAGTAACATCATAATTTTAAGATTTACGGTCACACATGAATTGCCTTAGTGAAATACCTTTTGTACGTGTCTCCATTCCCTGTACAAACGACATGCTACATTAGTATTTGACGAGATTTATTTCCGGTGGCTTTCAGGGAATTACTTTTGAAGTTGTCTTATAGCTGTGAATTTACAATGCTACTATTATACTTGTTGGTTTCATTTTATTATAACATTTATTCTGGTTGAGTCCCTTCGGAATGCTTTACTTGATAAAATTTAAAAAGAGCTGTGATAGTTATACTAAACGTCACGTCAACTTTTCTATTGCCACGAAGATAAAAGATTTTTACTATCTGGCAGTGAAGCTAGATCTGATAAATAGATGTTACTACTCGATTTCGAGTTCCTCAAAGACTAATTTTACGTATTCGTAGGTAACAAGCTTGCAGCTTGCAAGCTTTAGAAGTAGGTACGAATCTAAAGAATATAATATCAGTCAATAAATTATATAACAAACCTATAATAATATTACCTACATTCCTGCAAACTAATAATAATAATAATAATAATAATTTGGTTTCAGATAATAATCCAAAATAAAAAATTCAGATTAAAATAAATAATATTATTATGATCATTATTAATTATTCAAGCTAAGATAACAAGCAAGTGCTAGTAAGCTAGCAAACTAGTCAAGTATTATGGTGTGACGATACTTAAAAAAACTACACGATTCGTGGCTATGCTATTTTGTTTTTAAGTTAATTACACCAAAAATTATCCTTCGTGAATTATTTATATTTCGATTGACGTTTCCGCGTGTGAAACATAATAGCGAAATATATTAATGATGGTGGAAAATTTATCTCACACGCGGCGTTAGCTGCCGCTAACAGTTCAATACTTACGCAGTATAATTTCATATGGATTCGATCGAGTGAGGCTGCCACATATGTCATTATTGAAAAATAACGGTCAAATTAACTTAATCATCATGAATGTTTTCAAGTTTATTGTTCTCACAGCTATAAACATAAAAAATCCGATGACAAAACTACATAAAAATGCCAAAAAAATCACAAAAGGCTTTTAATCAGGCCTATCGTTAAAGGTAATGAGTCCAAACTCACGAACGTTCGTGGTTAAATGTCATTAAAAAGTTATAGTTAAGCAACACGGCTGGTGAAACGAATCCCGCTCATTAGTACTACCGAAAAGATGAAGAGTATATAACTATATAAATGTAATGTATTTGGGGGTCCACGTTGCTCGCGTCCGTAGGTAATAACCCTTTGAATCCCTACACGTGTCCCCCGGGTGGTGCGAAAGGAGCAACTCAAAGTAGCAGTAGAACTTATGCTAAGTTCGTCCGGAGAAGTACTCCCACCACACCTGGTAATCTGCCGCCAAGCAGTGATACTCTAGTGTTGCTGTGTTCCGGTGGAAGGGAGTGGGTGCCGGTGAAATTACAGACGCATGAGACGTGACATCCGCGGTGATGGACGCAACGCAATGCGACTTGAGTGATCTCGTACTTTGGTGGAGAGGACTTGAGTGGTATTGCTGTTGTCCATGGGCGGCGGTTACCACTTAACATCAGGTGGGCCGTGAGCTCGTTCTATCACCAGAATCGCATAAAAAAAAGAAGGATTCCTCACTTTAAAGAAAGTAATCTAGATTACGATCGAACATCCAACTTAATAATAATAATAATTATAAACTAAGTTTTAATTATATGTAAGTAAAATAAATTAAGTTACTGAAACGTGCCATTCAAAGAATATATTATACGATGTCATTATACAATAACGTATTGAAAAAGGTATTCCAATTCCATTTATGATTTGAACATATTTGAACAATGTTTTACTGATATACTAATGGATAAACTGGGAACATTGCTGTATTACATACGTACTCATTAAATGGAATTCGTTAATAATGGGGCTCCAAAGTGAATTCCTAACAAAGAACCGTACATCGGGAACATGAGATTAACAAATCACAATAGAAACTCCTATTACAGGTATACTAAGTACTTCATTTTTGTCTCGATATTGTTAAGAGCTTTCGGGTTATATTTCATTTCATATCAATTAATAATAATAATAATCATCTTTATTGTTTACCATTATTGTACAGTCAATTGATTTGAAGCCTTTGGCTCCCGAACTAGTTAAAAACTGTATTTCGGAAGCCAGAATTATATCAATATATATAATATATTGATATATATTTATATATATCATTTTTTTTTTTTAGGAATGGTGTATTTGCTTTTGGCCGCAGATGGCCTTGACAGCGTTTACACGGGCTTTTGGTGAGAGCAGACGGCTCTCAACCGGTAAAACTATAGATTATACACAACGTCACCAAGGGCACTGCCCCTTGTTATTGAAATTCACCGGCTTCCTATGTATTCTTTAAACCAGACTAAAAAATGATTGAATTAAATAAATTAAAAAAATATGTTGGACATTTCACGCAGCGCCATCTAGCCCCATAGTAAGCTAATCATAGCTTATATCATGGGAACCAGACAACTGATATACTAATTATATACTCTTTTTGTAAATACACACATATCAACATCCAGACACAGAAAAAACATTACAAACGTAACGTTACAAAAATCTATATTCGTCACACAAATGTTTGTCCTGGGTGAGAATCGAACCCCCGACAGCGCAGAAGGCAGGGTTACTACCACCTGAGCTGTGAGGCCATTCGAAAATAAGTATTACGACTTTGTACCGACGATGAGACCCGTGTTTGCGGCCGTGGCTCTATTCCTTCCACACATTCTACTCTATTCTCTTCTATAAATTTTCGATGTAGGTGCATAATGGAGGTTGATCGCGGGCTCTCTACCCACAAAGTATCGCTTCTATAATATTTATTCATGAAAACGGAGAACAGACATTACATTTTAAATGAACAATTGTAATACGTTTTACCTGCTCGAAGCTTTCGAATTTATCAAAAGGATTTTTGATTAACATCGGGTGAAAAACCGCGTTTAAATAGAGATTAATTTAATTTTCGTTATTTATCTTTAGTAGGTATATATGGTATGTTTATATATCTACATGCAATTATAAAATAGGTTTTATATAATTTAACGTTACAAAATAACATCTAGTATGTCTTGTGTTTGGTGTAATAACACATAATTGACAAGTAACGTGCCCACTACATAAGTAACATGCTATTTTCCTAGTTGTTACAAACATTGTTCTACTCACCGAAACGGCTCGACAGCATTTAAATGGCATTATATGGCATGCTGCGACCATATAACATAGTAAATTGATTGTGGGATAGGCTTGAGATTATAAATCTCATCTAATTTATTAACGGGGGACCTAGGGCGTCTAGACACGGGGGCATGTGTTACCCATTTCTGGCATGGCCACCAGAGACCCCAACGCGCAAACAACACATTCATGTAAATTGCACAGTACGAAAACCAAAGTGTTTCAACCAAAATGATCGATTATAAATGGGATTTCAGAATATTTTTCCTCACGTTAATTAAGCAGAGCTCATTGTAACACAACAATCCTGCCTTGTGCGCTGTAGGTCGTGAGTTCGATTCCCACACAGGACAAATATTTTCGTGACGAATATCGGTGTTTTTTTTTTGTCTGGGTGTTGATATGAATTATAATAATGTATGTATTTAAAAAAAAATGAGAGTTATATCAGTTGTCTGGTTCCCATGATACAAGTTATTTACTTAGCTTACTTTGGGGCTAGATGGCGCTGTGTGAAATGTCCACCAATATTCAGACTCATATACTTTTTTGTAAATACAATTTAACCCAGACACAAAATGAATATCTATGTTCGTTACACAAATGTTTGTCCTGGGTGGGAATCGAACCCACGACCTACAGTGCAGAAGGCAGGGCTACTAACTGATCTATGGTGGCGACCTGCAAAACAAGAAGTACCAGGTTCGATGTCCCCCGGACATGTAGTCCAAACAAATCTGTACCGAGTCTTTGAAGCCTTTTCATGAAATTGGATGTTTCTTTGGTAAATATGTATATGTAAAAAAGAAAATTTAAAAGTATATAGGTTCATTCCGGTTTTTCGGGAGATAGTCATAATCAGACCGTATCTAAATCTACAAGGGCAGAACACCGAGATAGGACAACTTGGTGTAAAATTAACCTAATTAGAACGCGCTGAGGAAAATGAATTCGGCCTCCCCGGAGCTGAAATTGTTAATAATTTGAATATACACTTTTTAGTGTTCCGTATTGAATTCCACCCACTGATTACAGTAATCATGTTTTCGGTTACTTTGCGAAATAATCCATTTATTGTCAGACCCCTGTTGGTTAGATAGTAGCAGCTGAACTTATTCCAAATTCATCTGTGAAAGTACTGCCACTATACCCATTTGTGCCGCCAAGCAGTAATGCGTTCGTATTACTGTTTTCAGGTTTGAGAGCTGTGGTTGCCCGTAAAATTACAGTCACAGGAGATATTCCACCGTCATGCCTCAGTGTTACGGGTGCATACGATCTCGTTTCTATGTAAAGGAGGACCGAAGATTATGGGCAGAGGTTACCACTTAAAACCAGGTGGGCCATCTGCCACTTCTATATCACATTATATTTCTATACCACATAAAATAAAATAATGGTTTTACAAGTGGTTTGAATCTCTGTAGTGATTTTTGTCTAACGCAGTAACAATCCTACCTGAACTAGCATGTGTTACTGCGAAAAAATTTTACGTTATGGGGTTTATATGATAGTCCATCATAGTCATATCACCGTGGTGGACTAGTAGAACAGACTCCAAGTTTTAACCTGGAAGTTCTGGTTAAAATCCATCACCAGGCATTGTGCTAATGCAATGTACGCAATATATGAAAAATATATGTTAGCAATACCAAAGATTCGATATAGTGAAGGAAAACATCATAAGGAAACCGGCACTTAAAATCTACTAATGAGTATTTGAATTGGATTGGGCATCGGTTTTAGAATAAATTAGATATAGATAGCTTAGCTCACATTATAGGTGTAACTTATAAATTAACATTAACATGAGGTTACCATTTATTTCTTACTAGCTGCGCCCGGTGGTGTTACCCGCAGTGAAGAAGTAATCCCACGGGAACCTGCACTTTTCCGGGATCAAAGTAGCCTATGTGTTAATTCAGGATATAAGCTATCTTGGTACCAAATTTCATCTAAATCCATTTACCCGTTTGAGCGTGAAAGAGTAACGAACATCAATACAAACTTTCACATTTGTAATATTAATGGGATATAATTTAATTAATTAATAGATGAATCGACCCAACTTGCCCTGAATTCAATATTTCCTTAAATAAACATCTAACTTCAATTTAAAGTAATAAGCCTGAAAAAACTTACTCCCAGAAAACTTAGTTTTCGAGCACCCGTTTTACCTACTTGAAATACTATAAAAAACAACGGACACGGTACGGAACACTTAATGCGCAATTACAACTTGCATTTGGCCGGTTTCATTTGCGTATTACGGCAACAAGGTAATTGTGTGTACTCTGGTACAAAGGTTACGGTTGGAATTAGTTTTTATAATTATAAAATCCATCGACTCCACGTATTAGCCCTATTTCCGTGTGCATACACATTTCGTGTTTTCACGTATACATGTGTATCTAACAACATGTGATCAATTTATTACGAATGAGCTGACGGCCCACCTGATGTTAAGTGGTAACCGCTACCCATAGACAACAACAATACGACTCAAGTCCTCTCCACCAAAGTATGAGATGAACTAAGTCGCATTGCGGTGCGTCCATCACCTCGAGACGTGGATGTTACGTCTCATGCGCCTGCAATTTCACCGGCACCTACTTTTTGGCTAGTAGTTTAGGATTCAGTCTCTTGAGATATCATGAAAACTTGCTACTATATTTTCGCCTAGTTATATTCAGTAGATACGTAATGTTGATGATTGATTACAGTGACTGGAGGGTACATTACAATAGCTTAAGAGTAGGGGAGTTTATGATCGATGTGAGCGTTCACCCTCCAAATTATCATAATCCAAATGAACGAATACACCGCACGGCGGAAAATGTGAGTGAATGTTGGAGGATGATAACCGGAAATGAGCGGATCAAAATTACTTATATCTTGTGCAATTTGAATTTTATCATGATATGCATTTTTTCACGGTATTCATACAACGATAAGTTGCTTATTAGCTACCTACAATTGATATGACCTACCTTCGTGCTCAAGATCATAATTCTTGCATTAGTATTTAGTTACTTTTATTTTAGTTTTAGTTTAAGGTAGTCCGGAAGAGATCGTATACTACGATAAGACCGCCTATTGGATCCACAGCAATACTATGTACAATATTAAGTATCACCTGTCGTCCCAATAAAGAATTATTATTATGACAAGTAATCTATTTCAGTACGATTTACAGACACTGTCAAAATCAAATACACAAATAATAAAACAACATAATATACGTATGATTCAGTGAGTTTTAAAAATAAATAAATATGGATGGATCTTTTAAATATGCTAGTTTAACATTTCAATGAACAAAAATGTTTAACATCGAACTTTTATTTCGCATTGTGTGGAAACAGTGGTTTTAAAATTGGACGAATATTTGTATTTAAAATGTCGCCTTTTACTCTCTTACCCCTGAAAAGTGAGGCTCTTGAGGGGTAAGCCTCCTTTGTTGCCAGAGAAAGATTAATCAAAACAGATTCAACTTGTACTCAGTAGGCATTGTATTATATATAAGAGATATAAAAGGACACACTAACTCGTCGCAAATTCTGTGAAAATGGATTACCAACAGCCTGAAATTTTGCAAAGGGTTTGCTTTAAAGATGTGGACAGTCGCTATCAAATATCACTCCGATGAAGATTCAGATTCAAAATGCAAACGTATACGTAAATGAAAAAAAATTACTTTGAAACCAGAAGTCCTACTAGTTCGGTAATTTACTTGAGGATTTCTTTCATATCGGAGTCACTTTCTAAGGCGGTATAATAGGGAAAATCTTACTCCTGAAGGGGTAAACCGGATTGTACGCTGACAAAGTCGCGGGCGGATCCACTAATCTTTCATAAAATGTTCTCGGAATCCCGGTAAGGTTGACAGTTTTATTCCTCACTTTATTACTAAAGCTGCCCAATGCCGCTGTAAGTCATGAAATATTCATATCTTGTTGCATTTATAAATTCGGTATCATTTTGAGCATCAAATATGCTATATTTCAAGTGTATCGGATCTTTGCATTCGAAAAACATGCGTTCTGGCCGTTCAGTTTTCGCTACATTATTGGAGTTCATGCATCTTAACAGAATAGAGATAAAGCTTAAACCAGTTGGATCATCATTTGGAGTTGCCTATTTCTATAAAGTTTCCTCTACTCAGTAGTAAATACTGCTTAAGATATTTTGAGTTGAGGATGTTCCTGCTCTCCAAATAGGCGTAAAGTCACATTAGTGAAGCCAGGAAATTTGTTTCATTGTAATTTTTTGTGTGAGGATGTGCTTAGTTTCAAAACTGCCTCAACACATTAGTTTTAATTTAGATACCGAGGCCGTATCAAGTTTTCGATTTAATTGAGCATTGCCATCCAACGAACCAATGTCGCCAATGTCTTGAGCACAATTCCATCTGTTAGTGAATTGGATCAATTGAGCTATCTACAGATTGATTTCATTGTATTTTGTTAATGTTATGTATTTATATATATACATAATTATAATAAAAAAGTAAAATAAATATTAACAAAACTTGTAAATTATTGTAAAATAATTGTTTTAAACGAAAAATCAGCAACGTAGAGGTATGTTTTGTTTGATGCATACATACATAAAATCACGCCTGCTTCCCAGAGGGGTAGACAGAGATCATGGTTTTCCACCTGCTACGATCCTAACATACCTCCTCTTCATCTACTCTCATCATCATATCTCTCATTGTTTGATGCTCGAACAAACATATACATGAATTCAGTTTTGTAAAAGTAACGACGACCACGAAAATATGCGGCTGGGCGAGAATATCCTCTGTGTGGTTGACAGTTTTATTGTCTTCACTTTACTACCGGCTCGGCCCAATGCGGCTGTTTATTACCAAATATATTCCTATCTGCAAACTTGGGGGTTCACGCTTCGGTGTCAGGGGTAGGCGGGACAATTACATAATTCGAAATTTAATGAATGTGCTTCTTTTTTTTCGTTGGGATCAAAAGTTAGAAATGAAATTAAGTAGTACTATGATATAACACTATGATATATAATATTTTAGCTAAGAAAGGAAGAGGTATTCCCGAGTCTCAAACTCAGATTTGAAAGTTCATTGCAGTGAGACTGGCCAGTTGAGCGAGCAAAAATAAGTATAATTTAAATGACATACATACATACATACATACAAGTCGCAGGTTACACAATCATACAAACTTCAACGTGGTAAGTGATAAGCACATCGCAGTCATTGGTTTTCTACAAATATATCTGGAATGGTTTAGTAGACAAAGTTAAATCTACTCTCTACTATCTAGTCCACACCGGATTTGTAGATATCACATGTTTTCTTATTTTAGGTTCTACTAGCTGTTGCCCGCGACTTTGTCCGCGTGGAATTCGGTTTTATCACGCACCCCTATTTTACCCCCCGGAAATGTAGCCTAAGTTACTCATTGTTACATCAGCTATCTACCAGTGAAAGTCCCGTCAAAATCGGTTCAGCCATTTCAGAGATTAGCCGGTACAAACAGAAAGACAGCCAGACAGACAAAATTGTAAAAAAGACGTGTGGCACTCGGAGACTGCCGCGGTAAAGCCATTGCGCGTGATATTTCAAAAAGTCATTAAAAGTTCTGGTATTTATCGATAGATGGAAAAACTAAAAAGTATCACCGCTGTGCCGGTCGGAGTGGGGGGTGTTAGGTTTTTTTCGTTACGGAATTTCTGGATTCGGTCTCCACGCTCAAGGCCCGCGATAGAAGCTATGCAATAGCTTAAAAATGTTGTTTTAGTATATGTACATCCATATGCACTTAGTAAAAATCGATTATTTTAATATTACAAACAGACACTCCAATTATATTTATTTGTATACATGATGTGCTGGTTTCCTAAAGGTCTAAAAACTGGTATTGTGCACATATTTTAATAATGCATTGATGAAACAATAACATACTTTTGTTTATTTACAGTAACGACGATAAATACCTTTATGAGCAAAACAAATTATTATTCATTCCAAGAAATTCTGCTGTTATTTGTGCGAGCAATATTTTAAAGACTGACCTTAAATTACCCTCCATTCCAAGGAAGCGCCCTTGAGCAACGCCATACAAAATTCGTACGTCACCCCTAATGGTTCCATTTCGGGAAATTTCACAAGTTACTCACGTCTCCATCGCTGTGATTATTGCGTAGACACATCGTTTCTGGTAATTTCATTTTCGTATTCGAATCATAACTGAGTTACGACTGTGTACAGTACATAAGTGCGACCGTACTGCATACAGATAGACTTTTCAATAAGGATGTTTCAAGTGGTATTGTCGATAGAAATCTGTTCGGAATTGTAAATATAGGTCAGCTAGTGAATGTGTGAACAAACGGAAGAAGGAAGTGCAGATAGATCAAGATCAGGCACCGTGAGGCTTACTGGGACTTTTACTTTTAATGGACATTTGTATAAGTGTTTACATTTTCAGACCATTTCTTAAGAATATGATTCTATTGGAATTAACATTTTATATTGACGATATTTATACTTTACAATCTCACAGCATTTGCAATTCATAATTTATAGAAACAATATATAAATATACAAAGTATATTAATAACCTTAAACGAATTAACTTAATTTTCTATTCAAATCAAATGAGATAAGAGTTAACAAACGAAAAAAGTGTGCCGTAGCGGCTGCCGCCTATTTGAAGGAAATGTATTATACCAAATGCTATTCTAATAATTTACCAGAACCACTTCTCAGACTTTTGGCAGTTATTACTACCGTTCATTGTCGACGACATCAGTAATTAAATTAGATACTTCATATCTAATGTTTTTACTTACATATCAAGAGTAAAATCTGAATAATATTATTAAAATACCGCTCACAATAACTATGTTCTTCTTGCTTATTATGATCTAGACAGAACAGTTTTTAATCTCATTGTATAGCATAACACATTGATATCTTAGAATTTTCTAGTAAAACAGTCAAAATAATCTAAAATCATCATAATTATTGGAATAATGAAAATAGTTTATTTAGAATTAATATGGGACTCGAAGATAAAGGTCAGGTCAAAGTAAAGGAATGTACTATCTAATAAATGGTAAGGAATTCACTGAAGAATTTCATTAAATTCCTTTCCCGCTTATTGATATGGGCGACGGGAATGAGGCCCGTACTTTATTAAGAAATCACATGAATGTCGGCGGTATGGCGGATGGGAAGAGACGTGACGATACGCCATATTGCCATGCCGTGCATCGCATTGTTTCCATGGAATTAAACGTGAAATCGATTTCAGCTAAAACTGACGACTGTGGCAGGGGCTTGAGATCAGAATCTAAGGCTAAAACACACCGGGCGCGTACAAAAATTGAACGGAAGTAAATGTGACACGGCAATTCGCTAGTGTGTGTGTGTGTGTGTGTGTGTGCAGTTCTGCGTTTAGCCTTTATCTGTTGAGCTTGAGTAATTAGCTGATATGCATGAGCTTATTGTACTATTTCTGCAAGAAAAATTCGGGAAGAAACATCAAAGAAAAAAAATCCTGTTGGTGGAATATGAAATACCTACTTTGCCTTAATGGGTCGGTTACTGCAGTAGGTACTAATATTATAGTATTTTAGTGTATTGATTTAGTATTAGTATTACAGCATGTGTGTGAGATACAATTTTTTGTTTAATTGCAAGCAATCAGGGAAGATTTGGGTAGGATATACTAAAAAAAATTGTTCCAGAGGTTGGTTTATTGAAAGTTATTCGAGTTATTAATAAATTAGAGCAATTAGAAAATAACGCTACCGCTTTTACCGATTCAATAAATTGTAGTAATGTAAAATTAACCTTTGATAATGTGAACTACTAAACTTTAAATTAATTATATGTTGAACTCAAATAAATGCATCTCGGCAAGCGCATCGCTTGAGAATGGCTGGATAAATTAAGCTAGTATTTTTTACAAGTGCATTGTTGTACTAATAAACTTTTTAGGGGAATATATAACAAAAAAAAATGACTGAACAATTCGAAAATTTGGGAAATCTTGAGTTTTCTCAAGTGCTTGTAATTTAGAGAATTTTAAGATTCCTATCCTTGTCCTATCTTTGACGGTTTAGCAAGTTTAAAAAAAAAAAAGATTTTTTTTCATACGTACGCCATTACGACAACGTACGCCAATTAAACGCACTGCCAATATAAAGCATGTTTACACATCGTTCGATTAACCAGATCCGCATTTTAATTACTTATTATATCGTTACTTTTACATGATAATATGTACATGTTTAATGTTTTTGCAAACACAACAACCAAAGAGCAAACAGAATTATATATGAGTAAGTAGTTTGCCCGTGTATTTACGTAATTGAAGGGTACATACCCGAACCGTGTACGGAATTTTTAAACAGTACTCGATTAGTTGAAGGCCCGAAAAAAGTTGAGATTACGTTGCGAATTAACGTTTGGTTTAGTTGGGAAAATAAACATGTTACTACATAAATGTTTATGAGGACCATTACGTTCTAACAACTGATCTTGAAGAGAGAACAAAACACGGGATTACTTTGGAAGAGATTATAATTGGATAATAAATTAATATTGTTAATTTATTAATTTTATATTATCATTTTGAAAAGGCATATTTTTTTATTTTGTGCTGATAAATGAAGTAGGTTACCTGAATTCATTGTGAACCATTTCACAGGAGTGTTCTTTTTTGCTCCTGAAAATGTGGTGCCCCAATATTCAAAGAAAATAAAACAATTTTATCCAAGTATGAGATCACGAAATTAGGTGAAACCAGTGAACGTTTACATGATTTGTGAGTTCTCATCTACACTATTACCAGCTTTTTCACGCATATAATATAATATAATCTCGAGATTCCGTTAGGCCTTACACGAATTCAATTTCAGCCATCGGAAAAATCTCGTCCGACATTATTTTATATCTTTACGTGTGGATCGGTTTCAGAAGCGAAATTAATTACACCGATCGGGCCGAAAGGACGGTAAATAAAGGAAAATACCAGATATGAGAAAATGTCCGGTGTTCTTGTTCAATAAAAGACACTTCCCACATCGTAGGTACCTACATACACGATGTTAGTGATAAATACAGCTATATCACTTCAGTATAAAATTGGGCATGGTATTAAAATTCAGATTTTATTTTTTAATATCCGATTTAACTTAGGTTTTATTTAGGTACTCGCTTAATCACTCAAAAAATATAGTCAACCAAAAGTGCTTGCAAATGTCTAAAGTTTCGTCTATTAATCTTACAATTTGTTATCTAGCTAGTTTATTATGAATTCAAATGTATCTCAAACATCAACCTAGTTTAAATCACGAACTCCTACAGTATGTTTAATATGCCCAAATTAGCAGTAGAACTTGTGCTAAGTTCGCCCGGAGAAGTACTACACTTAAAATCCACCGCCAAGCAGTGTAGCACTCGTATTGCTATGTTCCGGCGGAAGAGAGTGGGTGCCGGTGAATTTGCAGGCGCATAAGACGTAACATCCCCGTCTCGGGGTTGATGGACGCAACGCAATGCAACTTAAGTCATCTCGTACTTTGGTGGAGAGGACTTGAGTCGTATTGTTGTTGTCTATGAGCGACGGTTACCACTTAACATCAGGTGGGCCGTCAGCTCGTTCCGTCACCCGAATAACATTAAAAGAAAAGTTTTGTTTATCACCTGTGAGTGAGAATAATTAAGGAGCAGAAATCCTTTATTTTGAAGATTCTTAGTTTTATTTTCTGTCGGTAAGAGACAATATGTGAGAAGCAGAAAGTCCTTCAGTTTATGAAAAATATAAACTTGCATCGAGTCCTATTCAAGGGTCAAGCTGAATGCATTTGCAACTACACCAAACCAAATCTCCTAGTACATGTATTCCAATTCTCAGTGGAGCATTACGATACGATCCTTGACCACGGGGTTTGGCCAAGCGGAATTAGGTGCAGATCCTACAAGGCTAAGAAGTAAAATTCCTATAGTTCAGTTAAGAAAAGAATATTTTTTTTTTGTATGAGGACTTTTAAATATTGGCAAATTACCTAAAGTTATTACCTGAACCAAGAGCTTTAGGAGTTAGTTTTGTAAATTATAGATAATTATTTGTACGAATTGTATGAATGATCTGTGAAGGAGTCAAATTTTTACACAAATACTTACTGAAATGGACCATCGCGTGACAGCAGTTTTTTTATTATTGGACTGAAGCAGCATATTTCATGTAATTGTGTGATTTGAGAGGTTAATGTAGTGGGCTAATATAAATATAATTTGAAATATGTGATATTGTCAGTTTTATTATATATATATATATTTAATATTTATTCCATAAATGAAGTTTTAGAACATGTTCTAGAGCCTAAAAGTAATAAATGAAGTGATGTGTAAAGTATTCGGAACGTGCCTCTTTGAGGCGCACTTAATCCTTTTGAGAGAACTAGTGACATTTCTAATTGTAGTAGATTAAGTTCGATAAAATGCTGAC
The DNA here is from genome assembly GCA_947359385.1 of Chesias legatella. Lineage (NCBI taxonomy): Eukaryota > Metazoa > Arthropoda > Insecta > Lepidoptera > Geometridae > Chesias > Chesias legatella. The sequence goes on along the minus strand of OX375774.1, from coordinate 7,144,460 downwards.
TACGGACTAAGAACTATACTTAGTGACTCAGCTGTTGCTTTTATTGTGAGATTGAGGAAATTGTTCAGAAATGACATGTCGACGTAATAGGTATGAGGAAAATTGGTACCTCTTGTCATTCTCATTAGCAATGTAATTCCGTTTATTATTTTCTTCTAGGAAATCAATTTATCAAATAAGTATTTCATTTGCCGACTGACTGAGGTTATTTTCTGAGTAGACCATGAGATATAACAAATATATTTTCCTTGCAAAGCTGACTTAGATGAGAGTTTTGCATGCTCTATATCCACGTATAAATTCATATACCCATACACGGTACTCTTATACCACATTGTCTACGACAATGTAATATAGGTAAGAGAATCAAAGTCAAAAACTTTATTTCCATAGAATTAATTAAAGAAATGGCTTGGAAACGTCAATAATATTCAAAACATAAAGTCACGCGTACTTATCGCTAAGTTTGATGCCTGTTCAAACCCTATCCGACCCTCCATGGGGAGAATAGACAGAAAGCCCTAAAGGAGGGCTTCCTTCTTTTTTCGCGAGCACGGTCTTTGTAACAATCTGAGTACTTAGATCTATGTTACATTTATGACTACATAAAATACTGAAATAAGATATAATATGATGTTTTTATGTCGTTGAGCAGAGCGACATCAGTTAACAATATATCTTCCAGCATTGCAACACCTACACAGCCGGCTACACATGTGAGATAAAGCTACACTTACATAGTACCTATAAATGCGCATGACGTGTTAAACCATCCCCCTCTGTCTTATGCAAAACATCTCATTGTGTCTCTGTCTGCAACGGAAATTACGGAAGCTACTTGGTACGACGCACTTAGCAGAATTCAAGCTCGATGGTGGCTCCATAATCATCACCAATGTTCGAAAATGGAAATAGGTAGCATATATTAAAAAATTTTTTTTTTTTTTATTATTATTGAAATTAGTTATGTAGATTCTTTACAATGTTAGAACCAACCATAACTAATTCAATATTATAACAGATTTTAGGGACTACCTTGGAATCATCCAATAACATAGTATTATACAAACCTTTCAAAACTCGTAACCTAGAGCGCTGAAGCATTAATTCATAATTCTTATGGAATCAAAACTTACTCTCAAAAATTTTCAAGGTATGTAAAGATAATTTTATTAATAAATTACTAATATAATTGGGCGGCGGTTAACATCAGGTGGGCCGTCAGCTCGTTCTATGACCTAGTTGAAATAAAAACAAAATTATAGTTATTTTGATCGATTCTAACTCAGGAAACAGAAATTAACCACCTCATACTTTTTGGCTACAATTTAAAGACACAAGCAAAAGCATTATATTTTCATACCAAACTCATCATTTAGAAACTTATAGCGAACTCTCTTACTAAATTCGAGTTAAACAGATTTTTATGACTCGGTCACACCTGGTCGATTTCAAAGTTACAGGACAAATCGAGGTGTAACTTGTTCCGTAACATTTGCCACAGGTGCCTGTAACAGTCTTGCAAAATTTTGCATTTTAACGGCGCGGACACAACACGAGAAAGTTTCTCGTAATGTACGTTCAATTGTGTTAGATCTGGGGAGATTACGGATTGCGTGTATTATCCTTGCACGCTCGTGTGTGAGTGTGGTGGGGCCATCTTAAATCATGTATTTAAAAAAAGTACATGATTAAATACCTCGGGTCTGGAATAGGAACACAGTTCTCAACATATTCTCGCGATTTGGTCTGGGTATTTCTCGTGCGTAAATAAAAAAGAATAAGAGTTTCTGACAAAATATCTTATTTTGACTGGTAATCAGCCCTTAATAGACCCGTGACATCGTTTCGTGTCGAATATCGGGGACAGGGTAAAACGCGTTGTTTCAAATATATGGCGAATGGAGGAAAATGATTTTTTGTTATGTGATGTTTGTGACGGAACTAGCTGACGGCCCACCTGATGTTAAGCAGTAACCGCTGCCCATAGACAACAGCAATACGATTCAAGCCCTCTCCACTAAAGTACGAGATCACTCAAGTCGCATTGCGTTGCGTTCATCACCTCGAGAAGGGAATGATACGTCTCATGCGCCTGCAATTATGCCGGCACCCACTCCCTCCAACCAGAATACAGCAACATGAGTGTATCACTACTTGGCGGCAGATTACTAGGTGTGGTGGCAATACTTCTCCGGGAGAAATTTGCACAAGATCTACTGCTAATTTGAGTTGCTTCTTTTGCCCCACCCGGGGGACACGTGTAGGGATATAGAGGGAAATCGACTATGGACGAGAGCAACGTGGGCCACCAAAAATGCACAGACAACGTCTACTAAAATAGGTTAAACCTACAGAACGCCATTTTACACAAAACTGTTTTACAGAAAGGAAATAAAAATAAGAATCTGCGTCATAAAAACAGGCGAAACATTACAACAAACAATTATTTGACACGATCATGCAGACTTAAGCGATTGACCATAGCCAACAAGCCGATGTTCTCCCGTTCCACAGAATATAAAAGCCTCTAAGTATGCTTAAACCCGCGCGTTCCTTAAATGACGCCAAAGTTCCCCTCTAAAGACGGAACCATAAAGATGATCGTGTCACATAATTATTTATTGTAATGGTTAGCCTGTTTTTATGACGTAGATTCTTATTTTTATTTCCTTTCTGTGAAACAGTTTTGTGTGAAATGGCGTTTTGTGGTTTGACCTATTTAACCTATTTGTTTCCGATTGTAAATATTTTTATCGTAGCCTTTGAGTTCAGCTACGTACTAAGCTAGTACAAGTAGCAAGTACTTTTGGCTAGTTATTATTATGAAGGAGTGAAACTGAATATTTTTGGTTTCACTTTTGCTAGATTTTGTATACTAACTAAGAGGTCAATCAAAAGGTGAATACTTAACGCTAAGTTTTGTGGGCTAGACAAAATAAAGGGAATATTTCAAATAATGGCCGTGTAAATTTGAGGACAGGCAAGTGAGATGTGAAGCAAGAAAAAAATACAAACGTTTAACATATTTAAAAATGAATAAGCGACAAGTATAAAACTTAACAAAAGATATTTTATACTTAGATTGAAAACAATACAAAAAATTACGTATTTGATCCAAACTTGGCCTGTTGCATCTTCTTCATTTTTAAAGATGACATTACAGAAGCAATCCTCCGATTTTTCTTTTTAAATTCTTCTAAACTTTTATGGACTTTTGTCTTTTAATATTTAGAATGTGGTGGATCTTTGCAGGTTAGAAATCAGGCAAAATTCAGAAACTAAACGTGAAAACGAGAAATTATATGGTAAAAGCACTTTTCTATTTCAGGCCTGATGATTTTTTCATCACAACTGTGTTGCCACATTTATAAGCTAAATGTAATAGAAAATACTACTTGATATGAAATATTCCATTTTCATATTGGCATATTAAGGTTTCCAATTCAAAGCTGCTTAAAAATGAAAGAAATTTCCAGTGTTTCGTAGAAATAAATATTTTATTGGGTTGTATATTATATCATAGTTTTATATCCAGTATGAAGAAAACAACAAACTATTAAGCTTTCATAGCACAGTTTGGGCTAGTGGATCGATCAGGGTATTAGATTTCTATTACTTGGGGAGAGGTATGAATAAGAATTAGAAACATATTTTGCACTCAAGCACCCAAGTTGCACTCACTTAGTGTAGATATTTGAACTGTGATTACACGGGCACATACAACCTTCAAACTGAAACACACAGAAAACTGTTTGGTTGATATATAATAGTTTATTTGTTATGGTGTCTGCTAAAGATTTAGCTACCTCAGCAAAATTAATTCAACAACTTGTTTTTGTTTGTTTTACGCTAATCTTTGGTTATTCGTAGCTAACCCATACAGTACACAAAGAAACAAACTATTTACTCAACAGATGAGTAATAATATATTGTAGCCAAACAATTTTGGTCAATCAGCTCTCTTGTTTGAAAATATAGCTTTCGTTCTTTGGTTAAATTTTGCTAAGCTGCTCAAAACACATACCTATTTGTCAAATTTTCATAACAATTTTTTGTCGTCAAATCTGTTTGACAAGTGACAATTAACTGTTGGATAAAATTGAGTTTAACTGTTTGGAAAGTAATAGCTTAAATTTTTGGCGCAATAGCAAAACTATCAATATATATATATTGTAATATTATTTGTTGAGTTTAGGATGTTTTCCTCATAAATCTTCAATTGAAACTTCATTAGTAGACTTTTTTGTTGTTGGAACCAGTAACATTCGTATTAATACTAGGTGCCTACCCCTGCGCCCGCCTAAATCCTCCATTTTAACAATATACTGATCAGATGAAAAGCCACGGGCTAAAGATCAATAACCAACATGAGTTAGATTGGGTGTGTGAATATGGCACGTGTCTTGAATAAAACTTCGCGATCAGGATATTCAAAATTTCCATAATGATTGCGCGTGAATCACATTATAATTTCAGAAAATTCAATCTGTAGTGCCTCTCCGCGCGAAATGTTAAGGGGTATTGCACATAACCGTATGTGATAATACTGCGATTTGAATAGCCTTATCAAGGTAACAACCAAAAGCCTTAGTTTCAACATCAGGGACGTAGATATGATCTTAATACCTACTGATTTAAGTCTTATTCTAGTACTTAACCGTAATTGGGCTTCTGCGTGCGTGTAAGGGGCTTAAGAACGTACTTTGACTTAATTGTGTGCACACATACTTGTGTAAATGAATTGTGATTTTAAATGGATATATTTATTTGACTGCTCAGATGGTATGACGATGCCTTACAATACCTATACATACGTTCGTGAGTTCGAATCCTTGGTGAAGCAAAACATGGTGAGTAAACAGCGTGGTGGTAGGGTGGCAAATCATAGACTGGCCAGCTACCACTCGAGTTGAAAATTTTCCGCCAAGAAACTAACTACATTCACATAAGAATTTTCAATCCAGGCATTCCGCCACCATCAGCTTAATAGTCGTTAAGCACTAGGTGATAAAAATCATACGTGAATCCTAACGCAACCCTGTCAAGTTGAATATGTAGAAAAACTTGTTATCAGCCAAATGACTTCAGTACAGCGGGTGATACCTTATTTAGGTATAGGTGCAGATGTTGTGTTGATCGATGTACGGAATAACAAAAATGGACGGGATAAAGTATGAGCACGTCAGAGAAAGTTTGGAAGTAGCGGTGACGGAAAAGTTCAGGAGTGGTTCGTTAGCGAAATTGGCGCTGTAGCGCCAATATGCTTGCCAGGGCACCGCTCACTTGTACAAAGAAAAGTTCAATTTTATTGAAATTATTGCGTGTTCTTAGTAGCTGACTTGAAAAATAGCTCGAACCTTATTTATTTTGTCGTTTAATATGAATCTAGCTGTTGTTTTTTATTTTTCAATATTATTATATTTATTATTTTGACAGGCCTCACAGCTCAGTTTGTAGTAACTCTTGCCTTCTGTTGTAGGTCGTGGGTTCGATTTTCACCCACGGCAAACATTTGTATGACGAATATAAATGCTTGTTCTGTGTGGGTGTTAATATGTATTTATTTACAAAAAAATATATATGTATTCTATCAGTTGTCTGGTTCCCGTAATACAAGCTATGCTTAGTTTGGGGCTAGATGGCGCTGTGTGAATTGTCCACTAATATTATTATCATTATATGATATAAGCTCTATTGATCTGATTGTATTTGCAGGCTTCGTCAACGGAATCACGACCATCTTTATAACCGTTCCTGCCGCTAAGTATAGTATGGTTATGGGTGCCGGGGAAATTGCAGACAAATGAGAAGATCACCATCTTCCGATCTCAGGGTGACAGGCGCGATGCAATGCAAACTGGGTCTTTCAATACCTTAATTAGGGGACGTAAAATACTATTATTGCAATGGACAAATGGTCTACCATATTAAGAAGTTTCTTCTTAATATGGTAGACCATTTGTTCGTTGCGCCAATTATAGAAATTACGGAATTTATGTGCCAATTGTCTTTTAACAAATACCGGGTTGAGTAAACCTCTTAACGTGATACGTGTTTAATAAATGTTGCTGGGAGGAACGTAGCTTATACTGTGTCACATCCACGGTGGTAGGCGTAGCATAATTTATAAGCGGTATTAGGCGACGTAGGATGCTTGTCTGAAGAGCGGGAATATTAAGAATATTGCAATTAACACTTTATCTAGGAGGAAATTTATGTGTAGATAATACATTTTATTCAATTTTTAAGTTAATAATAATAATAATATAGATATAGAGCTGAGTAATACCATAATGTCGTAGGCAGCGTTTAATAGACTGAATTTTTTGAATCTTCATAGCAGTTAAGAAGTTTTAGTTAGTCGATGTCTTAACTAAATTACGGGTGTTATCCATGCTTTAACTACACATGAGTAATATTAGATATAAAATTCAGTTTAATTCTCTAAGAGGTGAGTTATAATTTGCTTCAGTTGTTAAACTCTTTATCTCTGACGCCATTTGAACAGTTTTAAGTCCATGTATTTTATCTGCATAGCACATCTGGGCTTATTGCTACTTTCAAGAGTTAGGTTTCTGAAACTTTAATAGAGCACTGTTTAAATGCTAACTCACGACGGGAATACGTTTTATACGATTTAATGTGTAGGTATTTTCTCTTAACCCCGTTATAATAAAATTAACATAATTATAATCATTTGAATTTAAAAGACGGAGAAGAATTCAGTGGTATAAAGAATGTCCGTTAAAACGGTGAAATGTGAATGTAATAGCCAGAATTAATCTCCTGAGAAACATAAGTCCCTGTCATTGAGTTCAGGATCTTTACCGCGTGTTGACTCACACTTGCCAGGTTTTTATTATTTATTGTTTTTAATTTGTTTCCTCTATAAACAAACACTGAGTTTTATGTAAGATTGCTTCAGGATTGAGCTAAAACGGAATCCTTTAATTACACACTTTTGTTGTATGAGTTCTTATATTTTGTAACACTTTCATTTAAATATTTTTTTAAATATCTGCCATAATAATGTATATCATACATTTCAAAAGATAAAATCTTTAAATGTAAAACAGCCAGAATAGGCTTAGGAATAGGCTCCCGTCTTTTGAGTATGGAACCCTAAAAATATCACCTATTTAATCTCAACCCCCAAAGTCAAATAATAATAATAATATTGGTGGACATTTCACATAGCGCCATCTGGCCCCAAAGTAAGCTAATTAAATATATTGTATCATGGGAACCAGACAACTGTTATAATACTTGTTTTTTTTTTTGTAAATACATACATATAATATATATTAACAGACACAGAACAAACACCTATGTTCGTCACACAAATGTTTGTCCTGGGTGGGAATCGAACCCACGACCTACAGCGCAGAAGGCAGGGTTACTACCAACTGGGGCCAGTGCCAAATATCGTTTATCATCAAGTTCATCAGTAAGACAAAAGCTTGTCATACAAAAAGTAGGCGGCGGCTGACATTCAACACTAACAAACATTCTTTATTCACTTACAAAACTTATTATACAAAATTTAACATTCATTTTTCGTGCGCGAACTTGTCCAGGTAATTTTAATCGGTGACTTCACAGTTTTATCTTTTACGAGTGAAGTTCTAATTAGGTTTTGATTTGTCGTGAAACTCGTTATCTATAACGCCTTGGAGCAACGTCGAATTCGGAGGCAGCCATTCACAGCTCGTGAACTTGGACGAGCATACCTGAAAGGCAATAGCGCGTTATTAGCAAGATGGCGGGCACATGGAACTTTTATTAGAGCTCTTGATTAGGTCTTTGTTATTAATTATCTGCGCTCATGTACTTGTGTTTATTGGAACACTTATCGTTCCGTAGGCTTATTATCTAATATTTAGCAATCAGCAATCACTGAGCAGTGATCGCGCGATCATCGCACAATCGATTGCTATATGTCAAACCAAATTCGTATTATCTAATCTAAGGCGTTCTAAGGCGATCTATAAGGCGATCGCCTTAGATAATACGAATTTGAATGATATATAGAATTCATAAAGAAGTGGCTTGGAAACGTCAAAAGATAAGGCCAGGCGTACTTATCCCTACTTATATACACATATATATGTTATATATATACTTATCACTAAGTTTGACGCCTGTTCAAACCCTATCGCCAGTCGCTGGAACTGTCTAGGTATAATTTTAGAGCAATTCACTAAAGACTTCATAAAACTAATATCAAAGACTTCCCGATGAGCATGTATAATGAGAAATGCAAGTTTGAAATATTCCACACAGTATGTGTAGCCTGGCACGATCTAGGGAAACTTTATAATTTTGGATCGTGAAGTTTAGATTGGGATATAGCATTGTTTTGCTCCAAGTTTCTTTTAATGTATAGCCACGGAGAAATTTCTTGTGGTATTGCAGTACTTGCTACACAAAATATGATCAATTTCTCGACAGTAGGAACAATTATGAACTACCTACTCTATTTATTGAACAGAATCAGTTTCTGTATAATAAAGTTGATTCTGTATGTTTGAGAGATAGATAGAAGTAATATTAGAAGTATAGAGACCAGAATGACATACTATAAATAATCATTATTCAAAATTTGTATTTTCCTGTATATTAAGGATATTATTCTTCAACTAGCAATAGTTAAAGAATGATATAATTTACTAAACTCCAAAAATTTAATAAATAGTCTATCCTATTTGGTAATTTTTTTGTAGTAATAGTTACTACTTAAGTTAAAATCTTATTTTATTGGGCAACCTTGTCCTATATCCAATAGTGGACTAATTTAAGCTGGCAATAACCACTCACTTTGCAGCGGCACTCCTCAGCAGCTATGAAGTGGAACACCTCCGTGCCAGGAATTACGCCTTCATCGCAATGTCGGAGTCGAACTATCAGTGGTTTGCGAGATCCATAGGCGCAGACCGGGTGATGAGACTTCTTGAATGGGAACTCCCAGTCTGAGATCTGGGGAAAATAATTTATTAAGCTATGCTAAGAAAGATGGGAGGCTTACACATACAAGATCCTGCACCAATAAATATTGTTATTATTAATATGCTATAAATTGGAAACCCTCGGTCCGTCACGCATTTTTCGGTACATCCGTAAAATTTATAAGTTATTAATATAAAAATAAATAAGAGTATATTTTATAAAACATCAAATTATTTGTGTTAATTTCGTACATATTTGGACATTTTAGTCAAGAAAACATAAAAAAATAGATACATCATAATATAGTCAATTATATTAATAAATATAAACAATATAAATAATAATCATACTACCAAACTAATTAACTACCAAATTGGTATCAACAAAATTAATGTATTGAATAATAGAGCATAGTCTAAATGTTCCTTCAGTTCTATCATAATATTTAAAAAAACAGTGCTTATAATATTAAAAAGTCATCGATTAATTTCAAATGTGTGTTTTGAAAAATAATGAATGCAATACAAGCCAATCACAACAAATTTATAATACAAACTATATAATTTTTAAAAACAGTTTGTTGTTCAGTTTGTCCTCGCCATAAAATCCAAATGTGGTTGCTAAGAGTAATCTTTTTGTTATGTCTAAAATCATTCATGCGAATATTACCTGCGACTGATCTGATAGTACAAAGCAACAAAGCATTCAATCTATTTCAACGAGACATTTATTTACAGTGACTCAGAGTCGTCAGTATCGAAAACAGGGTCGTTCTACATAAAAGGGAATTTTTGAAGAAAACATACGACTTCCTTTTGCAAAATTGCCTTGTCTTAAATTCTAAGAAATTTGGTAACATTATCTGTTACCTAACCTTTGGAAGAATATTATAATATACTAGCTGTTGCCCGCGACTTTGTCCGCGTGGAATTCGGTTTTATCATGTACCCCCAAGAAGAAGAAGAAGAAAAGGTAGGTGGTAAAGCTATTATTATTATTTGCTTTTCAGTTTTTTATTACTCGCTTTTCAGGGGATTACCCAAAAACACGGGCTGTTGCCAAATGGAGAGTCTATAAATATTTTATTTGATTTTATTATTATTATTTATATTGATTACTAAGATTATAGTTATTGTTTGGGGCAGGGGATACCAATTAACATCAAAAGAACCACCTGCATGGTAAATGCATCCTAATTAAAACCTCTTTTTCACGTAACTTATTTAGTGCATTTAATAAAATTACTTTATCACAATATTTCATGGTTTATTCCTACGTATTTTGTCATTAAGTTACGTCCTGATGAATTTTTATTATGATGAACTTAGCTTAGCAAATCCATCGATTTTGTCGAAAAATGTCGTACTTACGTCGAGTATTCGAGCAGAATTGTTGTAAATCACGCATTTGTTGTAAATCAACATTTTACAAAAACTTGCGTCTTAGTTACTTACAAATCATGGAAAGGAAAATCTAGATATGAATAAAATATATCTTTTGGGACTGAAAAAACAGGGCATTCTTACTGTACACAAATTAAAGATTAACAAAAAAGGTCTCAGGAGTCTCATCCTCGCCTCCGTTGTACTAAGACGCCGCGCCGGTCCAAATTTCCAGCTATTTTCATCCTTTTGTGTTCGAGTTGGACTAAATGTTTACGAAACTGAACATTTAACAATAACCACAAAATTTAAATGACAAAGCCTTGGAGGTGGAACAAATAAGCAGATAAATACATCTCAAGATTTTCCGCCAAAGCCTTAAGAAGTTGTTTCAGTTATAACGTTCTTTTTGTATTTTAATTCAGTTTTTACTGCACCAACTTTCTAAAAAGAAAATCTTTGAATGGATTTAAAGACTGGCATATTCCTAACACAATATAGAACATTGACGCTTCATCAAAAGTTACTACTACTACTACTACTACTACTACTACTACTACTACTACTACTACTACTACTACTACTACTACTACTACTACTACTACTACTACTACTACTACTACTACTACTACTACTACTACTACTACTTTCATCATATCTTTGACAAGCCCTTGCATTAAGTGTAGTTAGTAGTTGCGGAGCCAGCAGGGCTGCCCAGTTTTAGTCGTATACTAACTAAAGAAACTACAACTAAGAACTTCTACTTATGTACAGGAACACCCAAGTAAGACTGCATTCCTTATGCCTCCCTGAAACATAATGGATCTTGTCCATGTGTCTGTAATTTAACCGGGACCTGCATGCCAGAATATATAATGCTAGATAAAAAGCATGCATCTTTACAAGGATATACCTGCAATTTTATCCCAGCAATGACGAATTTAGACGTATTAATTCTTATCTTAGTTATACTTTTCTCATCTCTAGTTACATCTGCTCCAGCAGCTTGATACTTTGAAAATATCGCAGCATTTCAAACCGTTTTCTTCCATCTGTTCCGTCCGGGATAAGTAGACTCACTTGAAGTAACATGTTAGTAATAAAATAAATCGCTACTTACTTCTCTTGAGTCGCATCTTCCCCCGCAGCTGGGTATTTTGACATTATCCCAGCATTTCAAGCCGTTTTCATCCATCTGTTCCGCCCGGGATAAGTAGACTCACTTGAAGTAACATGTTAGTAATAAATCGGTACTTACTTCTCTTGAGTTGCATCTTCCCCCGCAGCTGGGTATTTTGACATTATCCCAGCATTTCAAGCCGTTTTCATCCATCTATTCCGCCCGGGATAAGTAGACTCACTTGAAGTAACATGTTAGTAATAAATCGCTACTTACTTCTCTTGAGTTGCATCTTCCCCCGCAGCTGGGTACTTTGACATTATCCCAGCATTTCAAACCGTTTTCATCCATCTGTTCCGTCCGGGATAAGTAGACTCACTTGAAGTAACATGTTAGTAATAAATCGCTACTTACTTCTCTTGAGTCGCATCTTCCCCCGCAGCTGGGTATTTTGACATTATCCCAGCATTTCAAGCCGTTTTCATCCATCTGTTCCGCCCGGGATAAGTAGACTCGCTTGAAGTAACATGTTAGTTATATAAATCGCTACTTACTTCTCTTGAGTCGCATCTTCCCCCGCAGCTTGGTACTTTGACATTATCCCAGCATTTCAAGCCGTTTTCATCCATTTGTTCCGCCCGGGATAAGTAGACTCGCTTGAAGTAACATGTTAGTTATATAAATTGCTACTTACTTCTCTTGAGTCGCATCTTCCCCCGCAGCTTGGTACTTTGACATTATCCCAGCATTTCAAGCCGTTTTCATCCATTTGTTCCGCCCGGGATAAGTAGACTCGCTTGGCGCAAGCTACTTCTTGTGATTCGAGCGAAGGTCTCATAATCGTAAGCAAAATGAAAACAAGCATCGAATGTCTGCGCATTGTGTAACTGAAAGGTAAAAAACTGATTAAATTCACTTAACTAGTTATTTCGTGCACTACGGTGGTGACCCAAACTGTTATCGGATCGAATCGTGTCCATGTTGTGAATAAAAACTTTTAAATAAAAGCAAGTGCGCGCAGTATTTGTACGGTAAATATTTGTTGGTTTATTTATAAGTAATTGAAGTTAAAATTCATAAATAATTGGCAAAATTTAAAACACTTCTTATTACTTAAGAGAGTACGTACTGCTGCGGGATTTCAGTTTTCCTGACAAACCTACTATACGATTTTCTAAAATTACAAGTTCGAAAACAAATACTTTCTTAATACGTTTCTTGTGTATTTAAGTCATTGGTCTCCAGATTATTGTTTCACATTCAATAAAAAATGTGAGCCGTCACGGGACGCCTGGCAGATGTGAAACATCGACATTATTTTGTAAGAAACTAAGTACCCCATCACTAATAATGTTTATGATTTGTCGTAACCTTGAACGGACCAATCAGCGCTCATGCCGTGGCGACGCGTCGCCAAGCCAGAAATCTGTTTTACGTGCGGCTATAGATGTTTCACATCAAAAAAATACACCGTGAAAGTTAATATAATTTGAACGGCCAAGAAACAGTTGATTTTCAAATATAACCACTAAATATTCGATTAAACATTGAAATTTCTAAAGTCTTACAACAAATTAACTATTAAAATACATAAGTAATCGTAAGAGGTTGTACGGATATTACCAAACACCTTTTATAGGTTTCCTAATTCTTTCGTTTCCTTCTTTCGTTTATAGCTTAATTGAAAAGAAGCCTAAAAGTACATAAATGATATTGTTGGCACATTAAATCGAAGATGCATATGAACGGATTTGTGCGTTGTCAACCTGAATTCAGTTCTAATATTTAAATTAACTAAAAAGAGGACCGAACGCGAAATTTATACATTAGATGACTATAATAAAATATTGATCTAAGAGAAGTAAAACAACAGCAAAACAAATAAGGACACACCCTTTTTAATTGAAATCAACCACTTATTTATTAGAGTTTCGATTTCTTCGTTCAAAATACAATAGTTACGAAGGATACTACATTACAAACCTTTTCGAATATATTTTCCTTTGCGTATTTATTAAAATATTGTATACTCAGTTGGCGACTCACCGAAGTTGCTTCTGAATAGAGACGTACTGTCGCTGGCACAAACTGATTTACACTACGAATTTCGTTTCAATCCTTTCGTATGCAATTCTTCCTATCCGCTTAACATTATTGTTCTCGGTCGTTAAGCGAGGGCCGCTTAACCATAAAACGCAAATAAAATGGAGACAAAATGAAATCTGGAGCTCTGAATTGCTGTTTTTCACTCATACATAATGTAAATTTTCGTTTGATAGTGGGTTGATGGCTTCCGCCTATAACAGACATAGATATATGAAAAGATATCGTTGTTCGGTGTGCCAAATACAGAATTCTGTAGGTATATGAAATTAAAGGCTTTGCTTCCAAAAAAAAAGAATAGGTATTTTTATTTTTAATATTTGTAAATTTGTTGCATTACAGGACGAAATCTTCTATATACCGAAGTTTATTAACAGTACGGGAAAAATTATATATATTATATATATATATCTCCCATATTTTCTCTGAATCCATGAGTATTTTATTTAAATTTGTACTTAATAGATTCACGCCTTTTTCCCCTAAGGGGTAAGCAGAAGCTTGACGGGACACTTGTTAGCTTAAGGACTACACTATCGCAGGAAATTAGACATGATAATTGGTGAGCTCATAGGTCCGTTGTTTGCATAATTCAGCTAACACACTTTTCCGGTAATTCATTCCTTAATATTCCGACATTCAATCTGCCTCAATCAAAAACATTCATATAGGGACTACATGGCAGTAATAACATATAACATCATTTGTTATACTCATAGAAAATGAGGAAAAGATTTATCGACCAAATTGTAGGTAATCAAAACACAAATTATACACCAACAAAACTTCCTAATTTTGAATGAAATGTTAATGACTTTGGGGAACTTTCCTCTCAATCGAAAATTTTCCAAAACTTTGTTCAACACCAGACAAGTATGCCACTGAGATACCTATACATTGGCTCGGTTAACCTTAATTAGTTTTTTACCATGAAATGCGATGTTTTCATTGGAATAGATAATATAAATTCAATTTGAAATTATTATTATTATTTTAATTATTTTATTTGCACATGACACATTCCACCGTCTCAAAGTTACAGGCGCATACGATGCGACTTGGGTCTTGTTGAGCGATAAATACGTCACGTCTTGTTAAATATTTTTATTACAGTTTTTGTATTTTTTATGTGATACAGTTACGGAACGAGCCGACGGCCCACCTGGTGTTAAGTGGTAACCTCTGCCCATAACAACCGATGCGACTTGGGTCCTCCCTTACTAGGTACGACAAGACCCAAGTCGCATTGTATGCGCCCGTAACTCTGAGACGTGTAGGTGGAATGTCTCTTGTGCCTGTAATTTCACCGGCAACCACACCTTTCAAACCGGAACACAGTAACGCGAACGCGTTACTGCTTGGCAGCAGAAATGGGCATGGTGACAGTACTTCCCCGGACGAACTTGGCGAGAGTTCTACTGCTCTCATATAGTATTATAGCATTACAGTGAAAAGACCATTAAGTGGCAAATGCTCACGCCGGTGACTGCGTCCGAAAGCCCATCCTTGGCCTCCAGGCCACGCGAGCACAAAATAATCACGAGCTATCATAACCTAAGTGCTAGATATTGTCTAACGCAGCCAATATCAACTAGTTCTGTATCGAATCAATAATGTAATCTATTACACTATCAAAGCTGAGGTCTTGCGAAGTTACGCGTGGCCTCGTAGACGCCACGTATTCATTTCAATACATCATTATATTTATCATTATTGTATTTATTTCAATACATTACATAAGTTTGCCAAGCCTACAAGAGCAGCAAAGACGAATGAGACAAAACACAAACCAAGAATACACCAGAATCGGAGAGGTATAGACCTGGAAAACATAGTTGCAGGTAAAACTATATTTATTGCTTGCGGCAATCTCTTTGAAGCGATGACGGCTCAGATGGTAATGACTTCAACTAACGATCTGTAGGTGGAGTTGAAATGATACAAAATTCGAGCTTTCAGGAAGAACATTTTGCGAGGGAACCATAACCTTGGAGTGTTCCTTGAGAGGTACTTACGAAGCCAGGCTTTGGGTAAGGTTCCATCGGCTACATCACAATCACAGTCACTTAACATAGTGCCTTAAGGAGCAAAAAAAAACGAACCGCGACTAGGTCATCGTCTAGGATGGCTTTTCAGACACCGCGCTCTCATACAAAGTATTCTACACGGTCCCGTAATCGTTTCTGAGTGAAATAACCGTAGTTTTTTTTATATTACATTGCTCGTTATAATGGTCTTTTGCTCACGCAGTTAAACATAATAAATACTACAAACAAGACAATAATTGAAAACAAAGAAAAAACAATAATTTAAAGTAATAGTTCCAAGACTTAAATATGGTATCACACTGTCCAAAGTACCGAGTAGTAGAACTATTTAATAACTTGCCTGTTGAGCTAAACGTTCAGATCAAATTACACTTTCAGTATCAAATATAACTTTCTTGTTGAAAATATGTTCAGTTCTCCCGAGACGAACTCTAGACTAATTTGACATTTATTTTATTTGAAATTCACATTTTACTAATGTCTTTTTATGTGAGTTAAATGATGTAGCGACCCGACCAGATAACCCACCTTAAGCGGGCTGTTCTGCGTATTTACATTACGAATGTAAAAACCATGTTTTTTTTCTCAAACTGTAACTATTACATTATATGTACTCAGATTCTTAGTTAAAATATATTTTTCAATTTCATATCATTTAATTTATATAATCTATATAAATTATATAGAGGTAGAGCCAAAGACATTGCGACTATGCAATGTTGCTTTAGTGCCAATTTTTAAATGAATTTAAGATAAAATTCGATTTGATACTTGATCTATGCCATTCAATACAATCTGGATCGATGCAAAATGATATAAAAATAATAATATTGGTCGACAATTCACACAGCGCCATCTAGCCCCATACTTAGCGTAGCTTGTACTATGGGAACCAGACAACTGATAGAATACATATACAGTTTATTTTGTAAATATATACATATTATATTATATATATTAATACCCAGGCACAGAACAAACACCTATGTTCGTCGGACAAATGTTTTTCCTGGGTGGGAATCGAACCCACGACCTATATATAAAATATCGATACAAATACGAGTATCGTTTATTATTTCTGAATTACAACATGTTTTTTTTTACAGTTGTTTCTAAAATGTGGCGCTGACCTTAATAAACGCTGTCACAGACAGGGACTCCAATTCATGTTTCAGAATATGATGAGGGTGGGAACATTTATCACAAAAAAAATCTTCAACTATTTCATTTCAATCGTTTCACTAAAGCTGACGTTATTTTTCAGAGGTTCTCGCAGCAAGATAAAATAAATTCCACAATAAATCTAACTTCATCCGGATGTTCTGTTTAATCATTCCCGAGTAAAATATTCCCGCAGTACAAAATAAATATAGCTTCAATTATGTATATGAAGAATAATAAAAAAAACTCGCGGCTTTTGATGGCATAAAAATTTACTCATACGAAAAAACACAAAAAGTAGAATTATTTAGATATTATAAGTATGATCAGGTAGCTGAAGGTGTATGTTTATACAAAATGGAAAATGATGAATTTCAAAATATTAATTAAGAAAAACCGCGGATATCTAGAAACTTTTGTAAGGGTAGCTAATTGGAAGAATTATTGGTCGTAGGTTACCGAAGCAAAAATAAATAAATAATAAATAACAGACTTTTTGTGTACGAGTTGTCTCTGAGGTCAGAGCCAAAATCCATACAGTTGTATCAAAGAGGCTAGTTCGGGGTTTGACCATAGGTTTGTAGATAGTTAATACAGTGATGTTCTTCATTTGCGTAATCATGAACTACACATGATACCTAAATAAAATTATTAAATAGTAGCTGTTGCCCGCGACTTCGTCCGCGTAGAATTCGGTATCGTCCCGCACCCCAATTTTACCCCTCGGAAAAGTAGCCTAAGTTACTCTTTGTTACATCAGCTATCTGCCAGTGAAAGTCCCGTCAAAATCGGGCCAGGCATTTCAGAGATTAGCTGGAACAAACAGACAGACAGATAGACAAAAATTGTAAAAAATGTTGTTTTGTTAATGTACCTTGTATACATCACTTAGTAGCACTTAGTAAAAAGCGGTTATTTTAATATTACAAACAGACACTCCAATTTTATTTATTTGTATAGATTATAATTTCCATGGTCCTATGTTGTATCTCTATTCGACCAAGCTACGTTTGACTTGTCGTTTGGAAATTTAACTAGGTTTGGCAGTAAAAGCTTTGGAAAAAAAAAACAATATATTTGACAAGAACTTAAATGAATATAATGGTTGACATTAAGTTGTATAGTATCACAATAGATTCTGTTTCTGAATGGAGGAATCCTCGGCTTTGTCCTATTAAATGACAATTTTCTATAGAAAGGTAGGAATTGTACACAGGAAATTGTTGAAAATTGTACGCAAATGACTCTTGGGCACGTTCCAAAGGATCCACGCTTTTAGAAAATTAAGACGAATTTTAATTAACGTCGTTATCCTTCAAAGCCTCCGCCATTCGAGAGGTTTGCTTTATATTTTGAGTCGTTTTTGTAAGATAAGTTTACATAAAATGTAAGCAATTTGATTTTCTGGTCAGAGTTTTTTCTTTTGATGTTTCTGTTAAAACCATAATAAGTTACTTATTAATTTATTAGATTTTTCAGTCAGTTTAGTTGATGCCTTTCAATTTGGCTTCTACGTGATTTAATAATTTTACAAAATTTCATTTTCTTTGTGCTGTTCATTTCTATTTTATAAAAAATCGTGATGGTCTTCTTCTTCGAGTCACCGGTTCTGTCGAACCAGTGTGGTGAAAGGATTGTAAGTGCGCCTCAAAGAGGCTCCTTTCGTGCACTCGACACATGTCTTCGAATTTTTAGTTCTAGGACATGTCGGTTTCCTCACGATGTTTTCCTTCACCGTTTTGAGAACGTGGTATTCTCGCTATGGTAAACAGTACTATTGGCTATTGACTATTGTCTGCTCTGCACGCAAGGTACTACTATAAAGTTATAGATTAAGCATCGATAGGACCTTACTTTTATAAATACAAACTAGCTCATCCAATGACTGGCCTCACAGCTCAGATGGTAGTAATTCTGCCTTCTGAGCTGTGCAGGTCGTGGGTTCGATTCCCACCCAGGACAAACCCAGGTGGGCCTTCAGCTCGTCCCGTAACTGTATCACATAAAGAAAAAACTTTTTAAATTTACGTTTTGAGTCCCGTTTTTAATGAGTGCCCAGAATAATGCGACGTCGTAATCCTTAGAGTGCAATAAATAACGGTTATCGTGCGTGTTGTTTATTTGCGGCATGGAACTCAAATGGTCATAAAAACTACAAATCATGGTCACTAGGGACCGCAAAACTAAAGCTTTTACGCCAACACACGAACAGAGAGTAATGTGATGAAACTGTGATCCTTCAGTCTCGTTCAAATTATTCACAGATTTCACATGATTAAATCATAATAATAATAATCCATTTATTAAATCAGATTACTTTAGGTCCATATGTGTTAGTAAATCAACTGAAGAGCTAGGTTAGGCGAAAAATTAATTAAGACTTTATCATAATGAGAGAAAAAATTATTTCCGTCGCGCGTTGATTATGAACAACTGCCAATTTCAAAGCATTAAAAATATTAGTAGAGCATCTGGAAGGAATCTTATACCACCGAAAGTAGTTAACAATCCGACTGTACGAAATAAAGAACAAGTCTAGTCCTTAAAAAGAAATTTATTACACTTATTTCAAATAGTGTTCATACTAGTGTGCCTTTTGATAAATCATTACTCTACTTCAATACCGGGCGATTTTCTGAACCCCAAGAGATTTCCTATTTATATCGGTAGGAAACCTAAGTTCCGTTGGCCTTTTCAAGATGTTCCATTACAAATGTTCAAATGCTTTTTGTTATTGCTGTATAAGTTATTAATAATAGTAACTTAGTTTACTTATGTTTACATGATTATTTAGAATTATTAAGTCAGCCTTTATAAAGCTGAAAGTTGTAATTTGGAATCAAAATCAAAATATTTAATCGGGGAAAAAAATGGATTGCAATAATTATAATTGAGAAAAGATGACGTCTACAGAAGTAATAAAACTGTGTCGCAGACATCAACGCCCACCTCCGTTACAGTGGTTTGTTAAATTGTTGTAATTTTGATGTGTGGTAAATTTTAATTCATTTAATGTTTTATTATACGTACAACTGAAAATTTTATTTATTGATACATTATGTTAATAAATCAATTTTATAACTCTGTCTGTCTGTTAATCTCCTTTATTAGAATTGAAATTTATTGGTGAAACAAAAACGTTACGGAGTTCTATGACTTTTGACTTTTTGGGACTGGTACTGGTGGTACTGGTGTTTCCTTTTACGTTTACTGTCACAAATGAGGAACATAATTTTATACGAACATTGACATTTCAACAAGTAAAAGTTAGAATTCGTGAGTTCACCAAAGAGTCTTCTTCTAAACAGCATTCAGAATACACAATAGATACAAAATATTACTAATATATTGCTTACCGTATTCAATTCCACAATACAACATGTGACATAGTAGGTTCATAAAAAAAATCAGCTGTGACCGAGATAAGCTAAAAACGATGCACACAGTGTAACATTTTCCCATTTGAACGGTGAAAAGACTTCTAAAGGTTCCTTTTGAATAAAACAAACTAACAAGTAACCCCATTCACCGCTACGCGCAACGACGCGCTCAGTCTTGCCGTAGAAGCTTACCGAACGCACGCGTCTACGCCGCGCCGTTACCGAGCCTACGGTGCTACGAGCGTACTGGAGTGAAGTGTGTGTGTAAATAGTGAAATAAGTTAACTTAAAAGTGTAAATATGTTTCAAAATTTAATAGTGCTTAAGTTCGTGATCATTGTTTTAGGAATTCAAAGTAAGTTCTTTATCAAGCTGTAATTAAGTAAGTTGCCTGACCAAAATGTTTGCCCAGAGTCTTGTTGACTTTATTAACATCTTGTGAGTCGAGAGTTTCCAACTAATTAAAAATAAGATCACGTAGAGATGACGTGAATGAGGCTTCAATTAATCATCACGTCCTTTGGAATATTATAACGCTGTTGTGGTTCTGAGTAAATTTGCTTTTGTGATTTATTTTGATAAAATGAGGGCTTTTGTTTATGAAGATAAAATGGCAAGAGTTTGTTTAAATTTTGTGGAATGTTACGAACTTTGTTTTGATATTATTTTAGCATTTGTTTCAATATAAATAAAACTATTCAAAAGCAATTGTTCTTTCTATTTTATAAATAAACCGCATGTATTTTTTAAGTCCTTTGAAGACTTTTCTTTTGAAGCCGGTAATGTCAAGCCAATCATGTAAAAAACATTTAGAACACTATTTTTCATTACCATTTGTACCGTCTCATGTTCTTAATATCAGTAATTGGAATTATATTATTGTGGTGTTGTGTTGTGACGTGTCTGTAACATATTGGTATCATATTATATTTTGTATGGTTAGATTTGTATTTTTTTTTACAATACGTAATAAAAGTACACGTAATATATGAAACTAATATGCGTTTCTGACAGTTTCAGAAGTATGATATTAATCATGCTCTTAGGGCACGTACACATGAGTGGCGTTTAACACGTGTATACATACAGGACCTTTACTTCTAAGTACTAATTAGAATAAAAAGTCCTGTATACAGAGAGCTACTTAGTAAGATACGTACTTATAAATAGCTATACGTGCTATACTAACGCGCGTTTCCTACTTAACTGGTGTCATCTGAACGTATCCTTGGATACTTTTGGTGTGTCCTGCCCAATTAAGTATAGAAATAATGTTACTAAATCCACCTGACATATGGTACCAATCGACATAATGTTGCTAGCGGTTACACTAGCCTCAGATATTGACAGAAAATATGGTTAAGTTTTTATTAAACATCATTTATCAGCTTTTTGATACAGATTTTCACTTAAAGTCAACTCACACTAGGGAATTATCTTCTTAGTCTAATATATCAAATATATCCAGCAACTTTGACTTCTCGATCGTAAATAGTAGAAATCAATCTAAGTCAACGCCCTGTAGGTATAACTTTCTAGGGATATTTTTTCGAAAATTATGTATACAGTATAACTGAGCAAGAAAACTCAATTCTTCGAAACAATGAGAATTGTATAGAAGAATTAAATATAAAAATTAGGTAGAACGACCTAGTCACCTATTAAGTATTATATATTATATTATATATTATATCAGTTGTCTGGTTCCCATGACACAAGCTATGCGTAGCTTACTTTGGGGTTAGATGGCGCTGTGTGAAATGTCAACCAATATTTATTTATTTATTATTTCTACAAAGAAGATTAACTACAAAGAAGAGGTATTCAATAAAATGCCTTACGACCACGGATCTCTGGAGATAAATTCGAAATGGCATGCAAAATGATGAAAAACGTGTCTATTTAAATCAAAGATACGTACAGGCTTACGACGTAGGAGTACACATTATTTAGACAAATTTAATTGAGCTGAACACAACAGGATAGAATTACTTGTCTTAGTTTATACTATACTAGCTGTTGCCCGCGACTTCGTCCTCGTGGAATTCGGTTTTATCACGCACCCCTATTTTACCCCTCGGAAAAGTAGCCTTAGTTACTCCTTGTTACATCAGCAATCTGCCAGTGAAAGTACCGTCAAAATCGGTCCAGCCATTTCAGAGACTAGCCGGAACAAACAGCCAGACAGACAAATATTGTAAAAAAGAAGTTGTTTTGGTATACCAAATAACGTAAAATATGCACTTAGTAAAAAGCGGTTATTTTAATATTACAAACAGACATTCCAATTTTATTTATTTGTAAGTATAGATGTTAACTATTGTGTTCTATGTTCATGCTTAGTGTCGCAACATATTAGTAAACCCAATTGAACACAAACGATGCGTTGTAAATGCTTTAATGCATGCATTGTATGTGAATTGAGTATATATTACTAATAATAAATAGACTGGCCTCATAGCTCAGTTGGTAGTAACTCTGCCTTCTGCGCTGTAGGTCGTGGTTTCGATTCCCCCCCAGGACAAACTTTTCAGTGACGAACTTAGTTTGTGCCGTGTCTGGATGTTGATATGTACATATATTATGTTTAACAAATTTTATATGTATTATATCAGTTGTCTGGTTCCCGTGATACAAGCTATGCTTAGCTCACTTTGGGGCTAGATGGCTATGTTTGAAAAGTCTACCAATATTATTATTATAACGACGTTCCTGTTGGTCCATCTCAAGATATATACTTATGAATTTGAGGAGTATTCGTATTTTTGGGAGAGACCATTTTAAGAAACATTACCAGCAGAAAAACATCTATTTTGAAACTCGCACCAAATTCAATTTCTGAAAATAGTTTTCAATTTCATTTTCGCAAGCCAAGTTATACGATATGTGTGTTTATCTTATAATGTTATAAACAGACATTAATACAACTTTAAATTTTACTTCAAGCAATTAAATTATCCCGTTTCATTACAATTAGACCATTCTTATCATCTCAAAATTGTAAATTTTCTAATTTACACTGAACTAGAGTACGGCATTCCCATCTGGCTAGAGTTAAAAAGCTTTCTCATTCAACAACCATATATTATCAAAATAATGATAGACGAATACCCAATTTTTTTTATGTAATTGGGGTGGCGGATCGTTCTGACGGCCCACCTGATGTTAAGTGGTAACTGCCGCCCATAGACAACAACAATACCACTAAAGTCCTCTCCACCAAAGTATGAGAAGACCTAAGTCGCATTGCGTTGCGTCCATCACCCCGAGACGGGGATGTTACGTCTCATACGAAAATGTACTCATGCATTCAAGCCACGCTTAAGAAAATATGTAACGGTAAAACTTTTGACTACCGAATTTATTTAAAAGCAGTCACGTGTCTTCCTTATCGCGCTGCAACACAAAGTCATTACAAAATTGACTGTACTACTATCAAAATATCCTGAACTTCTTATATAAAGTATATGTTTACATGCGAACAAAAAGAGCAGCAGAAGAGCTAAGAGCAGTAGAACTCTCGCCAAGTTCGTCCGGGGAAGTACTGCCACCATGCCCATTTCTGCCGCCAAGCAATAACGCGTTCGCGTTACTGTTTTCCGGTTTGAAAGGGTGGTTGCCGGTGAAATTACAGGCACATGAGACATTCCACCTACACATCTCATAGTTACGGGCACATATGATGCGACTTGGTTCTTGTCGTACCTAGTAGGGGAGGACCCAAGCCGCATCGGTTATTATGGGTCGACGTTACCACTTAACACCAGGTGGGCTGTCGGCTCGTTCCGTAACTACATAAAAAAATAAGCTGAAATTTAAAAATACATTCGTCAAATGAATACGGACTTACCAGGCTCTCTAGAAAGCTAAGTTGTAAACGTCCTATGGATGGAGCATAATTCTCAGGAAACCCGCCGACGCTAATGGAGAAAAGTATTTCTCGTTGTGAGTACTGCGTATGTGTGACTTGCCGCCTCGCACTCTTCAGTGAAGAATTAAATTAATGCCTTCTGCGTCCCGAGCGGTAACCCACGCACACATTTTTTGAAAGTCATGATTGGTCCAATTTGACTACGCATTAAGGGTTTATCCCAAAAGCCCAGCCAACGGCTTGATGGCTTTTGAAGCGAAGTATCATAAAGAGCGTGGTGGCCGATTACGGACCTCGATTTTCAATCTAGACGTCGCTGGTTCAAACTCGTCGGTGCTTCAAATGAGTCTTTTAATTTGAAAGAATGTGTTCGCTATATAACATCTTCAAAACTGCGTTGGAAAACATCGTAAGGATTACGATAGGGCATAAGCCTAACTAATTGGGGATATTTGTTAGACTATTAGGATAAAATCGGAAGACATGTGACATCGAAAAATTCAGCTTAGGTGCATACGTGGTAGAATAAAAGCTCACTCTTGTTCTACAAAAGAAAGCTTGCGTACCCAGTGGGAACAGAAATTGTCAACGGATCACAGGATTCGTAATCATGCAAGTGAGATACTGGGAAAGCAGATGAGCACGCAAATTATGATCAAAACCTTTGGCGTAAAATCGTTCAGATTCATATTATTCCAAACGCGCCTTAGAAAGAAGAACAAAATATAGTATTTTGCTTTTTTTTTCGGGCTAAACAGGGTAGTTTGTTGTATTACATATAAATGATACATCTGCGAAACGCTAATGTCTTTTAACTGCCGTAGACAGATAGATTTCATATTTTAATTATGTACCTAATTTGAAAAGTTTTAATCAGTGTAATTTATAATACAATTTAACACAACACTTACAGTCATATAAATGCTGTGTTAAACACAATATTTATATGCCTGCTAAAATAACAGAAAAAACGGGTTTTATGCGATTACTCTTTTTAACTTCATGTAATGGGAATGCATTGAAAATTAACATATATTGGGAGTATATACACAAAACTGAAAAAAAAAATGGCACATTATTCACTAGTTTAGAGCAAGTTATCATTTATTTACGATTTTACTGTCTCTAGCATATTGAATTCTCCGAAGTCATAAATGTGACTTTATAACTGCGTTATGAACCAACCAGTATACCTACCTCTACTCGCATCAATATACTTTAGGTATTTCATTCATTTTTATTCTCATTTGCAAGTCATAATTTAAAGTAAACATTGTTTATGTATGTGTCCAGTTTATATTACTCTTCCAGGATATTATGTGAGTTCTCATTCACACGTTTTTCATGGAAATTTATTTATTTGTTGCCGTCATAACTTTCCCTTAGAACTGAAGCAAATTTAACAAATATTTAGTTCACTAGCTGTTGCCCGCGAGTTCGTCCGCGTGGCATTCGGTTTTATCACGCACCCCTATTTTACCTCTCGGAAAAGTAGCCTAAGTTACTACTTGTTACATCAGCTATCTGCCAGTGAAAGACCCGTCAAAATCCATTTTGACCCATTTGAGAGATTAGCCAGAACAAACAGACAGACAAACAAAAATTAAAAAAAAAATGTTTTGGTATATATACCGTGTATACATCCATATGCACTTAGTAAAAAGCTGTTATTTTAATATTACAAACCGAAACTCCAATTTTATTTATTTGTATAAATAATATTATTTATGCTACATGAAACGTATAATAAACACGAAGACAATAAATTTTACATCACAAATAGGTTACGAGCCCCTAATGTCAGAACCTTGATATCACAGTGTAATTTTAGGACAACCACGGAATAAATAGACGATTGATCTTGTGTACATTTCACATCTGAAAAATACCTCATGCATAGCGGAAATTCGAGGGAAGCCCTCAAAATCGACATTGCCGAATTGGCATTTGCATGTAAGTTTGAAATAGTCATCGTTGATCCGGTCTTTCTGAATGTTGGCAGGTAGACAGGTAATGCTGGCAAAATTCGGAGGATGTTTTTTGTAGGTAATGAACGATTTAACGCCTTGCGCTTGGCACAGATAACCAAGTGCAACTTCGAGAGACTTCTTTAATTTGACTGAACTCACAACTCATTTGGTAGTAAATGCGTTTTTTTTTTTCTTCTTAGTGGGTCATCCAAGACAAACATTTGTATCATGAACATAGACGTTTGCTCTGTCTGGATGTTTAGTATAATATTATATGTATATATTTACAAGAAAAAATAACTTTTAAGTATTCTATCAGCGGGTTACAATAAAAGATATGCTTAGTTTGGTGCTGGATAGCGCTGTGTGAAATATCCACCAATATTTACGTTTACTTTTGAAAGTCTACTTCAATAAGAACCGAATCACTGTCGGTGTGATACGATGTTTTTTTTATGTCATTTAATTGACGGAGTGAGCTGACGGCCCACCTGATGTTAAGTGGTAACCGCCGGTTTTAACGCTGAAACGGTTTTACTTTTTGTGATAAAACAATTTATGCAAGTAGGTATTCGTGAGTCAGATTAAGAATAGGAATTTAATCATAGTCAGTAATTTTTTACGTATGCTTACTGTACTGCATAATTGAGGCTAATTATTGCTTAAAAGCCTCGCTTACTTAACAGCAGTGAAAATATGTTATGCTAGGTTTTAAGGCATCAAACGACACTTACCCAACGAGCCTAATTACTCTATGGTTATATTAGAGGGCATTATGTTCTGTTACCTTTTATGGAGATGATATAGAAAATAGCACGTATTATACTAATTAAAAGTTTTATATAAACATAATATGAAATATTTGAAATACTCACAAATTAATATACCTCTATATAATAGAATTACTTCCGTTAAAATGTAATTGTTTTTTATTCTTATTATAATTCTAATTTAATTAACGGTTTATTAAAAGCCGTTCGTTCGTTACGTTCTATATTTATAATTGTAATAGATATGCGATTCTTAGTTTCAAATATAATCTAGAATGAACACAAAACCTATTAGGTTAATTTTGCTAACTTAAGAACTTGTGAAATATCGTTTATGAATGAACGAGTAATCAGTTAGACTGGGAGTCGAGAACTACACTATGGTTATAAGTTAGAACTTTAGTGATTATAACTTGGAACCTTGTAATATGCCTTAATGTAATTAAAAATCTCCACATTTTGGCGAAACTTGTATGGCGGACAACTCATAATAACCCGATGCTACTATAAATTCAAGCGCTTTAGTTCATAAATTATTCGATTCATATAACTCACTTATAGCACAAAACGCCGTTATTACGAGTACCACCAACATTCATTATTAAGGGTTTTCATCTTCACATTAAATACAATACACAGGTCATACTGTTAGTGTCTGAGTTTTAAAAAAATACACCACATAAAATAGTATTCACCTTAACAATTTATTCATTTTTTTAATCATTGATGAGAATCAAGATTATCATGATTAATCAAGTGATGAGAAAATCAGTTGGCTCAGTCTTTAGAGGTCTCCAAAGTGGCCTCTGGGAACGCTGTCACCGCCGCTTATGGGGGTCGTTAACCGTATACCGCAAAGAAAATCCTTCATATTTGGAAACAAGGGCCAGTAGACAGTATACAAGGGCTGACTTTATTCGTTTATTTATTTACTAGCTGCGCCCCGCGGTGTTACCCGCGGTGAATAAGTAATCCCACGGGAACACTGCACTTTTCTGGGATCAAAGTAGCCTATGTGCTGATCCAGGATATAAGCTATCTTGGTACCAAATTACATCCAAATCCATTCATCCGTTTGAGCGTGAAAGAGTAACAAACATCCATACAAACTTTCACGTTTATAATATTAGTAGGATATCATACATATAAGGGATTAAGTATACACCAAAGTGCCCCAATGCTAAAACTAGAGCAACATTAATATAATTATAAACAAAAATAAATAAAAAAGGCATATTTGAGAGAGCGTGGTGGTCTAGCGGTACTGACCCCCGAGTTTCAATCCGGAGGTCGCCGGTTCAAATCCCGACGTGCACCTATGAATTATTCGATTGAAAGATTTATGTGCGCAATACCACGTTCTCAAAACGTTGAAGGAAAACATCGTGAGGAAACCGACATGTCCTAGAACTAAAAATTCGAAGATATGTGTCGAGTGCACGAAAGGAGCCTCGTTGAGGCGCACTTACAATCCTTTCACCACACTGAAGAAGAAGAAGAAGAAGAAGAACAAAAATAAAAACATATGCGGTCTGAGTTCTTAAAAATTACTGTTATATTAACAGAAAAGTCAGATGCATTGCCGTGATGTAGGAATGCGAATACTCGGCTGCGATGACACATTTTTCAAACTTGTTCTAAAACACTGAGCAAGCAAATGTTAACGTTTCAATCAACAACGGTCCTTTGGTTTTCAAGTGAAATAGCAACCCGTTTTTTTAACATACCTCATTTGCGCAGTCATTTATGAACTTTCGCTAACTCATAGGGCGTCCGTTTCGATACTATGGCCACATCGTATTTCGCCTATCACCCTAAAGGGAAAGTCTTAACTGTCCGTAATTTCACCGGCACCGACAATCCAACCAAAACATAATAATTTAAGTATACAGCTTGGAATGTGAATTGGATATGGTTTATTGTCTAACTCGGTTTATAATTAAAGTGAATTAGGGCAATCATGGCACATGATAATATGGTCGTATTGTATTTAATTTGAAAGAGAAAATAGTCGACTGTAATTTCAATTTTGTCTACTTCTTTAGAAGTCTTGTCGGATGGCTTTTTTAGTTAAGATTTTGTTCGGAATGAAGGTACTAGTAAAACTGAAATATACGTATTTTTTTAATTAACTCGAGAAGCCTTATATTAGTTTCAGTGGTTGACGTAAACATTTAAAGTGGAAAACTTATCGAATTGCATAAAGTTATGGAATAAAATTCAAACTACCATACCAGTTATTTTAAATTTTATAACTTTGTCATTAAATTACCTTGTTTGTTGTTTTGCAAGGGAAGTTCACTACTTTTCTTTTACATTTGTTATTCGTAATTAATTTTCTTTTATTTTCAATATTATAATTATATTCTTCACAGAACAAGCTCAATAGTTATAGTTATACAACTTATGACTGTGGGTACTTTAATGAATATATAAGTAACATCTAATATTCCATGCGACAATTTTGTCAATTTTATATCTACCTGTTTTTCCCCGATTTAGAGCAAACCAGAGCAAACTGGAGCAAACCAGGGTGAGTGCACAGTTACTTTATGGCATAAATCGATAAGGTACTAACTAACCTTGGTCAAATCGGAGTTCTCTGTGGCATTTTTACCAAAAATAGCAGAAACGAGGTACAACACCCGATCTGAGCATTTTACTTATTTAAAGGTTTGAAAAGGTTATATTTTCAAGCATTGCCAAAATCGAACCTATTACAGACAGTTACACCGCTAATCCACCGAGAAAAATTTCTAATTTATTTGGTAAAACTGACATGCAATAATGAATACACTCATTTTCGGAACAACTTACGGATTCTGACTAATGCATTGACTAACTAAGACCATTTCAGCCCCTGCCAGAGACCTCTACTCGAACAGTCACTATAAATTATCTTGATCGATCGATTCGATCCGGCCTATAAATACATGCCTATCTATCTCGGCGCCCTTTCCTTCATTCGACATTTCGGCATTAAAACAACATACATTAACATATATGCCTATTCCCCCAAGGGGATAAACAGACCCATAACGGTTGAGCTACACTAAAAAGGGCCCTCGTTTTACTTTGGCTTATATATATACTATATACGTGGCTAGTGGTAAGCTAATTGGCAATATGTGTTGTGTATGCATAATCTTCCTTTTTCATTGTCTTAAGCGAAAGGCGTTAAAAGCAAACACACGAGAATACTTGACGCCATGTTTCTACTCCTTTACTGTATGTCAAAGGAAGGGGCAGTCTCAAGTGGCAACCGCACTGTTCGTATCAAAGGCTTTATGTAAACAACATAGTATAGTTAGTTCCCCCTGAATGCTATTTACCTACGTGAGTGCATTCAGTTGCATCTGTACCCAACTACTGTGCTTGCCATCAATATCCATACTTGACTAGCCTCATAGCTCAGTTGGCAGTAACCCTGCCTTCTGCGCTGTAGGTCGTGGGTTCGATCCCCACCCAGGACAATCATTTATGTGATATTTGTAACATTGATGTTTGTTCTGTGTCTGGGTGTTAATATGTATTATATGTTATAATATTATATGCCATCTAGCCCTAAAGTAAGCTAAGCATAGCTTGTATCAAGAGTACCAGACAACGGATATAATACTTATATACTTTTCTTTTGTAAATACATACATATAATACATGTTAACACCCAAACACAGAACAAACATCTACATTCGTCACACAAATGTTTGTCCTAGGTGGGAATCGAACCCTCGACCTACAGCGCACAAGGCAGAGTTACTACCAACTGAGATGAGGCCTGTCGTGTAATAAGTGTATTTGAAAATAATAAATAAAGGACTTGAATTAGCTATTGGATCTAGCAAAATGGCAGTTAAATTTATGAATGTATATCACAAATGAATGTGTTTAGTATGGATATTGATGGCAATTATGATTAACCATGTATAACACATATGATAACAAACGATAGACCGATGAATATAACGCAGCTTGTATCTTTATAAAGTAAACTTACTAAAACTATAACAGAAAATACAAAATTCTAGTTCTACGTTAACTGGATGGCTTCACGGCAGACTTCTGACAAAGTCATGTATTTAACTTCATAACTACTAAAGTTGGCGGAGTCGGATTTCTTAAAGCATTCTGCATGTGAAATCTATCCATCCGAATTTGGTTCCACTGGTAATGTCGGGGAATTTTTGAGAGCAGGCATAGTAGTATAGTATAAGTATGCCAACTTTACAGAGTATTTGGTAGTAATTCTGCCTTCTGCTATATATGTCGTGGGTTCGATTCCCACCCAGGAAATATTATATTTGTGTAACGAACATATATGCTTGTTGTGTGTCTAGGTGTTAATATGTATTTGCAAATTAATTATATTAGCAAACTATCAGTCGTCTGTTTCTCATAGTATAAACTATGCTTTGTATGGCTAGATGGCCCTGTGAAATGTCCGCCATTAATTATTTAGTAATTATGTACCATGGCTAGTTAATACGTTCGCTATAATTAAATATATAATATAGGTGATTTAATTGACACATTTTTCAGCCGCATGAATAGGCTCCCAATGAAAGCACATACAAGTTTAGTATACACACACTACTCTTTGTCTCGATTCACCTAAGTTTATGTTGGCGGAACGCCAGATTTTTTCTTCCTGAGCAAGCATGAAAGGCCGGAAATTGAATTTTTCAAGTATTTGCTAACTAAAACAGGTATAAGAATGAAAAAAAATATATGGATGAGTTGGAACTTTATTTCAAGATGTTTAATTACAATAACGGTATGTAACGGCTTTTTACATCGATTCAAAAGTGGTAGAGTTAACAATACAGCATGAGTTAAACTTTTAATTTGCCTTTTAATTAAATACATCGCAAATTAATAAATAGAGATCCTCAAAAACAAATTCCTTCTCCTATCTCTACAAAAGAGAAAAGTCACAAAGCCTAAAAAAACAGCAGCTTTTACACGCTTTAATGATGAATTTCTAACTTCGTTGGCAACAAAAAAGTTTAAACGTCTGATCTCATTCGCACATTTTGTAATTTCGTTGGTTTTTACCAACGATCTACCGATTTGTTCGGGCTGTCCGGTAATTAGGGTATTATTTATTGGTAGAAAATAGTAGCAGAGTTATTATTGCGATAATAATGGAGGAGATGACTAGTAGCAGTAGAACTTGTGCTAAATTCGCCTGGAGAAGTACTGCCACCACACGTGGTAATCTGTCGCCAAGCAGTGATGCACTCGTGTTGCTGTGTTCCGGTGGAAGGGAGTGGGTGCCTGTGAAGTTGCAAGCTCATTAGACGTAACATCCCCGTCTCGGGGTAATGGACGCAACGCAGTGCGACGTGAGTCATTTCGTACTATGGAGAGGACTCGAGTAGTGTTGCTGTTGTCTATGGGCGGCGGTTACCACTTAACATCAGGTGGGCCGTCACCTCGATCCGTCACTTCAATGACTTAAAAAAAAGATGACAGTACAGTAATCATATGTTACTTTTGGCATGAAGCAAGTTTTTGTAGGTACTTAGTTCATTTTTTTATGAGGTCACGTATGCTCCAGGGTAGTATAACTTACAAAGTGAAAATATCTCAATTTAACTCAGCTACCACTTTTAAAAAGAAGTGGGTTTAAAACGGCAAACTATTTAGTTAAACAAATCAAGAATCTGTATTATTACGAGTATCTACTTATAACGAGAAAGACGCACACTGAATAAAATAATCTGAATTGTGTAGCGAGAGATATCTTTACGGCAACATTTTATTAAAATCTGACGTGAGCAGTAAATGTAATTATTGGTTATTGATCGTTCGCGAAAAAGCCTCGGTTTTATTGTTTCAAATCATGAAAAAGAATCCATGACGCTCTTTGTATACATATTTGTATCACTTGTAGTGTTGAGTTGATGTTGAGTGTGACTATATATATCACCTGTACATCACATATAATATAATAATATTGTGTCTTGTTTATAATATAATATATTTTTATGTAGACATGTAACTGACTACGCGACTGCTACTGAATTAACAAAATGGCTTGCAAAAGGCATAATGTACGATTCCGATCTAACTGAGCGTGTCGGCGCGCATTTCACTTGTAAAATATGTTGAGCATGTATTTTTAATACCTACTCAAAGTTTATAATGCATGTAATCATTATCTGAAAGTCATTCCTCGGCCTGCGGTCGACTGCGTCTGGCTGTTGCAATTTCAGACAGGATACCTCTGCGTTGGATAAGTGCACTTTCGAAACTTAAGTTTCAGAACGGTACATTCACAGTGCAGGTGCAATCGGTTGCTGCAAGCGCAGTCACCTCTTAATAGAGCAGTAGAACTCACGCTAAGTTTGTCCGGGGAAGTACTGCCACCATGCCCATTTCTCCAAGCAGTAACGCGTTCGCATTACTGTGTTCCGGTCGAAAGGTGTGGTTGCTGGTGAAATTACAGGCACATGAGACATTCCACCTACGCATCTCAGAGTTACAGGCGCATACGATGTGACTTGTGTCTTGTCGTACCTACTAGGGGAGGATCCAAGTCGCATCGATCGTTATGGGCAGAGGTTTCCACTTAACACCAGGTGGGCCATCGGCTCGTTCCTTCTTACTAAGTAACTTCTTACTAACTGACATTTTGTTTGGATTTTTCAGATTTGAAGTTCTTAGAAGAGCTTTCAAAAACAAATATGTAGTACCTATACTCAAAAGACTTTGTAGCAGCACGACCTCTTACATAGACATAAGTAGATTTGCATTGAAGGCACCACTTTGGGGAATGCGATTTCTTTGTAAAATATCTCTCCCACGTTTACGTTGAAAAATGCAGGACTTTTCTTAAAACATGAGTGTACGATGTCGGTTAAAACAGCGACATATTTTATTTGCAAATTTTATACAACGAATTGCTCATATTCCTGATAAATCTAGATTATGATAAAGTAAACTTCTCATATTATACGCATGTTTTTCAAAAAATCTTCCTGTTAAATTATTCATATTTCACTTCTTCGAAACCATTAGCAACTAATTTTCTCAGCGATTTCTAAAACCCACTGGCTCAGTATTTCTTAGAGGTTCTCTCGATTGCTTCTTAGAACGCTGTTAAGGCCGCATCTGGGCATGTGAACAGTATAGTACGTACCACGAAGTTTAACCTTAATTTCTGTAAACAATCAGGAATCCAGGGATTTTAAGTCATCACTTACACACACAAATTAGTCATAGCTTGAGATACTGTAATAAGGCACTCACAAATAGCCACCACCAACCAAACCGCACTACTTACTTACACCGGCAAAGTCGAAGCATCTGCGACAAATATTATAATTTGTAATACCCTCATTCTCTCTTCATATTATTTTTCTCGTATTTAGGGTTAAATCTTTCCTTTTTATTCAATAGATGGGTGTAAATTGTAAATTGAAACATGCGTACAATATGAGTGGCATTATACAAAGTTTACTTTATCATAATCTAGATTTATCAGAAACACGAGTAATTCGTTGTATAAAATTTGCAAATAAAATATGTGCGTACAACACAAATTTAATTTTGTATAAATGGCATAGCTAATTGCGATAATTTAACCATTGTTATTTAAATTTCTCTTCAAAACGATGTAATTAACTGCTATTATTATTATTTTATTTTATTGTAATATCCTTCTGTTACTTCTGGAAGGAACTAGCCCTCCACAACACAGGGAATCCTAGTGTGAGGGCTAGTACACATTTTTGCACTGTTATTCAGTCTGATTCAGTTAAATATTGAACTATGGTCCTATTTAAGTGCTTCGATGTAATTATTTGTGTAAAAAATAATTAATTATTAATATTAAAGTTTGATCTATTACCAGTTCCATAAATTAAAAAATTCCCTTGTTATCTAAGCGTGATTAGCATTGCTCTGTGCACGCTGCTGCGACGTACATGTTTTTTTTTTAATGTTCTAGCAAGTGTTATCGTACCTTTATTATAAGAATTCTGCAGTTCTCTTTGGACTTTAAGTTAAAATTATAGTAAGTACTTGTCTTTGCAAAAAAAAAGAAGCAGAAATTATTTTACCAGTGGCGTTTTTTGACTTTCTTTGCGAAATCCTTCAAATTAAAGATCCACTTCAGTGATTGACACTTTCTTTCAGGTTCGTAACAGTACACCGAGCTGTCGTCTTCTGTTGGTTTTGAGCTTCCATTATCTCTTGTGCCATCCATCACGAACAAAGGCTTCCAAACGTTAAGGTGTACGTGGGAAATATAAAAAGATTAGCTAATGCTAATTCCATATTATTTTAATTAGCTGACATGTAATTGTTTATAATCCTGAATTAGTTGTCGTGCAACATCATTGTTAGTTTCTGTAACCGCTGCAACTGGGCGGTCTCTTGTGAATGAATCTTGGAGATAAATAATGTTCACGTATGAATTCATTATACTAGAAGTCCAAGCAATGATAATGAAGTTCATTAAAAAATTGCAATATCAATTTTTGCCCAAATAGTTGTTGAATAATTATCATCATCCTAGCCTCACTAAACTGTTTGGGTAAAAGAAAAGGGAGGCCTCCCTTTTCTCTTGCCAGCCCAATCTGTTCTGCGCCACTCTCGTCCAGGTTTTTCCAGCAGATTTTACGATGTCGTCGACCCAAAGTGGTTTCGGTCGACCTTGATTTCTTTGGTCTGATCTAGGCCACCACTCGGTCAAAACCTTACTCCATCTTCCATCACCTCGTCTAGCCAGATGTCCGGCCCAGCTCCATTTGAGTTGAGTCGAATAATACCCCAGCAAAAATCACATATTTCTGAACTTAAATCCATCGTTACGCAAACATGCAAATAGCAAAAAGATCGCCAAAAGATAAAGCAAATGACAAATGACGTAAAAAATTTGTCGCGCAGTAATATTTTTATGTTGAGGCTACCCGTACAATGCACATTGCAATACCACTTTGCTTGGCAGAACGTGTCGGGAATAATATAATCTGTGCCTTAGGGATATTACACAGTCATCAATCAGTCAGCCGGCAGTGACCAGGGAATTAAAATATTGTGAGTTTTAAAGTAGAACAATAATATTGCATAATGAATGTTTTATGTTACGATTTCACGACACGATACATTTGAATAAGCAATGATGTAAATAGAAACTAAACTTACATATGTTTGGAAAGGTTGTTCAAAACATGAAGGAGTTATAAAATATATGAAATAACTATTATTTTAATGTAAATTTCAACGTGAGAAGTGATGTATTTTGTTCTTGGAGGAAAAAAACATTGTTTTGGTTTTTGGTTTGGAATCTCCTTTTAAGCAAAATTTTGCTTGTGTTAGGAGAAGCCGCTCTACCATAACCATGATTACATAAATTTATAAGCCATTAGGAGATATAAGAGGCAACGTGACTAATGACGGCCAAAGGGTGTCGAGAGGGGTCATGAAGTTTCACTGAGCGCTACTCTCTTTTTATGCCCTCTAACACTTTCACCCTCGGAGCACAGGTTCCTCTCTGCGCCATCCTCAACCGACCAATGAAGGCATACCGATAGGGATATGTGTCGACGCCAGGTAGTATTGGAATCTGCGGTCGCCACACACTGCACTTACTACACGAGAGGTGTTCCCTGCGGTTTTATACATGGTCCAATGTAGTGGAGGCTCTGTGGATGATATGTTAAGATTATTTTTTTGACTTTGACTATGAACAGCTGGGAGTAAAATTGAATGCTTTAAAAATAGGACACGAATCTCGCGATGTTTTATTTTACTCTTATAAGAACTTAGTTCCTAAGTTGCATGAGAATTCCTAATCACTATTTCAGGTCTGCTCTGAATTTGAACCAATGAACTTCATATCGAAAGTCGGTTATTAAAACTCCTCGTTTACCACGCTCACAGAGGTATTTTATGTAATCGTAGATAAATTTAAATATTTCTTAAAAAGTAGCCAAAAAAAAATCGTCCATTCAGAAAATTATCTTTAATCCATCCACTCGGAAAATAGTATTTTAATAATGTTACAGACGTTCCTTGATGTCTGACTAAAAAGATAATCGACTATGCTCTCAAACTAAATACGAAACCAACGTCTTGCAAAGACTCTTTGATCGTACGCTTAGTAATTACAGATTCAAGGGATCTGAAAAGATAAATGAGAAAAACAAAACTTCTAAGCAACGATCGTGATTCTATCTACCTAATACATGGTAACTAATGTATGTAATAAAAATTGCCCACTGAGTACAACTTTTACTGAAGGAACACCAAAAAAACAGAAATAAATAGGAATACGTAAAACGAAAAAAAACTTATGAATGCGTCTTGAATGAAAATTCTTTGAATAGAGCCAAATTTTAAATAAAAAAAGCAAATCATTTTAGTTTCTGAATGAAAATGACAATTTCCGTTTTAAAAGGAATGTTGTTTAGAAAATAAATCAAATAGGATATACTTGTAAATTATGCGAAAATAAATATTATTTAAAATTGACTTCCTAAGACGTTAAACATGATTTTATGATATTATAAACATATATATTATAAGCAAAAAAATACCATTAATTTAGTACGTATTCAAATATTTATAGATAAGCTTACACGTATAGATTTGTTTAATGTATTTACCATGCTTCAGCATATACAAACTGTTCATTCTGGGAAAAGATTTTTGTTTGAATAACAAATCACTTTATTATATTGGCACTTAAATCCGATAAACCTTGGATGCGAAGTAAAAAAGAGTATATCCTCTAGAAAAATAAGCAATCTGTACGCACATTATGTTGCCTTGTAGAATGTTGGAACGCTATCCACTGAGGAATGCCATTTATTAAATTCCATGCATAGTCGCTTCAGTGCTGAGCTATTGCAAGATGAGCCCATTACGATATGTGAATCACCATAAAGATATTTTGAATAATATATATAATTTTAAGTTCCCACTTTAACATTTTTTAATTTCTCGTTCAGATTTTGTTTAGTTTACTTTTTATTCTTTTTCTTTTATTCTAACAAAATGTTTATTGTTTAAGATCAATAAGTAAGGAAGAGCGAAATATCCTATTACAAGATTTTCATGCTTAAAAGTTTTTAGAAATTGTTTTAATATACATATTAATAAGTTAATTAGTTAAGTTAAAGAAAATAAACATTTTGTATTTTTTATATCTGAAGTAAATTTTGTTTTATATAACCATCAATAAACGGAATCAAATCTTCTCCAAATTTGGAAAATACTGTTAGCAGTAATTGTCGATATTTATGTTCCATGTCTAATGGAACTAGGGGACAATACAATCAAACATATTGATACGCCATAAATTTTAATGTTACTTGATTTTACTTTAGATATACCAGTTCATTATTGTGGTGGTTAATCAAAGGTTATTACTATACAGCTAGAAACAGCAAGGTGCAGTCAGTCTTCATTGGAAATGCCACTAATGGTCACCAAACTTACTTAATACCATTTTTTTATTGGATTGGGCTGCTTCAAATTTTCAGCAAATCAATCCATAAATATTCAACCAACATCATAGGGACAATTTAGTGCAGTATTTGCTAAACCAAAAGTTAAGCCAAGTTCAGATTAACGCGGGATTCGATCAATCGTTCGTATTTTTTTTATGTCATAATGTTACGGGACGAGCAGATGGTCTACCTGGTGTTAAGCGGTATCCTTTGACAGGCCATAACATGCCTGTCTCATGTACCTGTAATTTCACCGGCAACCACACCTTTTTAACCGGAACACAATGCTGCTTGGCGGCAGAAATGATTAAGGTGCCAATTCTTCTGCGGACAAATATGGCATAAGTTCTACTTTTACTACTTTTATTTTCTTAATATGTTATTAGTGACGGAACGGTGCTGACGACCCACCTGATGTCTTACAAGTGGTAACCGCCGCCCATAGACAACACGAAGCAATACGACTCAAGTACTCCATCAAAGTAAGAGATAACTCAAGTCACATAGCATTGCGTCCATCACCACGAGATGAGGATGTTACATCTCATGCGCATGCAATTTTGACGGCACCCACTCCCTTCCACCGGAACACAGCAACAAGAGTGCATCATTGCTTGGCGGCAGATTACCAGGTGTGGTGGCAGTACTTCTCCGGGCGAACTTAGCACAAGTTCTACTGCTACTTTGAGTTGCTCCTTTCGCACCACCCTAAAACTAAACTGCGTCTTAGTGGGCATAGAGATTATCAAGAATCGTAATTCACATAATTGTCTGTCGTAATATTCACCGTCTTACGTGCGAATATGGGTTTTACTATGTTCACGTTCCAGCACTTTTTATCTTTCATATATCATATAGTTATTATGAGAGTGACAGCAATATGATATTTAAAATTAGCTAATTTGTAACAAATTTTCCGTATAAATACCGGGCATAAAGAGCAGTCATGATAAGTAAAATAAGAAAAAATGTAAAGTTGAGCTTCGACTCAGAAAGAAAAATAATTTATTCATAAAAGACAGATTAACTGAGTGGATTTGAGTTAAGAGCTCTGCTTGATTAATTACTTAACCATGAGGCCCGGATATAAATGTGATTTAAAAATGAGTTCCTCTTTCAACCATAATAAGTAGATTTATATTGAAGGTGCTACATAACAATTTGTACACAAAATATGATATTAATAAATAAATGCTACCTCATATTACTTTGATATGGTGTTTAATACGTAATCGGTATTCGTTTTCGTTGAGTTTAGTGTCCAGTTTGCACTAACCCAATGTAATTTCTACCCGAACCTAAGCATATGTTTTTTTTCACGTAGGTACAATCTTTTGCGCCCATTAGCCAATGACGCAGAGTTCTTATTTTCGTACCAATGATTCCATTGATTTGGTATAAATATTACTAAGATCGTCATATAATATAAAAAACAACAAATAATAAGACTGTTATGTTTTTTTTTCAAGGAACTGACGAAAGGATAACTATAACAGTAGTTCCCTTTGTAGAAACCATGTTGTTGACACCGGAAAAAATGTCGGTACATTCCTTTGAAGTGTTTTCTCAAACTAGTAATTCTATTTGTACTCTTGGATCCACAAGCAAGACAATAAACCAATCATATCAATAAATAAGCAATCATAAAAAACTAATGAACATTTAAAAAACTAATGAATATTTAAAACAGCGCCAACTAAGTGATGGTATATTAAAATAAATGCATACCAAGATTATAACGTCCAGATAGAATAAACATCTATGTTCGTTACACAGTAATATTGTGTACCGTGTTACATATTATATTAGCCCTGAGTGAGAATCTAACACGGCCTACAGCACAGAACTACTTACTACTTATCAAATGAGCTACGAGGCCTACACAAAAAACGTTTCGCTTCTGTTTCCCGCGCATTTTATGACATTATTAGCAAATCGCGAGCGGTCAAGCAATCATAATAAACAGGTTCGTAACCTGCTCTCCCTAACCGCTAAAAAAGGTTAAAATAATTCTTGCCTTGTCGACCCTTGATGAAAACAGTTGCCGCAGCAGCAAGCAGACAATCTGTATATATGTCGTTTTGGGTCACTGCATATTTAGCATGCTGTTATGACTACACTTTAAAGTGTAGGTACAATGGTTTCAAAATTTTGAGGAATTGAATAATTTTCGCAAATAAGTGCACAGATGATACCGTAGACTGCCCTCAAACTCTTATTATCTAAGGTATTTAGCTATAACAGCGTGTGGGTATGTGAGTAGTTATGTAGTAAAAGGCGGTATTCATATCATACACTTATTTATAAAGTGTACCCGAAATTCTGTAGCGGAGTGAATTCGGTGTAGGTTAAACTAATTACTTCTTCTTCAGGTCTCACAGCAAAACCTCTGTGGACATTTTAACTTCAAAATTTAAGTCAGATCATGAAGTAATTGGAGAACTGGAGCATGTTCTTCAGGAACAACACTCTCGACGGGCTAGAATGTCAATTGGCTTCACTTTGAAGTTATCTAACTTAGTTGAACTTTTAATAAATGTTGAGGTACACTCTGAAAATATTTAAATCTTATGTATTAAATATCGCTTATGTATTAAGTATATATTATAACGATTGTTCAAAAACCGTCTTTCGCCGTTACTGCCCGTTAGTGAGAGTAATGGTAATAGACGGTTGTTTTCCTCTCAATTCCTAAAAACTTATCAATATCGAAAAAGATACATCGTAAATATTAAAACATATAAACATTCAAAAGTTATAAGCCAACTCCAGGTAGACAGTAGGGTAAAAATACCAAGTCACCTTCTCCTTTAGTGAATAAGTTATCATTCTTATACCTTGACACTGAACACTTGTAAATATTGCGTAGGTATTCTGAGAACTTATTACCTTCTATATATAATTAAGAAAAAAATGAAATACTACTCTATTTTTGTAATGAATAAGGTTTTTGTTGCGTATATACTTCTCGAAAGTTTACGCTGTTACATGCAATTTTACCAAAATATCACTTGCGTATTATTGCTCATTCATAAATCATTTCAAATTCAACTTACTGCAACTATGATATACGTCTACTGTTGTATAGGCTTATATTAAATTGAATTAATAATTATTATCCGCTCCAGATGGCAGATTATAATAGGCCGAAGCTTGAATCTTATGATTTGATTGATCTATTTAGTACATCGGAACATACCTACTTAAAACTGATAGCCAATATATTAAATAACCATATTGTTATAGTGCAGCTGACCAAACAGTTCAATAGATATATGCCGTACCTACTCGTATATTGATAGTGGACCGCAGTATGAGAGGTTTGGACGAATGTTTGTGTTGCGTATTTGTATGTCCGTATCACCCAAAAATCCTAGTTCAAGAGTATTTTGTTTGGTATATGACTGCAAGTATTTTTATAGCTGGGCTCACGGATTATCCTATTATATATATATGTATAATAAATTATACATACAATTTATATATATATATATATTACCTTAGTTTAATGATTTGTCTTTAGGAAATTTCCATGTTTGTGATGAATAAAGTGTCATCTTAATAAAATATTGTAAAAAAAATTGTTTAATAACTCAAACTAAATGAAAACTCATTTCGATAGCCGGTTACGAAGTAAATTTCTTCTCATCTACATAGTTATATCATCATAAAAAAAGACATAATAATTGGTTATGCAAGCCAGTAAGATAGAGGCCGCAAATTTTTCATCTCCCACTGGACGGGAATAGTAAGTGTTCTCATAAATAGTGTCAAAGGGAAGACCAAAAGTCACCTCGAAGCTACTCGAATATATCTCATGTTACATTATACGACTTCCAAAAGTTTATAATTGACAGGTGGATTACTTTTAAGTGTAATTTGCTTAATACCCTGTTATATCGTTATTAAAATATCAATTTATAAACACGAAAATAGTTTTCAAAGTTATGAAACTTTAATAGAGGGTAATTATATTCCATTATTCACGAAGTTATCGCATTTAAACAGAGTTTTTATCTTTTCAGTTTTTCTCGAGTGTTCATCTAAGGCATAACTTTTAAAAGAGAATATTATGAATATTGAATGTAAAAAAATGTTAATAAGCCGGGATATAGATATAGATATATAGCGTCGCCGTCGTACGTCAATTTCGTTTCACATTATGAAACACAGTATCAAATAGAAACCAACACATAAATTCAACATTTCATCCACTTTTCATCATTTTTTATTGCGTAAAGTCTCTAATGTTTTCACTTTAGGAACATATGCCTACTCCTGATAAGTGATAGTAAAGGGCCTACATTTTTCCATGGGAATCCTATCACAAAATTCGCCCTTGCCTGATCTAAGCCAGTGTCTGATACTGTCTTTTGATTATTCCGTTTGAAATTCGGAGTCCGTCCCACTCGGTCACCATGCTCTCATAAATATTCATTAAAGAGAACCACATCACATGTTTAAACAGCTTGATCGCTTTCATTCCTGGCCAAACAAAACAATTATTAGACACATTAGACAGGCAAACATGCGCCACAAAGGTCATCAACAAACTAACTGACTCATATTAGAGTAATCATTGACAGAGATGTGATTTATCCAAGATACAAGTATCTGAAATACAGATACAAGATACAAAATACTTATTACGTATCTTGTATTTAAATACCTTTGGTTGGTATCTTAATATTTTGTAAATTCTATGTTTGCTAAAATACTTTTACGCGAAAAATTATTCGAACTGTAAAACAAAAATCGGAGGCTTTAGACAATATTAAAGGTAATATAAAAAATGACAAAAGATGAATATTACTTGTTTTTAGAACGAAATATTTTAGAACATAAACGTTCATTAAAAAAAAATATTGTTTTTTTACATAAGTATTTTATCTATAAACAGTAATCAAAAGATACGTATTTTATATCTAGTATTTCAGATACTATTCCAGGAAGTTATTTGCATCTGGTATCTGAAATACTTAATTTAAAAGTATATTGCATTTTGTATTTTAGATACTTTATTTAAGATATCTTGTACATCACTGATCATTGATTGACCCTATCATAACTGTAGAGCTTAGACAAACAGAACAAAAGTAGAAATTGAATATACGAGTAAATAAGTTAAATGGCGTCGTATCGTGTTTCTGTTGGCTTCTGCAGAGACCAGAAAAGGCTGTGAGTGGGGTTAGGCTAATGGCATATCATATGTCTCCCGTATGTGAGGAATCCCGAGTTCAATTTCAATAAAAATCGTTCATTTTGTGGCACTGTTATACATTAGATGGAGAGTTGGAAGCTTGCGGTTTAAAGGTGAATTAAATTACTCAATTCGTTTCTGGTGGAGCGATAGGGTGCGGGATGAAATGGCGAAAAGGTGAGAGCGGGTAGCGGATGTCAGACGAATACGGCTCTCTCAGTAAAATAAAGTGACTGCTTCCTCGCTTCTAATGGTGGGTATAGGTAAGTTCGCGAACGAATTATTTTAACACGAGCAATGATATAATGTTTGTCTTTATGTGTTAGATATATGGTATATTAGTCAATACAAGAAATGATTACAATTTACAACATTATACAATTTCTTGTCTGTTCTCCCCATGGAAGGTCGGATTGGGTTTGAACAGGCGTCAAACTTAGCGATAAGTAAGCGTGACCTTATGTTTTGAATATTACTGACGTTTTTAAGCCATTTCTTTATGAATTCTATGGAAATAAAGTTTTTGACTTTGACTTTGATTTTGTCTTTGACACTGTACAGACTTATTCTGAGTAATATTAGGGGGTTATACAGTAACATTATTTCTTGCTGGAATCTAAAGTCGATTCTTATATTTAATCAGGTGCATTTCTGTAAAGATTGTTGAAAGGTCTAAGTGAAAGTGAAGAATACGGGAGTATATCA
This sequence comes from Chesias legatella, assembly GCA_947359385.1. Taxonomy (NCBI): domain Eukaryota; kingdom Metazoa; phylum Arthropoda; class Insecta; order Lepidoptera; family Geometridae; genus Chesias; species Chesias legatella. The sequence continues at coordinate 7,100,339 of OX375774.1, read as the reverse complement.
TAAATAAATACTGGGTTTATATCAACTGAGTTTATTCCTAGGCACAGACCGGCAGCTGATAGCGGAATGACGTGCAAGTCCGGTGCGCCTACCCGCTGTATTGGTGTAAATAGGTAATGTGGGTGTAAACAACATACATTACAGAAAGAACATTAGTGGACGGCCCGATATTGTTAAGTAAATAAAACTTAAACAGTAGTACTTGGTTTGGTGGCTTGATACATTTAAAATGCTGATCAGTACTTTTATAGCTTTTATATACTCAAATATTTCTTTCCAGTACAAATTCCAGAGGTGACTTTCTCGTAACAAATTGTAAATTAAATTCTATATCTCCGTAATATCTCGCATCCCGTCGCTTCGATAAGTATATTTCGTATGAAATAAAAGAAGCAGCGCCGCCCCGCGCCTCACTCCTCGCCCGCGACCGACCGACGCCTCTTTTATATGTCCCGCACTTAACACTCGACACGCGAATATGAACGGAGCCACATCATTATCGCCAAGTACCAGATTCGCGATTTCGAACGAACGAGTTTGCTAAACCTGTGCCCGGCACAACTTCTCTAAATCTATCGAAGTTCATAATAAATGAAGGGAACGAGAGAGGAGGGTAATCCTGTTATCACATCGTGTTCTACCCGCAATTTTTTTCTGCTAGCTTGTTAGCAGGCAATGAGAACCCTTAGTTTGTTAGACCCTTAGATTAGTGATTATTATTTATATATTTTTGACTAGACTAATTTGATTCAAGCTTAATTTAAGCCACAGATTAAGATGGTGGTTAAGATTATGGTGTTCTCCACGTATTAAGCCACACACATATTAGACTAAATCATCTATCATGTATACACAAATTTTATGGACTTATTAGTTTTTGTTCACTTCGTCTTGGTATATTATTATTATCACAACGAGCAAGCTCTTCATAAAATCTGTCTCGTAATATTATCGCTTCCTCAAGGGGCGCGAAAGGAGATGAATTAATTAAATAGGTCAAGCAATGAGTTGTATACAAGTTTTGCCTCGGCGGCTTAGAATTAAATACATTAAAGAAAAATTGTTGACTACACCTTAGGGTTGGAACATTGCTTGCAAAGCGAGGAGTCCTAGTTTCGATTCTTGATGGGGATTAGCATAAAGTTCCTTGCCGGTTCTTGGATAGATTTTATATATCTATGTCAATGCGACAGTAAATTCTAGTTAAGCGATTTAATGTGATTTGAAGAGATGATTATCTAAGCTTCTTCCCTTGAGAGATCATGATTTATTATTCAACGTTGCTTTACCCATCAATATGGACCTCAAAAGTGAACAATACCAAAAACGAATTAGTAAACAATCTCACACAAAAAGACCAAAGTTCTAAACGGAATACTCCGATAGCCGGTAAACCTTGGAAAACTATGTTACAAAGAAAGAAACATTAAATATTTTTTTATAAGGATTTGTAGGTTGTTCTTCTAGACTGCCTTCGGATGGTGGTTCGAACTCTGTTTTACACTTGTAACATGCAGGTAGAAAACAAAGTTCATTAGCTCTTTACAATTTGGTTAGTGTTTTGGTACTATTTTCATTGCGTCTTATAGTAATTAATGTAAATTATAGACACATGAAACGTTCCACCTACACGTCACAGATAAGGGGCGCACACGGTGCGTCTTGGATCGTGTCGTGTACGCTAGTACGGGAGGACCCAAGTTGCATCTTTTGTTATGGGTAGAGGTTCCACCTTACACCAGGTAGGCCGTCGGCTGGACCCATAACTGTATTATCTACATTAAAAAAATGCAATAAAAGGACATAAACTTTAATTTGATTGTTGAAAAGCTCGTTCCAGCGCGGATATGCCCGCTTCTGTAAAGTTGGGTAGCAGGTGATTCTGTGACAAGCATTAGGCATTCATTGCAATATATCTACTATTATCGATTAACTATTAGCCAAAACAAAGTCTTACGAAATTATTCGTTTTTAAAAGTGTCAGTTACGAATTCGTGTAAGTCAAAGCAATAATCGCAATAATTTGTGATCCAAACCTCTCTCTAGATGCGTAATGTGGTAATTCGCTGTATTGGGGTCAGGTATCAGTCAGAATATTATGGTACTGTAAATTAAGTGGAGAGATTAGACTTTGAAACAGAATAATAAAGCTTGGTCCTGTGGATTAAACATTCAGAAGCCTATTAACGTATAATTAGCAATTAATTAGTTGATGTGTTCTTTCTTCTCAGTATTAAATTAAGAAAATTCAGAATATAGATATTTAAGATCATTCAAATTTTCTACATTCTCTCCACGTAACTGCAAGCTGTCTGTTTTTAGTAGAGATTATCCAATATTCCATATCGAAATTATCAGGCCTTCTATAATTTGAAACTACTTTGAAATTGATGAACTGAGAGGCCAATAAAATTGCAGGTCTATAAATAGAGTAAAACTATTTCAAACCGATTGTACTATTTTCATTTTATTGTGAAGAATTATATACTTTTATGTCATGAAAATTGCAGATCAGATATTAAATTACTTTTAGAATTAATTGAAAAGAATCTCAAATTATTTCGAAATAAAGATGACCATTAATTAATTTACTTTGAATTTAATTTAATTCGAAACTCTACCCACTGAAAACTATATTTGAACGATCAAAATTAATGTTTGTGTGTAGTAAGTACCATATTAAGGGAGATCATTGTTGTGACTTTTATCGCTAATTTACTCGACTGACTTCTGCCTTCTGTGTTGATGTACGTGGGTTCGATTTTTACCCAGGACAACCATTTTTGTCACGGACATAGCTTTTTGTTCTCAGTTTGATGTTAATATGTATAAGAACTATTTATTTTATAAAAAAAATAAAATAATAATATGTATACATCTATGTACATGTGTAATGTGTAAATACTTTTGATGTATCTTGCACTAAGGTCGTTTCGTTTAAGTTAAAAAGTAAGAATAGAAAGCTGAAAAGCTCCGGCTTTTCAGCTTTCTATTCTTACTTTTTTATCTCATCTTATACAGCCCACTGGATCTTCTTGCCGCAACACTGTTACTAAAATATATTGTTCGTTTCAGGTACAATATGCCTCAGGAACGTGCACATGATAGTACCCGATTCCGTAGAACGAGGGTCCAAAGTAGAGATGAAATGCCTCTACGACTTAGAACAAGAGGAACTATATTCAGTGAAGTGGTACCGGGGCGACCGCGAGTTCTGTCGGTACTCACCAAAAGACGTGCCGCCGCTCAAAGTGTTTAGGATACCGGGCATTGAAGTGCATGTGAGTATATATCTTTTTGTTATGGGCAACCCCTCTTAGCCAAGGAAAAATATCGGTAATGTTTTTAAGAATTAGCCAAGTTTCACCTTTACTTTCTCATCCTGTTTCGTCTGGAGTCCATACCACTAGGCCACCACCCTCTCATACTCTTTAGTATGAGGTGCTACAATTCAAGTTACTTGCCTCGACAAAGTTCGTGTTTCCAAAGGCATACGGCACCTTCAGTCTATCACCAACTTTACGCAGGTATGGATACGTTCGCTTCAAGTAACTGGAAATACAGTTGATAGCGCAGACGGTTAGAATCAGTACATAATTGAATGCTATGGAAGCTGTATTTATATTTATAAGAAAAACTCGTAAAAATGATGACATTTTAACGAGTTTTTCTTTTTATGTTTATTCAGACTACTAGTGCTAAACATATTTGAATCATAGGTAACTCGATCAGTCTAGTCACTAAGATTTAGATCCAATGCAAGCGAAACTAAAGTTTTTAGTCTTGGTCAAGTATACTTATGTTAGCGACTCGCATTACGAGACTTAATTTTGGGTTAATCGACCTTTTTATTTTTATCCTAGCTCACCTACTTAATTTCCGTTTATACTAGTACAAACAGAGTTAAACCAGAATTATTTATTTTATTAACGCAATGTTCATAGTTGGTAATTAGTTTGACACGACCTCACTGTTTTTACGACCCACTATCATTTGCATGTGATAGGGTAAAATAGTCTCTGTGCCCTTGTAGTAATGCTGAATTTTAAATGGAGCCATGCAGGGTCAAAAGTTTAGTGCACAGTGATCTGAGCGAAGGGATGTTTGACATCCGGCTTTCTTAAGCGCCTACTATTTTGATTATGGCAGCTTTTGCCACCAAAATGCTAACATCTATAAATTTAGTTTAAAGAAAAAAATCAAAAATTACTTATTTAGATTAGTAATTATTAAGAGAATATAGTACACAATTTTGGAGCAATAATCAAAACTTATTAACCACAACCCAATACGTCTCTACGTACTACACATTTTTTATTTTCTTGTTTTTACCCAAACCATAGTATTTTTTGGTGCAAATTAAAATGTAAGACAGAGGTGAAAACATGTTGATAATAACTCCCATATTCATGAATCGTGTGTTTAATATTCGACTATTGTACGTATGAAACTTGTAACGATCCTGAGCGAATTCTTGAAATTTACGTATCGTCTTTAAACGCTTCATTATTATATATTGGCATATGTTTTTTAGAAGACGAAAAAAGAAGAGAGTTTTTTTATATTTTCATATTAGATCAACTCTCAGAGAGAGAAGACCCAACTCACAAAGTACTCTTGGAATGTTTCCGGCCACTCAAGATTTTGTCGATCCCGTTAAATATCGTTTTATTCAATTTAGTACGTATATTTTGGTTTCTATGAGCAATTTTTATATTTTTAGACCTTTGATACTCTGCAGCTTTGTTTATTTTGAAGGATAACACAGTATAAATAATCTAAAACTTTCGTCCGGTTTACGGGCCGGCCTTTAAACATAATTCTTAAAGCGCTAGCCAGTTTTAACTGATATCATGTCAGAGTACTCACATAACGTCCGTACGGGATGCTTAAATTTTATCGAAGCACGTCAAAACATCGCTTCATTTACTGCATACAGGGGACCGTTAATTTTAACTCGCTTCGCACTCATATCACCTCGTATAAAGCTTGTTGAGTACGTAGCAATATAACTGGGTAGTGTGCATATAAGCTCGTGAAGTATAATATATGTAGTATAGGCCTTTGAAGCTTTCATAGGTATTGGCGGTGGCATTACGATGAATGGTGATTTTTAGTGCTTCTACTAGTCGAATCACTGGTTCTATCAAACTAGTGTGGTGAAGGTATTTTAAGTGCGCCTCAAAGAGGGTCCTTTCAAAAAATACTTATACTTAAACTTAACAAAATACTACTAATGTTTCTAGTGCCCTTAAGATAATAACGCATATATTCTATTGTTATTCCCACCCGCATACCGTGTTTATTAAGTTTCCCAAAGTCTTTGTTTTCACATTCCTTCAATAATACATTATTGGATAAATTATATATAAAAATGTAAGATACTTTTGGTTCCCATAAACATCGATGAAATATAAGAAGATATTTTTGAGATATCATTTCCTATCGAAACCAACTCGCTATCGACTTTAGGAAAATGGTTTTGTTCAACGTATTCATTTGCATAACAGAGGCGATAAGGTAGCATCCTTACTAGAAGGTTGAATCCACGAAGAGAATAGTGCGCAATTTTGGACGCAGTCTATGACCTAAACACTTCTATTCGCAAGAAATCACGGATTTTTGTAGAGATTTTAAGTTACATTGATGTACATACGGGAACTTAAGAAATTAAAATTAATATTTAGAAATATTAAAGACTACTTTGCTTAAGATTTTATCGAGTTTGAAGAATAAATTTGTATCTCAATGACTAATAAGCTGATTTAAAAGCGATTACATAATTTCATATTTTAAAATGAAAAAAACTTGATATTTCAAAGTCATAGATCCAATCTTGTTATGACTATTTCAATCTTACTATTTATATTATGTTATTTTTCTGTTTTACAAAAGAAGGGATGCTTTTTGTACATCATGAAGAGGGTGTTATCGTAGTACCAATATTTCTAAGTAATGGTCTACCTGAATATAATTGTCTTTAATACCTATTAAGAAATGAAGTATTATTAGTAGTATAGTGTCTCAACTATGCCAAATATAAAGAAAACTTATTTCTTACGATCAACAACCAAAACTGTCTTCTGCGCTGTAGGTCATGCTTCGGTTCCCACCAAGACAAACATTTGTGTGCCAACATAGAGATTTGTTCTGTGTACTAAGTATGTATGTATTGTAAAAAATGAGTATTATAAATTTATTTTAGTTATATAGTTACCATCGTAAAAGCTACGCTTAGTCGGGCCAGATGGCGCTGTGTGAAACGTCCATAACACTTAATTATCAATGTTTCGTTTCATATGCATGAACATTTGTGGGTGTATGTACTACAGCAGTTTTGATTAATGACGTTACCCTGTTTGAGAATCAAATGGAATCATATGATACCAAATACCACATATATATATATATATACCATACCAAACTTTCGGAACGAGGGGTTATTTTAGGAATCACCATCATCCCCCTATCAACTGCTGAGGTCGGCACACATGCATTTTGCTTCCATTCTCTATGCGCTGATTTTTACTTAGATTTTCACACAATGTCTTTTTAAGAAAAAATATATAATACTACTTTAGTAGAAATCTAAATCATAAATAAACAAAACAGAACAGAATAATAACGCTTACAAAATACCTGCCAATTTATTTTTAGCATTTCTGGTTGTCTTTGTTACTTTATCGAATTTTCTTCATCAATCAACGCCTGGTTCTACGATAATTAATAATTTCTCAAAAAACGTTTCGTTTTCTTCAATACTGTTTTTTTTTTCACTGGCCATGTTAAAACTAATTATTTTCAGCACAATTAGATATAATTTGCATTTAAGGTGGAATTGGAATTCATTTCAAGAAATTGATTTCAGAGCCACAATAAAACTATTGGACGAAAATTTATTCAAATGTTTTATGTTTCAAATCAAAAAGCGAGTGCCCTTCAGCTTTGAATAAAAAAGCTTAGGATACTTTTTATTTTATTTTATTTTAAAATCAAACATCTAGCATAATGTCGAAGTGAAAGTTATAGTAATATAATAATATTCATGGACGTTTCACACAGCGCCATCTGGCCCAAGACTAAGCGTAGCTTTTACGATGGTAACTATATAACTAAAATAAATATATAATACTCATTTTTTCAAAGTAAGCTAATCATAGCTTGTATCATGGGAACCAGACAACTGATATAATACATATCATATATACTTTTTTTTTGTAAATACATACGTATAATACATATTAACACCCAGACACAGAATGACATAAATGCTTGTCCTAGGTGGGAAGCGAACCCACAGTGTTTGGTATACACAAAGAAGAGACGAAGAGAATTTGATTGACGGCTACTTATTGGCCATTATAGACTGCTAAAATTTCATTCATATTTAAAGGCAAATAATATCTTTAGCGCGTGCATTTGTTCGCATCATCAGATGATGGTGACATCAAATTCAGCAATTTAATTGCCGAATTGCCGGAGAGATTAAATCGCTGCTAATGTACTGTGTAATGGACAAGGCAATTATTAAGTCACACTTAAGTCGCTGCAGTACCTAGCAGTATATGCCTTCAAATCAATATTCTCAGACGTTTCGATTAAGCCTGTCAGATATCTCAGGAACTGTCTACAATATCAACCCACCCCTGCTCTCCTGTCACGAGGCAGGAAAATACTGGCTTATCGATTCCCAGTATGTTTATATCCAAACTTTATGTATTTCATGATTTTAGTGCAAAGAAAAAAGCTTCAGACTCTCCAAATCGTTAAAAACATTTCAAATATGTAATGATGTTGATGTGTTTTTACTGTGAAATTGGAATTTTTCGAACTTTGTATTTAGACTAAAAAATGTACTACTAAATATACTATTAGTTTACTCATATCGAATTTTATTTTCACGTGTTTTTAATATGTTTCTACGTTATTAACTATCGTCATTACTATCTGGCTTTTGAGTTGTAGGAGACAAAGGAGATAAAGCGTAGTGGTGTGGGATGTCATATCAAAGCAACTGGTAGGACCTTTAAAAATATTGATGAGATTTTGTATGTAGCCTTGTTAGTTTTTGAGTTTTCTAAAACCAAATAAATAGCCTGTCTAAAGAAATAGCTGACAACGGAGTTCATTGCGAGATATCTATTCATAGCAAATTGATTGGTCAATAGCTTCATTTATTAGCATCATTTAACATGCATTTTAGTTTATCAACAAGCGTTTTAATAAAACAAATCGTTATGTTTATTTTTAAATTTACGTTTTGCTCTCTTTGAAAAAAAATGTTACTTTTACATACCAGAAAATTGTATCTTGCGAATGAATTTCACATCTTTATATATGAAAATACAAAGTGATCATTTACTTTGTGGTTTTAATGAAAACCAAATTATAGCTGTAGGCTATAATGTGGTTTCTGGAAAGTCAGAAACAACTAAGTAATCTTGCAACTTAATATTATCTTATTCTTTTGTTAGAGTACCTACTGATAATAAACTCGTATTAAAAACAGTTTTCTTTGTGAACAATCATACGAAAATATTATGCAAGTGGAGTCACATATAATTACGTAACGCATGAATAAAAATATACACAGTGGAATGAAGCACTGCTTTTATCGCAGTATTAGTAAGTCAGTTATAAAAGGCCTGTTTCACAGCCGCAATTCGGGTTACAGAGAAAGTTTATCCCCTTCTGGGCCATCACGCACGTCTCTTCGGAACTTTGAGAAACATGTCACAGAAAATAAAACAAAACAAAAAGAAAACTTACCTGAAAATTACGTAGAACTGGGGAGAATCGAAATATTTTGGCTAAAAAACATATTCGCATTACGAACTCACATAAGAATATAACTTGAAAGGAATGTAATTGTAATGTACTCCTATCTTGGTTTTTTTTTATGTGATACAGTTACGGAACGAGCCGATGGCCCGCCTGGTGTTAAGCAGTTAACCTCTGCCCATAACAACCGGTGCGACTTGGGTCCTCGCGCACTAGGTACGACAAGACCCAAGTCGCATCGTATGCGCCCGTAACTTTGAGACGTGTAGGTGGAATGTCTCATGTGCCTGTAATTTCACCGGTAACACACCTTTCAAACGGGAATACAGTAACGCGAACGCGTTACTGCTTGGTGGCAGAAATGGGCATGGTGGCAGTGCTTCCCCGGACGAACATGGCGAGAGTTCTGCTGCTCTAAAATGAGGTATGACTTTAATCGTTAATAGCAGTCATTTAACTGAAATACTTTACTAAAATAAGCAATTTTAAAATGGAATCACTAAAGTTTATTGAATTGTTAAGTGGGCCAAAACCATCCATTCGCCATTTCCTAACCGTAAGCAACTAACAGAACAAACAATAGCTATGTCAATTTCAGTCATATCACCATCGTGGAAGGTGTCTTTTCCTTAGCAAGCACTATTTTCAGGCTCTATTTCCAGGCTACATTGATGATATTCTTAGGTATTAAAAGAAACATTTGTATTCTTGTTGTAATTTGTGTTGTTGTGTTGTTGCCTTTGTATTAGTTTGATTAAAACTTTTGTTAGAAATCATTAATAGCTGCAATAACGCATTTGAGTTCGTTGTTAAGCATTTTAAAAAAGGCGGAGTCCGTGTTCGTAGCCCACACAAGGGCTGCTGCGTGGCAAGGGTAGATCTACAAGCCAACAAAAACACATTCCTGAAATTGAGAACTTGAGAAATAAACTTGTGCATGGACTTGTGTTCTCCAATGATCCCCTGTCTCATATACTAAGAATAGCAGAAAGCTGCTACGTGAATAATCTCCCGCCGAAATATATCCCCTTGTGCAGTCTTACGGCTATTTCTAGAGGCTACGGAATAGAGGTTATTAATGGAATATCCCTGTACCCATTCCTTATTCTAGTTTCCAGGTTTCAGTTTCCTGTTTGGTACTAGTATTTAATCGACATAGTTCTAAACCGTTATTACCGGTAACCGCTATATGAGCTTAGTTGGTAGCGGTTGCGACGACAACCTTATTAAGTGCAAACCCTTCACAGAATAGTTGAGATACTTAAGCTTTGAAGAGGATTAAAATAGGTAGAGTTAAATAACAAAGTTAAATTCTCCGAATTTTTTACCTGCTTGAGACGGTTTGTTCCCACTGTCCCCAACCTGTCCGTCACTGGGGGATAGTGGGAACAAATCAAAATCAGTCTCAAATTTTAGTAGCGCAGTGTCAATGCTTAGTACTCAATCGTGTCTTTTTTTCCTCTTTTAAGTTGAGTTTTATGCTTATGTTCTCTATTATGAAACAGCCTCCTTTGTCGACAAGGCTTTTTGAATAAATCATTTGTCGTTTGCTGTCAAATCAAGTTTGAGGTTGGTTGATCCACTCTACAAGATTTAAAAACAGATTTGTTCCTTCAGCCTCACTTGAAGCGAGTTTACAATCCATTGCTTGGCGGCACCATCGGTTACTGCATCAAATCAAGCGATAACATATGGAGAAATAGTTAAATAAAAGCTAAAATAATGGAGTGAGTAATAAAAACCCATCTGTAAAACTAACACTTCGTATATAAAACAACACTTGTACAAAAACAAGACACAAAATTACCTTTGTCTCAGTTTAGCAATTTACATAGTGTTTTGATTGGTACTCACAGAGGAATTCCGTCCTATTGATCCAGTCGTATTTGCAAGTAAATTACTAACCGAGCTCATTGGATGCGCCATCGCAAAAAGCTTGTGTTCAAACGGGATCGCATATACTAGCGGTTTACGTTCGGAAAATCCGTACCACAGTCCCGCAGTAGGACACTGACGATTTCCTTTGATGTCCTGTCACTTTAAAAGGTGGAGCTAACTTTAGTTCGGCACATTTTATGGTAATTCCACGGGCACCCACACACTTCAAACCAAAACAGCAATGCGCGAGCACTATTGATGACGGCAGAAATGAGTATGGTGGCAGAACTTCTTCTCGGGAACACCAGATATACAGTTAAATTTACTACTTATAGCCTACTTCATTGCCTTAAATTTCAGACTTGTTATTTTAACGGCTTAGTAACGTGTGCAGAAACTATTAAACTTCCCTAATTTGCATTATTTTATAGTTTTTGCCGAGGCTGTGATATGAAGAAAACAATATTAGTTCATAAACTGTTAAGAAAGCTTTAAGCCTTGAAGATGAATAAAAATGTGTTGTAGTTAAAAACTCGTCTCAGACGACATTTCAGATTTTCAAATGAACCTATAAATGAAATATTTCATAACATTTAAATTTTGCACTCAGTTTTGTTACTTTGAAAAACGAATACCTTCTAACTTTCAGAACCACTTTAATGGCCAAATATCCAAATAGTAAAATGTTTCTATAGTACCAAAATCGTTACCTCATTGAACCTCTTGTCTATCGAGTCTTGTCTGTGTCTTGTGAATTGAGTGTTTAATTTTAGGAAATTTCGATTTATTCGTCCCTTTTGACTCATCAGCAGTAATATGGTTAAAATATTTGAGAAGCGTTACTTAACATAATAATAAACACTGATGGACATTTCACACGACGCCATGTACCTACACCCAAATTGAGTTGAGTAAAAATTAAATATTCTATGCTCGATTTGGTATTATTATGATTCAAAAATATATATATTTTTTAAATCATATGTAACATATATCACCCAGAAACCGCAAAACATATTATGTTCAACACACAAATGTTTGTAATAAAAAAAAAAACAATAATGTTTGTTTGTACTGGGTGGAAGCCAAACCCACGACCTACAGCGTAGGAGTCTGAGTCGATAGTAACCCACTCAGCTTTGAGTCATCACTTAGATATAAAACTCATTTCAGAGAGGCGAGAGCGATGCGAAGCGGTTAACGATAGAAGCCGCCACGCAGATAGCAGAGGGCAAATACACTTGCGAGGTGTCCGCCGACGCACCATCCTTCCAGACAGCGCAAGTACATACACACATGTACGTCGTTGGTAAGTTCCTCCAAATTTTCACGATTCAAAGGGTTATCCGCGACCTACGGACGCGAGTAACGGGCCACGCCCAGAAATACAGAATTTCCATAGTATTCATAAAAAAAAGGGTTTGGAATCGTCACAAATATTCAAAACATAAGGTCACGCGTACTAATCGCTAAGTTTCACTCCTGTTCAAGCCCTATCCGACCCTCCATGGGAAAGTTTATTTCTAGGATATATCGGTATTATCTGCTTCCAGGTAACATTTTCCTTCGCCGTTTTCAGAATGGGTTATTGTGCACATACCTACCTTTTCCGAGTAGGAAAGTTATTGGTCACGCCTGCTGAGTTTTTTAGCTGGCTGTATTCGTATTGACCTTTCAGTGTGGCCTCATAGCTCAGTAGGTAGTAACTCTGCCTTCTGCGCTGTAGGTCGTGGGTTCGATTCCCACCCAGGATATACATTTGTGTCACGAACATAGTGTTTGTTCTGTGTTTGGGTGTTGATATGTATTAAATGTATGTTATATATTAACGTTGTATGTTGTATATTAACAAAAAGAAAGAAAGAAAGAAGAAAGAAAGAAAATATATTTATGTGTGTACATAGAGCACGGAACATAAACAGTAGACATATTAAATTACTATACAAAAAATAATTCATATTCCATACCTCATGCAGGTACAAAAAAGTATTAAAGTATTATATCAGTTGTCTGGTCCCATGATACAAGCTATTTACTTAGCTTACTTTGGGGCTGGCTTTAAGATGGCGCTGTGTGAAATGCCCACCAATATTTATTTAATTTATTATTATTATTTAATCATTCACTTGAAGGTCGGTACCACCTGGCCGAAACGCTCACTAGTACGTATCTACATTATTAATATGGGATCCTATTGAATCGTTAACGTGCCCACTCAACCTTGCTTCTTAAGACATGATTGATGAGTCATTAGTCATACAGAGTTTAATATAACGGGTCCCGGAAGCTGTTCTAAGGCTGCTTATACATGCTTTATACGTAAAGGCATTGCAAGTTTTTCTAACAAAACGTTGAAATATCGTAATTTTACCTACTAATTAGTAGCAGGGAGAATGATTAGGTAACTACCTAACTATTCGTTCCATGCGGAATGTTCCATGTTTTATGACCGAACTCACGCCAAGTATGTCCGGGGAAGTACTGACACCATGCCCATTGCTGCCGCCAAGCAGTAACGCATTCGGTTCCGGTTTGAAAGGTGTGGTTGCCGATTAAATTATAGCCACATGAAACATTCAACCTACACGTCTCAGAGTTACGGGCTTATACGATGCGGCTTGGGTCTTGTCGTACCTAGTAGGGGAAGACCCAAGTCGCATCGGTTGTTATGGGCAGAGGTTACCACTTTACACCAGGTGGACCGTCGGCTCGTTCCGTAACTGTACGACAATAAAAAAAAATGTAGACTCTTCCTTTAGTTTAATGTATGTATAGTCCTCACTTATATATATCTTTGCTAATCGAACAGCCAATTTCACGAGCCCCCTTAGAATTTACCCGATAACTCGCAGCGCTCCCACTGGTTAGATTTTCAAGATATTTATTGTTTCCGAGATTCACGAAACGATGCTAGTGATTTGATTCCTTACTCCCCTCCGAATATGGTGTACAACAATCTATTGACATATAGCGTGAAATAACTTGTCAAATTCCATTTCCCTGCTGGCGAGCGACCGCACGAGAACCAACATTTCGTTTATTTCTAAAGTCAGTACGTACAAACACAATTTTATATAAAATGTAATATTGAACTAAATTCTATCAAATGTTACTTCGACTTCCCCGAGTGGGCAGACGTACTAGTTGAAATAAAAATGTTACTTTTATACCGACTCAGTACTTCATTCTGGATGGCGATGCAGACAAACCATAAAATTTAACAAGCCGTATACCATGATCTAGTAATATAAAGCAAGCTTGTTCATATAACCTAGTGGATGGAAAATGTTAAACTGTCTTAGCTGCTCTAGGCTAACTCGACTATACAAATAAAGGATACTGTGACCGTGCTACATATAAACACAGCGAAATTAGAGGTATTTATTTCTCTATGTATTCATCCATGGCGTCTTTGCACGAATTGATTGCCACAACTAGGTATATGTAAGAAGCAATGGATTATTCATATAATAACTTATGGTTGGGATGGGCTTTTGGAACTCTCGTCGTATTTTGGTGGATATCTGGTTATCTGCAGCGGGCTGGACAGTGCACGGTTTTCTTTGATCGTAGGGAAAACTTCAGTAATTAACTTCCTTTAGTGTGACAATGGTTTAACACGAGATGAAAGGGAATTGCATTGTATTAAAATATAAGATATCATAATATATACAATACACATAAATTGAACTAGAACTAAAATAATGTAAGTAAATTTACTACAGGCTTAATACAGGCTTTTTGCAATTTTAGTAAATACAGGTGAACTTACTATTTTCAACAGCTCAAAACGACAATTAATTATAGAAAAGCTTAACTGAAGGTATTCACCGGTAGGTTATCTGCTGCTTAGTTTTTAAATTATCATACATCCTTTAGAATTGTATGCATTAGCTATCGTACTCAGCCGTGCTCATCGCAGATACAGTATTCCCCCGTCAGTGATTACGCATACACGTTCGAATCATTATTTTCATCATTCATCCCGTTAAAATATTGCGTAACCGTGCAAATTGCGCTTCGCAATCCAATACCGTATCCATTGTTCCTAACCTAGTTCTACATCGGGCTATAATAAAATTCCGCATTAAACTCCACTCTGATCTAGTTTGTGATTCAGCTAGCTCACTAACCAACAAGATATTACAGTTGATAATAAAGCTGTTTTATCTATACTTTACACTGAACATCTCGCAATTTGTTGTCTAGAGACGTGTCATATTTTTGAGTATGGAATAAACTTTTATGTTGATATAATGTATGTTTCTTCATGACTTCAAAACCTTTGACAAATTTCATACTGCGAGTATGTTAGAAATGGTGTGTCATTTTTAAACGTGTAATTTTCGAACGAATAAATAGAATTGTTAATTTATCACAGAATCAAGCAGTATTTGATTTGTGTACATATATTTTTAATTTGCTTATGTTGCTTATGTGCTTCTACCTCATAAGATAATTGCGGAAGTAATAATTTCGCATGAGCTAGCTTGAAATGAACTGCATTTTACGCTTCTTTTCTCGCTCGTAACAATAGTTATAGGTGCTCAATTCTCGTAACAACGAGATGATCTTCAACATCTAATTGACCTTAAAATGCAGTTACGTCGCATTTAATGAAGTAACATTACTGCCACAGTGAAGAAAAACCGCAAATCACAGTTATTAATAGTATACATGTGAAAGTATATATGTGAAAGATTTTCAGTTGTATTTAAGGTTAGAAGGAAGGAAGGAAGGAAGAATGAAGGAATTGTTTTAGCTGAAGTTTTTAAGATACGCAGATGGT
The DNA here is from genome assembly GCA_947359385.1 of Chesias legatella. NCBI lineage: Eukaryota > Metazoa > Arthropoda > Insecta > Lepidoptera > Geometridae > Chesias > Chesias legatella. Next base: position 7,084,891 of record OX375774.1, on the reverse strand, counting down.
CACTTTGAATAACACTTATTTAACTTCTAATTTCAACACCATACGGACCAAGCTAGTCACACACGCGAGAATAGTTCCTAAAGATATTGCGAAGAAACGGGAGTAATGGCGAAATGACAGGCACATTGCTCAGGAGAGAGCTGGTTTATAGGCGAATGGCCAGCTGCAAGATTAACTATGCTTTTTAGCAGTAGTAATTGGATCGATCCGTCTATGTGGAAAGTTTAACCTAGCGTAAGAAAATTATAGCCTCGTAGAAATAAAAATGAAAATAACCATTGTATTTCACCAGGCATTATTAGGAATGAGTAGGTGAGGTACGTATATTGTGGCAATGGTGAAGTTAAACGTTATTGTTATTCATGATAAATGGCCTCACAGCTCAGTAGGTAACCCTGCCTTCTACGCTGCAGGTCGTGGGTTCGATTCCCACCCAGGACAAACATTTGTGTGACGAATGTAATATGTTTGTTCTGAATATGTTTGTTCTGTGTCTGTGTCTTGGGTGTTAATATTTATTATATTGTATTTAATATACAAAAGTATATTAGTACTATATCAGTTTTCTGATTCCCATGATACAAGCTATGTTTAGCTTACTTCAGGGCTAGATAGTGCTGTGCGAAATGTCCAACAATATTTATTTGTTTATTGTGTTAAAAAACAAATACTTAATATCGGTCCAATTCATTCAAAATAAACTAAAATACACACTATTATTCTTTCTATGTATTGTGCTACATTGGAATAAGCCAAAAATACAAACTGTTTTGTCACAAAATAATACTACTGCTATAATAGTCGAATCACTGGTTCTATCAAACCATTGTGGTGAAAGGTTTGTTTTTTGAGCCTTGATGAGGCTCCTTTGTGCACAATTACACAATATTTATTTACAAAATGTTCAAAAGCTTTCAGTATAACCCGTATTATACACATAAACGCCTAAAAATATTTAACAATCCTGACATATTAACACATTCTCACATTTTGATATTCCTCCAAGCAACGTAGTTTGCTTTTAATTAACCATTGTTATTTCATACTGTTTCAGAGATGGCCTGACCAAACTTTGAGTACTGTTCTGTGCCAGAAATAGCTTCTATTAGCTCCATAGAAAATCACTATTGAATTGTTTGCTGTACAATAATACCTGGCTTTGCTTTTGTTTCAGGATCACTGAAATTTAGAAAGTTTTCAGCATGGGAGTTTTGAACTTCGTGTTGGGCGTCAAACAGTATTTAACTTTACATGGCATTTCAAAATATCAAACATTTTTCATTCATTCCAGTTTCGCTTCAGGAATTAGATTGGTAGTGCTGGTAGTCGAGTGACAACACGTTTCGCGCACTCAAATAAATATTCAAATGATAAATCTAAATATATTTATATGGAACAGTCAATACAAGGGTTAGCTTTACAGATATGACGTATCAGTGCCAAGCAATGAAATTAGTAAAATTAGATAATTAGAACTATGTATGTCACTGGTATATTAACATGGTGGTATAACTCTGCCTTCTGAGCTTGTAGGTCGTGGTTTGATTCCCACCCAGGACAAACATTTGTGTGACGAGCATCGATGTTTATTCTGTGTCCGGGTGTAAATATTTTTTATGTGTTTACTTAAAAAGTTTATATGTATTCTGTCATTCATCTGGTCCCAATAGTATAAGCTATGCTCAGTTTGGGGCTAGGTGAAGGAGTGAGAAATCTCCATCTAAAAAAAATATTGAAAAGAACCAAAAATTTTCTTTTATCTATACTTTGAGGTTTGGGAGCATTATTTCTACCAGCGTTTGTCAGACTAAAGAACATTTCTCTAAAGTAATGTTCTGGCACTATCTTTTTTTCTGTCCGATGTCTTTGTTCGCTCATAAATCTTTGTCGCAATTTTACTAGCTTTGAAACTAGTCAGTGGAGTTTTGGCAAGAATATCTTACATCTTAGCGAGAACTGTTCATATACCGCTTGAAACACATTTTTTGTTTACAAATTTTATCTGTGCGTTTAATGATACTTTTTAAGCTTCTCAAGCATTTAGATATTAGTTTGTAAATTTTCTGCTTATCAAAACACGTGTATTAAGATTGAAAACTGAAGAAGTCAAGCATAGTTTCCTCTTCAAACAGCTTACCTCAAGATAAATTTGCTTGACACATTATAACTCGCAAATATAAACATATTTTTAGTCTTGTCAGATGCAAGCAAGTTATTATTGAATAAATACGAATGTATTTAAAAAATCGCAATTCTCATTTATAAGTTTTTAACATTTGCAATAAAGCATTTTATACATTGTATGTTCAGAAAGAATCATCCCGATGACAGTCCGGTTAAGTTTCGGGAATAATTAAATTGAATCCGGTACAAATGCCATATTTAACACATTTGATACCTATATTCCCACTCAGCTTATGCCCTAGAACTTAAATAAAAAAAAATTACGAGAAATATGACTACTTTCAGTTATTATCGTAATTCTGGAATCGACTCAACACTCAAACGTAGTAAAGTTTCGCGACAAATGTGACAGCCTTTTACGAGTCATAAAGTAGGTTCGTTTGAGGGGTGTAGGGAATAGTGTAATAACCGTCTAACTTTGTCAGTTCGTCAACTTTGTAATACATCTTTGGACCTAGACCGGGACAGGAAAAACTGCTTGTATATATTTTTCCCTCAAATTTTCGAACTTCCCCGAGCCCAAAAGGCCTAAGTTTATATCTACGTTTATCAATAACGATCGACGTTACTGATTCAATACTTCATCAATTTTGCTTCCTTTCAGTGAGAGTCAATTAGTAAACATTTTTATAGGCAGGAGAACTTATGCCAAGCTCGTAGGAGGAAATGATCTCACTGTACTCGTTCCTGCCACCAAGCAGGAATGCCTTAGCTTAAATGTGTTCCGGTTTGAAAGGTAGGTTGCCAGTGAAATTACGAGCACATGAGACATTCCACCTTCACGTTTTCGAGTACATACGATGTGACTTGGGTCTTGTTGGATCTAAGCAGTGGAGAATCTTATTCGTATTGATCGTTATTAGAAGACATTATTACCACTTAAGATCAGGGGACCATCTGCTCGTTCCGTAACTTTATCATATTTTTATATAAGGATATCATAAATCTCCGTATTCGAGTCGGTGTCACATTTAAAAAAATAGAAGTGAGATTCGTGACCTCTAAATAATATTAATGTTGGAAATATAAAATTTAATTAAAATTGCTTCAAAAAATAACTAAAAGTTTAAATCGAGCTCAAATAATAATAAAGCCATGGACAATAACAATAAATAATAATATAAACAAGGTTCGTACAATTTTTTTACATTATATACCTAATGTTGCTTTAACTTCTCGACTCACAAAAACTCACCGATGTTCATTTATTTTGAAACGCCTTACTTCGAAACGTTGATTACCGATTGTTTACTTAATTACTGACTTTTCTTAAGCCGTTACTAATTAACTATTGATTAGCTAGTGTGTTGTCTATTTTGGCTGAACTCAAAACTGTGCCAAATATTGATTAGGTAGCTATCTGAAGAAAAGTAATAAGTTCCTTAGTAATTTGTATTTTTCTAATGAACTCTCGACACAGAAAATAGCAAAACAAGTTCAATTGTCAATCGCCAATCAACGTTTCTAAGTAAGGTTTCATATTTCAAAAGTGGTTTCTTCTCAATTTAACTAAAGTAAAATATATATATTAAAAAAAGTAAATTTCTTCCCGGTTTCGAGCAGGTTGGAGAATCTAGTATATGAAACGGATCGAATAGCCAACTGAGATGCAAGCGTAATGGGTTCGATTACCGCAAGGTTATCTCTTGTGTTGGCATAATCTCCAAGCGACATGCAAAGGTTTGATACCCGTTCGGTAATCCCGTGTATATTGGTGGCATACCTAACCACTATTTTCATACCACTGCAACTGTAATACATTATTATAATTATTATGTATGTTTGTTACACGATATCTCCAACAATTATTATTTATTATTATTATATTTTTGATGAGTTGTTCTGTAATGGAAAATAATGATATTTTTTCGAGATGTACCATTTTTGTAAATACTTTCGTAGTTGCTACAATATGAATTATTTTGTAATTCATCTTCGGTGTTTATATTTATTTGATTGTCCCGTCCACGAATAGAGGTTTGACAGAGCAGACAGAGCTATATATTTTCAACGAAAATATCATATATATTTGACGATAATACTCAGTTACATGACCTTTTAAGGGCGCGTTTATTGGCACAAATTTAAACATGCATACTTCGCGCAGCATTGTCTCTGTGGGCCACGCTATTAAAGCAAAGTGGATTCTATTTATTCACCAACAGAATTTTAAATTAAACGAGCAAGATATAGCAGCAGCACAACCAGTGACGTGAGCGAGCGGTGGTTGAATACAGTGAATGCGAGTAATTTGAATGTTATTGCCTTGCATATAGAATTATTTAACCACATTTTCTAGAGAGAACGTGACCTATTTTTTATCTGTGGCTAGCTTAATGTATAATTAATTTACCAGTGAAATGATAAAAAGTTTTTGCACTTATATATCGTTCAAATCTAATAAAAAAGTGTTACAAACAGAATGAAAAAGTTAATTTGATATTGCGGGTAGTAATGTATCTTAAGTAATAACCGGGCAGTTTTCTGTCTATAAGGTAGATAGATAGATAAAAACATATAACAAGTAAGGTCAATCAAATATAATTTTTCTATAGATTCTAAGCAGCTTAAAATTTAAAAATACAATTTTACGTTGGGCTATGACTAAACAGGACTTTATGTAAATAAATAAAATAAATATTGTTGGACATTTCACACAGCGCCATCTAGCCCCAAAGTAAGCTGAGCATAGTTTGTATCATGGGAAGCAGACGACGGAAATACAAAAGTCATTCTACAATAACGTATAATATATATATACTCGTATCGTATATTTTAGACAACGTTGCTAATAGGCACCCTTAGTATACTTACGCGACTCATACTGACCTATTTGTTTTGTTTGATGTTTGTTTTGGAGTCGTAGAAAGTTGTTATCGCCAAACTTTTCCGTTTCGACCAGGTTTAAGACCAAGTCTTTTAGCAATAAAATATCCAGGAACTGAAAACCGTGGTTAGAGGCACGTTTTAGACTATTCCTCTGTTTGTAATACTTGGACTAATAGTAATAGGAATCTGTTAAGTGAGCTAACTTTTTCCAATACGTTATAAGGACTAGCCAATTAACTAGTCCGTGCGACGTGACACGGCGCAGATGACCCTACCTAAGTACGGGAAAACCCAAGTGGTAATGTGTTGTGACAGTCATTCTGAGACTTTACCAGAAAACGGAACTCACACCTTTCAAGAGGCCTACCGAGTAATGCGGATGCAGTACTGGTTGGCGGCATAATTAGGTATCGTGACGAAGTTTACTCGACTCTAGGAATACAGCTCTACTGCTGCAAAAAATGGAGATTATTAATCGTTTGTATGAAATTAAAACACACGTAAATTATTATTTTTTTCTGTCCCTTTAAGATGTCGGAATATGAGAGAATGTTTTTCCGAAATAAATTGATATTTTCAGTAAAACAATAATTAAATTTTAAATATTGGTGTACATATGCGATTAGCTCACCACTTGTCAAGTTTATTTCCCCACGACCTTTTCAACTCACAGGGTGAAAAGTAGCCAATCGTGGCTCCACGCATGCCTTAGAGAAAAAGGCACTAATTTTTGTTAACGTTAAGTAACGTATGTCAGATACGCAAAACACACCACCTTGAAAAAATAATACAAATCTACATTCAAGGACGTGCAAAAGTACTTATTTTCTAACATATGTGTTATAAAATGATTGTATAGTGTTTGACATTGCCCATACAAATTAATAAATGGACTCTCGCTTGATCCACATCTTTGTTACACTACCCTTGTCGCAATTTGTGTCGCCAATGGTCTTGGTTTAATCCTTTGAACCCTGTGTGTGTATCTGTTTATTTAATGTACAGTACAGTCAGCGCTATATAAAGCAAAATGTTGCCTTTAACTTCGCTGGTATTTCTTTCTAGTTCAAAAAACATAATCCATTTATTGAACTTTTTGGCAACCCTATGAGCATACATATTTAACGGTGTATTGCAACAATAGCCCAATGAAACTCGTCTGTTTTGGTAACTGGCATTTTCCGACTGCATCATGCATTTGATACCTGTCTACTGCTTTAAAATAGCCGCTGTCTGTTGCCGCATTAAAAACTGACTGCTTGTGTGTGATTATTTTTATTTACCCTGGTAACTACCAGTCACAGAGTTTTAGCAGCGAGCTCAAGTAGTTTTTCAAATCAACATAAATAGCGGTTAAATCAGAATTTGACATTTTGTCAAGCAAAGCATTGAAGTTGCTTAGAGTGTAGTAGAGCTACGAGACAACTTCTCTACGAAATGCGTCCTACGACGTAGATCTAGACACCTGTTCAGCGACTATTGTGTTATTCTTTGAAATACGTCTAAGAACATGCCGCAAAAAGAAGAAACGGCCTATAAATTGCTTATATCTTCAATGGCAGAATCAGAATCAGAAAATATATATTTTATAACTGTTGTATATCAAAAGATCTTAAGAATATATGGTACAAGTTTCGTACAGTTTGTCCGTTTCGGATATAAAATAATGTTTTTTTTTTAGTAAAAAAAACATTAAAAGTATAAAATAAACTACTTCCAAGTTACAAAAAAAAAATCTTAACAATTATTTATCAAAGTGCTGTGGGAGGTGGGTATATGCTTTATAAAATATTCGATAAGACCTTAGACTCGGAGTAGGCACGAATTTATCTCGTTCCGCATACGTCCACATCAATAGGAATATTCTAGATAATGAGTGTGGTAAATGTACTTAGGTTAAACATTGCCCCTATTCCCAAATTAATTAGCGGGCTCGGTTGATCCTACATCTTTGTTACATGAACTCTGTTTGTCGCCAACGGTCTTGGTTTAATCCTTTGAACCTTTCTTGTAATGTTTATGTAGTCGCTGTTAAGCTTTAACATGTTGGCTAAACATAAAGCGTCTTGATTGAAGATATTGGGCGACAGATAACTCAATACTCTTGTACCAATATATTGGGTATTCAGTGAATCCGTAGTTAAGTCGGTAAAATCTCTACCTACTAACAGCATGGGAGCCTATCAATGGGTCAAATATGATTTATTATTTCCTCTATATTGTCTTATATGTTTATTCTATAAATTTCAAACAAAAACAAATTTGTAGAGTTGTTTCAGCAGATATTTTTATACGGGTATCAGCTTGATATTGTTATAAACTTACAAATAGTGGCGTATTATTAAAGAATACTCCTACCTCTAACTCCTCGTGTTACTAGTCCTCTCGAAACCGAAGTGTGGTAAAAGGATTGTTGTGAGGTTGTTTTTAATGAATTAAATAGTAGCGTCTATGTTACCACGATAACCAAACCAAAATAGTGTAATGACACAACGTTAAAAATGGAAAAATGAGGCATGCTTCTTTCTGGTATTTTTGAATGTTAATGTTATTTATTTCAGTCATTAAAACATTCAACATTAACGGTTTTCCCTCAAATTAAAAGTCTCCAACTGTACATAATGAATGTAACATTGCTTACCCATAAAACTTTTAGAACATTTATTTACTCAACTATTTGGCCCAAACATTTCGGTCAACGGAACTTAGTTTACCCAAGATTCCAAAGACTAAACCAAACTGACAAATCCAGTTGGTTTTGTTTAAGTGTTGGAGTTTGAGACCGCAATTTATTCTTGAAACTCTACAACAATTATTGCTTAGACAGCACGCTAGTGAAAATTATATGTAGTATTCTACTGATCTGAGTTCGTCTGGATCAAGAATTATTTTTTCAATGAAAATTTTTGATTTAATCTGTCTAGTGTTTTCAATGCTGACTTTTGATCTATTTATTAATATTTAAAAATCTACGTTGTAATAAAACCTTGAATAAGAGTTCTACAAATAACGAACAAAATTGTTTCAGAATAAACACTGCTTAATTGTATATTTTTTCAGTCTCGTTAAGATCTCATCCGCATAAGGCTAAGTTCAGATGGCGGCGCGACCGCACCCGATCATGTGACTTTTATATCGACTCTTTTGCATTCCAACAAATGTGAACATACACATCACTTGAATAGAGAAGCGCGCACCATCTGAACTAAACTTTATTCGGCAAAATTGCTGTTAGCTAAAAAATTTTTTAATCTTTTGAAATGTATGACAATAAAATTTTACTCCTAAAATTATTCCGCACATCAGAAAATCGCAAGAATCTCTTTGTTGTAACGTCACAAATGTTTATTTTACTAACTGAACCATCTATGCTATTGATTAGATCAAATCTGGAGTTTTAAATATCGAGATGCTGATAATACGATTGCGGTGAGAACAACGGAAAAACTGTCCTAGACTGGGTCAAAGGCATACCATTTCGGGCTGGCCCTTTATCGTGGCTAATGACGCATAATCGGGAGGTTACACGCGGCCGAAAATTCCAGAAATTTTCGAATGGTTCATCTGTGCCTTCGATTTTACACAACAAACCAAAGTTTGGTCTATTAATAAGCTGAACATTTTATTGGATGTTAGTTAATAGGGGTAATCCCGTCTAATCCTTGACTGGCCTCACAGCTCAGTTGGTTAGTAACCCTGCCTTCTGCGCCGTAGGTCGTGGGTTCGGTTCCCAACCGGGGCAAATATTTATATGACGAATATGGATGTTTGTTCTGTGTCTGGGTGTTAATATGTATTATATGTATTTATTTACAAAAAAAGTATATAAGTATTATATCAGTTGTCTGGTTCCCATTATACAAGTTATGCCTAGCTTACTTTGGGGCTAGATGGCGCTGTGTGTGAAATGTCCACCAATATTTATTTATTTACTCTTCTGTTGAACTACCCTCCGGAGCTAAAAATATGCATTAGAGCAAAGTGTCGTAAAACTGACTTGCTAAGTAATTTATGTGGATAAAGTAACTTGTGATAGTATTTGTGCAGGAACTTTCATCGATAGTTTATTTTCGAATACGCCGCGGCAGAAAGCAAAACCTTGTACTAGCTAGTGGCGGTATTGTGGACTTATTATTCCAAGTTCTGTCTTTTCCACCGCAGAATACTAAAACAGACTTGTATACTGAGATAAAAAGCAGTCTATTTATTGCGAGTTATCTACTTCGAAATTTTAGTGTAGCAGAATTTTAGGGGGAAGGAATAAAAATGTCGAAAGAACTTCGCATTTATAATATTTATTTCAATTTAATATTATTGGTTTTTTCAGAAATGTGTCTTAAATTGTGAAATACTATTTTAAAATAATATTTACAGGTGGGTCGAGAAAGTTGAGAAACATAAATTGCCGCAACAAATACCACAACCTTAACTGCCTTTGAAATAGAATCTAATTACATGCCACAGAATGACAAGTGCGAGCAAGTATCTAGAATGTTTGCGATGCACTTATATTATTCCGCATATTGTGGAAAATAATATTGTAACAGTACCTTGGACCGATTATTTCTTATTTTAACATTATATTTCACAACACTAACTTCTCAATTATAATAAATATAAATATTGTTGGACATTTCACACAGCGCCATCTAGCCCCAAAGTAAGCTAAGCATAGCTTGTATCATGGGAACCAGACAACTGATATACATACTTAAATACTTATTTTTCATTGACTTGGCGATACAACAAATGAAATTGGCCTTAATTCTATTAATGCTTCATATGTGTTATGTTTTATTGAGATTTAATTTGTTTTTGTCCAGTGCTACCAAAGGAAGGCCCTTCAATGTACGGGCTAAAGCGGCGGTATAAGGCCGGCATGAAGCTGAAGGTGGAATGCATCAGCGGTGACTCCATGCCAGCCGCAAATCTATCGTTCTTCATCAACAATGAACCAGTAAGTTATCCTTTTTTTATTGTTTCAAGTGACTGAACGAACTGACGGCCCACCTGATATTAACAACAGCCAACAGAGAACAGCAATACGACTCGAATCCTCTCCACACCAAAGTATGAGATGAGTCATCTCAGCCGCATTGCGATGCGTCCATCATCCCAAGACGGGTATGTTACGTCTCATGCGCCTGCAATTTCATCAGCAGCCACAAGCCTTCCACCGGAATATAGCAATACGAGTGCACTGCTTGGTGACAGATTACCAATTGTGGTAGCAGTACTTCTCCGTGGGACTTTAGCACAAGTTCTACTGGTACTTGAAACTTGTGACTATTATGACTATTAAAAATTATACATGGCCTGTCGCCGCTCTTCTCCACGGAATAAAAAGCTACAACTTATTTAAAAAATCAAAAGAAAATAAAGTTTATACCCACGACCAGCTCGGTTAATGCTCAGTAATAATTTTATTCTTTGCTACAAAATCTATCGTAGAGTTTCGTAGCACTGATTCCAATCGACAAAAATTTTAGTGACAAAGATATTTTGAGCTTAGTGTATCATCGTGTCATGGACTGTACTGAAAGCTTCTAGAAAACTTGCTTAATAATATAAAAATACCCTGTTTTCGAAAATTGTTAATGTTGGTTGCATATATCTGTCATGTTTTTCTTTCTGCGCTCACCACCTGAGACTTCTATAATCCACGATAGTGTTACCCACATAAAATCAAGGCCTTCTTTACGACTCTGCTTACCACTTAAAGGAGAAAACGTATAATTTGAGTATATTTGACACATTAACGTTTGAATGTAAATTAGTCTTTACCAGTTTAATAAGTAGAACAGTTAGAGTTTAGAGACCCCTAAGACTTTTTTTTTCTGGGAATGGTAGCAATATCCAAACTACCCATATCTTATATACATATGAAAGAAAGAACGTATTAGCATACTAACATCTAAAGAAATGCAATTATTCTTAGGAGTTAGCTTAAGTAATCAAAAGTTGAGGCTTGTCTGAAACCTGTATTGTGTTACAAACACTATTCCAACCGATGTTATAATACTGGTCGATACGGTTTAAATCGTTCGTGTAATCGTTAAGCTGTATTTTTATAATCATAATTTTCCCTTAAAAATATTGTTTGTAAATCTATAGTAAAAATTATACATTATGGAAGTATTCATTCTATATGTATAAATTTTATATACCTATGTATAAGTATAGCGAACACATTCGTACTCTTCCAGAGCAGTGAAATTAATTTCCTGCGACTTTTTCCAGCTGGTACCTTATACTTAATTTGAATCTTTTAATATTTGACCTTAAGATCGTGATATTCTTTATTTGATTTATAATCGACGGTTGACCGCTGAGTTTTCATTTACATCACTTCCATTTTCTTTATTTGAAGTAACTCTCTCTTTGGATATTTGATTAAAATTGAGGATCATACATGGTTTGTATAAAACAACATGTGATTCTTCTTCTCCCTTTTCAACTTCCAATAGGTTTTCTCAAATTTGAAGATAAATTTTGACCTCAGAATCTGATCCTTTAAAATGTTTATGATCCCACATCAGCAAATTTGCGCAGAAGCAAATCTTGTTAACAAAGTTAAAATTAATAAATTACTTAAATATGTATATGAAGATGTTAAAGAACGGGAACATTGCTCATCCAGTCTAAAGTGGCAACCTCTGCAAAAACAACACGACTTGGATTATCCCCTACTTAGGTTGAGAAGTCAAAAGTTGTATCTTTTGCGCCCGTAACGTAATGTGATGGTGGGATGTTTCATTTGCATCATTTTACACATTTTCGATACGTTTACAATACATCTGCTAAGTGCTAAGCTTAAATTATTCATAAGTTTTAGCTCCGTGACAATTCGGTAATAAACATGCCAGGAAAGCGAGGGGTGCTGGTTCCAATCCCCAACCGGGGTAAATTTTGAGCGAGGAGCATAATGTTTTTTCTCGAATTTGAAATCCTAGTACAGAGATATGAATACGTAATCCTTCATATCAGCATAACTGTTTTCTCCAATATCCAAAATATATAATCACGCGTAGTTATCGCTGTGTTTATCACCTGTTCAAACGTACCAGGCCCTCCACGGGGACATTAGACGAGATAACCCAAAAGGGGATTACTTTTTTCACAATTCATGGTTTTTTTTTATAGTATTAGTTCGTACTATATAAAATCAATTTAATTTATGTACCTAACCTTTGAGTTGGCAAATTATCCCAGCCTAAACATAATATTGTATCCAATTCTATAACGTTCTTCATTTTTCTTTGCTGAGTTTAGTTTTTCCTTTACAACCATAAATACACGTTTAAAAACATCAGCCTATATATTATAATTATTTAAATTCATGAACATTGTCTAGTCGTGTAAAAACAACATCAATTTTAGCGTAACAACGTGAACTCTCTAACAAACTTAGCAACAAGTATAATGTAGCCCCGGTCTCCCGTAGGATGCGAACTTCATCAAATTGTGTACGTTCCGCGGTTTCCGGACTGATAAAATGATGTCGGTAAATTTGGATTAAACAAGTCGTTCAGACTAAGACAGCGTTAGTTTAAATCAATAAAAATTGGTGGACAGCGCCATTTAGCCGTGAGAACCGGATGTCTGATAGAATATATACAATATTTATTTTGTAAGTAGAAAATATTCACCCAGAAAAGGAACAAACATCTATGCTCGTAACAGAAATGTTCGTGGGGGAACGAACCCACGAGTTACTCAGATCAACTGAGTAATGAGCCTGTAAAATTATTCTCTTTTCTCTATTAAACTTTTTTGGAAAATTTATAAGTAAGTCTTTTGTTTGTATAAAAACAAAAAATAATTTATCTAGATCGAGAAACCTTCTCTGATCTATACACAATGATAATTTGATACAGCCTGTATGTACTGTATACATTTCATAAAACCTTTCCACGTTTCATCTGTACAGCAACATCGGAGAAACAACCCTCAACGCTGGAAACCACTCCAAAATATTCACTCAACTCAACACAATTTTCACAATAGTTTCAAAGTATTAACTAATTTTGAAATTCCCTACCGAACAAAAGTATCAACTGGTTTCGATATAAATTAGCCTACTCGTAATTTTGATACAAATAATTTCCATCCTTTGACTGTGCCTAAAGCTTCTCAGCTATTTTAATGAACAAAGGCCTGGAATCGACATTATTAACAGAAACCAAAGTCAAATAACATTTTGGTAACGTTAACGGCAGGTATCAATTCCAAGACGATGATGATAAATTATGAAATGGGAAATGAAGCTCTGTGATACGCTTTCAACGACATTGTACCAACAGTCGACAGTTTAAAATAATTTGTGAACTTGACTTTATGTAATGTGTTTTTAAATATTTGTGTTGATCTTCGATTAGGCATATTAATTTTAAATAGATCTTTAACTTATTTTTGAAACTGTTTTGTATTAACTTCTTTTTTATTTTTAACTAATTATAAGTAACAAATGTATAATAGGACTTGCCTTGTTCCATCCAATGTTATTTGGCCAATAAAAAATCTGAAATCTGAAATCTTAAATCTTTAATAATATTTTAAAGGATATTATAATTTCCGGAAATATAAAAATCTAAATTTTCAGTCTTTAATTTGAAAAATAATTACAATATTCTTCATCCTCGAAAAGCGAGAGGTAATGTTGTTTAATACCACGGGTGGCCATTCCGGATTGGTAGATCTCACATGTATTCAAAGTTTTTAAGAGCAGTGGAAAAATACGCCACGTTTGTCCAGGGAAGTACTGCTACCATGCCCATTATGTTTTGCGTTATAGAGTTCCGGTTTGTGTTTGCTAGTGAAAATACAGGTACACGAGACATTCCATCTACACGTCTCAGATTTACTGGCGTACACGATGAGACTTGGCTCTTGTAGTACCTAAGTGGGGGAGGACCCAAGTCGCATAGCTTGTTATGGGCAGGGTTTACCTCTTAGCACCAGATGGGCCATCTGCTAGTTCCGTAAAGAATAACCGTTAAAAAAAATTAAGACATATTGATTTCCTCAACGTTTTCCTTGGTATTGCGCGTATAAATATTTTAAGCGAAAACTCATTAGGACACATCTGGATTTGAACCAGCGATCACCGGATTGAAAGCTTGTACTACTAGGCCACCACATGGTATTTGTGTTTGCAAGCACAAAGAGCTCCGCTTAGGTAACACACGCGCTTATGTAATTATACAAACGGAACGTTCACTGTACTAGTTATAGATGTAATTGCTCAATGCGAAATCCCGTGACAACATCACACGAGTAATCCAGGAATTGGGGATATCTTAAAATAGCACATATTCTATATATATTTGCGTACAGCCTCAACACCTGGTCTTAGGGAAATGCTGAAGGTGTGTTTTTGTGTGTAATTGTACAGATAGGAATCCAAGTACAAGATGGAGTTATTCAAAGAAAAAAAAAACTAGTTTCCATTTTTTCGTACCAAAAAACTGGGAAATTAATTAAATTGGTTCTCATTTAACAATAATTATTATTTGAAAATAATTTTATATTGCCAATTGATAGGCAATGATAGGCAATGAATTCGTCAGTTCAAATTTTTTTTTTAAAGTAGCTAAATTTTAACGTTTAAATGTATATAGAGGTGTAAATTGGATACCAAATGAGAAATTCGAGTTTTTTTATTCTTAAAAATGCCATAAATATAGAAATTATCCGCATTTATCAATACATTGTAGATGTTAATTGTTAGAGAGGCATTGTCTGACGGATCCAATCAAGTTTTTAACAATAGCGTTCAATTTAAATCCCGTTATTTATACTCTGTACAATGGTAAATAATTTTCGTCTCTCCTTAATTGTAGTTACTTTATTTTACCTTCATATTTGATCTTTCAAGTGCAACGACAAATCTGTTTTGTAGAATGGCATTTCCTGTAACTATTGTATCTGAATCCATTACAGAAGTAATACCTATTGATGGCAAGTTAAATGTTGCTGAACTGTAGTTTTTGTGGGCAAAAGATAGTCTTAAAACATCACCGATGGTTATAATAAGAAAAATTATAAAACTTTCACTTTTACTCGACTAGGCTACTTGTGTTCAAAGTGCGGAAGCTGGGTAGGGTCGATCATTAGCAAAGATTTATATATTTAAATAGCAGTAGATTTACATAAACCGTATTGGTGCCTACAAAAAAGGCTTTTTATTATTCCCCCTCCGAAAATTATATGGAGGAAAGGAGAAATACGGCTGGGAAATTATAATATATGTAAGGGAGACGTAAAGCAGATTATCATAACATTATCTTCTTTGTTTGGTACTTACGTCAAATCTGTATTGTGGTAACTTTGATACTTGTTTCGCTCGTACGAGGTTTCAATGCGTCATCGGGCGTCTAATCTTAATTTTTGTTATTTATATTGTTCCACTACAAATTAATTGTATTTCTGTAATATGATCCCCATCATAACCAATCGAAGGACTCCAAATCGTTTCGCCAACGCTTCATTCCCCGACCCCAAGATGAGAATTGATCCAGAAATGGGGGCCTGGACACTGGCAAACTCCTATATACACAATCGCACTTACATAACTTGGTAAACGGACTGCGGTATCGCAAAACGGAACACGGCCTTGCAGCTTTCTAGTTTCCGAGTACTTAAAACACATTCCAACGTTTTCAGTTCCGGTAGATAAACTTTAAAAACAAACTAGTTTGTTTGTTTGTGAAGAAGTGACGGCTACAGCCCGTATTTTTGTCATACTTCCGTATAAAAATCACTGCTCATATATTTTATCCTATAGCTTTAGAACATTAAAAATATTTTTTTTAAATATGAAAAGGTATACATTACTTTAATATCTGTGTGTAGAAGAATAGCCACCATATCTTGACAAAGCTTTCGCACATATAAATGGTTTTTGGTTTTAAATTTGAAGTATTCTCAAGTGTACTCATAGTGGTAATTTTCATTTAATATGAGTTTGTCGTGTTTTTATATTGTATTTACTTATATTATAATCTTATTTTACATTAAATTGTTAACAATAACTGAAAAATAAAATTAATGTGATTCTGAAGTATTATCGTCGAAAGATTAATAAATTAATTTTAATTACTTTGTCAGTTTCTGCCGCCAAGCATTATTGTTTTCCAGTGTAAAAGATGGGGATGCCGGTGAACACAGGCACATGAGTTATTCCACCCTTCACGTCTGAAAAGTTACGGGCGCAATAACATTTCAAACTTAAAATTGTTCCGAAACATGGATCGGTCGTAATACTCGTATTGGTACTATTTCAGATTACATCGTAATTTAAATGAAGTACACTGCCTAACAGCTCATACACCGTTATTTTACGATCTATTGAGGGCACTTTTAATTTGACGCGTATGATCAGATTGTTATGAATCATAATTTGCTACAAATATAGTCAGCATATGAAGCGATATCACTGCAATAAAAACTTTGAGTGAAAAATTGCCATATTTTTTGCTTAAAATTACACTAAATACCCAGAAGAATCTATAAGTAGAAAAAAAAATATTTCGACCAGAGGTAACCAATTAGATAAAAATAGTTTCGAAACTCCAGTAAAGACGACTCGTGACGCTTACTATAAAAGAATAATAATGCCCTTCATTTAGATTGAACAAAATTTCGAGTATATATTGCCAATGCACAAAGAGGGTTGAAATGGAACAATGTGACGTTAAATTTCCTAAGCACACAGTGGGCTTAACGGGACGCCGGTGTTGGCTGTTATTGTATGGTCGGTTATTATACTCGTAAGTGCAAAAGGTCTGTTCTTTTCTCGCCAAAACAAACGATTTGACTGAAACATCTCACATAAGTAGATGTGAGATGTTTCTGAACCGGAATGTTTATCCCGGCAACCTTGGTAAGCAGCGGCCCACAGTCAGGCGAAAACATATTTCTACCGTTTGCATAATTATCGCCAATTTTCAGCAAGATTTTTTAGAGAGCGTGGTTTGTCTAGTGACTAGATCCCGAGTTTCAATCCGGAGGTTGCCGGTTCAAAACCCGATGTGCACGTGCAGTTTTTCGATTGAAAGATTTATGTGCGCAATACCACATTCTCAAAACATCGTGAAGAAACCGACATGTTCTAGAACAAAACATTCGAAGACATGTGTCAAGTGCACGAAAGGAGCCTCTTTGAGGCGCACTTAAAATCCATTCACCACACTAGTTCGAGAGAACCAGTGACTCGAATAGAATAGTAGAAGCAAAATTTTTCTATCAATCTTTTTATTATTTTGTTAAAGTTTAGGCAAATATGCTTACGGCCCGCCTGGTGTTAAGCGGTCACCGCAGCCTATTGACGTCATCAACACCGGGAGCATTACTGATGCGTTGCCTACCCTGGAGATTTCTTTTAAAATTTCTCTTGAATCTGCCCATGTCATACCTTGCCGGAAAGACCTCAGGAACTAGCCCATTCCACAGCCTATAATTATTGTGCGGTAGAAAAGTCCTCGTAAAAGGAGTTGTCCTCCTTCTGTTCAAACAGTCTTTGAAAATGAAAAAATATTGAAACAATTCTCGTTGAATGCATTTTTTTTTCCATTACAAGCGTACTGAACTTAACCGCACGACCTAAATCAACCGAGTGGCTTAAAATCAAAGCAACCAATTCGATGCAAATCTAACTAACGGAGCACAATCCCACTTCGCTGTGAGTTCGTCGATATCGTGATCACATATACAACTAGGCATATTACAGTTTAGTTCTCTCTGTGTGAAATAAACCTAAATTTTGGCATATTTTTTTGATGTGAATAAGTTACGGAGCGCGTATATGATGTCAGATGGGCAGATTGTCTGATGTTAAGTGGTTACCTCTGCTGATATAAACGCAATACGATTTTTTTCATATGATATTTTATTTAGCTACACTGTTTAAACTAGGTTGCAGTAATGCGAATGCGTTACTGCTTCGTGGCAGTACCTCCCCGGACTACTACTACTACGCTACATTAGTACTACAAGATTTTCAACCTTAATCTTTTATAATACATAAAATACTAATTAATTAATTACTTTAGTAAAAGAAGTTAAAGTAGCACTAACTAATTAATTAATTACTTAGTGCTACTTTAACTTCTTTTACTAATAAATTTTTCAACGGGTACATGTCTTATGTGCCTAACATCACATTTTCAAAACGTTGAAGGATTACATATGGAGGAAACCGTATGGATGCATACGCACTAAATCAGTTTTTAACAAACTATTATGTTAGTTAAAATGTCTGGTGATCAAATTTTGCATAAACTTTTTTAGACTAGACTTAGCATAGATAACCATTATGGGGCATTGAGGGAAAAATTATCAGTTATCTCTAATATACCGCGGTGTTCCCATACCAAGTCTAATTGCTGTTTTTATGACAGACAGATAGGGTCATTTCCTCCTACATCACTTGTCTCACATGCTTAAAAAGTCAGTAATAGTACCCAGAAAATTTGTAGAGCGGTTAGTCGACGTGAATCCAAGTTGCCACTGCCAGCCAAAGGCCGTGAACCCTCATTAAAATGCTAATCCCTGGACATGTAAAGCACAAAATAACACACGAATGACAACTTTGTTTCGTCAAAGGCTTCATTTGTGAGAAAAGGGTAACAGTTTTAGGGACACATTTGAATTCAATAGCTACTGCAATTTATTTTTAAATTACTAATAAATTGTTTAATAATGATTGGTACAAGATGATAAATAATATAATTATAGATAAATTAATTTAATATCGTATACCAGCTTGAAATGTAATTAATAATGATGATTCCATTATGAAAATGATATTAATAACGCTGGAGGTGGGCTTATGTCATGATCGTTTCAGCTTACTGGATCAGGGACCACATGAACGCTCATTCATTTCGTACGAATGGGGATTAAGTAAATGCGGGGCAAAGGTTACAATATGTGTAGTAATTCAAAGTTACAGAACAGTGAGATTCAAATTCTTGAAGACCACCGCAAATTTCCAGGCACTTCTATAGGTTTACTTCTATAGGAACAGTACGACCTGATTCTATTCCCCCATCCCACTTCAGAACTTGCAGGTGAACGTATAAGTACTACCTACTTATATCTCGTCTTCCCCATGGAGGGTCCGATAGAGTTTGAGCAGGCGTCAAACTTAGCGATAAGTACGCGTGACCTTATGTTTTGAATATTATTGATGTTTCCAAGCCATTTCTTGATGAAATCTATGGAAATAAAGTTTTTGACTTTGACTTTGACTTTGATACATCATCAATTTATTCGTACCTACAAAACGGTTCGTCTTTCTTTTATCATGGGAATAGCTAAGGAATGGAATTCACCGCCTGCGTCTTTTTGTTATTTAGAACCACCACTTCATATCAAGAGTGAAAAGGTGTATTTTAGCCCTAAGTGATCCATCGTCGACTAAATCATCGCTTGACATAAGGCGAGATTTTCTCATGAAGGTAAAAACATATGTCAAATTAAAGAAAAAACAGCAAACGACCCGAGTTCTTCAGTTTGATCGGCGTGGCGTTTTGGGAAATAGTTTTATTTTCCTAATATTGTCGAAATTTTAATATTCTGTGTAAACTAAAAAAGCAGCATTCAATCTATATTTTTTTTATACTGTTACTTAACAATTTTGATAAGAGTGGTGTGATACCTACAATTAATAAAAAAACATTTGATTCAATAAAATACGTTACGCAAACCTTGCACACGTAGGTATCTGTATTACAACGCACGAACGATAGTAGTGAAACTAGATTCTAACACCTTGCTCGGGAAATACCGAATAAGAAGGTATTATTTTCGAATATAAAAACAGGCGGTAATAATGTATTAATCAAGTTCCCAAAGAACTCAAATTAAATCATATATTTATATATAAAGGGTTATATTTAAAATTAGTTATGTATCCGAACTATTGAACTATATTAACTAACGCCGAAAGAAATTCGAACATAGTTATTATTGAAAATTTGCATGCAACAACGAAGAGGAGAAAATTGTACTTAACTATTCTGTCTTTGAAAAAGCTAAATGTTTCAATTTTTTTATTGATAACTTAAAGTCGTCAGAAGTTACTAAACAAAAATAAAAAGAAACAGCCAATTTCACGTGGAATGCAGAGAGCACACTATACCTACTGTAGAATGCTAAATAAAAAAATAAAAAAAATTAATTGTGCTAAAATACACTAGCTAATGTTTTTTCGCAGCGAATAGGTACTCTATCATAAAAACAGTAATATTTCAATGTAATGAATGTTACGTGCAGGAAACAAATTATTTACGAATATTATTACCCAGAAATTCCAAGTTGTAGAAAGAATATGAAGCTTATATTGTGTGTGTAGCTCTTTTCAAAACATATCAATCGGTACGATCAATTAGATGGTCCGAAAAATATATCTATCTTCAGTCATTTTGGCATGGCTTTACTATGTCAAAGGCTAACAAATGAGCTGCCTACATGAAATACAATTGTGCGAGTTGTAACAAATGACGAGGCATGCATCTGGCAACACTGAAAGAGATTAACGAGCTCTTAAATGTAGCGGAAGCAGTGGACTAAGATCTTAGGAACGCTGTCTTAGCGACATTTAATTAAAGAGATTTGAATTCTGTGCTAAGGGGATAAGGTTGCTTTTGTAGTTTCATAATCTTCTGTATTAGCGGAAAATGAGAGATGGTGTGAAAAGGTGTCTTTGTTCGTCGGCTAAAAGGCAATTTTAGTAGAAGGTCTGAGTAGCTATTTTGTTCCATTGAAATAATGTGACGGCATGGAAATCCTATGCCTTTTGCATCATTTGTTCTGTGGATATTAAACAGTTTCCTCTTGAGTATCTAACGGAAGCAGGACACACAATACACCATTTACTTTATACAAGGTGAGTTATTAATTAACAACTTGTCTAGCGTTGCAGCGCTTAACAACACAGCGTTTCACGTTGCAGAAACCCACATACTCGTATATATGATATCGTAAGGGAAATGTCACACTTTTACAACTGTTGCAGCGGTTCAGTACATAACATTGTAGCATTTTTAACAAACCCGCTACAAATAAACCATTTTACTCTCGTGGCTTTTGCTTGCGATTGGATATTCCATCAAACATCAGCGGTTCTAGTGGCCGACCGCTGGTCTGCAAATGATGCGAGAAACGTAATTAAGGGCATAATGATTTCCTCCATACGGGAATGGGCTAATTATGTCAATATTTTCACACCATATTTTTCTCTATGTTATAATATTCAGAACGCATTTAAAAAGTAATACTTTTTTATATGACTGGCCTTATAGCTCAGTTGATAGTAACTCTGCCTTCTGCGTTATAGGTCGTGGGTTCGATTCCGACCCAGGACAAACATCTGTGGGACGAACATAAATGTTTGCTCTGTGTCTGAATGTTAATATGTAAGTTGTTACAAAAAAGTATATAAGTATTATATCAGTTTTCTAGTTCCCATGATACAAGCTATGCTTAGCTTAGTTTGGGTCTAGATGGCGCGGTGTGAAATGTCTACCAATATTTATTTATTTCTTAATATATTTTGTTAACACACCTTTTATGTGACAGCAAGTGTGGCATTGAAAAAACGGATGTTCAATGTTTTATTCAAATACCTGACACCCGAGTACACATCACATTTCTATAGCAAACAATCTCCGAGGCAAATGGTTTAATCCGACAGACGGACGAACCGTAAAATGTTCCGTATATCGTTTTGGCAAGGAATCCCGAATTTTATGTACATGACGCGGGAAAATGACGTATATATACTCAACCCGACTGTTTTCTTGGTCAATTAAAGATGTCTCATCACGCAATCTGCAACTATGTTTACCTTCGCATACAGGGGATCCAGGTTAACAGGTTCATATAATGTAAGGCTTCAATATTCTCTCTGGATCAAATAATATATTTATTTATGAATACCTACATAATATACATTAAAACATTAAATTGAAATATATAATATCATATAATACTAGATGTACCCTGCATGCGTTGCAAAGCCTCTATTAAGGTCAAAGTGTGATTAAAAACGAATGTATTTTTTTTAACAATAATCGACCACCAAGGATTGAAAGTTATTAAAGTACTAATATCGCAATTAAAAAATAAGGGTTGGTGGTAGAAGGGTGAAAACTTAGGGGTATATGTATTATATGCCGAATCTTAAAAAAAGTTTTGTCCAAAAACAAAAAAATACATTTGCGGTGGACCCTTATCACTTAGGGGTATGAAAAATAATTTACGTGCTATCCTCAGACCTACCTATACACAAAAAAAACATAATAATCGGTCAAGCCGTTTCGGAGGCGTTATGTTACAAACATTGTGACACGAGAATTTTATATATTAAATCAAACTGCATAAGATATTTCGCATTGCAGCAATGCACAGCACACACTAGTACTTTTTACTGAAGAGAAGCCAAAACTAAGCAATAAGCCGCGTGAATCCTCCATTTACAAGTATTTTTTAATACAATTCTAAGATCCTTTACAAAATGTATTGCGTATATGGGTATATTTACATCAAATATAACCTTCACGCTCTCCGGGTTCACGGATTCGAAAAGGTGCTTTATAAATAAAGGGATACTTCCTAAGTTTCTAGCTTATAGAGGAAGCAGAGCATACGTGCAGTTATCGGCCGGCATTGAATTACCCTCCCGAGGGAGCATCGAAGGGTTAAAAGGGTCATGGGAGATTTGTTAGCTATTTCAAGTACATGGAATGGTAAATAATGCGATAAAGTGAAACATCTTATGCGTAATATCATATCAGCATAGTTAATTTTATTACCCTCCCGAGGGAGTATCGAAAGGTTATATACTAATGCTGTTATATTATCTATTCAAATAAATAAAATTGGAGTGCCTGTTTGTAACATTTAAATAACCGCTTTTTACTAAGTGCATATAGATGTATACACGGTACATATACTAAAACAACATTGTTTACAATTTTTGTCTGTCTGTCTGTTTGTTCCGGCTAATCTCTGGAAAGGCTGGACCGATTTTAACGGGACTTTCACTGTCAGATAGCTGATGTAACAAGGAGTAACTAAGGCTACTTTTCCGAGGGGTAAAATAGGAGTGCGTGATAAAACCGAATTCCACACGGACAAAGTCGCGGGCAACAGCTAGTAACTAATAAACTTCATAAACGGTTTCATGGATTATTAAGTTTTAGGTGTATCTATTAATATTTAAATATCAACAGTGTTCTTTTTTTTTTGTGATGTGATGACATTTACAGTTTTAAGTGGTAACCTCTGCCCATAACAACCGATGCGGCTTGGGTCCTCCCCTACTAGGTATTACAAGACCCAAGTCGCAGCGTATGCGCCCGTAACTCAGAGACGTGTGGGTGGAATGTCTCATGAGCCTGTAAAATAAAACATGTTTTTTTTTAATGATTATAAAGAAATTAGAAAAGAAGAAAAGAAGCTAGAAATTTTTTCGGTTCCGTATAACGTAGTCTGGGTTCTTGATTTTTTTATATTCTTACTTGCTCCCATAATTATAAACCACAGGCGAAACTTTTAGCATTATTCATTCTGAATAATTAGAGTTATAAATCACATTCACAAAGCCTCATTCTCAGGGAAACAACGTCTTATCGGGCTGAGACCATCCTATTCATTAACATAAACTCTCTACACATTGTCGAAAACCTCTTGAAAAGATCTTTCAAAACCATCCAATTACCATAAGGTTTACACACATGCTTACTTATACCAACCTTTTCACTCACGGAGTTTTCCAAACTTTTCGTTATTTTCGTTCATTATTTATTTATTACTTTTTCCATGTTTTGTTCATGTTTAGTTAGCTAACATTCGTGCTCTTCCCGAGCGAAGAGACTTCTAATTGCTTGTACTGCTACTAATTGGTAGCAGGGATGCACACATGTATGAAATACATGAACAAGAAACGAAAACAAACTTTGTATTCATCAAACAAATTCTGGGCGATCGTACCAGGAATTAAATGTTTAACGTCGATAAGGATCAGTTTATCTAGCTTCCATTAAGTTAATTATATTCGAATGACCCATTCCTATGTAATCTTTAATCACATGATACTTAGTAGTGTCCACAGACATACTATGTAGGTTTGCGCGTTTTGAAGGAATTTGTCTGATTCTGCGTTTTTAGTTACCAACATCTATGGTTCTCACTATGGAGACAAGTTTTGTTTCCATCGAGTTCTTGAGGAAATAACTTGGTAACGAAAATACGTCCAAAATCATCATAGTATCAATATATGATATCATGCATAGTCTGGCGTCTGTTAATCCCTATTTTACCCTCTACGAGGAAGAACACGAAGAAACCCTTGAAGGCAAAAAATATCCCAAGAGGACATTTTCTATATCAGGTCAGCTTGATAAATGGAAAGCCCTGCTCATTTATTCTCATATCACAATACAAATTGGTGGCAAACCGTCCATAGTACATTTATACGTTGCAACATATTAATTATCAGTTAGTAATTAATTATCAGGTAGTAACCTCTTAGTTACACTTCTTCGGAAGCAAATACGATGGGTCTTGGGTCTTGTCGTACCTAGTAGGGGAAGACCCAAGCCACATCGGTTGTTATGGGCAGAGTTTACCACTTAACACCAGGCCGTCGGCTCGTTCCGCAACTATAACATAAAAAAGTGACGTCAGTTCTATCCTTGAACTAACGCTACCATTTTATTACGTTACTGTTTCTAAAATTTTGTTACATCACATAAATCATCCCGCGCAAAATCTCAGGAATTAAAATTTCTTTGGAACACGTCACCACAAACCCACAAAACCGCCAAAGTTTTGGAAATACGATTCGATTTAAATGAAACAAAAACTACTGTAATGAACCCGACAGTAGCTCTTCAGGCTATGAATAATTTAGTACCAATTTATTTTGTTCTGCTTTTCTCCATTTTCATTTGACTTTATGAAGTCTCTATGTTGTGTCAGATAGGGTTGTCCAAAAAAAATTACAAAAAATCGTTATATATTTTAATTATTATTGTTGAGTATGGTGTTTTCTGTATTATTCTTTAAATTTCTGATATCTTTTGAGGTTCATTCTTTCATTCATGTTTATTATTCACAATCTTTTATATTTCTTTCACGTTTGTAAAGGTTCAAAGATTAACAAAATATTTGTCATCTGAACCGCTAATATTCGCAGCAATACTCGAAATGAATTATTAGGTCTTACTTTTCCAATATGACTTATTCAAAATCTGGAATCTCGGACAAATACCAATTTAAGTTGTATCGGTAAATATATATATATATCACTACGATATACTGAAGTCGTAATTTTAATTTAACAACCCTGGTTGACTTGTCATTACGTTATATTATTATTATCTTTGGTACGTTACGGGTTCTGATCGATACCAGATGGCCAAACCCAAACCTTCTCAAACAAGCTGCTGAAATAAATGCCATTTGATGCCATTAGGAGGGAAACTAAGTCAATTAAGCGAAGTATCCCGGTACCACAGAACATAAAGCTAATGCAAAACGCAGTTTTGATCAATACGTAACCGTCCATTTTGAATCTGTAATCCAGGACCCTATTCCGGGCCCGATGGTGAGACGTAATAATTAATTTTCTGTATAACTAGAACGAAAGATGTATAATTGAAACCTGATGTAATTTAAGTGGTTATATGTGTGTTAATGTCTCGTGTGAAATCGGGCCCGGAATAGAGAACCGTTATTATGTAAACGTGCGCATTCAACGAAATTAGTCTGTAATTAAGTTTTATTACGACAAATCATCAAAAGGAAACTGCTAATGATCAATATTTAAAACAACCAATAACTCTCAAGTAATATTTCGTTTAAACAAAACTCGCAAAGTTTTACATTTAAAATTGGAGCTGAACGGAAAAGCGTTTATTTCCGGCTGCCATTTCTAATCCTTCATCTTCTATTTCAACATTAAAAACAACCTTTCGTCCTCTGTCCTGTAATATTGGTTCAAACATCTCCCTCCTTTATAAACGATTTCAGGAATATTAGGGAGGTTGAATTTGGAGCCTCGTTTATTATCGTAGACGCTGTTTGATGAGGTAACCATAGTTGTTTTTAACTGACTACAAAAATTTCTCTTCTCTTTTCGGTTCAGATGTTTATAATTTTTATGTTTGTTCGGGCATAACTCCATCATATACAGACGGATTTGCAAAAATATTGTATAATAAGAGGTTTATTTTGAAATGATCCCATTTAAATTTTGTCAAAATCTATTCAGTAGTTTGGATTTTAAATCAAAATAATTAGGAAAACTGTCATCCAAGTTAGATAACTAAGCATCATTCGCGTTCATTTGCGTTGAAGTCGGTTTTTCGTGTTTTGCTGCGCAAAGTAATTAATAATTATAATAATATTAGTGGAAAATTAACACAGCGCCATCTAGTCCCAAACTAAGTATAGCTTGTACTATAAGAACCAGACAACTGATAGAATAGACTTTTTTTTTTAAATACATACCTACATTATACATATTAACACCCAGGCACAGAATAAATTCGTCACACAAACGTTTGTCCTGGTTGGGAATTGAACTCACGACCTGCAGCGCAGAAGGCAGAGTTATTACCAACTGAGCTGGAGGCCTGTGTAAATTATTATTATTAATTACTTTTGGGATAGTAAGCAACGTAAGTTACGACACTATAACAAATAGAAGGTGCCCCATGCACCTACCACCTAGCAACAATATTAACCCACTTGGGGGGCCCACGTTGCTCGCGTGCCCCCCGGGTGGTGCGAAAGGAGCAACCCAAAGTAGCAGTAGAACTTGTGCCAAGTTTGCCCGGAGAAGTACTGCCACCACACCTGGTAATCTGCCGCCAAGCAGTGATGCAATCGTGTTGCTGTGTTCCGGTGGAAGGGAGTGGTTGCCGCTGAAATTGCAGGCGTATGAGATATAACATACCCGTCTCGGGGTGATAGACGCAACGCAATGTGACTTGAGTCATCTCGTACTTTGGTGGAGAGGACTTTGACGTACTTTGGTCTATGGGCGGCGGTTATCACTTAACATCAGGTGGGCCGTCAGCTCGTTCTATAACCTACATTACATATAAAAAAATTACCTGCCGAATATGTTTTCCTTGATGTCTGTCTTGAAAGCCTTTGAAAGCTTTGAATGTTGTCGAACTGAAATCAATCAATGAATCTCGCGCGTGGCTTACGCAGGCGACCTTATTCCGTCACCAGGTAAAAGGCGATGTATAAGTGCGTTGCTATATTGACCCTATTTGTACCTAACGTATTGAGGGCACTGCGACATAGCTTGTCTGGCTGTTAAGCACACGTGATGACTAAGAAGCGATTTGAGCTACTAGCTCAAAGTACTCATTACTTTGAGTTATAGTAGCTCAAATTTTAAATCATAATACATAGTACATACATAATACGTATGTATTATCGTATCGTATTATCGTACCATTTTTGCTCTTTGAGTAACAATGGTAGTTATCGTGAGATAGTTACTGATTTTCGTTTATTTATGTCTGTTTAGAGCCAATATTGTTTTTTTTTTTCAATGTGCATTATCATAATATTTAATAGTTAGTTTTTGTATAAATTTAGTCTTTATGTATATTTCTACTTCAAATTTGAAAGTACTGCCCCATTACATTTTCTGTCAGCGAGCAGTGCCGCATTCACTTTATTGTGTTCTAATTTGAAAGACGTGATTGCCCGACATGTTACTGGCACAGACATTTCATCTTAACATCTCAGAGTAATGGATGCAATACGATGCAACTTGAGTCTTTCCGTACGTAAATAGGGGAGGAGACTTTTTTTATGGAGAGTTTCTTGCCATCAGATGGGTATTGCCGCAAGTTTAACCCGTAGAAAGCTTACACTAACGACATCGACAGTAAATGTATGCATGTGTGTGTAATGTGGTCTGGTTCCCATGATACAAGCAATGCTTAGCTTACTTTGGGGCTAGATGGCGCTGTGTGAAATGTCCACCAATATTTATTTATTTATTCACAAACTGTATCTTTGAAGAAAAATTGTGTTCTGTTGCAGGCGCTGTCTCAACACGTACTACACAGAGTGGACGGCGACAAGGGTACGGGAACTATGTCAGCGTACAGCACGATACAGTTTACAGTGCAGAAACATCACTTTGTTAGGGGGAAAATAAAGGTACTTACATCAATGTATTTTCAAATCTATACAAATAAATAAGATTAGTGTCTATTTGTAATATTAAAATAACTGCTTTTTACTTAGTGCATATGGATGTATACTATACCATGAACATTTACCAAAACAACATTTTTTTTTTTAAATCTGTTTGTGTGTCTGTCTGTCTGTTTGTTCCGGCTAATCTCCGAAATGGCTGGACCGATTTTGACGAGACTTTCACTGGCAGACAGCTGATGTAACAAGGACTAACTTAGGCTACTATACCGAGGGGTAAATTAGGGTGCGTGATAAAACCGAATTCCACGCGGACGAAGTCGCAGGCAACAGCTAGTATTAATAAGGCAATTGACGAAAAGATGGCAGCTCACTTAGTAGAAAGTGCGGGGCCCAGTGGTAAAGACCTGGACTTTCAATCCGGAGTTCGCTAGTTCTAATCGATATTAGCATGTTTTTTTAATAAAGTGCCTGAATTATTCTCAACTATGTTTAAAAAACTGACGTAAAACACTAATTATGTTCTGAAAGTTTCACTTGAAAGCAAGTTATGGGCTTCATAACATCTATAAATGTGTAAATCACAAAAAAGTAATTCGCGCTCCTGGGGCTTTTGTACCATTATTGCCTGATTAGGATTATTTATTACCGTTATTCGTCAGATGAGGGAAAGATTGAAATTAAATTAATATTTTATGATAGGGATCAGGCTATTTATTTCATAAATGAAAATAGAACACTAAAAAAGCTTTCGCAACAAGGGTTTCGTACCATAATATGAATAAGGTACATATTTTGTAAAATTTTGGAATCCCTGTTGCAAGTCACACGTGCCCAGTTTTTATTATTTCATGTTGTGTGGTGTGGTGTGGTATGGTGCGGCGTGGCGTGGTGTGGCATGGAGTGACGTGGCGTGGCTTGGCACACCACGTATAGTATGCCATAGTATAGTATATATGGTTAATAAAAGACCCATTTCTTGTAACGCCCTTATAAAACGTAATCTTTGGAAAATTCAACTAGGCAGTTCCTACGCTTTGAAAGATACAGCCCTTTAAAGGTAGGAGAGACAGATGGGTGGACGGTTGTAAGCTTAGTAATAAGACCCCGTCTTATGAGTTCCGGAACCCTAAACAAATACAAGGCTCAAAAGATCAGGACTATTTTGACTATAACAAAATGATGAGTTGCGATAATTCTTTGATAATATTTTTTTATTTACCATGCTAGTCATTATTCACTACCGTAATTGTGCCGAATTTTTTGGCCAGGATTCAAAGTCTGGCAACACTGAAAAACCGAATATTTTCCGGACACGAAAAGTAATTATTATAATAAATGTTGCCAGTGAGGTGACCGCTCCGTTTCGTAGCGGTACATTTCCTCGAAATTAGTTTCTTCTGAGTGTGTACTTTGTTTCGTACTGCTGATTTTGAATCATAGAGTAATTTGACTGGCCTCGCAGCTCAGTTGGTTAGTAACTCTGCCTTGTGAGCTGTAGGTCGTGAGTTCGATTCCCACCCAGGACAAACATTTGTATGACGAATATAGATGTTTGCTCTGTGTCCATACTGTTCCATACTGTCCTGGTCATTTAGTTATTTGGAAGAAATCGCTTACTAGCAATAAGACACCCCGTTATACTGTAATATTTGAGATTAGTTCTTAAGTATTAGGTATTCTATTTGGTAATGGGGTACGGGTAATGGTTTATGTACAATAAACCATTCTATCTAATATTTACAAAATATAATGAAATCAATTTTAAGTTTGCATTATTTGTTGTTTGCAGATTCGATGTACAGCGTATATTTATTCAATATACCTGCAGAGTCTAGAGAAGAGTGCAGAAGAGGAGAGAATACACACCACACCAGTCAGCCTCCCCGAGATAAGGGAGTCATTAGTTTACTCAGTACACCACTTAGCTGAAACAAGTAAGTACCTGAGTACCCATCATCAGTAGTAACCCTGCCTTCTGCGCTGTAGGTCGTGGGATCGATTCCCACCCAGGACAAACATTTGTGTGACGAACATAGATGTTTGTTCTGTGTCGGGGTGTTAATATGTATTATATGTATGTATTTCAAAAAAAATAAGTATTATATCAGTTGTCTGGTTCCCATGGTACAAGCAATGCTTAGCTTACTTTGGGGCTAGATGGCGCTGCGTGAAATGTCCACCAATATAATTATTATTGTTATTATCTTACTACTATTATAAATGCGAGGTTTGGACGGATGGATGTTTGTTACTCAATCACGAGCAACTGAACGGATATGGATGAAATTTTACACAGAGATAGATTATAGTCTGTAGTAGTACATAGGCTACTTTTATCCTGAAAAGTGCAGTGTTCCCGTGGGATGGAATATTCACCGCGAGTAACACCGCGGGCGCAGCTACCATAAATTTAAAGGTATTTAAAAAACACAGTTCAGTAGCAAAGTTTAACACCACTTCCTTCATTAACTTCACGAAACGACCAGGTAACAAGATATTACACAGAATTTCATAAAGGTTTAAAACAACAGGAACCACACACGTGATAATAATAAATTAACTTTCTATTTGACGTTTTCATTATAATTATGCGCTGCTTATCATAACACGCGTTAAGTAAAACTGTAAAATAGAATAGCGTAATAATGCTGTAAGCTTGCGAGTTCTACGCGATTATCTAAGCCTTCTAGAACAATATTGCTCTACGAAGTCCAACTAACTCCTACATACACTGTGCCTGGGAAAGCCGTTGCGAAGAAATTCGCTTTGTTTCATATAACAAATAGTGTTATGAGAGAAGCAGTAATGTGCAATGTTTTATCGTGGTAAAGTACAATCAAATTGCTGTGTTCTATTTTGATGGGTGTACACATGAGATTTTTCACCTCCCTGTTTTGCACAACTAATGCTGCTTGCATCAATCCTTACTTTACTATGGGAGGCTTCACGTGGACCACCTGCTCTTTTTTCACTTAATCACATAAAATAATAAATTCAAGGTATAAGCTCGAAAATGACAAATTTCCTAACGCAAAATTTCATTACAAAAATCACCCTGGAATAAAACACAATAGATGAAAGGATCTTTATTTTCTTTGGATACCATTTATTCGACTCGTGAAATAAATACAAGGTATACGTTGTGTAAAGGTGTGGAACAATACTCTATGTACTTCAAATAAAGAAACCGCATTTCGCAGAATGATGAAAAAGCATTTTCTGCTACGTAACTATACTAATTTGAATGTTGAAAGGTACTTATTAACCACTGCGCAAAAACTAGAACCGACCCGGAAAATACTGGACACAGTTACGGGACACGAAAAATATATAGAAACGAGTGAATTAGATGAACATTAGTTTCGCATTTTATGAAAGCCTCAGCTTGTGCTCTTGAATTCTGCGCTGTAATAGGTCGTGGGTTCGATTCCCACCCAGGCCAAATATATCCCTACAGTGCAGGTTTCCACCCTGATGTTTTTTAAAACGTCACAGAAAAGTGCAATGGATGCCACTCGAGTGCCTAGCCGCATTTTATACAGGGTGTTCACACGACTCACATTTTATATTGACGGTGCGTCAATATAACATGCCAGCGCGTGCCTTGGCTAGTTGGTGGTAACCCTAGCAGCCAGGCAAGGATTCCCAGGTTCGTTTCCTAGCCGGGGCAAAAACAGTTTTTTTCTCGGATCCTGAGTGTTCGTGTAGATATACATATCTACGTTTGTCAGTGCCACCTGTGACACGGGAATTCGTAATTTTGGTCATGACTTAATTTTTATTTTTCGTTATAATAATGAATAATGCGTCACAAAATAGATTTCATATTAATTGTTAATTAATACGAAATCATATAATCAAACACCTCATTCTTTTTGTTTAGTTCATATTGTTGCTTCTAAGAAAGCATTTTAATGAAAGTGAATTCATACAACTAATTACATATTTTGACTTGGATTTAATTGGAAACCATAGAGTACATCTACATACCAAACAGAGCGATCCTTTATCAAGTACATCAAAATAAAATTTGCATCGTAATTTACTTTCCCGGTTGTTGTGTTCGATTTTAATTGAAAGCAATGTTTGCATATCAGCCATGACAGTCGTGAAATTACAGATAAATATACTTTGATGAAAGCAAAATGGATCATTAATTTCGCTTTTTTTTCATACTATTTTCGTTTTCAGGAACGTATTTTTTAAATTTGATTTTTTTATTTTATTTATAAGCGATTGCTATTTTTAATATTGCTGCAGAAAATTACAGTTTTTCAGGTTTAGGATTATTCATTTCATTGCAATTTTTTATTATAATAGGTCATTTTATTTGAAAAAATTGAATAAACTTATTCTTTTTTCTTATTCTGAACATTAGTTATTTATTACTTAAGTCAAACTTTCGTTTATATAATGTATCCTGCATTTGTGCACTTGACGCTATCTGCGGATCTGAACTTTTGGTTCCAGGACGAGCCGATTTACATATACCTACCTACTAATACAAAAATATTTAATGACAAAGTTATTGACAATTAAATATAACCCAAAAAGTTTTGCACGCAGAGATCTTCAATTTATTGATATCAATATTTGTTTCAGATGGAAGCGCAGCTCAAGGATTCACCGGCGCATCACTATCACTCATCTTGCTTACTTTGCCGACCATATTTAGATAAGTTATGTTACGTGCGCCGTGCATTAAATCTCAAACAAGTTGACAAATTTGAAAAATTAAAACTCAGCTGCGGTTATTTTACTGAGTATTGGTGAAACCCAAAAAACACTTGAGTAGGCAGAATTGGTCTATTATGTAGCCTATATTTTTTAAACCTTCATTTGAGATAGGCAGCCCTTCCTCCTAAACGTAGCAAGGCTAAGGCAACTAGGCTATCTGCGTTAACGACTGTTTCCGTTTCGAATCTTCGTTTACTTGCCCAAAATTACCTTTTGGGTCTCACTTTCCTTGTGTATGTAAATTATTCCAGAATTGGTCTTAATTTGTTTCAACGTTTAAAATGACACGTCTATCTAAAAGTAAACTGAATGAATATTTCCGAACATAGGCTAAACATCAATAGTTTATTTATGGTTTGATATTTTCCAATAACTCTTTGTGCAATACAAAGGAATGAAAGTTTTTGAATCTTGCCAATGAATCAAGCTTTGACTTCCGCTGAGATGTATTCCGCTAGGTCATCGTGGAATAAAGATATTTTTTCTTGGTTCTGCAAACAATGGTTTTAGATTTGAAAGATAGATTATTTATCTGGCTGAAGATTTGTTTTGCTCTGGAACTCGGCATTCCATGTTTGATAGTATAATGAGGCTGTGTTTGTCAGTTCAAAACATATCTGTAGCAATTTCATCTTTTTCTTTTTCCAGTCAGTCACACATATGTTACGCCAAAGTAAATGTATACGAATGGAATGGCTGATAAATAATAATAATAAAAATAAATTCTTTATTTGCCAACTTATAAATGAACACATTCAGAGTTCGGAATCTCCTTTTAAACTAAATTTTGCTTGTGTTAGGATGATGTATACTCGTTATTTTTTCACATCAAACCTGCTGAACGACTCGTTTGAAATATTTAGATGATGTGTAATGACCTGGAATGATACATGACTTTTTAACCCAGTATGACGTGGGTGATGCTGCGTCCAACATGTAATTGACCATATTCGACCATTACCTACCAATGTCACTAAGTCAAATACTTAGACTTATACTTACACACTACATGCATTGTACTTGATTACTATTAAATCCTTCACTTAACTTCACTAAGTTGTTTCTGCACTGGCTACTTGGGTTCAAAGTCTGTTAGGCAATAAGTCCTTGTATACTGCAGTTCGATTCCCGAGGGCAGAAGTTCTGCCGGGATAATGAAATCTAGCCTGGTGGCCTAGTGATACAGACCCCAAATCAATCCAAAGGTCGCTGGTTGCAATCCTGACGAGCCCAATGTTGAAAAATGTATTTGTAAAAACGCCACGTTCCTAAAACGGTTTAGGAAATCTCATTCAGGAAATTCGTTCCATCTCATCAAAGAATCTACATTATCCCTTAATATCTCCTCAGCGCTTCCAGTGTGAAGCCGGGACGGCCGCTAGTTCAGTACTAGTGGTAACTTTAGGTGGATTATATGCTAAAATACTCTGCGTTTCGTTGACATTCCCCTTTCGAACTTAAGAGAAACAATGTCGACGACATAAGAATTTACATTTAAATCTATTCCTCTTGATTCATTTAAAATGTCTTACAAAATATTCAGTACATGCCATGGGGATCGCAAATTGTATTTCGTTTTTTAATTTTAATGTATGTATGCCAAAATTGTATTGCAAAAATGTCCCGCAAAATATTTCTTAATTATTTAATCAACCTTCTCTATTCATTCAAGTCTTATTTACCCGTAAACTTTATATAACTACTACTTTATAATGTTGCAGCGATATCGTGAGAAATATCGATAACTTATCAGCAAATCATCAAAATTCAATCAATCAAAACTGTTTAAATTCATTGTGAAAGGGTGACATTTCTTCAAAAGTATTATAATGAGTAAGTTTGGCTCAATGAATTTCTGTTAATTACATTTTATGAAAATAGATTTTAAAGAGATTTTCGTGAAATATTTCCCTCAACAAACCAACAAGGAAAATAATGGTAAGTATACTCAGTAATAACCTTACTTTGAATACCTATCGAGAGGAATTGTCATATTACAGCACTCATTTAATTTGTAAGATCACACGATTCGTCGCGAAGCGGGAATAAAATCAAGTGTTAACACCAAATCGTTCTCTGTTTTGACTTCGCCGCAGTTGGGTAAACTTGTTTGAGATTTCGTCCGATGGCCCAAGTGTTAGATAGATAAATTTTGTATACATATAAATCCTGTAATATTACTGTGTTCAAAAGTTGTGTATAATGAACGGTACCTACTGGAAGAGAGATGTGTCGTCGAAACCAAACGGATTTCGTTATCAAAGTAAAGTGCCTGGGTCACTTTACTTTATACCTGAATCCATTTACGTCGGAAAAATTAAACGTTCCTTTTTCCAAGCCAAAAACATTATTAAGTTATTAGGAGCAATATTGGTGGTGATTTTGCGGGCAACCAAATAAAAATAAAATAAACCATTAAAAGGGACCGACACAGACCACTTTAGAACTGCCAAACTTAATTTAATCATTTTCTCTGTGTTTCCGTCATGTTTTAATCGTGCCAATTTATTGTCACGATTAAAACTGCCTATGGATACCTCACCGCCACATATATAAAGAAAAGTGATTCAGTATAAAAACTTAAAACTATATTATTCATTTAGTCTGTGTCGTATATAACATGGTGTCATAACCAGTTCAATCCCAGAAATATCTGACCAATGTACTGTGCTTTAGTGATAACCCACCCATTATTTCGGTCTGACTACGATAATTTTCACCATATCTTAGATAAGTCACGTCTCTGGTATTTATGAATACTATTTTGAAAGTTATTGAGGTGTTTCCATGTCAGGCGTCATGGCGCAAGTTATATCGAAATATCAGTAACAAAAGCCAACGAAACTAACGAATTATGTTAAATTGTGGAATATCTCGCTATCTCTCAGAATAATTTGCATGTAAATTGTGATCGGGCGACACTACGCAGTACAATTGTATATATAACTCGACACAAACCGATACCAAAGAGGCCGTGTCGCACCACACCCTTCCAATCTCGATAAGCTCTATATATTAAAATCTGTTACTATACGTTCTATGACTAAATTGATTTAATGTATTTCACTGTTATACTTAGTAGTTTTGCCAACCCGAATTTATGTATATTTCATTAAATGGAATACGAGATGGGTCTGTTTATTTTTTCCAACCTTTCGTATCTGTTTAGGTCTGCCATTAATAATTCCAAAGCTTTTATCTAGGTCTGAATCTTTTATACTTAATTGGTGGTTGACTTGTTTTCGTGAAAAAATTAAAAGATATTTTTCAGCGTTGTTAAAGATAACTTTATTACACAAGAAGATTTCTTTTACACGAGAATATAAAATTAAACAGAAATATATTTATTTCCCCCGTATCTTTTATTGAGTTAAAACGAAAATATGAATGTTTAACAATCCAGTTTTGCGTCTTTTAAACTGCAATAGCTTTGTGCGTGATTATTTTATGAGAATTCGCAGTCCGTATTCCTTTTTAATAAATTTCACCAATGTATGTGTTGAGTATTTCTGTATAGTTTATTTTACATACAAATAAAGAAGCGTAGGTACAGGTTAATATTTATTTACCCGTATAGTAATTTTAGATAATTCATCTTAACTGCATTAAAAGCTGTTAAGTTACTGTTATACATATGCCACCTGTTGTTAGAAAAAATAAATAAATGACATTTTCAAAAACTGACATTAAATTCCTTCTTATTATTTACCTAATATCCGGAAGCCCTTACTCAATTTATTTACCTTAATATTAATCTATAATACTAGAGCAAGGTAAATTAATGTCGTTGGTATCCTGTAGTCTTTAACTAAATAATTTATGAGTTTTCCAAGTAGGTTGCTTCATGAATGATTTAGTAAAATATTTACTTACGATCTCAAGACAATCAATAAGTTAAAAAAGTTATTCCGATTTCTCATCATTATACAGATGTTTTAGAAATCTTTTTATTTTATTTTATATATTAAATTTAAGCTTTATATAGTTAAGCTATTTACTAATCAATTACGCTTCGTGCAGAATAACTATTCCAAACTTTTAACTTTCCAAGAGCTTCAGTATAAGGTGTTGAATTTCCAACTGGACAGATTTTTACTGTAAAAATAAGCAACTCTATCTGCACATGTGTACAAAAATAAAATCTTGACCGGTCAAGGATGGTCTATAAAGTGAGAAAACGCACAAAAAAGGCCCTTCAGAACCCGCACTCTCTAAAAATACCTTTTGAATCAGAAGGCGGATGTTTCCAGGGCAACAGCTACACCCACAACTTATTCCATTTCATTTTCCCACTCTTGAATTGAAAATACCGCGCGTGTACCACCGTAAAAGTATTTCCTTCGGATAAATATATCGTTTGTTCTGCATTTACGCAGATGGGATGCGAACCCGTTTCTTACGTGCTATAAAATGTCTAGCGACTGGTAGTGGAAAACTAGTAAGATTCTGCAACAGATTTATAAAACACCACAGAACAGATTCTATGCGACACAAGTTTGAAGCGTAGGTTTAGAACTTCAGAAGGCCCTGGTATCAATTCTGGTCTGCGCATCAGCAATAGGATAAGATTTAAAAATAAGCGTATATTAAAATTCGACAGACAACGTAATACATTTTGAAGGATCTATGATCTGATTTCATCTTGTCCTGTTCCGTAACAATAATTGGTAACCCAATGATGTTGTTTTGATATCAAGTACCAAAAAATTCTACTAATGTTTATTGCAAATGCACCGTTACATCAAGTTACCCAAAAGCAACCTGCAAATGAATCCTCAAGATCTTGGTAGCCAAGTTTGGCTTACATGGCTTACAATCCAAAGATTAACTGTTCAAATCCATAGCAATATGCAAAATAATATTGTGTATGGAAAATGTATCCTTATGCAATGGCATTTTTTCAAACGTTGATATAAAAATCTGTACAGAAACCGGTTAATCTTAGAAGCAAATATTACATGGCCGGATGACATCTATTAATAGGTAGGTATTGAGATTCTATTAGAGATAACAGTTCATTTTCTTCCCGCCTACATGAGCACGCAGTTGGGTTTTCTCGGAACGGGTCTTCAGTGAGAGAATTAAGATGGTTTTAAAAAAAGGAGAATTTCTAGAATTCTTGACAATATTAGGAGAGAATATATTTTTAGTTTTACAATATTTTTTACGACACTAATTGAGGTAACGAGCAGATGGCCCGCCTGATGGTGTGGTAATTTCTGCTTGTAAAATCTATACGACTTGGATCCTCCCCTTCGGCATGGGAACACCAATTACTTTTGTTACTCTAAGTTACTTAATAGTACGTCCAGGAAGTACAAAGCTTTTTGTCACATAATCACATATATATTTTTTGTGGCGGTAGCATTGGCAATGTTGCCATAAAATAAGCAATTCCTCTTCTTAGTTGGCAGCGGTTTCGAACAATATTGGAAAAGGAAAACTACGGTGGAAACTCAGCATGATGATTACCTACATTTTGTCTTAATGCTAAGCAAAACGATATCGTTAGCTCCTTTCTGCATTGCATACCTATCTGACCATCTCTTTATTTCGGTAAAGACCTTCAAATCGAAAATGACAATGAAAAATATGTTTTTTAGCAACATATACACAAAGTGGCTATTTTAACATAAATGAACTTTAACATAAATAATATTCTGCACAATGTTAAAGGTATTTCAGACACAGAAGAATGGGCAGTTTCTACACTAGGCTAGGCCCGTCTTGTGTAAACCAGTATTAAAGTTTATGAAGGTACGGTTAAGCATTATATAAAAGAAGAAAACTCATGAAGTTCAAGTAAACATTTGAATAGTAAAAAGAACATCAAAATAGAAAGTAGAAATCAAAAACATATATGTAAATAATATTCTGTTTATACATACCAAAATAATAAAATAAAATACACATAAAGAAGGGATGTAAACCGTTTTATGATTGGATGTTAATAATAATCTTCCATTGTAGAACATGATTGGCTAGTTAACCATTTAGACAGAATCGATGTTAGTGAATTTCCTCACACCTAATAAAGTTATATTTTTCTTGGATTTATATTCATAATTAATCATTCATTCATCATTCATTCTCTGTATAATTTGAGCTTTATTCGCGGTTTCATCATTTTTTACTACGAGGAGACACCGAACAGTGCTCATTTTATGACTTATGACTTTGTTTGTTCAAGGCTTTTTTGTCAAAAATATCGAGGAACTTTGCGTTTATCATCGCACCGAGACTCCTTAGATTACTTTTATTTTAATAGCTGAAGTTGGGTCCCAGAGCAATCTCTGCGGTTGACCCGGCTGGTTTTTCAAACGAGTCTAATAAAATTTTGTTAAGTAGTTTTCCGGGAAATGCTTCCGGGAAAGGGAGAGTATATTCGATACTTGTGTCCCATTGCTCATTATTCTTCATAGAGAATTCGAAAAAAGGTCAAATACTATATTTACCTTCGATCTTGTTCAGATTTAGGTCCTAGATAATAACAGAAGTTAAGTGCTGGCGATCCTTATGTATCATTTTGTTATTTTTAATCTGTTAGAAGGGAATGTATTGTGGAAAATATGTGAACTAGTTTTGAAAAGTTCGAAGCAAAACATCGTACGTCATGTGGCACAACTTGCCAGCAAACATATTGAGAGAAGTGACATTAATTCGGATTTACCGTTCATGGCATGTTATATATTCTAGATGAGTTTTAAAGTCCTCCTTATATGTAGCCAAGTCACATAGAATTGCGCTTTTTATTCAGAGACGTGAAGGTTTCATGTGCCTGTAACTCCAGCGGCAACCACATCTTTCAAACCGAAAGAGTAATGCGCTGCTGCTTGGCAGCGGATACTAACAAATGCCAAATATACTAAAGATAAATTTTCTTTGAAATGGCTGGCGACTAACCCCGATCTTTATAAACGCGGGATTATCACTGACCTACTGCCACAACTCTCGTTCAAATAGTAAAGCAGTACCGACCTGCATATAAAACGCAAGAGCGCTTTGCCTCAACAGCGTCATCACTTTGACTACTATTTATTCGACGACGGGGATTTTCGTAAGCGAGGCCGAAACTAACGAACCACATTAGACAAATGACAACGAAGGAATTTTTAATATGGATGATTTAGAAAGCTTTTAAATTAGACTTATAGTGTTGGCGTTGTGACCGAACGGGAGCAGGACGGTTAAGTTTTTTAATAAAAAAATACTCTACGTGAGAACGTGTGGCGGCATCTGACGCACGTCCTAGCAGTAAGGCTGCATCGAGTTCTCGCGTTGATTAATTTTGTATGTGCTGAAGTTGATAAACTCCGAAACCGTTGACTGATTACCGTAAACAATGGTATATCTAAGGATTTTTTCATAGGGAAGGTTTTTTCTGTCCATTTTGTCTATGGCAAAACATAGTTCGCCAGGTTATGCTAGTTTAATACTATGTAAAACCAAAGCCCCCGTCTTGACCCGGCACGACCGACTGTTAATCAGCTGATGTCTCATATAGTGTACAATTACTCTTTAAGCCCCAGTGATCTATGGTTCAGACACTTCTGATCATCGCAGTGAGTTGTTAAAACAAAATACAGTCGCAAAACGCAAAACAAAACGCCGCGGCTTAGAGTACCGAGCTGACAAAATGCAACACTGTCGATCACACAGCAAAAAGGTCGCATGGTGGAAGCTCTAATTAAACTCTAATTAACCTTCATATGTTATTGTCATCACCGTACTAAACTTGGTAGTAGCCCTGCCTGCAAAGCAAAGGGTTCGCGAGTTCGATTCCCAGCTGGAGTAAATGTGTGATGAGTATAAAGTTTGGACGCTGGAAGCATTAATGTTGTTTGTCCAGGCCGCTTGCTACACGGGGAGGCCTAGAACAGGGGTATGAGTGCTTAATCGTTTGTTTTATATCTAGGTAAATATAACAAATATTTCATTCAAGATCAAGATAGAAGTAGCAGAGTTATTTCTTAAAGTAAGAAGGAAAAAAATACTAACAACAATTGTGCTTAGAGAAAAGAAGTTGTTCTTCAAGTCACATTAATAATGTTTGATAGAGTTAGGAATAGACCCACGTTATGCTCGTATAAACGCGTGGTAACAAAACATATCAGGAGAAATTTGGAATTTTCTGACCTAGAAAGAAATATGCGGTCAGTTGGAAGTAGCCTCACGTACTCTAAATGTGCACTTTGTAAGTGGTAAGTGCACATTTCCAGCACATGAGGCCTGATAAAACAGTCGCAGAGTATTACCCCATGATTTCTGAAAATACTTTGGGTGTCCATTCTTTCTGTGCATGACACAGGAATCCCAGATTAGGGACTATGTTTCTATAGTAGCAATTCATTGATTTCCTTTTTTTATGTCATTTAGGTGACAGAACGAGCTGAAAGCCTACCTGATGTTAAGTGGTAAACGCTGCCCATTGACAGCAATACGACTCACGTCCTCTTCACCAAAGTACGAGATTACTCAAGTCGCATTGCGTTTTAAATATATTGTTTTACTTAATTTTTCATTCACTACGAACTAAATGAAAGACGTACTAATATATATATATAAAGCCTAGATACAAAACATTTCAACCA
Organism: Chesias legatella; assembly: GCA_947359385.1. NCBI lineage: Eukaryota > Metazoa > Arthropoda > Insecta > Lepidoptera > Geometridae > Chesias > Chesias legatella. The sequence goes on along the minus strand of OX375774.1, from coordinate 7,043,348 downwards.
AGACAACAAAACAAGCTCTGTTAAACTTTGAACATTCCGTACACCTGTGATTTAGGGGACACAACTGCTTATAAGAACCTACTTTCCTTAATGACAGTTGGAGTGCTTTCGGTATGTCTTTGTACATAATTTCATTGACTTGCCTTCGCTTTCCATTAAACACATTAAGCCCTAGTTCCGTAAGGCTTAGGAACAAATATCTGTAGGTGGATGCCTGTTCACACGCGCAAATTTTAGTATCAAAAAAGTTTAACTTAATACCTTTTTTATCTAACTGATCCGCTATCAGTTTCTATAGTTAATATCTCCCAAAAAGCAATAGATATATACCATCTCGTTATTTATCTGGAAAGGTATTAAATTCCCAGTATTTCAGATTTAACTTTCCATTACTTTTCGCCGGTTTTAAAATTATTTAATTAAGTAGCATCTTTGCTAATGTCGAAACTAAAATTTTGCGATAATTAATATTATTAAATTATCCAGGCAGATACCGAAATTGATACGAAAATTTAAGCTTCAAAATTATTATTTTTTCAAATTATTTGGTGTATGTGTTGTCGATAAAGTATTAGAAGAAATAAAAATTAAACATGGCAAGTCTTATGCCTAATGTGTTATTTAAATGAATTCTTACTTTTTAATCATTTAAGTTTCAATAATTTTGAGTGAGCTCTGTTTTTCTGTAGGTATTCTCTGGAATGGTTTCACTCAACTTTCAGTCATGTAGCCACGGCTTAGTCCTTCACAATTTAAATCATATTCAGTCCTAGATACATATTTACACGAACACCCACGCCCAAACATTAGCTAATATATTATGTACTACTTATACCAATGTAAGTAAGACCTCAATACATATGAAATATCCAATATATACATCTATTAAAATTGATAAACAAGTATAAGCATACAAATTATCAATATAAATAATCAACGTCGGTCAGCCAGAAATGAAATCGTCGGTATTATTGGTCGAGATTATGTGCATAAGCATGATCACAGAGAGTAAACCATCCTAAACAAACAGAACCACGGATACGGTACTAGTGACGATAAAGGCTGACTTACATAGGAGACTTGCTATTCTAGATTTATGAGAAATTGCTTTTTTATGTTAGAATCATATTTATTTTCCATATAAACACACATTAACATTATAACATATTGCGATAAAACGCATGGGAAAATGATTAAAATAAATAAAATTAAATAATAATAATAATAATTGTTTTAATTAAATAAGAACAACCAGTCGACAGAAAAAGCGACTGTTTAAATTATTTATTATTTATTAATTTTACTACTGTGTACTACTGGTCAAAAAGGGCTCATCATTTATGTCTACACTAGTGTTTTAACAGCAGACGCTGATTTTAAGAATCAGAGTATTGGTATAACAGTTTAAATTAACTAACTCTTGAAATGTATCTTTTTTTCGAGGTATCGGGTAGATAACGGGTAAAAGTATACTTACTTACTTACTGGTGTGGCGCAGCGACCCAAAGTGGATCTTGGCCTCCGACACCAGAGTCCGCCAGGTTTCCCGGTCCATCGCCGCGTTCATCCAGTCGACGGCCAGAAGTTCGTGTTTTTATGTCTAAATTAAATTCACACTTGGTACACTAAAAAGCCCATTTACTCTCGCTATTCAATTATAGTAGTTACTGTAGTGTGTAGTGTGTAGTAGTTACTGTGTCAGAACTTGGCATCATGTAAACCGGGCATTACAGATCCAGGTTCATTGAACTGAGGGAATCGGGGAGGATTTTACGAGATCTATGTTTATGTTTGTACAACTATTTCATTATAATATCTATACGGCAACATATATGCAACAGAATTTTGTAGTACGCAACACCTAAAATAATACTAGATATTTGATCGAGGAATCTGGGATTGAATCCATAAAGCTTTCCTACCTACCATTGTATCTAATTTTACTTAACAGGACAGTAAACGAGAATTTGATGGCCCAGTTGTACAAGTACAAGTTTCAATCTGGAGGTCAAGGGTTCAGATCTAAAGTGCAGTAATCAGATTTTGAAAAATTGTTGTTCAGTTTCGGAACGAGCAAATGGCGCAACTGCTGTTGAGTGTTAACCTCTGCCCATGACGAGCAGTGTCTTGGATCCTCTTATACTTAGGTACGACAAGACCCAAGTCCCATCGCACGCGCCCGTAACTCTGAGACGTGAAGGTGAAATATCTCACGTGCCTGTCATTTCAAACCAGAACACAGTAACGCGAATGCATAATATTATATTAATGCTTGGCGGCAGAAATGGGCATGGCGACAGTACTTCCCGTAACGCGTAAGTTCCACTGCTCTTAAAAGATACTCCTCTTCTTCTAAGGGACCAAGCCATCAAGGAAGTGCGTAGCAGGAAACATTCATGCTTTATTCATACGCTCACAGTAGGTACAAGGAAAACATCGTGAGGAAACCGACATGTCCTAGACTAAAAATTCGAAGACATGGTTCAAGTGCACGAAAGGAGCCTCTTTGAGGCGCACTTAAAATCCTTTCACCACACCGGTTCGAGAGAACCAGTACTCGAACAGAAGTAGGTAGAACTACTCTGTACTAGCGAGAGTGAAGCGGCTTTATGCGAATTTCGCCGTGACGTTTAAGGAATGGGCTACTGAGCTCTATAGCCTTACAAATGGAGTGTGAACTTATGCCCAACTCTATTATTGCATTTTTTACTGCAATCCTGGCGCCATCTTTTACGTCTGTCTCTAAAATTAGAATGCTCTAGTGAAAAAAGTTTGATACAAAAACTGGTATCACATTTTTTGCATTCAGTGATCGCCAAATCAGTCTCTATTATAGTAGACTAGACATATTAACTTTCAGCCGTATCGCATAGACTTTCAGTATCGTTTATAAAAATACTTCAGTACAAATAAAGTGTAGCGATTTTTTTATCTGTGCAATATTGGCTGAGATATTTGTTTTGTCTATGATTCGAAAATATTATATTTCACGTAATAAATGCACAAGTACTACTCAAGCCAAACGACTTTATTGTTTGATGTTATGAGAAATAATATCGCGAAAGATATGATACCACGAAAGTAGATTGATATGGATAATACTAGCTGTGCCCGCGGCTTCGCCCGCGTTGAATTCAGTTTGTGACTAAAAGTAAGTAAAAGTAGTAGGTACCGTGAATAAAAGTAGCCTTACCTCATAACATCAGCTATTTTGTGAGTCCCATCAAAATCAGCCCAGCCTTTTCAAAGATTAGCTGGAACAAACAGACAAAATATTATAATATATATAGTTTTTTTTGCTACAAATACCGTACATACTTTCATAAGTAAACATTTAGTAATAAGCGGTTATTTTGTCATTACAAACACTTGAAGTTTTATTTGTTTAAATAGGTTTTATATTACATATTATACCTTTAAGGTATTTACTGTCGTGGACCATTTACTGCATATTTTTGGATTGTATATATTAAACGGATATAATAATAATGAAAAGTAAACTCTACTTTTCCTGCTATAGATAGCTATAATAGCTTTAAATAATAGCAGTGTTTATAGGACTCAGATTCAGATAAATTTATTGCGAAAATGTGTATACATCTAGTTCACAATTAATACTCAATATAATTTGTACTATAATAAACCGAGAGTCAGCACTAAATAGGTTACTCATATGCAAGTATACTTGCTACAACAACACGAAAGCCTGTTTAACTTTACACAGATACAAAAACATGTTTTTTTTTTATTCAAATAACTTTGTTTTATAAAATAAGTTTTGCTATGTTTATAAAGAGAGCATCAGCTTTCATTCATCCCATCAGCCGAAATTACCGTTCATAATACAACGCCACTAGAATTCTAAAATTATTCCTCGTAATATTTAGAACTTGTGCACATTCATGAATGTCGGTAAAAGTTCTTGGAAAAATGTATTCCTACATTCGGGAGACAAAACTTACGTCAGTAGCGATATATTAAATTAAAGCAATTTATAAGTCGGGTTTCCCCCTATTTATACCATACCAGCCGAGCGAAGGAGAACGAATGCTAAATTTTACTAGAAAGTTTATACTATGGTTTATTGATTAGAAACGTTACATTATTTCTACCGAGAAGTTTTATAATCTCTAACACATTCCGCAGATATTCTTATTACGAAGAAATTACCTACTTACCTAATAATTTCTAACCCTCACTTATTGATGTATAGCATTTGTTAAAGTACTATATTTAGAGTTCTTTTAAACTGCTATCAAATTCTATTAATTCCGAGAAACAGCGAAACTTTCTTGTTGTTTCTATGAAAGCTCCGTGCGGGAATGAATTAATCAAATAAATTTTAACGATGTCGCTTCTGTCGCTCTTAATGGCGGTACATACTCTTAACGGTACTGACACCGAGTTTCAACCTGGAGGTCGCTTGTTCAAATCCCGACGTGCACCAATGATTTTCTTCACTTGATAAATTTATATAGGTACACAATACGACGTTCTCAAAATGGTGAAGGCAAACATCGTGAGGAAACCGACATGTTCTAGACCCAAAAATTCAAAGACATGTGTCAAGTGTTCGAAAGGAGCCTCTTTAAGGCACTTAAAATCCTTTCAACACAAGTTCGATAGAACCAGTGACTCGACTAGTAGTAGTGGAACTCGCTTCCACAATGAATATGGTAAAACTGAAAATTAATATCATCTACTTCTCTCTATCTATCTACTTGAGTCGGCATCAGCAAACTTTAGCCTCCATTCGTCTACTAAACTAATCTAAGAATGCTGTCCTAAAGGAAGTTTTTCCCTTCGTACGATTAGCCTGGCAGAGTGGGGCCTGGCAAAACAGGGTCCCCTAACTTTGAGGAGACAAGGGCAGAAATTTTGGAACTTGGGACGTACTCGTAACAATAAAATGTAAAAGTAACGACGGGTAGAATAGTTGGGGAGGAATTTGCTTACAAGAGCGAAACAAGAAAATTCCGAATGATTTTATGATTTTCGCGTTATGGTGTTTACGTTCAAGTTTTGTTTACTTTCATATTTCGACGCGATAAATTAAATTCATGATTAAATTTATGTTATGATACGTGATGTTAGAAATTCACTTGTAGTTATCGTTAATGCATCAAGTATGCATGTGTAAACAAAATTGCCTCAGACAGCACTCAGCACTCCTACACAAAAATATAAAATTACATTACATGCATATGTATTTTAAAATATTTCATGATAGGTACTTTGTCTGGGGTAATATGAGGAATGAATATGAATTTACCTATTCGGTAGAAAATTCATGGGTTGAAAACGGAAACACTCCAGGGCATATTTATTCATTCAATGAAGTGAAATGTTTTTGGCTAAAACAAAAAAAAACTAATAAAACTGAAAAATAGATACAGCAATAATAAAGTGCATTTAGCATGTTGTTTAAAAACGATTTCATGTATGGTTTTTTTTTGTATTGTTTGACAGTTTGCATTAATTCAGCTATAATTCCAAAACATAGAGTTAAATAATTTTTATCGCTGGCCTCGGTCGAACAAATCAGTTGTTTTGATTTTCAAATATTTTACCTCTATATATCCCGTGGAAATTAAACATTAATAATTTGTTAAAAATTTACAATTTATTCTGACAAAATTCAACTTAGTTTTGTTTTTGTTACATCTGCAGTCGACTAAATTACCAATGTAAAAACCGTTTGCAGAGACGTTTTACTTGGTATCTTTTTCTATTGTAAAAGATTGCTGGTGGCCTTAGAATTACGAAATTCTTCCCCTTGCTGGCAAAATGGGGTGACACACGTATGAATATGAAGTCTTGGGGGTTCGCTATTGTAATAATGATGTCAAAAACCATAAAACCATAACGCAGGAATAAAATCCCGAACAATTTTCGTTGCATTTATGAATTGTGCACTGCGGTTCTTGGATGATTACATAATAACTTACCATTGAGTAAGATTTTTTATGTACAGTGATACAGTTACGGAACGAGCAGACGGCTTACCTGGTGTTAAGTGGTAATCTCTGCCAATAACAAGCAATGCGACTTGGGTCCTGCCCTACTTAGTGATATGCAACTCAAATAAATTGAAACAAATTTTCTTGATAATATTACAAAATATTTATTTTGTATTAGTATTGATTTCAGCACTAATCGGCACCCGATTCATACAGAGTAATAACTCTGTATGAATCATAGAGACTTCTTGCCCACGTATATAATAGAATAGCTGTTGCCCGCGACTTCGTCCGCGTGGAATTCGGTTTTATTATGCAACCCTATTTTACCCCTCAGAAAAGTAGCCTAAGTTACTCCTTGTTACATCAGCTATCTGCCAGTGAAAGTCCCGTCAAAATCGGTCCAGCCATTTCTGAGATTAGCCGGAACAAACAGACAGACAGAAGAAATTGAGAAAAAATATGTTTTGGTATATGTACCGTGTATACATCCATATGCACTTAGTAAAAAGCGGTTATTTTAATATTACAAACAGACACTCTAATTTTATTTATTTGTATAGATTACTCTAAGGCAAACTTACTACATCGTAGACCGCACTGTCAACCAGAAGCTTGTGTTATCTATAATATGACATTCATCTAACGATTTCCTTCAAGGCCTTTTCTTATGCAATTATTGAATAGTTATGTATTAGAGTTTCGTAGTGTACCCATAGTTTTAAATTTGTAATGTCACCGCTATGCGGGTCGTTGCGCCCAACAAGGTCTAAAATGTGAATAGAGGACATTATAAGCAAGGGATTACATTAAACCAGTGATGGATTACGGTGACTAAGCGGATATATGAAAGCAGATGTTCTTAGAATCGAGAACACTACCAATTTTCCGGTTGTGTTACCCACTTTGTTAGTTTTGGCCGAATGAGTTCTGCTTGACTGGATAAGCAAAATCATTTTTTACAATCATGAAGAAACCTTAATATAATAACAGGTCAAAATCAAAGTTAAAAAACCTTATTTCCGCAGAATTCATAAACAAATGGCTGGGAACGTTAATAATATTCGAAACAAAAGGTCACGCTTAATTATCGCTAAGTTTGACGCCTGTTCAAATCCTATCTGACCCTCCATGGTAAGAACACGCAAGAAAACCCGGAGGATTTCGCCTTTTCTTGAGGTAAACAAATAGTATTGGTTGACAAATAAACTTGAATGAAATAGTACATTTGTACTCGTTTTAATCAATCACCAATAGAAGGCCAAAACAATATCTTCACCACAATAAATCTTTGACAAATTATTGCTTGGACATTTAGGTATTTTAGTGACCATTTGTTGGATGTAATTTATTTAAATCACCGATACAATGATTGATAGCCCTTGTTATTCAGCCAAGTTATTTTTGTCTTCTTGAAGATATCATAATAAAATAGAATAATATCAATTGCATAGGCGTAGGCAGAGCATCAGTAGATTATAAAGACAATTTGTAAGATTTTACATCTTTATAAATAATAAATACTATACCCTCACAAATAACTCATCTAGCACTTTAATATATCACTTCAGTGATCACATATTTATTAGGTAAAGCTAGAGGAAGTCCAGGTAAAACAAATATCAGAAAAAATCAACTATTATCCGACCAAATTTAGCCAATAAGTCTTTCAAATGATGGAAACACTGCCAATTCCGAGAATGAGTCACGTTGCGGCGCCGTCTAGACTGGCTCGCGAATGCTGCGTTGTCTCAGCAATGACCATTTTTATCAGAGCTCCGTTTCCCATGTGGCTATGAGAATATCAGAGCAGATTAAGCGGTGGTCGTAATATGATGGTTCTCCTTATACTGGACATTTATTCCCACTTTTATCGCACACGAGGGGTAAGCATTTTGGGGAACGTTAAAGTACTTATATGACACGGGTACATCGTTTGGTACTCAACTATTTCATATTTTCTGTCTTCATATACCCTGACTAAGGGGAAGCATATTTTTTTTCAAATTTTCTCTGTGTTGCAGGTGGCATCTGTGATATTAGCACATTTCATCTAATGCAGCTAACATAACCAATAACTTAACTAGTTTAACACCCAGCAAAGAATTCTCATAAAATTATAATTTGAGTCCCATTTTCGCTAATATAAAAAAATGCGATATCGTTTCCCAATGTGAAGTTGCCTATTGAAGTTCTCTAAACTTTTGGGTAAAACCGTTATTATAATCTATGTATTTCAGCATGGGACGTAAATGTTTCTGGGTTAGTGTTTTGTAGGGCATTTGTATTTTGTACAGGCGATTGGTAATATAAATTTTATACCAAATACAGGTAATTTTAGTTTGCGATCATAAATATGTATTTTTTCACCAATTTCTATAGTTAAAACATGATTTTGTTTGGGACAGCAATAATTATTGTCCATCACAATGCCACATACAGAACCCAGATCAAGATGATTAATTGTCCACGTTTTTCGAACCATACAATACACATTGGGGAAATCGTCAGTACAATTCTGAAATCAGAAAAAACTGTTTCTGTGAATGTTCGTGTGACATGTTTTTTTGTTTATGAACTGATTTATGAGAGATGTAATTTTTTGTTTTTTTTTTATGATAGGTGGCATTTGTCGATTGCATATTACACCAGTCTTAGTTCATAATGTCCATGTCTGTTCTGATAACACCGCTGCGTTCGGTCGCCCTAAATTCAGATGTAGACGATTCTAAACAGTGTTAGACAGTCTGGACACTTGAGACTTTTAAGTGTAAAAATTGTGTTCTGAATTTCGCCTGGTGTAATAGGGTTTTAACCGTAACAGGAAGATTAAAGAAATATTTATAGATAACGTGAAGGAGCTCTTCCGCCTTATAGCTTTCCCATTAATAAACGGTTAAGCCCTTTCGTAAAATGCATAGACAGGTTTTTCTCCGGAAAGGCAGGCTGATCTTCAAGGGGCCGCTTTTCACCTAGGTTGGACTATCGCGGGTGCGTTGATGTGACAAGTGGTAAGCGCATTCTTGCCATTGTATTCCTTATAACTGGCCTCACAGCCCAGTTGGTAGTAACCCTGCCTTCTGCGCTGTAGGTCATGGGTTCGATTCCTACCCAGGACAAACATTTGTGTGACGAACATAGATATTTGTTGTCTGTCTGGGTATTGATATGTATTATATTTATGTAATTACAAAAGTATAAAAGTATTATATCAGTTGTCTGGTTCCCAAGATACAAGTTATGCTTAGCTTACTTTGAGGCTAGATGGCGCTGCGTGAAATGTCCACCAGGATTTAGTATTTATTATTATTAATAACGGAGTTAAAACTTCCAGTTAACCCCCAATAATCTGAAATAGGACCAAATCTCGTACTACCTAAATAAATCGAACAAGTCTGAGCGAAAGATCAAAAACCTTCGCATGTTTATATTTACGACAATCGATTCCCAGTTGTAGATTATTTATCAGACCATATTTACATAGGAACAAGAAAACGTTTCTTATTTATGAATCGTCCTATCCCAGTTTATGAATATATTTCTAAACGAATTCGGTCTTGTGTCCGCCATGATATTTCATATACCTACTCTATGAATTAAATTCCAGCCATGTATTACTACTGTATGGAGTGGGTAGTCGAGTGGTGCGTTTATAATCTGATCCAAAGATCGCTGCTTTAAATCCAGAGCATTTATTTAATCGCATTTAAATTTTTTGTGCTATACCTAACAAGTTCTCGTCAGTAGTAACTATAAATTCGAAGGCATTTGATATTTACCCTACCTTATTCCTTACAGGAATCTTATTGTGGTTGGGGAGTTCGAATTGCGATTGGGTAGTCTGGATTGGGATTGGGTAATCTGGATTGGGATTGGGTAGTCTGGATTGGGATTGGGTAGTCTGGATTGGGATTGGGTAGTCTGGATTGGGATTTGGTAGTCTGGATTGGGATTGGGTAGTCTGGATTGGGATTGGGTAGTCTGGATTGGGATTGGGTAGTCTGGATTGGGATTTGGTAGTCTGGATTGGGATTGGGTAGTCTGGATTGGGATTGGTTAAGTTAAAACATATTCACTCTGGCATTTCGTCAGTGAATTGGTTGGTGGATTGCTACAGCTTGTTTCCTTTTACTGAAAACATTAGTAACTTTTGTGGCATTCTATTCCATTAAAATCTTCAATCCTTCCCGTTAAAGAATAGATTAAAATATTCATAACATTTTGATTGCAACTTTCTGTATATTTGCAATAAACATGCAAAAAGCTACAATCAGACTTTACTTTTAAAAGAGCAACAACAAAAACCTAACGTAATGTAATGTGAGCTTTTTAAGGAAAGTGAATAGTGTAATTAAGGAATCAGTAATTAAGGCAAATGTGCACAAGGAAGCATGCGATCAGGCAATTATACATTGGGTTTATTTCCTGGAAATAAATGATTACTAATAATAATATAATACTGGTGGATTTTTGTGACGAACATAGATGTTTATTCTGTGTCTGGGCGTTTACAAAAAAGTATATAAGTATTATATCAGTTGTCTGGTTCCCATGATACAAGCTACTCGTATGCTTAGCTTACTTTGGGGCTAGATGGCGCTGTGTGAAATGTCCACCAATATTATTATGACTATTATTATTATTTGTAATTTGGAGCTGAGATCCCAACGTCCATTTTATTTTGTCAGCCCCATCTGTTCATAGTAACTCTCATCTAGGTGTTTCCGGTGACCCAACGAGCTTCCGGACTTCCTGAATATATTAGTCTGGATCTCGGAAATAACTAAAAAATCAGATGTCATTAAGTGCAGATAATAACTTTGAAACAAAAATATTATCCTGTCTACTTTTCTTACAAAGATAAATGGGTAGAAAGAGAGCTATAGGGGTAGTATCTTAAGTTTCTTTCTCTATTTTCTTCAATCGATTGTGATAGTGGTGCAACCCCCGTACGAGACAGATTTACACAGTGTGATTAAGTGCCGTAGGTCTCTTGGGTCTAGATGTTTTTTCTCATATACTGGCCTTATAGCTCAATTGGTAACAACCCTGCCTTTTTCAAAATTTGTGTAGATGTTTGTTCTGGGTCTAGGTGTTAATATGTATTAACACCCAGATTAAAATAAGAAATATTTTAAGTATTCTGTCAGTTGTACAGTTCCCATGATACAAGCTATGTTTAGCTTACATTGTGGCTAGATGGCGCTGTATGAAATGCCCATTAATATTTATTTATTTATTATCCACTAAACTGTCTTTATATAGAAAGCCTTAATTTTAATATATTCTTACTAAATGAAAGTGTAGAACCTTCTCGAAGTTCAGGTTGGTTTTGATATATTAATAATATAAGTTCTGCAAGCAACTGATGCGAGTGGCGGATTCTTTCCTGTATTGATAGAAATGTTCATAAGTTTTATGCTAACATGTTTTTAGTTAATGTCCGTATATATTTATTGTCTGTGGGATATTCAAAAATGCGGGGAAGCTTTACATACTTACAGATGTTGCGGTATTTATTCACAACTGAACGATATTTACATAGTTAAAATTCTAATTATATTCCAACACCCAGACTCGCCAAACAACAATTGCCACCCAGTCTCATTTCAGTGCTTTTACCGCTATGCACCCCAAGATACTAATTAATATATTGCTGTGGAATATATTTAATTAGTAACTAATTCAGTTAATGACTCTTACTTGTTTAAATGTCCTACTGGTATGTCTGCACTGTATTGAAATGTTTGGCAGAGAGAGATCACGCTGCGCTAGCCGCGACAGGCCGGCGCCATCGTTTGAGCTCATTCCAATTTTTGGCGGTTTCGCGAACAAAGCTTGCTCTATATTCAAGGAAAACATTTTTTTTAAGGTATTTGAGTAATTTTTAGGGTTCCGTCCAAATTTGAACTACTGTCCTACTTATTTATTAAATGACGTTATCAGATTAGTAATTTATTTATCTATTTAAGGGCAAATGACGCCAAAAACTTTAAAAATTGTCATTAAAAGAATCTAAACGACTGCATCTTTTAAACCGTAACATAAAGCCGGTAGAAATTTGCACATTGGTATGAGAAGGTGGAATGATTCACGTGCCTGTAATTTCACCGGCAATCACACCTTTCAAAGGAACAGAGAAACTTGAACGCATTGCTGCTTAGCGGCAGAAATGGGTTTGGTGGCAGTGGCTTCCCCGATCGAACTTGGCATTCTACGCTACAAAACACTGGTGACAGATTTTTTTAGTTTCTGGAGCCTACTAACAAGCAAGTATTGAAATTGTATAATTGAGTACTGTTAAATAAATACACTCAAATAATTCTTTAGACTCGGATAGTATACATACACAAGCTAGTATCCAATAAAATACTATAAAATCATTGCCCAAACGAAAACAATACATGAATTACTAAAATTGCAAGGATTCCCTTTTCAACAGTCTTAGAAGAAAAACCGTAATTCACTTTATTCTTTACTTTCCATTAATTACCTTTTTATTTCAAAGTATCAATGAATTTTGATCCAGCAAACGACGGAGAAAAAAAATAGAAGACTTACGTTATTTTAGTTAAGTTCTTAATTACTCACTGGGTACCTACTTGTTTCTTTTACTGCGCTCGCTTTTTAACTAATTTCAAATTTATTTTTTTGCTAAAAGAAGAGCTACACAATTTCTTATTAACGTAAAATAATGACAGTCAAAAGCAATACAGATATAACAAGAAAATAGGGGCTTGTAAAAGCGCGTTCGGAACGAGTCTGCTCGGACTATTCGTATCATGTTCAAGAGTAGTATGCGTACACGTTTCTAGTTCAAGAGATCCGAGTAAACTCGGACTACAGCATCCGATCAGAGTGAGTTCGGATCATGGTCTATTTTCACGAGATAATTTGAATGAATCTGATGAAATAAATTAGCAGGATATCAGAAAAAGCAAAAATCATTTTAACAAATAAAAATAATTGGAGTGTCTCTTTGTAATGTCAAAATAACAGCTTTATAAATATTAAAGTATGTAAATGGTATGTAAAACATGTATGTATGTTGGTTCCGACTAATTTCCCAAACCAATGCCTTGATTTTAACGGGACTTTCACTGGCAGATATCTTATGTTATAAGAAGTAACTTGGGCTACTTAAACTGATTAAAATGACTGGACCACATACCTAGCTACTCATTTAATCACAAACTAAATACAACACGGGCGAAGCCGCGGTATTAGCCTAGTTTACTTTAATACTTAAAGTATGTTGTGTTTTCTGTCTTCGCTAATTTATCAAGCAAATAGGTACTCAAATTGCTCGCTGTCACTAAGGAGACCAATGAAAATCGGGCGTTGTAAACTCGTATCAACTATAATACTTTTCGTGATAACTCCAATAAGATGTAGCTCGTACACTCGATCTGGGCACTTTTTTGCCATGAAAATCCTGCATTATTAGTATTTATAATAAAAAAGCAAACGAACTAAGTACCTAAAGTATAATTTCCGAAATTTGGCTCCTGAGTTGGTAAAAAGGGATTTGGAGTTGTGTTAACCTGTTAAAAGGGATTGTTTATAACTTGGTAATGATATTCATTGAAACAGACCTATTTCAACTTAAAAAGATAAAAAAGTATAACAAGTCAACATTAAAGTTAAAATAAATCTTATTATGTAGATGTACCAAACATTTTAAAATAATATTAGACTTAGAAACTACAATCCAGCCAGTTTCAAATGAAAGTTGTTGATGAGTTGCTTATTTTTGGTCCATTCTAAGTTCACAGTTGTTTCATTTTCATTGTGTACTTTTTTTACCAGAATACTGAAAACCAGACATGTGTTATAAAAAAGTAAATTTAATTTGTTTTATTATTAACTATAAATAATAATAATATTGGTGGACATTGCACCAGCTCCATCTAGCCCCAAAGTAAGCTAACTTAAGTAAGACAGCTGATATAATAGTTACATACTTTTTTTTTAATACACACTGACAAGAAGTAAACATTTATATTCTTCATACAAATTTTTGTCCTGAGTGGGAATCGAACCCATGACCTACAGCGCAGAAGGCAGGGTTACTACCAACTTAGCTGTGAGGCCAATCGAGTATACCTAAGGTAGCCTCTGGAAAATATTTCACTGATATACAACTAGTTTATCCTTTAGTAATATAAGGCTGTTTTTGTTATATAATATATAATATCCCTGGATCTAGAAGAAGCCAGTGAAATTTAATTGCATACCCTTTTAGATGACTTCATGAGTTATTCTCATAAGGCTCTCGTAAGGCGCTGTATCGAGTCAAATCGGCCTGGTTATATCACGTGAGCTGTAAGTGAATTAACGTTATTAGTCGTATTGGCTGAGGTGAGATTGCATTGGCGACGTCCAATCTATCGCACGCGCCAAACGACGCCTAAACGAGTTTTGTAGCTAATAAGAGGAGATTAAGTGCAAACAACTAGGAAGAAAGCTTGTTCTTCTTTCTACTACTTCTCAAGTTTGTTACCATGGATTCTAGACAATCTCAAGTTTATTTTATAACTCTTTAACTTTCATTAACTAAACATGAGATTGTCTCAATAAATACCATTTCGCAAATGAAATTTAGAATTGTTGTATCACAATGCTTTACCAGACTTAACAATATACCTCCCTACTTTTTTTATGTCATATTAGTGACAGAAGGAGCTGACGGCCCACCTGATTTTAAGTGGTAACCGCCGCCCATAGACAACGGCAATACGACTCAAGTCCTCTCCCCCAAAGTACGAGATGAATCAAGTCGCATTACTTAAGGTTAACGTGAAAAGGTGGAATTTGTTTTTTTTGTGGCAACACTATATAAAGTAAAAATACTTTATACAGGGTTGCGTTTTAATTACGTATCACCTGGTAAGATAACTGTTACCCGATGGTGGCTATTAAGTCTGGATAGGGAACTTGCTACCGAAACACACCGTTTGGTACTTGGCGGTAGATTTTCAAGTAGGTAGCCAGCCAGGCATTGTCTTATTACCACGTTAAGGTTTCTCCAATGTGTTTTTTTAACTAGAAGTTAGAGCTATTTATAGGATTCGAACCCAAGACCTACAGATCGTAAGCCGACGTCAATATAAACTGAGCCTTCATAATTAACACACACTATTCTCGGTTTGTTTGGTACAGCTCATTTTGGTACACAGAGAAAATGTAATTTCGACCGCATGTAATGTAATCACTAGGCTTTAGCTTAGTTATACCATAAGTATAACTGGTATAAGGCGTATTGGCTTTTTTTCAGGTCTTTCTGATAACACCATTTCTTGAAACCCATGTTTTTTATTTCCCTTTTCCCTAAATATTTGACCGCATAAAGTTTTTTCGAAAACTTGACTGCACCAATGAATAATTTTCATTTTTAGGGTTTAGTACTCAAATCCTGTCTAATAATACATTTACACGGCTAATTCGAAAACTCACCGTGCCTCAAAAATTATACTTAATTTCTGCTTTTCAAATGTCCTTATGTGCACACACGCATGTAATTTGATCGGATCTATCAGCCAATTTGCGTCCATCATCCCTGATTCAATGGTAGTACCCTCGGGACTTCAACGCAACTGTAAGTAGATAACAAATTGTGTCAGGAATTTCAAGCGGCTGACCTGGGTTCCGTATGCTTCACACAGGGAGTATTAACCTGTTTTTCCTATGTGATACCGTTACGGAACGAGCCGATGGCCCACCTGGTGTTAAGTGGTAACCTCTGCCCATAACAAGGGATGCGACTTGAGTCCTCCCCTACTAGGTACGACAAGGCCCAAGTCGCATCGTATGGACTCGTTACTCTGAGGCGAGTGGGTGGAATGTCACACGTGCCTGTATTTCCACCTTTGAAAAAATAAAAATTCTATCTACTCCATAAAAATTAAGTAAAAGCAGTCTGGAGAAGTCTCCTCGTTGACCAAACCCTAAGTGCGGTGGAAGAATTCGGAGGCAATTTTATAGCGTACCTACCTGTTCATTTTCTGAGCACAAAGTTTGTTCTTGTTTGTGTTATATAGGTAGATATCTGATATCGCTTAGGAACCCTAGTGTAACCATTTATTTTGTGAGTGGTTGTCCGTAAAAAATTTGGTAATTCTTTTGGAAACGAACTAAAATAAGTTTTGGATTCAAACATCTTTTCTCTTCGTAAAAAGAAAAGAAACTATAGTGTCATACTATAAATCTATAAAACATGACAACCATAGACAATTATAGATAGAGTAAGTAATCCATCACGTTTAAAATATGTCAGCAACCTGACATATCTTAAATTTATCGTACTTTGACAGTTCTAAAATTCAGAATATGTTCTGTGTCCGATTTTTCCTTTCAATTTAGTTAGAATGAGATGAACGTGTAATTAGTTCGTTGTATTATTACACAGAATTACCACTACTAATTACAAAGCTGGGATAAATAGCCCATACCATCATTTTTATTGCCTTTAATGTCAGACGGGGCTCAGTTGAAATCTTATTTTTGTTATTCAGTGCAAAATAATGTGGGTGCTTTTGGAAATGTAGGTAGAATATATGATAATTGGTCGATCGAACTCGAAGAAGGCGTGCGAATATGCGAAAAGCCATGTTTTGGTAAAATAGCTTAACGACGTTGAATTATCGTAGAACTGCAAACCCAAAAACATGACATCACCCAATTTCATTTGGACTCGCTTGGCAGCTTATGGTTATGTATTTTGAATGTCCCATTAGGCTGAAACTAACGATCTGCTCCTTTCAGTTGAGGGTGAGTGAGTAGCGTCGTTTAAGTTTCGTGCGAAATTCTCGGGATAACGGCTCATAGAGGCTAGAGTTGGCCATTTCTATTCTTTTCCTTACTATCGAGTTTTAAATGACGATGAAGTGGTGATGGGTTTAAAAACTCAAGCATTAAAAGAGTTCTGCACGATATCAGTGATTTTCTGTGAACAAGATTAAACGATCATATAAAATACGTTTATTGCAGTCGCTTGGACTGTGGGGCTGGCAATAACTTATCTACAAACCCGCCTATCAAATAAATTAGATAAGTTTTATTTGCCTATTTCGATGCGGAACCCTTAAGTTTATAACTTTATCATATGGATAAAATCATGAAATATGACTTATAATGCTTATCGCGTGAATGTAGCCAAAAGAGATGTCATTTAATTTTATATAAACAAACTTTGGTTCAAAGTAATTATTTACATCAAACATGAGAAGATTAAAGTGTATACAGGTGAAACAGTTACCAGTTGACGTATTTATATGGAGAGTTCAGTGTACGTAATACTTCAATTAAAAATTATTTCACGGATTTAAATTTCAGAAAACTACAGCCGGTTTTACCTTTTAAAATAAGTTAATGAAATTATCATATAATTGTTTTTTATTTTGCTTATATTTAAATAAAAATAATAATTTTTTCTTTTGTTTATGTGATATTAGTGACGGAGCGAGGTGACAGCCCACCTGATGCTAAGTAGTAACCGCCACCCATAGACAACAGCAATGGGTATGACTCAAACCCTCTCCACCATAGAATAAAATTATAAAAAAAATACATATAAAATACTGATCGTTCAAAGCCCGTATGAATTCTTCCCGTCCGTTGGTTGATGAAAATAATACAAGAGGCGATGAGATGATTAGAAGAAACTTTTTTTTTATGAATTATGATTTTTCGATTTCCCAAATGTTATCTATTTTGGGTAAATCCAATATACGATATCTCATTTAAGTTTGTAGTTTCAATTCAATTGTATTAATGTATTTTGTCACTGATTCTCACTGATACAGTAGGGAAGTTTTAAATTGAATAAAATATTATGTGGATGTTTTCTCGTGTTCTTACTTTTTGTCCCTTCACTGGGCCCACTGGTCCCAACTGGGTATCTTGTCTGATCTGATCTTATTTCTCGTCAGCGTATTAATTTTATTGATAAGCCATGTTTTTCGGTCTTATCTCTAAAACAAAATAAATTTAGGTCAACTTTTGATGGACGTCATAATCTTTTCTCACCTGTACACTCATCGTCATCCAAAACAAAATAAACAACAAAGTAAGACCACGAGAAAATTACCCATTTTTCTTTTCAGAGGACGTAGCACGTAACACGATAATGCTGAAAATGAAATGAGAAATTACCACCGACGAAAAGAGACATTTCATTTTATCAAAATTTTCATAGATAAAGTAAATTAATTGTAAATAATTGTAGTATATAATGCTGATTTCGAACGGTTTGCACTAATTAAGCTTGTGACACAACCATTTTAGTTTGCAAAGTTATATATCACTTTGGAACTCGCCTTGAAAACGGCACCATAACTCGTTAGAAGATATTTAAAACAATAACACAATTATTTCAAGATATCTACATCCAGAGTTTCAATACAGCGACGGAATGCATCGGTGTTCTATCAGTCTTGGCACCAAACCTGCTTATTTATATTGATTCAGTTAGTACCTATTCCAGGATTAGAGCTGGCGGTCCACCTGATGATTAGTGGTAACCGCCGCCCGGAGAAAACAGCAATAGGTACTACTCAAGTCCTCTTCAACAAAATACGAGATGACACAAGTTGCACTGCGTTGCGTCCATCACTCCACGACGGGGATGTTACGTCCCATGCGCCTGCAATTTCACCGGCACCCACTCCCTTCCACCGAAACACAGCAACACGAATGCATCACTGCTTGGCGGCGGATTATCAGGTGTGGTGGCAGTACATCTCCAGGTGAATTTAGCACAAGTTCTCTGCTAATAAAACCAAGTCCAGTAATAACGGTTTAAACCTTCCATAGTAGCTAAGTACATTCATTTTACTCCAATACTTTTTTATTCCAATCATCACGGCGTAGAGTTTTCGATCGGGAGAACAACCTACTTACTGAGTGAACGGCCAATCTAGTGCAGGACCCAATCGGGATTGGGTGATGTCATTAGCGATCGATTTTCTATTTTAGGACAAGTCGGATCTTCGTTGATGATTTCCTATACTATTTTGTGAACGTACCTACAAGCCTCTAGTGTTCTCATAACACAGGCCTTCTCTCGTCAGAATGGAATGAATGAATGGGCTAATCTAACATTAGTGTCCATTCCGCAATTGTAAGTCAATCAAAGTCCAAAAAATCTTTATTCCTTTATTATAAAATTCATAAAGAAATGGCTTGGAAACGTCAATAATTAATGTTCAAAACATAAGGTCACGCGTAGTTTTCGCTAAATTTGACGCCTATTCAAACCCTATACGCCCCTCCAAGAGAATAACAGCCAAGTAACCCCGAATGGAGGGATTCCTTTTTCCGCGAGCACAATCCGTAACAATTTCAGTAAATCTATGTTACATTTAGTTTAACTGGGAGTTCACTTAATTTCGTAATTCAAAAGGTCCATAAGTAAATCGAGATGTACCACCTCAAGTCAGGTATCGACTGAAGGTGGTAATGATGGAGGTGGAACAGAGAGAAATGCTACCGAGCCGTAATTAATGCCCGGAGCACATTCACGTAATAAACACGAGGAAAATGGCCTCGATCCGCGCTATTGCTCCGAACTATTGCAGCCTTACTCAAGTAATGGTCAGCTTGGGAGTTCAGTTGACCTACCTCACACTAGAGTAGATGTTAAGATGTAACAAGGGAATAAACAGAGCAAGCCTGTTGGATTAATTCTACTCCAAAAGATAATTATTTGAAAAAAGCGCTTTGTTCATCTAACATAAACACGATAACTTTCTAAGTGTCACCCACAGTCCGCAGATTGTGAATTTCATGAGACATTGCGAGAAATTCTTTGATAAAATAAGTAGATAGATATCTAAGTAGAGAAATGAGGGAGGCTAGCGAGCCGTAATTAATGCTCACAGAACATTCACGCAATAAACGCAAGAGGAAAATGCCTTCGAACCCTGCTATTACTCTCTAGCAGGGATGCTCAAATTATAGCCCGTTTTGTTACAATTTGCTAATATATAAACGATATATTCTATTCATTGCATATTTATCTTAAATTCCTGTTAAAATTTACACGTACTTTAAAAATCTAATCAGCGTATAAAGTTTTTTAACTATTACTAACTTAACATCAATGTATTTTTAATAACAATGCAATATTGTATTATATGATATACACTTACAAGCTTTGCTTTTATCTACAAAAATTTTTTAAGAGTGTAGATGCTTCTTGTTTGACATACCTGTTAAGTATTTACAATGTAATACTTATCACAATTCATTGCACGATGTTACTCGTTTGCCTTTAAGTTTCCATTTATAACTGCAACGTTAAAATCATATCGTTCAAGTCTCTTCGTTTTAAACAAAATTTAAACTCTGCTGATGGTGACATCTCAGCAGTAGGTAGGTACTCCAGAGATAAAAGCAATCTATGCGGTCGAGATACCAAATAAACAAATATAAAATGCTTACAAAATAACATACCATACGCTATATAATACTCTCACTCTATTTACCTACTAACTCTTCGTCGAAGGATAAGTAGGTACCTATAATTCTCAGCAGTCGCTAACTCCATACGCGTCGCAAGCCCGCGGATATAATAAGTTGGCTATAGCTGCTTAAGTGACATATCAAGTACCTATAACTGAAATTAATTCGTGGATACTTATTAGATCGTTTGCTGCGTGGCAGCATTAAAATAATTAAACAGATATAGGTAGTAAATGACTAAACACGAATCGAACCGAACGGGTGCCAAATCTAAAATGATTAAATAGGTACCTAGTAGTTAATGTGTGTTCTTGTACGTAATTAAATAATTGGTAAGTGCAAGCAATTTATGTTAATCACTCTATACCCCAACTTAATTAAGTACCTACTTACAACTGCTTTCAGATCGGAAATTATGACTATTTAATTATTTCTTGAGTATCTGGGTACTATTTACCAAAATTACTTTAGAGTACTGCTACTCTATATTTAAATTTGCTGAATCGTGTCTCTTTCATCGCATGATCTTTGAAGGAACCGACCATTACCAAATACGCTCAATAATCCAGATTTCCATAAGAAGTCTCTTGCATATAGATTGTTTGTCGCAAACAACAAAAAGCAGACGATTAAAAATATTACATAGTTTTCGAAACACGAAAAATAGATAACAAAAAAGAGCCATGAAGAATGGTTTTTCTTTTGGTTTTTTTTATGTGATCCAGTTACGGAACGAGCCGACGGCCCACCTGGTGTTAAATGGTAACCTCGGCCCATAACAACTGATGCGACTACGGTCTTCCCCTACTAGGTACGACAAGACTCAAGTCACATCCTATGCGCCCGTAACTCTGAGACGTGCAGGTGGAATGTCTCTTGTGCCTGTAATTTCACCGGCAGCCACACCTTTCAAACCGGAACACAGTAACGCGAACGCGTTACTGCTTGGCGGCAGAAATGAGCATGGTGGCAGTACTTCCCCGGACGAACTTGGCGAGAGTTCTACTGCTCTTAAAATGGTGAGCACAACTCTATAGTTGTTATTCAAGATTTACTATAGCGACATCTTTTAACAGGTTTACAAACTATGAGATGAAGTTTTAACCCAGAGATGGCGCTAGTTTTGTGGCTCTTGGCAGTGGTTTTTCCACCTTAGCCAAAGTCATTTTGTAGATTTGTTTGAGTAGACAAGTTAAACAAGTGAGCCTACTTGAATGGCATTTTACCACATCAAACTGCAATTGCATAATGAGCAATTCCAACGTGACTTGTAAGCCAAGCCAACACTACCACGTGTTAAATTTATCGGAAATTATTTAAAACTTCTTTCATTTTTAAGAAAATCTAGATTTCGAATGGAATAGACCAGATAGGATAGTACGTTGGCAACATTTATAATTTGTGAATATACTACAGAATACAGTACATACGCCTAGGACAGTTTAATTAAAACTGAGCGAACTTTTTAATAAAGTAAATAAAATTTATAAATTCGGTATTTGTTATATTGACCTTTTGGGCATTTTCTACGTTTGCCATTGCCAATACTGACATCTGCCATCTACCATTGGCAGTATGGTAGTTGTCAATATTGAAAAATAAAAAAATTGATGAGTGGCCGATGTTTCGGGTTTTTCTAATTTAGCCTGCAATTGTTGATTCTGATTGAAGGTGAAGTTATTTTTTAAGCTATGACTTTAGTACTCATAAACGCTATTAAACGTCTCCACATAACAGCAAAAGCGCAAGTCAGAGTATTCTCATCAAACATAACCCCAAATGCAGTCGTTCCGTCGAACGGCAATTTCGAAGTAACCAGAAAAGAATGGAATTTCACACCGCTATACACAAAGCCTCGGGAAGTATGGATTGAGAATCTGGATACGATTGAGGAGAAGAAAGTGGGTTTATTCGAGTTACATCCACAGGTTTACGCGGCCTCTCCTAGACTTGATATAATACATCGTAACGTTGTGTGGCAGCAGAAATATCGCTGGGTGTGTTGGGCGCACACGAAGACCAGGGCTGAAGTACGCGGTGGCGGTCGGAAGCCGTGGCCACAGAAAGGTTTGGGTAAAGCCCGTCATGGATCTATACGTTCGCCTCTGTTCAGAGGAGGCGGCATCGCTCACGGGCCACGTTCAGGCAAAAGCCACTTCTTCATGCTACCCTTCCATTTGAGAATCCACGGGTTGACATCTACATTGTCA
This sequence comes from Chesias legatella, assembly GCA_947359385.1. Classification (NCBI taxonomy): domain Eukaryota; kingdom Metazoa; phylum Arthropoda; class Insecta; order Lepidoptera; family Geometridae; genus Chesias; species Chesias legatella. The sequence goes on along the minus strand of OX375774.1, from coordinate 7,020,715 downwards.
GCGAAACTTGCTCAGGATGACTTGCATGTGGTCAAAGATCTTGAGCTACCAACCGATGAAACAGAATACCTGAGTGAGCTCATTGACCAAAGAAATTGGGGTCCGTCTGTTTTAATTGTTGATGAGTAAGTATAATTTTGCTTCACAGAGATTTTTTAGCATTAATGAGATGGTTTATCAACCCTTTTATATCTATTACCACAATATGTAATATCATTACTTTATAACTTATAATATATTTTTTCACATTCCCATATCTCCCTTTTTCTGTTGAAATATTTTCATAGATGTCATTTTCAGTGTCTTTAGCATGGTGGTTGACCATTAAGACAATCCTTGTACCCGTTGCTATAACACCCACATCTCAAGGGATCCCAGGAGCCCAAATATGAATAAATCCTTTGGATGTTGTTAACACAATATTTTCGAGGATTGTTTACTGGTTTAGTGTAGTATATATATATATATTTATATACTGAGTTGCCATTATTTAGATAACCACATAACGGCCAATACAATACCTTAGTATTATTATTTGGTTAAAGCCTGCCATTACACCAATGTGGCATTGGAATTAGGACTACTATTCATTTCAATTTTGGAAAGAATAAAGTGGCTGCTGGATATAAATTTACCAGTAGAATTGTTATGCAACATACTACATCAATCCTTATGAAATTCATGAAAATGAAAATCAGGATCAGAGTATACATAATTATTTAGGATAATTTGTGTATTAGAATTTATAATCATTCAATTATTTTGTTTGTTTCAGCACTGATTATGCACCAAGAAACATTATTGCAGCTTCAGACAGTCTTCCACATGTGAATATAATGCCAGTATATGGACTTAATGTTTACTCCATGTTGAAACATGACACCTTAGTCCTCACACAGGCAGCGGCAGAGAAAATTGAAGAAAGGATACTTACCCATTTACATTCAATCACTACAGACAAAGAAGCCCAGTTTAAATTAGATCAAGTTTAGATAGTATTTTAGAGGATAAAATAATGTTCATTTTACACCAATGTTGTTTCAAAATAAATAGCTATTAGTTACAAATTTTATTTATTAATAAAATAGTCATTATTAGGAATGTCAAGTTTACAAATGCACCAAATCGGTCAACAATCAGTCTGACCTTTGTTTCTTCATGATCCATTCTCAGGACTGTGCCTGGGATGCCTGCAACAATAAAATGTGTAGATTAATTTAATATGCAAACATAATTATTATTAAATTCACACTTTTTACCATAAAGGTATAAATTTTATTTTCATCACAGGTAAAATAGTTCTCCATAACTGCAAACATTATAATATAGAACAATGTATGCTGGCTAGGTCTGATTGCTTGTTATGTGCAGATGTTACCACTTAACAAGGTGGGCCATCTGCTCATCTCGTAAGTTTCAAAAAATCAGATACCATAACCCTAAAAAACGAGAGGAACTTCAGAGAGGAATTCCCCCTTCCCAACGCTACACAGAGGATCCGTTGCCTGAAAGATGAGTGAGGTGAGCCAGTGTTCCAAAGTACCATAAAAAAATAAAATAAACGATTATAAAACATAGCTGTACCAGGACGGAACAGAATCCTGACACAAGGTGAATTACCTGGGGCCCCTTAAGTTCTTATGCTTGCCTGTAGTCCCAGCAACATGTGGGCTGACGGAACACAGACCAATAGAAGTCTAGAGTGGCCTTCCAGATGCCACCTTGAAAGGCTACATTACATACATACATACATACAAGAAGATTTCCCTTATAAAAAGAGTTTGCAAAAATGGCCCTAGTCATTTGATCTTTTAATAATATACTTTTACCCTGGAACAATAGTACAGCTACTACAACTAGTATCTGTAGAATGGATCAGGAGCAATCCACACCAGTAAAGTTGCATATAAAAATGGTTGTCTGTGAAGTCGGTTTACTGACGATAGTTGAACGTGACAACGTCTTAAGAAAATACTGATGGAATGGTAGCATTTTTCAAAAGAAAATTTTAATTTCATTTGTTTAATAGATTTGTATGTATATAGAGAAGGAGGTAATTGGAAATCACAATGAAATTGATCAAGTTAGATTTATTTGTACGCATAAATACAATTATGTCAATTTTTTTTTTACAATTTAATAGTTTTACACTGCACTTGATACTCGATCAAAACATGTAAATGTAAGTATTAGCAGCTGTCCACGCAGACGCATCGCTCACTCAAGTAAGAGAGAGACGGATGTCGAACGCTGCCGAACGCAAAGGCCGATTGTGCTTCTTTGTCGCTCGTTCCGCGCTCTCGCTTGCACTTGCACAAGCCTTACATGGAACGCCTCAGAGCGAGGTAACGCCGCATGAGTCATGTTTTTTCGTGCGTGCAGCCGGCTCTATCGAATTATAAGACGTTGTCACGTCAAAAATGATTATCTCATATTACTTAATATTTTCAACTGAGAGGTTATAATGCATATTCTGCATATGCATTCTACCTCGAAATTACTTGCTAAAAACTGATATAACCAAGTAGCTTACTTTACTGCTGGTCGGTTCCACTTCACATCCTGCCATTTTCTGGCGTATCTTCCACCTCAGGTCTGACCAGTTATTCTCGCCCGGTACATTAGGCTTATACTTTGCCCAAAGCGAGGTATAGTAGTGGTACAAAGATACCGGATCACATTTCTTCTGCACTGGTGGCTTTGCTACTTTGATTACTGAAATATTAAAAGAGTTAAGTCTATGTAAGTTAACTGGTACAAGGATACATAAAATTGTTAGTTGGTGATGCCTAATTTGCTCGCTCCACTTAAAAAATAAAGGATGGGATTATTCATTTGCTGGCTGGAGTAAACACATCTGACAAGCATAATGTTCATAGTTCATTAGGATGAAGCCATTACTTTTATTTCACTAAAACTCCTTCACAAGAGTATTATTTTGACCTCAAGTTTCAATCCCAAGGTTGCTGGTTCAAATCCCAACGTACAACGATAAGATTTTCATTTGAAAAATTTATGTGTGCAATACAACATACTCTAAATGGCTGATGAAAACATTGTGAGGAAACATACATGTCCTATAATCAAAAATTCGAAAACATGCACAAAAGCAATCTCTTTGAGGGGCTTTCACCAAACTGACTCTAGAGAACCAGTGACTCATAGTAATAACATTGGAGTATTAAAAGACCAAATAGAATAACAAAATAATAAAATAATAATAATAATAATAAAAATATAATAATAATAAAAATTCTTTAAGTTCACAAGTTTCCTAAACTGTACTACCTCATGGTGGAAACTTCACTGGTTTCTGTGTTATTTATTAGTGTTATGCTGACATAATTTATGTACTGTATGTTTCCCAAATAAAGCAAAAAAAAAACAAAAATCTGTTAAGAACACAGATTACTTGATACTCAATTTTACATAACAAATTTGATCATTTGGTTTATGATATTAGAACAATACAAGATTCTTGTTACACTCACTATTATTATTTGAAGTAACAGTTCTCTCCTTAGCAGAGTCTGCCCTGCTATCCGGCTTTCTTTCAACTCTCACACAGGAACAGGCTCGTCTTAATGACTTTTCCTCTTCATGTTGCGCCAAATTAGGGACAGACCGTACCATTCTTATATTTAATCCTGGAACTCTCTTTTTAAGGCACTCTCTAGAACAGATGAGTGGGATTCCATCCTGGTTTTTCGACCTGGTTCTCGAGGAGAATGTGCTAGCACTGTGAAGTCTCTCAGGACCTGGAGTCTCTTCCTTGTCCTGGACACTTGTAGCCCTGCTCCTATTTTCCAGGTCATACTTAATAAGTTTCTTCAAGTCTAATAAAATAATACAAGACCAATGTTAAATTACATATCCAAAAAAGTTTATTTCAGTCAAGTTTCTTGCTCCCTCGATACATGCCTAATGAGGAAGCTGACTCCCAAATTTTGACTGACCTTATAGCTCAGTTGGTAGTAACCCTGCCTTCTGCGCTGTAGGTCGTGGGTTCGATTACCACCCAAGACAAACATTTGTGTGATGAACACAGATGTTTTTTCTGTGGCTGGGTGTTAATATGTATGTATTTAATGTAAAAAAGTATTTAAGTATTATATCAATTGTCTGGTTCCCATGATACAAGTTATGTTTAGCTTACTTTGGGGCTACATGGCGCTGGGTGAAATGCCCACCAATATTTATTTATTTAGATATATGCAGTCAGGACAATTAACGTTCCTAATCATTAAGCCAGTGATATCTAGTTCTCTGTTATTGCTATAATAGATACGTTTTTCCTATTCTTTTTTTCTACTAAAAGTTGGTATTTCCAATTTTGTATCTATAAAACAATATGTTACTGTACTGTAGTAATGAAAAAAGAAAAAATACAAGAACAAACCTGTTATGAAGTACTTCAAAACTTCGCCGCTGATGTTTTGTATTCCCAGATTGTTGAGATACCTCAATATTTCTCTTGCATCTAGTTGTGAAGTTACTTCATAGTATTGTCTATCCATCATAATAATATCCGAATACAGCATTAAAGCACAAGAGATACTTATTTTGAAGTGCAACAAATGTGTACAAACTTTACAGAATTACACTTAATAGTTAGCTAATTTTGATTTCAAAAATAACGTATCACCAGGACGTGCTTGCGTATAACGCTTTACAATGAATGATACATAAAATAAAAGTACCAAACATCAAACATATTCGTAATCTGTTCATTTGTCACTATGTAGCAATGACGTAATGTTGCCAGTATAAAATTGAAAGTATGTACGTATGTAAAGTGGACACTGGGACGGGAAAGCTACCAAAAACAAGGCAGTACATACATTATTTTGAATTAAAAAAATATATATATATTATATAGGATTAATGTTATTTTGATTATTATTCACAAGTGTAAGTATAAATTTACAATTACGGGAATATATAATAATGAAACAAGCGATACAATCCTACTAAAATTATAGCAATTCGGTATAAATAGGTACAATATAAATAAACAAGACAGAATGCTCTATCAGTTTCATTGATATCCCGAAGAACTTTCAACAATATTCAGTCCGTAGAAAACGTTATGTATTATGAGTATGAAATTAGCTAGGCGAACTCATTACATGCTACCCGAGTCAGAAGTGATCAATTATCTGTTCTGAATCAGGAATAATCCAGTAGGTAGCCCTTTTTAAAGTTGCAATCACCATTACTAATGTCAATTTTTATGGTGGCTTGTTAGTATTATTTTAGTACAATTAAAATTTTGGCTGACTGTGTTTACATTACCATTTGCCTCTTAGAATCGACTTTTTTTCTACTCTGTGGTTCCACCATCTCGTTCAGCAACCTTGAAGTTTAGTGGTGTATGTTTAGCATAAGCCAACGTTTAGGAATAGAAGAAGTACACATAGCTTGTGCATGATAAATGCAATAAATGCAACACGTGACACGTACCATAAATTGGTAAAAATGTAGACTACAAATCACAAGAAAAGACAGAAATGTTCTTACTCAAATGTAAAATAAAAATTGTGGATATTTCAATCAAAGGTATTTGGCACATATTTCGCTTAATGTAAAGTATAGCCTAGGTATTAATACCTACTAATTTCATTTTATCACTTGTTTTTAAAATTCTTTCTAATTACAATTTATATCACTAGTTTCAATAACCTATTATTGAATTGTTTTGGTTAATATAGTAATGTGCGAATGCGAAAATACTGCTTAAGATTCAGTTATATTAGTTACAAGTCTATTTTTTTCCTATATCAAATTACCGAAGATAAATATATAAATAAAACAGCCTATTATTTGTAGAAATATGCGTCAAATTATGTTCCTATTCGGAATGTAGCTTGCTACATTGGGAACAATCCTTCCCATTTTTAGGAATGGAGGTGAAGAAACTGGGAATAACCAAATATGTGTATATTAGCTTTATATAGTTTATTTATTTATTTACAAGATCACCATGATAATATGTGTAAAAATTAAAAATAAACAGTAAGAATAAGTTGAGTGCTACTACAATGAAAGGCGAAGATTACAAGGATTATGATTTAAAGGGAGTAACATAGTATTTTGATACTTCCTGCATCTTATAAATTTTGTTCATACTTGAGTGTGTCTAGTCAAGTAGCTAAATAAAGTTCTTGTTACTCTCTCATCTCACTTACATATTTTTTTCTGTCATAAAATTCAAATAGGTAGTTATCAATAATCATTACTTTCAGTTTGGGATCCTTAATTACTTAATTTTATAATTAATTATCTACAATTCCATTTGGATTCCAGTAGTTACAGTTTTTTTATAGGTAAAATAACCAAAAAAAGTAAACAAAATAGTCTATAAATAGTCAACAATAAAAGTTCAGGGCATCACCTAATTATTATTTATTTATTTACCTACCTATCTCATAGTGATACACTGAATGCAATTAAGATCCAGTACTTGTCTATGAAGCAGATAATCAATCCTTAGTTTTTAAATGGTCAAAATAATTCACTTCTGTAAATATTTTCATTTTATTGGCAGGTTATTAAACTTATGAAATAAAACTTTTAATGTTGACTATACAATAGCAAAAATTAAATTGTCTCTACAAGCTCTCTATACAAACACTTTTTTCTGGTTTCAGAAATAAAATATATACGTTTTTATGTATTTATCTATATTGTACATTCAGACATATAAAAAGTACATATGAGGCAAAGCATTAGCCCCTTGCAAGAATCGATCCCGCCACCCTTGCGGTTACTTGAACATCACAAATATCAGCAATTGGGCATTCAAGAACTTAATAATGACCACAACACACTAATGTCACATTATACCAACAACTTAACAACTTAATGGAATAATACAGAACTGCCATTTTATCTCTATAATAGTACTTAAGTAGCAAATAGCTTAATTACATTTGTGTATGCGTGTACTGTGGTTTGTATTGCTATAATGTACTTGGTATCAATCGTCATAAAACCACTGTGCTATCACATTTTACGCGCAGAGCTCGCTCATCGCTGTATCATAGACGACGCGCGAAGTATACGCTATGGCAGCAAAATACGAGAATAATCCGGCCATCGCTAATTTCATCGAATATTTGAAAATTCCGAGTGTGCAACCAAACGTTGATTACGGTGAGTTTTCATTAAAAGTTTTATATAATTAATCATTTGTTAGCAGGTAGCTAATACACATAAAATGGTGTAAAAAGTGTTAACTAGCGCCTTTTAAAAACTTAAACCGGCACGTAACTAATGTCGTAAGTTCCTAAGTTTATCTGTTGTCTTCTTTTATTTAATGTAGTAATGTAGGATATAGAACGAGCTGACGGCCCACTTGATGTTAAATAGTAACCGCCCCCCATAGACAACAGCAATACGACTCAAGTCCTCTCCACCAAAATACAAGATGGCTCAAGTCGCATTGCGTTGCGTCTATCACCCCGAGACGGAGATGTTACGTCTCATGCGCCTGCAATTTCACCGGCACTCACTCCCTTCCACCGGAACACAGCAACACAAGTGCATCACTGCTTGGCGGCAGATTACCAGGTGTGGTGGCAGTACTTCTCCGGGCAAACTTAGCACAAGTTCTACTGCTACTTAAGTCTTTTTTATATATTTTTAGTTATGATAACATATTCATCTTAAATTATAAATAAATAACTTATTAATTATAGGATAAGCGAATACGTAGTGGCTTTAGTACATTTACGATTAAATTCTCTATTTCGTGTATAAAAAAATGTTTACAAATTAAACAATATATGAAATACATAACGTTAAAATGTAAATAACATGATCGTTTATCTTTATAATTATGTATGAAAATGATGTTAACTCAAGATAAGATAACATACCTTCCATCACTTACCTATATAAGACACGAAAATGTGATAATTCCTTAAACTATTGAATAATTTTATTCAGTATTAGAATGAATACCTGCGAGATTTTTAAATAATATGATCAACCATACCCATTTCTGCCGCCAAGCTGTAATGCATTGGCATTACTGTGTTTCGGTTTGAAAGGTGTGGCTGCCGGTGAAATTACTAGCACTTAGGACATTCTACCTTCAAGTCTCAGAGTTACGGGCGCATACCAAGCGACTTGGTATTTTTCTACTTAAGTATTGATTGTTATGGGTGGAGGCTACCACTTAACACGAGGGGGCGTTTACTAATTTAAACTTTATAACATTAAAAATAAGAATGCAGATATTTATCTTCACACCATTATACAATTAGGTACCATAGTTATGTACATATTTCACAACAACAAAATAACAATCATTCCTAGCTAAAAAGAGAGTTAATTATTTTAATACTAAGCATAACGTTGAAGTTAAAAATAATCAAAAATGTAATTAAAAAGATATCTCGTGCAATCGTTATTTTTACATAGTACACAAATAGCATTAGATATGTGAGTTAACGACAAAATAAAACATAACGAATTCCTTAGTTCAAACAGCAAATCTGCTTTGCGGGACACTCGCAACCAGGATATAATTATCGACTCAATTGACACTTGGCACTAGGATGAAGTGCCCTATTCTAGTCAATAAATGCAATTGGATAATTGATGGCTGCAATTTATCAGCAGCCCCCTTACACACATATTCACATTGAAGGGACAGAACAATCAGTAATGATATATTAGGCCTCATTGACAGGCTTCACAGCTCAGTTGGTACTGTCTTCTGCGTTGTAGGTCGTAGGATAGATTCTCAACCCGTACAAACATTTGTGTGACGAATATAGATGTTTGTTCGGTATCTGGGCGTTAATATGTATCCAATGTATGTATGTACAAAAAAGTATGTATGAATATGTATTCTGTCAGTTGTCTGGTTCCCATAGTATAAGCTATGCTTAGTTTGCGGCTAGATGGCGCTGTGTGAATTGTCCACCAATATTATTATTATTATTATGTTATATTATTATAACTACTCCATGAGCCTTCATTCTAACAATCAATGATTTAAGACTAGCTGGGTTTTTTTTAACTTTTTATTTTAAAAATAATTGTCTTTATCCTATTTCCAGATACTTGCGTCGCCTTCCTCAAGAAACAGGCCAAAGATATTGGACTTACAGTCAAAGTATACGAAATAGTCCCCGGGAAACCCATAGTAATATTGACATGGGTGGGCCAAAATCCTTCTCTACCGTCTATCCTTCTGAATTCTCATATGGATGTCGTTCCCGTATTCGAAGTAAGTCCACTGTCGTTTAGTTATATATGATTAAAATAAGGATATAATGTAAGATAAGATATAATGTAATAAAATATTAAATTAATAAGTAGCCACTTGTGTTGATTCAGTTGGAAAGAAATAAAACCTATTTTAAGTTCTCGTATCTCTTTCGGTCGACGGGCTGAAGTTCGGGGCTGACATACTAAATTCATTGATTTTTCAATAGTTTTCGTCATATTTGAATAGTGATGGTTTTCTATCACTAATACAATAGTCCCAGTTAGGGTGCCTGCAGTAAAGAGGAAGATTAAACGGAAAAAGATCGAGAACATCTCTAATAAAAAAATATTAATGGACCGACGGTTTAGATTAGTAATGATTAGATTACAAATACAAAAATTGAACTTTCAGTTTCTAGTCTCTTAGCTATTACTGATCGAAATTATCGAATATCCCAGCCCAGCGCTTACATGACTCTAAGAAGATTATTAAAATTCATTATATACTCCAGTAAGCGTGCCACAGTTAGGTACGGCACTCATTATAATGAAGGGAAGAAAAAAAAACTCAAAAGTATTATAAATTGCGATTACTACTTTTAAGTAACCAGATAATTATGCACAATCGAAACTCGCAGAATATAAAGAGACCCACATAAATATATTCAGTGCTATTCCTTCATAGTTGAAAATTATGTAGAATAATATAGTAACGTAGATGTTTTGGTTATTTTTATGACGATTTTTGTGATCAGACATAGCACGGCTGTTTAATGTTGCAATACTTTTCATTATACATTCGGGCTTTGTACTCTAGATTAGTATTAATTTTATGTTCACTTGTAGTACACACATCGGTGTCGCCAACTTCACTGGATTTGAGATTTTTTTATTTTTTTTGCTTGCCACCCTGTTTTCCGGATGGCTGCCATCATTCACATTTTCAGTGCTCCGCCAGTTCGGACGTATACTTTCATAACGCGCTAGAAAGTTATTCTTGCAGTTAAAAGTTAAAATGGGGAAACGCAAACGTAAGGAAACACCACTACACGCTACTATTAGTGCATACTTGCATGGCATACATAGAGTAATTATCATTGACTTAAAATTACTGCTGGAAAATTACCCTGGTAATAAGCATCAACTCTGTTTAAAATCAATTGTTCTTTTGTAGCACGTCCGTGCTGCAAAACCTTATGTAGTTATTTTAAACAACTTCATACTTGCTTGTCAAAATAAAATCTAGCAAACGGAAGATAAATGTATTTTTGTTTTTAATAATTTAATACGAAAGTAATACAAAAAATGACGATTCTTTTAACGAGCGCAGAATGTTTATCAGTATTACATTTTCCCATCCATATTGTATTCAAATCTTTTGTTTTTCTTCATCTTTATACAGATTTATGTATTATTTCTACCAATCGCTATTATCTTTCAGAATAGTTGGACATACCCACCGTTCAGTGCTCACATCGACGACGACGGAAAAATATTCGCCCGTGGATCCCAAGACATGAAGTGTGTCGGTATACAGTACTTAGAGGCTATAAGAAAGTTGAAACAAGCCGGTGTGCAACTGAAGCGAACTTTACACGTATCGTTCGTACCAGGTGAAAACGACGAAATATTATTTACTAGCTGCACCCCGCGGTGTTACCCGCTGTGAATAAGTAATCCCACGGGAACACTGCACTTTTCTGGGATCAAAGTAGCCTGTGTGTTAATCCAGGATATATTGTAAGCTATCTTGATACCAAATTTCATGCAATTCCATTCAGGCAGAGTTACTACTAACTGAGCTATGAGGCCAGTCTATTATTAGTATAGATTTGATATACATTTTTATTTTCAGACGAAGAGATCGGTGGTCACGATGGCATGGAAAAGTTCGTTTTAACCGATGAATTCAAGGCGCTGAACTTGGGATTCGCTCTCGATGAAGGCATGGCGAGCCCAACAGACGAATTCATAATATTCAACGGGGAAAGAAGTATCTGGCGTAAGTAATACTTATATAGATAATATATACCTATATAGTTAATATTTATACACAAACTAGTTTTGTTTCTTAGACCAATAACTAATGACGTTCAAAATGTTTACACAGAAATACACGTACATTGCCCTGGGCAGCCTGGCCATGGATCTTTGCTAATTCCCAACACTGCCGGAGAAAAAGTAAGCATCAAAACGAAAATGAAAATATGAATTTATATTATGCATTGTATATTTATTATATCTGTGGATGCAAGGTTGCTCAAGACCGTTCAAAATGGAAATATTTGGGGGAGGCCTATGTTCAGCAGTGGACTTTTACCCGCTGATATGATGATGATGATGATGATTGTATATTTAATTGTTTTATTTTTTGTATCTGTGGAGCAAATGAATTACTATTATTGTTTTTAATAGAAATGTATCCTTACAAATAAATAAAATTGGAGTGTCTGTTTGTAATATAAAAATAACCGCTTTTCACTAAGTGCATATGGATGTATACACGGTACATAGACCAAAACATTTATTTATTTTACAATTTTTGTCTGTCTGTCTGTTTGTTCCGGCTAATCTGTGAAATGGCAGGACCTATTTTGACGGGACTTTCACTAGTAGATAGCTGATGTAACAAGAAGTAACTTAGGCTACTTTTCCGAGGGGTAAAATAGGGTTGCGTGATAAAACCGAATTCCACGCGGACGAGGTTGCGGGCAACAGCTAGTATTGAGTATAGAAATGATTATGTCCCTTTCAGTTGAGGACTGTTATTAACAAGTTCATGGACCTGAGGAGTAAGGAAAAGAAGATTCTGGATAGTGACCCAAAGCTTACCATTGGGGATGTGACGACGATCAATCTTACTCAAATATACGTGAGTACTAATTATATATGGCCTTACAGCTCAGTTGGTAGTAACTCTACCTTCTGAGCTGTAGGTCGTGGGTTCGAGTCTCATCCAGGATAAACATTTGTGTGATGAGCATTGATGTTTGTTCTGTGTCTGGGTATTAATATGTATCTATTGTGTAATGTATTTGTTTTTTACTTTTACTTGAAACATGTTATAACATTGTATATCATGTCAATATTTATTATTTGTTTGCCTCTAATCATAGCAATAATGAGAGATACAGTTTGTATTAACACTATATTCCCGCAAAATAACAATATTTATATACAGAAATGGAACATTGCTTAAGATTACATTACAATCATCAATGAGATGAGTTAATTAATTTTACTTTTATTTCAGGGCGGTGTCCAATCTAATGTTGTACCAGAAAAATTGACCGCTGTTTTTGATATTCGACTCGCTGTTAATGTTGATCATGTAGAATTTGAGAAAATGGTAATGCCTCTAAATGATTATTTGTAAATATATCGGCTAACATCTAAAATATATTCATTAAAATATGTTATCATTTTTAGATAAATCAATGGTGCAAGGAAGCGGGAGATGGTGTAACAATAGAGTTTGAACAGAGAAACCCTTTCGTTGAGTGCACTAAAACCGACAATACCAATCATTTCTGGGTTGCATTTGAGGTGGCTGCTGATGAGTTGTAAGTGTATTTTTTATGTGACGGAGCAAGCTGACGGCCCACCTGATGTTAAGTGGTAACCGCCCATACACAGCAGCAATACGACTCGAATACTCTCCACCAAAGTATGACATGACTCGAAGTCGCATTGCATTGCGTCCATCACGGGGACGTTACATCTCATGCGCCTGCAATTCCACCCGGAACAATATGATTGCATCACTGCTTGGCGGCAGATATATTTAGAAATATTATCTAATTGGCTCCTATCTCTCCTTCGTTACATTTTTCTTTCATCTTTACTTCAATTACAGATTTCATTGGCGCCAAAGTAAGCAATAAGCATGAGTTTCAAACTACCCGAAAATAATTTTTGTTCACTTTTACTCTAAATTGTGAAATTTGTGTGCCTATTGAATGGAAAAAAAATAACGTCGTTATTTTCGTTACTCGTTACAGGGGACTTAAGCTGGGTCGTAGAATATTCCCTGGAGGCACGGACAGCAGATATATCCGAAAGGTCGGTATTCCAGCTATTGGATTCTCTCCGATGAACCACACACCGGTTCTGCTTCACGATCACGACGAATTCCTTCACGCTGATATTTACTTAAAGGGTATTGATATCTACGTGAAACTGCTGTCTTCCATTGCTAATATTTAAAACAAGCATTTCAAGGTTGTGTATGTTTTTAAAAGTTTAATAATTCATATTATTCAGTTATTTATTAAATTTAGCTAGTCAAAGTAAAAATGCTATGTAACCATCATCTAACATTGAGTGTATCCTGTTATCCACTACAACTTCCAATTATTGTTTTTTTGTTATATATATTTTAAGTTTATACCAAAGTACTGCTGCCACTACTAACGCAGAAATGTAGCTTCCTAAAACTGTTATAATTAATGTTATATGTTATACACTATGACTTCGATTTTTATTTTTATTTTATGTAATATATTTTATGTTTATACCAGGTATTGCTGCCAATATTAAGCAGAAATGTAGCTTCCTAAAACTGTTACTTGACTGTTAATTAGGTTAGTGTTATTTTGAATAACTATTTATTTATAATTAGTAATCACGTCAGCTTTCAATATTTTGCCACATATATACCTAGGTAATTTGATAATTTATGGAGTCTTGACTTCCATCTAAGTACACCAATGTGTGCCTTTTTTATTTTCTATAACTACTGTAATTACTCTTGAATTTATTGATGTAATGTGCAATGTATGAATTAAATGTAATGCCATAATCTGTATATCAAAGTAAAAATTATCTATATGTAGGTTTAATCTGCATATCAATAATAATTGTAGGCTTTATGTGCAATTAGTATAAATTTTTAGGAACAAAATAGTGTGTCGTAGGCACAACTTCAAGTAATAAAAGTCTAAGTCAAATTAAAAATTATCTATTTTTGTAATCCACTGCCTAATAATTTGTTGTAATGTGTTACCCTAACGTAATGTTTTATTATTTGATATGGGTTGCTCCTCATCACTATAACTGTTGTAGTTTAAGCGACTATAAAATATTTTATTAATTAAATTTATTCTCCGTTATCGAAATGTATCTTCAGTACACCTTTCTTATACCTTCCAATTACCTAGAATTAGTATAAAAATGTGTCTGTTTTAGCTGTTTGTGAATGTTGACAATCAAAAGAATCTATTCTCAGTCCATCTAGACTAGATCTAGTCTATTAATCGGATGAGAAGTGACGTAATGAATACGATCGATTCCAGAAATCAGCTCAAGTCAAACTTTCCGATTAGAGTGCTTTTCAAGGAGGCCTGCGGCAATTGAAGGAACTAAATAACGTACAGCGAAGCCGAAGTTTCGCCTTTGCGTTGGAATTAGCGCCACAGCGCAGCGTAGGGACTTCTTTCGTGGAATGGATTTTACGTCAAAAATTCGCTAATCTCCATGGAGTAAAAATTAACTTCACTAAGCGGCTCGGGAAACTACGAACCACTTATTTACACTATCAGAATTATTTGCTTAAAGTATTAGATTTTTCGTCATATTTGTCCTTGAATAGCCCTGTAGATTTTGAGGTGCCTAAATTTAAATTATCAGATCGTGGAATATTCCTTCCTCGCGCTCACTAACTATCTGTTTTATTAAAATAATAGACTTAATCACTCCCTGCTTGAGTGATGTACGATACTTGTATTTGAATCAATACTTTCGAACAATCCTGTCGCAATGAAGCGATATGTTATTATATTCTGTCAAAAACATAACCGTTGCGTAATTCTAAAATTCCTCTTTTATTCTCTTGTTTTGTTATGATCTTAGTGGAGAGGTAAAGTTTTTTTTATGTGTGCAACAAAAGCTAGCCATATATATAAAAAAAACCCTTTTTTGAATTTGATTTAACGCGATAACCTGTCACCGAGTTGGTAACACTGAAATCCAGTGCAAGGCGAGCGAGTGCAAAATTCTCGCTTTTATGCGTTAATGTACAAAATAACGACTGCTTACCTCCGTTTATACTCTCCACTATGTGAGAAACGCATCAATGTTTAAAGGTGTTACTGTTTTTATTGAAACCAAATCTTGGAACTGATTTACCATTGTACCGAGGTTCGGAATCATTCTAGTGAAAACAAAGTGGAAATGGTGGAAAACGGTGCATCTAGCGGTGGCAGCGACAGCCCGAACGCGACATGCTCGCGTTCTGGACTGCTGGAGACGCTAGTGAGGGGTGTTTGGTACAGGGTTCACTGCACCTTAGAGGAGGATTACATGAGTGTGTGTTTAGACGATGGCTACGACGCTTCGACAACCCTGAACGGTTCTGTGAACAATAACAATGTGGAAACTCCTAATAGCGACTTCACGGAGGTTCCAGAAGCAATAGCCAATCAGAAACGTTTGGTTCAAGTGGTCAAATCGGACAATAATGGATTAGGTATATCAATAAAGGGTGGCATAGAAAATAATATGCCGATTTTGATATCAAAAATATTCAAAGGTATGGCAGCTGATCTGACAGAAGAATTGTATGTTGGTGATGCTATACTGTCTGTGAATGGAGAGGACTTGAAAGATGCAACACACGAAGAGGCTGTCAAGGCTTTGAAAAGAGCAGGAAAAATGGTGCAGTTAGAAGGTATATATTTTGATTGAAACCTTATTATAATATAAATTAATTTGTTTAATTGTAGCTTATGTCTGTTATTGATTTTGCTCACAAACTCTGTGTTTTTTTGAAGTCTCTGAACAATTATTGAAAGCAGTATGAATGAATCCTCATCTACTACTACAAAATAACTACTATGAAGTATGGGAATAACCTAGTTGCATCAGATTGAACCTGCTGCTCTGAGACAGCACTGTCTCAAGCTATTATGGTCAAGCAGCTTTCCCAAGCTGCTTGACCATAATATAATAAATAAATTATTGTGTGATGTTAGGTGACCAACTGATCAGGCATATTTTTGTAAAATACAATTTATTAGATTATATTAATCCCATGTCTGCTAGGGAATTACATAAAATTGTAAATATTTTGTAGTTTTATACATTGTATCTACAAAATGTCTGAAATACTGGTAAAAAACATATAGGTGAAATCAAATATGTATAGGTTATTTGTTTCCAAAATATTTTAGTAATATTTCCAATTTATTTGTGTGATCCGTCTATATATCTATATATTATAAATCCAACTTTGAACTAATTCGTAATAGTAAATTATGAAAAAGGTTGTGTTCAATTAGTGGCATGCTCACACTTAACTGTTTTAATTGGCCATAATTGCCCTTATTGCATTTATTTAGTCCATTACTCATTCTGAAGCAACATCCAGTAAGTTTTGATGATGAAATATTTAGATGCGGAATTTCTGAAATATTTTGTTTTGATATGATATTTTGATATAGCTAAAATGGTAGTAAATCTGCATGTAAAGAGAAGCATTCTGGTTTTGACTCACGGGGCAAACATTTGTACACGGGACAATCTTTTGTATGATGGAATTCTGTTATGTTATTTGTATGTGTCCATGCCACCTGTGACACAGAAATCCTAGTATAGTGTGATGAGTGTCTTCTATACATTGTTAGTAGTATTGCAAATAACAAATGTTGTTTAATAATTTATTAATGGCGTAGAAATAGTGTAATTTATTATGTGTATTATGATAGGACTCATAAGTAACACTTTGAGCCACAAGGAGCAACCTTAGGTCAAGATAATCATAATCTCTATCCAATTGTACAATTGTAGTGAATAACTTTAGTATAAGCTCTCAGCCCCCTCTAGTTATTAACAAATAGGGAAGAATAGTGGAACACAATCACTTGTATACCAAATAAATAAACACACAAGTCTGCCTGAACTCCTAAAACTTTATTGGTATTGTGGGTTCAATTCCCATCGAGGACAAACATTTGTGTGAAAAACATAGGTGTTTGTTGTGTCTGGGTGTTAATATGTATATATTTATGATAAAAAGTATATATGTATTCTGTTAGTTCCCCTACAGTATGGGGGAATATATGCTTGGATCGGGGCTAGATGGAATGGTGTGGAATGTCCTTAATAAATATTTTTTAATCAGGATAGATCAAACAACATTACAAATTACAAATTCAATACATTTGTACTATAATCTAGTGTGTGCTGTTCTAAAAATTACATTAAACATTTCTAACTTACACAGAATACATTGTGCCATTAACAAGCAATACAAAACCAAAACTAATAATCCTCAATAAAACATTTCCAGTAAAGTATCTCCGTGAGGTAACTCCATACTTCCGCAAGGCATCCATCATCAGCGAGGTGGGCTGGGAGCTACAGCGGGGGTACATGGCGGAGGCGCCTCCGTCCCCGCCGTCGCCGCGTCGCCGCCGAGCCGACATGCGATATGTTCCACTTCTGATGGCGTGCGTCGCGAAGAACCTGCGCCATCATGATCCAGGTACCCGTCATCGATTAGTTTAAATGACAGGTCTCTATCAACTAGATTGAGAATTAATTGATAGAATTAAGCTATCTCTATCAACAAGGTCGTTGATAGAGACTGAGCTGAATTCTATTAGGCATCTATTTGCCATGACGAATTAACATGGCGAAGGGAATAGTCGCCGCCGCCTAACAGATATGCGATCCGTGCCCATCAACGAGTATGTACCTACGTCTCAGTCGCTACCGACCTTGAGACGGTACGGCCTCGATACGGTACGCTCATTCGATATGGCATAAACAGTTTAGAATGAAAACTATACTTTTACCATTACTGTACGTACGTGTATTTTTTCTGTGACGTGGGATAATTGACTGGCTCAGTTGGTAGTAACCCTGTTATCAACGCTGTAGGTCGTGGGTTCGATTCCCACCCATGTGACGTCACTGAAATCGCCTCAGTCAACGCGCCGCTGTCTACCACGTCTAAAACATTTTCAGAGGAGCGTACAATAGAAATCTACTCACCGGACGGAGTGCACGCGTTGGCCCTCCGCGCGGGCACGTCGAGTGCGGCCGCGGGCTGGCACCGAGCGCTGCACGCGGCGGCCCGTCGCGCCGCCCGCGCCGCGCTCGCACGCGCGCGCCCGCGTCTCCGCCCGCTGCTCGGCGACGTGCGCTTCGCCGGGTGGCTCGCACGCCGCCCGCCGCAGGACCACGTTAGTGACTCTATCACTGGCATGCACCACGAATCAATACCACGTTCTCAAAACGGTGAAGGGAAACATCGTGAGGAAACCTAGAACTAAAAATTTGAAGTCATGTGCCAAGTGCACGAAAGGAGCCTCTTTGAGGCGCACTTAAAATCCTTTCACCACACCGGTTCGAGATAACAATTCTATTTTATTCGAGTCACTAATCGAATTGAAGAACTGTCATGCATAACACGACTGACTGGCCTCATAGCTCAGGTGGTAGTAACGCTGCCTTCTGCGCTGTAGGTCGTGGGTTCGATTCTCACCCAGGACAAACTTTTGTATGACGGACATAGATGTTTGTTCTGTCTGGGTGTTACTATGTATTTACAAAAAGTATCTAAGTATTATATCTGTTGTCTGGTTCCCATGGTACAAGGACTTGCTTAGCTTACTTTGAGGCTAAATGGCGCTATGTCAAATGTCAACCAGCATAAAAAAAATGACTATCCGCTGCTAAAGTGACGTGCCGTCTTCGCCGTCTGGCTCGCACGGTGTCCGCCGCACCATAGTGCTATTAAAAGCTAGTTTATTGCTTCATGGGATGTTTCTCCGATGGAGACTTAAGGCTTGTGATTCTGAGAACTATACCCATTATTTTCGGTTATTTACTTCGATGCCGCGATCGTTGTAAGTTTATAGATCTTCATTTCACAAAAAAAAAATGCATCTCATGAGAATAAAACAAATCATTAATTACGATAAATTAAGTGCGCCGTTATAGTATGTAGGTTGCTAATTATAATTTTAGTTTTAGTTTTACCCATCCAATGTATTTAAGCAATGCGACTATTAGTAATTTTCAATAATTATTCAGCATCAATACCCTAACATAAATCATCTCGTCGGTACGCTACGTTTGTTTGTGAATAAAATTAAAAATAAAAGAAAAAAAATATGTTTTTTGCTTCACAGATGAGCGCTTCAGGCGGGTCTGACAGCTCGGACGACAACGAGGGGTGGCAGCCCACGTTTGTCGCCATCACTGATCGTGAACTGAGGTATATTGTTATTGAGATATTGTTCGCCGTCATTATCTTCTCACGAATAACTCTGCTAACACAGTCTTACAGTAATTCAATCTATACAAATAAATAAAATTGGAGTGTCTGTTTGTAATATTAAAATAACCGCTTTTTACTCAGTGCATATGGATGTATACACGGTACAAAACATTTTTTTTTTCAATTTTTGTCCATCTGTCTGTCCGTTTGTTCCGGCTAATCTCTGAAATGGCTGGACCTATTTTGACGGGACTTTCACTGGCAGATAGCTGATATAACAAGGAGTAACTTAGCTACTATTCCGAGGCGTAAAATAGGGGTGCGTGATAAAACCGAATTCCAACAGCAACAGGCAACAGCTAGCTTTAATATCCGGCAGGCAGGTCCAAGCGTTCCTTTTTGGTAGTATAAAAGTAATATTATCTGTACGTTGTATATACGTAGACTATACGAAGCGGCACCGTGGTCTGGCGAGGCGTGGTGCGCTGCCTCCGAGTGCTTCAGCCTGGCGGCGACGCGTCTCGCGTGGTGGAGGCGGGCGGGCGGCGGCGGCGGCGGCGCGGCCGCGCTCGGCGTCCGCGCGGGCACGCCCGCCGGGCTGGCGGTGCGCGCGCTGCGGGCGGACACGCCGCACGACCTCGCCGCGGTGGCGGGCGCGCTCGTCGACGGCGCGCACCACGCCGTCAGGAGCCAACCGGAGTTCACCTTCAGTGAGATATCATAAGTTTTACATTTAGTGAGGGTACTCCTCACTGCACTAATCGCTAGTGACGGGACGATAGTAATCGGAGAACCGGATTGTTACACCGTTGTTTTATTTGAATAAATTTATAATTTTTATTATTATTAGTGAGTACTGTGCTACGGCGCGCCCGTTAGCCTGGTCGCTTAGTGCCAGCTGTATGTGTGTACGGGTGCACACCTGTGGGTTGATAGTTCTGATAAGTTGTGGAGAAAAAGTCAATGATAAACTTTGATTGATATATGTATACAAATTGGAGTGTCTGTTTGTAATGTTAAAATAATCTCAGATAACGTCAGTTGATTATACATGTTTTGTGATGTCAGGGTGTCGTTTCCGCGGCGCGTGCGCGCGCGTGGCGCTCGGCGCGACCGGCGTGTGCGTGTGGGAGGCGGCCGGGTCGCTGGGGCGCGGCGGCGCGCGCGCCCTCTACCGGCGGCCGCTGCACGCGCTGCGCGCCTCCGCGGACGACGACCGCTCCCAGCTGTGGCTGCACTTCGCCGACGACGACACAGTGGTCACTACACATAATAATAATAATAAGCCTTTTATTACCCAAAAAAATAAAACCAAAAATACTTAAAAATTTCTTAAAAAACTAAATTAAATTGACGTAATTATAAATGTCCTAGATAAAATATATTCTAAATTATTTTAATTGTTGTTTTGGGTTGTCCATTTCAGGACAAAGCCCTCCTCCATCTGGTTCCAGAGTGGTCTGTCACTACACATACATACATAAAATTACGCCTGTTTGCCGGAGGGGTAGGCAGGGATCACGGTTTCCACCTATGAGCCTGACATAGGATTATTATCATTATCTTCATCCACTTTCATCACATTCTTTATGCATGCTCGGCGGTTTGGTCACTACATTTTTATACATAGATAGAATAATGCTTAAATTAAGTACGTGAAGCGTGCTACTGGCCGCGAATTTCAATCCGGAGGTTGTTGGTTCAAATCCCGACCTGCATCAGTGAGCTTTTTCGCTTAGTAAATGTACATGTACTAGAACCAAAAATTCGATAACGTGGGTATATGAGGCCTCATTGCCAGGCCTCACAGCTCAGTTGGTAGTAACTCTGCCTTCTGCGCTGCAGGTCGTGGGTTCGATTCCCATCCAGGACAAACATTTGTGTAAGGAATGTTTGTTATGTGTCTGAGTGTTAATATGTATTATATGTTTTACAAAAAAGTTATATATGTATTCTGATTAGTTTGGGGCTAGATGGCGCTGTGTGAATTGTCCACCAATATTATTATTATCTAATTAAAAAATTATATCTCTCAGGAATTGGATATGGAAGGCAGCCCCAAACCTGCGGTGTTCATTCTACACAATCTGCTATCAGCCCGGGTACACTCGCTACCCGGTGAAGCTACGACGCAGCCCCTATAATAATACACCCTAATATAAGGTATGAACGCTCTATATCCAACGAAACTCAGATAGGGGGACAGAATGCCTTTACCTGTATACAATAACCCCCCGAGATTATATGGCAGTCTTTACAATAAGAATACCTATTTCTGGGTATTTACTCAACGCGACTTGACGTTAGATATTAGTTAAGACTCTGTAGTTGAGTAACCCATGGCAAGAAGCTCTTATAAGAATCCCTATTTAAATGTACGAACGCTTATCCAAGGCGATTTCTTACGGGATATAATTATCTTTTTTTATTGAAAATTATACTATGGTGTATTTAATACGGAGGTAAAGAGTTTGGTCCTTTATGTGGATAGTACACGTTAAATTGCAATTGTCAATGTATACGCCCTCTTTAATAAGTATTATTGAAGACTAGCTGTTGCCCGCGACTTCGTCTGCGTGGAATTCGATTTTATCATGCACCCCTATTTTACCCCTCGGAAAAGTAGCCTAAGTTACTTCTTGTTACATCAGCTATCTACCAGTGAAAGTCCCGTCAAAATCGGTCTAGCCATTTCAGAGATTAGCCGGCACAAACAAACAGACAGACAACAATTGTAAAAAATTTTGTTTTGGTATATGTACCGTGTATACATCAATACGCACTTAGTAAAAAGCGGTTATTTTAATATTACAAACAGACACTCCAATTTTATTTATTTGTATAGATATCGCACTGTGGTATTAGTAGTTACTTCTCTATCATTACTGCATGAGAAGAAAGAGATAGGCAATAGATTGACACTTGCATTTAAGCGTCTATGGGCTATGTACATGTGTAATTTCAAGCCGAGATTTTTGTGTAATTCATATGGCTATGGAGAAGACTAGTGTAATTGCAATGTCTTCGGCTCGCGTACATTGTGTATAAATATCCTAAGATAACGTATTTTAGTATTTGTCACTTGCAAAAAGCATAATTTCTAGTATAATTAGACGCGTTTAAATTGCGCACAGGCATCATTGGATTTGTACTATTTTAAGTTTAAAGCGTTTATTTGTGTATTTGTTATCAACGAGTAAATTATTTTGTCGTCTTCTTTCGTATTATAGAAAGTGACTGACGGGACTTTTGTAAACGCATAGAAATATTTTGTATATTTCCTATGGAGAAGTAATTCTACTTTAGAAAAGTCCCAGCCTGATCAAACTGGAAATAAAATAATTTTCAGTGCTGATGACATTCGTATAATTGTCTTTTTGTGATGTAAATTTGTATGAATGATTTTTGGCCTAATTTTTCATGGTATATGAAAATACTGATCATTAATATTTTTTTATATAAATATTTCACTATTAGATTAATCAATTAAATTATACATCCTTTGACTTGCAAAGTATTTTTCATTTATTCATAGTTACACAGTTATCCAATAGACATTTTTCGAACTTCAACGAAAAACCATATCATGCTTGAATGGCAAATATCAATCAAAGAACTGAAAAATATACATTCCACACAGAATTGTATTTCTAAGCCTATGTAATAACAAGTGTCGATACATATAAAATATTAATAATATGAAATCATAAATACATAATCTTAGTAATGGTTCTTATTTTTTTAATTTAATACGTTAATTCTCAGGCCTCACAGCTTAGTTGGTAGTAACTCTGCCTGCTGCGCTGTAGGTCGTGGGTTTGATTCCACCCAGGACAAGCATTTGTGTGACAAATATAGATGTTTGTTCTGTGTCTGGGTGTTAATATGTACCTATTATATGTATGTATTTACATAAGTATATAAGTATTCTATCAGCTTCCTGGTTACCATATTACAAGCTATGCTTAGTTTGGGGCTAGATGGTGCTGTGAATTGTCCATCAATTATTATAATTATAATTAAAAAATAAGAATTTTTCTTAATTTTTTTATAGCAAAATTCAATTTTATGATACAACAGAATTCGATTTTATCAAATGGAACTCATATTTCTGACGAAACTGATAATAAATACAGACGCCTTGTCAATATAATTGTTATCTCTAACTACCCACGTTTTCAATATTGAGGAAGACCGCAAATCTCTTCAGGAAGTTAGTAAGGTTTTTATTGTATAGTAGTCTATGTAGTATTTAAAAGTGAACGTGTCAATGATCTTCCAAAGAATCTTGGTTATCTTAATAAACATTTGTAGGTGTAAGTAGCTTTGTATATTAATAACTGTTATGTATATTTCATTGCAAACAGTCAGGATTTATGTCTTCTCACATTATCTACATCTTTAATAATTATAATAATTCAATTATACAAAGAAACAACTTTTAAGTTCGGCATTTAAAATATCATGATTATTATAAATTTTGAAATTGTGTGTCATTCTTAATCATATTCATGATTAATTATTTTTATTGCTCTTTTTATACTGACTATTGTAATAGAAATAGCAACTGTTTCCGGTTCCGTTTAAACGCCGCTGCAGTTTGCGAATTAATTGAGTGATTGATCTCTAATTGATTGAAATGAGTGATGCTATGATGGAACTACGCAATGCGCTGCGTCTGTCTTCGAGAATATTTCTGAATCATCTTTATAATGATGTACGGGATACTTGAATTATGTATAGACATTCCCAGAATGTAGAAATAAGACATTTTTGCTTTAATATTTTGTAGCGAACTAATAACGTAAGATAGACGTAAGTTTCCCATATTAATATTTCGTAGATTTAGTGCTAAAGAGTGGCAATATGCAAAGTGATATCAATTTAACAGTAAAATATTTATTTTATTACTGGTTTCATACAGTAGGTGACATGTTTACGTGGCGTAGATGCCGTCTTGTTAGTTTACTCTTCTATTACCTATTCTATTACCAACGACTGAATACTACAAATATATTTATTATTTATAATTAAGTTCGGACTTACCAGAAAACGCTGTTTGCCGTGACAATAAAATAGTGTCATCGATGTATTATTATAACGATTAATTTAATATATTAATTATGCAATTAATGTGGATTAATATTAATATCTAATATGTTACCATTATAATATTAATATTAATACATATTTTATTAATTACATAATCTTGTCATAACCCAGCGGGAAACGTGGTTATTTATATACCACAATGGAAAAAAATTGTGGGTTATATCTAAATACTCTTTCAAAGTGCCTGGCTTCAGCTCAGTTGGCAGTTACTCTGCTTCTACGCTGTAGATCGTGGGTTCGATTTCCACCTTGGACAAATATTTCTGTGACAAACATCGTTATACGTTTATACGTTTGTTCTTTGTCTAGGTGTTAATATGTATGTATTTACAAAAATACGTGTTGTAAGTATTATATCAGTTGTCTAGTTCTCACAGTACTAGTTACAGCAATACTTAGTTTGGGGCTATATCGCGCTGTTTAAAATGTCCACCAATATTTATTTATATGTATAAAGTGACGGAATAAATTTATAACATTTGATTTTTAAACGGCGTTTTGTGGTAATTTCTTTAATAGAAGCACGCTTGACACAAAATTATGTTGAGCCTTTGAAGTCATTCACCACTTTTAACGTACTTTTGTATATCTCTGCTCTACCTCCAAACGAATCTGATAATGAATTTTTTAATGTAATATTCTGCAACACGAACAATACTCTTCTTGAGTTCTCTATAAAGTGTTGCCATATCAATCTATCTTAAGACTTATTCTAAGGCATACTATATCTTGTAATCTCTATTAGTATTTCTACTGATGTCCAAATTGTTTTATACGATCAGTTATACTTAATAATAATTATATATTAAATTTTTATCACTCTAAGATGTAGAATACTCATGTCTAGTTGAAAGTTAATCATCGAATATGTTAATTGTTAATTTTTTGTGTGTTATTTTGTTTTAACTAATATATTTCTAATGATTCTTATCTAAGTTATGTTGCATTCTTTAAAACAATATTACTTATTGTACCCCTTTCGTATACATTTTAATTTGTAGGTCTCGTTTCGAACCGCGTTCTTCACGAGTCAATGGTTCATAATAGTTTTGCATAATGTGAGGTCATCCGCATTGCATTGTCTGTGGTTTAAATCTTCTGTGCAGGCCATTGGGCTTTGTGAAAAAAAAAACACCCATTTACAATATCGCAGGTCGGACTAGCGGTTCGAAGGTTGTACAAAAAAGGTTTGAATCACTCGAACATCAACTTTTAGCTTTAGGTCACTGACCTTCTTTAAAGCTCTTAAGCTTAAGATTGACTGTTCAAGACAGAGCTGATTTTCGAGTTATCAAATATATACCTATAACAAAATTTTCGAAAATAAACTTCGCAATTCCTAAAATCGACTAACAAATATTGTTGGTTATATTACAGAAGCTACCCTTAGGGGTTGTTAGTATATTATCCTCGATAATTTATACTTCCTGATGTTTTCACTCCTGACGCCGACTCATGTTACCTGGCGTAAACTGAACTAACTTTGAGAACTCATTTTGTTCTGACTTCATCTAAAGTAGTAACGTTGTCGAATTACTTCAAAGTATGTTTGTTATTTTATTAGGCGGCTAGTCTATATGTTTGTAGCTTTATCCATCAATCGTTATAACCTGTAGCGGAAAATTTCATGATCAGCATTATGATGCATTAAACAACGAAGAAAAACATTTGTTTTATTTCAGTATGCTTCAGTATATATATGGTCAATACAATACTTATTATCTAGAATTTAAAAGGAAACTTGAGCTTTCGTTTACTTACCCTATTGTCAATGTTATGCAGATCTTCGAATAGGGCTGAAGAGTTATTTAAGGAAATAAATGTACCCTTCTCAAAATATTTAAGTTGTACTAAGGAATTGGTTTTCTAAATATGCTGCAGACTTTGCCTATTCTTTGCTTTGAGATAATGCACGCCAGTAACGCGTACGGTGAGAGAACAACTGGCTTTGTAGTCCCTCGACTAATTAATAGCTTACCTAATCATTTGCGTGATACCTTATCAAAAACCAATTTAAAGAATAAGTTAAAATCGTACTTTTTACACAACTGTCAATCCTTGTAAAAAAAAAATATATACGTATGTAGAAGTTAATGATATATGTATATATCTTTTTAATTTATTTTTATATTAATTGTTGTTTTATTTATTTATTTTTTCTTTTTTTACTAATGTACTTTCATATTGTAAATTTATTTTGTATTTTGTGTGACGTAGACTCTGATAAGTAGCACTAGCACAAACCTCTGTGGTTTTTTAGTAGCTAATAACCATGCTTTTCTGTTTTTGATAATTCATATTGGTAAATAAAAAAAAAAAAAAAAAAAAAAAAAAAATAAGAATCCTTTAAGCGTCACTTACTTATGTCAGTACTAATCTAATTTTTTGTTTCTTTCCGATGCTCACGATATTTATCATTAGAGAATATTCGGTTGTTGTTTTCAATAGAATAAGCCACAATAATAGTAATTGTTTTACTAAAATTATGCACTTACCTATTTTGAACGTGCAGAGAATAATAGGCACAAGGAGAATGCATAATATGCAGAATAATATAAGTCAAAAAAGAATCTCGCATTGAAAACACTATTCCTGATTTGGCTGAATAATAAAACAGAAAGGCGAATTCAAAGCGAAGATTAAACTGAACTAACTCGTCTATTCATTAGGTCGAGTGACTGGATCGCTGACCGGCCTAGAGCCCTTTCATTCTCCTTCATACGCTTAAAACAACCTGACAAGGGGAATCTGCACGCGATTTTAAACTCTGCAGCTTACGTCTGACGGTTCATTTAGGCCGTACCAAGTGCATCAAAAGCCATGTCTGAGCTATTGTCTCGGCTTTCCTATTGAAAAGTTGACTTAGAAGCCACTTGTGTAGGTACCTCGCTAGGTATGTTCATGAATTAAACTTGCAGTTTGATTGGAAACTGACGAGCGACCAATTTTGACTACGACAGGTAGGTCGCTGTTATTTTTTTACATATGTATTTTAATGCCAACAGACAGACAACATGGATATAATATATATTCTTTTTTAAGAAGTTTTAAACAGGCTTATCGCATATAACATAAAAAAATATATGTTTATGTGTACTACACTAATATACACTTGTGATATTAATTAAAACATCGTCAGCAACACAATTCATCTACGTGCTACGCCGTAGTGGGTCTACGTAACTTCTTTAAAACGAGAACATCTCCAATCGAAATCATATCTGCGAAATTATAAAGGATTCATATAGATCTGGACACTAGATATCTAACGAAGTATATTCATGGGCTCTCGGAGTCCTCGATTCAGTCTATAAATTAAGTGAAAACGTCTCCTTCCTCTGCTGTAGAATGATTAGCGGCCTTCTGGTGTGAACGTTTGAAAATATTGCAATTAAATATGCTCTTATCTAAATGCTCAAGGAAACTAGTACTGATATTTTAATATATTAATGTTGTTACGTTCTGAATACGTGCGTATTTAATAATTATGAGTATGTAATTAATTAAATAAATAAAGTTACGTTTCAAAATAAAGTAACTATCGCACTTAATTACCTGAATACATTCTCCTTTTTAAAAGTGGTTTAATAATTAAATACGAATGTTGGTTTTAAGTCATTTCAGTACTTATTTTCATATTGTCTGGCCTCACAGCTC
The DNA here is from genome assembly GCA_947359385.1 of Chesias legatella. Classification (NCBI taxonomy): domain Eukaryota; kingdom Metazoa; phylum Arthropoda; class Insecta; order Lepidoptera; family Geometridae; genus Chesias; species Chesias legatella. The sequence goes on along the minus strand of OX375774.1, from coordinate 6,992,499 downwards.
AGTTGGTAGTAACTCGCCTTCTGCGCTGTAGGCTGCGCTGTGGGTCATGGGTTCTATTCCCACCTAGGACAAATACTTGTGTGACGAACGTTTGTTCTGTGCCTGTGTAAGTATATATTATATGAATGTACAATATTTACAAGAAACTATAAAAGTATACTATCAGTCATATGGTACCCTTAGTACAAGCTATGCTTTATTTGAAGCTAGATGGCGTTGTGTGGAATGTCCCCCAATATTTATTTATTATATTTAAACAGTTCCCAATGTTCATAACCTTCCCCCCCGAACTAGTATAAACTGTATCTCAGGAGGCACAAACTGACATTAGTATGAGTACATACAACGGGGCTTCGATTGGGACGTGCCCAAGTGAGGTCGTTAGCAATCCTGTCTAAGTGCCGCTCGACTTTTGAAATTCCATTCCGGGCGTGATTACCTTAGCCAGCTAAAGAAACGGGCAAAAAGCCACTGTGACTTCGTGACTTAATTACGCGCGGACAAGAATGGTCCATCATTTCGGTGCTCGAAAGAATTGGGCTTTGTGAATGGTGCTTGAAATGCGTCGGCTTCGGTTGCTTCAGCTCCCACAGAAGGGATGTTCTTTGATTTCAAACGTGCCCTACTGTCAGCGAAATAAAGGTAACAAAACTCATTTTAAAGAATGGATTTTTTCTTCTTTTTGTACACTCATGGACTTACAGGAACGCAAAAAAATATTCCAGTTATATTTACTATGTTCTTTGAAAAAATTATGTGCGCAATATCACGTTCTCAAAGCGGTGAAGGAAAACATAGTGAGGAAATCGACATGTCCTGAACAAAAAATTCGAAGACTTGTGTCAAGTGCATGAAAGGAGCCTCTTTGAGCGCACTTAAAATCCTTTCACCATGTTTCGAGAGAACCAGTGACTCGAACAGATGGAGAACTATATTCTCAGTAAGAACTGACCTGGCCAACCTATTACCAGAATATGTAATTTGGAGAAAGAACCTTTGAGCTCCAAGTCAACCCTCAAAAAACCGTTACAAGAAGCTCCAAGCTCAATTGTGGACCCTAAGGAACGGGTCCTCATTTCCTTAGGATAACTTTTGATAGAAACCTCATAACTGTGCATATAACCCCATATCGACAAAGAATGGTCTTAGAGTACTTACCTGACCAAACAAAGTCGCAAAATGTTTGCTTCAGGCTCATCACTGAAACGAAAACTTTAACCTATAGCCCCCAAAGTTGCGTTGCTCAATATCTTTACTCGACTATACTGACGTCTGTTTTCCAGATTTGACTAAAGTGCAAAAAGTAAAAATAAATAAGATTTAGCGCCTCCAAAATTTGGGTATCAGACTTGCTAAATCTTTTCCAATTTATAATACTTGTGCAGAGTCACTTTTTATCTATGGTACCAATGGTATTTTGGATTTTCAGAGGTGGCAGATTTTCATCATGAGGGTGGTATTTAGCCAGGGTGGTTCTATGGTTTCTTTACGTTTTCCTTCACCGGAACCTCATTCTTCATTGTAGGACAATAACCAACTACCTACAGGTTGTAAGCTGACGTCACTACCAACTGAGCCGAGTAAGATCAAGTATGATAATTCAAGTATGTACTTCAACAACAGTTTCCGTAATACAGCGTTGTTTTGTTTCATATTTAAACTCAAATTTGGACCCCTTACATGTCGAGTTTCCAAATTTCCCTTCATTTTTTTCGTCTACACCTACCCCATAAAAGTCACACCCCCAAAAACTCAAGGCTAGGACCAGTAGTTAGCCGGCACGTTGAAAGTCATTCAGTCAGTCAATCAGGACATCTTTTATAATATTATGTTAATAATAAACCTGACTGCGTGGAAAAAATAATGAAGTAATTTGTGCCGGTTCGTTTAGCATTTGTGATTTCTTCCTGAAAATTTAACGAGGGTGAAATTTTCCACAAAATAACCCAAAATTATTGTTTTTAGCTTATTTAGAACAATACTGTGCAATTAAGGTTGTTTTATTGGTGATGTGGTATATAAAATATTTAGTAGGTCTGAAGGTAACATTTTATTATGTTTTTTTCTTTAGACATATATTTGTTTGATTCATTTGGTATATTTTTAACGGATTTGTAAGTTACTTGGGTATTATGTCAATCCTATTACCAGAAGTAGGCAGGTACCTATGGCCGAAGAAGTGCTGGACTGGAGTAGACCTACCTACTTGTACTTTTTTTATATGATCAAGTTAATGAACTAGATGATGGCCCCCTGGTGGGTGGCAACCTCTGACCATAACAAGCATAAAGGCTTGGGTCCTTCCGTAATTAGATACAAGAAGACTCAAGCATCGTTTGCGCCCGTAACGTAAGGAAAGATTAAGAAATCTTTCCATTTTTTTAAATGCCTTTTAAACATGTGGATTGCTTATAGTAAATAATTCACCAAGGGGATAAAGCATGTTTTTAGTTATGGGTGCCTTCTCGTATCGCTAGCGTAACGAATAACGAGTACAGAGTTAAATCCCGGCGAAGTAAGTTATTTACGACTGAGACTAGAGTTCTGAGTGCAACGATGGTTTAAGTTCGCCTAAGATAAAGCAGCTATGCCCTATTTGAATACTCTACTTTTCATATTTTTTGCGAGGTACAAAAGCAAAATTTAAAGAAACAGAATTTATTACTGACTGGCCTCACGGCTCATTTGGTAGTAACTCTGCCTTCTGAGCTGTAGGTCGTGGGTTCGATTCACACCCAGGACAAACATTTGTGTGACGAGCATTGATGATTGTTCTGTGTGAAATGTCCACCAATATTCATTTCAGTTATTGAGGTTTACTCCTTAAGAATCGATTAGATTAGAAAAAGTGTTGTCGTTATTTTGCCCCTCCGCACAACATATTCGCGCATCTTATACTGAACGCGGTTTTCTTGAAGATTAAATTCCAGTCCTGCTTCGGAACTGGAGCTGCTATGCACCATTTTTGTTTCTGAATATACTGTAGATTAGAAGCACTGATTCGGAAATGGATTTGTGTCAAAAAAAAACTTCAATGTTCACTTCAACTTTGAAGTTGAAGTTTTGAAGTATGTTCTAGAAAGTGTAGAATTTCTCATACACTCTAAAGTTTATTTTTAAATTTCCGGAAGTAGACCATAAAAAAGGTTCGAGGCGAAAAAAATATCTTTTTGTGAGGAGTCCTCGGGTCTCTTTGAGGATAAATAGCTAATTATTTATATCGATTTATTCGCGTAAGGTAATTTCTAGAAAGTAACATAAAATATTTTGGTTTTGCCTTAATATCTAGTCCACTTGATACATGTAAATCTGAACATACAAAGGGTCTACTAGGAGGCTCTATGAGTATCTTTTGGAACAAAGGTTTTTTTGTTTGTTCTCTTTGAGGAGTAATTCCTTATTAAACAAACTTATTTTGTCATCCTTATTTGTACAAACATTGTTTTCTGATTCTACATAATTAACCAGTGGTTGTGTGGTGAATGGTTAGACCGTCTTCGCTATTACGCATAAATAAATATCTTCTTTTCGTTGGTATCAGGGGATGAGCGACGTCAGAGATTGGTATCGAAAACCCCTGTCAGTGGGAAGCCTCGGTGTGAAACTAAACTGAAAAGAGCCGTCTATCTTTTTTAAGTGTTTACATAAAAATACACAATATAATTTAGGTGCGACGTTCGAACAAATATCACATGTTTTGAGCAGTCGTATAATAACTGGGCAATATCCATAAAAAAATGTTAATCAATAGTATTTACGAGTACCACAATAGACTGTTGCATTCGCGTTACTGTGTTCCGGTTTGAAAGGTGTGGTTGCCGGTGAAATTACAGGCACATGAGACATTCCACCTACACGTCTCAGAGTTACGGGCGCATACGATGCGACTTGGGTCTTGTCATACCTAGTAGGGGAGGACCCAAGTCGCATCGGTTGTTATGGGCCTAGGTTACCACTTAACACCAGGTGAGCCATCGACTCGTTCCGTAACTATATCAATTAAAAAAAAATGAATACGCATCATGGAAAGATCTTCTTCACAATCGAAATCGAACATATGGCGATATCGTTTTACCATTTCACCAAAGAAATACTGCACAAAGTAAGCAAATCTAAACAATAATTAAAAAAACTATCTTCCACTTTTCTATAAGATATATGAACTTTTATAAAGTCAAAGTCAAAGTCAAAGTCAAAAACTTTATTTCCATAGAATTCATAAAGAAATGGCTTGGAAACGTCAATATTCAAAACATAAGGTCACGCGTACTTATCGATAAGTTTGATACGAAGTTTGTATACGAACCGAATTCTTCGGTTCAAATCACGATCAACTGAAACCCCATTGTCCTATCTCATTAGAAATGAAGGCAGAAAATCTTATTCAAACAAACTCGTCGGAGAGACAAGGTGACAAGCTTAACATGAACTAATAAGAGACGATTCGAACTTAATTAGGTCACGAATTGGACAAGACGAGATGATTTTTAGCATTTTGTTCTGAGACCACTCAGAAATCTTCAAGTTGAAAGCTTGAAAGGTTTGTCAGTTAGATTGCAACACAATCTACTTAAATAACAAATTGCATGTTCTTTCTTTGTAAGTTTTCTTTAACCGCAGCTGCTAAAGAATTTGTATATAAATAATAAATAAATAGGGAACATTTCACACAGCCCCATCTAGCCCCAAAAGTAAGCAAAGCATAGCTTGTATCATGGGAACCAGACAACTGATATAATACTTAAATATTACATTACAATACAATATTATATTACATACATAATACCCAGACAGTACAAACACCTATGTTCGGCACACAAATGTTTGTCCTGGATAGGAATCGTACCCACGACCTACAGCGCAGAAGGTAGGGTTAAGGTTACCCTTAATGCCGTTATCACATGATTCCATCAAAATTTCCTACATCAAGATATAACAGACTCCTTTATAATTTAACATTATCACGTCTTCAGACGACTCAGTTTCGAAATAATTACTTGTCATTTCGTTCACGGAAATGTTGATTTAATTTTTATGCTAATTTGGTAAAGTTTACCGAGTGCGACGAAATCGTACGAATTCGTAATGAAAAGTAAACTCGCCGGTTACAATCGGAACAGTCGTTAGATGACTCCTCATATTTGCTGTTTGTAAACACTGAATTGGTGATTAACGCTGTTTCGTAGTCGATTGTGTATCAATATTATATTATATAAAAATTTACGAAAATCATAATTTTTGTCCTCTATACTATGCATATTGCAGCAACGATTCAACATCTGATCATTACCAACACCGTCTTAAGTAGTAATAAATATTAGTGGAGATTTCACACAGTGCTGTCTAGCCTCAAGCTAAGCATAGCTTGTTTAATGGGTATCATAACTGATATAAAACTTATTTACATATATAATGCATATTAACACCCCGACACAGAAGAAACATCTATGTTCGTCACATAGGAGGTATTGGTTAAGTAATAGCTACAGAAGACCTCCCAAAAATACAGAACTGTCGAATGGACAGATCTTTAAGCATTGGAACTTTGACACTTGTATCAGGTGAGTTGATTTGTGCTTATGGACGGACTCCATGACACGGCCATACCCCGATATAATGATTATGGTGTTTCTTTTTTTAATTTCCAGTTTGTCTGTCATACTAATGTTTTAAATGTGAAAGTTTGTTTGGATGATTTTGTCTGAGCTCCATTCCATCACGCCCACTGCCGAATGCATTAGGCTGAAATTTTGAACACACGTAAAAGAAGACCTCGATTAGCGCAAAAACTTTCTTTTGTGTCGACAACACGGGCAAAGACCGTAGCAAAAGCTAGTCATGCATAATGTTTCCGTAAGTGTGTCAGTTAAGCCATTCTCTCCACAGAAAAAAAGAGTTCTACGTTAAAGATGTTAAAATTTTATTGTGGGGATAAAATGGCAAATTCCAGATTAAGAATGGATTAGGGTAGTTTCAGGGTAGATGCGGAAAAACATCAAACAATAAATACAGTAATTTATTTATTCTAATTTATTTATTGTTTGTCAAACCAACAGCAGAGGTATCGTATAGAATTCAATCAGACCAAAATAAATTAAACCAATTACAGGTTTTCATGGTTAGTCATCTAGATAAGAAGCATAAGGTGATCATTTTGGTCTTAGCAACTTATGTATGTGCGCACGCCGCCTGCTCTGCACGTTACGTCGTTGGGTCAAGCCCGAATCCTCTTATAATACTTTAACCTTAGACATAATAATGATACAAAATCCCTTATGTAGGTTTTCGTGAAAATTAATTGCTTTTATGCAATCACTCCAAAAGAATTGAGCCAGAAATTCATTAAAATAATAATATAACAATAGTCCTATGAAAATTCATTTTCAGGCAAGATATCAATATAAAATCTTGAATGGATTTTATATTTAAATGTTTTCTAAAAGTAAATGAAGGTACTAGGCCTATAGAGATTTAAAGGAGACAGATGTTAATTTATAGCAAATACTAATGAGTCCCGTATCAATAACTTTGAATGTTATGATTTACTTATCCCTATGTAAGTTAGGTTAGGTATTTAGTATTTTTGAGAGCTGAATGATGCACATAAACACTTTTTCTAACTTACCCGGAATCACCCTACAATACGAGTAGCACTGACAAAACGAAACACAATTTTTCAAAAATCTCAGTAGCACCGCTCCCCTAGGCGCGCCCGTAATCCGCAGCATCGCTAATCTTTCGGCTCATCTTGTGAGCAATAATTCTACCGCCGAGATTATTTTTCACTCTTGACAGCAAGTTTTAATGCCTTTTGAAATAAAATTAAGTCACGCTCTCGATTGCGAGGCCGTGAAATAATCAGAAGCTCGCTCGAGATCTTATTCTGAAGTTAAAACAGTAATTTAAACAGCCTACGTAAGCAAACTGGTCTGATTACCATTATCCTAGTTAAGTGCCCTGTTCGCACTGAAGTGCCTACTTTCTTATCGGCAGTTATCAGCAAGTATGAAAGCCGCAGCATATAGGTACGTACATGCATTGAGTAACGCCTTTTCCCCCGAAACGGGTAAGCAAAGCACCTTTTTAAGCGCCAAACCGGGTTGATTAAACTTTCGTGTGAACATAGACGTGACAATTGGTAAACTCCTTGGCGCTATCGGCAAGTTTTCAACTTGCTCAATAGCTCAGTTCAAAGTAAAATTATTTTCGAATATTTGACTGATATATTTTATTTCACACTTCAAACAAACAGTTTAAACAATCACATATTACTCTTAAATACTCTTAATATTCACTCAAAATCGCTTCTCATATTAAATGAAAATATGTGTAGTATTAATGATCGAAAAACAAGTTTTGATTTATGATAAAGATTTCGAATTTATATTTTTACAGCCTCTAAGCAGCGAAGCGAGACAACATGCTTACTGAAATGCGATCAAAAATGAGTCGCTGAGAAGTTGTATGGAGACGACGTCTGATAGAAAACTAAAGAAAGATTCATAGATCTTTCAGGGCAGAGATTGAGCTTTGTAGTGACACTTGCTGAAGCCCTACTGAAGCGTTACTTATGCTTTTATATCGAAAGAAAGTTTAAAAATGTACTTAAAACAGATTTGCGGTGTTATCTTTGTTACGAATCTATGTACTGAATGTTGAAAACATTCGGTAAACAGATGATACTTTATTGCTCACTAGATCAAAATAACAACGAGCAGTAAAAAAAAACAGTGAAACAACGGGCGGTTATATCGCTGTAAAGCGATCTCTTACAGACAACATTTGTATGGACAAGGAATCTAGGATTACTCGTATATACATACGAGTATAATCGTTATTTATAAACTAAGATTGATGAGATCAGTTTTGAAAATGCTCATTTCAAATTAATACTTTCACCAGTGCGTCATTTAGCGGAAGAACACTACTACCACAATCTAAAACGTCGTGGAAAAACTCCTTTGCTATCGTCTTACGTGCATATTTTTCCTAATTACTTTGTGATTCCTATTTTTGGCGTTTCGATATAATGCTTTTATGTCCCAATGCGATTTAATCAAGAATTTGATGAAGCTTTTCATAGGCGGCCATCTCATTGATTTCGCCATTCAACTCCTCATGAATTGAATTACATTCGAGAGGTCGTACGTATCATATTTCGTACATACAAAAAAGGGAAGAAACAACTCAAATTAATAACTGTGTTCACAAAATAAGATATGATACGGCAAAAAAAAAAGGATTATTACATCACATAATGAAACAAAAACTTTTGCAAAATACAGCCGCCCTTTCAATAATGCTGATAATGTTTTCTCGCGTGAAAATGAGATAACTGACATTGCAATCACCAATACTGCTACGCAAGGATAACCTAGAAACAGCAATCGCTTAATTAGAACCGTTGTACTACGCAAACTACTCATGGCAAAACTTATCGGCGGAGCGTGCCCTTTATCCTTTCCATTTGGAAAATATTTATTTAGCATCCTTTCCTTAAGCTCCGCGCTCAGGTGCGAGATACCCCTAACTCAAATAAGGGGCAGCCATTTAAATAAAGCACTTGTTTTCATTACTCGTCGGCTTCTGCTAACATTAATTGTTTACCGCAAGAATTCTCGCTATAGCTGGCCGTGATAATGTGTTTTTACCGAAATCACAGTGAGTGGTATCCTATATACATCGGTTTAATGAAATCTGATCATCTATTTTGAATAATACTTATATAATATTAAGAACACTGTATTGGTAGTAAACTCTGCCTCCGATACTGTCCAAGGTTTCAATTTCTGACACGGAAATTCGTTATCGAGTTTTGATTGCAAGCGTACTTGTTATTACCGACCTATAAACTTATAAAGTTTCTCGTTGACCCACGACTTGGTCTGAATTTTTGTTTTAACGCAGCCTGCAAGAAATCATCCCATCATCGCATGAGATAGAATACATATTAGTTTTTATCATGATTCTTAACACAAAAAAATCTTCAAGTTCAAAAAGCTTTTTAATGATGCTTTATAAAAGAAAAAGACATTCACAGATAATCGATTACAACAGATGCCTGTTTTATCATTTTATGATTTCATTTTCTGAACCTTTTTTTTACCATAGGGCAGCAATAAGACAGTGTTTTTACATACTCTTCTGAAACTGCGTCCAAACTAAACGAACAATGTTCACTTGATCTTGAAAACACATCAACCAATCAACGGGTTTTATTTACTTGATCGCACCATGTAGCGAGGTCTATGGAATACAGGCCTACGCCGTAGCCTAAGCTAAATGAACCGAATTTAACCTGAAGTAGTGATTAAACTTTCATTTTGATCAAATGTAGGGCGATTCACGCCTTCTATATAGCTTTTTTAAAGGTAAGTACAATTTCTCACAATTGTTACAAATGATGCAGCATGCTAAATTAGTACACGTCAGACATCATAGATGTCATTGTCACATAGCTGTCATCATAATAGTACTCGTATCATCGGTGCTTGGTAGGACCAAAAAAATAAAGGTGAAAGCAAAAATGCATTATTAATGGTTTTGGCTTTAAATGGCTTTAAAGTTGCCAGTGACTACACAGTCACAAACGGCGAGACTGCAATACAATTTCAGACAGTGTATATTCATATTAATGGATGAATTTAAGTTCGGAAGTTTAATGGCATTATTCATGGCAATTAAAATAAAAGCTTATAAAATACAGTATTTCGTGCGTCGTTCCACTTTGAGCCATCGACTGTATACATGGACTGAAATGAGATTACCAATCGAAGTGATTATTTGACTTCCTAATAATACTTTGAGTGCAGAAACAATTGATTTGGCTAAGGCGATGTCAAAACTGTTTTAGTGTGTAGCGGACCACCCACAACTTGGTTCGCATTAGGATTACCCCCTTCGGGGTGAAATTTCCCACAATCTCGTCTCGTCGACTGTCTTCGTGCAAAACAACCTTATAGTTTTAGATATTTCGCGAGGAGTCAGAGAGTTAATATTTTATCTTTTATTATTTAGCTCATTTAAAATTTATTTTAAAAAAAAATCTCCTATTGTTGCATGTCGCATCGAGGACACCGCGGTGTCGTACGTAATGCATGTCTCAATATTTTCTCAACTATACAAATAAATAAAAGTGGAGTGTCTGTTTGTAATATTAAAATAACCGCTTTTTACTAAGTGCATATATACCAAAATAACATTATAAAAATTTTTCAAACTGTCTGTCTGTCTGTTTGTTCCGGCTAATCTCTGAAATGGCTGGACCGATTTTATCGGAACTTTCACTGGCAGATAGCTGATGTAACAAGGAGTAACTTAGGCTACTTTTCCGAGGGGTAAAATAGGGGTGCGTGATAAAACCGAGTTCCACGCGGACGAAGTCGCGGGCAACAGCTAGTTATAAGATGCGAACGAAATGCTGAAAGAAGCATTTGAAAAAATTAAACTACCAGAAATTGCAATTGCATTCCAACAAATTGATATGATCGAAAATGAATTAAGTAAATGAAATCCATTACAGGCTGCCTGTGTTTATTTATGTAAATTAAAATTACCTGCATATACATTTATGAATACAGTGACTTCCATTTTCAAAAAGGATTTTTTTAAAATTTATTAAGATTGTAGATGTATCATTATTTAAATATAACATGTGCGTAGCTTCCTTCATTTTCAAAACTTACAAGTATTTGTATAAAACCAATTATTGAATAATGGGATAAGGTTTTATTCATTTGACAAATGAGTGGACCATTGCTTCTTAAAAAAGAAACGTGGGAAGACAAAGCTCACCTATCCTTTTTAGAATGAATATTTTCTGCCTAAAAGCACTCCCGAAAATTGTTTTATAAATAGAATGTGTCTCTTTGTACTGCTAGAGTAACAATACTCGGAGAACGACTGATCCAATGTTAATAACAATATTTTTAAGTATATTTCGAGTGTGTTTATATGTATATTCTGATGTGATATTGAGAATATCAAATACACTAATACAAGCTATATAACATTTAGAAACATCTTTCGAATTGATTTATTATATTTTATTTTAATTATAATTGATTTAAATTTTGATTATGAGTATCAAACACATTGTCGCACGTAGCAGTGTAGTAGAAAGTGGACAGAAAATTGGAGTAAAAAAGCAAATTACGCATAATAATGACCGATTACGACTCTGCTTTCCCCGTCGAGATGGAAGCGTGAATATATCTTTGAACTAAACAAAAGCTCAAACTGAATGATTCCTTGTAGGATAACGCGATGATAAGCTCACCACTACTCACGTATTATATTATTGAGTATTAATGATTATTTGTTACTCTTTTCAAAATGGCTCGATTTCATGGTCATGGTTAAATATATTTATTTCTCACTGAGAATTTACGAGTTCATATCAAGAAATTACAAGTATAATAATAAAATAATGTGCCGCCAAGCGTAGTTTCTAGTTAGGTAAACAATTACATACACAACCATTACCTTACTACTTACCTGATCCCAAAGAACACAAAAACCAATGAAGGTAGATTTCGATGTTAGCGTTAATGCGCTATGTCCATTCATCACAAACGGTTACGTAACTTTAATAAATATGTTACGGATTGAAAATGTTCTAATTCGATGTTCAGGGTCTACACTACACGAAGATCTATAGTCTATTATTAGATCTGAAACTCATTTTTATGACGGAACTTTAATTCTACGAGGCCTAAAAGATTAGGTTCATGACGAAGGGAAAAATAAAACCTCGCTTCATTTTGAGATATAAATGTATTGGAATTCATCTAGTTGTTTGGGTGTTAGGACCTCCAAATGGAGAAGATATTTCACTTAAGTGCGCTAGCCAGAATAGTATATATTGAAATTTATGAGTGACCCCCAGCGGCCGCACATAATAGAGTGGGCTACACTCTTGAACATATTCCAAAGCACACGTACTTTACGAATATAAAATACATTAGGATTATTTCGTTGGTTTATGAAGAATTTTTTGTGAGATGCTTTCTATTGTATTTATTATTGTATATTATATTCGCTGTATTATTTAAGATCATAACGAATAGGTAGTTGAAAATTTTATGTTTCCATAGAAAAGTCATGTAAATATGGTTCATTTATCTATCATCATCTTATAAATAACAAAATGTTTCTAAAGTTTGTATTTCGATTCATCAGAATTCATAACCAATAGAAGATGTTTCTTACGTTGATGAGACGTAACATCCCCGTCTCGGGGTGATGGACTCGAGGTGATGCTCAAGTTGTATTGGATTGCGCAATGCAACTTGAGTCATCTCGTACGTTGGTGGAGAGGACTTGAGTCGTATTCCTATTGTCTATGGGTGGCGGTTTACACAGGTGGCTTTTCAGCTCGTTCCATCATCTAAATGATATAAAAAAACTGAAAAATTATTAAGGTAATAATTAAGTACAATGAAAAAATATACATTATAATTTTAAGTGATTATTTTGGTGGATGTAATGAAAATATAATTTTTGAAAATAAATGAAGTAAGCTTTCACAATATCTTGATAGACTGAAGACGCCATAATACATTGCGATTTTACATGCGTATATTGGAATTGTAGTTGTTTTAATGAGATGAAGTAACGGGATTAGCATATATTCTTTATAATAATATATAAGAAAAAACGAATTTTGATAACTAACTACTTCATTGATTTTGAAACGCAAGATGTTGATAAGTAAATCTATAACGTTTTTGTTTTCATTCATTCAATCTTTATGATAGGTAATCCGTTATTCATAGACGATTTCTAATTATATTTTAAACTACAACCATAAAATGAACTTGAAAACTCCATCATCCATCATGGAAAATAATTGTCGATAAATTTAAATTTTCATCCGTTCCGAGAACAAGTTTAAGAATAAAAAGCTCTTTTCATTCATTTTCCCAACATATTTTTCAGGTGATATCCACTAAAACACTGTTCATAAAAAAACCGTTTATTGTGTCCTAGCTAGTAACTTACCCACTCTATCTCCACCTGGACTGAAAATAATTGCCTATTTAATCTAGATTATGCGGTTGAATACCCACGTAAAAGACAACGGTGAGACTCCAATTTCACAGTTCTTACGTTAAGGCGATTTAGTGAGCTTGTTACATTCTATTATTTTAAAGCTATTTTTGTCGTAGTGGCGTTATAGAAAATACTAGAATACTTTCTAACATCGCAATATATTACCAGCATCTAATCTTACCACGGCACACACCTACTCTCAGTATACAAGAGTGCTTTTAATCGATCACGGGTGCCTAATCCAGATGGAAAGATTTCATGCTTTGAACTCTTTGGTTTAGGACATGGCGGTTTCCTGACGGTGTTTTCCTTCAATAATATTTTTTATTTCGACTTGGTCTGAATTAGCGACCACCCGTTTGAGAGTTAGGTATATGTGTATAGATACAGCACAGAAGGCAGATATAACTACCATCTGAGTTGTGAAGGTCGGTCAATGTAAATCCAAGCTATATTTTGTAGTATATAGTATAACGGCTTGTCAAGGAACACTTTTTGAAAATTATTAATTAAGGTTATATATATTAATTAATCAATTAAGGTTAAAATAACTTTTTTGTATTATTTTGTATTTGTATTGTATTATTTATATGCGCCAAAATTGTTTTTCTACCTGACTGGCTGACTGGTAGAAAATGCATTTGCATTAAGTCCGCCTTTTGTACATTGTTTTTTTCTGTGTGCAATAAAGTATTAAATAAAATAAAATATAGGTATATTATATATGCACGAATAGCCACATTTTTTAGGTTTCAGATTCTACATCTGATAGCTAACCTAACCACGCCTTTCTCAAATACATACATATACTACATATACTCACGAATATTCACCCCAACCTTTGACATATCAAACTCATTGATTCAACCAGTGACCTCCAGTCTAAACTGAGGTCTAAACAAACAAAAAGAATGTCGCCGCCAAGTGACGTTCATCACAAGTTTCTGTTACACAGCCCTACAACAAAGGAATATGTGGCCATTTTAGGCATAAAGTACACAATAGTACTACAATAGTCGTATGCCTAGAATAGGTGTAATAAAAATGAATGAAAAAATTATTCCACATCAAAATGTAATATCATTTTTAAGTACAGCACATCTCATACACCGCGCGTTCATTTAGAACACTGATGGGACCTAGGTTGCCTTTGTGCTTAACTTGGCAACTCCTTATCTATTCAAATGAACGAGGCGATTAAATAAGCCGAGATTAAAATAAAACTTAAGTTAGCCTGCATTATGATTGTACGGAATGTTCGAGATTGAGAAGGGTAAACGTCCCAAGTCGACAGTGCGACACCGAGTTTGTTAGCACACACTTGCGAATGAAGAAAAATGTCTTTGCTTAAGCCTTCCACTCGGCGAGCGCGGAATTGTAAATAGAGATTTATTAAAACGGGGCATCGCGAAATTCGCAGTTACACCCTTTGTGGGGACGTTTGGATGGAACAGAACAAAGTTTCTATTTGGGTCGCTGTCGTGGATGACGCCGGCTGAAATTTATTTTATTGGCCGTTTATTAGTTTTGTGTCGGGTGGGCAATGTTGTTTAAGGACAATTTTTTAATCCTCATAAAATGAGATCATCCCTCGCTGCCAGTGTTCCCTTTTGCTCGCTAGTGTTATTTTCTACAGAATTTCAAACAGTCACTCACTAGCTCCCGTAATATCTTTTTCATGTTATACGCTTTAGTTTAAAATCAGTTGGTTTTTGCACAGAGAAGAACGGAGAAATTTATTATTTCAGTTTTCGGTTATTTTTTTAACTATATCGAAATCCAAGCGACACAGGTGTAATCATTTAATAGTGACTACTTTATGAATGCATCGTTTGGCGGTTTTAGTGGTGTATTTTGCATCTGAAATATGCTTTTAGTACTTATAAATAAATACGTGGTGAGTGAATTACCTATGATTTTTTTTTATCATTATTGTATTCTATAACTGTAGAATTTTGAGTTTTTTTTTATTCAGGGTTAACACCACTTTGGTATAAGAATTGCTATCTCGTAATAAACGATAAATGTTTTATCGTGTAAAAATACACAGAGATTTCTTACGCATATCGGGCAACACTTCTATATTATGTATCCGCTGTTAATGCTAATGCCATATATGTACATAAACTTGTACCAGCAAATGATTATCCAATTTGTTTAATTTTTCCAACGATTTCAAAACCACCTGTCACGAAAAAAGTCAAAACACAAATTAGTTAATATGTCGCTAATGTAACTTTATGAATAAAGCCTTGAATATTTATTAGTTCATGGACTAAATTTTAATAAAGTTAGGAAGTAAAAGGACCGCTAAATTTTGTAACTAGAGTGGGGTATCGTCGACTCGTTAATGAAAATGCGAATTCGATAATGACATAATTATGTAATGTAATTCATAGTATATAAACGATCATGAAGGAAAAACGAAAGATTTATTGTTAGTGTCTAAATCGTAGCAAGCCATAGTAGGAATAGTATATTTTAATATGAGATGTAGGTAATGTTAAACTCACGGCATTTCTTATTAGCCCACATGAGCAAAGCTAGCAAGTCCTATAAAATATAGGCCGTGTTATTTATTTTTTTACTAAGTCTTTTACCTACGTGTAAGACGGGCAACCCTTCACCTACGGGCAAGAGTTTCGTTACATACGTCACAGGTTTGAGTCAATATGCACAAGCGATTTTTTTATTGTTTTTATTACAGATTATTTTGCCATGTTTTCTTAAATTCTCTTTCTTATTTTCGTTCTTCCGTAGAAATTTTGTATCATATTTAAATTTTTTGGAAAACGTGGTACCTACCTACATATTGAAAACTTATTTGTATTCAATTTAACATATACCTAAATAGGTTTAAGTCCAAATGTAATTCTGACTTCGTCCCAGCGCTGAGTAATTACATTACCTAGAACAAATAAATAACTACTGCGAACGATCATTATCGGTTTGGAGGCTTTGTAAAGCATAACGATTTAATCCATAACCACAAACAGTTTTACGTAGCTCCCCTCTCATTGGGCTCATTTCATAATTAGTGGAGTTTAATTAGTTGGAACTATGTATTGGCATAATAATATATTGCCTACTCAATTATCTGTATGAAAATATTAAGTTTGTAATTGGAATTAGTCTCTCATGTATTTTGTGTATCTTACTTATTTAAACGAGCAATTCTTGTATATATATAATCTGAATCTCGGAAACGGCTCCAACGATTTTCATAAAATTTAGTATACAGGGGATTTCGGGGGCGATAAATCGATCTAGCTAGGATTTATTTTCAGAAAATGTTGTTTTATTCGTTTTTTCAAAAATCAACTTAACGACTGCAACGACATCTATTGTCGAGTAGCATAACTGCTTGAACGTAAACTTTACCTAAAAACCCGTGAATTCTGGAAATTTCGCGGTGTACAGTCTTACTACTGAACTGATGGCTCTTTAAAATGAGATTCTAAACCTTTGGCTATTCATTACATACATTTTTTCATGCATCATTTCAATATCATACCTTTAATATAAAATGTTTCACCTTCGGAATATAACATTTTGAGTACGATGATTGTTTCACACCTTGTATCTTACTATATTTAAACGAGCAATTCTTGTATATATATATAATCTGAATCTCGGAAACGGCTCCAACGATTTTCATAAAATTTAGTATACAGGGGATTTCAGGGCCGATAAATCGATCTAGGTAGGATTCATTTTCAGAAAATCAACTTAAACATAAACTTTTTTTTTTTATTGAAAGAAAATAACAAAATGGTGGCGTTTATTCTGTCGGTAAGATCGAAAAATATTATTCATGTTTCATCATTTTATCAGTATGTAATTCGTACTTAAATATAATTTCTAAAAAACACAATAAATCAAAAATAAATAACCGAGCAAAGCTCGGCCATCCAGGTATACTGTTATTTTATTTAGTACGTAGTACTTCCGGGAGATTGAAGGATTGCACATATATTTAAGTCTCATTGAAATCAGTCCCATTTTTGATAGATTTTTTGACTAGGCAATATTTTAGTTTTGAGAACAGATGACATCATATTATGTTAATAAAAATATCGTGACATTTATTAATTTTCTGCCAAACTAAGGAGATGCCAGTAAAATTAAAAACGATAATTTACTTCCATTTGTGAACGTCATTATTTTTACATAAGTTATTCTTTGTAGGCGGAAAATGATTTTAATTTTACGTGTCAAATCATGTGAAAACATTCCTACGTTTGTGCGGTAACTTATTTGTCACTTTGAAATTGAGGGTTCACGACCATGTGCTAAAGATGAGTGCCTACATAGAAACGCTGAAACGAAATGAAATATCCTTTCATCTACTGAACAATCATACTTATACAATATTGCATGTTAGCATAAAGCTGCGAGCACATGATAAATAAATTCTACATATGGCTACAATAACCCGGTATACCGTACATAATATGATATTCTACTAGGTATATTAATTACTACATTGAATTAACTATTCCAAAAATTTACTCAAAGTATTTTTTCATACCTGAAATAGTTTCATTTAGAATGGAATGAATCAAAAAGTCCTTAACTATCAAATATAGTTCCATCGAAAATCGTGTTTCAAAATCCTTTAGTCGAATCGTGTTTCAATAGAAAAAAACTTTATATCCATTGAATACTTCCAGAAGTGGCTTGGAAACGTCAATCAGTCAATTTCAAAATAACAAATACTTATAAAAGTCTCAAGCCTGTTCAAACCCTCTGCGACCCTTCATCCTGAAGAAAAGCAAGAAATCCCTAAAGGAGGGATTCCTTTTCACAAGCATGATCCTTTTTACAATTAAGGAACTTATGTCTGTGTTACATTTTATTTAGCAATTGCCAATACTTATTTACACTTTAATTTATATATATGTATTTACAAAAAAAGTATATATATATATATACTAGGATATATAAAAAAATTGAATCTGTTATTGGCTTTAAGAGTAATTTTAAGCGAATAGGTACCTAATTTTAAGAGCTGTAGATTCTGTTGAAAAAAAAAAAATATAATATATATATATATAATTATTAACCTATCAGTCATCTGGTTGCCATAGTACAAGCTATGCTTAGTTTGGGGCTAGATGGCGATGTGTGAAATGTCCAACAATATTTATTCATTATTTATTTATTAATTACATTTAGAAAGCTGCCTACAGATATGACAAGATACTTTAGTTTTTCGTTCTCAATTGCAGCTTTGCATCTGTATGTACGTAAACAAGTAAGACTTCACCATTTATTTTAATATATGTTAAAATTACCTTACATTTTGATAAAGAATATTTATTGCATCTCGTTTTTTAAGCATTAGTAAAAGATGTCCACAGACAGATAATGAATCTAAAACATTTATAGAGAACTAGATCGTCTATAAAACAATATATCACTCAAGTTAGATTTCAAGTTAGAGATTTAAACTAAAAACAAAAATAGGCCCAAAATTGAATATTCCTAGGAGTAGTATATCCATGACTTGGATACTGGAAGCCCTCTATTGAATCTGTCTTTGAGATTCTGCTTGCTTATTATTTGGGACATGCCACTTACAAATTCATTAGAACACAACAATGCAGTAGATCCCCACGCGAACTCTCATGCAGTGATATACAGTTTGGTCTACAGTAGCTAAAAAGTAAAGCGTGCACTTGCCCTAAAATCGCGGTATTAAAGTACCTACCCACAGTTGGCTTGCAATAAAGGCACTATTGTTTTTCAGCCGCTTATTGAACTTTCGCTATAATAACAGAGATTTTCTGTATTTCGCAATGTATGTGAAACATGGTCCGTTATTGAAGACGCGTATGGAAAATACAGATGAATGTATGAGGCAAACCTTCTGCAGTTTTCAGATTTTCTTATAGGCATGCCATATGGCTGAACTATTGTTAATTGTATTTATATTATTATTGTTATTGTAGCTGAGTACTTTGATTGCAAGTAATTCTCAGATTTGGCCTTAGGCAATAAGAATATTTATAAAGCAAAAAGTTTGTTGCCGGGTCGTAAGCGGCTTATCAAATAAATTTATAAAAGTTCATCAGACATAGCTTTGTAACAATACATATTTATTTATTCTCTTGACATAAAAAAACAGCGTGAAACTTGTAAATAAATTAAATGATATTTTATGTTAATATTGTCTGTGTCCTCGTTCGAGACACAGGGTATATGAGTGCAGAGATACGAATGTATGGATTGCACATTAATATCAATTCACCCGAAGTATGCTTGACCAACCTCACAGCTCAGTTAGTACCTACCTAGTAACCCTGCCTTCTACGCTGTAGGTCGTGGGTTCGATTCCCACCCAGGACGAACATTTGTGTGATGTTTGTTCTGTGTCTGGGTGTTGATATGTATTATATGTATTCACAAAAAAGTATTTATAAGTATTATATCAGAGTTGTCTGTTTCCTGTGATACAAGCTATGCTTAGCCTACTTTGGTTCTAGATGGCGCTGTGTGAAATGTCCACCTATATTTATTTATTATTATTATTTATGAGCTAATGAAATTACAAAAATGTGGTACCGAATCTGTAATGATTCCGTAAAAACTACTTTATGCCGATCAATTCAGTAATATGGGTATCATAAAAGTGAACATTATACACTGCATCTCAGAAACCATGTAACGAGTAGTTGGAAGTTTAGTTAATGAACATCCAATACTTTGTTCGACATTATCCAAGCAAAGTTCTAGACGCTGCTTTGGTTGATAATTTGAGCTGAATCGAAGTTGTTATGAATAATTAACGCCTTACCTATATCATCTTTATGAATTCAATCAGCAGGTAAGTTATTTTTTTGTTGGCTGATACTTAAATGGTACTTGTCCCTGACAGGAAATAAATAAATTTACTCAAGAAACATAATATAATTTTCGTTCGAAACAAGGTGACAAGGCGCGTGGACTATGTTATTTTTTAACCCTTTGAAAAGTAATGCGCATTCAACCTTTTTAAGCTGCAAAGTATATTAACAAATAAACAGTAATTTTTATTAGTGTCGTGTTTGGAATTGCTGGCATGTTATTTCTATGCGTACCGAAAAGGGCTGACTGACATATTGTTTTTTTAATAATGAAGGAATTGCCGAGCGGGGAGAAAAATAAACATTTAATATTAGCCAAGGGCCCTTATGAGGTGTCCTTACAACTCTGAGGATTCCATTTCATTCTATCGTTAAATAAAATAAGAGTTATATGGAAATCAAATTTAGTAGGCCGATAAAGCTATGCTATACATAAATTTAAACAGTTATTACCAAAAAAAAATATTTTGCTAATATACGAGCCAATCAATGTTTTAAAACAGAAACAATTCAATCCAGCCCCCACTTTTTGATACCGGCGCTGGATTGAAAGACGGTTAACCATTCAATCAACTGCTACCTAAGCGTGTAGGTACAAATGTTTCGGAACAATAAAACAAGCACAAGCAACGCCAAATTTCTCCACAAAAAAATCCCGTGTCAAAACGCGCTAGCAACAAATTTAACAATTAAAAAGGGTACGCACGTACTCAAATTTTTATTCGAATATTAACTTTTGAACTTCGTATTTCAGTTGCTGGGAGAATAATAATAATGTAAAGGCGTAATTTTCAGTCCCGATATCCGAGATACGTTAAGGGTGAACCATTTAACTGAGTCGTCTCCTGCGTCGGCTGACGAAGACAGGGCGGAAGTTAAGTGCCCTCAGGTACCGTATTCCCGCTATCCGTGCGTATTACTTTGCCCCACGCCTGCAGTGAGAGGGGAGTGAGCAATCTCATTAGCCTATATTATTTCTACGGCTACCTTCCCAACAGACACAAAGTAATACGAGTGCATTAGAGTGCAGTAGGGGGTGGAAGCCTAGTGACAGATATCCGACTCAAAATTGCATCAATACAATTGCTTTCTTAAAAAAGTATGTACATCACCACATTCTAAAATCGGGAAAACATTGTGAGGTCTGGCATGTCCTAGAAGCTAGAACCAATAATCTAAGACTGTGTATGAGACTGTGTACAACGTGTATTAACGTTGAGCACTGCTTGGACAGCGAATTAAATGCATATTGCTTCGAGAGTTCTAGTGTCTAATTTTAATTTTAATAAATAAATGAAATGAAATGAGTTAGGCAGCACTCTGAAATGTTAAAATTAGATGCTGGAGTAGACTCAGAGTGAGTACTACACATAAACATTGTTATGGTTCTACACAATAATACTACCCCGAACGAACTCTTCCACCATAAATTCACATTTTTTATACCAATAAAAACTTCTGAATAGCTCCGTATTCAGGTTGGTGGCTAGGGATTCACCCGATACCCGGTATGTTAATTCACGGCGTAATGTAAATAGGCTGTGGCAATTTATGTCGTTGAAACACTCCTCGGGTACTCCGACAATAGTAAGGGTCAAAGCACACTAACAACCAAAAAGAATAGACGAGCACCTCAAGAATGAAAGAAACAATGTCACAATGTCACTTTAAGAGCAGTAGAACTCTCGCCAAGTTCGTCCGGGGAAGTACTGCCACCATGCCCATTTCTGCCGCCAAGCAGTAACGCGTTCGTGTTACTTTGTTCTGGTTTAAAAGGTGTAGTTGCCGGTGAAATTACAGGCACATGAGACATTCCACCTACACGTCTCAGAGTTACGGGCGCATACGATGCAACTTGGGTCTTGACATACCTAGTAGGGGAGGACCGAAGTCTCATTGGTTGTTATTGGCCGAGGTTACCACTTAACACCAGGTGAGCCGTCGGCTCGTTCCGTAAGTGTATCACATAAAAAAAAAACAGAGTTTGGGCGGCAACGTAGCCAAACAAGTTGTAGTTAAATGTGAGCAACCTATTTTATATACATTTCAAAATTGTATTGTTCGTTGGTTACGATGTGCGTCATCATTGAGTCCTGGTTAAGTGTAATTTATATATACATCAGGGTTACTACCGACTGGCCTCACAGCTCAGTCGGTAGTAACCCTTCCTTCTGTGCTGTAGGTCGTTGGTTCGATTCCTACCCACACAAACATTTGTATGACGAACATAGATGTTTGTTCTGTGCCTGGGTGTTAATATGTATTATTTGTATGTATTTACAAAAAAAAGTATGTACGTATTATATCAGTTGTCTGGTTCCCATGATACAAGCTATGCATACCTTACTTTTTTCAACCACAACCAAATGAGTCACACTGGACCTCGTAGCGAATTTTTCCCATTAGGAATCAATCCTATAACCGCCACCGACGCGACCCACTTAAGTCTACGATCAGTGTACTCAGGCCCTAATTCGAATTCTCGGACGATAGTTACCGGATCCCGGGATATCGAAAGCTGATTATTCAGTCATTCATTCCCACGTCAATATGGAAATTTGTGTGGTATATCTTCAATTGGGAATATTGGTTTTGGCCGAGTCACAGACCCAAATTGTAATATCTCCTTTCGGGTTTTCACGCACAAGAAGTCAAAAACAACATCTACGCCCAACGAGGATAATACACGTGTCTATTGTTAGTACATACCTAAGAAGACTAGGCGTCAATTTTCAGAATTCTAATGTTGTGTACATGGTTAGGCGAGGGCTGATTACGGTCTAAGTTTTCCTTTTCTGTTTCCTTTATTTAGTTTAATGGTATATTTAATGGACCAACTATACTAGGCATTCGATGCGACTACCATTTAGCAGTGCTGGTACCAGCTGTTTGAAATATTTTACGGTTATAGGAACCGTAGAGCCCTTGTAATTTTGCCATGAATAATAAAACCAATTGAAAAAACTATATATTTTAATAAGTGTTCAAATGTGCCAAAATCATGGTTTGTGAGGCGAAAGTTTAGAAAACAAGAGCCAACTTTAAAAAATTATTCATTGGAAAAATGTTTATCCAGTCGTGTTTTCTTTTGAACAGAATCAAGATAATTATTTTGCGCAGCAAAATGAAAAACCGACTTCACCGCCAATGAACTAGAATGATTACTCATTATCTCGTACTTGGACAACATATTTTTTCCTCTTTAATTTTAAAACCAAATTACACAACCGATTTTAATGAAACTTCTATGGCACCTACATGAAAGTATAGCTTTTCAAAAAAAAAAAAGAATTTCCAATCTCCCTTTATGAATCAGGTAACAAACATAAAAAAGACCAATCGAATTGATAACCTCCTTTTTGAAGACGGTTAAAAATATGAAGAAAGTCAGATAAAATCAGATACAGTTTTCCTATAATTGTCTAACACTGTACTGTATCAACCAAATTTTGCGTAGGTGATTTAATATCTATAATGAAAGCCTAAATTAGATTAGCCCTAGAAACAAATCAGCCGTTTAATTTTGGCAGTTCGGAAAGTATTCCAGACTGCCAAAGTTGGCGAAACATAATGAGCAATATTTTTAAGCCAACTGACCTGATAAATGTACGTTTTTGTGTATTTTTACGCGATGGATTTAGAGTCTGAGGAGGTCATCAATATCTCATCATTATATCAATTATTATTATATCAATATCTGATGTTCCCCATTACTTTTCGAGTAATCTTTTATCGTACGCTTTACATAGTTTTCCTGATAACCATTTCACTGATATGCCGTCAATTCTGATTCAGGGTCGAGACCCTAAATCAGAATGTGAAAGAAAACAGACTATGAATGTTGTCTCGAGGTTTTTACTTACTATGAATGGTAATTTTATTCTAGAACTTCTGTTACAATAATAGGCTTTACCGCCATCTCAGCGACGGATAAATAAATGGTAATGATTCATGTCTGGGTTCGCGATAGGGTATCAGTTTGTGCCTACAGCTACAGACACACAAATCATCTCAAATATTATTTCTATGACTTCATAATCAGCATAATAGGTTGTCCTTAGGGAAAAACTATATAAATTTTGGTTATATCATTAATGTATGTAGACCAAACCTCCTCAGAACCAAAAATGTGAAAATTTCTTTTTACTTTAAACAGCATACATCAACAATAATTTTAACGCCTGTCCCACTGTGGTGTGGTGTGGTGTGGACTGATTTAATTGCGTTTTTTTTCAGTTAAAAATCGCATTGAATTCAGTTAAGCAGTTGGGATGGTTTTGGATATTTAAAAGTTACAAGCTCTTTTCCAAACTGGTGTGACACGGATCATTACTTCTTTTGATAAACGACTGTGTATTTAACGGTGGCTTCACGCAACGCCTGGATTGGGAAGCTTTCAAGAGAGGCTACCGAAACACACTAGTTGTCGCATAGAATCGCACTATCGTTCATTTCTAAAATATTGGTCTTGCATTGATTTTATAAAGTTAGCTAATTTGTTATAGTAATGTGTTAAAGTAAGAAAGAAAAGAAAAAAAAGTAATAAAATAGTATAATTGACTCCACAATACAAAATTACAAATTATGTTAAATATTATCTATTAAATAGAAGAAAAACAAACAAGCTAATACGAAACATACAAAAACAAATCTTAATTATCTTATTAATTAAATATTAGCCATGGAGAAACTAGTGTCATGTAGTCAATAGGAACCTAGCTCAGCATGTGTTACACTGGCGAGCAGTGCAACGCTGGTATTCTGCTAGGGCAAAAAAAAAGAAAGTATTCAAAAGTACGGTTTATTTTCATTTAATCGTTGACAAAGTTCTGAAAGAATTCTCAGTTGCGTCTATATTACATATCACTCATTTTTTTCTTCAAATAAAATATAACAGTCATTGTCAAAAAACCAGTTTATAATGCCAATAAAACCGTTCGATTAAGTCTGAACTAATCTAATTACCTATTTTTATTCACCATCCTGTTTTAATAAATGTCTTTCGCCTTACAACATTTAGAAATCCCCGCCATCCTGTTATCCCATTATTATTATATTTATTATCCGAGCTTGTTTATCCGGCGACATCGCTCGTTTCTTATCTCAATACAAGACATTTGAACGACCTTTAAATTAGTTTACGGTTTGGACCCTTACCAACAAATAGCAATAGTTTAAAATAAATAGTGCCAATTAAAGTCTCTATGAGACAGGGAGCAAACCACAGCATAGTTCGAAACAGTTATACCTCTATTCATAGTAGGAATGAGGTGAAGTCAATGTCGATGGGATTTAAAAGTATTTTGAACACACTTCATCATCGCCTCTACTCAATAAACCAGTAGAATAAAGGTAGGGAACATTTCATATCCTAGAAAGACTCTAGAATTTATAAGTTTTTGTACTCTTGAAAGAAAGAATACGGTAGAATGAGGGTAGTTCCATCGCGATAGTCACTCGATAAAAAACTTTCGTAATTATATTTATATTTATTAGCATTTATCGTGAAATTACCCATATTTTGACACGGTCAAAGTTTCGTAACAATAATATGATTAATATGTGTGTTTATTATTGTATTTCTATCGCTACCTTCTATCATCACGTAAAAATAAACCAATCTCAAGTAAAAAGCTTCTCGGAAGTACAATCAAAACTAACCATAACTCGCCAATATTCGATTCAGTACAGAATCGTTGCCTCAGGCAGATTTAATACATATACAGACTTGGGCGGATTACCTGTAGACGTGTTTGTTCAGGATTTAAACGTTGCTCCGTTAACGTCTATTATTATTCATGATATAAATTTTCCCGGTAAGGAAGGCATTAGACGGAAACTCATTAAAACAGAGACGCGATCTGACTTTTTAAAGCTTTAAGTCCACGCGTGTCTCTGAAGCTAATTGCTATTCGAGGGACGTAAACCGTTGCTTATTAAAATCCGCTATAGAGAACATTAATTTATACTTTGCGAAGTTTCAGTAGTTGAGGTACTGCTCTGCGCACTGTTTTGTAACAAACTTCACTATGGGGCTTCAGGAAGCGCGCGTGGGTGCTACTCGTGGACTTACGAGTGCCGCGGATGAGAGAAATGAGCTCCACCTTCAGGATAGTTACTACTGTACGTTAATTGGTACCTTACATTTGCAAGTGTTTTTTTTTATGTGATTTAGGTATGATAGAACGAGCTGAGGCCCACCTGATGTTAAGTGGTAACCGCCGCCCATAGACAACAACAATACGACTCAAGCCCTCTCCACCATAGTACGAGATGACTCAAGTCGCATTGCGTTGCGTCCATCACCTCAAGACCGGGGTGTTATGTCTCATGCGCCTGCAATTTCACCTGCACCACCCTTCCACGGGAACACAGCAATACGAGTGCATCACTGTTTGGCGGCAGATTACCAGGTGTGGTGGCAATACTTCTCCGGGCGAACTTAGCACAAGCTCTACTGCTACTTTGGGTTGTGTTTTAGATTAAATGTAGTTTTTAGGTGATAAAGTTACAGGCACAGCAGATGACCCACCTGGAGTTAAGTGGTAGTAGCCTCTATGCGTAATAAGCAATGAGACTTGGGCTTTTTTCTACTAAAGTGCATACGATGCGACTTGGGTCTTGTACCGATAATTTGTTTTTTGTATTTGAAATCCGTGACAGCAAATTACTTTAACAGCGGTATACTTCCCCTCATCAAAAATATGTAAGTAGAGAGCTGCAAATCCTTTTCATAAGTTAGGGCTTCAAGGTCTTTATAAATATCGTTGGCGAATTCTATCTGATCCATTAAATTTCTCCCAATCAATGTTCAACCAATGACTGGTCTCACAGCTCAGTTGGTACAACCCTGCCTTCTGCACTGCAGGTCGTGGGTTCGATTCCCACCCAAGACAAACGTTTGTGTGATGGAAATAGATGTTTGTTATGTGTCTGGGTGTTAATACATATTATAAGTATGTATTTACAAAAAAAAAGTATTATATTAGTTGTCTGGTTTCCATGATACAAGCTATGCCTAGCTTACTTTGATACTAGTCGGCGCTGTGTGAAATGTCCACTAATATTTATTATTATTATTATGTTCTACTCTAGCTAAACCCACACGCAGGTACAAGTCGGAGACAAGGCACGCGGCTCATCTACTCATAAATAATTGTGACACGCAATGGTTAAAGATAAAGCGTGTGGGAATATAGCCGTCAATGTAAAGGAGCACATTGAGTCCCAAACGGCACGCTTCGACCCCGCGTTATCGGTGGGACATCGCTACTGGGTCTATACTCCACGTAATCTGCGGCACAAACAAGCTTTCCCAATTGCCTTTAGGTTATCGAGCACCAAATTAAATTGGTTACATGAAGGTCGTACCCTAAAAACTTGGACACGTTCCGCATGACGGTCAATACAGCTTTATTTATTAAGACGAGGCTGATGTTATCTATACAAATAAATAAAATTTGGAGTGTCTGTTTGTAATATTAAAATAACCGCTTTTTACTAAGTCCATATGGATGTATACACGGTACATATACCATAACAACATTGTTTTAAATTTTTGTCTGTCTGTCCATTTGTTCCGGCTAATCTCCGAAACGGCTGGACCGATTTTAACGGGACTTTCACTGGCAGATAGCTGATGTTGTAAGGAGTAACTTAGGCTACTTTTCCAAGAGATAAAATAGGGGTGCCAAACCGAATTCCACGCGGACGAAGTCGCGGGCAACAGCTAGTAAATGATATTTAGGACTCCTTATTTATTAAAATTATTTTCTGGGCTTTAGAAAGTTATATCAGTAATATCGAAATTTAAGCACAAATTTTGGCGTAAACTTGTCGTGTTATGTACTAATTTTAACTTACCCATAATACAGTAGGTAATAGTTAAGTTAAAATTCAAATATATATTACAATTCAATCATAAGGTACCGATTCTGTTGGTGCCTCAATAAATTAATCAGCATGTATGTTGTTCTGTTTTATGTAGGTTAAGGAGACATGAACCATTTTACAGTTATAAAAAAAACACTTTTTTTTCGTAGACGGTATTTTGAATGAAGTTCAATATCAGGAATAAACCTCAAAGTTAGCAAGTACCTATGTTTTATGTATAAACTCGAACCATGCCGACTAATAAACGCAAATAGATAGAAAGGTTCAGGGAAATTCAAATGGTAAAGTTTTAATGTATCGCAGCCTTCTATTTTGTTCGTGGGGGGTTACGACAAAAATTCAATTTACATCTCCTTGGGCCGCGGTTACTTAATTCTTTCTCCAGTGAAAATAAATCTCCCGTAATTGATTCCGCTTTAGTTCAATTTGTCTTCGTTAAAACTCAATTTCCCTGGTCTATTTGTGAATAATAAATTGCGTGCTTCAACAATGTGTTGGTTGTTTTGTGTATCGCGAGGACTTGAAACAATTTCGCACCCCCGAACGAGTCAATCTAAATTACCAGCGGGGAGATGCCTCGTCCCACGTTCACATTAAACTTTTTGGATTCCGTGCCAGCCTTTCAATATTCCCACCGTATACCACCCATAAGCGACACCGTACTAGACTGCTTTCATCATGAGTGTGCATGAAATTGTTTTGTTCAATCAACATTTTTTCTTAAAATCACTCTCCGTTGATAAATACTGCCTTCTTACGAAGAACATAAAAATATGTTCGAGAGTGAGGTGGCCTAGTGGTACTGTTTCCGAATTTGCAAGAAAGAAAGAAAGAAAAATTATTTATTTTTATACAATACTATTTACAACAATGGACATGGAATTTTAATTCGGAAGTCGCTGGTTTAAATCCCAGCAACCCTAAAGAGACCAAAGAGTTTTTACACTTGAAAAATGTATGTGCAGCAATATCACGATGTCAAAACGTTGAAGGAAAACATTGTGAAGAAACCGACATGTCCTAAAACCAAAACCTGATGACATGTGTCTAGTATACTTACTTGTTACTTGTAGCGTGAGCTAATTTCCACAATTAGGCCACTATTGGGCCCTTTTTTCGTGTGTCGAGTATATATAATTATAAATATTAAATATTATACATATATATAATATTTTCTTCGAAAATGAAGGAAAAAAACGCGGAACCAACAAAAAAAGATACATCTATAGTGGAAAGTAGATTTACTCTATGGGTGGTTTGCGAAGTTTGCTCGAGTTTAGAGGGTGAGACAGTATTGTTAACAGCTGGTTTGTGGCACAGAGTAACACAACACAAGGTGGTCAGGCGCCGGCGCACGCCGCGACAGATGGGAGGGGTATCACCTGGCGGCCGCACGCGACGATCAGTCACCCTCGCAACACAACGAATCGATAATGTTTATCACTGTTTAAACGCAACGCCTGCTAGATTGTCTCGAGTTAAAGATTACAGCAAAATAGTTGATCTTCGTGTTCTTCTCTGGTGTTTGGTTATCTCTGTAACATACAACACCTCCGATTTATGATTTGATTAGTAAATTTGGATCTTTTCCGGAATTGGTGAAAAAACTGTCGTAAGCATCATGCGATATAAATAAATATTGGACATTTCACACAGCGCCATCTAGCCCCAAAGTAAGCTACGCATAGCTTGTATCATGGGAACCAGACAACTAATATAATACTTATATACTTTTTGTAAATACTTATTAAGACACCGAACAAACATCTATGCTCGTCACACAAATGTTTATCCTGGGTAGGAATCGAACCCACGACCTACAACGCAGAAGGCAGGGTTACTAACAACTGAGCTTTGAGGCCAGTCAAAAATTAAAACACAAATAAGGTGATAGTGTTAATCTAGTTTTAAGTAAGGCAAGATTTACTTATCATAATAATTCAAAAAATATTCGTATGCCATTACAAATCCTCATAAACGAACTTTTTGATGCAGGTGGTACACAGTAGTACATAGACCGAACATCTTGGGGCGTTACTTTCAAATTTAAATTAAATGGTAAAAAAAATGGTTTCCGCTGAAAACCAGCGCTGGGTGCACACATCAGTGTGTATCCAGCACAATGCTGAGCGAAGCCCATGTTTGCCTTGAGCTCTACTGCGTACAAAATATTAAATTACGTAGCGTTAGCCACGTGTATATGAATATGTATCATATGTAGTTTAATTTATTCATGGTAGTTATTAATTTAAATAAAAATATTTTTCTTTCTTTCTTTCTGTCTTTCTTTCTTTGGTTCCCTATTATTGGATAATGAGCAGCACAAACACATATATTAAATACTATTAAAAAAAATATCAGAACTTATCTGACAACCTTTCGTGTCATGACCCCCAAGCAGCTGTGCGATCAATATAAGTGAGTCTTCTGTTAGTATGATATGGTCTTATCGTATCGTATTTATATGTTATCTAATAACCAAATAATATGAATCCTTCCCTTCGTTTACTGTACCAGCTCAAATTTAAATAAACTGAAGCCCTTAATTTTGTATTATTATTGATGTGAAACATCTATAGCCGCACGTAAAACCGATTTCTGGCGTGGCGACGCGTCGCCACGGCATGCGTTGCATATTACTTTTACAAAATAATGTCGATGTTTCACATCTGCCAGGCGTCCCGTGACGGCTCACATTTTTTTCTAAGTAAATTGGCCATACTAACACAAATACAGTGAAATTTTCATCTTGCGTAGACGTTTTCAGACTTACGATGTAAGTTGGTCCTGTCTTTTGAGTACGGAACTCGAACGAACGATTATGGGATCACCCTGAGTCTACGTCTCTCTCTTTATTAAACAATATTCAAAAAATTATTATTAATTTTGAAACCAAGTACTATGAAGCGGCTTGAAAATTAAATAATGACGGACTTGGAACAACAAGTTCTACTGCTCTATTCGAGCAGTAGAACTTGTTGTTCCAAGTCCGTCCGGGGAAATACTATCAGCACACCCATTTTTGCCGCAAAGCAGTTACGTTCTACATTCTGGTGTCCACACGAGGTTTACCTTAACCATTTAAAGTATTTATACTACTGCTTAAATCTTTTTGTTTTGACATACACGTCACTGTGGCGAAGATATAAGTTTTTTAACAAAGCACAAGAGATAAACCTACGAAGGAATTTCCAAAATCCTATTCTTCCATTAACTTCTATTAGCTTTAACTGTAATGTAACTGTAATGATAAATGCTAATGTACACAGCTTGGAAAACTAAATTTGTGTAGGGGCATTGCTGTCTTTGAACAAAACTGTCGAAGCCGTGCCGTTCGGAGATTGGAAATAACTTCATACATTCGACAATCGATTTTGTTTTACGACAATACAGGCGGCAAATTAGGGAAGATTTATTGCCCGTTTAACAGGAAACATAATAATGCGATTTTTGTTCCGGAACAATCGTTTTGAACTCTGCATCATTTTATTATGTATATTTTCTAGAGTAAATTTTATTGGCACTCGCATCATACCATCATTAATGGTATAAAAAGTAGAAAAAAAAACATTACGGCTTCATTCACTCACGTTTTCAAATAAATTTTAACGATTATGTTCTGGTAGTCATATGATAATAACAATTTCGATATGTGCTTATATTGACACCTGATGATAATTAATTTATGTATAGCCCCTAATACAATTTGATTCGAAATGTAAATGTAATAAAAAAAAAACATATGTCGTTTTTATTTTCAAAAAGTTGTCCCATACATCTATTTGCCAATAACGAATAACGTACACTATTACTCGACATTCAACATTATTTTCAAACAATGGCGAATACGAAATATTTGTACTAATCGTGTCAATGGCTATCTCGAATCAGTGGGGTAAAATGCGCCTCAGAGAGACTCCTTTCTTGAGCTAAATGCCTTGACAGTTTTGTTTTTAGGACATAATAGCAAGTAAGGGTTGTTTTCGATATTTAAGTGTTTATAAAACTGCCCCGTTATATCCGGCTGAAGTTCTATAATTATAATGCAGATAGGTGAACATGATTTCCGTTGTTATTTCACAACATCAACAAAAGCAGCGATTATTATACATAAGTCAAATTACCTAACTAATACAAAGATCAAACGTGCGTGCGTTAATGTTAAGTTTGGCACCTGTTCCGACCCGAACCTTGAGGATAATATTATTACGAGCACAAAGTAAATAAAGTCAACTTGTTGGTTGTGAGTTTACAAATTTGGCGGTTGGACAAACCTTAAGTAGGAAGCTATTTAATGCATGTTTTTTTCATTTTAGCAGCACACGCTCGCTAGCAATCATGTCGTAAATTTCAGGGAGCGTTTTAATTGAGCAAATACATTATAGTCATCTTTCTGACTTCTCATGCTAAAGTCGCTGGTTCAAGTCCTAAGTAGCACCACTGGAGGCACTTTAAAATGTTCTCTGTGAGTATAACGTTCTCAAATCAGTGAAGGGAAAACTCATGAGGAAAATGACGTGTCTTAAAACCATCAAAACTCGAAGAATTGATTGATTTTTTAGCAACTGGGATCAAGCTTTTGCAGATAGAAGCTATTCACTCTTCCTTTCCTGGAGTAGGCATGTCCATGCACTGCAGCGGAAACATAGGGAGCTGATAGGAAACGCTCGCTGGTTAACAAATCCTAGTCATAGACAAAGATTTTAAGGTAGGTGATTAATTTGATATTACAATTTTATTCAACCAAATTGAATATAATATAATAATAATATAATATTGGTGGACCATTCACACAGCGCCATCTAGCCCCAAACTAAGCTAAGCTAGCTTGTACTATGGGAACCAGACAACTGATAGAATACTTAAATACTTTTATATATACAAACGTATAATACATATTAACACCCTTGATGAATACCATCATGGGTGTAATAATAAATACAACCCATATGAATTTTTAGATATATATTTTCAAGTATCAATATCAGAGTTATAGGCACAATACGTAGCAATTTGGGTATTCCCATACGATAAGGGAGGGCACTAGCCGCAAGTGAGGTTATCACTTCAAAGCAGTCGGGTCATCTGGTAGTTCCATTACTTATTTACACATCAAAAATCGAGCCCATTTGATCCTTGTGGGACGGACCTAACTCAATTACTTTATACAGTCTGCATGCGTTTAAGTTTATTGTAGTGGAAAATTTTCCATGTGTCTGTGAAAAAACCCCTAATTTGTATAATCAACTTCACGTGATTATACCCTGCGGATTCAATTTATACCATTGCTTACTTTCAACTAATATAACGGAGAGCGTAGTGGCTTAGTGGTACAGACCCCAAGTTTCAATCAGATGTCGCTGGTTCAAATCCAAAAGCAAACCAGAGCTTTACATAAAAAAAAACTGTGCGTACTATAACTTTGTTAGGAAACCGCCACTCTTTCAAACAAACATTCTAAGACTGTCAAGTGAAAGAAAAGCCTCTCTTTGAGGAGCGCTTAATCCATTTCACGATACTCATTCGAGAGAATAGTAGTAATTTAGCAAATACATAGCACTCACTTGATATAAATTTATTGTTACTTATGTTAGCTAATTACAATCGAATAACAATCAAACCTTAGGTTAACCAGGTCTCACACAGTAAATCATTAAATTTTTTCGCTAACCGATGTTTCATCCGGCGGTTTTCATACCAAAAATAATAATAATTCGTTATGTAATTAATCTTATGTTATAAATAGGTTACTCGGAACGTAAACCTTATTGACATACTGGTAGCTAGTGAGTAGAATCTTAAACTAACATCAATAAGAGACACCCGTTAGATACTAATTTCAGTTTCTTATATGTCCATCCATTATGTGGTGTGGTTGCCAGTGAAATTACAGGCACAAGAGACATTCAACCTTCACCTTCAAGTCCCAAATATATTAAAAGTATTTCATACATTTTACGACCACTTATACTGTTATATAATTTATAATACTTTGTAAAACATAGTCAAATAATGTCATGTAATACTTACTAACACCCAGATACAGAACAAACGTCTATATTCATCATACAAATATTTTTCCTGGGTGGGAATCGAACCCACGACCTACACGTAGAAGGCAGAACATGGCCAAGTTTTGCCATCAATGGCTAACTAATGCACTTGGCTTGCACTTGAGGGCCTCCAGTTTAAAAGCTAGATGATTACTTACTACTAAGCCAAAGAGTGGAACTGCTAACCCGTGTCTTATTTCCTGAAAAGTAGCAATTTTTCCGAAACTAGAATTTATAACAGCGGTGATAGTTGTGTTAAAGTCTGGAAATTATTAAAATTTGGTTCTTAAGGTACCTATATAAGTATAAGGTATATAAGTCTTTGTAGAAACACTATACACAAAAACACATAGCTACCAAATTGTTTAAATTTTCCTTTTTATGTTGTAAAAAGACGAAAGAAAGCTTGGGGTTTTTTAACTTTTTCTTCAAATTAACATGTTAATTGAATTGTTACGTGGATCTAAAAGGTTGCCATCTGTATCAACTTACCAAAGGCGGTGGAAATTAATTGTTTCTATTTTTTTATGTTTTCACTGTTTCTATGAGTGTACAGTGCAAAGTTTTCAAAGTTGGTCATTGTTTGCCTAAAATTTTCGGAGCAAAGCTGATTCACACAGTTACGATTAGTCGTAACTGTGTGAAAGTAATTTAACGATTTTATTATTAGTTCCTATTTTATGTCCACATGATTAACTTATCATGTGTACTATTGAAATGGCTAATTGATACAAGTACGTGTACAAAGTTGCCAGCGGCAACACGGTTACGTTACGTTAGGTTAAAATATAATCATCTTGGATGGCAATGTGGTGTGTACAATGTGGTATTTACAAAGTAACATTAGTGTAGAGGGGAAGATAAAAAAAAAATATCATTACCTCCTACATACAAACACAAATTTTGGCTCTTTCTAATATAAGTGTATTTATAAATTATGGAACTGAAAAAATAATGCAATTTACTAGATTTGGAATAGGCCACATGACACCACAAATAAAGAAAAAATGTATCGAACAATGCCATAAATAGAATATCTAAAAAATTTACAGGTTATTTTCATATTTTTTGTTGTTAGTTGAATGGCAAATATGGGATAGACGGCCCTGGTTAAGTTTTGAGAAGTTGTTTAGTATACTCTTATCTGTTGCAGACCTAAACAGCCTAACATATTATATAAAAATCCGATCTAGACTTAACTGTTATTGATATAAAGATCATATTAACTGAAGCAGCTGTACTAGATATGTTCGATACGGAAGCAAAATTTGACTTGCCAAAATAATTTATGTTATTTCTGTCTATTTATTTTGATAAATATGAATATACAAAATTAATAAACAATAACGCTGAAGCTTTACGCATTTAAATACGGTTTAAAGGTCCTGCTTCAATATTCATGGGTTTATTGATTGACTGAAGTAGTATATTTCCGCTTTCGTTCTCACTCAGGCTTTTCGAGAGGTCTGCTTGAAGCTTTATATTTGTTTTTGCAATTTCTTAGAATAGCACTATATTTATTCTAATTCATTATGAGGGCGTCCATATTTTAAATAAAGATAACGTAGCTCTTTTGCATTTAGTACATTTTTAAATATTAATGAATAACAGATAAAGATATTCATATAATATTCATATATCGAACACTAATTTGCAATAGTTTATAGGCCGAAAGAATGGTATTACGCACAGTAAAATTATCCACATTCTCATGATGGTGTAACTCACAGGTGAAAAGTGGCCCACCGAGGCTGTGCGTACCCCTTCGGGGGTAAAAGCCTGAATTTATGTATTACTTATGTAAAATTATAAATAAATAAATTCCACTTGACTAGAGTCTTCGCTAAAATAAGGTACACGATCCAAATTAATTGCTTTTAGATAAATTCGGTACTCGAACACAACCCACCTTGAGACAAAAGAGACTTGAGCCATGGAAACAAGCAATTGAATAAATACTTACTACTACTATTATTCGAGTCACTGGTTCTCTCGAACCAATGTGGTGAAAGGATTAAAGTTCGCCTCAAAGAGACTAAAATATGTGTTGGTACAAGTATGTAAAAATTATACATTTACAACGCATTCGTTAATTTCCACGAATTTTACCATTCAATAATATTACCCTTATGAAAGCAAATACAACGGCTGAAAATGTTGAACGCTGCGAGTTTTAACCTATATACTACTCGAAAATACTCCCCTTATTTTGGCCATATGGTTGAACACACAATTCTTACATTGAGATAATCCTTCCTGAGCTATCCGCGGCCTCGATAACATGAAGGAGAAATTCAAAACTCTATTAGCTGCAAAAGTTATGGTTCATCGTTTCTGTAACCCTATTGAGGTCAGGAAGCATAAATCATCTTGAAAATATGTTCAAGCTTAAAGTATACAGTTCGTATCCACAGTTAGCCCAGTGAATAAATAGGTTAATTTATTAAGAAAATGCTGTTTAAAATGCTACATTTCCATATCATTTCAAAACAATAGTAGCCGATAATGATTCTAACAGAATTCCTAACCAGGAGAGAACATTGAACATTAAATCAATCTTATTTAATTAGGGCTAACCAAAACCATACATACTAAGTTTATTCAAGTTTTATTTATTTTATTGTTTTTTATTTATTATAGACTTTAGTGTGGTTTACAAGATATTTTTAGAAATTCCAATTGTTTGTTGACTGTATGTTCTGGCAGTAGTCAAATGAAGTTTCTAAAATAGTCTGTAACAAGAAACTATGACATATAGATCATTACAATGTTATTTTAGAGAAAATTTAATATTTAACTCTTTTACAACGTAGAAAGATGTAAAATTAAAAGTTTTATTTAACTTTTCAATGTGAACGTAAATTACATAGAATCAACAAACTATTTTAGTAAAACATAATTGAACTGTAATCATTCATGGACTATATTAATGATTTACATAAGTATACGACTTACTATTCATTCGGAATGCCGCGCCGCCTACGGCCACGTTCGACGAAAACGTAAATTTGAAAGGGGATGGATCTCGTCCGATCCCGCCGTCATTCCCGGCGAGCCAGTCGAACAGAGCGCACGGCTGTCGCGCGTCGGTAAAACTTTGCGAACTTTCGCGTGCCGTAAACTTGTGACTTTACGTCTCGTCGACTTGTGACTCAAACGTTCTGTGAACTTGTGTTGTGCTTTTGGAAGCAATTTGTGCAGTGCCCTGACGTGCGTAACTGTTGAAAGTTTAGACTTTTAAGTGGAGTGGATTATGTCGTAAATGCGATGTGAGTTGGTTTGTATTAATGGTTCTGGTTATCAATACGTTTTAAATATTCTATAGATGTCTTCAGAATTTATTTGCCATTTCATAAAAGTGAAATATTAGTAAATATACTCAAATTATTATAATAATGATAATAATACTCAAAAACAATATTGATGAGCTTTCAGAATGTCACATCTATGATCGATAAATAACGTAAATATTATGGTTCTGCCTTACCCTCTGGTAAAATAATTATGACTGCTTTATATGTAGGAATGTAGCTAAGTCTATTATTATTAGTAAAATTCTAAAAAAAATTCAAAACTTACGAAATTGTTTTGTTGAACAAAGTTTAACCTACTAATCGAAAGTGGGAAATAATGATTTGTGCAAAAACCGGACCCTTAAAATATTATGTAAATGCATTTCAAATTAAATTATAATACCTATACCTTTATTTGCTATAAATAGAGACCAAAATTGAAAAACATCAGTGTAGAGCATTGCAAAAAAAGCAAAGCTGAAAACTGTAGAAAATTATTGTCAACATTATAATCATCACGTGATATATTTCTAATTTGTAATCCTCACTTGGTTAATTCATCTTCTGTCAACGATATACTTTTTTGTTAACAATCGATTTTGCTCAATACTTATTTCCGTACCTATCACAAGATATACTATGAAAATCGATTCCCAAGCGGCAAACTTCAAGTCTGTCATCCTGCCTGTAAAAATATCTTTTAAATCATCGCAAGAAATCATCGCCTTTTGAGACATGTAGACGGAATGTCGCTGCGCCATTTCACCAGCACCCACACCGATCCAACTGGATCTGTGTAATATGAGTTAATTACTGCTTGGCGGCAGAAAAGGTATGGTGGAAGTACTTGGACTGATGAACTCAGCATAAGGTCTACTGCTAAAATTAGAAATAATTTGTACATTATATACTTCTGCAATAATAATTGTCTCATGAACATTCAAGGCGCGCTAATAAACGATAGTTAAAGTATTCTTTCATGGGTAGTCTTTGTTTCATTATACATTTTTTTTGCCTTGGCCGAAGGCTGGACCATTGTTTCCTAGCAGGGCTCCTTAACAGAAAACAGCGTTAGGTAGGTTTCTTCTCCTTACATTATTATGCAAATTGGTGGCTTTTAATTATTTGAAAAGAAATTCCCTGATACATAAAACACTACATAATTATTATGTAAGTGTTTTATGTGATGACGCTACGAAACGATTAGATGACCCACCTCTATCCTCAGCCCATAACAAACATTACGACATGGCTTCGCCCCTAGTTAGGTACAAGACGCACGTTGCATCGTATGCACCCGTAACTCTGAGACGTGAAGGTGGAATGAAAGAAAGAAAGAAAAATATATTTATTCACAGCAGATTACAATAACTTTGAGATTAGACAGTGGTAAGTATATAATACCGTGTATCTGCTAAAGGAGCTTAAAACTAACATCATGGTTAAATCTGTGGACTTCACACTAGGCCACGCCTGTATTGTGAAAGCCCAACTACGTTTTACCTTAAAGCGAAACTTTTACAATAAAAACTCGGACGACACTTATCTAAATTATGAGTTATTAAAAATCAAGCAATTATTACAAGAAAAATAATAATAATAATAATAATAGCCGAGATCTATATTAATATATTGAGGATATCCTCCGTAGCAGAATATGTTAAACTAGATAACCAGGAATTTATGATTCTCTTAGCTTCTGCGAGCTTCTTCTAGGAATGTGTCATGTACCTCTAATATAACCGGAAACCACGCCTTTCACACCGAAAACAGGAACGCGAGTGCAATTTTGTTTGACGGAAGAAATGGGTATGGTGGCAGTATTTCATGGGTGGACAGTAATCACACAAGCTATATACTGCCTGTAAAAACGAAGTAAGTTATGCGCATTAAAATTCTTCAATAAAATGTTTGTGCTGTTTTTTTGTTATTTTTGTGTGTCGTTGCATATACTCGTAAATATTTTTCTAATTCTCTTCTATTTCTTTTACTAAGCTGAAGGAACTCATAAATAAATATTAGTGAACATTTCACACAGCACCATCTATCCTCAAAGTAAGCTAAGCATAGCTTGTATCATGGGAACTGATATAATACTTTTTTTCATACATACATATTATTCATATTATACATATTAACATTATAAAATCGTTTATTCGCATTTAGTCTGACAATAGGAACTTTATTAATTTCAAACTTTCGTAAAGTTGGTGAAGTTAATTATTTATACTCAACATTAATTATTTCATGCTTCGTGTGTCGTTTTATGACGCGTATCGACAGGGCGCGTATAGTTAAGTACCCGTGCCATGATTTGTGATCACGAACTCTTTTCTAAGTGGTTTAATCTTAGAACTGTAGTGGTAATGTAATCTTCTATTAGATATATTTCGCTTCGTATTATTTCAGAACCGCTCTAGAATAAGAAAAAAAAAATTTCCATGAAGGTACAATTATACATACAATATTGAGCAGTTAAATGAGTCACATATTAGAATTGCTTACGATAAAGTTTCACTAGTCCCCACACTACGATTCCCTGTGTTGTGGGTGTAAAAAAATTGGTTTGATTAATATTCATAATCCCAAATTCAAACAATATTTTAATCAGGTAATATTGAAAACCAAAAACTTTAGAAATTTAGCTTTGGTTGCCGTGAATGGGTATCAAAAGTTGTAAAAAGCAACAAACCAGCGTTCAATCTTAATATAAAATTATGCAGAATATCAAAACATATTTTTTATTACTTCATATTCATACTTGCAGTATTAAAATAAATTATGTTTGTCTATAATTTTATTCTATAAATATCAGAATTTTACGGTAACAGAAACAAAGAAAAAAGTATAAATTTGTCGACGACAAGAAAATGTCCAAAGCCTTGACTTCTGCTGTGACTCACATTTTAACATGATAAAAATGTAATTATAACTTTTGTAGCTAGCTAAAGTTTAACATAACACAATATTGGGCGCGGTCCAAAATTCCGCCAGCTATCTTATGATTTTCTAACCAAAGTACCAAAGCAAAGCTCTGGAGCCAGTTTATTTCCTCATTATCTCTTATAACTCCACCGACTGACCTCACAGCTTAGATGGTGATGGTTAGCCTCCTGCGCTGTAGATCGTTGGTTCGATTCCCGTCCAGGACAAACATTTGTGTGACGAACATAGATGTTGATCTGTGTCTGGGTGTTAATACGTATAAAAAAGTATATTAATTATATTATTTCTCTGGTTCCCATGATACAACCTAGGTATACTTAGCTTACTTTGGCTCTGGATGGCGCTGTGACAAATGTTTACCAATTTTTAATTTATATGATTTTATATTGATCTGTTCAAAATGGGATTCAAAATGGAAGGTTGCTTTCAAATTCCATTCAGTATTTAGAACTAACCAAATAATCAATTATCCACTGATTGGAAAGACCGAATATTTGAAATGTCCTGTTTTAATTAGGGAATGATTTAATTAAACTACCTGAGTTATTTGTGAGAAAGCAACGGTAGTGAGCACGTTCATGAGATAGCGTAGACTACAGAGAAATGAGATTTTCCTTCCGGCTACGTGTAAAATTAGGTGAATCTAATGTACATATGTATGCATTTATGCAAGTGTTACAAGAGGTTCTATACATGAAAAGGTCGAAAAAGCAAAGTGCTTGAAGCGTAAGGTAAGGTAAGGATCCTTCTTGACAGATATACGAGTATGTTTATATCTGAAACAACAGCCATAGCAGGTGGTTTTGTGTCCAGAAAGGCAAATCGACTGAAATGTGTCGATACATACGTTAAATGGTCCATGGTTAATGGTTAAAAAAAAGAAATATTTTATATGTAATCAACAGATTCACCACTGTTACATATATACATAGATTCACGCCTTTATCTTCGAAGCGGTAGGAAGAGCTTCGGTGAGCTTAACTTAACTTAAGCTTAACTTTTCATCTTGTGGGAACGTTTCCCACAAGGTGAAAAGTGGCTCACACGAAGCTATTGTTTTCTCTGTTTCTCATTGTTCATATGGCTTAGACTTTTTTCCAGTAATTCATTTCTCAATAACCTCACCTCCAGTATGCCAAGTAAACCGAAAAATTGACACGTATCACCCTGCTAATTCAAACTTCATGTTTATGTTATTAACCTTATCGTAACACATAATATATACATTAAAACTGAGTTATCAAGTGTAAGACATGCGTGTCATATTGCTCATGAATATTAAACTCAATTTGGATCCAATCAATGTGATTTTACCAAAGCTAAATTACAAATTGTATGGGAAATAAAATCACGCACATGAATGATGTGTTCGAAATATCTAGATTATCAAGACTAGGTTACCTAGTTTATTACAAAATTTGTAATCGTATAATTATCGAAACATGTGTAAACGGTTAATTTAACATAAACTGACATAAGTGTGAGCGTTTAATAATTAATAATTTATTCATTTATAAAAAGCTCATTGCAATTATAAAACAAGTGTTTATTTTCATATGAAAAATAAAATCTGAATGTGTGGATAAAGTTATTTGTTGATTAAATACAAATTTTAAACACTACAATTAAAAACAAAACGAATACGATATTATTAAAAACAGAATATTCATCATTTTTTATGAACAAACATATTTATTTTATTATTGTAGGATATTTTTCTCAAACTACTTGGCTCAAAAAATAATTCCGAATACATAAAATACAAAAATTACATATACTTTTGATATTCACGGGTTTCAATCGCGCGTTACATATGCCTCGATGGCTGCACGTTAGGCCTTACTGATCAATGCCGGAGTTCCTCAAGGATCAGTTATCTCAGTGACTTTTGAAGAAACTTGAATTTTTTGAAGATACTTTAATGTACAGACTAGAGCAGAGCAAAGCAGAGCGATACAGTTATTATTAGAACGACTTATATACAATGAGCGTTATCATCGCTGAGAAGTGATCTCTTCCAGCCATCTTAGAATTGTAGTATCTTGTAAATTATAGAAGACTGTTTGACGCTGTACCTATTTAGAACAATAAAGTGTCTTTCATGAAACTATCAAAGATGAAAAAATGACATCTTATATAGTTACACCATTTCAACTCCTACTCCAAAATATTTAGTAGTCATGGAAAAATATGGAAGAAGCTTTTACCCAAAAAATGTTTTACTGGATGGTCCATTTCTCTGAAGTAATATATAGGTTTATATTAATATCATATGCAAGCTAATTGTATTAGTTAAACTCTGGTCAGTTAAAGTACAAGCACATTCATAAACCAACTACGAATACAACAGATCATCATCATAACAAAAATATGTCTATATCTAGGTCTGCGCCAGGATTCTTAATAAAGCTGAGGGTAATCCACAGTGGATAGACACCTGTGCAAACCAATAGTCCCGTGTTGATGCTCCACATCTGGACCGCGGCTTTGTTTCGCTACTTTATTGTATTACCCACATCTCCGAATCTTGTAGGTATATGCTCTTTGTATTACAAAGGATTTCTTGTCGTCTACGTGTCTCGAAATTAGATCGTAAATCCTTATCACTTATTATTCTATGACAAACATATCCAACACGAGACATTCTCAAGATCGGATTTATTTAATGATATGATTTATATAATTCTCTCTTTTATTTTATGATTATTTTATATTATTGGGTATCTCACATATTTTTGGCACGAAAACTTTTTTGGATCTGGATTACATTTCAGAGGTAAATTAGACCATGAATGAAACTTCATTCGTCGAGAATAGATGCACTGAAGATGAGAAATATTTCCTATTAAGTAGATCACTATTAGATACAAAACTCTTTCATTAAATACAAATAGATTTCTAAATAGCGTTATTGCATATACATAATTAAATAATTATGCTTTATCATAATATAGTATGAAGTTAAATCAATTATAATAATAATATATAATAATACCTTAATACGAGCTAACTAATCCTTTCCCAATATAATATTACTTAGTTCACTATAATTAGCTTTAATAAGTTTTCATGTAGTAAACCGTTGAAATCTATTGAAGCTCTGAGCAATTTCAGCAAACTTTACAAATAATCCTTTTTCCAATTTCCCTCCGCTCTAATGTAAGAATATTACCCGGCACAAGTAAACTAGGTCAATGTGAAATCAGTTGAATTTTAAATGCACTTCGTCTACAAATCCACGCAGGATATAATATATCTTTGCTATAATACCTACGATGTAACTAACCTCGTTTATGAATGCTATCTCAATTTGAATTCTAAAACCGTAGACAAGTTACGTAGACTCCGAGTTTTGCGGTGTTCTACTTAGCTGGGAATAAAGTTT
Organism: Chesias legatella; assembly: GCA_947359385.1. Lineage (NCBI taxonomy): Eukaryota > Metazoa > Arthropoda > Insecta > Lepidoptera > Geometridae > Chesias > Chesias legatella. Next base: position 6,949,028 of record OX375774.1, on the reverse strand, counting down.
TCATATTGTAAATGTGTTTTATTTGATTTAAACGGCTCTGGGTTCACGGGAGTAGTAACGAGTACCCTCCCAAATTAAATAAGCCGCTCTAGCCTAACCCAAATGTTTCATGTTTCGTGCATCGTTTTTGTGCAGAACTTAGAACAATGGTAGAAATATTGCTTTCTTTTATAAATTAACCGCATGCTGATTCAATATGCCCAAACTCTTGACTGTAGGCTAAAATACGCCTGCACTCTTTGAATAATGTTACTGATTACTGTCCTACTGCCATTAATAGACGTGTGTCTATTAATGGCAGTACATACACATGGTTGTCATCATTTTAGGCGCCTGCAAAATTAACTCGAAATCTGAAGAAGGTTCGTACCGATCAGATACAATAAAAAAATGTAACACGTATTCTGCATGCCACTCTTCGTGGTAAGGTTTCACAGAAATATATTTATAATAACGTTTATTAAAAAAAAAACTATAATATTTTTCTTTCAACTTTTGCCCTTTTTTAGAACCTATTTTGTAAAACCCTGAAATAGATGTCTGGGCATTTTCTTTAAATATTTAAACAATGTTTCATGCTAATCACACTATGTTTCAAAAAATCCCATATTGAGGGTTATTTCAACCACCTCGTGTAAATTTATGTGATGTAAATGACGGAACGAGTGACGTCCTGAAGTTAAGTGGTAACCCGCTGCCCATGACAACAGCAATAGGACTCTTCACTAAAATACCAGATGACTCAATTCGCACTACATTGCGTTCTTCACCCTGTAACTTCACCGGTACACAGCGTTAAGAGTGCATCACTGCATGGAGGCAAATTACCAAGAGTGGTGGCAGTACTTCTCCCCAGGCGAACTTAGTTCAAGTTCTACTGCTACTTTGGGTTGCTCCTTTCAGACCACCCGGGGGACACGTGTAGGGATTCAAAGTGTACCTACGGATGTAAGCTACGTGGCCCAAAATGTGTGTATGTTGTGGAGCTTTGTAGAGACCGTTTTGGGAAGTACTGTTACAAAAAAAAAATGATCTACACACTAATGTACTCACTCTTATTACTGCGTTCCACTCAGCGTAGGGGCCGGCCATATTAAAGGATTTGAGAAGATTATACATACTTTCAATATTAAAGGCTCGGTTGCTCGTCACGAGTATAATAATACGTGAGACTTGGTAGTAGTGTGATAAATGTATGGGATTCATCATTCATTCATTTTCTTTCATCACCGGACCTATTGTCTCTCAGATCTGTGAAATAGTTGTAAATTTGATGCATGTTTATCTATACAAATAGATAAAATTGGAGTGTCTGTTTATAATATTAAAATAACCACTTTTTACTAAGTGCATATGGATGTATACACGGTACAACCAAAACAACATTTTTTTCATATTTTGTCTGCTAATTTCCAAAACGGCTGGACCGATTTTAACAGGACTTTCACTGGCAGATAGCTGATGTTACAAGGAGTAACTTAGGCTACTTTTCCAAGGGATAAAATAGGGGTACGCGATAAAACCGAATTCCACGCGGACGAAGTCGCGGGCAACAGCTAGTAACCAATAAAATTAGCATCATAATTTAATTATTAAGCTCTTTTTTGTTTGTTCTAGTTTTATAAACATGTTTTCACCCTCTTTTTGGTACTAACACGTAAATTTGGCCTAAGATATATTGGAAACTTTTCTGTGTGAAGCTTCTGAAATCACCCAAAATTGCAAACATTTGACGGAAGCGCTCTAACTCTACATGCTTGATTGTATGAATGCTTGTTCAGTCAGAATAAAATAAAAGGTATATTTTACGATTCCCCTGAATATAGGTCAAAACCTGAATATAATACAAAATTTGTTTGCTATATTAAATAACTTTAAAAGTTATAACTGACTTTAAAATACTTTTAATGAAAATGATTATTTATAAGGTTTGCCAACGTACAGGGTTAGTAGGTTTGTGTGGAGTTTGTTTAGGGGAGTAATATACTCGTGTTACCGAATTCCATTTTCATGGATATGGAAGCCGGTGAAATTACAGTCCTGAGGCTTCTCACTTTTATATATGTGGGTGACGAGCGTAACGTAGTATGACTTTCTCAGGTAATTCCCAAACTTCATGTATAATTTGCATGAATAACTTATAAATAAATAAATATTGGTAGACATTTCACACAGTGCCATCTAGCCCCAAAGTAAGCTAAGCATAAGTTGCACCATGGGGCCAGAACTGTTTTTTTTTGTAAATACATACATATAATACATATCAACGCCTAGACAGAACAAACATCTATGTTCGTCACACATATATTTGCCCTGGGTGGGAATCGAACCCACGACCTACAGCGCACAAGACAGAGTTACTACCAACTGAGCTGTGAGGCCAGTCAACTTATATTGATGAAAACTATTCCATAGATTATTTAGATACAAAATATATTGTATAGATAATGGGGATCGTTGGGTGTGGTCTGAATTACTTTTTTTTTTTACAAGCCGCACCTTTCAGTATAATTAGGAAATGCTACGTAATATTATACCGCCGCTAAATAACCAACTCGTTTGTTAAGTTCCGTAGGCAGGGCAATGTCTAATGTAAACGAGTAGTGAATGAATTTTCCCAGAAATTAGCATCACTGTTCTTTCTGTCGTTATAATTACGAGTAATGAAAATGACACTTGAGTTCTCTCGTTTCTACGAAGGATATATTTTTAAATTCAGTTTTAGGTAGTAACGGTTCTTAAAAATATATATATATATATATATATGAAATCATTATAAAACCCAACAACTGCCGGTCTTTATTGTATTTAACTATTTATAATTATACTTATAACAGAAAATTAAAAAAAAAAACTAGCATAGAAATCTCTAAAGATGGATGTATATAGATACGGTGATATCATACGATATTCTCATTCCAAATTTCACACAATCCAATTAAGTTTCCGCCGTTGTACGCGAATATCAACCTCCGTGTTCAGAATGCAACGCTTGGGACAAGGTTGACTTCGCGTGACCTACTGAACATTTGGTAGCCGTCAGAATACAGGTAGCTCTTCTCAAGACTTAACTAATTGTTTTGATGTTGGTTTCTACAGTTCTGCACACAGCACAATCTTCTTACAGTATAATCATCTATCTACGCATACCTGCATATACAGTTAGCGTTAAGTATATTTACCTCTTAGCTTCCAAATATCACAAAAATATTTTGGTCCCTCAGACAAGAAGTTGCGCCAAGTTTCATTTCTGTCACCAAACAGCATTATATCTTCACGTATCTGATCAACAGGTGCTACCAACTTCATTTTTGACATGGGTAATTCCATACTTAACTAGGGGAACACCCAAGTCGTATTGGTACCGGGGCCTGACGAGAAGACGACACGATAGACCCAGACGAATGTATGTGTGATTAACTTGACCAATATTTAGCAGCAGCTGGAAAGTATTTGCAATGCAGTGGGACAAGACAGGTACGCTAAAAAGAAATTAATTACTTACAAAAATAGTTCAGATTTACCGCTTATTGATAAGAGATAAAAGGTATAGAAACTGTGAGTAATTATCATGGTATAATAAATAGTAATAAAAAAATCTGCATCACAAACAAATTTTTAGTCGTTTTTCCAGAAGTGAAAAACCCGGCTATCCGTGGATTCTAAGTTGATTACTTAAAAAAAACCATTGAGGTTCTAAAAGTGTAATTACATAAAAAGAACACGTCTATTGATGATTGATTGATTCTCAAAATAGATTTCAGACCCTATTAGTTTGATCAAAATAAATCAAAGTGTGTTTGTATGACATCGAATATATCGGCAACATAAAACCTTTAATCCTTCATTAACGACAGTGAAAGTCGTATCTTTCCCTTAGACACATTACAGATGAATGGAATAACTCATCGTAAGTCACCAGCTAGTAGTGACTCAACTGGTAAAGCATCAGTGTATTTTCTTACATGTCGAAGGCTGGTTAATTTTCCTTACAAAAATAGAAGGTTTGCGCTCAAAATAGGTGCTGAGCTACTAAAAAGTCGTTAGTGCCCTGAAAAGACTGACATTCCACCGTCTCAGAGTTACGGGCGCATACGATACGACTTGGGTCTTGACGTACTTAGTAGGAGAGGACTCAAGTCACCTCGGTTGCTATGGGCCGAGGTTACCACTTAACACCAGGTGGGCCGTCGGCTCGTACCGTAACAGTACCTAATAAAAAAAAGGAAGGTCCACTCTTGATTTGATAACGGTGGAAGATGGTAAAGATGGTTTAAATGACCAAAGCAATGAAATCGGTGAATTAAATTCGCAACGTAGCACAATGTAGGCTGCTACAGTTTACAGAAAGATAGAGTTATTACTTTTTAAAATACTTACAGACATGTTGGACAACTTATGTATGTATTATTTATGTAAATTAAGGGTAATTACTCACATGTAGCCACTTTACTACAGTTTCGATATGGTCTTTCATCGTTGCGTTTATTATTTCTGTTTTTATCAAGCCAGAAATCATATAGGTATGGTCAGTTTAAAGTCAAAATATAGTAAATAACTCCAATTTTTTAATATCTTTCAGGGACAATCCGTTAAATTATGAGAAATGCTAGTGTATCACGTATTTTGACTGTATAAAATAATGTGACTTGCGTAAAACGCCATTAAAATATATCCGTATAGTCCGAAAATGGTTAATTTGCAAAATGCCTAAAAAGTTTTAATTGCCTAGTTCACAGAAGGGTCTGTTTCTATAATGGACTAGATAATGAAAAGGCAACTTCATAAATGCGCTGATTCAACAGAATGCCTAGGGTTTCATTTTGTTTAATTAACAGATAAATGACCTGATTAATAGAACTTTTGGGCAGACTTTTATTACCACTGTCATTTCACTTTTTATGCCACGATCGAAATGAGACTAAAACCTAGGAAGCATATATAGGGATAAGACAAATTATTGACATTAATAAAACAATAAATTAAAGGGAAATAAATGAGAATATTATCAATCGATGAAAAATAGGGTCCACGATCATCACACAGGACATAAATTTGTGTTGTTTCTGTGTCTGTATGTTACTATATATTATATGAATGTATTTACAAAAAAATAGTATTATACACTTTTTTGTTAGTATGGTGTTAGGTGGCGCTGTATGAAGTCCACCAATATTTATTAATTTAAATGTATTAGTATTTAATCAAACATCTACAATTTTTTTCATTTTATACACTCAATTTGACCACTCAAAACATTTAACACTTCACATCCGTGCCTAGTAGTAAAACAGGCCGTTTATCATTCCTTTCTTAGTACGCCCCGACGTTCTACATAGTGCAGGCACCCTCAAAATTTCATGTTTCTGGGACAAACGTTTTAGAGTGTGTAGTTGGCCAATTAGTCGTTCATTAATTCAGATATTTTTGTTTTATATGCCAATACAAACAATACTTAGATTTTCCTTGAAAAAGGCTACCGAGTAGTTAGCATTAAGTAACTAAATTAAATAACTAATGCAATAAGATCTTCTCGTACGCAAGTAAATATATTGAATCTCGAGATTCTATAAAAATATCTCACCACATCTTAGTAGTGTGCGAAAGGAGCCTCTTTGGGGCGCACTTTATTTTTTTCACCACACTGGTTCGAGTGGTACATGATTAGTAGCAGTAGTGTGTAAGTAAGTAAGTAAAGCGCATAGCTTTACTTTCAAACATATCTAGCATGTTCTACAACAGAAAATCTTCAAAGCGTTACTTATGATCAAAATTCTCCGAATGATTCAATAAGACCGCCCAAATAATGGAATTGTCCCCTAACCGGACGATTTATAGTTTAGTTTACCAATAAGTCACTTGCGTCAGTGGGCGTCCGTTTCTCAGGCGGTCAATTGATTAAACGAAGCAATTAGGCAATCAGTCCTGAGCGGCGGTATTGTCGCAAATGAGTGCGGGTTTGACATCTGCTGTTAGGCACGTCGAATTTAGTTGGCGTGTCCGGCTATTGCTGAGTCGGATAACGAAACCTGTCAATCAAAAAAGTACATTTTTGTACGAAAGTAGTATGTTGTATGATGTTGATTTAAAAGTACAATTATGCTAGTTTACGAGCAGTTCACGTCATTGTAACAGTACTGTATTATTTGTTACGAGAAATATTAGTTTTCCCAGTTTATGGAGTATTTTTCCTGATTGACTATCCATTAAAAGTTGAAGCAGACACAAAAATGTGGAGAAGTTCTTTTTCATTCTGCTCACGTTAGTAATTAGCTTATATTTAACGTTATGAATTTTTCAATAAAAATTTAAAATATTTTATTTTGTATATTTTACTTTACACAAAATATCAAGTTACTTTACTTGCAATATTTAATGACATTGGCAAAAACAACAAAACACACTTAAGTCTCAAAACGTCTGTCAGAGTGATCATTAGCAAATTGAGACATCCGGTTTTTTTATATTACCGTCCATCCCTAACCACGTCGTTAGCTAAACCCAGTGAGCCGGGACGTTTAGCAGATAAACAGTTTGTTTTTACTCTCGAGTTGTCAGAACGCTCTCCTGTCACTTATGTGACCGATTTCGCTTGTTTTGTTACATTCCTGAATGACCCGGCATTTGAGAGTGTACACTAAAACTGTAGCTTGTCAATAATATGAATTTTCGGCTTATATCAAAATTGCAGGAGATTTGTGGCAGTTAAGAAAAATATTTAAAAAAAATGTTCAAAACATGCTGTTAATATATCTTACACTTTACACTTGAAGTTAACACTCATTTGTTTAAATGACTCGCGTGCCAACTATTGTTAAAAAGGTTTACAAAATATAAAACATCAATACACCACGAAAAAAAAAACCGGGTTAGTAGCTTAAGAAAAGTGGCTAAAGGGCCTAACAAATAAATATGTATATGCTGATATAGTGTACGAATATAAGCCAATTCTCACTAAAACAAACAATTAAATCTTGATGAAGCATGAGATGTCACTAACCAAACAGAAAAAGATTTGTGGCTAAGTTAAAATAAAAGTTGATAAGTACTAACTCTATTTATAGATAATAATTAAAATATTTGCGATACCTGACTTAACACTCACATTGCTTAGCAAATAATATAAATTGTGATTTAGCTTCATTCAATTTAGTTTACACTTAATATTAATTGTCACTGATACAAAGTTACGAGGCCCGTGACGCCGAACGCAATTTCGATCTAATAATGTTTTATTTAAGTCGAAAACATCCCTTTATAGCTTATGCTATTCACATTAAATTTTGGATGCAATAAACAAGCCACTGGATCACTTTATTGAGCCATGAATCGAGGTCCCTGCTGGCAGATCTGTTGCGAATTATTCTAAAATTAAACTATATTTTATTGGTGGCAACACTGGCAAAATTGGCGGATGACTGTGACATCCGGGCCGATCAAAGTGATCGAGAACGACCATTGACGATACCAGCCGTCGTTTTATGCCCTAAATTAGGGTTGTCAGTTGCAACAAAAAATTTTTTTACAGACCCGAATTCTGAGCAACCGTTTATTATCGCTTTGGCTTCTGACCCCAGAACATTTATGCTATTGGTATAATAAAATTAACGATTTAATAGTATTTTGCCAGAACAAATATAAGAAGGGATAAACATACAAATTCGTAAAAAAAAAAAAACATACATGTATTGTTAGAACAAACGTGTAAAGCAGTCATATTGCAATACATGTATAAGAGAGCCATCAAACCATGCGAAATTAACATCCAAATCTCCTGTCACATATCGTCTGTTTTTCAGCAAAATGAATGTGAATTTTTCTATTCGATAACAATGCAAAAATTAAAAACTGTTGAATAACTTTCAACAGTTTGACGTTTTTAAGAGCAGCAAATTTGTTTTATCCCCGTGTCCTAATTCTTGATAAAACGTACATTCGATTACTTCAGCTGTAGCAATAAAATACCAAACTTATTTTTATTACGTTTAACATAGACCCTAAAATTGTACGTGTGATAACTAACACAAAGCAAATGGTCCCATTACTTCTAAACTTAATTTGACAGGAAGCCCTTAATTTTACATGTTTTGAACTCTGCGAAACCAAAGCGGCAAAGATTTGTTTACTTAAACTCGCCAATGTGGTAGCGAATAAGATATATTTATATAAATTGGGCCATTGTTGACACAGGTAAACAAACATTACACAGAACTGAACAAGTCCTAATGTGACATATAATCAAAACTTTAATAGGTTTGCCCTCACAGTGGGGTGCCTTTGAAACCGCCTCGCTTACTGTTCTGGCAATACGACTTTTTCAGCCGACAGATGGCTGGCGTGTAATTTGGTGCTGGTAAATTGTGAGCATTGCTGCACCACGTTGAAGAGGCTTGGCAGAAGTTGCATTAGTCAGAGAAATCTTTGTTTTTTTTTATGGCTGGACATTTTGCTGTTGGCCGCAGATGGCCTTGACACGGGCTTTTGTAGAAATCTTTGGAATGGATAAGTTCTGCTATTTAGAGAAATTCTGTGAAGCGATACTGTCTGATCGAATTGTGCAGTGTTCATTTAAAATTTTAAAAATTGATTATGTAGTAAGAGTGAGTTACATTGACTTAGAATAGGTACAATCCTAAACATTAATCGACTTCTTTCACTGGATACGTTTGTCATGCGGAAATAAATAGTCTCAGACCCCCGATAGTAGATACATTCCGTAAAAGAGAAAACTAGTATATTGAAGTTGAATTAAAATAACGAAGAATGTGTTGTGAATCAATAGATGAATGGAAACAAGAAGTATCAAATTCGCATGAATATGGTTAGCGTTGTTATAATTTGATGTTAGTTTTACTGGGCATTTCTATGTGAATAGCAACCGCTAGTAGCGACAACCCTATTAGCTAGAACGGGCTCACAATATTGTATAATTGAGATTGATCCGGCGTTATTATCAGTGAAGCTAAATATGTCTGCGAGTACATTTGTATACCATGCTGTTACAGTAAAGTGCAGTGCGGTTATTATATTAAAGATTTGAGCTCTGTACATAACATCTGTAAATGAAGTGGAATTTTATGCTTCAATACGTATAATTATATTTTAAATGCGATGTAAATATGGCTTGTATTTTTTTACCTCATCCAACCAACATTTGAAGGTTCATTTTTTTCTGTAATTATGATATAATTATGATTATGCATCGAATGTCAATTTTAAAAGTTTGTGTCTCTCAGTGATGTACTTTCGGCATTTTTTATAAATAGCGAATTAAACGAATTCGCCAAACCCAAGTAGAGTGATGCATCGCGTAAAGTAAGACAAAAATTATGACCACGAAATTATTTTAAAAGTCCATAAGCGCTAAGAAACATAAATAGATGTCTTAAATATAATTTCATTCTTGTGCCCCTTTATTTTGGTTTACAAACTGGAGTTAAAAATAACTTTTGTCATAATCATAATAGATATTAAATACACAGCTGGTTCGATGCGTTTGGCTACAGTCTCTCGATAGGTCACGTGGTCAAGTTGTCGTTATGTTCAAACGATGTATTTGGAGTTAATTCCTCGGTCCCTGTCTACTACCACACGTATAGTGAACTAAAAACCAGTATTACATGTCCAATGAAAATGTTCAATTAAAATGAAAGTGCTTTATTGTGAACCATTTAAAATGACAGTCAGTTGATGCCACGACTCAGGGTTGGTTCAGATGGTCGCTCAATTTTTTTTATCATAGAGGGCATATAGTTTCTAAGGCAATGACGATTTTATAATCGTTCACATTATTGGTTGCCGTCGCATAAGCTGGTGACTGAGCGCGACAGCCTGTGTTCGGTCACCATGCTATCTGAATAGTCCACAATAACATTTGTGACGTACAAGTTACAAAGCTTAGCGCGATACCTAGCATAATTAACTTAAGATATGATATGATTCCATACATTGTCTAATGACACCATAATATCTTAAAGTGTCACTCCAGAAGGAGTAGTAAGCTTGTCACATTATACTAGTGATTACATTTTGATCAGTGATGACTACGCACACACATTTTATAAGCTTGCTGCCGAGGTAAATGTAAAACAATAAATAAATAAATATAGGCGGATATTTCACACAGCACCATCTAGCCACAAACTAAGCTAAGCATAGCTTGTACTATGAGAACCAGAGGATTGATAGAATACGTAGATATATACTATTTGTAAATACATACATATAAATACATATTAACACCAGACACAGAACAAACTTATGTTCGTCACACAAATGTGTGCCTGGGTGGGAATCGAACCCACGACCTACAGCGGAGAAGGCAGAGTTACTACTGAGCTGTGAGGTCAGTCAGATGGTTATGATTATAAAAGACAAAAATGACACACACTTAAAGCTCTAAACAAGAGAACATTTCAAAAACAGATCTTTAAGTTATTGTTGTTGTACTGTATCCGCTTCACTCGGTCGCGGGCGGCCCGCGGCCATATGTCAACGCCCCATTAAATTCTACACCCCTACAAAAAATAATTACTTCACCGTACCCGTTCTGCTGTAACTCGTTCAATTCGCTTTGGAGCTGTTGGAATTGTTAATTATACAATGTTTGTGATTGCTTCACCACACATAGTTTGTAACTAGATAAACGGTGACTTTGACCTTTAATATAAAAATATATTTTACAGCCCTAGTAATTTTTTTATTTTTTTATTTTGTATAGTTACGTAACGAACCGAAAGGGCTCTATTTATAACCTCTATTTCTATATTCTCTGTATATTTCTACAATATATATTCTCTATGTCTTTTTATATATCTATTTATAAGGGCTCTATTATTATTATTATTACTTCGAATAATAAAAGTGACCAGTTAACTTATGTTTGCGTAAGTTCAGTTGCAGCTGCAAATAAGACGGTGAATTTACAGGCTAATTAAGATAAATTAAAATTTAATGCGTAAATCTCACTATAAATTATTTGTTCCATTTTTAACTTAATAATGGCAAGTATAAGTGTAATTTTAATTTTATTGCCGTAAAGCTGGCAACATCAGGCCAGGTCATGAGCTTCGCCGCGGGCGGCAGACTTGCGGTTGGCCTCATCTGCGTTGAAACTAAAGCTCCGTCCAAAATATAGCTAAAATGAGACCACCCTGAAAATAAATTAATGAAACGCGTTGGAGGCCTCTAACAATTATTGTGGTCAAACTATCTATATAATATTACTATCTATATATCTGTATATATAATATTAAATTTCTGTCCGTCAGTTAGTGCGTCGTAATCGACCTATATGAAAAAAGGAATAATAATAATAAAAAGATGGATATTGGATATGTACCAATGAAAAAATGGATGATGAACCTGATAAACTCCGAAATCGGTTGATCAATCACCATGAAAATTTGCCACATCTACGAGTAAGTGTTATATTCATGGAGAAGATATTTTTATATCTAGTTACCTAAAGGCAGAACAACGTCTGCACAATTCTGCTTGTTTGTTTTTGATATCGGTAAAGTAGTTGTTCTTCAGACTCGATTACAAGAAAAATAGAATAAGATTAGTTCTGTTTTGCAAATCAAAAAACTGATTTACTAGATTTTGATTTACAGCTTACAATTTGTCTGGTAGAAAGCGTTATTAGCTATAAGGCCGCCCGTTGTATTACTTTATTTTAATGAATTACCGTTACGAAATTTCCATGTATTGTGATCAATAAATTGTCTATCTATCTATCACTTTCAGGTATTTTCAAAGTAAAGCTGCGTACAAAGCGGGAAAAATTGAGTTCACATGAAAGTTAAATGTTACCAGTTCGAAAATATATCGGCGAACAAGAACACTTTGGTATTCACATTCCAGGAAACGAAATAAGCACTTCTGGAATCCCAATAAAACCTATGTGACATTGTGCTTCAGTCAAATACTCTATAAATATGATAATATAATTTTTTGGAGGGTTAAAACTATAGAAAAGAAATTAGCATTTATCAGCCGTATGTGGTTACTAAAAACTGACATTCTTTATGAAATCTGCAAAATTTGCATTTCGATGGCCAAATCTTCTTCTACGTAGCTCAATATATAACAGTCTCAATTGAAAACGATAATAACAATATCGAATAACGATTTTCATTTTCACGAATGGAACCACAGCCGTACATTTTTAAACGTAGACGCAGCTTAACTGAAGGGAACAAAAATAACATAACGAGTCGAGCTTGTAATAACATTTGTCCTAATATATTACTATTGTGACGTCTCCCAGCCCGGATTTATCTGCTACCGTGCGAACCGTCACTTTATTATTTATTAATATTAATGCTGGGTGTCGACACAGAAATTATTTTTCATCAGATATCCGACTTTTCTCTGATGTTCGACGGTATTACCTGCTAGCAAATCCTTTGATGCAAACATTTATTCTCATTTCAGTGTTCCACGGCTTTATTAACATAGAATGATAATAAGTGTTGCTCTGGAGACATTGCGCTGGTTAAAATGAAAATATTTTTATATGAATTCAGACTAGTCTCACATAAGATATTTTTCGTGGCCTTCATCTTAAGTGATAAATTAATTTTTGGTACTATAAAAAAAAAAAAATTTTGAACCTATATACTTTCGTCTTGTTCGTCGTCAAATGGTCTGACTGTCTGTCCGTATGTTTTAGTCAGTGACTGCAGGCGTAATATGTATGAAATTTTGAATTTAATTGTATTCTGTTAACCGCTATACACCAACTAACGAATAAAATAAAACAAAGACTTGTAGCACTCGATAATGTAATAATGGCATCTTTGTATGTGAAAGGCATTTCCATATAATTCCATACCATTTATATATTAATTGTTTTATTGAGTTCAACAGTTTATGATATTTAATTCTAAAATCAAATTTAAGAATGTGCTCCGTGACCTTCTAACTTTTCATCGATGGAGTGGAAAATTGCGCAAAACTCAATGTTGAAGTTCTACTTCAAAAACAATTTCAATGAAGATTGGTCTGAATAATATATGTAGTGTAGTTTTGCGGTAGAGTGTCTTGGGTTACTCTAAATAGCGGGAGTTTAAGGACCGCAGAGATAACTTTGTTTTTAAAATAAATACTACTACCAATAAATATATGCTAAAGATGAAATCAATACTATCATGGAATTGTAAACGCGAATGTCTTTCCTGACGTCTACACCCGTCAGTTGGGCATTTGTCCTGTTATTTTACAGTTCCCTACGTTTTCCTGTTTTCCTTCATTGTGCCATTTACACAGTTACGCCCCAATACCGAAATGATCAGTATACTTTATTTTTGCATGGAAGTGTGCATAAGAGGACACTACAACGAATTAAAAACATTTTGAAACATTTTTCGTTACAGAAATTGTACCGATATTTAGAGAAAATATGATATGTATAAATTAAATGAGAAACTACGCAATATCTTGAGAAGACAACTTTTAAATGCTCTTCTTTCCTTAATGTTTCCGAAAATTGGGAACGATAGCAAACTAGTGCTAGGAAACTAGCAAGTTAAGCCATATTCTAACTTCATGTATGATATTGAATTAGCAAGTTATTGACGATTCAGTTCCGTAGACACGTAGCCTGAGATCTCATTGATATCTTACTAGCAATACGTTTTATATCGTAGCTTGAAAAACTAGCCCGTTTCCGGGCAACGCATTCTTCGCCGCGATAGCTCTTTTACCTCTGTCTCTGTCGGAAGACCAGCGTTAGTTGCCACCCAACTAACAATATGCTGAGCCAGAGACCTTTTTGTGGCAACTAAGCCTTTTCAACTTCTATAAAATATATATTTCAATTAATAATATTTAGTTAAGTACTTACGTCTTTTGTTTTTTGTTCTTTGTAAGCTTAGTGCCGCAAATAAAATAATTTTCTTTCTTTCTTTCTTTCATACACATAGTTCATTAAACACACAAAGATGTCCTTGCCCGCGCATATGCTACCGTTACATCTGAGCTATAGCGAAATATCATTCCTAAAGTAGTGTGGAAACTCAGAACGACAAACGAGCTCGTGTGAAAAATGAAATAGTTGTGAACAAAGCTTATCTCGGGGCAATCCAATATATTATGTTATAGAAATTCTATTTTGATTAATATTCCTTCTTTGAATACAAAGGCTAGACAGTAAAGGTTTAGTGCTGTGCTAGTCTCCAAAAACCGAGTAAAGACATTTTACACTATAACCTAGCTCCCATGAAATTATTAAAGAAGATGTATCGAAAAAAGTTGAGTAAAATGAATAATAATTTAGGATTTTAGCAGGGAAAATTGCCTGGAGTTGTTTTTATATATATTATTTGTGAAAAATAACATGTTTTTGAACCCTGATTTGTTTTTTTACCGAAGGTTGTTGTGGAGCTTCTGTGAGAGATTTTTGTTTTTATATATTATATAGAATAAGTATCTACCTATAGAAGGTAACGTTGATATTTGTAACTTGAGACATTCCGCTTGTTTCTTTTTAAGCGACATTATACATACTTATCTGACGCACCTAAATCATGGCATCATGATTTGTTTCTTACATAATCAATAATCTTGATTTATTAACTCATTATATCCAGTCATTTGCTAAAGAAACCTTATAAATATGTAACATAGCTGATGGACATAATAACCAAATATGAAGCATTTTTACTGTTATTTTATTTTAGCGAAGAGGAAACTGAATGTTTTCGCATTTTACTTATAAGAACAATTGGACAAGATTTAAATTAAACCAATTTTACCAAATAATCAATTGCTCTAATTACCAATGGGTACCAATAGTATGTGGCATATATTTAAAAACTTTCAGAATAAGATTTCTAAAAATTCGGTAACAGCCCATAATCACCTCATTATTTCTCGTCTATTACTCATTTGAAGGTCCTTTATCGGGTCATCTATCTTTAAAAAGATTCTTATAATTCTTCATTACGTCAAGTGACCTCTTGAATAATTACTTAGAATAGATAATTAAGTGTCCGATATGTTTTTATATAAAGTTATTTCATTTGTAACCGTTTCACCTTCAGTAGGGCAAGGACAATATTTTAAAATGATAATAGTTTCCGAATCGTTATCATGTCAGGGGCAAACTTTCGGAGCTATTTATAAAACTGCTTCATTGCTTAAAACGGCGAAAGCCGCAATATTTAAGCGACTGTTTTCAAAACAAAATAACCAGTTTTTCTTTCAATCGACTATAGTTGAATTAACCTTTCAATCATCAAAACAGTAGAGAATCTACGGTATGCATACGTTAATTTAAAAAAATAATTTAAATTAATGAAATATTTACTTGAATTACAGGACAAGTTCAAATACTTTCCAGCTACCAGCCCATAGACAACTTCAATACAAACTAATCTAACTTTTAGGACACAATTACAATTTTAATTATTTTCAGAACAGTCGTCTCCGCAGTAATCGTAAGAACTTCCAAACGTAGTAATAAAAAAAATTAAGCAATATAAACATGACAACTCGTTGCGTTTTCAAAACAAATTGAAATATTCTGAAAAGAAAAATAATTAAGTATATTCGGCGTTCCACCCTAGCTATAATATAACAAAAAGTAAAAGAAAGATTGACAATCATCCTTGAAATGTTTCGAAGGTTGAAATACTCACCTGACGAGGTTTCGCTCAAGCTAAAACTTTCATTATGTTTGAAAATATCCAATGTTATTTCATAGTTCTTGTATGAGTTTGTTTGCGTCAGTGCGCACCCTTCATTCTATTTATCATGAAGATGAATAGTCTATAGTTACATATCCATATATCCATCCGGAGTATACCTTAAGAAATCACTTTCTGATTTATAAGTTCAGGGGAGAAATTGTACCAGTCTTTTATCTTAGGTAAGAATGATATTAATATCGATTCACCTGATTTCATACCATTATTAGTGGACCTGTATGTGATTTAGTTTGCAAAGAATATGGTTATTTTTATAGACACTGTGACAGCCCTGGTCATATTGTTTGCCGAAAGAGGATCTGTAGTGTCATAAACAGGTAATAGGATGGATTTTTTACTAACCTGTCTTGCACCACTGCTGGGCAAACAAAATTCGAATCGACTAATATTTACCTGGACCAGTATGTCTTTTTCATTGCAGGGGCGCCGTATTAGAATAACAAATCATCGTGGTTTGATGTCTATATTCTTTGACCGAGAAACCAAAGTCCCGACTCAAGGTTTCTAAGAGTTATGAAGCACAGTTTCATCGATTTAAACTATTAAACAAATTAATACCGATATCCGCGCAGTAACCGGGAAATTGTTAGCAAGTTAAATCAAGTCTCATACGGAGAGCTGTAATTCATATAATCTCATTTGAGAGTATGGTGGTTTAGTGGTACTGACCCCCGAGTTTCAATCCGGAGGTCGCCGGTTCAAATCCCGACGTGCATTTATGAGTTTTTCGATTGCAAGATTATGTGCGCAATACCACGTTCTCAAAACGGTGAAGGAAAACATCGTGAGGAACCAACATGTCCTAGAACTAAAAATTCAAAGATATGTGTCAAGTGCACGAAAGGAGGTTTGAGGTGCACTTAAAAATCCTTTCACCACACCAGTTTGAGAGGACCAGTGACTTGAAAAGATAGATATATAGATAGGGATATCTCGTAATATAATCCAAGCAAGTGTTAAAAACCACTGACTACGCAGCTGACCTAAACAAAAAGTTAGGTAATGTTCAAATTCGGGCAGTAATTAGGCTTGATTTAGTCGGTAGTTGGAATTCTCATCAATCTGACCGAAAAAGCGGGTCGACTAAAATAACTACCGTGGATGTAGTCTCTCTTAATTAGAGTAACCATAAGTTTTGGGTACGATACAATATCACCGGGAATATACTAATGATATGTATGAAAGATTAAGTTAAAATTTGTCTGATAGTAAGTTTTTCAAGCTGAATCTATCGAAAACAAATATTGGCAAATCTTCAGCACAATGTTGTTTTTAAACACTGTATGGCATTTACAGTTAAATAAACAAAATTTTGTACAAGTAATTGTTTCATATGATTAATTATTTTGCTAGGATTATGATAGGAAAGGTTTTCTGTAAGAGATCGCTTTAAAGCGATAATTCATTGTTTCACTCTTTTGTGTTACTGATTGTTGTTATTTTGATTTTGTTCATCTATCTATCTATCTATCTATCTATGTTTTTTTTGTTTAATAGTGCATAAGCGAGTGAGCTCCCACCGAATAAGAATTAGAATTAGAAATAAGAATTTGTCCCATGTTTGTATGTAAATCGCGATACGGGGAATCGATGCAAAAGTAAATGAAGAGCTGATGATAGTACTGGCTCTACCACTTCTTAATCATTGGATAGTAGTTGATTACTGACCACTTTTCACTTTTTCACGTGATTCGTTTAATATATATTTATAATTACTTTTTTGATTCAGTTACGGAACAGATTCAGTTCAGAACGTAACCTCGGCCCATAACAACAGATGTGACTTGAGTCCTCCCCTACTAGGTATGACAAGACCCAGGTAGCACCGTATGCGCCCGTAAGTCTGGAATGTCTCATGTGCCTGTAATTGCACCGAAAAATACATTTTATTACATTTTTATATACATTTGATAAATATACATGTGTGTGTGTGTGTGTGTTGTGTGTTGTGTAGGTTCATGTAATTCAGCATGAGACACTTTTACCAGTTAACTAAACTGACACGACAGGAGAACATTTGGCGCTTGGTGAAGTTTGGTCGAAAAA
Organism: Chesias legatella; assembly: GCA_947359385.1. Taxonomy (NCBI): domain Eukaryota; kingdom Metazoa; phylum Arthropoda; class Insecta; order Lepidoptera; family Geometridae; genus Chesias; species Chesias legatella. The sequence continues at coordinate 6,931,269 of OX375774.1, read as the reverse complement.
ACAAAGATAAACATCAGCTGATTCATCAACAACATACGTTTATTAATATAACGTAACCGTATCACTGAGCCAACAGCGTTTAAGACAATTTTTTCAACTTGCTTATGAAATTAAAAAACAACATTAATTTACATTTTGAACATTCCTTGCAAGAATGATATAAAACAGCCCACGACCGCGATTATAAAGTTATAATCATCTGAGGGGCGATTCTCGACGTAATCTCGCATACGAGATTCAAGAGATGATGTATAGTTACGACGGCTATTGTTCGCCGGAGTGGTCGAAATTAGACTTTAATCGTTATTGAATATTTGAAAAAACATTCATAATTAAGAGAAAATACCACTTGAATATTTAGATTTTCCTATTTATGAATAGATACTAATATCGAATGAATAGTTAAATTGTATTGACTTACGTTTATGACTTACTGAGTGCAGTAAGTAACAGAATTATGGACTCACAAATAAACGTTGTGGCTCAAATTAAGGCTTGAACGGTAGTCAATACATATTACATTCTTAAAGTAACAAAGAATAACCAAACAAAGAACTCGACTTATTCTAGCACCAACAAATTGAACGATGACATCTACCTCTATAAATTAGCATCGAACGAATAAACTATCTAATTTTCGAGATTGAATAGGCGTTTTGTCTACCACTGCGGTCTCCCAATCCAGATTGGTATGTATCCCATGGATTCCAAGTTTTGGTTCGAAATACAATTAAAACTTACACCTACATCCTTACGATGCCATTTTGAGAACGTGGCTAAAAATATAAGCAACGAAAAACAAAAATAATTGTGCACGCTTGGATGTGTGTAAATTTCCTTCGAATTGAAACTCAGGATCCGTACCAATAGACCCCATGCTCTCGTGACATAATGGTGACATCTGAGAATAGGGGCCCTCATATCGTCGGAAGTCGTACGGATGCTCTGTTTACATAGGGAACCGCAAGGCGGCGCACGAGCACGATATAATTGTTTATTTTTATACATGAGGCAATAGTTTTTGTAGACCACCCGAAAGTATTATACTATTGTGACAAATTAGTAGGTAAATTTTATAATCAGTGACCGAGGATTTGACTTAAGCCAGTTAACAGTCTCTGACAAACTAATAGTTATAGCAACTAATAACTAATGGTTTGCAAGGGACGTAAGTGTCAGTGAAAAACAAATTAGTCTTCTATACATATAATAAAATTGTAGAAAAGTGGTGTCTGTACAATGGAAATATATAAAAAAAAAGTAGCAGGGGTTGTTATTATATCGATGCCGAACCCGAAATTGTAATTAATTTTTTTTTGTCTGTTTGTCTGTGTGTTTGTGCACGCTAATATCAGAAACGGCTTATTCGATTTAGATACGGTTTTCACTAATATATTGTAGTAAGCTTCACTTAACATTTAGTGTTTATTTCATGTCAATCGCTTCATAAATAAAAAAGTTATGTCAATTTAAAGAATCACGGCGAACATTTTTAACGTACAGAGTACGTACTACACGCCTCGCGCCTGAGCGTCCGTGGCTATATAAAGCGCGCTGAGAGTCGCGCCGCTGCCATAAGGATTCAGTTATTCAAAATATGCTGCCCGAAAAGTCACTATTCCACGCGAACGAAGTCGCGGGCACAGCTAGTTAGAAAATATGTACTATCGACAAAGCTCGCGCCTTACCACTTTTGAAATCTTTTCGCTTGCACGCAGTTAGCTGGTTAACCCCGCCTTTTTCTGTTGTCTTTTATTTTGACCAAGTGGAGACAAACATCTGCTCACGAGTGTACAACTCTCTTGTAAAATGTTTAAAGTAACAGCGATTTTAGGGATTTATGCTCAAAACACCCAAACACATGTTTGTATCTTAGAGAAAGAATGGTTCGTTATCCAATACACTCGATACAAAAAAAAACATTATTTTGGAATGAACAGTTTTGCATTATTGAAAACCTACCATAGCTTAAGGTGATAGGCTCACAAAAATCACACACTTACAAAATAACATTTTCAACACACACATTCAAGTAGTCAAATAAATATTGTGTGCGTAATGAATGACACACGAAAGGAGCCTTTTTGAGGCGCAATTAAATCCTTTCACCACACTGGTCCGATCGAGAGAATCAGTGACACGAATATTAGTAGTGCAAAACATCATTGTCGTATAGACAGACTTTACGCTGTCTATTGGAATGCACCATATAACTCGGCACACAGCTTCAGCGTTTGTGTATGTATTAGGGGTGTTCCAATGATTTGCACCAAGGAACCCTTATTACCATAATAGGCTCTAAAATACAATTTTTATGGGTAGAAAGAATGAATCATTGGTAGAAAAATAAAATATGTCTACGTAAATAAAAAATTGCATTGGAAATTTAGATCATTATTTTAGAAAAGCTGGATCAATTTGACTATAATTTCAATGATGGTCTGAATAAAATTTTAGGGAAAGAAATATTTCAAAATCGGATCGAAAAAATATTGTAATATTGTTTATGAATTTGACAGGACAGCGTCTGTTGGATCAGCTAGTATACAAATATGAATAAACAAATTTATTTATTAGAACATAAAAAAAATATAAATCTTTTCTAACTACTTTTGTATGAAGCTAGCTAGCTTCGACCTAGCTTTATCCTCATAGTTGGCTAACTGAGTCCAGTGATGAATGCTCTCGAGTGGCGACCCGACGCCGCCCGTCATCCGTCACCGGTATCGCTCGACTCTACAAAAATTCTCCCCCAGACGCACACTTGATTAATGTTTCAAAAAAGCCCAATTAGGTACTTGAAGTTACCCGCACATGACTGTCGGGCTCGTTGGGTATTGATCAGGAAAGTGTTTAATTGTAATTTATGGATGTGATTGTCAGAAAAATTAAGATATTTTTTAGTCCTTACCCATATTCATTCGTCCAATTTTGATGTGTGTGCCTAATTGTGTTATAACGGATCGACTCCATATTGAGACAGTGTCCTATTTGACCAAACAGTATACAAAGAAAGCAATTTAAGGTACCAATTAGGCCTTAAGGCACGAGTGTCATATTGTGTAGTTTTTTTATGTGTAGGTGACGGAACTATCCCTTTTTTTAAATTGTCGGTAATCTTAATTTTTATTGTTGTTTCTCTTTCTAAACTTTAATGTTATACGAGTATGTAAACTGTCTGTCTAATAAAACATATTCTATTCTAATAGCGATATGGTTTAGAATTCCATCAAATTTCTAATTGACTTTTTTATTTATGTATAGTCAATAATTCCAAGCCATTTTTGAATTTTGATGCCTTTGTAAATTCTAGGAAAATAAAATTTTTGTCTTCGTCTTGTTACTACTCAGGAATGTTATAAGATCAGAGAATCCGATAAGGTTTAATCCTTACTAGTAGCTGATAGTAAACTTGGATCGAATCATGTTTGGTGGTAACGTCTGCTCATAATACCTATTAGGAGTAGGGGCGAGGGAATTAAATAACATCTTTTCGGAATATTCCTATATATTTAAGCACCTACGTGTCTTATGTCAACTGGAGTTTACTCCTTAAGAATCGATTTCATTGAAATCCACTGGTACGAAAATTTGATGGGTAGTGAAACCGAGCGTTAGCAAAAAGCGTTAAGTTTTTGAAAACAAAAGAGTTAACAGCAGTCGCGCGTCGGAAATGACAAGGATTACCTCTTAGCAAAAGGGAAGTTTAATCCCTCTATATAACATGCCAACACGATTTTATTAGTCCTATTTCATCATTTCAAGATGAGACAAATGATGTTTTGATCTGTTTACGTTTTCATTACCGTTCCTTTAGATAAAGAATCAAAAATGCAAAACATAATGTACGCAGCGCTAAATATTTACTTAAAAAAGGGGTAGTATTTTGCTATTATTAAAATGACTTAACCTATAATTGAATGTTATTGTAAAAGGTATCAAGAGGGGTTTTATATGAAAGGGCTTTGTTTGAGTATTAACAGTTTTGGATTAATTAAAAGCTTTGAAGTTGTTGAAATACACGAGGTTATAAATATTGAATTTTCGCGAAAACATTATACATATGCGTATTCAGGATTTGTTCGTATATTTATAGGTTTTCATAGTCAAACCAAACTTTTAGAATTTATGTTTTATTATTGAAATTTGCGTGTATTTATTATACACAGAAGGTTTTTTATAAAGTCAGTGATGTATGGAATAGTCACACAGAATAAAAAGAAGCATTTTTTCAGGGCCTTTGAGTTGTGAAATGTTTTAAGCCCATCGACCGATTCGAATTCGTGTTTGTTTTTGTGCATTTCAATTTTCATACAACAAAGGATCAAATAAGCCATATCTGCGAATACGAATACCTACATACGAGTACCTGCGAGTGAATGAAAATACTTATTATTATAATTAGTCACCAAAAAATATTGGCGGACACCATGCCATCTAGCCCCAAAATAAGCGAAGCATAGCTTGCATCTTGGGAACCAGACAACTGATATAATAGGTACTCGTTTTTTTTGTATAAACATACATCGATCGTGGTGATTTGTGTAAGTGCGCCTCAAAGAGGCTCCTTTCGTGATAAAAACCTGACAGTAAAGTTTATATCAACATGACAGGTAGATAAATCTTTGTAATTAAAAACATATGGCACAAGCAGAATAACTTGCAGATGCTAACCGATAACAAATAAATAAATAAAAGTAATGCCTTTCGTCGATGTTTCAATTTCCCCACATCCTTGCCAAGTCCATAATCGTTTATTTCCATCGACATTTTACAATGTTTCACCAAAAACAGGATATGCACGGTTCAAAGGATTTTATCCCATGTGAGCAATGATGCGTGTAATGATATTTTACGATCCAAATGAGTCATGTATACTTACTTAACTGAGAGGAAAAGAAATAAGCCATTATCTATAGGATACGTACGTAAATCTATTGTTTTTTAGTATTGTCTTTGATAATTATATAATCCGTCGTTAAGCGCGTTTTGGAAAAAAGGCCAGGTCAAGAGTACCCTAAACCGCCGAGCATGCATGATGAATGTGATGAGAGTGGACGAAGCTAAGGATCGGAATGTCAGGATCGTAGCAGGTAGAAAACCATGATCTCTGCCTACCCCTCCGGGAAGCAGGCGTGATTTTATGTATGTATGTTAAGCACCACGTAACGCCTGGATTGGAATCTGGCTCTTAACTGAGGCTACCGGAACACACCGTTAGATGCTTTGCAGCAGATTTTTTCACTCGAGGGGAGATATCATCGTTTAAAGTGTACCTAGATATTCATAATAAATGACGTTCATGTATTTAGTCAATAAATAATAATAATAATAATATTGGTGGACATTTCACACAGTGCCATCTAGCCCCAAAGTAATCTAAGCATAACTTGTATCATGGGAACCAGATAACTGATATAATACATATATACTTTTCTTTTGTAAATACATACATATAATACATATTAACACCCAGACACAGAACAAACATCAATGTTACAAATGTGACATAAATATTTGTCCTGGATGGGAATCGAACCCACGACCTACAGCGCAGAAGGCAGGGTTTATAACCAACTGAACTGTAAGGCCAGTCAATATTTATCTCATGATGATCCTGCTACTTAGTACAAGAAGTATTGAATGAGTGTAGAGTACTGAAGCCATCGAAATGTTGTGTTTGTTTCAGACTAGCAACTAAAATGATGGGTCGGCATCGTGGTTGGCAGTGAGCTGTTGGCAAGATGGCGTTAGTGCTCCGACAGTCGCGCCTACTGCTCTTCATAGCGTTGCTGTTAATGAGAGGTCAGTGGGTAGTGCTTAAATGCGTATGTTCCCGCTGTCCTCCAAAAGAAATTGCAGGCGCATGAGACGTAACATCCCCGTCTCGAGGTGATGGACGCAACGCAATGCGACTTGAGTCATCTCGTACTATGGAGAGGACTTGAGTCGTATTGCTGTTGTGGCGGTTACCACAACATCAGGTGGGCTATCAGCTCGTTCTGTGACTTCAAATACATAACAAAAAAGCAAAAAAAAGATTTCCGTCACTGCACACTACAGCGTTCATAACTTTTCCAAGGTCATATTTGGGGAACTATGGGATTGAACGATTTTATTCCACCAAATGTCCCTTATATATTAGAATGTACATATATATTAGGTTCTACTATCGTGTTGTGTGATTTCTAGTGAATTTGTATTTTATTTGTGCTAAACAAGCGATTACTTTTAATCGTAGGAAAAACTACGAAATGTTTTCTAGAAAAATACCCTGCGTTCTGCGCCATTTCCTTCCAGTAAATCGTTTGAAGAGCTCGGACGTTTTTTGCATCCTTTCTGTGATAAATTAGCCCCTAACGACGAAATGTGATTTACAGAAATTGTAAATACCATCAAAATATCGTTGCTCCAGAATATTTCCACTTTTGAATGCGCATATAATTAAGCAAGCACAAAAGGTGACGTCTCTTTTCTAACTAAATTATTCTAAGTAAGCAAAGACAGAATAAATAATCTCGGTCAGTCGTGTGGATGGGTTAGTTGTATGAGATATAAAAAGTCCTCGCATGGAAAATTTCTTAATTGCAGCCATGTTCCTGTATAGAGTAAGACAAGTCAAAAGTAAAGAGTTCAACAGTGAAGTAAACAAATTTACATGCCGTAATGGCCTCCGTACTATGAATTAGTTTGCTTTGTAATCAAACTACCTTTGTTATATTGAGTCGTTGCTTAAAGCTTACTGACATTGACGCCCGAAGCATGCAACGCTTCCTATGGGAGGGGCTGGAGTGCTGTGAGGATACTTTAGTAGAATATTATTAAGTCTAAATAAAAAATTTACTCTACACTTGAACTAAGGAGTACATCTCTAGCAAATGGTGTTGACTATTTTAAAGTCGGCTACCAGACGTTTCGCCTACTATGCAGGGGACAAGAAGAAAGAACAGTATATTATAGCCCTTTACAACTAATTTGAGAGGTGCCATAATCAACCAAATAGAGCAAGCTTTATGAAAGTAAAAACGATTAAATACACGTACGACATGGACGTGTATTAAATAATGAAATCGATTATAAAAACTTAAACCCAACTTACATTGCAAACTTAAATAACATATATATTTACTTAATATGTGAATAACCATAATAATCATCAAGGCACACAAAATCTTCATTTACATACTATGAATAAAAATGGGTTATTTCTTTTATAAAATAAATGATTTTTAACTTCATCACCAGTACTACTATTGCTAATTGTGGCGCTTGTTTACACCCCACCCGACACGTTGTGTGTGAGAATAGACAGAATCCCTAAATGATGTAATCCTTTTTTCACGAGCGTGATCCTATTCAAAACAAGACATTATGTCGTACAACGTTTCAAATGAAAATAAATCCACAGAATCTGTCAAAATTCGCTGTCATACCGTATAGGTAAACAAGGTATGGTACCTTTCTGCTAATACTGTTCTTGTCACTTGAACCAGTGGTGAACTGATTATAGTGCACCTCAAAGAGGCTCTTTTCGTGCACTTGACACGTGTCTTCGAGTTTTTATTGCTAGGACAGGTTTTCACGATGTTTTCCTTCGGCATTTTGAGAACGTGGTATTGGGAACATAATTTTTAAAGTGATAAATTCATTTCACAACAGGATTTGAACCAGCAACCTCCAGATTGAAACCCGAGTCTGTACCAATAGACCACCATGCTCCTCTGCCAAAATATACCCGCAAAACGTTATCTCTTGCGAAGCACTAAGTAAGCAGTATCACATTCTAATTAAGATTCACAAAATAATATATTTAGCATGTCGCAGTATTGCGATAGGAACTAATTACATTATTTAGTGCCGTCCAGCGCAGTAATTCCAAAATGACCACCTTAACAGGAGGAACATAAAATAGCACTTACCTTACTAATTTGCCATTAAACTGACTCACACGTTTCTGTCGCCGTTTTTTTTTTTCGGGATAAATATCTATTGGCTTTGCCTTATTGAAAATACCCACTTCGTCGCGGAAGAGCGAATTAAAATCGCATTTAGAAATCCCATTCCTGGCAAACTTTTCCAGTCCACACAGCCCCGTTGTATCGGAATAAATGGCCCAAACTTTGTTTATTTATACAGTCTTTCTGAATATTTAATGTTTTCGTGCCTAATTTCACATTCCTGTCACTTCAAATACAATTTTATTACGAACTTGGGAGGAGAAAAATACGCTGTGTTGTTTGAAAGATGCTACTCTAAAAACGAACAATTTAAAAACGGTTTTATACCTTAAAAGTATGTGTCAGTAACCCTTATTTTAAAGAGCAGGATCCTGTGTTTGTTCCCTGGTCGGGAAAAAAACCTGTATTATGAAAATAATATTTATTACTCTCGGTTCCTGGATATAATTACTGTGTTCTGTCTGTTCTGTACATGCGTGCGTTCATTTCAGGTGCGACAAAGATAATTCTTCTTCAAGATTGTGCAAAAAAGCAATTTTTAAGCCAACCCCAACGATTTTTTTTTTAAATCCCCCTTAGCAACTCACGCTAAAGTTCTTCATGTTCAAGAAATATTTGATCCTAAGCGCAATAAAACAACTTATCAATCAAACATCATCATCCAACCAGTGACGTCTAAAAGGGTCTATTAGGGTAATTCGACAAACTCGGGTAAAGGCATATAAAAATGCGAACGGCAGTCACGCCTGTTCGCTGTTGCTCACCCAAATAGGATAATCGCATAGTTATTGCCTAGTCTGAATAGACACTAGCCACGCCATCTGCTCATTTATTCACGTGCCATAATCCATGGCATAACCCGTAACTCGTTTATGTGGAAATGTCTTACTGCTGCCGTGATGGATGCCCGCCACAATATTTCGATTGATGAATAAATTCATAGCCGTTGTGCCTCAAAGGTCGGGTCTAGTCACATTTTATGTGTCAGATATGACTTTCATGACGTAAGGGTTTGAGTCAGTTTGGAAATCATAACAGTACCTATTCAGCGCAGAATCAGTATCGAAAATGGAAATAAAGTTTTGTCTATTGATATTCAATAGGAGCTCTAAGATTTTTGGTAAACAACAAAATAGTCATGTTGGAATTTTAGATACATCATTTCAGGCCTTTTTAACAGTTGTATTCATCGATTTTATCGACCTCTAACGAAATACTCAGGTTAAGCACGTAACTATAGGATTGATTGTTTAACCCTAGCATACAACACAATGGGTGCAGTCATATTCAGGATTCAATACAAATTGTGAAATAAAAAATAATCTTTCCACACTTTATTGGGCATTTTGTCGTTATATTCGTACAAAAGCATTTTGGATGATAAATAAACGATAATATAATTGAATGATATCAACTTATCGTTCCCATCGAAAGAAAGATGGATGAGGCTAAAAAAAAATTGCTTTCTGTACTCATTTCATCATATTGATACTATAAATGTGAATTATTTTATTTATATGCAATTTTTCCTTCACGTCTCAGAGTAACGGGCGCGTTCGATGCGATTTGGATCTCGTCTTACAAAAATAGCGGAGGACCCAAGTCGTATCGCTTGTTATGGGCAGAGGTCACCACTTAATAACAGGCAGGCCATCTGCTCGTTCCGTAACTGTATCAAATAAAAAAAAACCAGCATTTTTGCGAACTATTGCTGGTTATTTAGCTGGTTATTAGCAAGGACACCATTATTTCAAAGATTAGTTACAGTTTAAGTTCATTTGTTATATAGATGAATAGATTAAGACAGTACCTAATTATATACCTCCGTGAACTCTAAAACTAGGTATACTACCGCTTTAACTTGGTGGTTGATGGCAAGCTATCAGCGGAGTTCCGTAAAACCAACAAATTATCAAACTCTAGTCATTACGACAAGTATATTTTACCCCAACCGCAAACCTGCAATAGATAAAGGCATTTCTCATTCGGCATTTTTTTTTTAATAAATTTTCATGGAAATTTCACCCAGCGCCATCTAGCCCCAAGCTAAGCATAGCTTGTGTCATGGGAACCAGAAAATTGATAAATACTTATATACTTTTTTGTATATACATACATATAACACATTAACACCCAGACACAGAACAACTACATATGTTCGTCACACATGTTTGTCCTGGGTGGGAGCCGAACCCACGACCTACAGCGCAGAAGGCAACGTTACTACCAACTGAGCTGTGAGGCTAAAATAAATTTTATTACGCAATCCATTATTCTATCTATTTATAATGTAAACAAAGAAATTAATTCGAATACAAAAATAGTTCTTACAAGATACACAGGAACCAATTGATTTAACTAAAGAACGTTTCTAACGATCTATGGAAAACTGATTCATTTCACTGCAATAGATGTAATTAAACGTATATACGAATACATATATTGACTCCTTACAAGTGCCACCATCAAAGCAAAACTCTAAGATAACAATAATGGAGTATCAGTATCTATTTGTTTTCAATTCGCTCTAAGTTACAATTTGTCAAGAAACTATTCTGATAGTTATTTTAATGAACATTACTCAACTCACTTCTCCTTCTGGGTGATGAAAGTAATGTCTGCTGCGACAACTTTATAAGGCTGAACCGACTCAACTGCTACAGTATATATTTACTAATTACTGCCCGCGGCTTCACCCGCGTGGGAAGAAGTTCCCAGTGTGTAAGGTCGTTATATAGTTTTAACGTGAAAGAATAACAAACCTACATACACCTACCTATACTTACAAACAAAGTTTTAAATTTATAATGGAAAAAAATTGGAAAAATGAAATTTATGTGACGTGTGATAGTTCCCAACCACTAAAGGATTACCTAAGGACTGCCTTGAAATGAAGTTTGTATGACAGCTGCTATATCGTCATTCATTCATTCAGAGGTCTCCTTATAACTGAATACACTTCGAAGTAATAATTATGAAACTGCATTTAACACCCAGTCAGTATATTAACACCTAACACACCTTCTTCATGTCCGGACATTTCATGTTCTTACTGAAATATAAATGAAATATACGTTCGTATTTCATGGCCTTAAGTGACGGCTAATGGGCTAAAGTACTACATGGCTGATTTAGCTCATTAGCTTGGCACATGGCTGATTTAGCTCATTAGCTTGGCACATGTCAGATTCAGATTATTGTCAGTCAGCTAGACAGGATATCGTCCTGTAAAATATGTTTATATAAATGATTTTTGTGTGTGTAATAACCGTACCAAATACTTATGTTCGCATATCAGGGCTTACAGACCTACTCTCAAGAGAAATAGTACAGGAATGTAAATAAAAAAAATATATATTTTATCACATATTAAAAAGTTGAATAAATTTTCATATGATAACATTTTGGACGGATATTGTTTGCAAAAAATCTATCTTATATCTTATCTCTAAATTCCAACTTTAAGCAAAAAAAATATTTTTGGTTTTAATACGGTATTGAAAAAAAAAATTACCCAAAATACCCAAGTTGCAAATAACGGAAATTATGAAATAGAATGAATTATAATATGTATTTACTTATACGGACTTATACACCCATATGTATACGTCCCGAATATGCAGATTTTATGTCACATCAAGATTTAAAATAACCTGTCTATTAGTAGAAAAACGAAATCTTTCGAATAACGAAGGCGAAGGCACGAATCCCTTTCGAACCAAAACAAAGCATAGCAACAAACAAATTAGCTCTATTCAAACGCTACCGACTACCCACTTTATAAAATACGACGGTCGCAACTCTGTAAGAACAAACTGATGTTGTTACCATAAAAATATGCGGCGATATTTTAAAAGAGCGTGTATTCCGCTTCCGAGCTGCATCACCATACTTTTCACATTACTTATGCATAGAGTACAGATTGAAACGGGTCGTAGTTGCGCCGTCAGCGCCGTCATCGGTATTCAAAGCCACCTCGTCCGGCTTAACCGCAACATGTCTTCCACCCTGATTGTCTACAAACAAAGAATAACAAATATTCGCTTCGGCTACAAACAATTTCCAGCGCAGTTATAACCATAGAGATTTTATCAGTCATTTGCATATTGGTTGAACACATCGAATGCTTTGTTCTTATGTTCGAAAAGTGTACGAAAAATATGTCTTTGCATGTTTTAAAAGTGATTTGTGTAGGGTATTAAAAACACCAGTTGTTCAGCCCGTACGATTCCAATCGAATTTCAAACATTTCACAGTGTTTCACTGGAAAGTGCTTTGCTTCGTCTTGTTTGTATTTTCTCGATTGCCCTCAGGCTGTGATGCTAATTAAATGACTTATTTGAACATTATTGTGATGAAAATTGGTGTACTAAAAATGCTCTACGCAAAAGCTTATATAAATAGGAATTTGTTGAAAAATATATTCTTCAAAATAATTTTTGTAATCTGACCCAATACAGCTAGGCCCATAGTACTATTGAAGATCCAACTATTGAGAATCCAACGAGCTCAAACACAGCGAAGTTATTCCGCCATCTTGGGATATCCGCCATATTAGATATAGAGTGACATCATCTTTTTTCGTGTTCTTCACAGCAACCCCTTTGATTTTATACCCATATCGTAGGAGTGGGAGTACATAAAAAATAAATAGTCCACCATATTGAATTTAAACGACATCATTTACTTAACTATGCATTGATATCCAAACTACACTTGTAAGCGAAATTTCAGCTCAATCGATTGAGGATAACTGCTTTCAAATTCAGTTGCAAGATTTGACCCTAACTAATACATTGCAAATTAAATAAAAGCTTGTAAAAAATTGTATTTTATAGGAAACTATTTTATTTTTATGAGTTGATTTTTAGAACTACACCAACTCTGTACGTATATTATAATGTATACTATAGTGAAATTGGTCAGCTGGACTAGACTGAAAAGTTTACATTTGGTAGAGATAACGATCGACTGTCGCTAAAACTACTGGATCAATGCAAATCGACCTTTATGTCGCGTACTTTATATCATTTTTGGATCAGCGCAGTAACCTCCACAGCCCAAAACATGGCACCTAATCACAGTGGCCTATAAAACTGAAAGATATAAAGGAAACTGTTCATCCATCTGTCGAGTTCCCCTTTTTGTCTTCTCATCTGTATTCGCCGCCGGGAATTTGAAGTCTTTTTGATGTTCATGACTAATGTTCAACGTCATCTGTTTTACTCAGCCAAATCGGGGTAATTTATCGTTGAGGTTTGCGGATTTTTTTTATAGCAATTGGCAGAAACAAATGTCATTAATCGATTTTTATGTCGGTGACAAGATACAAGAACACGCCCTTCCTACTTAAATAATTTACAAACAAATACCTGTATATAAGGCAATGAACCTACATTTTTTACTTTTGAAATTTTCAGACCTGGAAGAATCCCGACATGGCATGATATATTGTAATATCTTTATGTGAGCACTAATTAAATATTTTAAGAAATAATACAGTACTCATGAACATATTAGAAAATACAAGAAAAAAATATAGTCACATATATCATACTATTATTTTATAGTCGGGAACATTTACTTCATTCGAAGCAGATAAATGCTGAGTAACATAAATAGTCACCCACCCATGACGACCATTAAACACTGGTACAAAATATACTGCGAAAGCTTTAATTTTGAATTAATGAATATTAAATATTGGTCCTGAACATTCAAAATATATATATAATAGCGAGAATGGCATATTTATAGCGACACGTAACATGTATGAATGAATCAGTGATTGATTTGATATAATTATCTCTTAGGTAGATGGTACTTATACTCGAACCAAAGAGAACAATAACTTTATATACAGTAAGAATACTTGACCTAATATTCTTAGAACAATTGTCGAGTTCGTTATTTTATCATCCAAGTATCACAACGAACTAGAGGATAATTAATAGACTGCGATTTATTAAAAATGCTAAAGGACTCTTCCACAAATAGGTCCATTATGCTCCACATATTAATTATTTTAACGTCAGTAATTTATGCTCGTCGATTGTAAGTAAATTATTGCTTAATACTACAATAATGTGGTAACCGTAACGCATGAAATATTTCTTCAACATAAAAAGCTGGTGAGGTACTTATCGCATATATAATATAAATATTAGAAGGGACCATTCTCCATTATCCAGTTTTTTAAAGTAAGTTAATATAGTGTGTTTTTTAAAGTAAGTTATTATGAAGGAGTTATTAAAAAATCGCATTAAGCCACCCGATAGCAGCCTATTTAATTTTATTAAATTATAATTTGTCACATTAACGCATACACAGTTTATGAAAAAGCAAGCAGGTTGGTAGAGAAGTTTTTGACAAATTCTATGGGCTTATTTACAGCAAGCTAATGTTAGGTAGCGGGTGCGCGTAACAGTAATCCGTAAATAAACTTGATGATCATATGCACGGATACACAATTTGAATTTCAACAGTATGGCGGATGATTATATTTTTTACGTGACTGAAATAACCAGCTTAAAAATGTTATAATGTATTAATTTGTGCATATAATGAATATGGCGTTTTGAACGAAAAATATGTTTTAGTTTTTTGTAAATGCTCGTCCTGCCTTTACTGTTTTCTATAATTTTATCAAGGGCCTATTGAAGCGCCCCCGTTGCCAGGGTAATCGCTGTCTCAAATAATTTATGAATTATGCCATAATAACCTTTGTAATAAAGGCCAAAGCGAGGATAAAGCACTTTTGCCCCTAAATTGATATTGGTAGTAATATTGGGATTGTCTTGTCTTTGAAACTTTGTTGACTAGTCCTGAACAAGATATTCGGTTAGAACAAAGTTACGACCGCTTCAAGAAAGTCATTAAAATGTAGTTAATACGATTTCACAACATAATAATTAGATTTTTCAATTATATATAAAAGGAGCTTCAGTATCATTCAACGAATATTTACCGTTGTTGCACCAAGAAGCCTTCCTGACCATTTTATTCTTCGAACCCATCTGAAATTTTCTTGGCAGATTTTGAGAATTCTGTATTTTTATACCTACTTATTAACTGAAATTGAATTAGAGCGTAACATTATATTATTAAGAGATCTATTTGGCTTCCGCAGATTCAGGTAAATCATTCTCAAATAAAAAAAGTCATTTCATTTATTCCAACAATGAAGGGTAGGTAGGTATAGCACTAATTATAAAATTTGAGGATGTCTTAAGTTCAAATTTCAGGTTCTAAATATATTCTGAAGAGGGTTTTAATATGAAATATAAAGAATTATCAATTTCTACAAGAATACAGATAAGTACTCGTATACATCAGGATCTAGTTCGTGTTTACTAACTGCCTGATAACCTGATCTGCCTATAAGTGCCCATGTCTGCTCAGCTACAATTCGTTTTTTCACTCGAGCGCGTTCAATTCACTGTTGCTTTACGCATCGACACAGGTACCTATCGTTAAACAGCATGTCCATGAATAAAGTGAGCCAAAGAGGTTGAAAAGGGGTCTAAAATAAAATTGGTGCTGTTACTATTAAGGCGGACCAAACCGTTTTGTAAATATTTTGCATAAAAAACAGCAAATAAAGGACCAAATCGTAAGGTCTATAAATAAATTTTGGTTGACATAGCGCCATCTACCCCTTAAGTAAGCTAAGCATAGCTTGTGTTATAGGAATCAGACAACTGATATAATACTTATATACATAAATTTGTAAATACATACATACATATAATTAATAATAATAATACATAATAATATAATATATGAATTAGATATTATTATTATTATTTGATGTTTTGGATTATTATATTAATACTTCACTGGTTTCTGTGTTATTTATTAGTGTTAAGCTAACATAATTTATGTACTGTATGTTTCCCAAATAAAGCAAAATAAATAATACATATCAACACTCAGACACAGAACAAACATCTATGTTCGTCACACAAATGTTTGTCCTGGGTGGGAATCGAACCCACGACCTACAACGCAGAAGGCAGGGTTACTACTGACTGAGCTGTGAGGCCTGTCAAAATATAAACATATAATACATATCAACACCCAGACACAGAACAAACATCTATCCATATATTTGTAATACAAATGTTTGTCCCCGTTAGGAATCGAACCCACGACCTACAGCATGGAAGACAGAGCCTGTCATTGGTTCTATATTAGACAGGGAAATTACTAAACCACCTGCTTTTCTAAATAAGCTACAGCTTAGCAGAGGGCGCGCGACTGGTAGGGCGGTGAGCATATGAAACAATTTTCTCCTTATGAATAAAATTTTAAGGTGCGTATGCAAATTTCCATTACTGTGGATCGTCTCCGGTAATGGTGTCATATGTGCAGAAATTCTCTTTTCATATAGACTAAAAGGGTGATTTCAAAATAACATCGCCTGATCTTGAATTTATATTCCGCTCTCGGTACTTTTACCTTGGTATTTATTACTTGTCAACGAAACTGTCAGTCTGTTTCAGTAGAGTTGTACTTTCTGTGAACTGATATCAAAGGTTTAATTTGTGATTAATTGACTATCTGTTAAAAGGTGGTGCGAAAGGAGCAACCCAAAGTAGCAGCAGAACTTGTGCTACGAGTGAGTTCGCCCGGAGAATTACTGCCACCACACCTGGTAATCTGCCGCCAAGTAGTGATGCACTCGTGTTGCTACGTTCTGGAGGAAGGGAGCGGGTGCCGGTGAAATTGCAGGCGCATGAGACGTAACATCCCCGTCTCGAGGTGATGGACGCAACGCAATGTGACTTAAGTCATCTCATAATCTAGTGGAGAGGGCTTGAGTCGTATTGTTGTTGTCCATAGGCGGCGGTTACCACTTAACATCAGGTGGGCCGTCAGCTCGTTCTATCACCCACATCACATAAAAAAAGGAAATTTATAATAAATATTTAGTTAAATTTTGGTCTTCTAACCTTGTGACAGAAAATAGGAAATTATTCGCCGCTCGTACTGTGACTAATGAATGTGTCGTGAATATGCAACGCGATTGTCGATGTGCGGTTTATTTTAATAAATCATTTGCAAATCTATGTCTAATTAATCTAAATCTACAACAATAGTAAACAGATGTACTCCATTGTGATTCGCTTCTTCCGTTTTGACGTTAAAATTACGTTTTGCAATTTAACATTGGATTATCTAACCATTTGATATTACTATATTTTATAATAAGTTTTGTTATTTTATTATTGGTAGATACAATAAATGTTACAAATTTCGTTTGGAATATTATCTACTGTTGATTTTATGTTCTGGAGCGAGACAGCTTGTAATTAGTAATGTCTGTTTCGATTAAACGATTTTATTATTTCAGAATGTATTCCAGTTACCATTCCCAAGCGGTATTCGAACGAACTTCCATCTCATAATTAATTCAGTATACCCTAGTTTTTACGTCTTTTATAGGGGAGTGATAAAGTGCTTTATAAATATTCCTATAAAATGTTTACACAGGCGAGTTCGAGCTTTGAAAGAGTAAATAGCATGCGAGTAGTTGGCTCGGTTCAAACTCAAACAATTAGTAGTTACACTTTAAAGTACCCACATTTGCGCAACCTTGGGTTTCGACTTCAATATAATAGAGATGGCAAAAGCTCTCGTTTTAACTCAATAAAAGTCCTTTTAGGGTTCTGCAAAATTACATCACAAAACGTTCATACAATATTATCTTAGGATTACCTATTTTAATTAAACTTTTAAATGGGTTAGGTAGATAATAGAGGTCCGCGCTCTCTATTCTTAAGTTATAATGACTGTGTAAGTAAACATGAAAGGAAGGTATGTACCTTTCATTAGTAGAGAAAGGGTTGTTCTTTTTAATAAACTAGCTGCACGAGCGAATTCCCACGAAATCCAACTTTCAAACTATGCGATGATGACCTACTATTTAATTAAAAATATCATTAGACAAAGTATTACTGACACCATACTTTACCCATTAGTTAATTGGTAGTTTATTATTTATATATAATGGTACTTATTTTCATTATTATTAATTTACTTCGCATTACTACGGACAATGTGCTGCATACTAAAGCGCATACGGAAACCTTTTTACATAATGTATCAGTATACATTGTGTATAGATGGTGTGTCTTCTACTGAAGACACACCATCGTCATCATTAACAGGCTGTCATAGCCCACTGCTACTTTAGCTATGGAAAGAGGTTACCGCTTTAACTCAGGTGGGCCATCTTGTTCGTCCCGTAACGACTTTGCAAAAAAATAAAATTACAGAGGTTCTATAAACAACATTGATCGCTCACCTGACGTTATGTGATAACCTCTGCCCATAACAAAAACGATTTGACTTAGATCCTCCCCTACAGGTATGAGAAGTCCCAAGTCGTATCGTAATACAGCTGTAAATCTGAGATTGTTGTGATAGAACTAAAAATTCGCATGTGTCAAGTGCATGAAAGGAGCCTCTTTGAGGCGCACTTAAAATCCTTTCACCACACCGGTTCGAGGGAACTAGTGACTAGAATAGAAAAAAAATACTGTCTCTGTCGCCTATATACTGAAGTCGCCGGGCAAGGGAGTCATACGTAGGCCTCTGTACAAAAGGCTTTACAATTAAAGGCTTAATGCGATGTGCATCGAGTCTTCCTAAATTTAAGTAGCTAGGTTCTCAGTCACATTCTTGTTGTAGGCCAGGGGTTCCCAAAATATTTCAATTGACGACGCACTCACAAGTTTATCATTTTGTCGCGGCGCCGCGCCGGCGCGGCGCTCTAGCTATTCGAAATGGGTACAATGGTAAGAAGCTGAGTTTTATATTTATGTTATATGGACACACAAAAATACATTTATTATTAAAACAAATAGAAAATAACATACAATGGTAACTTGTGTTTACCTATCAGTGAGTGAGAATCTCATACAGCGCGATTTGAATTGTTTATATGGAACCGCGAATACCTTTAGTTAGTTTTCGGATAGTGGTTAAAAGTTGCGCCCCACGGCCCTCTTTCTAAGGCGCACCAAGCCGCGGCGCATACTACTACTTGGGAACCGCTGTTGTAGGCAAAATATACCGCTTCATAGATATGAAGATATATGAATGCTCTTTACATCATTTTTCACATAAAACATATCTATAACGAGCTGAGGTTGCAATTGTTTACTTCGGAAAAGAGACTGTGTACGTGAAAAAAAAAACGTCTATCGCATATCCCTACGTGCCATTCATTCTATACAATGCTGCGTGCCACACGATACATCTATATATACGTAGACTACATAGTGTAGGCACCGATACACAGATATATAGTATATAGCGACGGTGATGGCGTAATAGGCCTCTTTAGCTGTAAACGTTGTCGGGGAGTTAATATGTTATTCTTACTTTTACAGCTTTTATTAATTCATGCTTCGTAAAGTCAAATTACCTGGCTTGCAATAAAAGCAGTTAAATTTTTGGAATGAGTTGTAGAAATAATTTTTGGAAACTCTACCTACTTTTTTCAGTATATCTCGCTCACCGCTTTAGACCGTATTAAAGTCAAATTCAATAACTTTATTTCCATAGAATTCATATAGAAATGGTTTGGAAACGTCAATAACATTCAAAACATAAGTTAATGCTTACTTATCTAATTTTGACGCTGTTTAAACCCTATCTGAATCTCCAGGGCAAGAACAGCCAAGAAACCCCTAAAGGAGGGCTTCAATTTTTCGCGAGCATGATCCTTGTAACAATCTGAGTACTTAGGGTAAGTACTTATTATACGTAGGGCTACGGTCTCTACTTTCGATTTGAAAGTAGCTGTTTGAAATACAAACTCAACTAATGAGTTTTTCGAGTGAGTAATTGTATCCCCACTACCATGTCGTAATAAACATGAAGGGAAAAATAGTGAGGAAAAATCAAGACATGAAAAAATATATCTAAATATGGTTTCCGTGTTAGATTAATGCCCATTGCTTTTCGAGAATAGGAGGCCTTGTAGTTAGAATATTTGAAGAATTTCAGATACATAGCAGTTAAATGAATAGTCACGAACGATCCTGAGTTGTTCTTTTAGATCTTACGGTAAGTTCTGAGGGTATTCAGTATTTGCCAGGATAATATAAAGATTTTATGCAGAGTTCGTCCGGAGAATTAATGCAATCGTATGTATACCCACTGTAATCCGGTTTGGAGGGTATTCAAGTCGGTGACATTACAGGCATGTAAGACTTCCGCTTTCATGTTACAGATGGCGATTGCAGAATAATACGCGGTATTTTCGTATTCTGTTATGTTGTATGTGCTATGAACAGAGAATTCTGCCAAACAGCAGGCGGGCTATCTCTTGCTTTCGTATATGTATCTTCTCGTAGTTTTTTCATCTAATATCTAGAAGCTGAGAAAAATATACATATTGGCATATTGGTGTGCTAACTGCAGGAATTCCAAATGTCAATGTACGGCCTACGTAATAAAGCGTTTGGTGTTTGAGTGTTAATATGTATTATATATTGTACGTATTTACAAAAAAAAGTATATAAATATGTATTCTATCAGTCTGGTTCTCCTATTACAAGCTATGCTTAGTTTGGGGCTACGTGGCGCTGTGTGAAATGTCCACCAATATTATTACTATGTGCGTGTATATTCGAGGAGTCGAAAATCTTCATAAAGTGATATAAAACCATATATCCACCACGATATTAATGGTCATAAACCCTACAATCCCTTTATTCTAGTTACATCCATTAAACATATCGAACCGCCTGCTTCATTCATTTCCAAATCATGACTTTAACGTCGCTGGAGACTGCAACAAATAGAAAACATTAATCAGGCCCGAGATCATGATAACAAATCGTAACCCTTTGCAGTAGGAATGCGATGCACAAAGGTATGGTTAAATAGGTTTTCCAATGAAATCACGATGAATGGATGTACACGAGGCTAGTTTTTCAAGCTACGTTAGAAACCTAAAGCTAAAAGCTAGCAAGCAATTAACTCTGCATTCATAGTTTGAGTTAATAGCTAACTTATTAGGGCTAGCTTGCTACCCTAGCTCGAAAAACCAGCCTCGTGTATATTGGGAGCAAAAATAATATGTTCAAAGCGTGAATTAAAGAAGATATTTGTCATAATTCAAGACGTAGAGTGGATATATTCACAATGTCTTGTGAAACACACATTTAAAACTGCGCGGAAAATACTGTGAAAGAAAATCATTTTAAGTACAGTAGGTATTAGTTAAATTACGTTCTTGGTAAAGCAAGCAAGTTCCATTGGACTGGTACTCAACCCTGCGGGTATGGAAATGGTGCAAATTTTGAATAAAATAAATTTGCATTTAATTTTTAGAATTCGTGACGGAAACCTTTTATCGCTGCGTGAAATGTAAATATTTTTGATGCCAACACGAAAAAACCATAATAGACGGCCAGGTTTTGGGGTCTTCTTAGAAAACTGGCAACATTGTGTAAAATATGGCCACATACATTTTTGCCAATCTCTAGTAGAATAATTGTTATATACACGTATGTCATTATTTTAACGTTGACTTCTGATGTTAAATTACTGTGCGACATAAGTGTATTAAGTCCGAGAACAATTTGCATAGAAATTTACGGTTTATCGCTTAGAAAACTTGTCAAATAAATCTGGTAATGAAACACGATGAGAAATCTCATGCCTCTAAATTCATCGGATCATATTCGTCAATGACAGTGTCAGAGTCTAAGTGTACTGTGATATATATTGTGTCTAAGTGACAAGTCTAGTGTACCTGAAAAATAAAAATATTTCATTTAATTTCAAGCCTCACCTTACCTGCGGGCCCTGCCTGAAATCCAGCGCTTCACTCTTTTTTTCAGTGTGTGCAGCACCTATGGTGAGACATGGACGATTTTTGCCCACTCAATACATTCGTTTTTTTGTGTTAGTTCTGTCAAACGCTATTCTACGTTTTAGTAATTAGGTTGTTTGTGATGATCGGGTAAAGTAACTATTCTTTCTTTCTTCTATGAGGGGTACAAAATCTCTACAATTCTTATTAGGACGATAGCAGCATATAAAATTTATATAAATGATAAATCGAATATTTTGAACATAAACATAAAAAGCGTTAAAAAAGGCCATTGTAGAACCAAAAAAAGCACATCTCCAGCGGATTCTTAAGCCAAATCTGAATTCATTTGACAATGGAACGTGTAAACGACGTTCGACGTCAATATTTATCGTACCCTCGAATCTAGGTTCCATATTTTCTTCATTACTTATGCATAGAGTATAGATTGGCTACAGCAAGACGCGGCATCAATATTCAACCAGCGATTGCAGTGACGGTGAGATTACGTTAACTATTTTCTGATAGGTATTCTTTGATACCTATCTCAGCAAGGCCCACGTGGTGCTACGTTCTTTACAAAGTCTATACAAAGAAATAAAATTGGAGTGTCTGTTGTTCTGTAAAACAGACACCAAATTTATTTATTTTTATAGATTATTAACAACCCAACGAATTATTATTCCGAAAACCAAAAAACTAAAACAGTGACATGAATGTAGTATCCATTTGTTTGTTCCTTGTTTCCACGGGTAAATCCGATGGGTGAATTTTTGGACAAAAAATCGGAATCCTATAATGATAATGAAGTCGGCGCGGCGCGGCGCCTCACTGGGTAGGTACTATCGGTAATGCAATCGCATCCAATAAGAACTGTTGATGCGGGTACGATACCTAGACGCTCATTTGCATGATAACATCCTTTTGTTCGATAAAATCAGATCAAATTTGTAGAATAATTCGTGTTCTTAAACATTTCTGAATTATCTCTACCATCTAATCTTACAAAGAAAGTTCTAAGAAAGCTCACATAAGTTACAGTAATAATGCGAAGAGTAGTGTATCTTGATAAAGTTGGATTATCTTCAGAAATTCTTACCCTTGGGTAGATCTGTATGAAACCGAATAAGTCGCATAACATTCTACGAATATTTATGCCGATGGCTCCGTAGCGAGGTTGGTTGACGCTGCTTGCGTAGCGGGTTCCCCAGTTCGATTCTTGCCCCGCGCAAACATGTTGTTATTAACTGACAGTCTCTGTGGCTTTGCCCTGTTTTGTGAATTAACATTAATAAATGTTTTTTTAATAAAGTTTTAGTGCTTCTTATAATATCAGCTATTTGTTGGTGAAAGACCCGTCAAAATTGGTCCAGTCGTTTTGGCTAATCTCCAGAACAACGAAAAATGAAAAAGGAGTTTTTTTATTATATATATTATTTATTATATAATTTTATTTTTATTAACTATACTTTTATATGCATTTAGTAAAAAGGTTTAATCTGACATTACAAACAGACACTTCAATTTTACTTATTTGTATAGAGTTACTGCATATTCATGTTCGGTTCTTTGAATGTGAAGCCTTTAAAATTATACCACGATATACCTATAGCCTATAATTAAGTCTATTTGGATCCTTAAATTTTTATTTGAATAGTTGAATATTCAGTTGGTAGCTAATAGCTCTAAATTCAGGCCTTACTGGTCAGTTGGCAGTAACTCTGCCTGCTGCGCTGTAGGTCGTGGGTTCGATTCCTACCCAGGACAAAACATTTGTATGATTTTAATTCGATGACTGGCTCTATATTGTTTTACTGCATTCATGCATATTTGTAATATGTTACTGTAATCTATCAATTATCTGGTTATCATAGCTTTGCTTCATTTGGGGCGAGATGGCGCTGTGTCAAATGCCTTCAATAACGAAAAACAACGATTATTCTCAAAGGTAGGCAAATTTATAGGTTTTACATTAAAGTTAAGTAAAACCTTAATGTAACAGCCAAAAGAAAGCTGAAACTGTGAGGACACTAAGCTCCGCTTTCCCTTTGCCTAAATAAATATTTCGTAATAGGACGTGTTGACTTATTGTTTCAGTTTTGATTTTAACGACTCGGTATAAAGTTTAAAAACATGAGTCGTTATAAAGTTTACTCTATAATATAAGTTTTTTTATTTGAAACTGTTACGGTATTTGTTAAGCGGTAACCTCGGCCCATAACAACCGATGCGAATTGGGTCTCCCCTAATAGGTACGACAAGACCCAAGTCTCAACGTATGCGCCCGTAACTCTGACACGTGTTGGTGGAATGTCTCATGTGCCTGTAATTTCACCGGCAACCACAACTTCCATATCGGAAGTAGGTTCTACTAATTGGAGGCAGAAATCCACCTAATTAGGGGAGGATCCAAGTTATATGGCTTTTTATGAGCAGAGGTTACTGCTTAACAGCCGATTCCGTAACTTATTTAAAAAGAAATACAACAATTCCTTCTAGTTCTGTGGTCCTTCATAACTCTGAACTTAGTTATTTTTTCGCGTAGGTAAATAAATAATATTATATTTAATTTTTTTTTTATATTGCTCTTTTTTTTATTTCTATAATGATACGTCACAATCATTTGGATAATAAATAAAAAAATAATTGACACCTTATACTTCTAGTGGATTAAAATCACAAATGTTTGTATTTGAGATACAAGCATTTAAGTATGAGCGATGTTTCTGAGTTCCAACGCGATGCACTTGTTTGTTTAGGCAAATAGACTGACGACAGAGAAAGCGGCCCAATCTGTCAGAGAATACGCAATTAGTACAGCCGTACGGAACACTCGAGAGCGGAGCGTGGCAGCTGAGTGGTACAGAGCCCCTTTCTGAATTGAGTTCAAACCGGTGAAGGTTGTATATGTTTTTACTTATTATGCACTGACATCTGACAACTTAAACAAAAATGTTAGTTACAGAAAACAAATTATATGAAAAAATATTTTATTTTAAAACCTCTAATATACCTATAGAATGATACAAGGGACCCTCGATGATTGATAAATATAGAAACAACATAATTTTAAAGATTTTTATTCAAAACCAAAATCACACTGGAATTTTACTTAAATTTTTCGTTATAGACGCGTTATGGTAGTAGAACTAGTGCCAAATTCGTCCGGAGAATAGACAGAAATGGCGCTTTTGCACCTTCCTGATCAGTGTAACTTACGACTCACATAATATTTAAAACCGAGTAAACGTTTTCATTTAAATCTTTAACACAAAAGTGACTTACTGACATGACCGTTTCACGTTCAAATCTACTTGTGTCGTAGCGCACACCCCCCACACCCCTTTTTTATACACATTAGACTTTTTTTTTACATTTGCCGGCATTCTTCGCACCTGATCTTAAGTGACGAAGCAGTCTACGATTTAGCATGATTGATGAGTAACATTTAAACTCTTTAAACTTCCAGATAATAGTTTTTTATGTGACGGAACGAGCTCACAACCCACCTGGGCCCTGTTTAATAAAGCTGACAATTCGACATATATGTCAAAAAACGACAAAATTGTAGAATTGTCGCGCTTAGGCTGTTTAATAAAAGTGACAACTATGTCAAAAATCGACAGGTGAAATCTTGACATATTTGTCATAGAAAAAGCGTTTAATAAAACACGACATATGTCAAAAAACCACAGTCAAATTATTTCTGTCAATTGTGGGATTGTCGTGACAATTATGTCGACTTTTGACATATTTTCAAATAATTTCTTTATGAAGCTAAATGAGGGTAAAATTGAAAAAATATTACAACAGTAAAAGAATGAATCAGTGTAATTTTGATAGTATGTTTTGATCGCGTGTAAATAAAAATACACAAAAAACTTAACATTTTGGGCCTTATTCATGAAAAAGGGTTATTTAAAATATAGTAATACATATTATACTCTTTGGGAAGTTACGTAAGTACCACTTTTTGTAATAAACACTTATACCTTCAAAATATGATTTCGCTACAGAGGGTAACGCTCCTGTCAGAATTGTCGGACAATTCTACAAATATGTCAATATGTCAAGACAATTTTATGTTTAATAAAGCAGATTTGACAAGTTTTTCACGACAAAATTGTCACCTGTCATCTGTCGCTTAAAAAGTTTTATTACACAGAAAAATGTCAGATTGTCGCGACAATCCGACATATTTGTGAATTTTCCACTATGACAATTTTGACGCCTGTCAGTTTTATTAAACAGAAAAAATGACGAATTGTCACTTTCTGACATATATCGGACTTGTCGGATTGTCAGCTTTATTAAATAGGGTCCTGATGGTAAGTGGTAACCGCCGCCCATAGACGACAGCAATACCACTCAGGCCCCATCTACCAAAGTACGAGATGACTCAAGTCGCATTGCGTTGCGTCCATCACCACGAGACGTGGATGTTACGTCACACGCGCCTGCAATTTCACCGGCACCCCCGCCCTTCCACCGGAACACAACAACACGAGTGCATAACTGCTTGGCGGCAGATTACCAGGTGTGGTGTTACTTCTCCGGGCGAACTTGGGACAAGTTCTACTGCTACTATGGGTTGCTCTTTTCGCACCACCCGGGGGACACGTGTAGGGATTCAATGAGTTATCACCTACGGACGCAAGCAACGTGGGCCCCCGTATTCCTATTCACATATAAAGGACTAGCTGTTGCTGACATTGGCTGTTGTTGACTGAACTCGGTTTTATCACGCGCCCCTATTTTACCTCTCGGAAAAGTAACTTACTCCTTGTTACATCAGCTATCTGCCAGTGAAAGTCCCGTCAAAATCGGTCCAGCCATTTCAGAGATTAGCCGGAACAAACAGACAGACAGACAAAAATTGTAAAAAATGTTGTTTTGGTATATGTACCGTGTATATCCATTACACTTAGTAAAAAGCGGTTATTTTAATATTACAAACAGACACTCCAATTTTATTTATTTGTATAGATTATTAGCCCATATTCAAAGTTGTGCGTGCAGCTGCACAACAATCTAGGTTTCCCAGCGCACAGGTATGGTGTCCCCCGATACGGCGCGGACACGGCCAGCTCGGCTCGACACTAAATAGTTGAAGGCACGCTTTTGTTTTGCTATTTCGGGCACACAGCGTTTACTTGCAATTTGTATACCTACATTCAGGCTTATAATCGCCGTTCGCTATACAGATTACGTAAAAGGTGGTGGGTGAGGCAAACAAGGGGAACTGATAAAGCCGTTCTGTGAAAACTAGATGTTAATTCATTTATATACTGCATTAAGACAATCCTGAAAGCAGGGATGACAGTAATTCCCCGGGCAATGGCTCTTATTAAATTAATGTAGTATTCAGAGTAAAGCATAACTTAAGAATGTGCGCTCATTTATATATTATGCTTATATATATTATATATATTTAGATATCTGCGCTTATTTACTGTATATTTAAATGAATGTGTACTTGGTATTACTTGTGACTCCCTCAAACCAGCGTAGACAAAAGACTAATCCGCCACTGGTGATGTCAGTTTGAGTATGTGACTAAGGTCCTAAGACCTAAGATCTTTCCAATACCTATCATTAAATGATCCTGTTAACTTCTTAAACTTAGGTTTCAAAAATCACGTTTTTAAATATGAATTGAACTCAGATCTATTTCATAAATCACAGGTTATCTGATAAACATTATACGAATACGCTTGGAATTCTAAAAGTTACAAATAATATCACAGGCAATATTTAAAACATTAAACTTATTACAATCTAGTTCTAGTAGTCTAATTAAATCTTTCTTTGTGCTCTCACACCTCACAACTCATGTAAAATAAATAAAAACTGTTATCCTCTCACAAATTACCTTTTATTATTAAGTTCAAATTACCATAGTTATTTTAATTAATAATATTGTAAAGGGTTATATCGCAGTCAGATTTGCTAGACTTCCTAGCCCTTAGACTCTTGAATGCCGTCTCCGCGGCTTGCACCGACCATGGGCGGCGTATAATAAGACTTGAAAATCACAATACAAATTGAAGGCTGGATAGAAGTTTATTACAATTTTTCGAACCATCCGGTCTCACAGTCATATGTCACCAGAGGTGGCTTAAAGAGGCCCACTCTTCATTTACTTTACAATTAATGTCTTGACACAGCACATATCTTTGAATTTTTGGTTCTAAATACATGCTGGTTTTCTCACGATGTTTTCCGAAATAATTACTAATTGAACCTAAAACATGAGTTTATTCAAACATCCGGCTAATAATAAACAAACAGCGTTATTTGTTTTTTATTTTATTTTGTAGAAAACGAAACGTTTGAATATACGGGCTGCGGTTGTGGTAAAGCTTTTATCTAAGCAAATATCACAGAATCACATCACGTAATCGTTTTAACCGCCCATGTGCTAAAACGGAAAACAGTTTTATTTTATTAATATAACCAGTGTACCCGTATTTAGATTTGAAATAGCAATATACTACAGCTATGAAATGTTGAAAATTATACGATTATATAAATAAAAACTTAACTCAAACACAATACGGTAAATATTATATTATTTACTAATATGACAACTTAAGTGAGCTTGTGCTGTAAAATAATAGTTCTGGTACCATTATGATGATTTAAAATGATTCACCTGATAGAAATTTTGAGAGCAGCTCACTACCTGTCCCGTCTATATTCCTACGATAGTTCCAACCACAAGTTGATAAGCGGCTCTGAGGTTTTACCTCCCTCGCTGTCCATTGCGAAAAAAGCGCAAATATAACTATAACTAACAAAAGACTTATTAATAACAAAAGACATAGAAAGAGAAGTATATTAGTCACACAAATGTAAGAGCTGCGTGGGAATGAACCCACCGCCTACAGCGCAGCAGGTAGATTACTACCAACTGAGCTACGAGGCCAGTCGAAATGTGTAAATAATCTTTCACATACTCATACCTTGTTCAGTTTGTCAACAAAGCCGTTCCGAATTCGACGACCTGGCAGCTAATAGCAGTGCATTAGACCACACAAAAGTAGCCTCGGCCCGGCCATCCGTTCCCAGAGTTGCCCATATATTCCCATTTCACTGAAGGAAAATATCATAGCACGGTCTCCCTATGAACCTGGAACTGTGAATTATACATATTTTTCCTGATTCCAGATCTGTGGGTGATAACGTATTTCAAATTTAAGGGAAAAAATTAGATTAATAGATATAAGACATAAATAAAATTAAAGTTTATTCTTGTAAGTCAAAATAACAGCTTTTTATTAAATGCATATGAATATATATATATATGGTACTTTTTAATAAATTAAATCTCTCTATTTGTTGTATTCTATTTATTGTTGTTCGAAACAGCTGGATCGATTTTGACGGAAATTTCACAGATAGCTGATGTTATATGGAGTTACTCAGGCTACTTTAATCTCTTTATTCTTTATTGTACATAGAAAAATAAACATAAATTAACATATATAAAAAAATATGTGTAAAAGCGAGCTTAACCCTAAAAAGAGTTTTCTTCCAGCAATATCTTTTCCGTGAGGTCGAATAGGGGCGCGTGATAAAACCTACGTCCACGTGGGCAATTCGCGGGCGCATAACTAGTCATTTAAAAAGTAAAAAAAGTAAAATAATAAGAGGATTTTCACTATATCATTCAGTATACACATAACGGCCACATAACTTGTAATGTTTTATATAAATCAAAGAATTTACTAAACCATAAACCTTAAGTCCTTAAAATATAACTGAAATTAGCCCAGCCCATACGGACAGAAGGACAGAAAATGCGATGCGGCGGGATCCTTTATTATACATTATAATGTTAAGATGAAAATAAAATTTCTAATCACAGAAACCTAACAATCCACTGTTACTGTAAATATATGTTTTATCTATTACATTATAGGCTATTTATAAATATTGTCCTATGTCTATGTATATGTCTATATGTAGGGAAAATGCCACTTGCCACAAAATATACGTTCATTGCTTTACCTGGAGAAGCCTGTATTTTTACTTCCAAAATACAAAACATAATTTAAGACAGGAACACTGTCTAAAGGCAGTTCTATAAGCCTATTTTGTACGTTAATTGACGATGTTGAAAGAGGCTTTTAGAATTATTTGTAAGAATAAGGTAAACGGACAGATCAATCATGAAAATGTTACAGCTATATAACACTCGTTTATTCTATAGCTTTTAATTAAAACATAAAGTAAATATTTGATTGTATTGTGTACTTTTATCTAACATTTGATGAATAACTGTCCTTATTAAAACTTTTTTCTTTACACATTACATTTGAAATAAAAAATGTCGTTGTGTTAAATTATAAGGCAAAGGCGTGAATTAAACTTTACAATTAAAAAGTACTCTTAAAATTATGTGTCTGATATTTTCATTAGCCCCGAGCAATTGTCAGTACCAATAAATATTTTAAGAGTCTTCCATAAATGATGCTACCCTGTAGGAGCTTACATATCTACACCATATTTGTTGATGACAAATGAAGTAGAATGGGTTGGTCTCAAACTATCGGCAGATTTGACTGAGATAGAAGGAAGTTATGACAGATCATTTTTTGAAGAACCTCAAAATGAAGCAATTGACCACACAATCGAATGAAGATGAACAGTTATTTTGAAGGCCCATGTTGCTCGCGTCCTTAGGCGATCAAAGTAGCAGCAGAACTTACGCTAAGTCCGCCCGGAGAAGTACTGCCACCGCACCTGGTAATCCGCCGCCAAGCAGTGATGCACTCGTATTGCCGTGTTTCGGTGGAAGGGTGCCGGTGAAATTGCAGGCGCATGAGACGTATCATCCGCGACTTGAGTCATCTCGGATTTTGGTGGAGAGGACTTTAATCGGATTGCTGTTGTCTATGGCTCGTTTCGTTACCTAACTCAAATAAAAAAAAGAAGTAAAAAAAACAAGGAGAATATGAGTATGTACGTACGTACGTATAATTTCGTAGTGAGAACTGATAGGGATAACCTAATAGATTTCATGATAGCAAATCGAAAAACTCCATCGTTAACGGACCTATTGTGATAAATATTGTGCAGCCGGCAAATAGTCATAATTAATGGCGCGTGTAAGGCTCATTGGTTCGCGGAAGTCGGCTAATCAAGGGACATTCTTTTGGTTTCTCGTTTGTGCTTATAGTGCCGAGAATTAGTCAGGTCACGATACACCCGAGGCCGTGGAATCTGGTGCTAATATTTGTTGCTTGAGTATTCGTTTAAGTGCAATTTAAGTGAGTGTTGTTGAATACGCTGAAATATGGCGGTGGACTTTTAGTGTTCTGAGTGATCTACTCAAGAATTTTTTGAAATTGCTTTACAGTATAGTGATGATGATGATCATTTCCTTGAAATTCTGATGATGATTTGTGGGTTCTTGTTATATATGCTTACAACCGATAGCACAATATTACCGTAGCACTTCTATTTATCTCTAAATTGTATAAAATAAAGTGATATATATGACTCTTTGTTTCCGCTTCCTTCTAAACCACACAACGGATTTTGATATAGCGCAGGGTTACTTTACTACCAACTGAACTATAAGGCCAGTCAATAGTATCCAAGTATCTACGTATATCGTGATGAGAAAATCGTGGAAACTTTGTAGTTCCCAACTTGATACTTGGACACGCGTCCGTGTTTGTTCGTACATTGCTCACTTTGATACAAACAGCGAGTACACCAGTCGTTTTCGTGAACAACCTATTTCATGAAGCGCCGAATGAATCGGAATTTTCTAGACTTGTATTGTTTGTGAAGCGTGCCCACCGACTAGATGGTCTGATTGGGAGACTGCTGCGTGCGTGGTTTTTCTAGGAAGCGTATGATTAGGAGGTTGTACCCCTAATTTACGAATATGGCACTGGACATGTAGCTTATACTGAAAATTGGTATAGTCCGTCCGCTTAAATAGTGGCGCTCTCTGAAAACAAAAGCAGATGCGTGCAATCAAATATCAAAGGTCTGAAATCTAGGTAAAATATGCTGTTCATTCATTTCAGGAACTTGCCTTATTTTTTTATTTTTTCGTTGTTGATTCGTAATTTCACCCCAACTCGTCGATCTTTTCATAGTTACTGCTAGGTTTATACGAAAAATATTAGAGTGACAACGTTAATTTACATTATTTTCTTTAGACACATTTTAATTATAAGCTCTAGACTATTTGGCTATTCTAAAAATGTTTCTAGTAAAGTCATCAAATATCACGTATTGATAAGAATCAAACATGATGAAAGGATCACAAGGCAAGGGCGTAGAAAATTATTAATGCGTCAACGATGGTATAATCTAATGGGAAGATGCTTAAAACGCGAGTAACGAGTTAATATGTTATTACGATATAAATAACTAACGGCAGCGTTATTTGCTCGTAATGTAACCGCTAAAACTATATTACCTCTAATTTCACATGACCGCAATCTGTTTTGCGAGTCGCATTGTTTATGTAAATAACTGACTTACTCTTCTGCATGGTTTGTCCGCATGTCCGGGACAAACAGTAGCCTACAAGATATACCAGGTTTATTTAAAAATTTTAACCC
Organism: Chesias legatella; assembly: GCA_947359385.1. Lineage (NCBI taxonomy): Eukaryota > Metazoa > Arthropoda > Insecta > Lepidoptera > Geometridae > Chesias > Chesias legatella. Next base: position 6,898,888 of record OX375774.1, on the reverse strand, counting down.
TATTTCTTTGGTTAGGCTGGGAATGACATACCTACCTCCAAACAAAGATTTTCACATTTATAGTTTTAGTGAGATTTCGTCAAAAACAAGTTAATATAATATATACATTGAATGGGCAATGTCTACCTAAAACTTTCATGATATATTGTTAGATAGTATCATAATATCTAGTAGTCCATCTGAAATTGGGTATTTCGCATCATACTATGTATATCTAATGCGTTTACAAGATTCGTTTGTTGGAACAAGACCCCCGACGACTCATTTTAAATGCCTGACATGCGAGTTGCCTGAAAAGAAAGAAAATATATTCTTTCTTCGAATTTTTTTATTTAATTATTATGTTAGTATTTTTCGAAATGTTGGTAGGTTAAGAAGAGTTTAATAAAAGTGTTTTTTTAATACATTTTTTTTCTGGGATAATATTGATGGATTTGAATTGAAAGAGTGAATGGAGTAATAGTAATTACTGAAAAACTTTCAAACTTATGAGCAATACACACAGCACACAAACATTTCGCTCATAAAGCTTCAGATTTCAGTGAATAGGATTAAAATGATCATCATTCTTAATGAAGGCAAAGGCTAGGATCATTTCCTTGCCGTCAGATTACTAATGGTTTATTGTTTTTAACAACTACAGCGTATAGTAAGATATAGTGATTCTGCATTTATATAAAGTATAAGTAAAAGTAAGCCATAAGAAATAAAGCAGCCTACAGTAAAAATAAAATCAAATATTATATTACCATTCTAATATGATATTGTTTCGTCTGGTTTTATTTGTTAAACGTGTCGCTCTAAACATATACTTGGTAGTTAAATTATTTCCTAAGAATAAAGCTATGAAACGTACTATGATCAAATCAACTTATTTTATATAGATATAACAATAATTTATATGTAAGTATTCAGAATAGGACTCCTTATTTCTTAAAAGTTTTGAAAGTATAAGCTATGCTGAGAACGCTCCCTTACATATCAAAGATATTGTTTGATATCACGATTTACGCCGTTGCAACGCTGACTGTCACAAATAAGAAATATGATGATTCTCTGCGGGTATTTTTCTATAACATTATTATTTTCTTTCACTCTCTCACTCAGACCGGTCGTTACCCAGAAGGCGAACAATATTTCACTAGTCTTATTTCTCAGAGAAACGATTGAAAGAAAATATTTAAAAGAAAAGACAGGCCGAATCAAAGTCATAGTAAGAATCAAAGTCCACACACCCAAAATTGTTGTCACTATAATGAGATTACCATGTAACTTTGAATACAGAAGTATCAAACACACAGATGGACAAATATGCCAAGGATTCAAATCTGTGACCCTTGTTAAAATAGTCGCAATAAGAAAAAAAATAACCTTTATGTATTAAGCTTACACGTCGACTGCTCATTTCAATGGATGCTCGAAATAAAACAGTGAAATAGGAATATTTTGTTAAGAGTGGTATTTAGTGAAAACTGGCTGAAAGCCAGCCTAATACTAACTCCCGCTAATACAACTAGTACTATCCTAGAATTTATGGCGTTAGAACATTATCCAAATTCAATGTTTGAATATGTAAAGCGATATTTTGTGTTAAATGTGTAAAATTTATTTTTTCATTTAACAAATAAACAAACTTTGTGTAACATTCAACAGCAATATAATAATGATGACTTGGCTCATTGTTTAATATACAGGGTGTGGCGTAATGAGTGGATAATAGGGTACCTGCGGGTAGGGGCCATTGTGGCGGTTCAGAAAAATATTTGTTATGCTCAGTAAAAGTGCCTCGGTTTTCGAGATATTCGACATTTTCGAAATTCGAAAGCAAGTAAAATTTTAGTGAAATCTTATTTTAAAAACATAACTGTGCTTGTGTTATAAAAATAATAGTTTCCATTCGATAGCACATCTATCCAAGAATACTATCCAAAAAACAGATAGAAAAAAAAAATTCATTTGCAGTCTGGGCGCCAAAAATAGTGACGAAGGGTGAAATATTTCTTAAATTTCGAAAATGTCGAATATCTCGAAAACCGAGGCACTTTTACTGAGCATAACAAATATTTTTCTGAACCGCCACAATGGCCCCTACCCGCAGGTACCCTATTATCCACTCATTACGCCACACCCTGTATACCTACTCAGGTGCTTACTCCGTAATGAACACTTCTTTGATCAATCTCGCAAGACTCAATTAAACGCCCAGTACTCAATATGTCCGGTTATGGACATTTGTAGAGCATTTATGAAATATAGCCCCCCCTATAGATTATATATTTTAATGCCAATAAATTAGCCTTTTGTATTAAATAAATTAGTAGTATGATAGTCAATACGATACGATGTATATTATGTTCCTTTATTGCCAATAGAAAAAGTACTCGTCAACATGTTCGCGCGTCAAACGTCAAAACGTCAAAACGCATCAAAAAAGTCATCATCACTCGAATCAAAAGTCGGTGATCCGATCGGGCCACATAATACGATACGCACCATATGCTTACAAATATCTGTAGATACTTTCTTTGAATGTACCTTCCTGAAGGCTGTTGTCATAGGAGCACTTGAGAGCCGATGACACAAATAAGGGAACCTTTGTCTGCCAAAAGAACATTGATAGGGCAATTACTTGGAATCATTATTTTTATAGCCGATCATTACTTTGACCGAGCTGAAGCTACTTAAACTACGGTTCGGGGCCCTACCACGAGAGTTAGTGTTTGGGGATGTATAAACTCAAATTTAAATAATTACGTACCTTTTCTCAAATATGAACTTCACATGGCTTCTATCTATTTCATTATTTAATATCCAAAAAGCCTGTGAAAATGTATGAATATATTTTTACAATGAAAGCGTCTAGAACTATCTAATCGGCTTAAAAAATATTGACCAGTTTTAAAACTTTATGAAAGCCTTTATTGGACTCTAATAGGTCTTTTAATACCTCAATCTCCTTTTAACTATCTTATTAATGCTTAAGTTATATCATGAATATACAATGCAGTTGAACATGTGCCAATGTAGTCTAGGGAAGTACTACCAACATATCTATTTCTGCAGCCAAATGCCAAATGCATATGCATTATGTTAGCCGGGCTAAAATATGTGGTGGCCGGTAAAATTACAGGCATTAGACATTAGACCAGCACTCTTTCGGCTCGTGCGTTACCGCTACCTAATAATGTAGTATTTATTCGGTTATTTCAGAATCTCGTCTTCTTAGTTTTCTGCTGCGATCGAAAGCAAAATATTGCATGCTATTTGTACATATGTAGCGGAATACGGCTCGATCCAAATATATCAATAATATAATGACACCAAATGTACCTATTCCAAGCAAATAAAAATATTTCATTTCATTAAATCCTCAATACCGGCCGCCAAACGTGACTAAAACGTTTGTAGCTCATGGTACGGGATGTAATCGTAAAAAGGAACATTTTTATACAACGCACAAAGTGAAGTGAAGAATGATAATTGAAGATTCCTATGATAATTGTCAATTTATTTTGTGGAGGGTACGTAATTCAAAAATATGTTTTCATCATTACTGATTATTAGGAACGAAAAGATTTTATTGCGGTGCTTTGCATGTATATTTGTTAAGTCTGCAGTTGAGTTACTTGTGATTTTTTTATAGGCTAGGTCTTATCTTAAGGGTGATTACGAAATAATTTTTTATAGCTATTTCTATCAACTTTAATGACGTAAGCGTATGCTGCCGCTGAAAACGAATGAAACTGATTAATACAAGTTATGTAATGGACACCCTGTTCTAGATAGGACGTATGAAGGATATTATTTTAAACACTCTATATATAAAAGTAAATTTCTTGCTCAATGAATTCCATCTTAATGCCAAGATTAGCGCGTGTTTCTGTCCTATCCAAATAAAAGGCGGTAAGGAAAAAGAACGCCCATGTTTTCACTCGTTCCAATTCTAATGAATTCAAATACATAATAAATACAGATAGAAGAAAAATACCCGAAAAACAAGATTAAAAAGATATCAGTGAAGTTTGTTGTTAAGTACTGTTATTGTTGAGGCTCATTGTGTATAGAGCCGCTGTGTATAGTCTGATCAAATTAAGCGATATCTTTATACACGAGGGCACAATCGATTCTACCTGCCGTAATTATACTGTAAGAGGAAAAGACAAGATGGTTCTCGTAACTCGGACTATTGAGTGTTGAAACCTTTTAAATATCTACTTATATGCATACATGATTCACGAAATTAACTTATTAAACTTATTAGTTGTTTATTAAAATCTCAAGTGCTGAATATGTAGGTAATTAATGTCTTAAATGAAATATTTATTACCGGTTCTCAACAAACAGCAAATTAAAATTTGGATTCTGAACGAATAATTTTAACAACTTCATTTTTTTTTCTATTTACCAGATATGAATGGATTCGTTATCACGGAATATTTTTGGTGCTTAACGTAAAATTGCCCAAAAAAAAGTATCTATAAAGAAGTAACTCTACTTCAATATGTACGATAATAATTCGGTTCTAATACATGCCATACACAATCTCTTAATTCTCTCATAATTAGTTCTCAAAAGGATGTAGTGCGCCACGTTTTCAAGCGAAACAATAAAATTAACTTCAAAATTAATTTCTGGTTTAGATGGGTCGTCCAATTTATTTTGTAATTTTGATCACTCATTGAAAATTAATTCCGCTGGGGCAAATATTGATTATTGGTCGCCTGTAGGTAAGTAAACCTGATATTGTTTGGGGAAAAAACATTTCCATATTTGTATATTACAATTTAAAACATAATTCTTATTTATTTTATAGTTACTCCCGCAACAGCCTTCTAGACAGCCAATCTTAAATAATTCAATAAATCAATTACGAAAATAACTGTAGGGACATAACAAAAGGAAGATTACGCAGTGAACTATTAAACTATACATTTCATATTAAATAACATTTCCTTTTTGCGTTAAATTGTTTGGAATTTGCTTATTTTTGGTACCTCTATAACTTGTAACCATATTAGGAATTAGCAATAACCCTGTCTCTAAGATACAAAGCTCATAAGTTGAAGAAATGAGAGTCAAGTACTATTGGTTTCTGAATTAACTGTAATTAAATAATAAATAAATAAATATTAATTTCACACAGCGCCATCTATCCCCAAAATAAGCATAGCTTGTGCTATGGAAACCAGATGACTGATAGAATACATAAATATACTTTTTTATTTTGTAAATACATACATATAATTACAAATTAACACCCTGACACAGAACAAACATCACATAAATGCTAAATGATCTTCACATAAATGTTTGTCCTGGTGGGAATCGAACCCACGACCTACAGCTCAGAAGGCAGAGTTACTAACCAACTGAGCTGCGAGGTCAGTCCAATTGTTTCTCTGATGGTATCTCGTTAGAGTCGTTGGCGCCACTCAACAATGCGAGTAATTGAAAGTGTCCCGCCCGGTCCCGTCTCGGTGCACACTAAACATTAATCCATTACTGTTTTATAATCCAACGGTAATTTTGAGACAATGCACTTTATGAGTCACTTCGAACAATGAATGGGCCACCGAGAGTTTTCACTTGTTATGGTGTGATGAACAAGCCAGTGACATGGATGATGATCAACAGAAATTTTGAGAGTATAATGCTTGTTCGTTATTTCCTCTTTTCTTCCATCCTTAATCTAAAACACCAGTGGTCAATAACAAAACCATTTTTAACTTTAAATACTCAATGCCATTACTCCAAAAATATATGGTTTGATTTGTAGTAGATCCTTTGAAAATATTCTTAATCAAATATTTTTAAACGCCATACCTTGCGTCAACCAAAAATATATAGTTTGATTAAAGATATTCTTAACCAGATATTTTTAAATAATTATGTTTTCCTAGGTATTTTTGGAAATGAAAGTATTTTAGGTAGGGTATATTTAAGGCTACTTGCAGAGTTTAAAGGTTTGGTTGCGCTTGACATTTCAGGCACATGAGACATTCTACCTTCAAGTCTCAGAGTTACGGGCGGATACGATGCGACTTGGGTTTTGTACATAGGTTAGGTACCTAAGTAAGAGAGGGCTCAAGTCGTATTTGCTTGTTATGTGCAGAGGTTACCACTTAATATTAGGTGGGGCATTGTTCCGTTAAAAGAGTTAAAACTCTATATTAGCATCAATTTATAAAACTGTTGTGTTTCATTTAACGGAAGAGATTTTTAATCATTCTCTAGCATGTTTCATTTCTAAACTTAAATCGATGGATAATCGGTTATTCTTAATCTTTAATAATCTGTTATCCTTTATAGTCGTTGTTTCATTCAACGGAAGAGTCTTTCACTAATTCTCCAGAATGTTGCATCTCTAAACTTAAATCGATATATAATCTGTTATTCTTAATCTTTAATAATCTGTTATCCTTTATAGTCGTTGTTTCATTGCCTTTCACTCGGTCTCCAGAATGTTTCGTCTCTAAACTTAAATCGACATATAATCTGTTCTTAATTTCCATTCATGAACTTGTCCTTGTAAAAGTTAAAGACTAATCAAACAACCCCAATTTTACAGCGCCCGAGCCGACACTAGCCGGTGGGCAATAAACTTGGCACTACTCCATAAAACTTGCAAAAAATCTACTGGACAAATAAATGTCCGTCGTCTGTTTTGTCAAATCTGTGCAGTACGTGCGAGTCCGAGGCGCGGGCGCGGGCGCGGGCCGGGACGACATCGACAGTGCCGCGAACTGATTTTATAGCGCCATAAAATCTCGTGAAATGCGTCCTTAAATCACAACGGTACGTCGTATTTCATCGTTTGGTTGTCAATGTTTATTTTATATCATATTTTACAGATCCCTCGGGTATAAATCACGCCGGGATTGATATACATTAAGGTCACGTAGATTTGGCAGATCGTTTAGTTTCCCGCTGCTCGCTGCTCCGCCCACAGCCTCCCTGCTCTCTGTTGACAAGTAGTCGATGCCGCCGGCGCGGCGCGGCGCGGCGCGGCGCTTTCCGCTGAAATGTTAAATGCTTCTGTTTGGAACGCTCTTTTTTCGTCCTTTATTTTTCAGATTACGATCTACTTTTGTTTAGAACATAAGCACTTCATGAAAGTTGGTATGTATGACTACTATTAATATTTATAGGTTTATTAGCCCGTAAGATTAGGCCTTTAGGATTGGTCTGGATAAATGTCAAAGTTAGAAATCAGTGCGTATGTTTTTCGCAACTGTATGTTCATGTTTAGGTTTTTAGAGTAATTTTGGGCTAGAATTATTTCTGGCATACATTAAATTTCACATAAATGTAACATACAATTACCTGATAGTTAAGTTAGACATCATAAAATGTATGTCGATAAAAAAAGAACAGTGTGCTGTTCTCATTATTTTCTCATCTCAAGACTGTTGATAGTCTAGACAATCATATAATAAAAGCTTGAAAATATCTCATGATACCCTATAGGTAATCTATCATCATTTTGGAGAAAGTCTTTCTCATTTTCAGACTAGAAAGAGGCTTAACGCGGCGTAATCTTAGGAAAGATTGGCCACTTACTTTAACCGAGAAGCTATTCATTGAATTCCTCCATTCATGGCGTGTCAGCCGTAATCAGGCCTAAATCTCCAACCGTCCATTTTTAACTCATCACAAAGCTTTTTGTATTCCTTTTTTGCTCCATTGCAATAAATCTTGAAAATTTATACTGTTAATGAATAATTTTGTCAAAAATAAGTAAATAGGGATAGTGTTATTCTGCATGAATTCTGAGGCCTAAAGAATATTATAAAATCATAAACCTGTTGTCTGTCTGTTTGGTTGTTAGTTTCGAGCATAGTGAAATAATCTCTGAACATATGTTGATGAAACTGCTTGTTTCCAATCATATGATAAGATTTTAAAACTATTGGCTCATTACTACTCATTATTAATTAATTACCATATTTCTAATTTGTGAAGAGTTGTAAGTTTTTATGTCATTTTTCGAAAATGTTGTTTATGCAAATGCTGTGTACATTATTAGGGTTATCAGACTTAGTAAATAAGTTATTAATATGTCCCTACCTAATTTATTTCTCATATTGTTTGTTAACTGCGTTTGTACGTAAACAATAAATAAAAAAATAAAAAAATTATCATTACCCAAAATGACTACAATATGAACGCAATAAATAACTTTAGTTAACATGGTGTAAGATGGATTAAGCGACTCGCCCATCAAAGCACTTAGCCAATTCGAATCCAATTAAATAAACATGTGATCAGCTATCCATCCACGTATCTCATTGGCTCGCTGTGACCCGAATAATCCACTTAGGATTAGTCCAAACAAGGAGCGTCTTTGACGTGAGAGAGTGATCTGTTAGCATCTAAGAGTAACGCTTAGTTTCCATCGGCGAGGTAGCTAAGCGGTGCGAAGAATTAATTAAGGAGTTGTGATTTTCCACAACAAAACTGAGTGTTTAGTAAGCAAGAGGAAATCAAGAACGAGTCGTTTGAAAATTATCTATTTTCACTCTCACTCACACTACTTTCACTCACAGCAATTATTCACACCCAGTAACTCACCCTTCCTCACTTTAAAGACCAATTGAGTTACCGGATAAACGTAAAGTAAAGCGATATACTCTGCCCATGACAATTCATGGGCAGAGTATATCGCTTAAAAATAAGATTTAGGTCATACTCTGTATAGTATTGGAATGTTCAATTCGTATATCACATTCCACCCGCCGCTTTGATACAAGAAAATGGGGGTCGTGCCTGTAAATTCATTACTATACCGTATACCCTTCAAATTGGAGTATCATGCAGGAATTAGGTACTGCTTGGGGGCTGGTATACGGTAAATGTGTTTGAAATAAAAAAATCATCTTCACATTTCCATTACAGCTGCGACAAGATAATATAATAATAATAATAATGTTAATATTGGTGGACATTTCACACAGCGCCATCTGGCGCCGAAGTAAGCTAATTAAATATATTGTATCATGGGAACCAGACAACTGATACTCGTATAATACTTGAATACTTTTTTGTAAATACATACATATAATACATATTAACACCCAGACACAGAACAAACACCTATGTTCGTCACACAAATGTTTGTCCTGGGTGGAACCCACGACGCACAGCGCAAAAGGTTGGGTTACTACCAACTGAGCTATGAGGCCAGTCAAAGTTATCGATTTATAGAGGATCCTATTAAAAAGCTTCCTACCAATCCCTCACAACGCTTCCTCGCACATCTCTGGACGGGCAGCCTTACTAATAAAGGACATCAACGCCATTGTTCACTGGCATTAGGCTTTAATCCGGTGTCGAGCTCGCGACTGCTCGTTAGGCTGATTGTTCCCGTCGGCGGCCGAGCGGCGCGACGGCAGATGGCCGCAGTAATCCGACCCGGTACCTCAGAGGGCACAGGGGGAAATATAGCCTCTTTGTGTTTGTTGCATCTGCAGGTAAATTGCACGCCAAAATTGGGCCGTACGTCACCGCACGTGCCCGCCTCGCCTCCAAATGCAGCCGCTATGAATTTCATTATACTTGAAGACTTATTGTTATCAGCACACCTTTCTTGTTATTTAATGTGCGCGCCTGTTATGAATCACTGTGTAGCTTGCTTGGTTAGCGTTCCGCGGTATTGCACACTTGTTGTACCGTTTATGGTACGCAGTTTAGAGTGAAGGTTTAAAAAGAGGTTGGTTCATTTATGAATGCAGCTTAAAGGCTAAGTTACTCAGTAGTTTGAGAAATTTGATTCACAACTATTTGAGAAGCGTGAGTCTTTTTTAGTAATTTTAATGATGTAATGCCAAATTTTGCATGATTTCTGGGTTACACTTAAATAAAACGTTTGAAATGTAATAGTAAATACGCCAAAGACAATTATGCTTATAACTGCTTTTTACTATCCGCGTTATTGTTATATTTCCGAATCCTGAAGCAGACCACAAAATATTAGTTTCAAAATAATTTAACACATTTTTTTCTGCTTTATGCTTCAACATACAAACAGGCAAAAAACACCTTTATGATGATTACTGACTTGCTAGTCCTAGAGACTTATTTAAGTTTTGTGATTGTGTTGTAGCTTAAGCACACTACGAAAGGAATTTTAGTAATTCGACCCCCAAGGGGTCCAGTTACGAGATCAAGCGTCACGAAACGCTGTATTTAAAAACGGTCTGGAGTAGATGCGTGACATTTTACATGAAAATTCCTTAAACCAAATAATGAAATTATTTATGGTGGATAGTAATAGGTACGTGTTTCAAAATATCAGATTTTTGTTAGATCAAGCTCTCCTAAACAGCGCTGATTGTTATTACACTGCCCAAATACGTGAATACAAATTAATACAAAATGTACGTCATTGAATGATTTAAAAAAAGTATATATTATTAAACTAATATATTTTACTCTCATTAAAGTTTTTATGTTGTCAATTATCTTTCTCGCTAGAGAACACCGGATAGACATGTTTTTTTTTAATAGTCTTAGTGTATTAGAGTTAGGTACATCATACATGGGATCACGGGAGCAGAGCCGCATGTAAAATGCCAAAAAATAAATGACACGAAAGATGGATCATTTGTGGTTACATAAATAATTAATAATTCTTAAAAGACAAGCAAATTAACATTATACCTCCATCTGCCATATTGATTCACCTTAATTGCTAGTCTAGACGTTAGTGATAATTGATGAATCTAGTTTCTACCTTAGCAGGACCTTAAATGGCCGCTTTCACCAACGATCAAATAATATAATATTTAGCTACTTCTTAATCTAAACGAACAGAGGGATAGACTGTTACGGAACCCAAAACTTCGTTTAATAAAAGAAGAATAAAATAATAATAATACTATTTAAGATTTCAAAAGTCACGGGTCCATATCTTGCTTAAGATTTGGTGAACATAAGCTGCATTACTCGAGGCAAATTTTCTTTCCTTAACAATAATAAGAAAATTCATCTACACTTTAAACTTTCACGAGCGTATATGTCAGGTTCAAAATAAAAAAAACTGTTTTGCCAATCACAAGGAAAGAGCTACATGAAAAGTCTTAAAAAGTTTCAAAAAGAGCAGTATTTCCCAAGTACCTACAGACTGATACTATAGATAATAACCGAAGTTTGGAATGTACGCAGTCATTTGTAAAGCTCGTAGTATCTAAAATCCATAGTTAACTAACTTTCGAACTTTCGAGCATCTCGACAGAAGGAAAACGCGTCCCTAAAACTTATCCAGTCAAATGCAAAGTCGACCTTCGCTCGGAAATTTCAAGATTTCGACAGTTATCTATATTTGGATTTTACAGGATCCTACGATACAAAAAAACTTCCTTTATCAAAGTTTAGAAGAAAGTTAAAAACAGGCTACATAACTAGGCTAAGACAAGATACTTAAGTTCCATTTTCTCTTCTCTTTTTGTTTTTTTATATATTTGACATAAATTGATATTGAATAAATAATGACTGAAAAGTAATTTGGTTTCTAATAGTAGGGACCTTTAAATGGCCATCTCATTTCTATGCATTGATTTATCTAGTTTGTAACATTGTGGCGATGGTTTCTCTAAAATAAATAAATAAATAATCAATCATACACAATTCCGTTACTAATATACACTAAAATGTTGGGGAAAGTGGCTGACATTGGTCCACAGAGGTAAATACGAGATCTATCAATTTATGCATATATAATCGTCTAGACTACACCCGATTAATACACATCTAATGGTGAGTACAAATTGATCCGTTAATATGCCTGTTTTCGAAAGGCGGTATTTCTGTACCTAACGGGGGCGGACACCAAGACGTTTTTTTTTTTATGGGTAATAGGTTGCCGCTCAACATCTGGTAGGTCATCTTGCTCATTTAGTAACTAATTGAAAAAATAAAATGGCTTGCGCATATGCAATTACATTGTACGATCTGGTCGCGTGCCGCTCCTAGCCGCATGTAAACTGCCCTTCCATACATCCGCTGCGATTTGCATACACTATACCTATACGCGTATCGGCAAACTCTTATATGCATTTTCACAAGCTACTTCCTAATTCAATCAATAAACAAGGCCAGTCACCAAACAAATTGGTACGAATTATTGTTTGCACCAAGCGACGGTATTTACCCAAAGTCCAGCCGTTAGAGAATTCAAGCACAAACTATTGCCAGAGTCACGCTCCGAGTGAAGCGCATTGTTTATTCAGAAAGCCTACTAGTAGCCCGTCTTGGTAAACCACTCATTGATACAGCGTTCGGCTAACAGCACGGCTAGGGAGGCGGTCGACGCCCAATGATCCAGTTCGGAGCTAACTCGGGCAGTGGCGAGCGTCATTACCATCTCATTAGCATACACAAACATTAGTCACATGTTGGAAAGGCTTAGAGTGCTGGCAGTGCCAACAAGGCGCCCGCTTCGGGCACAATTATTGTACTTAGCTATTGTCTGCGCAAACATTGGTGCATGTTTGTTGAACAAACGTAACGGGAAACGAACTAGATTAGCGCGTGTATACATTAGTTACTGCGCGCCTTCGCTTGGCTTGTGTTACTTTGATCTGAAGAAGAAGCAAATGATTAATCAGTTAATAAAGTTTGTGGTTAGCGTTTATTTGGCTTTGTCAAGACTAGTGAAAATACATGAGGCTCAAAGAACACCGATTGTATTTGAGGGCTAATGAAAAGAGATGTGTTTGCACACACATATTATGTCTCATTTATTTTTGTGTCATTGAAACAATCAGTCGGCGTATATACTGGTATTTTATTTTTTCCTTGTATATTTTCTTTACCTAATTTTTATGCAATTTTTATATTATTTTGTATAAGACTTACGTAAAAACCAAGTGCCAATGTTCCATCAGTGTTCACGCAACGCATAAGCACATTATGCACCCCTTGAACTGTGGATAGCGAGCGAACTGCAGTGAGCCACTAAATTATGTTCAAATGAACATAGCTAGAACATTTGACGTCCGCGCTAATAAAGCGCGTTTAAGCTCGTTCAGCATACCTAAATACTTATCCCAATCCCTTTTTTCCTGGAAACATTACATCACTTTGAAATGAGTTTATGTTAATTATAAAATATCAGGGAAGAATGAGAGGAAGTTTCTTGCTTTTACATTCCCATAGCTTAATGCCCATTCATAGATTTCCAAGAACCTTACTTTAACAGCGCTGATTATTTGTTCTAATTTTAAAAAACCTCTTGTAAAAGCTACTACATACTCGTACCATATCTATTCATAAAAATGGCGCATTGAATTAATGAAGATTGTTTTAAATAAAGAATTTTTTTATCTCTATTATATATCCGGTTCTAATGAATTAATATCCAATATATTTAATTTTTCGCCGAATAGTAAGGCTTCGCTAACAAAATATAACTTTGGCGAAATTAATTATAATCAGAATTTTCTTTACAAAATCACACTTTTAATGTGTTTCATGGTGAGAATCGGTGAAATTACTAACACATAAGTTCTATCTTCACGTCTCAAAGTTACGGGCGAATTACGTTACGTGCGGTTCTTTCCATATCCAAGTCGTGTCGATATTTTTATGGGCCAATGATAACTCTCAACAGGTGGGTCATCAACTCGTTCTGTAACGTAAAAAACATTTACCTATGAGTAAGGTAACTCTAAGAATTCACTAAAGTAAGCATAATTAAGGTGACAGGCGGAGAGTGTTATATTAGTTACAAATAAGTGCCATTTGTTCGAAAGCGCTTTTTAAACACTTTGATTAAGTGGGCATAAATCGTGTCGTGTGCTCTAAAAATCATTATATTAAGAGATCATGCCCATTTCAGTACAAAACACAGTAACGCTTGGGACTTGGCGACTTGGGTCCTCCCCTACTAGGTACGACAATACCCAAGTCGTACCGTATGCGCCCGTAACTATGAGACGTGTAGGTGGAATGTCTCATGTGCCTGTAATTTTTGTTATGGGCAGAAGTTACCACTTAACACCAGGTTGGCCGTCGGCTCGTTTCGTAACTGTATCACATAAAAAAAGATCGCTTCTATCTTCTATTAGCTATCAAACGACGTACACTTTTTTGAACTCATTACCGTTTGCGAGTAATATATGAGCTTGTGTTCATCTTCTTGCTATCGCTGGCGTCGCAGCGTTAATTATTCACGATATGAAAGTTCACAAACACTCATTTCGGTTGGGACAGGCAATTGAAAACGGACTCAGTTGGTTTATTCTTTATGAATTATCATCGCGAGGGACGAGGTGGCGTAGCAACGACGACGCGTTGTTCAGATAAACTTTATTTTATGACTTAAGCGAGAACATTAATATTCATTACGGGAGAGCGAAATGAACTAACTTTATTTTATAATAAAGATCAAAGAATGGAAGCGCAGTATTTTCTAATTATTTTATGCGAACGATGTTCTGTTCAATATTGCAATTTGTTTTCAGTTACATTGCATTCTTGTATTTGTCCTTCTTGATATCAAACATATTTAATAACAAAACAAAATTAATTAAAAAAAAGAGAAAAATTGGTCACGCATTATTATAAAAATAAAGTAAGATAATATAGTAATTATTGTACTCTGTAAATATATAAGACAATGTAATTTAAATTTACAAAAGGATTATGATTTTAGCAGTATCCAATTAAATCGCTCCATGTAAATATAACACTAGCTAACACTAATCTTGTAATTATTAAGGTTTCTCAACACCAGACATAAATGTATTTGTGCAATTTGTAACTTTAATATTGTATTATGATGAATTAAGAATTTTAAGCCATTATTTTGATATTTCTTTCACAATTAAGATGAAATTGAGTTAATTCAGGGTAGAAGATCATTTGTGTAGCAGAGACTTGTATCAACAGTTTCCTCTTTATAACAACGAATTTATTTTTTCTAAGCATCTCTATTAATAAGCAATACTTATAGATAGTAGATAGGTATAATAATAGGATAATATAATATTTAATTTTCCAATATTCAGAACTCTTCATCACTAAAAACATCTTAAAATTTAAAATAAAATTGTATTTCTAGTATCGCATCTTGTTGTTGCATGTCTAAAAGCCGAGAGGATATATCGTGCTGTTTTGAAATCCTCACAAGGCTTACGATCATCCGTTTGAGGCCATCACGTAGAGTCGCAAGGCTTGACGCCGCGCCGGCTTACTTTGTTCGTTTGATATGTTAGACCAACGCACACCAACCGAAGACAAATCGACGTATTTGCTCACATCATCCAAGGGCTTGGAAATATGCTCGATTAAGTAAAAAAAAGCTAAAAGCTGCTAAAAGCGAATGGCTAATGTTTGTTTCTTTTAATGATAATTGCTCATAAATCTAATTAAATAATCATAATTGACAATGAATTAAGTGACGAAATAATAACTATTTTTGTAATCGAATTATAAAATATAATTTAGATTTTAATGTATTTTTGTTTTTGTGTTGTTAGTTTATTCTAATTGTGATTTTGAAATTTAATAGTAATTTTAATGTTAATTTTAATTATGTATTTCATTTTTGTTTTATGTACACTCAAATATGGACACTTTAATTATTTTTGTATCATAATTTAAAGTTGTCTGGAATAAACGAAATTGAATTGAATTTATAAAACAAATATGTTACACATTGTTAAAATATTCGGTAACTGTTTTAAACGTCAGCTGGTAGAAAGCGCGTGATTAGAAACCTCATTTATATAACCATGATTTATAATGCTACGGTAACTTTATCAGTTTATAGCGAACCAAAAAGGGGAATAATATAATAGTAATAATATTGGTGGACAATTCACACAGCGCCATCTAGTCCCAAACTAAGCGTAGCTTGTACTATGATGGGAACCAGATAACTGATAGACTACATATACACCTTTTTTTTGTAAATACATACATATAATATTGTTGTAACCATAATATTATACATACATATTAATAAGTTTTTAATACTGTCATTTCAGAAATTACAGCGTGCGTTCCACAAAAAAGGGCTAATCTTTAAAATACAATTTTAAGAAGAACCTTTCAGTTTCGTTCCATTAGTTATAATATATTAGGTTTGCAATTCCAAGGTTTGTTAGTTTCGGAAACTTAACGTTATAAAGTAACCGGGTACATGTGCTTCCGTAGCTTTATTATGCTAAGACAGAACAAGCAAACACTGCCCTGTTGCATAAGCAAATAAGCAAGCGAGCTCAGTGGCGTTTCCACAACTTGCAAGTAATGGTCCACCCGAGTAAGTTTTGTAATATGAATGCTCCTTCTTTGTTATAAGAGTCCGTATTCTAGATTAGTGATATACACAATGTAAGTACGGATTTATTGGTTGAAGGCAAATAATGTTCTTTCTTCTCTTCCCACCACTTATAAGTTTCGTTTTATATCAGTTTAGTGAAGCTATGCAAGAGAATTGGTTACGGTTACTCCATGCGAAGATACCTGTATAGTGTAATAGAGACGGATTCGCCGTTTGATCACAAAAACCCCTACAGCTGCAAAATTAAAGGAAAGTTTTAAGAGTTTTCAAAAACAGAGCCAAATTTGGATAATTAAACTATTGAGAAAAAAAAATCTAATCTTTTTTCCCTTTACCAAACGCAAGATAGTATCACAAAATTTTATATTACCTAAAAATCAGTTACACAGCTTTTACTTACGTCGAAGTTTCAGCACCTGATTATGCATATGTGCCAGCAACCACTTAAGGGGCTGCAATCTATAATCATTATTACAAAGTACTCATTTTAACTTACTAAGTTACTGAGCTTGCTAAGTTCTGTTTTTTTATCAAATTAAATTTATTTGATGTATAAAATAGACCTAATATTAATTTTAATTACCGACTGGGTTAGCTCTTACTCCTTCCGGCCAAATAAAGAGACTATCCTGTTTCTCCTGCAAGAATTTACTTTTGGTTTAACTCCAATGGAGAAAGAGTTACTCAATAAAAATCTACTCGTCCTTCTTCGTAGTGAATCATTTGTGACAACAAGTTGAAAGTTAGATCAACCCTACGGAAATAATAAGAAAATAATGCAGATTTAGAAATCTATGCAGGGTAAATCGATAAACATATCATATTTAAAAAAAAATTCGTAACTCAAAATCAAACGCAGATTCTAACTCAGGCGAATATAAAATTGAACAATTTATCATCGCCCAAACGTAAAGATTTTAGATATGTTGGTAGTGAAGACTGTAGTAAAAAATAATTTTCTTTAAACTGTAGTCCTAGAGAATGTAGATATCCACGTAGCAGTTAATAGAAGATTATCCATCAGTGCCCCTAAAAACTGTAATCGTCCAACCTCTGCAGTAGAAGCAAGCGTGACTCGGCAGCAAGTTGCCGTAGATATGCAATTCTTCATGCGCCCTATCTAAACGAGCATCGTAACGACACGAGGCGACTGTAATCTTGCAATGGTGTGCCAAACACATCCTTCCACGCGAAAATTAACTCTACACACAACATAATAAGGTTTCCTTTTCCGCGTCATGTACCCACAAAGATGAATGATTTAAAATAAATATTAAAGTACTCAATTTAAATATAAATGTGTGTGCTTTCTTGATTGTTTTTTTTTATGTAATCGAAGTCATAGAACGAGCTGACGGCCCACCTGATGTTAAGTGGTAACCGCCACCCATAGACAACACAGCAATACGACTCAAGGCGTCTCCATAGTACGAGATGACTCAAGTCGCATTGCGTTGTCCATCACCTCGAGACGGGGATGTTACATCTCATGCGCTTGCAATTTCGCCGGCACCCACTCCCTTCCACCGGAACACAGCAACACGAGTGCATCACTGCTTGGCAGCAGATTACCAGGTGTGGTGGCAGTACTTCTCCGGGCGAACTTAGCACAAATTCTACTGCTGCAATTGTATCCTATTAGCTTATTTACTAGGATGTAATTTGCTATCGTCGGATCGTTTACAATCAATACCAGTAAACGCTCTCGTATTTCAATACAATTTTGTTATGAAATAATAAAAGAATGCGAAGCCAAAAAAAAGGTGTTTTATCAAATTAACTTCCATATAAAATATCACAAACAAAAGGAATAGACAAAAATAACAACTCGACGACAAACAAATTATTTCCACCTCAGAAATTCCTCATAAATTCGAGCCAAAGATTTCCTGAAAATCCCACACAAATATAACAAACGTGAGAAATCCGTCAAGACACTTGATATTCACACCCGGTTATAATCTGAAGAATATTAATATCATCTCTAATGTTAGGGCGTTGTGGTGTCGCGGTGAGAATTACGCTCACTTAGTTACTACCTGCGGCGCTTAATTCTACGTAATCCATTTGAGTGTCGTATCCCACATAATTGCGGGTAGAATTTGCCATACGTCACACACGCCGAGAGGGCTGCCCGAAATATTACAGCTCATTGTAAACATTATTATAGTCGTAATTTACCGTGTGCTATACTGTTTTTCAACGTTCAAAATGTCTCTTCTGATTTTGCTCTGCAAATAAAATGAGAGATGAAATTAACTGAATACGTTTAATCACAGTAAATATTAAATTCTCCTAACAAACAAACCAAGAATTTTAAATAAATGTAAAAGTTAAATGATTTCATAAAATGCAATCCTATTTTTCAACTTGGACATCATAAACAGGAAGCAGAGCTCGTGTCCGCAGGCAGACTTTATAAAGGGCAGGCTTTTTCTACAGATTATATTAAATATATAAAACATATCTTTTTTACTTACTTTACTAACTCTATTCTCTATTAGCCGTTTCGAATATATGAGAAGAATGGAGGTAGGCTCTGTAGTGGGATCACAAAGGCAGGAAATAAATGAATTGGTGAGCACCAATTACCTTTACTATTTTGTTTTTTTTTTGCTATTGCAATGTCACACGAGTCTGATAAAGTTTCTGCATTCACAGGGTCAATTTTTCAGTCCCCAGATCAACCGTCTGATAGGTGCCTAGCGCATAAAGTTGTATGATAAAGATCACAAGATCTTACTCATAATGGTTATATATTTTTCAGTTGCGTTTTCATATCACTGTGAGATTATATGGGCCTAAGTAACGTTAAGTTGAAGGAGGAAAACTAAATATTTTATTTCAATATAACATCTTTAACATACAACCAGGCTTTATGCAAATAAATGATTCTGATTCGGAGGTGAAACAAAAATAAAGCTTGAACTAACGTTAGAACAAGAACCTTTTACTCTCAGCAATCTTTTACTATTGCTTATATGTATACATATCGCCGGGTAAAAGTTTTATTATCAGTAGACTGTGCTGTCAGTCCATTGTATCTATAAAACTTATGTGACTATCGATTTTTTTATATCTATCGTGCTATCACATGTGTTCTTCGTTTACCCAGGTGTGGATAAGGTACAATGTTGTGTTAATATTTCATATTTATTAGGCTTAGCGGGCATAATCTAAATGCATAAGTGCACCTGCAATAAATCCAAAGTACGTTAAATATAAATACCTATTACAGACCAGTCACATAATTGAGAAATCTCTCTCGAAAATATAAAATCGGTACTAAAGTGCCGCACTGAAACTGAAGATAACGCAATTTTTATCCCAGTTAATTAATTAGACTTCTTATCTATATTATCCTCTTTAAATAATGATTATATAACTTATATAATATTACTCAGATCATAAAGCATATTTTTTTAAAACGGACACATATCCGAAGTTAATCAGTAGGTATATTGTAATTTTCTTAACGTAACCTATCACTGACTGACTATTAGCCGTTGCTACTGTGCTAATGTGTAAAAAAATTCGAGTTCCCCTTAACCAAAACTGAATTTTAAATCTAAATTAGAATTTTTTTTTTATACACAATTACGGACAACTTATTGAACGAACCGGATTGATGGACGGATAAACTTTTGTAACGGTTTTCGCACTACAAAACTTTCTTTCGGAAGAATAGACAGATTGAGAATACAGCTAGGTTGTTTTTGTTTAGGTTTTCTCTTAGCTAAGCAAAAATATCCACCAATATTTAATTTAATTAATAATTTAATCAAAGTTAACTGACGTGAACTCTGTTTAACCTAACTGATTTGTGAGAATAACTGAATAAACTGAGCTGCGCTTCAAAAACATATTAAGAATGTATGAAGGAATATACGCTAAACATTCGCGTAGAATCCGCCTCGGCTTCGCGCTGGTAATTGGCCACGAAACGAATAATTGAGTGGAACCTCACTCAGCTGATCTCATTGAAATTTACGTAATTGGTAAATCATATAACTCAGACCTGACTGCCTCACAGCTCACATAGTAGTTACTCTGCCTTCTAAGTCATGGATTCAATTCCCACCCAGGACAAACATTTTTGTGACGAGCATTGATATTTGTTTCATTTCTGGGTGTTAATATGTTAATGTATATATTTACAAAAACAAATATATGTATTCTATCAGTCGTCTGATTCCCATAGTACAAGCTACGCTTAGTTTGGTGTTTGGTTATTTATTTATTTATTTATTATCGGTTTACTTCTGGAACACTGGTAAATTATAAAACATCATTTTCGTATCTAAATTACTCTTTCGTCATTGCGACTGTGACTGTTAAATAAGAGCAGATTTTTATAATAGGGTGTATATTTAACATTTCATCTGTAAAGCCACGAAGTGATTGAAAGTCTCTTCATCTACCTACTATCTTAAATCTAATGACTTTCCAATTAGAAGATCAACTGAACATTACCCTTTATATAGATCTTACCTGTTGAACTAAACAATATTAGGCCACATTAAAAAAATTGATTTTAGTAGACATTTAATTACTTGCAATTTGAAGATCAACTGAACTTTTTCTGACATTTTTCTTATATACTAGAAAATATTAGGTCACATTATAAAAAACTAAATTATTAGTCGTCATCATCTGTGACATAACATATGGTAAAGAACTAACCTTAAAATTGTAGATGAAGTTTAGGCCTCGGCACCAGTGACTCCTAATCCCATGTAACCATACCCAGGAAGACCCACAGCGGCCCGGCTTCACTTGCAGGATTAAGGAATTTGTTTTCCTTAATTTATTCGCGCGGGCGTGCATGCACCGTATATCTTGCGCACAAACTTGCCCTATCGAAACTTCCAATGAGACACTTTATACCGTACGACATTTTTATGACATATTATAGGAGCAATAGAGGCGTATATCCTAGTATATTAGAAACTTTAGCAATTGTATGTGAACCCCTTATGTTTCGCCGGAGCTATTTCAACACAAAGTTTCGACTTTTACGATAATGTCAGCCATTGCCATTCAAACGCGCTAAAACTTTATCAATGTGTGCGAAAGGATAAGCGTTCGGCTTTATTCTTCGTTTGTCTGTGTTTAACATAACCCTATCTAACGTGGGTAGGCAGTCGGTAACCTACGTATGCGCCCGAAGCAAGTACTTACGATGCGAAGGTGGAGCAGATACCCATCAGTGCTACTTACTGACTGTATTGTTATTCGTGTTATCGACATAATGCAACTTTAGGCACTATTAAGTGGATAAATGAAAGAAATATAACTTCTAAGGTACTACTAGAACTACTCAGAAGCAATAAATTTTTATACAAGAAAATGCATCCGTTCGCTAATTAATTTAACTCCCAGGTCGATGTATATATTATGCTAACAAGATATTTTTAAGATTATATAGGTACCAGCTACAAACTTACCTTTGTCTGTCTTAAAATATAAACAGTTTAGTTGTGCTGGATCCTTGAGCAGTACCTATATCAACAAAATGTTTTCTCATTGTTATATGGTTGGTAAGATTGATCTAATCGTATAATCAACTTTCGTTATTTTATAAATATTAATGTTAGTTAGTTTTATAAGTAGTAAATGTTATTCAAAGTAGTAAATGTCACTCGAGCAATTATGACGTTATTGTTCTAACTAATATATTATTCCACTTTGAGCACCAAGCAAAACCATGGATTAGTGCTCTAAATAGAATTAAAAACATTATTGCTCTATTTCTGCACAAACTGGAATACATCTTTCTCCTCAAATAACCCTTATATATTTACTGGAGTTAAAACTGGATCACTAAAGGGAATTCCTAGGCATGAAAACGACGCCTAAATAGCCAGTCAGCATTTATCAACTTTGAAAAGGTTAAAAATAAAATAATTAGAGAAATGTTTTCCAATTGGTCCCGGCCATTTCGATTTTTCACACTTATTTATTTCCTAAGTTGAAACAAATTTCATCTATACAAATAAATAAAACTGGAGTGTCTGTTTGTAATATAAAAATAACCGCTTTTTACTAAGTGCATATTGATGTATACACTGTACATATACCAAAATAACTTTTCTACAATTTTGTCTGTCAGTCTGTCTGCCTGTTTGTTCCGGCTAATCTCTGAAATGGCTGGACCGATTTTGACGGGACTTTCACTGGCAGATAGCTGATGTAACAAGGAGTAACTTAGACTACTTTTCCGAGGGGTAAAATAGGGGATCGTGATAAAACCGAATTCCAGGCGGACGAAGTCTCGGGGAACAGCTAGTTTAATAATAAGGAAGGGGCGTTGTAGACTAGGTAGTAGTAGTAGTAGTAGTACGGCTAGTAGTAACATGTAGGTCGTGGGTTCGATTCCCACCCAGGACAAACACATGTGTGACGAACACAGATGATTTCTGTGTCTGGGTGTTAATATGTATTATATATTAGTTACAAAATAAAAATATATAATTTATATCGGTTGTTTGGTTCTCATACATATAAATTATATGTTAAGTATTCCCTTAACTAAGTCCATGACTTTTGCAACAAATAATAATGATTCATTCGCAGTGTTACCTAAATGATTCTTGTAACGATAAAACACTTTCAGTGTTGCTCAATTAAGCACATTAAAAACGTTTTATCTCTGAAACTTTTGTTTTCAGGAATAAATACTGGAGATAGAAAATAGATTTACAAATTAGCTGACTGCTTGTTTGGCTCCCTTTCTTTGTTTAGTTATATCCTAAAAGTAATACCATATTCTAATTACGTGATTCGACTCGCTAAAGCGCTGACAAATAAAATAGAAAGGAATAAATCTATTGATTTCAGCTGGTTTGTTGTGCGGTCCTTCAAATTACCTTGAACTTAAAATATAATGAAACTGTACTCAATATTATCAGGGAACATACTAAAACTCTCTCAAACGGTGACTTTTAGAGGAAATTGAGCTAGCATCGGATAATTCCAATAAATCCACGTTCATTCGGTGATCGGTGATTATTATATTAATTTGAATTGTCTTGTGCTGCCTTTTATCATCGATTTCCTTTGCAACTGTCATAGTTTTATACCTTAAATAACCCCAATGAATGTTTCATTCTTGTTTTTAATTATATATGTACAAAATTTATATATTAATTGTACATAACATATATAATAATAATATAATAACCATTTCAGAAAACCGTTTATTAGTTTATGTCACATTTTGTTGCGCAATATACCACACAAATAACTCAAAGTGGAAATTCCTACCTGTTAAAGAAAAGCTTCTAAAGCTGCCCTAAAATCAAAGTAGTTAGATAAAGTTAACTATTCGATTAGATGGATAACCAAGCTGTGAAGTATGCTTTCCCTCAATATAGAAGATAATCTACGTGATGGAGTTAAGCGCTCTGTCCCTGGCCCCCAGGGCAGATCAAACCTTATTTACTCTCGCTTTTTGTAAGTCGAGTCCCTGGAATGGAAATATCAGAGACTGATATAAGGGTTGCTATAACACCCAATAATCTCTTTCACTGAAGCTTAACTGAACATGAAATGAATTAATGAATAATTTTGGTTGGTCTCATATATACGTCTTTTTGTTACACATAACTTAGTTTGTCTCTTATGGAAGGCAGCTTTATAGCACGACCTGCCTTGACTTCAATATTCTTTGCAGCTCTAAATATTCCATATAGTAGAGCGATTCCGTGAAAAGTGCAGCGTCGTGTCCAGAGTACACAGTAAGCGGAATATGTCTGGGTGTGTTGGCGATTCCCACGACACATCCACGCTGATACACAGTGTGTAAATATATGTGTGACCAACGGTGATTAGACAGTCGCGCGGGGTTTATATTTTTACTAATTTGCGGGCAATTATTTCGGAAATTCATCAATTGTAATATGTTCGAAGTTTCTTGGAGTTTACAACGAATATCGATTACATAAATACTTATAGTATGTACTAGCTGTTGCCCGCGACTTCGTCCGCGTGGAATTCGGTTTTATCACGCACCCCTATTTTACCCCTCGGAAAAGTAGCCTAAGTCACTCCTTGTTACATCAGCTATCTGCCAGTGAAAGTCTCGTCAAAATAGGTCCAGCTATTTCAGAGATTAGCCGGAACAAACAGACAGACTGACATACAGATAGACAGACAAAAATTTTAAAAAAAAAATTGTTTTGTTATATGTACCCGTGTATACATCCATATGCACTTAGTAAAAAGCGGTTATTTTAATATTACAAACAGACACTCCAATTTCATTTATTTGTATAGATAAGAGCAGTAGAACTCTAGCCAAGTTCGTGCAGGGAAGTACTGCCACCATGCCTGTTACTGCCGCCGTATACCGCACGTGTTCCGGTTTGAAAGGTGTGATTTCCGGTGAACTTACAGGCACATGAGACATTCCACCTGCACGTCTCAGAGTTACAGGCGCTATAAAAAGCAAAACTATACATAGCCAGTGCCTAGCTATGTCAACTTCTTCGCAAACTTTAACGGCGTTGTATCACTGTATGGATTCTTACACTGTGCCAACCAACGGTGAAGCCTGCCTGCGTTTAGAGTTATATTACTGTTGAACAAATATACGGTATTGTTTACACAACACTCTGTCACTCGTTCATACACATTAATGCACTATTTCACTGTGACAGGGACACGCATGTTTTAATGATGTCGATAAATATAAAATTGAGGTGCCATGACGCAATGGACTTACCCTTATTATGCGCATTTCCCGTGGACTACAACTTGACAGTCATCACATGTAAAAAGGGAGGCGTCGCATATTGCTGCATACGTAAATATAGACAAAATATCCTCCGTATTTACGACAATTTTGTATACATTATCTGGCTGGCAAAATCTGGCATTTTGTACATAATAGACAGGCCTCACAGCTTTGATAACCATGCCTTCTGCATTGTAGGTCGTGGGTTCAATTCCCACCCAGGACAAACATCTGTGTGACGAAGATAGATGTTGGTTCTGTTCTGGGTGATAATACGTATTATATGTTTGTATTTACAGAAAAGTATATAAGTATTATATGGTTCCCATGATACAAGCTATGCTTAGCTTGCCTTGGGGCTAGATTGTGCTATGAAATATCCACCAATATTATTATTATACTTTTATTATTATTATAATCGTGGCAAATTTTGATGCGTCCAGTAGAACAGATATAATAACCCTAGCGTTTGTAGCCGAAGCGTCGTCATAAACTCAAAATAAAATTATCTTCTAGTGTTTTAAATTTGCGCTCAGACGATTGCGTGATGGAAAGTGATTCAAAACAGGCAAAACAACCTTTCACATTATTAGTTCAAACCTCTATGCGCACGTACTCGAATAATTAGTAAATCGGACGCGGTCGCACGACCATCTGAACTTATCCTTAATTAACTATGCGATTCCCACGACAAATCGCTAATAAGCCCAACGCCCCCACCGGTGTGCCTTGAATACGTCCACTATACGACTATTGAGCACTGAGTGAGCAAACACCGCATTGTGTACACATTTCTCTCAGCGTATGTCTGTCACTAGTTTAATTACACATAAAATGCCCAAGTGTTTGTTTACTATCCGAGACACTTATCGAGTAGTAACAAGAACTTTATTGACACATTCAATTGCCTTAGGGCTGCCAATTTCAAGTTGAGGCATTCGTGTGTTTTGTTTCAATTGACAAAAGGCTAAGTCTGGGATCAGAGACTCGTTAAATGAACGTGAGAGCAAGACCATTTTGTTAACTATTTACATGAGAATGACTGGAAATTAGTTCCCAATAACTAATATATTAGTCGTGTGCTGACAATCAGCGCTGTGTGCTGAAAATATAATTTATATCCTATATTTTTTGTGCCATTTTTGATATTCTCACAGGTGTCCTACTCTCCCTGACGCATTTTCGTTTAATTAAACATGGTTAACTTCACACATCGAATAATAAAATTGATCATTAATACATTATTTTACCAATTAAAATACTTTTTATGACAGCCCTGTAATATGATTTAACAAGTACTCGAAGTGAACTGTGTACTCGTAGTTTGCGTTCCACATTAGGGAGCACACAAACTGGAGCATTAGTAATTACTTTGCGGTGTTCTGTGGAATGGCGTAGGCATTGGTTAGGAGATGTTACGTGCTGCGGTGAAATTTTTATTTCAATATGACTGTGATACTATCTGGCATGCGCCCAGATAACAAGATGAATAGCTACCAAGAACCAAGTGCCGCGGCGAATCTTGGAACTAATTAAACATTTCACATAGCACCACAGCCCTGGGACTTTTTCCGTGGGATGAAGTCTAGATAGCATTATTTGCCATCTCACCCACACCTTATTTAAACTTTAAAAGCTAGTAAGGTTCCCAAAAATGCCTATTTTGTTAATATTTGCATTAAGACGAAATGACATGCAATAATATGCAGATTATTTAAAATTATTATTTTGTATTACCTGTATAAGTGCATAATATATGTCGAAAGATCAATAAATAGATACAAGCGATGCGAGAACTCAAACTTAATATTTTATTATTTTTCACTATCACTCGGTCAGGTTTTCGTCGGACAAACATACATATATAGGTACATACAATACATATCACTGCAGATTTGTTCACATCGATTCAGAAAACACTCCTCGCTAGTTCAATTAAGAATACAACCGCAATTACGTATATATTTAAATTCGTTGTTGTTTTTGCTTAATTTCCAGCTAAATCTTTGCAATTTTGTTTCACTAAGTACTAAAGCATTTAAATATTTATACCTCAGGGCAGCCGAGGCCTCAACTGTAATGCCTTTAGCCCTTTAAAATTTCCAAAGTAATTTAATATTAAACTTAATTGCAAGGTAGGTCTTGTAATGAGCATTTTATTTTACCCTAGCTTTATTTTTTGTTAGCACAAAATAATTTTGCTGAAAGTAGTTCAATCGTCTCTTTTACGTGAACATTTTAATTAGAGTAATTAAAACAAGTTGGTACTTAG
Source organism: Chesias legatella (assembly GCA_947359385.1). Taxonomy (NCBI): domain Eukaryota; kingdom Metazoa; phylum Arthropoda; class Insecta; order Lepidoptera; family Geometridae; genus Chesias; species Chesias legatella. The sequence goes on along the minus strand of OX375774.1, from coordinate 6,871,594 downwards.
TGCCTATTATAAAACTCCCCTTATGTTGACTGGCTTTTCAATTTCTTGGAACCACATCTCAATACTTTGCGCAAAAGCACTTATGTACTCTATTAATATTTATTTAATAACATTGAGGGAATAAAAAAGCGTTGAGGCATTTAGGTATTTAGTACAAGGCATATTCATAAAACTTAAACTTATGAACTATGCATGGGTTGGTATAACAATAGTGCTTTGTTGGCGACCCCTTCTTTAGAGGCTTTTAAGGATATTCAAATGATAAATCGTTATTTTTTATAAAGTTTTTTTTCGTATCAATTCTAAGTTCATAGTTACTGTTTATAAACGAATATTTTTTGTTACGGTACGGTACAGTTCGTACGGTTGCAACCTGGAACCTAAACCAAGACCCGGCTAAAATATTTACAGGTCATGTTGACATATTTTTATACCTAAGTTATAATCTATTGCTATGTTCAGAGGAATATCTGTGGTGGTATTGAAAAAGCCAACACTAGCTTACATAAAAACGTATCGAGGCATCAGTTGCACATGCACAAAATATAACACAATGATTTGTTGGCTAAAAGCCTAAAAGCTTTCAGTTTGAAATGAAATCGCTTGCAGCTAACCATCTGAATCATATAAAACTTCAGCGCAAAATGTTTCTAAGTAACAGCAAACAGGCCAAACTAAACATTTTTACTCCGATCTTAGTAAGTGGATGAGTTGCGATTAAAAGGCACTCGATGGAGGCCATATGTGCGAACAGGGATACCAATATGTTAAGCACTCGTCCGATATAAAACAGATGCCGGGCCGACCTCTTCAATCGCCGTATTTTGTATTTCTTTATCATTTCAGACTGTCAGCCATTGATGTGCCAACTTTTAACACAGATCAATTAATACAACAATTATTTGACTGCAGGAGTATAGAGACATTCCACCTTCACGTCTCACAGTTAGGGCGCATACGGTGCGACTTGGGTCTTGTCATACCTAGTAGAGGGGGACTCAAGTCGCATCGGTTGTTATGGACAGAGGTTACCACTTAACACCAGGTGGGCCATCGGCTCGTTCCGTAACTGTATCAAATAAAATAAAATAAATTTAGAAAACATTCCCATTATTTCAATACAAGGCACCAAATGAAAAAAGTCTCCAATACATCACTTAAAAGACTCAACTAGTTTTTCTCAAACTTTATCCGTAAATGTCAGTGGTCCAACGAATTGAACAGAATGATAACCCGTGAACATTCAGTAGCCGTTGGTTATTTCCCCGATCGGCATTCAAAACGCCGCGCCGTGCCTCGATTTTTTGCAAAAATATATTGAACCGATACATTACCAATTTGGAATGGCGGTTGTGAGTGGTACACCTGATGCCGGGATTGCTTCTCATAACGTATTCTGGATAAACGCTGCATTTTACCCCTCAACTCTACGCGGTAGAGATCGAGCTCAGTATCGCAATCATAGATACAAGGCCAATATAATATCAAACAGAATAACTTATTTGTTGTTCACTCCATTTTTTACTTTAGTCGATTTCATTTAAAGACTCCCGTACGAAAATTAGATGGGTAGTGAAATCAAGCGTTAAAAACATAACGCTTTTGGCTAACGCTTGGCTCATTAATTTATTCAATGACAATCGCACTTCAGGAGTAAAGTCCAGTTGCGCGTCGGACCATACAATGCACAATTTTTGTTGCTGTTTTAAAAATTAGAGAAAGCAGACTGATTAGTGCTATGCCAGGTGTATGTACCTACCTATATAGGAGAGTATGGAGTTTTTTTTTTTAACGTTTTTGACATTAAATCCTTTCCAATTGATACAAGTAATATTTTTTACTAATTTACCAAAAAATATACCTATATTCAGAATCCTGACAGCTTTTATGTGCTATTCCGTGATGTTGAACATGATGCTGAATAACGAAAATATTCAAGGCTTTCAGGTTTATGAATAGCTATTGTACTGAATCCGTGTTCAAAATTCAGCAGTCGGATAACAAAAGGACACAAATAGAAAGACAATTATGCAATAACCAATGCAAATATAAAAAAAATACAATTAGGAAAGTGAAAAATTTATAGGACAGCGCAAACTGAATTGGATTAGTTGAGCTATATTTAGATTGATTTTACTTGATCGACTTCGAACAACCTAAATTTGACTTTGTGGTATTCTGTTCTTTGATAAATTAAGCCCATTACGTGGCAAGAAAACACAAAGCTATTATTTTATCTGTTAAATTTAAACTTGTAATTAGTTATCGTAATTAATTCACTAGTTACAAAACACGCGTGATAATTTGAGCATGTATCCAAATATTTGTTCCAACTTGCGACTCTTTGTTCGCGTTCTACTAAGTCCCACCCACACTCACCGCAGTTGCCATTCATAAAATTGGTCATACGATATTGAAAATTCTGTAGTCAATAAACGGGAAGTGCTACTAGCCGAACTATATACAACATTTACTCGTTCTCTTTTGTAATGGTGTGACTTTGCAAAATAGAATAAACACTATTAAAAAAAAACTGGCTTAAGAGTTTATTATAGAGATCCAGATAGAATATTATAATGTATTATAATAGGGGATGTATCCATTTATTTTCTAAGTTCTTAACTAGGTAATTCTCCTATATACATTAAAAAAAAAATAGCAATTTGGATCGAACCGATCGCACGATATATTATAATTGAATAAAATTAGTATCAGTATTTGGTCCGGTGGTATGAGTAATTACTTCTTAACGTTATCTACATTCTACATCTCCAATTGTTTTAAAAGTGTAACGTACTCCAATACTGTACCGAAATCATTTTTAATTTAATCGATAATACGATGAATATATCTACACTCCTATCTATGGTCGAACTTTCTTGATACAGACAGACCATCTGTAGTGTCCTGATAACGTGAAAGCCAATAAGCCACAAAAGAAACGTATGAATATTGTAATTTGTCATTCGTATTTTGAAATTTTAGTTTTTATTTGGTAGGCAACATTCCGACTAGAATTGAATAAGATTGAGCGGTATAGTAGGATTTATTGAAGCGTACTATTGAATTTGAAATACGAATCGAAACGAGTACGTTTTGCGATATCTGCAAAAAGTTGAGTCCTCAAACCATCTTTAAACCTTGGAAACTCACGTACAGATCTAACTCATGCATTTGTTTGGAATCTGTTTGTGAGATTTGTGGAATCCCTTATGTAATAGCTACATTTTCTTCACCTAAGAACTTTTGTAGGTACTTCTATGTATCGTGCGTCGTTTTTGGCGTTATGAAAACAATGTAAAAATTAAATCGCTTGCCGAGTTACTAACAACGACACACGCATTATCTACATTATAGAAGCTCTGGCCAAAAAACGCAAAACAGCGTGTCTTCTTATATTCTCTAAGCAAGCCATATGCTTACTTACACACTCACTCCCTATATAAAAGACAAATGGATTGGCTAACCACTAAATCATCATGAAATCTCGGGATACTACGAGTCCCATGACTCAGAATTTTCGCACAGGGCCTTTAAGGACGTCGATGCTCGCAATTGAAGAATACCTACCCCCAAGGGGATGAAATAGGATGTCAAAGTTGTAACCAAATTCCGCGCGTTTACAAAGACGCGAATGGGTTCATTAATATGTAATTAATCTACCAGAGCATTAACAACGGTAGTCACAATACATGACTTAACACACTATAAAAACACATACCTACTAATCATTGCTAGCTTTTGGCGCGTATAATTTGTGGGAAGTTTTTCTACTGAATTACTGCCACCAAACCTAATTCTGCCGCCAAGCAGTTATGCATTGGTCTTTTTCCAGTCATTTTCTGGCTTTCAGATTAAAAGGTGTGATTGCTGATGAAATTACAGGCAATTGAGACATTCCACATTCATACCTCAACTTCACGACAACGAACTGTGTGTTTTTGTGTGCGTTTTGGTTGTGTGTGCGTGCGTGTGTGTGTGTGTGTGTGAGTGTGTGTGTGTGTGTGTGTGTGTGTGTGTGTGTGTGTGTGTGTAGGTGTGTGTGTTTATTTGAGTCCAATTACCTCAAAAACCATATGCAGGGTTAGCAATGTCATTTGAACGGAGAAGTGCAATACAGTCGGCTAGGACGTGCACAATCTCGATGGCCCTCGGCGGTCGATCGCGGCAGTCGCGCCGCACGCTGCATGCTGACACCGCACTTAGCTCTATTTCCGCCTTCACACGAGAGCTTTTGACAAGCAAAGAATAACCAAATTCGCAAGCCAAATGCATTTTTCATGCTCGATGAGAAAATGCTATGTTTAGAAAGTATTTATTTCGTATTATAAAGTATTATTTCTTTTTGATGAATTGTTGGCGTAAGACTTTCAATAACTGTCAAACTGATACTCCTAGAATGTCTCATAAGAGTAATAGAAAAAAAAACCTCTTTTGTCCCCCTGCTATGTGAAGACTGAGAAACAAGAAAACTGAAAAGCAGAGTTGCAAGTTTGACTCTCACATGGAATGAAATCGCTTCGTTTGCATTTGATCTTCAAGTATCTCCCTGTTTTGTTGTGTATGCCAACGTATGGCACCTTTTAAATGCTACATAATAAGAGGAGTCTCCTTAGAACGATTAAGTAGGACAATACCATTTTGGTGACATAACTAGTAAGTATACCATCTTGCTTCGCAGAACTACAAGCATTTCTTATTTTATTTTCCGAACAGAATTTACAGCTCTGATAATATATAAGTAAACTCTTAAAAATTATTCAAACAGCCAATAACGGATTCATTTTTTTTACTTATCCTAGTATTATGAAACACTTATGAAACATCTTATTTAAAAGTCACATTCTCTTAGTTGTTTTCGGGAAAAACCTGATAGTCATTCTTCGTTGTATAGGGATTTTGTAAAATAAAATCATTTTTGTTACATAAATTAAATCTACTTACCTACATCGTATTTTCGATATCACCATAACTATTTTTTGCTCACACTAAAACTGTATCCAGAAAGAGTAATTAATAGATTCTGTTCGAAAATAAAATCAAATCATATAGTATTGACCAAGTTCTCACAGACTGGAGGCGTCCTAGGACCAAAAATTCGATTCATGACCTCTACCAATCGAAATTAAATAAAAACTCTTTATTTTTTACCCATTCATCCTTGCTTGTCGAGAGTGCATCTACAATCATAACATCTGGAAGTACGACTTGTAGTGAAACTTTATCAATATAATGTTTAGAAACTTGAGTCTGAACAAACAATCTTTTGTGCGCGCTGTAAAATTTCATCAATTGACTTATGTGCATATTCATGTTAGCTAACAAACGATACCACCACGAGGTTCGATCCCTTCACTTCAAGTGTTTTGTGTGAGAGTAGAGTAAGAGGCAGAGTAATCGAGTAACTAAAAACATCACAAATAAATAATAATAATAATAATAAATACTCGTATTGGTGGCCATTTCACACAGCGCCATCTAGCCCCAAACTAAGCTAAGCATAGCTTGTATCATGGGAACCAGGTAACTGATATAATATATACTTTTTGTAAATACATACATATAATACATATCAACACCCAGACACAAATTATAAATCAATACTCGTCACATAATTGTTTGTCCTGGGTTGGAATCGAACCCACAACCTACAGCGCAGAAGACAGAGGTACTACCAACTGAGCTGCGAGGTCTGTCAAATATGTGTTTTGAACGTGATCACGCCCGATCGGTGAGGGTTTATCGTTCGCGGTATCTTTACTACAATATGTGTAATTCATTAATGCATTACCATGAACCGATTAAATCAGTCTATTCATGTTACCTTGAACATGCGACAAATACATGTATTTTTGTGTTGTAGTGTTTTTCACTAAATAAGCTTGCTATGTATGTATATATTCTAAAGCAAAAGATAAATATGTTTAGACCCCGACCCATAAAAACTGGGCACTATAGTAACTGTGATTTTAAAGAATTTTACATCTTATTAAAAAAAAACCTGTTTCATCATTGTTTTGGCGTGTTAGTAGATTCAGCATATGTATGTGGCTGAGTTATTTGCGCTTTGTCTTTATTCACCAATTTACTTACATTTGAACTCCGCCCGCGGGTCGTAAAGTAATATTATCCACCGCTGGGCGGGGGCAATAGTGCCTCCTTTTACGGGCCGCGAGCGAGCGTCACATGGGAAATTATTTGACGTGGCGTTTAATGGATTTTTGCCTTCATAACACGGTACCTACGGCCAAATAAAAACATCCTGTATATACCTACAACTACATACGTTTATGGAACGTTTGAAATGTTTAGGGAAGCTTTTTAATTTGCAAATACGCGGTACCGTTTATGATAATTTTGAAGAAAATTGCGGGTCGTAAGCGTATTTTGTGTCGCACCCTCGATATTTTTATAAGGCTTGAAACGGTTACCGCTTATTCTTTTGTTATCTTGGGCTGCCTGAATAGACATTTCATTTTCGATATTTATTTCCTAATTTTAGGAAGGAAGTGTTTATCGGGACAAAGGGATACCTTCCGTCCAACGCTGTGACCAGAATTGGAACTATGTTGGCTTACTCCGATACTCACACTACACTCACATACTCAGATTGATAATTCGTGGCGTGTTGTTAAGAGTTTGGTGGCTCAGTGCTACTGATCCCGAGTTTCAATGTGAAGGTCGCTGGTCCAAATACAAACGTGCACTAATGACTATACCACCCCCATCACCTTCTCATAACTGTTAAGAAAAACAATCCTAAGGAAACGACAATATGTCCTAGAAACATAAATTCGAATACAAGAGTCAAGTGCACGAAAAAGGCCTCTTTGAAGGGCACTTCAAGAGATTCGTAGTTATAGTTGCGCTTTCTAATGTCATGGAAAAACATTTGAAATCAACCAAGTACGACGTGAAGATGGCGGGATCAAGTGGATTATACAAACGTCGTAAAACGCACACAAAAATATATGAAAGTGATAAAAAAACCGAGTTTGTCTTGATGCCATTTTTCATTACGACCAAATGATTTTAATTCTAACTGGCATGTGCTCACGGCTTTGTCTGAAAACATTTGACTATAAAAAGTAGCCTACGGCCCATAACGGCGCACTACATCGATGTGATACGAATGAACGATCCGACGACCCACCTGGTGTTAAGTGGTAAGCTCGGCCCATAACAACCGCACCGATTTGGGTCCTCCCCTACTAGGTACGACAAGACCCAAGTCGAATCGTATGCGCCCGTAACTCTGAGACGTGTAGGTGTAATGTCTCTTGTGCCTGTAATGTCACCGGCAACCACACCTTTCACGGAACACAGTACGTAAGCAAGCAGTACGCGAACGTGTTACTGCTTGGCGGCAGAAATGAGCATGGTGGCAGTACTTCCCCGGACCAACTCGGCGTGAGTTCTACTGCTCTTCTACATGTCTCAGAGTTACGGGCGTATACGATGCGACTTGGGTCTTGTCGTACCTAGTAATGGAGGAACCATCGCATCGGTTGTTATGGGCAGAGGTCACTGCTTAACACCAAGTGGGCCGTCGGCTCGTTCCGTAACTGTATCACATAACTAGTGCTTACAAGAACTTTTCATCACAGATCATGGCGTGACAACGTTGCAGCTGCTGGAGCTCCGAGTGCCGGCGCATGTGCCGCTGGGCACGCGAGCGGCGCTCTCGTGCAGCTGGCAGCTGGGCCCGGAAGACGTGCTCTACTCCGTCAAGTGGTACAAAGACGGCAAGGAGTTCTTCCGCCATGTGCCGCGGGATATCGAGCCTAGGAGGAAGTTTCCATTACCAGGAGTTGATGTGGAGGTAAGAAATATATATTTCATGGAGTTTCTAGAAGTTAATACTCTTCTCGTAATCCGGTAATCGGATCATGAAATCGGCCAACTTCTATATAATACGTGTGGTTCTATCGTTCAGCTGGTAGCTCGGCTCAGAATATGGGTCCTAATCTTTCTAGTGGTACAAAAAGTTTTACCGGCACTTGCCTACGAAACATAGATCTAAGGAGGAAATTTCACTACCAAAAGGTATGTAGAGGCAATCACATATTTGATGAGATGATTGAGATTGAGCTTCTAGCACATTTGCATTTGGCAACCAGGACTAAAAGAAATGCTTCCCATTGGACAAAAACGGCAATTAGTTTTTCGGTGCGTGCCACAGAATTAATAGCAGAGGAAGTTTTCACTGACAGGAGAAATAAATCTATTTCATGTTCTTTGATGAAAGTTTTGAAGTCGCACATTTGAAAAACTGAATGATATCATACCAGTGAGATCATGACGTGCTTTAGTCAGTGAGGTGATACTGGTCAGCAAGGAGTTAATCTTTTATATGACAAGAGATATCAAGACAAGAACTTTCAGCTTCCAAGTGTTTACCTAAGTTAGAAGATCTAGAACTATCTCTAAAGATAGTTCTAGATATCGTCATTTTAAGCTTCATCAATACGATCATGATACAATTATTATAAAGTCCTGAGCAACTTAAATTGTTTTTTACGCAAAGAGCTTCTTGTTGCGTTTCTCGTGGTGCTGTCACCTGGTTGTAAGCAAAGATGAGATAATATTTATTATATTATTTCATGTAATTGTTGTTCCTATGTTTGTGCTGAATAAATGTTTTTATCTATCTATCTATCTATAATATTTACTTACACAAAACCACGGGATGGTATCGTGCATTTTGTCAAAATTTGCATTAAGAAAGTGGGATACTCGTAGAGTTTCTTCTGTAATATAAATTGTTCAGGATACTAAAACTCATTTAAATGGAATCTTTAAGCGCGATGCATAATTCATTGGACAAAGGCAAAAAAATTGTTTTTTGAGAGTTTGGCCTCACAGCTGTTGGTAGTAACACTGCCTTCTGCGCTGTAGGTCGTGGATTCAATTACTACCCAGGACAAACATTTTGTATGACAAACATAGATGTTTTTTGTGTCTGGGTGTTAATATGTATTATATATGTATTTACAATAAAAAGTATATAATTATTATATCAGTTGTCTCGTTTCCCATGCTATGCTAGGCTTACTTTGGGGGCAGATGGCGCTGTGTGAAATGTCCACCAATATTTATTTATTATTATATTATTATTTATATTATTGTTCATGCAGCCTTCCAGCAGTTGCAGCACACGTCCAGTACCTTAATTTAATAATCTGATTCGCACGCACGATTCGTTCAAGCTCCATCTGATGTTAAGCTCCACTTAACATCAGGTGGGCCGTCAGCTCGTTCGATCACCTTCATAACGTAAAAAAAAACTGGTTATGTGCGTCATTTTAATCACAAAAATGTAATTGGCGCTAAGCTATTACGAAAAAAGGTAACCCGATTGTATCCGAACGTTTCCGCCGCCATAAAAGGCTACACAGATAACGAGGATGAACTTTGTGAGTAGATACGTATAATTGGATTAATCCGGTTGTGAGAGTTTGCTTAGGTCTCCCGAGTGGAAACAATATAAAACTGGACCGGATATTACATTGTGAAGAGGCGCAGGTGTAAACAGGCGGCGCTCGTACCGTGCCCACTTTCTTTCATTTGGAGCTACCGGCGGGCGGGCGGGCGGCGCGGCGTCGGACACGTGAGCTGGCAACATTAAAAATTTGATCGTTCTGTCCTTGCGGTAGTATCGCAGTTTACTGTTGTGAACACTTTTCGTATAAAATATACTTTGTTATTAATCTAATATATAAAATTCTCGTGTCACAGTGTTTGTAACAAAACTCCTCCGACGCGGCTCGACCGATTTTATAAAAAAAATTGTATATATTCGCTAGGTCTGAGAATAGGACGTAAACTGTTTTTCATACCCCTAAGTGATAAGGGTCTACCCTCCACCCTAAAAATTTATAAAAATATTTTTGACAAACATTTTTTTATGATTTAACGTTAAAAAATACATATTACCCTAAATTTTCACCTTTCTACCACCTACCCCTATTTTTTAATTGCGATATTAGTACTTCAATAATTTTCAACCCACGGTGGTCGATTACTGATAAAATGTTTTATTTTCTCGTTTTTAATGACACTTTTACCTTAACGTGGCATGCAACGCATGCTGGGTACAGCTAGTACCTAATACATATTATTTTAACAAAATTCCGATTAGGACATAACATTTGACTGGCCTCACAGCTCAGTTGGCAGTAACTCTGCCTTCTGCGCTGTAGGTCGTGGGTTCGATTCCCACCCAGGACAAACATTTGTGTGACGAATATGGATGTTTGTTCTGTGGCTGGGTGTTAATATGTTTTATAATGTATGTATTTACAAAAAAAATTGTATTTTATCAGTTGTCTGGTTCCTATGTCACGATGATGCTATGCTTAGTTTTGGGCTAGATGGCGCTGTGTGAATTGTCTACCAATATTATATATTGTTATTTTATATTAGCGCATTTTCGTTAAAAGTTATTAGTTGTACTGAAAGTTATTGTTATTTCAGCGTGACATTTCAACTCTATCAGCCATTTCATTGAGGACATAAATGTTTTTGTAATGATTTATGACGTGGCAATGCTTTCTATTTCACATTGCAAAATAGGTAGTTTGTTTCATAACTTGATGTCAACACATGAACACCCTTTGTTTTTTCTGTGAGTAATATTTATAGTTTTTTGTTTGTCATTCTCCCTGCTGAACAATAAACACACTGTCGAGTTTTTGTGACTAGTTTTACTGTTCGCACCCATATGTAGCGTATTCAATAAGCGACAACCAGAATTTATGTAACGTTAATAAAATAGCGCAGCAAAAACGAGCAAACTAATTCTTATTACAGATAAACAATCAACTTTAAACATAAATATTATACCTGTTAGGAGTATCTTCGTAAGTTCGTACTGACCATTTATTCCATAAGGTAAAAAAAAAAACCTAAGTACTTATTGCAAGTTTCCACTGCCTAAATTATACAAGGTTCTAGAGGGGTCAGGAACTTGTAAAAAGTATTTTATATAATTTATTTTAGTTTATTATAATTTTTAGAGCTATCTACTCTTCTTAATCTAGAGTAGTAGAACTCACGCCAAGTTCATCCGGGGAGTACTGCCACCATGCCCAATTCGGCCGCCAAGCAGTAACGCATTCGCGTTACTGTGTTCCGGTTTGAAAGGTGTGGTTGCCGGTGAAATTACAGGCACATGAGACATTCCACCTGCACGTCTCAGAATTACGGGCGCACACGATGCCACTTGGGTCTTCTCGTACCTGGTAGGGAAGGACCCAAGTCGCATCGGTTGTTATGGTTACCACTTAACACCAGGTGGGCCGTCGGCTCGTTCCATAAATTTATCACTTGAAAAAATCTAGGATGGCTCGAAAGCGTATCATTACGATATTAGAACTCTGGATTATATTAACTGACTAGCTGTTGCCCGCGACTTCGTCCGCGTGGAATTCGGTTTTATTACGCACTACCATTTTACCGCTCGGAAAAGTAGCTTAAGTTACTCCTTGTTACATCAGCTATCTGCCAGTAAAAGTCCCGTCAAAATCGGTCCAGCCATTTCAGAGATTAGCCGGAACAAACAGACAGACAGACACAAAAATTGTAAAAAAATGTTGTTTTGGTATATGTACCGTTTATACATCCATATGCACTTAGTAAAAAGCGGTTATTTTAATTTTACAAAAAGACACTCCAATTTTATTTATTTGTATAGATGTCTACATGAACATTCCGCTAACGAAACAATAACTACTGACCCAGGAGATGTTTGTTTAGAACGTGAAGTGACACGTTCCCCGGGAAATTGCAACTCGGGGCTTTGGACTATAAAGTTTTATTTTTATTTTTTAGAAATCGAGTCCGAACGGTGCCAACATCACGTTATACCCGGCGATAGTGGAGACGGGCGGGCGGTATCGCTGTGAGGTGTCCGGGGAACGGCCCTTATTCCCCACAGTGTCTGAACACTCCGATATGGTCATTGTAGGTGAGTACTAATGGTATTACCAGTTAATATTAGAATATTAAAAGGAATTCTTGACTGGCTTCACAGCTTTGGTAGTAACCCTGCCTTCTGCGCTGTAGGCCGTGGGTTCGATTCCCATCCAACTCAAATATTTCAATGACGAATATATGTTTCAATCTGTGTCTGGGTCTCAATATGTATTATATGTATCTATTTACAAAAAAGTAAAAAAAATATTATATCACTTGTCTGGTTCCCATGATGGCGTGGTGTAAAATGTGTCCACCATTATTTATTTATTTATTTAATTTCGTACTAATGATACTTTGTGAGGTAATATTAAACTTATCTTTTTCGAATTCAACTTACCTTGAAAAAGTCAACTTATAGTACTTGTATTTACAGATTGGAGCACTTTATATCTAATACGCTTATATTATTTAATGTGAGAATTTATTTTATTATGTTCTTTAATGAGATAATACAAAGGCTTATTATAATTCTATATCGTATACCTATAATAGCCTTTGTATAATATTCACTTTCTATAATACTCATTATTTAAATAAATTATTAGTCCGATTCTAAAGAGAAAAGACTGATCAAATCGTTTTTTTTTTATGTAATACAGTTACGGAACGAGCTGACGGCCCACCTGGTGTTAAGTGGTAACCTCGGCCCATAACAACTGATACAACTTCGGTGCTCCCCTACTAGGTACGACAAGACCCAAGTCGTATCGTATGCGCCAGTAACTCTGAGACGTGTAGGTGGAATATCTCATGTGCCTGTAATTTCACCGACAACCACACCTTTCAAACCTGAACACAGTAACGCGAATGCGTCACTGCTTGGCGGCAGAAATGGCCATGGTGGCAGTACTTCCCCGGACGAACTTGGTGAGAGTTCTACTGCTCTTAATTGTTGCTTGACTAGTTGTTATTCATAATTTTCCAGTGTTCCAAGTTTTGCAGTTTTAGTGAAATAAATATAATAAATGTCTGTGGGTTTATGTAATTTTCTGTATTAGTTCCTCATTTTCAAGTTGAAACGTTGTATAGTGATAATTGAGTTAATTTGAACCAACTGTAAAATTGCATTGTTGGATGCATTACTGTATTGCTTTGGAACCAAGTTGGAGCCGAGGCTGTTAAGTAATTACCAAGTGTTGTTATGTTGTTCAAATAATCTAAAATATATTATTTCCCAATATCTCTAAGCATTTTTTTATCTCATGGGTACAAATTAAATTTTCCAACAAGCTACATTTATATTAAAGGTGATCTTATATCACAGTGACTCATTTGGAGAAGATTTGTGTTAAGAGAAACCATGGTTGAATTGCCAACGGGAACTAAGAACTAAAATTATATATATAGCAGTTAAATTATACTGCTCATTACATATATATGTACATACACATATTACATATAGCGTATTGTACACAGTTTAAGTGAATAGCAAATTTATATACTTAAACTTGGAAAATTATTATTCTCTTGATTTGTCTGCTACTGTACTTAAACATAAAAAATAAATTAATAAATTAAAAGCCAAGCGGCTGTAGTTATTTTACCTCATCTATAATTCTATATTGAGTTTTCCATTACTACGCCTTTGGTGCAAAAACCTATCAACTCGTTGTAAATGCGACTAGGCCGTAGGTACTTAATTTTGTTAATGGATTCATAACAATGAAGCCCTTCGACCTGGATAAAATATTTTCATCGTAGCTATAACGACTTGAGTAAAGGATTTTATGTATGTTACTAATTAAATCGAACAAAAAGGTATATTCACCTTGCGTGCTTTCAAAACGCAGAGTCAGAAGATTGAAAAGGGGGTGTGGTCGGAGTGCAAAATTTGTGTAGTGTTCCTTTGAATACGGTTGCATTTTGTGGCAGTGCATTCAGCTTCAAATGCACATCAACACATAAAAACATTGTATGCTCATTTGATCGAAGCTGCTTTATCTGTTGACTGTACTTCAACAACTTGGTGCATTGGCTGTTGTAGTGATTAGGGATATTGGTTTTTTTTTTTGACAATAATAGCAAGGACCAGGGTTTAAAACTTTTGGAAAACTAAACATGAGATATTTTTTTGCCAAATTCTTAGATACTTGTTATGCTACATATTAATACATACCCAGTAAATATGGCTTACTGGCCTCACATCTCGGTTGGTAGTAACCCTGCCTTCTACGCTGTAGGTCGTGGGTTCGATTCCCACCCAGGACCAACATTTGTGTGACGAACATAGATAGTAGTAACATAGTAGTAGATAGTTTGTTCTGTGTCTCGGTGTTAATATGTATTAAAAAAAGTATATGAGTAATATATCAGTTGTCTGGTTCCCATGATACAAGCTATGTCTAGTTTACTTTGGGGCTAGATGGCGCTGTGTGACATGTCCACCTATATTTATTGAATTATTGTTTTATTTATACATTATCAGAATAATAATCTACAAATGGTTAAATTGTTCATATTGAAATGTGATTTTACCGTGGACTGTACCCAAAATACTTGCACAATCATTAAGGCGCAGGTGCATCAGCCTGCTAAACTCAAATTAGAGGTTATATAGCGCCTCGATCATTTCCTTGATTAAAAGTAATTCTTCCCCATCATTAGCAGCCCAAAGTCCATGATGACTGCTGCACAGAGCGACTAGTTTATAACGATTTACGTTACAGCGTTACCAGACCAGGGGCCGACTATATCCGGCTCGAGGCTCCGGTACCAGATCGGAGACCGGGTTCAGGTGACGTGTACATCAGGCAAGTCGCGGCCTGCGACGAAGCTCGCCTGGTATATAAACGGGGAGCCAGCTCCGGCCGCGGCACTTCTGAAACCCGTTCAGGAGGTGACGGACGACGGCCTTGAGATTACGAGGTTATCTCTCGACTTCAAGGTCAAACCGAAGCACTTTAGAAAAGGGGATTTAAAGTTAAAGGTAAGTCTGCTTAATACTTGGGAAAGACAGTTTCACATTGACAAGTGTGTCAACTCTTGAAACAGCCGGGAGCATACACTTTAAGACGTGGTTGCTACGTTTTGTGTGTGTGTTGTGTTTTATGCGTGTCATAGGGATCAAAATATATCTCCAGTCCACGTAAAAACAATTCGATAATAATGCTACATACAAGAACATAATCAAAAAGTCTAAAGTTCCTATTAGCATATAATAGATGTAGATTGAAAACGGAGTACTGTGAAATTTTGAAAGTTGGATAACACAGGTATGTTTAGTCCATTGAGTTAATCTTATTTCTCAGTCAGTTTTTCCATTGTTCCAGTGTCTAGCGACAATAGCCACGGTTTACTGGCGGAGTAACGAGGAGAGCGTTCAGGGCGAAAGGCTGAAAGGTTACTCGAGATCTCGAGAATTCGGCGAAGGGTCTCGCGCTGACCGGGTCCACGCAGCGGCCAACAAGCCGAACGGCGCGTACCATCTACCCACCCTCCTACTCCTGTACATAACCACGTTTCTACTCGTGACCAAACTATTGTAAACGCTTACGTGATGTGACAAAGCTGTGAATTATATTAAGGCTTCATATTTTGCATTGAAAGTTGTTGCCGTATATAAACTAGTAACACGAGGCTGCTTCCGGCTGAAACTTGGACAATTAGTTATGAGCGCTGTGTGCGCAAATGGTTACCTTTCAGTTCGTGGAAACGTTACGGTTCTGGCAAATGCAATTATTTCTACATATGTAGTATAGATGGTAAGGTTATTCCATAAAAAAGAACATAGATCATTAATTCTATAACTCACCAAATGCATCTGTTTTACGTATAAGTAGGGTGTATCTACCAATGTCAGTTTGACCTTTTCTAGAGACGTGTTCGAGGGACACAGATGGCTCGATTCAAACCTGCTATTAACACGTTTTTCCTTAAGTTTACAGCTAATACAGCGGTACCGGGATAATTAAAGATTTTCGTTGTGTTGTCAAATTACTTGATGATTGTAAATGACAGATATTTCCTTCATGAGATAAATGACAGATGACAAAAGCAAAAAATAAAAAAAGCTTGTTATTTCGAAATAATTGTGTATTCTATGCACTAGAATAAAGTGCTATTTTAACACCTCATAATTCCAAAGAATGATGTATTTAACCAAAGTTAAGAATTTTAGACACTATACAGTTTATAAAAGACTTTATTCGTCACCAGCCTTGTGCGAAATGTATTGCGCCTGTCCTTTCACGATTCAATACCATGTTACCAAGTAAAATAACAAAGAATCAATAAATGGAAATGAAATTTACTATTATATAATATACTAGTAAATTAATATACTGATATACTGTTGATGATTCATTGCATCTAAGACCATTTTCACACACATCGCAACCATAACCACGACACAGTCACAACGAGACCAGAATATTTTTTATGGCTAAATATATAGTTTACTCCCAATAATGTTCAGTTAAATGACAACCAATATAAATTTACAAGTACGTTCAGTGGAAGGAATGAGCACAATTAAATGTCATAAGTTAGGTTTTGGTGCATTGTAAAAAATATTTAATATCAAAAACAGCTTCAATATTTTGCTTCAACTTCAAATAATCCAGTCCGTACATATTTTTGTATTAAAGACCTAAATAATACCTAGGTGATCTATATCTTAAGAGCTTAGTGAGGCGTTCGAAGTGATTGGCAAGTTCTACATATCATTATATCTAGTGTAAACTTCGATTGTTACTATAATGTAATTTATAATAACGCAACAATTTATCTTCAGTACTGTTTATGTTTTTCATAGATTCACAGCGGCTTTCGCAAAAAGATTGTAAACTTATATTAATTGACACATAACCACTGTAATTCTTAATTTCCCGGCAGCAAAATTGAAGCATAGTTATTTGCACATTTTGTTTCAGTTGGTCTTTGGAAAATATGTTATTTATACTATTAATCAAGTCTTTCAATTAAATTCCTGTAAGCAAATGTGTGTGTCAAGAAAAAAACCTTATGCAAAATATACATAATTGTACTCGTATATGTCCTACTAATGTTATAGACGTGAAAGTTTGTATGTATGGCTGTTTGTTACTCTTTTACGCTCAAACGGCTGAATGGATTTGTATGAAATTTGGCACCAAGATAGCTTATATCCTGAATTAACACATAGGCAACTTTAATCTCGGAAAAGTGAGGTGTTTCTGTGGGATTCATGGCGGGTAACACCGCGGGGCGCAGCTAGTTATATATAATGTTTGGTTTGACGTATGGATGTTTGTTACTCAATCACGCCAGAATGGCTGAACGGATCTGCATTAAATTTGGCACAAAGATAGATTATCGTCTGGAATAGCACAGGCTACTTTTAATTCCGTAAAAATGTATGGTTCCCGTGGTATGACTTACTCACAGCGGAATGTACCGCGGAGCTCAGCTAGTATGTAATAGTATGTTGGAGTTAAAAGCGTACACATTAACATATTATTCTAGATTCAAGTGTCTTTTTTTTTTCTTTTTTGATCCAGTATCAAATTTTGATGTAGCATATGGGATTGATAATTGTTGGAAACCAAATAATGTACTTACTTACTACGCATACCGGCAAATTTATCATAATGTATTTTCTCTATAAGTGTGTGTTATTCTTATGAGAAATAAATTCTTACACCGTAAGTATATTTTTTCCCGATAAGCTGTGGTCAAGTTACGTAGTAACAATTTTGTCGTCTGTTTTGGGTCGAGCCAAGATCGGGTTAAGCTGTTATGTGTATAGTTGTGTTAAATATTAACCGTTAGTTTCTGCAACGATTTGATAATTATGTAAATTAAAAAGTTACGAATCTTCTCTTAGGTCGACATTACTTTATTTGTTTAGATGTACCTACTTTGTAAGATAAGACTATTGCCTTTGTATATATATATAATATATGAATGTATCTACTTATATCAAAAATATTACCGTTCAATATATCACTAGTCGAACTGAAATTTTGAAATAAAATATTGTGTTTGTGTCGTGCTCGTGATAAGTAAAGTTATATGTGTATAAACTCAGTTATATAATTAAATATTATGACAAAACGTTTGTGAAAAATAATATTTATATAAAACTAATCCATGGACTCAAGTGCTGATTTCATGTAGAAAAATTAATAAAATCTTAATGGTTATCAAAGCTGTTTAGATCTACGCATCGATGAATTAACATTTACCTTTAAAATTTCAGAAATGCTTTGTTAGTCAAATCAAATATGCCTATAATACGCCTATCTTTGATTCGCTAGGTATGAAATCATGCTAACACATGTTCCAAAATAGAACATGTGTTACTTATAACCTGTCAACTAATTGACTTGCTATGGGTAGCGGGGTCCCAGAGAGCTGAGCTTAAACGCAAGATACCAGTTTTTTATTTTAAAATCAGCTTTCATATCTCAACCGATGCATACTGTGGATACAGATTTTGCAGCAAAGCACTATTCTCCAATTTGAGACGTAGCATTTAGCTAATTTCTGTCAACCGAGAACAACTTTCGTATTGATGTAAATGAAAATATATTTACGTATATTTTTCTGCAGAAAATATATAAAATGTTACATCTCACATCGGGCCGGGAATAGGCCCTGACGAGTAGTAACATGCGTACGCGTGCAAAGGTCGTCATCGCACAGCCAGTTTTAGGTGGAAGAAGAAGATGGACGAAGAACTAGTACGGACATGGACTCATAATTGAATTTTTATACGTTTTCTGATGCCGAATTCCAAATCGCCCGCCTTTAATCTACCTCATCAATTAGAAGACGTAGAATACCACAATTGATGCTGAAAGGTACGAAGACCGATCCCCAAATTACTTAATGGCCATCGCAACTAGTGAAAACCAACGGATCCTCCAAAACACTGAACTTTTGATAGTTGAACGAACCGACACTAATCTTCCGCTGTAATTATTCCACGTCCAAACTCGAACTTAGTTGCAAGTTAACCATTATTTTAAATAGTTATTCTGTCTATTTTTGAAAACGAAAGCTGGTTGTTATAAAAAAAAAATATGGGAGAAACAGTGACTTTCAAAATACGTATTATCTATGGTCTCGTATATCATAATACTTCAAATTTGTACTAAAAAAAAATGTGTAATACTTTGTAAATTCTACACATAACTTCAATTCACTTTCATGACGTAACTACTTGTTTTTAATTCAATATACAACATTCTGTAATACAAACAGTTACGGTGGCCAATCGTCATCAAGTCGAAACAATGTTTCACACTGCCTCATCAATGTACTCTAGGATTTTGTCCGTGGTATAAAATGCCAGTTGGGTTGAAACACCAATATTTATCGATTTTATCGAGATCGTTTGTAATAACAACAATGTCTGAGTAATAAAATAATATTCGTGGTGAGAAACTGATGGCTGAAACAACAATATACCCCCTCACGCGTACACTTAATAATTGCAAAGACTATAATTTCATAATTGTGTTGTGAAATCCTGTGTTCGGTGTAGTTTTGTTTCGAGATATACCAGGTTACTGATCAATGTTTAGTTATACAGTTCTGACGAAGGGTAAGGCAAGTCTGAAGTTAATGCATAACCAATTATCATGCTGGTGCCCTTAAAAACAATATATTTTGGCGTTTATCACCGAACTTCAGAGTTGTCAGCAACCGTTAAAGTCTATAGGCAGAACTGTTTAAATACGAGTAGTAATGTGTGTGTCTAATAATTGAAGGTATCGGTTCAAGGCACACTAGGTACTCTACTACTCTTCCTACCCTGTTGATATATGTTTTATTAATCACCTGTATATCGCTGCGTTCACAGTCTTCTGCTAAGCACATGAATATTTAATTAAAGCCAACGTTTACCGACTGAATTGAGAAGCAAGACTTGCAGAAAGATATTCACATTCTTCGACAATGCAATCCACTATTAGGCGGTACCCCCAAACGGGTATTTTTAAGGTGGATAAGATGGAGTTTTATTTTAATAATTACGAGGTGGCTTCTTTTGATATTATAAATCTGTATTATTTATACCATATTTTTTTACCGCATTTTGTATTAGCAGAATTTTTTTCCATGCCATGAATGCTGTTGTTTGAGCGGACAGACTTACAGACATCCCCACTGGTGTAGGGGATGATAGGTGATGTAATGTAACTCCGTCAATGAATGTTCAGTTGTATCATCTCAACTGAGCTTTTGGTGGGGGATACCGTCTTATATGAATTTTAATTTAATATATTTGTTTTAAATTACCCTATTAGGATTCGTCACTAGCATTAACTTTGTTTTAACCAAATATAGATAAATTAATAAAAAAAAAATATACCTATTACAGATGGTTTGTGTATGGCTAAGGATATTGTTGCTGATTGTTAAAAGATTAAATTATAAAAAAATAGGTAAATAAATTTGTACATATATGAGAAATTATGTAGCTCAAAAATCAAACCAATAAAACAAATATTACACGCCTGTAGTTTTATTTATTCTATAATTTTACAGGATATCAATAACAGTTGTTAAATAATAAATAAAATAAAAATAAACTTGAGAGGTGTCAAGGGACACCCGGATGGAACGAAGTTCCTTTCGATTAATTAGTGAAGGAATTTAATAAAATTTTATTTTTTTTAAGTTATAATTTTTTTTTTATTATTAACAAATATAATGTAATATAAACTTAATCAGTAGGCTCAATTTCCGTAATAATTGGCTTGAGGTAACTGAAGTAGGAAACAAGGAAAAAAGTGTCGTAACAACTTTTCATAAGATTTTTTTCCGTCTAGCCCCCTTTCACAACGCGCGATAAGGAACTTCGTTCCAAAAATTGTCGATACATTGTTGTTTTGGATCGCTAGGATCAAATAATTTTCTTGCGTGTATGAGGTGCCTATTTATAATAATAGCATTTTATTTTTTTCATTTAGCTTTTGTTATTTTTGACTAAAACAAGATCATAATAAATTGGTTTAACAAAAAACGTACATTTAAAGGGTTCAGAAGTGTGCCATAGTCAGTGTTAATTAGTGTGTATTACTTACCACTGTAAAATATAAAGACTAGATGTGAACCATAGAAGGAATACAAGCACAGATGAATAAACATGGAGACTGCGCCACAGACAAAAATTATTCAATTAACATTCATTTAAATCATAAGCGAATTTAGTTCTACCGTAATAAACGATTTAGAATTCGATGTTTAACACTCTAATTAGTAACTTATATATATATAGTAACAACTGTTTCTATTTCCATGCCAGTCTTAGGTATAGCATGAAAATAACAATTTGCACAATTTAAGATCACGCGGAGGAATATATTTCAAAGTTTGGCGCCCACACAAAGGCGTATCCTACGCAAAAAGTATCACGAAATATATAATAAGGCATCAAGTATTTATCGACATTAGTAATGGTTCAGCACGGCTGTAACTACGGCAATTAATTTAATTAATGCTCCCCTCAAATTTATATTACCTATGAAAAGTATATAAATTCTATGGTCATAATGTTTCTGATGCGGGATCGTGACCCTAGTTTAATAACAGGGATTACAATGGCCGCGCTTCCCTGAAAATGTTTCGCCGTTTTCAAGTGACGTTGCCAGCTAGAGAAATTGTATTTCAATCATCATATTATTACGGGACATCAGAGAAAATTTAGGAAGATTTTTATTGAAAAAAATTGCAATATAAAGAGGTATGTAAACCTTTATTATGCAAAAGTTATTTAATGTCGCAGAGAACCTGCTTCACATGACTGGCCTCACAGCTCAGTGGTAACCCTGCCTTCTGCGCTGTAGTTCGTGGGTTCGATTCCCACCCAGGACAAACATATGTGCGAGGAACACAGATGTTTGTTCTGTGTCTGGGTGCGTATGCGTATGTATTTTATTTACAAAAAGTATAAGAGTATTGTATCAGTTGTCTGGTTCTATTGATACAAGCTCTGCTTAGCTTACTTAGGGGCTTTTAGATATTGCTGTGTGAAATGACCACCAATATTTATTTATTTATTTTAGAAAGTCGTAAAACTGACATTTACAAGGCATGATATTTGTTTGTTGTTAAGATCAGTCGTGTTATTGTATAACTTATGTGTTAATCAATTTTATTGTCAACCCCATACATTTATCACTAAAATGAAGTGAAACTGAATTAATCAAAAGTTATGTAATCAACTCCCTGTTGTTATAGAGATCGGTGGTCCTGAATTTCGTGGCCCCTTTGGTTTTAGTTTGGCAGCCATTCTGTCATTTGTGATGTGCTATTAAATTGCATTTGATTTGATTTGAGCTTCGTGCTTGGTAGGAAAACATTTTCTAAATTGATTGTTTTAAAAATTGTGTATAATTAAAAAACAGCATAGAAGCTAAAGGTAATGAAAAAAATATCAGTTTCTCACAAGCTTGCACTTAAACAAGATCAAGCATGTCAAAAAGATCAGATTGTTTTTCCACACAGCGCCCTCTAGCCCAATCTAACCATAGTACATCACATCATACAATCTAACATAGTATTGTACTAAGGGAACCAGACAACTGATGACACATATATACTTTTATGTAATACGTACATGTAATATTATATATATTAACACCCAGACACAGAAAAACATCTATATTCGCCACACAAATTTGTATTGTATTAAGTGTTGTCCTGGGCGGAAATCGAACCCACGACCTACACTGCAGAAGGCAGAGCTACTACGAACTGAGCTGTGAGGCCTGTCTACAGAATTACAAATAAGTACACATATAAAGAAATTCGAAGTATCTTTGACTAGAGCACAAGGTACTAAATTAATAACCAAATATTTATACTAACAGTTTTTCTTTCGTTCGTCAATAATTTCAAATCGTTGGTGCATGTTCCATTCCAATACAATTGTTTTGTCCAATTAATTTGACAAACTCGTGCTTAGCAAACTGCATTTTCATAATGGAATATTTAAATCTGCATACCTTGATCAAGTATTGTTTTCCTGTAATAACAAAATTACTCGCACTGATATAATTTGCTGTTTAAAGCAGTTTTCATGACAACAACAACACATCAAATAAAACTAATATCTAATTGTCCGGCAAGACATAACTATTACACGTTCATACACCTGAACCCTGTGTCGCAGGTGGTATATACAACGTGAACATTCTAGACCAGATAAAAACGTTAATACTGACTACAAAACAAGATTTGCCCTGGCCGGAGATCAACCTGGTATCTATGTTATGTATGTATCCTGATATCTGGATAACAACTTTAACAACTGTTTCATTTCTTTTTATTTTGACAGTTTTGAATTATCTGCTATGACAGACATGTTTCACCTTTACAACAACTGACAACTTTCTCCTTTATTTCCAAATCATTCGGCAACAAATCCCTCGTTTATTCAACCAAGGACTCTGCATGTTTTATTTAGAATTCTCACACAAAATAAATATCGGCTAATCGTCCGATAGATATTGGCTTCGATATCTCCCCTTCGGGTATTGGGACAATAGCGTGAGCCATTTCCAGGCATTTCCCATTTAAATTTGTTCCCTCGACTTCCTTATCGGCAGGGGTCGGGAGTGCACTGAGCTGCAGAGGGTTGCGGATGACTCATGTCACTTGGAGCAAATCCGGTAACCAGCGTTGGCAACACGATCTCATAAATATATATAGATTTGTATGAATATTATATATACAGTAACGGAAAAAGCACATGTTTGAAAATTTACATTATCTCGCTAGCTTCACAACTACATTGATATTACCTCTACCTTTTACGTTATAGGTCGTGGGCTCGATTCCTACCCAGCACAAATATTTGCGTGACATAATTAAATGTTTTGTCTGCGTATGGGTGTTGACATGTGTTTATGTGTATTTAAAAAGATATTAGTATTCTATCAGTTATCTAGCTCCCATAGTACAAGCTATGTTTAGTTTGGGGCCAGATGGTGCTGTGTAAAATATACATGAATTTTTATTTATTTGTGACCTTACACAATAAAAATATTCACATTTAGATTATCTGATGAGAGGTTAAATAGAACATGCGGAACATGCTGATTGCTGAAGCTATAAGGTTTGAAAGTATATAAAGGATATAAACTGTTTTTTTCCCTCATGACCAGCCTTACTAAAACCTTATACCATATTAAAACTATGCTGCATGAAATTACGGGCAAGATAGGATGTCGTTTATTACTAATACAATTAATACACAAATAATACAATATAAAATGAAGAATAATGAAGATGAATACTGTAAAAT
Source organism: Chesias legatella (assembly GCA_947359385.1). Lineage (NCBI taxonomy): Eukaryota > Metazoa > Arthropoda > Insecta > Lepidoptera > Geometridae > Chesias > Chesias legatella. The sequence continues at coordinate 6,847,380 of OX375774.1, read as the reverse complement.
AATGTACCGTAATTGAATGTAATGTTGTATAAAGGAAACATTTCTAAAAACTTGGGTAGGCATTATAATTGTAACAATACTTCCCTAACGAATATACTGCCGTATTTTTTTTTACCGCATTGTAAATATATGCTATATATTACTTGACTATTTATATTTTGTTAAGATTTATTTATTTTATTTATTTATTATTTGTCCTTATCGTCACTGTTCGTAATTCTTTTCGTTATATGATAGTTACTGAACGAGCTGATGGCCCACCTGTTTTAAATGGTAACCTCTGCCCATAACAAGCAATATGGCTTGGGTCCTCCGCTACTTCGGTACAACAAGACCCGAGTCGCTTTATATACACCCGTAACTGTGAGTCACAATTCTCACACCTTTCAAATCGAAACACAGTAACGCGAATTCATAACTACTTCACGGCAGAAATGGGTATGGTGGCAGTACTCCCCGGAAGTACTTGCTATATATTTTTTTTTATTATCAATTTTGAAATAGATCAAATCTGTTCACTTTTCTATAAAAAATTTCTATAGTTGTATTATATTTAGGGCCCAAATGAACATAAATCCACTATTATAATTGTCTCAACCAAAGGATAGCTAATACTTGGTGCTTTTAATGTAATTAAAATAGAAATAGCTTTCATTTCATAGTTTTTATATAACAATTTTGTACTTTTAGTTTTACACGGACGGTTCAGAATTGAATGTCGTCGTGGAGTTGTGGAACAGTCTCCTGAGGGACCAACAGGCAACTGGCATTAAATGTAGTTCTGCAAAACTTGTAAAGAAGCTTAAAATAAACAACATTAAAATATCTGTAAAAGAAAATCTCTTCTTCGAGCATTTATTTCCTTTATTTTATTATTGTGTCTTGATTTTTTTCAAATTGTCGCTCATGAAATTTTGTAAAAATTTTATAAGTTGAATACGCAACAGCCTTTCTTAACTAAAACGTTAACTAGCGGTAAAATAACTAAACAGTGCTAAACTAAACATTCTCTGCAAAAGGTAGTTCTGATTATTTTGAATCAATTATCTCTTAATTAAAATGTTCGTTTTTGGACATTCGATTAAATTAAGCTACGAAAATAAAAATAGTTTTAAAATATCCTCGTGCTAGCATAATGGTTAGGTACCAAGCGAAAATAGTACGCATATCCGAACATGCTTTCCGCATTATCAAGTCATTCGCATATCTCAGCTTACCTTAATAAAGATGACAAGTAAACGCGTACATCAATCATAATTCCGAGCCGTTCAACGATATTGTTTTATTAAACAGCGGAAACAAAAGATAATTAAAATGTCAAATACCACAACCAGCCGATAACGTGATTCATCATAATCGTGGTAAATAATACAATTTTGGTAATTGTACGACAAACAATTAAGAATAATGAATATGTTAGCCCTGTTTGGGATAATGCGATTGGGGTGCGCGGTAGTTGAGGGGTGCGGGTGTGGGGGCGGGCGGTAGCTAGCGTCCGTCAGTAAGTGCATTATGCAAACTGAATGCAGGCAGCAAACGGCTGCCAGGCACGGCATGTAATGACCTCTCCGATTCGGCCGTTTTTGCAACTGCCAACCTTTTTCTTGTTATTTCCTTTAATTCCTACGGCACTGCTTTCTAATAGCAGTTAACTTAATATAATATGCGAGATGTTCAAATTTCCCACAATGTATGGATGTAGGCAAAATGCTTTTCCCGAAAAACCGCAAGGGACCGCAACTCGGTGTATGCACTAAGCGAAATTAGAAATCTTCTACCTAGATTGGTTGATCTAGATGTTTTGATACAAAATATACTTTGTGGTAGAATTTTATAGAAAAAAATCTGCTGGTACTTGCTATATTGCTTGTTTACGCTCTCATTATTTCTCAATATTTTATTGGACTATGATTTTAACACTATTTACTTCAGTTCATTGTAAATTTTTAGATGTTTTGGATTATAACGAATTAACTTTGTTAAGGGGATCACAACCCTACAGTGACATGCACGGAAACTTAATCTATGCAGTTTTTACCCACCCACGCTTTTAGGGTTCTCAGAAAGTTGTGGTTTAGTGTGAAATTTGTGGTTAGATTTTAGTTCCCTTCACATCCCTTCATTATACTCATAGCATTCAGACCCTGTAGTTTGGACGGTACTTATAATTGTGCAATCCAGTTTTGACAACGGGGCCGTATTTATACGTTGAATTTGCTGAGTTGCTTCATTTCCGATTTAAAATAAAAGTTATCGCATATTTTGCATAGTGCAATACAGCAATGCATTAAAAGAACTATCGTCACTTATAAAGTTTAAAATCACTTATTTTAAATTAGATTTTAAACCGTGGCTAAGATTATAACTCTGCCTGCAAAGCGAACAGGGCAGTCTTATGTGGCGAACATAGTTTGTTCTCGGGTCTTCGATGTGCCATTAGTCGTGTTTGTCCATGCTACCTGTAACACGGGAAACCCAATTGCAGGGGCATAATTTTATATAATTACATAAGATTATTAATAAGTTATAATTGTTGCTATTTACCTTTTCTGGACATAAACTCTCACTGAGTTCTGGCTTCGGAATAACCGCCCTTACGGAGGATGCCGTAGGCGTCAAACTTCAGTATGGAAATATAATTTTCTACTTAAAAATTAAATAAAATTACTAACCTTTTACTCACAAGGCTTACCAATCTAATGCTTTTCACGCTACATTAGACAATTCGATTGGTAATACGAGGTTTACAACATTACTAAGATACGAGTATGTGTAAGGGGATGAAATGGGGTGTCAAAGTTTGTTTAGGTAATTGTTTTTCAAGGGCGTTATCAAACACCAGGCAAACGCGGCCACGGCGATTCAGGTGTGATAAAAGTAAGTACTTGAAGAAGTATTCAAATGAATCCGAACCCCGTCGTGCGAAGGTAACTCACCCTTGACTGAATTCATTTATAAATACCAGGACGCTAGCTTCAGCCGGGTGGCAATGCCTCCAAGCCGGAACTGTCCTGTACCCAGGAATGACATATTGCGGTGTTCCGGTGAAATATCAAAGAAATGAAACTTTGCATTTTGTCTTAAGGCGTCTACGTCTACCCCAGCGACGAATAGTGAGAAGCAAGTTCACCTATAATATACCTACTAACGAGTCGGTATGAAACGTGAATCAAGTGTTTGTGTGTGTGTGTGTGTGTGTGTGTGTGTGTGTGTGTGTGTTTGTGTTTGGGTGGGTGAGGGTGTGTGTGTGTGTGTGTTACTGTTCGTGGAATGTGTTGTATATTGGTAATACGTGTGCAAAACTCAGGTGCCCTGGTCATACGCTACCCATAGAAAAAAAACTCATCTTTTTATTTTACAAGCCTTGAAATATACATGGGGGCTATAAAATCGATTCTTAAGGAGTAAGCTCCGATATACTTATAATTAACAAGCAAAATATAAAACAATCGAAAACACTTGCTGGCTCTAAATTTAACATTAGCAACCCTCAAAGCCCGAACCCAGTTACCATGTACGGAATTATGTTTTATGGTGGTGCTTCGAAAATCAGTAAGTTTTGTTACATTAAGTAAATGATTATTTCGGTTCAGCGCTGGACACCACATTGGTCCTTTGCCCCTGTCATTAAGACCTTTTTTAGACCTAGTAGTTCTAGATAAACATATCACAGGATGTGTTGTTGATCTAATGGGCGTGTAGCGTGCCAACGTGCTGCGCCTAAGTACACTCATTAGATACGTTGCTGATCTGTATACGTACGTACTAAAAAAGGTCTTTCTACAAGTCTTCAAGCAAAAAATAAAAAGTTAAGGACACATAAGTAAATAATTTTAATTTTCAGATTTACTTCAGATTATCCTCAAAAATAATTAAGTCAGGGAAACGAGTTGAAGTAGGATAATGGAACACAGTAGCAAAACCCATATCTAAGACATTCAGTTTATTTTTTCATATAAGTACAAGTATAATAATAATAATATTGGTGGACAATTCACACAGCGCCATCTAGCTCCAAACTAAGCGTAGCTTGTACTATGGAAATCAGACAACTGATATAATATTTACATACTTTTGTTTGGAAATATATACATATAATACATATTAACACCCAGACACAGAACAAACATCTATCTATGTACAAGCTACGCTTAGCCTACTTTCGAGCTAGGTGGCGCAATGAAATATCCAAGAATTATTATTATTATTATTATTATTGTTATTATTATTATTATTTATAGGTAACTCTTTTTTTTTTGTCTGCTCTTAGGTCGTTTGCAAAGTGGTTAAAATCGATTTCCTATTTTTTTACTGTGTTAAATGTACCATCCTTGCTAGAGCCCTTCAAGACGACAAACTTCAAATGAAAAACATGATTTCGTCCCATGAGCAGTACAAACGTGTAAAAGTTGTAAGTATAAAATGAAATGCATTTAATAAAGTTCCATTTATAAGCTCTCTTTTTTGACCTAAAAATGCAGAGCCGAGTAATTTTATTCGCGTCTCATTGTAAAAGTTACCAAGTATTGCGCCTGTTAACTCCCCAGACACAGTATGACTGCACGTAGAAGTTATATTAAAACGCAGCGGTAAGTAGGAAGTTTATAATTTAAATTATTAGGTACTGTGACGGTGTCCGTTTTATGGAGAAAATTTTAATATTATAATTTTGATATAAGTTTAACAGAAGAGCATTTAAAAATTATTGAATTTTCAGTGTCAAAACCACAATTGGCCGTATGCCCAAACATTCGAATTCACTCGCCATGGTATTAACAGTCAAAACTAGACTGCAAATGTAATGTGTGAATATTACTTTGTAAATTTACGATGTTATTTTTGAAAATTGTTGTGGGCAGAGAGAAATTAAGGGTAGCAAAATAACATATAATTCCAGAGCAGAGAAAGCAGTTCTGGTCTGATATTTGTCTTATTAATAAAACTAGAAAACTCAACTCGTTCCTGGCAACTACCTGAACTTAATATTGAATCTGAAGTTTGCACTATTAATTCTTGGCAGTCCTCAGTTCATAGAAACGAACCCCGCCGGCAAAGTTGACCATCTGCACAGATTAATGGATATCTACGACTCTTGTTTTATTGCTTCGCGCGAGAAAATATTCTCATGTCCGACTAAATTCTTAACTTTTGTGATATAGAGTTGCATAGTTTACATTGCATCTGAAGTTTGCGAGATGAGAAGTTTTCTTGTTATAAATTTATCAAGTTATTAGATAATTATCAGAGAGTGTTCAAATCTGTGGATACATGCATTACTGTAGTGTTCCTGTGGGATACTAACCAGTCATTATGAAATTTAATTATCAGTGCCTACAATAAACTCTGAGAAGAATCTATGACTACAGTTTTAGTGGTATTGAGAAATCAGAGAACACTGAGCAGAGAGCAGAGACTTTCTGTTTCTGACAGCAAAGTTGGGCCACACAGAAATGAACCAGATTTTTTTCAGTTAAATCTGTAGAAAGAAGAACAAATTATTTAATGCGGTGGCTCAGTGGGATTAAATCGTCTTCTGTGTTTAAGTGTGCCCCTAAGAGTGTACTTTATGTGCGATTTCGATGCAAATTTTAAGGTGCTTACTTCAAAATTCTCGGCTTTCGTGTCTGAATCCAGAAAAATCAGACATCAAAATATCAAATTATATTCATACTTTTTTTTATATTTCATACATTCAGAACTTAACGTAATTTGCAACGTTAACTTTGTATTTATTTTAATTAAATGATTAATCTTAAGATATGTGTCCTTCCAATTACACAGCGAGCATGACAGGTATATCATAACTGTTCAAACTACACCGACACATCGTATACAAAGCTGAATTCAAAAGTTTTTCAATTAGTTTCAATGCAACCACGCTTCAATTTTCACTCAGATTTATGCTGTTTATTTTTGCAGGTTTATTCAAATACACTAGCCAATTCTATTTAATTTTCTTATCCCTTCCCTGTTTTATATCACCGCTATTAGTCCTGTTATATTCATTGATATAGGTAATAATAATCATAATAATAAATATTGGTGGTCATTTCACACAGCGCCATCTAGCCCCAAAGTAAGCTAAGCACAGCTTGTGTTATGGGAACCAGACAACTGATATACTTTTTTTAAATACATACATATAATACGTATCAACACTCAGACACAGAACAAACATCTATGTTTGTCCTGGGTGGGAATCAAACCCACGACCTACAGGGCAGAAGGCAGGGTTACTACCAACTGAGCTGTAAGGCCAGTACGATTCAACCGTTTCGCCTTCATCGTAAGAAAAAGAAATGGAGCTAAAAAATACTGGTAGAGTGGTCCGCAACAAAGACGTAACTGTGCTTGTAAAGCTGTCCGAGATTCGATTCTCGACCGGGGCACGCACATTTCGTGTAATAGCAGCGACTATTGGTATCTTTTTAACCCTCCGCTTGCTAGGAAACCGATATATCTTGAAAAGTGTTTCATTCTTGGATTGTGATTATAATCTACCACGGCGACTCTAATCTACCATGTCATCTCAATTTCAATTTCGTTCAATTCGGCTTTACTAAGATTTATCAAACTTATACTTAGGTGCAACTATACCTATAGGTTAAGTAAACATTGGCAATTTTAATATTAGATATTTCGTCTGTAGCTAATTTAAAATCACACCAATGAATTTTACATCTTCTGATAAAGTACCTCTATATCAATTTGTTTAAAGATTTTCTGTTTTTCTATTTGAGTCACTATTCTATTCTGTTCGAGTCACTGGTTCTCTCAAACCAGTGTGGTGAAAGGAATTTAGGTGCACCTCAAAGAGGCTCCTTTCGTGCATTAAACAATAAAAGATTATTAAAGAAAAGCAAAAAATGCAAAAACGCTTGTTGCCTTAAATATTTTCCACTGAAACTCGCTCCATGTTTCAATTGCATTCCCAATCCTAATTTAGGCTCTTATTAGAACTGACGGCATTTCATAGCACAATGTAATGTGAGCACAGCATAGAACAATAGTTGTTAGCGTTTTCATACATTACGCCGACTAATTTGTTTAATGGTTGTTCGCTCGTATCCCTATCCCTGGAGAGTAATAGCCTTCTCATTTCTTTATTTTGCGCTAATATTTTGCTTATTTACAACGGCAACTCGGTTATTACGTGCTATGTATTACTAAATGCGAGTAAACATGATGTCATCATAAAAACGCTACGAGCAGTTTTCAGTAAATATTTTCACACGTTGAACTGTAAGTGAAAGAATTAATTAGTTAACAATTAAGTAACCAAAACATTACTTGCTTATATTTGCTGCCTTTTTGATTTCTTCGTAAGAAGTGGACAAATGCTGGTTCTGAATAAATAAATAATATAAATTATTTTATATTTATCAATTAAGGCATAGTAGAAAAATCGTAGTTTGATGTACGTTGCTGAAAAACAAGCGATACCAATTTTTAATTTTAATCTAGTCTGGCTTATAAACGAGATTTAATCCTACGGCGCATTTAAGCATAATTAAATTGTGTCACACAGCGAGGAGCCTAGCCCACGTAGTTTCGTAAAATAAACGGTCAATTAACCTATGCAAATTGAATAATTTTAATATTCCCTTTCAGGGCAACCACAGTGTTGCTATAACAGTGCGTTACTAATATATTAACTGACTTTATTAAGTGTAAATTTACGTTATTTAAACATGGCATATTACCATATTACATAATGCAAACTTCAACAAAAACATACTTATATCATCGACTTTTTTGTAGGAAGATACAAGGAGATAGTAAGTGAGTCTACCTATAACAAAGTACACAGTTTCATTATTTTCGAGTAAGATCGATTTGTAGAACATAATATAAAAGTAAATAAAAAAAAAACATAAAAATTTTTCTCCAGTATTGTGTATGTTTTGTACCTATCAGAGTACAGTTCTTTTTTGAAATTCGGTAATTTAATGGTATTAATACCAATTCGACTGGAAATAAAAAGTCTTTGTTGTGATGAGCAGAAAGTGTCGATTTCTACCACCTGCGCCCATATAAGACTGGTATTGGAAAGTCAGTCGCTGTTTCTTTAGTGAAACGTCTATTTTGCTACTTGGTCTATAATATATCTCAGCGATAAGGCCGCCCATTGTACCATATTCTTGTTTAATGTGACTGCATTGTTGTTGTTTTTAAAATGGTGTACTATAAAGTGTCCATATAAATAATTTGTCCATATAAAATAGCTCGTCTCATACGTTGCGTAAGTGTATTTCATACTGTGCTATTTTACACTGTGGTACGCTGAGGGATAACCGAGGTGAAAACTGAAAACTCAACTAGTTCGACCCGACCCGCCGCGCGCTGCCGGCTTCAGTCGTCCTGATTAACTAAAACTTTTTGGCTTCCACTAGTTTTGTTTTCACTACAATTTAGGCCTTGAACTTATTTACAAGGGTAGGAAGGGTACATTGTCATTGTAATTTCTGAAATGAGTGTTATAAGCAACATACAATGTGACTGAAACTCAGAAGGATTTCTAAGTCCTACCCACTCAGCCACCCTCTTCTGCGTGATCACCTCATCGCAGAAAGACTGCGTTACTATCCAAGATTATTTGTTTTCATTCATAGCCTAGACTATGATAAGTAGCGAAAGATCAGCTCCTATCATGTGTTAAATGCTCGCTACGTGGCACAGCTGTCTGCCGATACTTTCATGTTCCTACAGAGCCTGCACCAATCGAAAGAAAAGATCCCCGTGTTCCTTTTCAACCCATCCATTAAAATCGTACAACATACGAACAACAACAAAACAAATATAATTTCTATATCATAAACTTTCATTTTTATGGCCAAAATCGCCATTAAGGTCGAAGTTCTGGGGGAAAACCGCAATTGGTAATTTGTTCCATAGCTTAGAGTTCCAAGAATAGTGAGCAGAGAACATGCCATCCATATGCTGAGCAAGAAATTTGGTTTTTGCTTGGTGTCTTGTTCGGTGTGTATACACCACGTATGTCCTAAACCACGAGTAAAATGCAACAAATATTTGCAGATGTAGCAAGAATTTCAATACCCTCTTCAGGAATTAACTACGCAACAGATTAACACTTCCGATTACACGAACCATTTAGCAATCGCAATCCTCAAACATAGCAGATACTGCAAAGTTTCATTTCATAAACTAGCCCCAAGTTTTGTTTATCGAACTCCGAACTGCCGTATTATAACTTAAGCCGGGCTGGAGTTAATTAGAAGCAAGTGAAAATTAAGCGCTACAAATAATGGGGAATACCCTATAAACTAGGTGAATATAGGATACGCCAGAGTTATCCAATTAATATGAATTTAGCTACAGTTTCGTGGTTGCTGGCTGGGAAAATTTTTTGGAGGTACGATAATTTTTTATTTTTTCATCGTAAATTGAGACCTGATCTCATTTTTAATTTTTTTTATGAGGGAAAGATTGTTGTTTCCCAATATATAAGTATACATAGCTGTAAAAACCTAGGCTATTGTGAACTAAGCCTATCCAATTTTAACTTTGAAATAATCAAAGTCATCAAAGTGCTATCAAAGTGCTTTGATAGCCAGGACAAACAATTTCAATTTACACCTGAAAAAATACTGGCTTTTAAATTCCAGAAAACCGATTTAAAAGCGAGTGACAAGCTATTCGAGCGCTTCGGCTTTCAGTCAGCTAGATCCATCATTCCTGCTTTTTTTCTTGGACAGCCTGTGATACAGCACATGAATATTCCTTTCACCACACTTAATATTTGGAGGTGGGGTAGTGTATGTGAAGTGATCTGAAGTTGTTTCGTCTATTCCGTAATGAAATTCGATCAGCGGCGCGGCGTGACGGACAAATTGCACTTACACTACACCGCTCCAGCGCAGAAAAAGAATTTATATTCAGTTTTCTAGCGATGTCACCCTCCGACCTGCGCAGACAGAGAGAGCTCATTTCAGATTGAGATGTTCCCCGTGCGAGATTGGGCTCGTGTAATGAGAGCTCACACTAGAGTATTTTATTATTATATTATTGGACATTTCAAACAGCGCCATCTAGCCCCAAAGTAAGCTAAGCATAGCTTGTATCATGGGAACCAGACAACTGACATATATACTTTTTTTGTAAATACATACATAATAATACATATGAACACCCAGAACAAACATCTATGTTCGTCGCACAAATGTTGGTCCTGGGTGGAAATCGAACCCACGACCTACAGCACAGAAGGCAGGGTTACTAACAATTGAGCTATAACACCAGTATGATGCCACAAGGGCACATCGGCTGGTTTTGACAACAATTTAGTTCACAAACAAACTCGTGCCACGAGATCTCCCTCCGGCGCTTCCTCGGTACCGTAAATAAGAAAGTTAAGCCAGATTTAAGGAAGTAGATTACATCCACACAACAAAGAAGGAAATTCCACGGCGACAAAGGCTGTGTTTTCATTAATAGTGATAAATAATAAATATCACAGCTAATCTCTACAAAGTTTGTACATCCGAGGCGCATAAAACACTCTCGCGTCCAGCGCTTGACCGATAAAAGGCAAGATAAATCTCAATGAGCCGCTCCCTGTGGCAAGCGAATGAATGATTAAACGGACGCGTTCCTTCGTTTGTTTTCACTTTAGCTGAGACATGGTCCGCGGCTCTGGACGAGAAACAGTCAAGCTGTTTGTCCCCATCTTATCTGAGGTTTACAGGGAGCATGGAAGCAGAGGGAAGACGTTTCATTTTCCACCTGGAAAATGTAAGGGTGCCTCAGTACTATAAGTGGAAAGTATGGGTACTAACTACAAAAACTACAAAAAAATACTTTTTTCTTATATGAGTATCAGACATACAAAAAATACTTTCGCATTTATAAAACTAGTGATAGTGCAAAACCGAGCAGTAGAGTATAGTGGTACAGCATTGGTTATGTTTCTAAATAATTTACAATGATTGTATGGAATCGTGACCTTCAGCAGCAAGAGTCCCTTCTCACCATAACAATCGCCATAAGAAAGATTTTTAGCAAAGTTTTCGTCCCCTGTTGTATACTCAATGGGCCCAGAATACGACGTGTAGTGCGGCTCACTAAAGGAAAATTACACCGCCCGTGGGAACTTACACGAGTAAATCATCATTAAGCCACACCGCCAGGCAGGGGACACGCCTCGTCTTTATAAAACATTCAACTTAATTCAAACTAGACGGCCGAGTAATGGCGCTCTTATACCAACTTCATCAGCTAGTTTCGATCGGCAAAACTGACGAATTTATTTACAAGATAATTACGGTTCATGAATAGCGCGATACAACGTTCTGAAGTTTTGACAGTTTCTAACAGATTGTTAGAGGGAAACATTTCGGTTTAGTTTAAAATTTCGTGGTCTAAAGTTTATAACAATAATTTGATATTGATAGTTGAATTATTCATTATTCTAGGAAAACGTAAATTTAACTTTTGTAACTGTTTTAATAGGATATAAATAAATATTGGTGGACATTTCTACAGCACTATCTAGCCCCAAAGTAAGCTAAGCACAGCTTGTGTCATGGGAACCAGAAAACTGATATAATACCTTATGCTTTTTGCAAATACATACATATAATACATATTGAAACCCAGATATACTATATATATTAGTATTATTTATATTATTCTATATATTTTACGATATATATTATTAAATTCTAAATTCGGCTTCATGTGGAGAGCCCCTTAATGTAAAAGTACCTACTCGTAACGTTTGTAATACGAAAATATTGGTCCGAAAACGTTTGCCCCACCACGCGCACAAATAAACTATAACCCTATAAGCGCGAATTGCGCAAAGTAGGGTTTCATCGATGTCATTAGAATGTTGGTCTTAAAAAACACTGAGGTTATAGGTCGTGGGTGCGATTCCCATTCAGGAAAAATGATTGTGTCCTGAACGGAACCTTCTGAGACTCCAGTTAAATTTATGCATGGATTGATTGACAGGCCTTACAGCTCAGTTGGTAACTCTGACTTCTGCCCTGTAGGTCGTTGGTTCGATTCCCACCCGAACAAACATTTGTGTGACCAATTTAGATGTTTATTCTGTGTTTGGTTGTTATTATTTATTATATGTATGTATTTACAAAAAAGTATATGTAATCTATCTGTAGTCTGGTTCCCATAGCTATGCTTAGTTTGGGGCTTGATGGCGCTGTATGAATTGTCCACTAATATTATTATTGGTATTCTTAAGTGAAATACCTCCATATTTGAATAACTAAATCTATAGGTAACTTATGGGTAGAAACAACGGAAGACCAAACACCTGAGTAAATAAAAACAAGCCCCTGTATCTTTGATACAACGCGTGGAGGGCCGCTGAAATCGCAATTAACTTGTCGTGTAAGGGCACAGGACAAACAAGTGTATACACGAGATTTTAATATACGTTGTAGGTTGCTCTAATTAAACGCTGTAGGGTCCGACCGAATGTGCACCCTACTATCCTGCACAGGTAGGAAAAGATTGCTACTACACTCAGACACATTTTAATACTGGCCTCATAGCTCAGTTGGTAGTAGCCCTGCCTTCTGCGCTGTAGGTCGTGGGTTCGATCCCCACCCAGGACAAACGTTTATGTGACATTTGTAACATTGATGTTTATTCTGTATCTGGGTGTTAATATGTATTATATGTATGTATTTACAAAAGAAAAGTATATAAGTAATATGTCAGTTGTCTGGTTCCTATGATACAAGCTATGCTTAGCTTACTTTGGGGCTAGATGGCGCTGTGTGACAAAGTCCACCAATATTTATTATTATTATTATTAATACTACTTTACTTTTCAACTAGACGCTGGTTATAGCTGCTTTTGGAAACGTTAACGTAACGTTAAGTACCAGAATATTGCTAATGCTAGTGCAGTACTACTTATATATTTAATACTAGCTGTTGCCCGTGACCTCGTCCGCGTGGAATTGATAGATCGACCGCTTTGGGGGTAGCTCACTACTAACTAACTTAGTTACGAGGGTAGGGTCCACTGAAAATATTTGTTTTATTTCTAAGTTGTTAATTAAGCTTGAGTCATTCGCGTGTATTGTTCGCCTTGTAGCGTTATTATCAGAATATCCATCAACATTTCGCCCGCATGAGCACCCTCAACAATCACCACATAAGCCTTCGATTCCAAAATGTTCCCGGAAAGTGCATTCATTATTAATATATCCGGCCAAGTGTGAGTTGCGCTTGTTATATCAAGGGTTCCCGTTGTATGGATGACTAAGTATAATTCAGCTATAAATTGTGACTGCTTTGATAGCTTTGTGGTTTGAGTGATTGAGAACTGAGACATAGTAGTGTGGGTTCTATTCCCATCAATAAACCAGAACGACAAGTAAATTGAGTAATAGTAAAGTAAGGCTTACTACGCTCTTGGACACTGTAGCAAAAAATAAGAACATTTTCCACACAAGCGATTCCACGAATATGTCACAAGTCAATAATGATATCTGCAATTTCGAGAAGGCCAAAGACAGAACGTTTTGTTTAACATAAATTTTCATTATAACGTTTCTTATTTGGATAGTAACTCAAAGTCAAAGTCAAAGACTTTATTGAATTCATAAAGAAATGGCTTGGAAACGTCAATAATATTCAAAACATAAGGTCACGCGTGCTTATCGCTAAGTTTGACGCCTGTTCAAACCCTATCCGACCCTCCATGGGGAGAACAGACGGAAACCCCTAAAAACTGCATGGGAATACTAAAAATTGCATTATTTTATCAACACGCAACATTTTTGACATTGGCAGTGAGTCGTAATGGCGCAGGCGTACGAGACGCGACCGGTTTTAAATTTAGAATCGTCGCCGGCACTCGCTGGCCTATTTCGATACTCAACGTATTTCACAAACCAAAGGATTCACTAATTGCTAAATGGATCGAAATCATCCAGCGATCAGTCAGTGACTTATTTCCCCTTCGAAGTGTATCTCGACAAATCTGTGTTGTGATGTGAATGTGGGTAGCGCTCCGAAGTTTGCTGTGCCGTCGCGAAGATCTCGTAAATATTCAGTGAAGATGCTGAGTTCTCTGTTGGTTATTTTGCTGTTGTTCGGACAAGGTAATTGATTCATCATGTTTATTTTGGTTTGTTTGTATTAACTTTAGCTTGAATCCAACATTTTCGTGTACGCTAAAGTCACGTGGGTATTCATTCATCACCAAAAATAAATAGTGCCCATTAAGTTCGTATTTTTTTCTTTAGAGAAGCATTTTAATTAAATTATTCAATAAAAAAAATGTTTAAGCGTGCCATTGCGCAACGTGATAAAGGTTTTTGTATCTGAGTAGTATTTTTTATATCAGTTCACGAAACGAGTAGATGGTCCATCTGGTGTTGTGTTAACTTCTGCCCATAACAAGTAATACCACTTGGGTCCTCCCCGGGACTTGGGTCTAGTAACTAAGTATAGTAACTAGACCCAACTCGCATTGCATGCGCCCATAACTCTGAGACGTGAACGTGTCTCATAGGCCTGTTAATCAGTAGCACTAAACTTATACCAATTTCTTCTTTCTTTCTTCTTGGCGAAGTACTGCCAGCGTACCCATTTCTGCCACTAAGCAGTTATGCATTCGCGTCACTGTGTTCACTGTGGTTTGAAAGGTATGGTGCCGGTGAAATTAAAGGCACATAAGACATTCCACCTTCAAGTCTCACAACTATAGGCACATAAGATGCGACTTGGGTCTTGTCTTACGTAGTCAAAGTCAAAAACTTTATTTCCATAGAGTTCATAAAGAAAAGGCTTGGAAACGTCAATAATCTTCAAAACATAAGGTCACGCGTACTTATCGCTAAATTTGACGCCTGTTCAAAACATATCTGACCCTCCATGGGGAGAACAGACAAGAAAACCCAAATGGAGGGCTTCCTTTTTTCGCATTTGTCCTTTGGGCAGAGATAACCTCTTAAAACCAGGTAAACCATTTGCTCGTTTCGTAACTTTATCACGTTAAAGCGATGAGTAAGGAATTGTTCCAATTATGTTATAGATTCTGTATGGAGCGTCCGTCTGGTGGAACTTCGGGTGCCGACGCATGAGCGCGAGGGCGGGCGGGCGCTGCTGGGCTGCCAGTACGACCTGGAAGGCGAAGTGCTCTACTCCGTCAAGTGGTACAAGGACGAGCTCGAGTTCTTCCGCTTCGTGCCCAAGAACGAGCCGCAGATGACCTCCTTCAAACGGCCCGGTGTCTATGTTGATGTGAGTAGGTGATTTAATATAGTAGCTACCGCTAACACAAACCTCCTTGGTATATTAACCGTATTTATTTTATTTCCTTTCTTTCAAAGTCAAAGTCAAAACTTTTATTTCCATAGAATTCATGAAGAAATGGCTTGGAAACGTCAAAGTTTAGGTAGGTATATTGGTAATCAAACGATGGGTGTTTAATATTTATTATGTCTATGTATTTACAAGTATACAAGTATTATATCAGTTGTCTGGTTCCCGTGATACAAGCTATGCATAGCTTACTTTGGGGCTAGCTGGCGCTGTGTGAAATGTCCAGAAATATGATTATTATTATTATTATAAATTTAAAATAATTGACATTGACTATGGAGCTGTAGTGTCCATGGTCGGGTGCAAAAAGTTCGATATAAAAAATCCTCTTTGCTCTCGATCTGGCCAACAGGAAAAGACATCACTAAATTGATACAGGGGAGAAATGGTGTTATATCTTTTGTCTGTTACACTATAAGTAATGCTTATATTTATATGCTTTCGGACCATGCACGAAGATTAAACTCCTAAAGAGTTTAGAATCAATCACTAATCGCACATATAGTTTTTCAGCTTTCTTCTTCACAAAATGCTAATTCATTGGCATCACAGCTTATTTGATAATAACTTTGCCTTCTGCGCCGTCGGTCGAGGGTTCAATTCCTACCCAAGACAAATATTTCATCGATCGAACATAGATGTTGATTCTTTATCTCCTTTTTCCATAAAAATATAATATATATAAATAATGTATAAATACATAATAATACCCGAACACAGGATCATCGTCACCCAAATTTTAGTCCTGGATGGGAATCGAACCCTAGACCTACAACCAATTGAGCTGTGAGGCCAATCAATAAGATTATATTGATGTCATTACATAGCTTCTGGCTACCTAAGTGCGTATATCGAGAAAATGATTCGGATTACGACAAGAAAAAGGCCAAGAATAGATATACCAATATTATTATTGCTGCCAGATGGAATTACATAATAGACTTACAGACTGCTGATTTGGAATTAGGTCGTAGGTTTAATCATAATTTTCAACAACAATGGTATAGATTATATAAAAAAAATATCCTACCCAAGTCTTACCGATATAATATTATATTATTTTGTATTTTTCTTGTGGTTTTTTTTTAGTTACGTTCGTAGTTATAAACCATAGAGGAATTTAAATTACACCAAGGAGAGAAATCATTTTATTATTGGCTAGCTGCGCCCCGCGGTATTCCCCGCGGTGAGTAAGACAACCCACGGGAACACTGCACTTTACCGGAATCAAAGTAGCTTATGTGTTAAGCCAAGATATAAGCTATCTTGATACCAAATTTTATCCAAATCCATTCAGCCGTTTGAGCGTGAAAGAGTAACAAACATCTATACATACAAACTTTCACATTTATAATATTAGTAGGATTTGTGAGTCAAATGGGACAGTAATTTGTCATAGGGGTGTGTGCCAAGGGTGCATAATTCCATGACCAAGATCGAGATAGTGATGTTTGCACCAAGTAACTGATCCAATTGAACCGTGAATTACGTGTCTCGGGGGGATTTCGCTATTAGGGGAGAAATCACCACAGTAATTCTTTATCTTTTGACAGATGAGTAAAGTATTTGTTGGTACCATGTCCGAGATCTAAATTGAATAGTTATGTTTGCAACTTTACGGGCACAGTCACCCAGAGACCTTTCTATATGTAAAATTCAAGGATGTTAATTTTGATTAAGTAATTCTTTATGTGATACAGTTACGGAAGGAGTCGATGGCCTACCTGGCGTTAATTTACATCTCCAACAAGCAATGTGACTTGGGTCTTCCCCTACTTAAGTAGGACAAGGCCCAAGTCGCACCGTATGCGCTCGTAACCCTGAGACGTGTAGGTGGAATGTTTCGTGTACATGTAATTTCACCGACAATCGAAACATGAAAACGCATTCGCCTAAGTGCTTGGTGGCAGAAATGGGTGTGATGGTATTAATTCCCGGAAACTCGGCGTGAGTTTTGTTCTTTTTTAAATAATAATAATGTTGTATATTTTACAAAGCGGCATCTAGCCCCGAACTAAGCATATCTTGTACGAATATAATACGTTATGTACGCAAAGGGTCAACATAAAGTCTTCACTTTTTATTAAAACTCGATGTTGCTCCTTATTCACTTCGTACTTCGTATGAAAATCGACTGTTAAGGAATAGATTCCAATAATAAACTTTTTTATTCATTTGACGGAGCGAATTGATGGCCCACCTGATGTTAAGTGGTAACCGCCGGCCATACACAATAGCAATACGACTCAAGTCCTTCCCACCAAAGTACGAGATGAATCAAGTCGCATTGCGTTGCGTCCATCACCCCGAGACGGGGATGTTACTCATACATTAATATCGTTTTTATTACTTAAAGAAATACATTTTATAGCGTCGCATACTGTTGTCTGATTCAGATGTCACGATCTTCGAGCACAGCTGTGGCTCTGGCTAACTTGACCAGGGAGTCTGAGGGCGTGTACAGTTGTGAGGTCTCCGGGGAGAGCCCGAGCTTCACCACAGCCAAGAGTAGTAAGAAGATTGAAATACATCGTAAGTATTGTGATTTCTACCTATCTATAGTATGTATTTCAATACATACATACATTTGCCCTTTTCTGCCGCCAAGCAGTAACGTATTCGCGTTACTGTGTTCCGGTTTGAAAGGTGTGGTTGCCGGTGAAATTACAAGCACATGAGACATTCCACCTTCACGTCTCACAGTTACGGGCGCATACGATGCGACTTTGGTCTTGTCATACCTAGTATGGGAGGACCCAAGTCGCATCGGCTGTTATGGGCCGAAGTTACCACTTAACACCAGGTGGGCCGTCGGCTCATTACATAAAAAAAAAAAAAAAAAATTTAGGTTGTTTATGTGTGTTTTACAGGTGTGTGTGTGTGTGTTTTTTTATGTGTGTGTGCACGTGCGCGTGCGTGAGTGTGCGTTTGTGTGCGCGTGCGTGCGTGCGCGTGCGTGAGTGTGCGTTTGTGTGCGCGTGCGGGCGTGCGTGCGTGCGTGCGTGCTTGCCTGCCTCCATGATTTTAGTGAGTAGAGAGATGTTTTTTAATGTGAAAGAGATACTGAACGAACAGGTGTTAAGTAGTAACCTCTGCCCATAATAAAGCAATACGACTTGTGTCATCCTTTACTTAGGTACAACAGGACCCAAGACACGCGCCCGTAACAATAGATAGCGAAAGTGGAATGCCGCAAGTGCCTGTAATTGCACCGGCAACCACACCTTCCAAACACAGTAACAAGAATACATTACTGCTTAGCTTCAAAAATAGTATGGTGGCAGTACTTCCCCGACTGACTTGGCTGCAGTTGTACTGCGTGTAAAATAATCCTTTCTACAATTATAAAACATATTTGCAGCTCTCAGGCGCTTAAAAAATCACTTAACAAACAGGTCATCTATTTCAATTCGTTAACACCGATTACTTTTCCATCAAACAGTTGTTCCAAAGAAAGGTCCGTACGTCACTGGTCTCCAAGAGCAGTACTACCTCGATGACGTGGCCGTCATAAACTGCACATCCCCAGCATCACGCCCCGTCGCGAATCTCAACTGGCTGATCAACGGTCAGGCGGCGCCGGAGTCCTACATCCAGGGACCCTGGTATAGAGTGGCAGAGACGAGGTCAGACGCGTTGGAGGAGATACTCCAACTGCGTTTCACTGTGGGCCCGGAGCATTTTGTCCATGGAGCTATGCATCTCAAGGTGAGTATCACAGTTTTGGTATAGCTAATAATAATAATATTGGTGGACATTTCCCACAGCGCAATCTAGCCCCAACTAATCTAAGCACTAAGCATAGCTTGTGCTATGGGAACCAGACAACTGAAAGGACACATTTTTTTTTTTTTTGTAAATACATTTTAGCACCCAGACAGAACAAACATATATATTCGTCACACAAATTTTTGTCCTGTTCGAATAACATTCGGAAACAAAAAAAAAATTTCATTGAATAATGGGGTAATCGGTATGTAAAAGACATTTTACTAAGTCAAAATGTACCTCTATTGTACATACCACATTATTACACGCAAATTGTCATTGCCTTGAGACATTCGTGGTAAAGGTAATAACAAGGTTTTCCATACGTTTAGGCAAATTAATTTCTACTTCAAATTGTACAATAATATAAAGTTTTTTTTATCTACTGAACGAACAGATGGCTAACCTGATGATAAGTGGTAGGAGTTAAGTGGTCATGGGAGTAACCTATGACTTTAGTCCTCCCCTACTTATAACTAGATCCTAGTCACATTGTATGTGCTCTTAACTTGGAGACATGAAGGTGGTATGTCCCATGAGCCTGTAATTTCACCGGCTCCTTTCCATACTTTTCAAACCGGAACAAAGTAATACAAATCCGTTACTTGGCTTTCTTAATGCCTCAGTAACTTTCTGCGACATTAATTTGTAGAAATGTAGCATATTTTTCTTTTTCCATTCTCAGTGCCAAGCCACAATAGCCCCACTATATCAGAGAGAAACCAAATCCACGCACTACATCGGGCTGCCTGAATTGATGACTGAAAAACATGGCCTTCTTGTCCAAAATCTATCGAGTAAGATTATTTTTAACTTGTTCAGACAAATTTTCCCAGAGATAGATATTTTAAAGAATCCAAACATTGCCATTCTGCTCACTGACAAAATGAAAAACTATTGATTTATAACGTCTGTACGTACCTACTAATGAAGACAGCAACTGAGGAACTTTTCGACACTACGGGAACCGGATACCTGGTTGGTGATGTCTTGAAATTTTCGTTCGGAAACAAAACATATTTCTTTCACCGTTTCGAGAACTTGCGAAAAAACCGTTCAACCGATTCAAAACATAATGCAATTTGCACTTAATTCGATCAGCGACGTACAGAACATAATGTCATCCTTACCTTCCCTCCACTAGGCTACCAAAAACTATTAATCGTCCCAGTTCTGATCATTTTTTATCTCCTACTTTCAGATCGTGGCACAGCATTGATCGTAAAGCATTCGACAATGTTACTCATATATTCTGCATTTATTTTATATCCTTTACGGTTTTTTGAGCTATAAGAGGTAGGTAAATATTTTCGACACGGCCTTACAGATTCTGCCAAAAATAAAAGTGCCTACATTTTATGACCTGGTAAGAACACCAAAGCTTTGTTTGAGATTTTAATCGGTTTGTATGTCACTATTTTGTAAGCAAAACGTGGCAAATGCGTGGTCAACACTTTAGCTACGGTTTATTTAAAATTTCGAGGAACTTATTTTAGTCGAGCGTACGCTTATTAGTATTAACAAAGTTTTTGCATTAGAAAATGAATGAAGTACATCTTACCCTAATTTGTGGTAACGAAATACTAGATAGGTACACGTATGAGCGATTTCGTTCATGTCTTGATGGTTTATGTATATTTGTTTATGGTATTATGTATATTTCTCTTCTAGTCTTTCAATAGTTACTCAGAGTTAGTCTTTCATTAGTTAATTTTAACTGTTGCTATTAATATATTTCTAAAAAACATATACTCGTATTCTATAAAACACAAAATAGTGTGAAAAATATTACAATACAATTAAATTATTAGGCCTGTTTACTGCATTACTTATATTCTAATGAACATTTATTTATCAGACTTATTTATATACATGTTTGTATTATTTAATTACGTAGAATAAAAATGTTGTTGATAAACGTACCTAGCTAATAGGAGTTGAGTTTTGTGTAAATTTTTTCAACGCTTTTGTATTTATACCTTGTATTTCTAATCTTAGGATATTTAGATGTATGTAAAGACTAAGTGCTTAATAAAAAACTGTGATTAGTATTTAGAATTTATTTACAATCAAACCCAGTGAGCGCGAAATGAATATCATATGCATTTAATAATCCAGTCGTTTCATTATCCATAATTCAGAAGTCACATTTAATACCCAGAGCCCCGAGGTCCACTAGGGCCACCAGAAGGATAACCGTCTTCACCACCGCTAGGCTGAGACCCACCTGGATACCCCCTACCTCCCTGAGAGCCACGGCCGCCTTGAAGAGCTCTACCACCGCCTTGAGAACCCCTTCCATCTTGTGATCCTCTGCCTTGAGGGCCACCTCTGGGATATCCGGATTCTTGGTTACCATTTCCAAATCCTGATGACTCAGACTGCCCAAAACTACCCGGACCTCCACTGGGATAGCCTTCAGATCCTTGTAAGCCTTGATTAGGACCACCGCTTGGGTAGCCTTGGCTGCCTTGGCCGCTTTGGCCGCCTTGGCCGCCTTGGCCTTGACCCTGGATGCCTTGACCTCCGTTAGCATCAGGTCGCCCGCTAGGATATCCCTCATTATTTCCAGCTTGGCCGAAACCACCCTCATCCGGGTACCTATCAGGTTGTTTGCCTTGAGATCCTGGAAAACCTCCGTTGGAGCTTCCTGGTCCACCTCTAGGATATCCTTGTCCTTGGCCTCCTTGCTGGTTGCCTCCTGTGACAATTACAGTATATGTTTAAACATGAAGCATTTTTTGACGGATGTCAATGTATCCTTTAATACAGGACAGCATTTGTGAATGTTGTTTGGCGGGAGAGTTAAGTAATAATGTATACTAACGTACATAACGTCTAAATTCGTACGATTATTACAGATTTAGCTCATAACTACACATTTTTTTAAGTTCTTACCTGATCCTCCTAAAGAGCCAGAACCGCCCTGGCCACCTAAAACAAGAAAAACTTTACAATATCCGTTGGCACTGCTGAATATTTACATACTCGCAGTGTGGGATAGCTAATAATGTCTATTTTCTCTAGAACACCTGTTCAAAGCAGCAGTTGGTGCAGTCCTAACAACGTAAAAACAAACCCTCGTATCGTATCTGAGGCTTGTATCCGTCCAGGCCTGCCTCGTACTCCACCACCTGTTTCCTGCCATCGGGCAGCACCACGTTATACTCCCCAGTGGCCAGGTCGCCATCGCGTTGTTCTGAATGACCAAATTTAGTACCTGTCTGCTCGTCGTCCACTTCATAGCTAAACTCGTATTTCGCAGGCTCCTGCAAGTAATGTAAATTAATTGTGATATAAAATTATAAGGTAATATATATCTCTCGATCATGACCAAAAATGAAGCTAATCTTACATCGTTATCGCTTCCATCAAAACCACCTTGACCACCAGAACCTCTGGAACCTCCTCTACTACCGGACCCTCCTAAATCTGGAGCACCATACGATGCGGAAGGTGGGCCTCCGGAACCGCGTCCATTACCGCCCTGTGATCCTAAGTTAGGAGCTGAATAAGTTGAATCGGGGGATCCTCGACCTCCAGGTTTACTGTTGGAACCGAAATCACCACCAGACCCGGTAGCGGGGGGACCGTAAGAACTGCTTGGCCCTTGACCGAAGTCTGATCTCGATCCACTATTTCCATTTCCACTTATTCCGTTGCCAGAAGGACCACCATTTTGGCCGGAGCCTCGTCCCGGCGTACCGTAAGTGGACTGCAATGAGTCTCTGTTATTTGAACGATTGCCGCCGGGCCTTGAAGAGCCCGGACTGCCTCTGTTGGGTGCTCCGTACTGCGAGCTGGGAGAATTTGCGCCGCCATTACTCTTTCCTTGTGGAGGTCCAAAACCTCGTTGTGGATTCCTTGATTGACCAAAACCTTGCGATGACGGCGGTCCATATTCCGAATCCAAACCGTTCGAGCCAGACTGTCCTGGAGGCGAAAAACCTTCTGACAGTTGATTTGATGAGCCCGGTCGGTTTCCGCCTCCCAAAGGCGTACCGCCGCTGACACCCGGGGGACCATACTGAGAAGATGGTCTGCCGCCACCGCCAGATGATGGAGGTAAGTAGCTGTTTACTGGAGGTTCACATTTGGTCACCGACCACGCTAGTGCTACTAGCCAAACAATTTGCTGGAAACAACGAAGTCTGTATAATATAAATTTGTCATACAATTAAGTTTTTTTTCGTTAAGCCTTTGGATACAGAGCATTTTAATGTCTGAGAACATTATTTTTAAGTTTCCTCTACAAAGTTATGATTTTTTGATTTCTACTGATACATTAGGTGTGCTGCTCTTGTGTGGTTCTTTGGATGAAAACTGCTCTAGTCACTCACCATTGTTTTGTCATTCTCTGGGGCAGGTAGGCTCTGAATACAGCAAAAAAATAATCTATCTAATGCTAATCGAACACTAAGTAACGTTTCTAAGTGAGACCATAAATTATTCAGAAATAAGTTTGTTCCTATTTGTAGATAATGACAGCTGTTCCCACACAGGAATCGAACCCATGACCCATGCTGGTTCAGGCGACTACTCTACTAAAGAAAATCAGTGAAAAGTAACAAAAAAAATGCCATAGTCAAAATAATATTAAAATTATATTCTTAGGGTTTCAATACTCACCAAAATCATTGTTGCTGCGCTCTCATGAAACGCAGAATCAAATAATAAAACTAGATTATTTCGAAGTGAAGTGTTCCTATTAAGATTTGGATTTTGAATACATTAGATTCGAATAAGTCGCGTTTATATATTGTGGATTGTGGCTGTGAGCGTAATAATATCCCGTGTAGAAAGATGGCTCACGTTCGTCGTGTCTTGTCGGAGCAACGGATGGGCCGCGGGGCGTTCGTCACACGATGTGCCTAGCCTAGGTACTCGACACTCCAAAATAATGTTCATTATTCATTGTGAAGACAAATAATTACCTGTATATGAAGGAACATAAAATTAATAAAGATTCTTTGAAGTTTCCGCAGTTATGCAGCTACTGAAACTTTGAGTGTGTTGCGTACGAATAAATAAATTTTTGAAATTGGAATTTTGATCTTGGGATCCAAAACGCAAAGTACAATTAATTGTTATAGCCATGCGGTCGAAAACACCAGAAACTAGTAATTTTATTGAAATAAGAATTGCTAAAGAAAATAAAAGATACATCTGAAATGTGTGAATCGATGACGGATCTTAGACAAAAATTATCGTGGTGTGAAATAATCATATGAATGCAATTTATATGCTTTCTTAATAAGAATTTCGTATTATTAAACTGTCATAATATAACACATGTATTTATTTTTTTGATAAATTCATCAATATTCACCAAAAATTTGTGTACGTACTATTAAAGCAGGGCTTGAGTCTTGGCTCGATTTAAAATCAAAAGCGGACAAACTCTTGTAAAAACACGTATAAAGTACGTATATTGTAGAATATGATTCGATGTCAAAAAACAACATATTTATGTGTTATATATTATATTCGATACGCGTGCGCATCCTAGTCAATTTTAGTTTTAATTTTGGATTAGTATCGACAATCTAGGCTACATAGTCTTAGTTCTCATATAAACATGTCATGCGTTTGGTTTCAACTAATGCTCCAATATTTGTGATGTGACAATAAATGTTGGTGGAAACAAGCAACGTTGAAACGAATTTCACAATTGGCTGTGTTGGTTATTTGTTTATCAAGGTTCATTTCTGTTCACCAATTGAATTTTTAACTGACTGAATTTTCACTACTATGAACCCGATGGCAATGAAATATTGTATTGTGGTTGAAATAATTAATGATTGGTTTAATGCTGAAGATAGAAAGTGGCAACATTAATTTCTATATCCTATTTTTAGGCAACCAAAGTTATGCAACTTCGTGCTGTTACCTTCAAACCTTTTTTTAGTAACGCATTCGCGTTTATATGTCCCTTATATGTTTATATGTTTTCTTGCATCGTTTTGTAAATTTTATTTTGCACACGTACATTTTTCAGGCAAAAACCATGGTCATTTCGAAATTAGGATTGAAATTCTAGGCCCATACAGAGCGGCTAACCGATACCATCTCATGAAAACCCCAAAATGTTTATTTTCGTCGTCACTCAAAACTGTTAAGAACCACTGGGCCAGACACAATGTACCGACCGCCATTGTCACGTATCGCTCGCAATACAAAGATTTCCATTCATCAGTTGTTTATGAGGGTAATGAGTGAGCGCGGGAATCGAATGGTGAATCCGTGATTCTGTGATCTGTGTCACGTCACCGGAGTCAGTTAGTGGTTCGTGCGCGGGTGACGCAACGGAGGCGGCATGCGGCATAGCGCTCTCATACCTACTGCGAACGTTACAAAGGCGAGATCATTATTTTTCTTCATCTAAAGCTGGCTACAGATCTTTAATTTTAACTGATCAGTTGTAACTGGACATTTGAACTGATGATCTAATGACATTTTGATTAGATTATCAGTTCAACTGTACAGCTCTCAGTTTTGCCTACACACATACGTTGTAACTGAACAGTTCAACTGTTCAGTTATAACTGATCAGTTAAAACTAAAGGTCTGTAGCCCGCATAAAATTTACTTACTTTTTACACTAAGGAATAAATAACTTTTAAAAACTTTGTGTACGGAGCCCGTCTGCTGTGCAAGCGACAATGTAGTTTTATGGACGATTTTAATTTGTCAGTTCCATAAGTAATTTTAATGAAAGATATTTTGTTTATTACATTTGTGTTTTTTATATTTTATTATTTTTATATTTTATTATATTATTTGTGTTATATTCAATAATATAATAGAAACGAATAATGGGGCTTTGTTTTTTTCCAATTTTGAGTAGATAACACTTAAAAACAATAGCTGTAATAATTACTTAAAAGGCTAATTGATTTTCTGTGATTGTAGTACTAAATAATAAGCAAAAAATATTAAATCAGATGTCAGAAGAATAATAAATCGAGCGAGTTTCAGAGTAACACCGAAATAAAGATACCTCTACGGTCTGACGCAGTACGAAGTGATGGCCAATTATATCGAGCCCATGTGCTGGTAATGGCTTGATGTTCTCGCATTCAATACTTTTGAATCCTTTCTATTTGTATTTGTATTTATTTATTCATCTTTCGACATAAATATATGCACTTAGTTAAGTCAGTAATACAACAGTAGAAATAAACAATAATACACTAGAATTATTTTAAACTAGCTGTTGCCCGCGACTTCGCCCGCGTGGAATTCAGTTTTATCACGCACCCCTATTTTACCCCTCAGTAAAAGTAGCCTAAGTTACTCCTTGTTACATCAGCTACCTGCCAGTGAAAGTCCCGTCAATATCAGTCCAGCTATTTCAGAGATTAGCCGGAACAAACAGACAGACACAAAAATTGTAAAAATGTTGTTTTGGTATATGTACCTCCATGTAAATATACATCCATGTGCACTTAGTAAAAAGCGGTTATTTTAATATTACAAACAGACACTCCAATTTTATTTATTTGTATAGAGCTACTCGTATACTAAGCTTTATATTTCGACATCATCTTCTATATATTCCTCGCTAGATCACGGCCCTCTCCATAGTGAAGGAACCACTCATGTAGGTAAATAACATCTGACACAAATTCATGTTACTCCCCTGTCCCCTGTCCCTGTGTGCTGTATATCAGAAACAAAAATCCAATACAATTTGTGTATTTGGAAATCATTCAAATACTCACTGCAGGAATTTATGGATGACTAAATAAATTTCATAACTATATTATTATTATTCTTCTTATTATATTATATTGTCTAGGTCTATATTAATCTATTATATTATATCTAATTATCTACTATAACTAATCTTACCATACAAACTAAAATTTACACTATAATAATTAAAACAAATAGGCACCTAAAATCAGTATTGCTGTGCTCTAACGGGGTTTATTTTTGAATCTTATAAATATATTAGTTTATCGTTTTTGTAACAACGTTATGTGATAAATGCTTTGAATTTGAATTTGAAAATATATGTCGCCTTTGTCGACGCTTATCTAGGAAACGTTTGGTGCATCCTAAAGCAAATTGATTTTTAGTTTACAAATTTCAAACATAATATAATACACCCCATTTTTTTCCGAGGGTGAAACTAGGTGTGAAATCTTAAAAAATACGGACTTATTTTCCTTGAACAAATTTGTTGCCCTAAAGACAGCTTGCATAGTAATATAATGCGTCGGGCCTCACTGCTTAGTTGGTAATAACTGCCTTCTGCGCTGTAGGTCATGGGTTCGATTCCCACCTAGGACAAACATTTGTGTGCCTAAATATGTAATATATAATAGGTATGTAGAACATGTATTATATACAAAGTATAATTATGTATTCTATCTCTATCAATTGTCTGGTCATAGTACAAGCTGTGCTTAGTTTGGGGCTAGATAGCGCTGTGTGAATTGTTCACTAATGTTATTCCTATTATAATTAAAATTTGTGAGGTACGGAGATTCTGTGACAGTTTTAAATGAACAATAAAGTATAAAAACATGTCATATACATAACAATTAGTTTAACAACTACTTTATAACTGTTTATAACAATAGTAGATATCTATGTTATTATTTACAATACAATTTATTAACTTTAGGGCGGCCATCGGCCGGTGTACAAACACCGATTCGAATGAAGTGTACTTAAATATTTATCAAGAATTCATAAAAGTTTCATTCATTGACATACATACACAAAATCGCGCTTATTACCGCGAAGGGGTAAGCGTCACAATGGGCTTCGTTTCACTTTGGGTTACAATATCATGGGAACATCGACGTGCCAAGTGGTGAGCTCATTGCAGCCATTGCATTCCCATGTAACTCGATGCAAGGTTCCTTTCAGTAAATAATTTCTTAACTAACAAACCACGGCTTCTAACATTCACA
Source organism: Chesias legatella (assembly GCA_947359385.1). Classification (NCBI taxonomy): domain Eukaryota; kingdom Metazoa; phylum Arthropoda; class Insecta; order Lepidoptera; family Geometridae; genus Chesias; species Chesias legatella. The sequence continues at coordinate 6,819,361 of OX375774.1, read as the reverse complement.
ATTTTTTTCGCTAAGCTAAATCATGTCATTTCATGCATATAGGTATGTAAAACTCTAAATATAAAGAATCACATTTAGAGTTTTAAATATTTTCTAAAGCAAATAACCTATTAAATAATATATTGTAATTTATAAATTATTTGCTTTGAATTATTTATAATTAAATAATTTCAACAAACGCTACTCGAGCATCTTCACCACAAACAACAGAATTATTCATTTCATTATAAAGTTTCCTCTCAAATGATTGGTTTTGGAGCCAAAAACTGTATTTTTACATAAACTTATAAAATTGCTAGGCTAGGTTTATACAAAGATATTTGAAGAAAAAATTCACACCATTTTTTTTTTATATGACGATTAGATTTTGACGTATTTTATAGTAAGCAATTTATGTTTCTTATGAAACAGGCAGAGATTATTAAGTTTATCTACCTTGAACACGACCATTTAATATGGTGTGAAATGCCGACCATGGACGTGGTCTACCTTTGGTAACAGCTGAATCAGTGCCATTGACTACACAAGCATACTTGGCGCGTCAAGCAATTTCACGTTGATTAAATGTATCTCTTAAGTTTCTTTGGTTATAATGAGTCTCATATATGCGACTTTGTGTGCACTGACAGACGCTCCATCGGCAACGCATTCTTAACCTTTTCCCCACGGAAGTGCTGCTCGATCTCCGCCAGTGACTTGCCTTTGGTTTCTGGAACGACGAAAAGGACGAAGAAGAAGGCCAATCCACAGAAGCCTGCGTACACCCAAAATGTACCCGCTGATGTCAGTACAGCCTGAAAAATATTGATTATAAAATTTAGATTATAGCCGGTTGTCGAAAAATCGTTTTTTACCACAACAAAATTGGCTGTGTGAGCTCTGATGCGTGACTGCAGTTTACTCCAGAAACACGAGAATAACTTGATTTCACTTTTTGTTAATCTATCAAAAGTCTCTATCTAAAATCATTAGCTTACATACAGTTGTCATGTCAGCTGTCATCTTTACTGCATTGGGACCAGTTCTCTAAGGAAAGAAAATACTCCCCCGAACTAGAAGAAGTACTATGACTTCATGTATAATGTGTATTTACCTCAAGAGCGTGGTAAGACTTGATGACAGAGAACATAGAGAGCAGGTTGACAGCGCTCGCCATGGCCGACAGCTGCGAGCGGTACTGCGTTGGGAACAGCTCTCCAAGGAGTAGAAACGGCAGCCCCCCGAATCCGAGGGAGAAACCCAGCATGAACACCACCAGACTTACTATTGGAAGGTATCTAGAAGGGAAAGGTAAATGCTTTATGTACAATGTCTATTCCCCTGCATGGAGTCCTGTCGACAATCGAGATTATATTATATTGGTGGACATTTCACACAGCGCCATCTAGCCCCAAAGTAAGCTAAGCATAGCTTGTATCATGGCAACCCGACAACTGATATAATACCTATTAACACCCAGACACAGAACAAACATTTATATTCGTCACACAAATATTTGTCCTCGGTGGGAATCGAACCCACGACCAAGAGTAAAATTTTGAGAACGTTGTATTGCGTGCATAATGTTTTGAAGCAAAATCCATTCAATGTTGAATTGATTTGAAACACCCAGCTTCAGATTGAAATGCGGGTCCGTTAAAGTGACAAGCAATTGCGAAATATCAAATTTATGAGTAACGAAAGTGTTGTAGTCCGAAATTCTAGAAAAATATTAAAACGGATATGGTTCAAAGTCAAAGTCAAAGTCGAAAACTTTAATTCCATAGAATTCATAAAGCATAAAGCATAAAAATGGCTTGGAAGCATCAATTATATTCAAAACATAAGGTCACGCTTACTTATCGCTAAGCTTGACGCCTGTTCAAACCCTATCCGACCCTCCATGGGGAAGAACAGACGAGAAAACCCCTAAAGGAAGGCTTCATTTTTTCGCGAGCACGGTCCTTGTAACCGTCTGAGTGCTTAGATCTATGCTACATTTATGACCACATAAATACTGATACCTAACATTATTATAGTATAGTATAAAATACTCACCCTAATAAAGAGTTATGCTCAAACTGGAAGTAAAAAGCTGAGCCCATAGCTGACATGGACAAACACATTATCGCGGCCGAAACGAGCAGAAGCGGTCTCCTGCCTAGCCGGTCCACCAGCATGGTGCTGACTGCGTTGCTGATTAGCTGGACGCTGCCGATGACGATGGTAGCTGTCATTGCGTCCAGTTTGCTTCCTATAATGAGACGACCTGTATCCTGTATTGTATTATATACTAGCGATCTGTTTCGAAAGCGAATGAATATACATATCATATTTTGTTACGTGGACACACATGTATTTACAAAAAAAAATATGTATTCTATCAGTTGTCTGGTTAGCACTAGCTATGATTAGTTTGCGCTAGATAGAGCTGTGTGAATTGTCCACCAATATTATAATTATTATATATTATTATTATACTGGTGATGATAATGACCTGCGCTCTTGAAGATCTCCACAGTGAAGAAGATAACGGAATCTATGCCGCTGAACTGCTGGAAAAACAGCAGAGCGAAGCCGATAGTCAGTGGCTTGATCACGGCCGATGAGAAGAATACCTTCCGGCTGAACAGTCTAGGCAGGCTCTCCGGATCTTCTGCTTTCCTGAAATATTACGGGAAAAAGGTTAATTTGACTGGCCTCATAGCTCAGTTGGTAGTAACTGTCTTCTGCGCTGTAGGTCGTGGGTTCGATTCCCACCCAGGACAAATATTTGTGTGGCGAACATATATGTCTGTTCTGTGTCTGGGTGTTAATATGTATTTATATGTATGCACTTAAAAAAGTATATAAGTATTCTATCAGTCATCTGGTTCTCCCATAGTACAACCTATGCATAGCTTACTTTGGGGCTAGATGGCGCTGTGGGAAATTTCCACCAATATTATATTATATACTATTATTATTATTTTCTTTAAATGCGGTGATGACTGTCGAAATGGTGGGGCCTGCACTCACTCATTGTTATCGTCTTTGATAGTCGCTGTGGCGCGCGCGGAGAGATGCAGCCACTTGATAGCCTGAGAGGAGTCAGCGCCGCGACTCTCCAACCACACCGGCGACTCCGGGAGCGGCAGCAGAATCACGAATAAAGCCACTGTTGAAGATGAGAATTAGAACCATGTAAGTACAAAAAAAACTTAATTTTAGATTACTACTATTTCTGTTGTTGGTAACAGTTCCTTCAGCGCTGTGGGTCGTGGGTTCGATTTCCACCAGGGCAAACATTTGTGTGACGAACGTAGATGTTTGTTCTGTGTTTGGGTGTTAATATATATGTAAGTATTTACAAAACAAGTGTATTAGTTGTCTGGTCCCATGATGCATACTTGGGGACTTGGCATACTTTTTGACTAGATGACGTTGAAATGTCCACCCATATTTATTTATTATTATAATTTATTTATAATCTGAAAAGCAACTTTTATGGTGAAACTTTGCACGTGAGACATTCCATCTTTGTCTGTCAGATTGTGAGTCGCACTCACGGTGCACTAAGTCGGCAAAAGATGCGGTTTAACATCAAGGTGACCATCACCTTCTGTCGCCATTAGCCACACAAAAAGGGTAGTTACCGCAAAATAGAGCAGAGAAGAAAGCGAGATATCTCCAGTGAAGCCAGTTGCCTGCCACGTAGGAGATCAGGATACCCAGTGACATAGACAGGGTAGGCAGGGAGCCCAGACGACCGCGAATCTCAGGATCACAGCATTCACTTACCTGCAAATAACATGGTTTAAAAATTAGCAAATAAAATTGCTCGTGCGCAGTATATAGGCACAATAACGCTGGAGATATACCTATATATTTTTTATATGATAAAGTTAGAAAGAAAGAAAGAAAATAACATTTATTTGTAACAACTTATTACAATTTTAGGGCTATACACAGTAATCAATAATAAAAAATAAAATAGTAATAAAAAGCAATAAATGAAACGGATTATTACGGAACGAGCCGACGGCCCACCTGGTGTTAAGTGTAACATCGGCCACAACTGATGCGGCTTGGGTCCTCCCCTACTAGGTACGACAAGACCCAAGTTGCATCGAATGATCCATAACTCTGAGAGGTGTAGGTGGAATGTCTCATGCGCCTGTAATTTCATCGACAACCACACCTTTCAAACATATTTAAAATAAACAGGCTCAGTTAGAAATAGAATATCCTTAATTTATATAATTAGAAACGGATTTAGTAAAATAAGGACCAAAACATTTGTTTACAAATCGAAATATTTCAACAGTCATTCAAAGTTAAGACCCGGGCAAATTCCGTACATAGACTACGATTTCAGTATTTGCTTTGATGAAACGCGGGGGCAGTTCATTTGTTACAATAATAAAAGCTACCCCACGCAGTCTTCGCACTAGCGTTTAGGCGATTCATAAATTAATCTCACCTTGCCATTTGCACGATAGAATAAGTTTTAGGTGTCGTTAGTGTTCAGCGGTTCTTGTTACTAAAATAGTACGGTAATGAATGAATAGACAACAATGAACGCTCATATCGTCAACATTGGTTCTTTCATTCAACATCGAAGCTTCAATGGATTGTTTGTATACATGTGTTGCTAATTATACGCATGCTTTATTATATTAGCACTGGAAGTTAACCTTTAGAATATCTCTATATTATTTAATTGGACGTAGGTATAAGTAACATGTTGTTCAGAATCATGATACCTAGGTATTTAAGGGCTTCTACAGAACAGGAGAATACTGAGGCACGCGTAAGCTCCTAGTTCGCGTTGAAAATACTATCATGTAAACGCCTTAGCGATCAAAGTGGAAGTGAATTCTGTCAATTTCTGCTTCTTTTCTTATTACCATTCAAATCTAGAACTCAGACGGTAATGCTTAAAGTATTGTTTTAAGTGTTAGTTTAAGTACTTGTTATGCAGAAGTTATGCAGATTTAGACTTACTTAGCGTAAACATCGAATACTCAGTAACCATACGGCATACAAAAAAAAAATACAAATTTGAACACACATGCAGGCGTTTTTTTGTCGTTCTGTCTTTCTTCTTCTCTGTTTCTGTTTGAAATTGTTTTAACTAATAGATGGTTAATAACTCACATAAACCTGGACCGTAGCTAAAACGAATCCCGCACAGACACCGGTCAATATCCTCCCCACCAGCACGAGTGGGAAGTGTTTAGCGAATCCCAGGACTAGCCAGCCTGCGACCCAGAGCGGTGCAGTCAACTGCAGCGTGCGGCGTCGGCCAGCGTGCTGCATCAGCGCTCCTGATAGCATGCTACCCAACACAGCGCCGAGAGGGGGTATAGCACCTGAAATTCATTGTGAAAAATATCGTGTAGTAAAAAAAGGTGCGGAATTAATATTACCAATTGCGTTTTAGGCATCGGTGTGATGGCCTCACAGCTCATTTCGTAGCCTTTTCTGCCTTCTGCGCTGTAGGACGTGGGTTCGATTTCCACCCAGGACAAATGTTTGTGTGACGAATGTAGTATCAAAAAAGGTTTATATCAGACTGTTTCCCATGGTACAAGCTATTCTTAGCTTACTTTGGGGCTGGATTGCGTTGTGTGAAATGTCCACCAATATTTATTTAATTATATAACTTTTTAAATATTGTCTTTCTTATCGCTGGATCTGCTAGGGTGAACAAGATTCACGCCAGTTAATCCGATGACAATAGTATGAGTAATTCATACTAAGAGACACCTATTTTCTCGTAATATTGAATAAAAAATAATATTCCTTAAAACGAGTCTATTAGATACAAGAACGTAGTAGAACAAGTATTAAATGATAACTAATTTATTTTATGGACATTATTTAATTATTATTGTTCTTGTTTCGATATATTCTACTCGTGGTTAGGAGATTTAGGTTGAAACATCGATGCACCATCATCTATATTTTTAGAATCTACCTATCAGGTTAATCTTCAATAAATCCATTTTTAATTAATATGCAGATTGCAAATTACTTATCTTACCAATCCAAGACTTCTGTTCGCTATGTGCTATGATATATGGGTCGTGGTCTTGCATCGAGGGTATGGCGGAGGCGGAGTAGCCCCGCATCAGCCCGATGATCAGAAACGACAGGGACGCGCCGAGGGTCAGCCATAGCTGCAGCAAGAGAATTAACGTGACACCCCTAGGATATGACTCGTCAGGACTTGGAAGGTTGTCTGGAAGAGAATGCTTCTTGGCGATAAGACCGCCCATTGTACTTTTATCTTTAATAGTTTTAGCTTTTGTACTTTATTTAAATGGTGTATAATAAAGAATTTTAATTCATTCATTCTTGCATTCATTCATTCATTCATTCATACAACGATGAGTTTTAACATATAAGTTACAGAGGTTCAGAGGGTCTAACTGATATTGTCATACTCTTTCCAAAACAGAATAAATGATATGAAGTGGAAAGCAGAATATTAAATACGACTGAGATCCTCCACACTTCAAGCAACATTGAATTACGCCCTTTCGCAGTGAGACATGAAGATGGAACTGTTTTTTGTATGAATCAATAAAATGGAAACAGGAAATTATATGACAATGATTGATAAAATTTGCTCAAAAAGTACTGTTGCCTCTAAAAGATCATAAAAGGGATATTTATTGTAAAAAAAAAACATCAAATCTTTCGGGATTATATACATTGTTGTTACTTTAACGTATGAATAAAAAATAACCTGACCCCGCATCAGTACCACCAATAACCAATACAAAACCAAATTGGTATAGACCTCTTTGGGTAGCTTCTGTAAATCAACAAAAAAAAATATTATATAATATTTATATAAATATATTATATTATATAAATATATTAAAAAAATTACCAACCTTATTTGTTTTGTGACCTGTGGAATTAGGTGCGAAGATTTTGTTCGGCAAATTTTAAGGTATTAATATATTAATATAATTACGTAATTAGTCAAAAATCAGTTGTTTCAAGGTCAGTTACCTTAACAGTTTTAACATTATTACAATCACCCATGTATACTCCTTGGAGTAACGATGCAGTGATCCATTTCTTTACTTCAGGAACCGGCCATGCGATCGCCTGTTGCCGAGATTGGTCCATTATAACGTAGATACCTAGTAATCTTAGCAGTTTAAAAGTCGTGCATGTAATTTCAAACAAGGATATGGGAACCGGTTCTATTCGCTTTGTGTGATTGTGATTGATGTCTCCGCGCTGTTCTGTGTCTCTCTCTATTGTCCTTTAGTTCATAAATGTGAGTAAAGTAGCTCGTAGCTATATATATAAAATTGGGACTTCTTGAATACAATATGGGAAGTCATATGTTCTATGTAAATTAATTATTTAATTTGAATAAATAACTTTACTGCACTCGATCGATAATACTCGTAACAAACCAGTCAAGGGTGCAACACCCAGGCAATGCACTCCAATTCTGCATCACAAATTGCTTTTTTTTATCTTCATTAGTTCAGACGTGGAGGTCTCGTGGTACACATCCTAAGTCTCAATCCGGAGATCACTGGTTCAAATCCTGACATACACCAATGAGATTTTTTTCTCGAAAAATACACAATTTGCAAATCGCTGTATACACATTCTCCTGAAGGTGAAGGGAAACAATGTGAGAAAACTGGCATATCCTAGAATCAATAATTAAGAGATGTGTCGTAAGGCTACAAAAGGAGCATCTTTGAGACGCACTTCAATACTTCCATCTTAATGTTTTCGAGATAGCTAGTGACACGAGTAGTAGGTAGTAATAATCAGTTAGGTAGCATTCGCATGACGCTATAAGAGCAGTAGAACTCACACCAAGTTCGCCTGGAGAAGTCGATGCCCATTTCTGCCGCCAAGCAGTGACGCATTCGCGTTACTGTGTTCGGGTTTGAAAGATGTGGTTGCCGGTGAAATTACAGGCACATGAGACATTCCACCTTCACGTCTCAGTTACGGGCGCATACGATGCGACTTGGGTCTTGTCGTACCTAGTAGGGGAGGACCCAAGCCGCATCAGTTGTTATGGGCAGAGGTTACCACTTAACACCAGGTGGGCCGTCGGCTCGTTCCGCAACTATATAACATAAAAAAAATAAAAAAAATTACGTTGCCTACTCTGAATACCTGGTTTTTTTTTGTTATAAAATTTGTTGTTTTCCTTAAGTGACTTTAATCACTACAGGTTTGATACTTGTCGGTATATATTATCGTTTTACGATATAAGTAAAAACAAAAAAAGAAGGTTGAAACACGTTTCTTGTATAGAGGACAATTTTTATGAACCCCACGGTATGTTAGAACTGTTGGATGGCCGTTATTATCTAATTGATTATATTAACGACAATCATTCAGACTCTATCGAACCAGTGTGGTGAAAATATTTAAGAGCGCCTCAATGAGGCTCCTTTCGGACATTTCGTTATTCAATTTGTGCTCATCACCTAAATAGAGCGAGATGGTCTCGTGGTGTGACCCCGAGTTTCAATCCGGAGGTCGCTGGTTCAAATCCCGACGTGCACCTATGAGTTTTTCGCTTGAAAGATTTAAGTGCGCAATACCACGTTCTCAAAACGGTGAAGGAAAACATCGTGAGGAAACCGACATGTCGTAGAACTAAAAATTCGAAGACGTGTATCAAGTGCACGAAAGGAGCCTCTTTGAGGCGCATTTAAAATCCTTTCACCACACTGGTTCGAGAGTAAGTGATATAGTGAATAGAATAGAATTGAACCTAAAGATCCGATACACGCTTTATCAAGCTCAAAATGGCATTTCACTCAAGCAGAGTTTCAACGCATGTTTCACCTCATTAAATGGGAATTACACAATCTTACCATGTTTTGTTTTCCGCTTATTTCTGTTTATTCATGTCAGGTGGCAGAAACAACACCATACCTCCAAGACTCAAGAACATATTCTATACTCATAACACAAAGTCTACTCCGGCTTGGGATCAAACCCAGACCCTGTGTTGTAGAGGCAGGGTAAGCAGCAAAAGCCACTGGGCCGTTATAATGGAGAAGTTTACTGTTTTCTTATATGTCTACTTATTTATTTATATTATAATTTGGGTTACAATTTAACACGTATAGTTAAGCTTGGTAGACATCTAATTTGCATGTAACCGATGATCACTGAGCCAAAGTTCCACTTTGCATGTGCACGTAAGAAGCTCACGTGACAGTCACGTGACAGTCACGTGAAGTCACTCGTGTGATAGTCTTCTTCCGGCGGTCACGGCACGTACCTACATTCTATTATGGGTAATACTGAAATTGCTACATCTAAGGTCATCTCAATGATCAATCTGCAACATTCATGTTCGCTTTAAACTGTAGCAATTATTATACTAAAGTGTTACGATTTTTACATATTCACATAACATTTAACCCTACCTTGTAAGAGGTTAAATGTATTCTGTATTTTAGTTCCCTCCACGTATTTTAATTCCCTTGACTTAACCAGTTATCTACAAGGAACAAGGAAAATGTATCACTTTACCTTTAAATTTAGTGCAAGCTGCCTTTGTGTTCACTTTATATGAATTCTGGTGTTCCGCTAAAAAGTATTTTGATTATTGAACAAAATTATAAAAAAAATATTCAGTGTGTTTGTTCCGCTTTGCCTCTGTATGGTTATAATGTTTATATAATGTTTGGTTTAGAGCAGAAAGTAGAAGCATTCTATTGAAATCGGTAATATCAGTAGGTATGTAGAACGGTATAAGGGAAAACATTACTGGAAACTTTGAATTTTGATACAGATAATTCGCATACTTAAGGCATATTAATTGATATATATATATATATAATATATAGTCTCTACAAGATCTGTCAATGTGAGCTCAAGGGCCATAACTCCTGGTTTATAGAAAAATGTACGGAACTCTGTTTTGGGATTTTCAACACGCATATGACACCTTCAGCTCTTTTTTATTTATTTTATTTGCATAGCATTATGGCATAATGCATACAGATGTATGTGATCCATGAATTTAAATTTTGGTATAATGGTCGTTATATTTCGTTGTGTTTAGTCTCCACTATAAAGTCACAATATTACAAAACAAATAAAACATAATCACTACAATGTATACCTAAGCCACTGATAATATAAAAACTAAACAGAAAGTGACCGACCCAAATCGCTTTACAAATAGTACCTACTAACTAGCTGCGCCCCGCGGTGTTACCCGCGGTGAATAAGTAATCCCACGGGAACACTGCACTTTTCCGGGATCAAAGTTGCCTATGTGTTAATCCAGGATATAAACTATCTTGGTACCACATTTCATCCCAATCCATTCAGCCGTTTGATCGTGAAAGAGTAACAAACATCCATACAAACTTGTGAATAATGAATAATTTAGGGGCTACATTCAATCTAGATAACTCAGTCATGTCCTACGTCATCTCGGCCCGCGACCTAAACGTCACGCGGGAGGGGACTGAGATGATGAGAGAGACGACATGAAGCGGGGGAGTTCGTTAGACGCGAATTTCGTGGAATTATTAGTCGTTATAAAGTTGTTCACAGGGAAGAAGCGTGCGGTCTGTGTTCGCGCGTACTATGAGAACGTAAACAATTATTCCGTTACGATTTTACCGTGCTCTCTTCGGTTTACGAGATAGTAGTCAAGCACCAAGGGAAATGTTTATCCGAAAATGGATCATAATATTTGAGACAACCATGTTAAAAGTAAATTAATAAACATCAGAATTTATTGAGCGTTTTAGTGAAGCGGTAAGAAAAAATGCACAACATTCGACTCGCAAGAAAAGCCAAGCATACGAGTAAATCATCAGGGAGGATCATTTTACGATGAAATTATGGAACGTTGCTACAATTTTTCAACATAATGTTCAGAGATGAGGCCAATTTTTAATTCAATGGTCATGTTAACAAAGAAAATCGCTTGTTTGGGTCTGAGAATAATCCCCGACAGAAGTACCAACGAAGGCTTCCTTATGGTGTATCGGCTGCATTATCAGCTACGAATCATAAACTGCGGGGCAACTTGAAATCAAGAATCTTAAGACAATCCAACAACAATAGATCAGTTAAACCAAAACATTGAAGTCAACGCCATTACAAGATGTCAAAGGGACATTACGCCTTGTCAAAGTGTTTTTGAGAATTTGAGAATCGGTCTTGAAATGTCAACAAGCTGGTGAAAGTCACTTGGACAATATAATTTATTAAATATAGATATGTAGTAAACTATCGTAATTTTACAACAATATTTTTTTCTACATCTAAAATTATTAATAATAATAATAATAATAGTTTATTATTCAGAAAAATTAATCCATTAAAAGTTAGTGACGTTATTAATAAAGCATTTGTATGTTTAATATTTATATTATTATTTTTTCATTTTATATTAGAATTAGGCATGCAGCTAAGACCCAGCCTGTACCTGGGCAATGGTAATGCCATCCAGATGCAAAATAAATGTAAAGTATAAGCAATTCTTAAGGAAATAGTGATCTCTTGCGAGGCTCATTTATTTCCGTCGTCGCGCCCGCCCTAACCTGACTCCTATACTATATACATTCTGAGGGCGCTATTGTATCGTTACCCATCGATTACCATACTTACAAGTTCAAAAAACTTATCGTTTTATAAAAATTAAAAATATTGGTGTACAGTTCACCCAGCGCCATCTATCCCCAAAGTAAGCTAAGCATAGCTTGTATCATGGGAATCAGACAACTCGTATAATATTTATATACATTTTTGTAAATACATACATATAATACATATTGACACCCAGATACAGAACAGACATATATATTCGTCATATTAATATTTGTCCTGTGACGGAATGGAACCCACGGTTATGTATTACAACTGCTTAACACCTTACTGAGTACCAACAGGTGATAAATGATTAAAAAATCAGAGCATAAAAGTTGTTATGTTACTAAGTGTAAAAATGTTGTTTACACAATACTTTACACCGTAAAAAAACATGATAACTAACCAATTGTTACCTGTATTTACTATTTGTTAGTATCAGATAGTCATAATGGAGTGGTTTATTTGTATTATTTGGTTCACAATAATTAATTGATAGTTGACAAAACATAGTAAACAAATATTTTATATCAATACACAGCTTAGCTTCCTTTACTTATAATATTTTCGCAAGGCGAGTTTAAGGGTACACCTCTGGCGACCTCTAAGTGCTCTGCGAAGATTCTGGAGCGAATTAACGGACACTGCTAACAAACTACAAGTATGAATAGGCATTTAATTAATATGTATTATCTTTTGCGTTATACTAAATACTATTTTGATTTTAATTCTTGAAAAAAAAAAAGAATGATAGTGACCCAATGATTCAATGACCTCTGAATAGTGAAATCCCTCGAGCTTTGGGAAGTAGATAGTTATTACCATACCAAAATATTTATTTTATAACCGATTAAACATTAATTGGTTTTGGGTAACTCTACACAAAATATCCAGACATGTATCAGATCTGCAACTCTTTAAGTTACGAGCATTACGATAGTGACTGCATAGGGTTCCGTATTACAAGAACCCTAAAAGACTATCGTCAGTCAAAAGGTGCTCCACTTAAAAGGAAACTTACCTGCTTCAAAAAAGCCGGCGAAATGTTTGTCATCACTAAACAATTTGTCTTCATAAAAACAATACAATTGTTTTCACGCACCGATCAGTTTATAACGCAGCACTGATTCTGTGTAAGAACTTATTTGCGAATATTTTTTTATGTGTATTTTTTGAGTGCGTGGTGATTATGTTGTATTCTGTGGCAACGCGCCCGCGAACCAATTTCGACCGCCACCGCCCAAGTTCTGAGCTCCACTGCGCTACGATGCTACTACAGATCACAATGAGCATCCGATCAGAGATGATCGCTGAAGGATTATTTTCATCAATCACATGACAATCACCACTGATTCTGTGTTGGTGTTTACACTGTCAGATTACTGACGCAGGGGAAGGGAGGGCAAGGATACATACATAGCCTGAATGTGCACTGAAATAACATATACTGAAAGAAGTCAGTTCAGTAAACGCCAAGTCAACTTTTATCATTTTATTTTGCTACTTGGTTTCACTTGACTAAGTTCTGTGACACAATCTATTTTAGTTAATACTTTAAAAACCATAATGATTACTTCGATCTGCATTAATTTCCATAGGTGTTGCTTTGTTCCAGAGGAAGGGCGTGGGTGCCGGTGATATTGCAGGCGCATGAGACGTAGTATCCCCGTCTCGAGGTGATGGAAGCAACGCAATGCGACTTAGGTCATCTCATATTTTGGTGGAGACGATTTGAGTCGTATTGTTGTAGTCTATGGGTAGCGGTTACCACTTAACATCAGGTGGGCCGTCAGCTCGTTTCGCCATAAGAATCACATAAAAAAAAGTTCTGAGATCGAGTTTTTCGTTGCAAAGCATCATCCATGGCTCACCACTTGTAATGTTTATGGTTATTTTGTGTAACTGATAGTAAAACGAGGCCCATGTGGTACTTCCTACCCCTTCATCGAGATCGAGCCTTATTCTCACTACGCAGTCTCACTCAACAGTTTAAGCCTTAAGAGTACTACACTCTAATGCAAGGCCTAAATCTGTTGATATAACTGGCCAGACATATTCATCAATCAGTCACTGGAAGTATGTCACACAAATTAAAAACTTATATCAATGTTATTGTAATAAATTATTCTTCATTGTAGAAAGTAAATATATCTTTAAAAACGTATTAATTGTTTTTATGTTGCTGGCACTTATAAACTGAGATAAAATATGATTATTACTTATTATTTTCTCATTGAAAAATAACCATCTTATAACAGACATGGTCTATAAACCATATTTTTTTGGTTTGCGATACAAAGTGGATCTTCAGTTATTGACTGATGGTCGAAACTATCAATTTTTATTATCTTTCAAGTCAGGGAAGCGCTCAGATGTAAATCCTACTAATGGTTCCTCACCCAAGTGATGACCTCCGTGAACATTCCCTTAACTTATTTATATTTCGAACTATGGTGGCTCAAACAAACAGCTTAAATTTTCTGTTCACATATTTTAGTTGGGCATTGCTATGTTGTTTTGCTGGTAACAAGTAATGGCTACGTTTTGACAGCGCTACAAGAAATAATGTCCTTGATTTGTTGAATAAATAGGTAGATACTACTAGTTCTTCACAAACGGCACTTTAATATATTTTGGTGATCAGTATATCTACAATGATATAAAAGAAACAAGCCACTTAAATTACAATCGCATTTTTATTTAAAATCCAGTTATAAGCTGCAAAAATCGTCGCATCGCCGCGGGGCTATCTATCGGCACCTGGAAAAATAAAAAGGTAAGCAATCAATGAAAAAAGGCTCTGTTGTTGAATGTTAAACGACTTTGTTGCTAAATTAGTGGTACCTTCACACTACGAATCCTGGGTTCGATTCCAGGTTTTTTGTGATAAAAAGTTCCGGAACGAATAGTTGGCGCATCTAATGTTATCGGTAACCTGAGCCGGTAAAATACAAAACAAGACTTGGGTACTTACTTATGGGAAGACCCAACACACTTCGTATTACACCCGTATAACCAAGGCCTTAAAGAAGAATGCCTCATTTGCCTGTAATTTCACCGGCATCAACAACTTTAAATGAGCTACTGATGGCTGCAGACATGTTTGGGTGTTGAATATTTGTGTAGTGAAGTTGTGTGTCACCTTATTTTTATGTCATTTAGGTGATAGAACGAGCTGACGGCCCACCTGATGTTAAGTGGTAACTGCCGCCAAAGTACGCGATGACTCAAGTCACATTGCGTTGGGTCCATCACCCCGAGACGGGGATGTTACGTCTCATGCGCCTGCAATTTCGCCGGCACCCACTCCCTTCCACCGGAACAAAGCAACACGAGTGCATCACTGCTTGCCGGCAGATTACCAGGTGTGGTGGCAGTACTTCTCCGGGCGAACTTAGCACTAGTGCTAATGCTACTTTGGGCTGCTCCTTTCGCACCACCTGGGAGACACGTGTATGGATTCAAAGGGTCAAATACGGACGCGAGCAACGTGGCCCCTGTGACCTGCGACATAATGATACCTTCGGGAATAGTGCAGCGGTCAGTGAATGAGGTTTTGTTTATTATGTTTTAATTACCGATTGACCAGCTGACTTCATCCAGTAAAACTTCAGCCTATCAGTTTCCCTGAAGTACCCTTCGACGAGTCTATTAACAACGAGAGTTTCGCGTTTGCTGTTCAAAAATTCGTCTTGGCCGTCCCATTGTAAATTGTTCACCCACAATAATTGACCTGAAAGAAAATGAATCTGTTAGCAAAAATTAACGAAATACTTAATAAATTATTATTTTATTAGCAGGAGAACCGACGTGTTCTTAATGGGAAGTACTGTGTAGATAAAGTTTTACATATTTTTATGGCCAACTCTCCAAGTTGAATGCACTTTCATCGCTGTGTTCTGGTTTAGGTGCCAATTGGTAAAATAAATATTGGTGGACATGTGACACGGCGCCATCTAAGTAGCTCTCAGCTAGCTCCTTATAACATATTTGGGGGGAACTTATCGATTATCAAAGTATAGTGTATAGTATAAATATGGACACGCTTACGCTAGACTAAGAGCCGCTTGTCGCGGTCGAATTCGAAAGAGACCCCGTGGCTGTATCAAATAATAAATAATAAAAAATAAATATTACTGTTCATTTCACACATCGCCATCTAGCCCCAAAGTAATCGAAGTAAGTAGCGTATCATGGGAACCAGAGAACTACACCCACACAATGTTTGTCCTGGGTGGGAATTGAACCCACGACTTACAGCGAATAAGGCAGGGTTATACCAGCTGAGCTACGAGGTCAGTCTACTAATATCAATGTACCGTCGATCCACTCTGGAGTACGAGTGGATCGACTATGCATTCGCACTGCGGTGACAAGGAATGCCGATGGGTTTTTAGTCGGTACCGGAGAGTCCGACAAACCCCTCCCTCCTCCCCTGTTCTCCCTGGGCGTAGGGGAAGCGTTAAGCATTTTCCCAAAAAAGATGAAGACCCACTAGCCCTGAATCAGTAACTGCCTCTCAAGTTCTGCTGCCGGTCACACCGTTTGGCTCTTTGCTGTAGATTTATACGTAGAGATATAACGATTTATACTTTTTCCAGCCCAGTCTGTGTTAATGGAAGAGGATAAGGCTTAAGACGACGAGAGACAGTACTGTATTAGCATATCAGCTTATCTGCTTGTGACTGTGGAAAATTTACCCTGAGCTGAGGACCAGTCAGCCCAAACGACATCTAGAATTCAAACTACGTTGGAATCGTTGCAGGCGCAAGCTTTCGCGCAATGATGCTGATCATGTGAAAGATTGTATTGAATGCACACGTACTTGAGTTATTAGCAATTTTATTATATACTACATATAATTATTTGTTTACCCGGTGTATTCGACACTGCGTCCAAATTCCCGTTGTAAATAATCACTTTGATGTCTGTGTTATTCAGAATGTGTTCAACTGCAAATAAAAAATACTAATATAAGCACAAAATACAATTAAAGCATCATTAAAAAATGTGTATAAAATATCGGTAATTCACCTCCCCCCCCTGAAATGAAGTTCTCTCACAGCTGAAAGTGATCAAGCTGAAGATGATTATCTGCAGGTCTTGGCCATTGGGACCTCAATAAGGACACTCAGCGTCATATGACATCGTCATAATCATCGAATAAAAACGACAATTTATCTTTAAATTAAATAAACATACCTATATCAACTGCTGGTATCATGAATGTGTCCCTTACAGCCGCAAGTGCTGATTCTCTACCACTGTCGTAAGGAACATCTGTGATGCCGAGAGCACTAGCCACCGTAGTGTCCATGAAAGAGTAAGATTCGAAATTCAAGGTGTTCAAATAAGACAGCTGTCCAAAATAGTCTACACCTGGAAAATAAATATTTTGGTAAGTTCTCGAACCAACGTGGTGAAAACTGTGAAAAGCTTCTTTCGTGCACTTGACACGTGCCTTCGAATTTGAGGTTTTTCGACATGTTGGTTTCCCCATGAATGTTATCCGTTTTGAAAACGTGGTATTGCATATAATTTTTCCAGTGTAGAAACTCATTCTGAACGTAAGGTAGGTGCTATGGTAGGCAGCCATGCGGAATTTGGAACTGTTAAATGAAGTTGCTAATGAAAAATTATGTAGGTACAGATTATTTGTACATATTATATCTAATAGAGAAAAAAAGGCCGACTCTAACACAATCTCGAAAACAACAATGCGTGTGAGTTTGTAATTGTTTTAGTTAATTTGTTGCATAACTTAAAAGCTCGTTAAGATGGGATTTTGGGAAACTCCATCCATCCCCAATGGAATGAAATGGGATGTTGAGTTTTGTTTTGAAATATAACCAAAAACCACGCGATTCCTATTGATAGCATGACTCATTTGCTGGTCTGCCCTTTGCCCTTGTATCTAAACAAGGGTTGACCCAAATTAGATAGGTGTTATCGAAGTGGCTAAATATTATGTTGCTGTAAAACTAAACATTGACACCAACGAAAAATAAAAAATAAAATTTAATCACGAAATTATTTCTAATTATGTTTCGGCTCTAATCCGTGCCTGTAAAAACTCTTAAAAACTTTATATATTTTTATTCTTACATAAAATCTGAACGGTTTAGTAGATAAACTTCTTTGGAAAATTCCCTGTTGAGAAAACCGGGGCATAACTTATTTCAATTTTAGTTTTTTTTTAACTTATTCGCTAATATATATATTTATTTACATTTGTTCGCCAATAAAATATATATATTCTATGAATATTTCAACAGAATTAACGTATGCATATATGCTGACTGCTTCGTATCTAAGTTTGAAGTACGAAGTTGAGGTCACAGGTTCGATACCGGGTCAAAGCAAACCTTTATATGTGGAGCACATATCTCACTATATTCGGCTGCTAAAGGATGTTTCTTTTTTGTAATTTTGAGCTTGTCGCTTGTCGCAACGTGTGATAAAATGGATAAATATCACCTTCGATTAGAATCATAAGACACCCATTTTCAGATTTGTGAACTGTCCAAAATGTAAAGTTGTTCTAAGTGTTGTTTAAGCATGTGATCATTACGCAATACGTTATTGAACATGAAGCCTTAATATTACTCAACTAACGTAGATTTACTTATGTAGAAGGTCAATAATCTTCTAACTATATGTACAAATATTTTGAGTTATTACGATTCATAAGTATGCAGTTTTGTTATAAAAAATATTCGTATATATCGTACTAATATTATGAACGTGAAAGTTTGTATGGATGTTTGTTACTCTTTCACGCTCAAACGGCTGAATAGATTTGGATGAAATTTGGTACCAACACAGCTTATATACTGGCTTAACACGTAGGCTACTTTGATCCCGGAAAAGTGCAGTGTTGCCGTGGGTTGACTTACTCACCGCGGGGAATACCGCGAGGCGCAGCTAGTCTAATAATATAGCATCTATTTTTTTCCAATTATTTTATGGTGTCGTTACGAGATCAAACATACCGCGCGTGGATACAGTATCATTCCTCAGCTTCTCGATGACATATCCCAAGTTGACAGCCACTGCGCCAGCCTCGTTAACGAAATCCCCCAGCGAGAGGTAACTGTCCATAGCCTGTGCGTAATTCCCCCGCTCAACCAGAGCGCTGATTTGAGCTGAATACGCTTCGATGTCGGCTCGACCTGTGTCGTCGACGTAGGCCAGTTCTTCGAGGTAGAAACCTAGTTTGGTGAGTGCTAATGCTGGAGAGATGATGCCGTTGGCTATAATTACTCCTTGCAAGTTGTGAGTGAATCGAACCTGCAATATTTATAATAATATATAGGTATAAATATATATAATTAATATATATATATATACTCGTATTGCTGTGTTCCGGTGGAAGGGAATGGGTGCTGGTGAAATTGCAGGCGCATGAGACGTAACATTCTCGTCTCGGGGGCAACGCAATGCGACTTGAGTCATCTCATACTCTGGTGGAGAGGGCTTGAGTCGTATTGTTGTTATCCATGGGCGGCGGTTACCACTTAACATCAGGTGGGCCGTCAGCTCGCTCTATCACCTACAGGAGAGCGTGGTGGTCTAGCGGTACTGACCCCCCGAGTTTCAATCCGGAGGTCGCCGGTTCAAATCCCGACGTGCACCTATGAGTTTATCGATTGAAAGATTTATGTGCGCAATACCACGTTCTCAAAACGGTGAAGGAAAACATCGTGAGGAAACCGACATGTCCTAGAACTAAAAATTCGAAGACATGTGTCGAGTGCACGAAAGGAGCCTCTTTGAGGCGCACTTAAAATCCTTTCACCACACTGGTTCGACAGAACCGGTGACTCGAATAAGAAGATCACCTACATGACTTAAGAAAAAAAATCTCTCCGTTACCAGGAGACTGTGATGTAAGTCCGCAAACTAAAAACGTTTCGGAATCCCTGGTATGAGCATTATAATCACTTGGCCCATAACATATATACTCTTCAAATTCTTACTTCAGGAAGTCTGGCGGCTAGACCAAGAGCGAGTTGCGCCCCGCTACCCTGACCGATGATATACAAAGGAGCTTTGCTGTAACCTCCGTGCTGGCGGTAGAACGACCTCAGAGTGGCGATCAAGTGGTCTACTGTAAACATAAACACGCAAGTGTGAATTAAAGTCACGCAGCAACGGACCAATATTTGAACATAACAGAAAATATTTATTAAACATATGTGAAAAGATTGTAAATACGACCAGCTTGTACTTTTTGGACGACAATAAAGCCAAAGAATCTTTTAAACGATAAGTATACAGTACATTATACTCGTATGTAAGTGATCTTATATGCGCTAATACACACCTAATAAGTCCCATTTAACGGCCCGAAATGATGATTGTAGCAATTATTAAGGTAACCAACACAATGGATTCGTTTTCAGAAAAAAGTTTCAGGAGCGGTTTTGGAAAGGCTTTATAGAGATTAAGATTAATATCACCATTGAGTTATTATTACTTGAGAACTTATAACATGTTTCAAATAGTTATCAAGCAAACTCCACAATGTCATTTAGCTGTCACTAAATTTAATGCAGTTGAAATTTGGTAACCATATTTTATTTCGTAATTTGTTATACCGTTTTCATCAAGAGTTTTCGGAATACTGTCCTCGTTTAGGGGTGTGCTGAAGCCGGTGCCAACAGGTGTGTCCACAAAGAGAAGATTGTATTCATCCACCTGAAAGAAAAAGGGACCAGTAGAAATGCTGTGCCAATTTCGTTCATTTCTGCACCAAAGTATGAGATGACCTAAGTCGCATTCCGTTGCGTCCATCATCCCGAGACGGGGATGTTACGTCTCAGGCGCCTGCAATTTCACCGTCAATTTATTCAATTCATATTAAGACTTCGCTGAGACTAAGTACTTCTACTCTTGTCACTGACTCTGGAACCATGGGGATGAAAGGTTTAAAGTTAAGATACACTTTTTAGAAGCCACATATTTTATTAAGCTTTTCGTGCACTTGAAACATGTCTTCGAATGTTAGGTACAAGCATATGTCGGTTTCTTCACGATGTTTTCCTTCATCAATTTTAGAACGTGTTGCTGAGTTGCATAACATAGTTTGCGACCAACTCCATAACCACTGGGCCACCTTTCAAACGCTCAAACTGAAGGCCCAGTGCAGTACCACGGTAATGATACAGGGTAACCTAATGAGAAATTCTAGTTATTTATATATCTGTTGGTTGATATTTGTATGTAAAGTACATGGTACATACCCAAGAGTTTTCTCGTCTATTCAAATTAAAGTCCAATGGTCCAAACATGCCGAAATTGGCCAGCAGGCTGGGCGGAAGGCCCACTACCCCGTCCAGCCACAGCAGCAATGGTTTGGTCGTAGCTGTCGCTGCTGCAGTCGGGTAGAACCACCAGAAAATATCACCGACGTCATTGATCCTCGTAAACGCTGCTGAGTATGTCACGTCACCGAAACCATCATTAGATAAATCTGCAAATATAACATACTAACAGATTATCCATATCTTTAACAAACCTTGTTCTGCCACAGGTGTTTTTTTTATGTAATACAGTTACGGAACGAGCCAACGGCCCACCTGGTGTTAAGTGGTAACCTCTGCCCATAACAACCGATGCGACTTGGATCCTCCCGTACTAGATACGACAAGACCCTAGTCGCATCGTATGCGCCCGTAACTCTGACACGTAGAATAGAAATAGAATATAGTAGTATATATATAATATATCTATTTCTATTTCTAGGCAGACTCGGTGATGCAGCAGCAGAAATATCAATCAATCGGTATATATCAATCGGTCAGTCGTGACCGTTTGAAACTAAACTCATTGTCAATTCAGTTTCAATATGTAAAATACATCTGGCTGCTACGATAAATGCGCAGAAGACGAAAGCAACATACATACTTTTACCTGTTCTTGCTTTAGCAATTGGCTGCCGTGCAAACATGCGGGTTTTAGTATCTTGCAGCCAGCTTGTAGGCAGGTTCCAGTTAGCCACTATATGTTGGATTGGCTGCTGCAACCTGGCTGCCTAAGTGTGGACGTGGAATTCCTATTTCTACCATTATGCTAATATATTCGGGGTTAAAATTTATCAGCACCCTTAAAAATTCAGGCTTCATCCATCTTCATGTCACAGGACGTCGAGCACAATGCAATAAGTAGTATGCCGTCGATCACAATGTAATGAGACTGTTTTCAATAAGTAGTGTACCAACGTACAGTAACTTTTTTGAAATAGTAAGTTTGTTGGGATACGTGCTACAAACAAGTGTATTAGTAGTGCGTTAATGTCTTTTGTGTTATTATACGTAACTATTCGACTTTGTCTCACATAAATCAACTTCAATCAACTTTTGCAATTGATTTTCCCCGTTCTCAGTAAACTATTGATAAAAAATCTAAAAGAATGGTTACTGTTACTCAATATAAATTTTACCGCGTACGAAGTACTGAAGTTAGTAACAGTAACTACTGAAGTTAGTAACAGCAACTACTGAAGTCAGTTACAGCAATTACTGAAGTTAATAACAGTAACTTCATTAACTTTTAAATATTCTGTGATTAAGTGACGCGCACCGTATATATAAAAGTCCTGACATACCTATAACAGTAAAATTAATCGGATCTCGAACCAGCCACCATATGAGCACAGCTACCCCTGCAGCAACAACTATGGATACAATCACTGATACTATTAAAACTTTAGTCTTCTTCTCCATATTACCTAACAATGACTGTAATTAATTTACGTTATAGTGCCGTTGATAATCGTCTTTTGATATCAATTTCATATACTGATAAGTCACATTACTGATAATTTTATGTATAACATATTGTAGATTGCCTAAGATTATCACCTGTTAAATTTATTGTGAAAATTATAAGTGTAAATAACAATCCACATGCACGAATGTAAAATATCTACAATTAAGGTGTGTGAAGTAAGCTACAATGTAATAGAAGGTCAGTTTCAGGTAACTAAATAGGTTAGGGTTGGCGCCCACTTAGCAACTGCAACAGTTTGCTTCGTTGTATGCGTTTTATGTTGAATTTATTTCAAAAGGTCGACCGAGCAAAAATAAATGTGCGGAAACGAAATAACAAAGTAAACACCTAATATATAAACCTGGAAAGATAAGTACGAGAGGACGCAAGTCGTATTGCTTTGTTATGGGCAGAGGTTAAAATAAAGAGAAGAGAGAGAGGAGAGGTTAGGTTGGTTTTAATATCACGTGGGCCATCTGCTCGTTCCGTAACTTTTTCACGTAAAACGAATACCCCAGTATTATAGACTTAAGATCCTGGCTGGGCCGATTTAGTCGGGACTTGCAATTCAGATAACTGATGTTATCTGAATTGTTATCTGTTTACTCAGGCTACTTTTATTAAAGTGAATTCACGAACTGAATTGACTGGCTTATAGCTCAGTTGGTTAGTAACCCTACCTTCTGCGCTGTAGGTCGTGGGTTCGATCCCCACACAGGACAAACATTTATGTGACAATTGTAACATTGATGTTTGTTCTGTGTCTGGGTGTTAATATGTATTATATGTATGTATTTACAAAAGAAAAGTATATATAAGTATTATATCAGTTGTCTGGTTTCCATGATACAAGCTATGCTTAGCTTACTTTGGGGCTAGATGGCGCTGTGTGAAATGTCCACCACTATTTATTTTATTTATTTATTTAATTCAACGCTAGCGCCGGGCACAGCTAGTGTGTATTAAAATCATCAACAAAAAAAAACTGGTTCAGTGTAAAATGTTTTAAAATGTTTGTTAAATATCTTGTATGAAGGCTTTTTGTGCAGCAAAAATTGACAGTTAAGTTTGGAGTGTTATTTCAAGTAGCTAGCAGATATCTTAAAAATTTAAATAAGTTTTATTCCGATTTAAAATATATAATAAATAATAATAATAATCAACCGAAGGAAGTCATGTCACGAAGAAACGCTTTAGTGCCGGCCGGATTGTCTCTGGGAACCTGCGAAAATACAAAACCATTAAAGTTCTGGAGGAGGATCTTGTAAAACAATAGTATATTTATAGTATAATTCACATCGTCGCGTTTTTATTCTCTACAACGATATTTTACAAGATTGACTGGCCTCACAGCTCAGTTAGTAGTAACGCTGCCTTCTGCGCTGTAGTGGGTTCGATTCTCAGCCAGGACGATTTGTGTGACGAACACTGATGTTTGTTCTGTGTCTGGATGTTAATATGTATGTATTACAAAAAAGTATATGAATATTTATATCAGTTGTCCGGTTCTCATGATATTAGGGGCTAGATGGCGTTGTGTAAAATTTCCACCAATATATTATATTATTATTGTTGTTGTTTTCTATGTTGAAAATCTCGAATGCTACGCGATGACTACTTACACTGTGCCCGGCGACGTTGATCCAGAAAAATCTGAAATTGCCGTACGCTTTGTAGTAGCCCTCCAGCTTTCCGTCCTCCCAAATGGGAAGACGCGGTGTATTCCTGTAAGCTTCAGCGCCGGCCCACCTCAGGCGATCCACCCACAGAATCTGACCTGAAATATTCCTGAAATATTACATCCGCTGAAATAGTGGCGCCCTCGGAAACTTGCTTCGAATTTAAGTTTTTTTCATCAATTCTCCAGTTATTTTTGGGTCAACCAGATTCGCGGATAGAACCCTAAGATGAGAAAAAAAGGATGAGAAAATTGCTAAATGAGATCCCATTAGTATAAATAAATGAACTCAATCCATTTGTATGCATTACTTATAGTTTATAATACAATAATAAACTGAGGACATAACTTATTTTATTATTTTTATCTGTGAACTCATCACTGCAGATGAAACAGCAATATTTAACGGAACTCTCCAATTATCATTATACAGTTTGTCGTTATATAATGTAATGATAATTGGACTCATTATGCTCAATAAGGTTGTCTTGAAGAAAAGTTCAATTCAAAAACTCAATAAATTAATTACTCCTAAAACTCACCTGGAGTATCACAAATGAGATCAAGGTTCCCGTTGTACTTCTGCACAATTATGTCTGTTTCATTGAGTAACTTTTCAACTGCAAAAATGAGGTGTCTTGAATAGTGGAACATTCGTTGGTAAATAAATAAATAAATAAATAAATAAATATTGGTCGACATTTGACACAGCGCCATCTAGCCCTAAAGTAAGCTTTATAAATAGCTTGTATCATGGGAACCAGACCAACTGATATAATACTTAAATACTTCTTTTTGTAACTACATACATAATAATAAATATCAACACCCAGACACATAACAAACATCTATGTTCGTCACACAAATGTTTGTCCTGGGTGGGAATAGAACCCACGACCTACAGTGCAGACGGCAGGGTTACTACCAACTGAGCTATGAGGCTGGTCAATAAGTAAAGAAGTACGAGTTTTCGACATCTCTACATCCTGTTTTTTTATTTTTTTATTTTACCCACTAAAATTATTGTAAGTTAATTTACGTCTAATTAATTTGAAATAGCACGTGTCACTTGAATCCATCATGTGATGCGTGGATTTATTAAATCCTTTTTTCATAACAATATTTAATTTATGGATTTATTATACTGTTATGTATCAAGCAGTGTTATGTTATCCTCGTCGAATTTAAAAAATAAAATGTTTTATTGACAGTTTTCAAATCAGATTTCAAAATTGTACTTCGTTATCTGCCATATGCTGGAGAAACTCAAAATCGTGTAAGAAAGCCATTGGTAGATTATATGAGAGCGTGGTGGTCTAGTGTACTGACCCCGAGTTTCAATCCAAAATTTATGTGCGCCATACCACGTTCTCAAAACGGTGAAGGAAAACATCGTGAGGTAAGAATAGGTAGATTATTCTGAAATAATTTATTAATTAGATCAGGGCAATCATGATCCGACTAATGGTCACCTAAAAGTATTCTTTGCTCAGTGAAAGGTTTACTCACTTCCGTCAGTGACTGGTTTCATGAAATCCCCCCTTAAGGTATCAAAAACCTGTCCAGATTGTGAATCCCAGACCACGTGTTCCGGTATCCCTAGAGCCTCCTTAACAATCGTGTTCATCAAATTATCGAGGACCCACTCATCTTGCCGCGACCCATCTCGGATCATCATATTTCTGGAGAAATCTGGATCAAAGCGAAATGTGATATAGTAACGGAACGAGCCGACGGCCCACCTGGTGGTAAGTGGTAACCTCGGCCCATAACAACCGATGCGGCTTGAGTCCTCCCCTACCAGGTACGACAAGACCCAAGTGGCATCGTATGCGCCCGTAACTATGAGACGTGTAGATGGAATGTCTCATGTGCCTGTAATTTCACCGGCAACCACACCTTTCAAACCGGAATACAGTGACGCGAATGCGTTACTGCTTGGCTGCAGAAATGGGTATGGTGGCAGTACTTCACCGGACGAACTTGGCGATAGTTCTATGCTCTTAAGAACTTATGAATTAAGTAAGTAAGTTCACTTAAAAATTTAACATTAATAACAATATAACCAAATCGCTGGCACTTTTTGTGATTATATAATGGAACTGGCAGATGGCCCACCTGATTGGTATTAACAACAGCAATGCAAATGCTACTGCTTGCGAATAAGTACCTATAGTGGCAATGATTCTCTGGACGAACACTTATAGAACACACATTACAGAACGTTCCAATGCTACAAAATATAATCGTAATTTGTCTGCTCTCTGTCTGTTTTATACCTCATAGAATTACCATATAAACGTATTACCTTCTGCACTCAGCATGGTATCGTTGATATTATTCGAAACGGTTAACTTATTAGTGATGTCATAAAAGTCTACGCTGGTCGTGGCGTCGAATACAGCCCCCTGAGTTGCACCCCACGCAAAGCTGGACTCCCTGTTGTAAATATAGAAAATAATGTATATTAGGTACATATAGTTATGAAGATTATAAAGCTACTTTACATTATATACCTCTATATATTGTGTCATGTAGGTGATAGAACGAGCTGACCACCCACCTGATGTTAAGTGGTAACCGCCGCCCATGGACGAGAGCAATACGACTGAAGTCCTCTCCACCAAAGTACGAGATGACTCAAGCCGCATTGCGTTGCGTCCATCACCCCGAGACGATTAGTTACACCTTGTTACATCAGCTATCTGCCAGTGAAAATCCCGTCAAAACCAGTCAGCCGTTTCGGAGATTAGCCGAAACAAACACATCTAGGTATATAATATATATATATATATTATATACCTAGTATATTATATATATTATATATTATATATAATATATATAGCACTCGATAAAAATAAATTAGTACAAATAAATTGTTTTTTTTATGAATGATACTTTATATCAAAATTCCAAGACGCAGTTAGGTAAGACAAACTGGAAAAAAGCTTATCATAACCGGTTTTATTGCAAATATACCTGGGCAACAGTTTTACCTGTACAGGCCAGCATTGAACAGGCTTTCCGCCACACTGGCGTTTGCTTGGATATGGTCGTAGCCCGCCTGATCTACCAGTCCGGCCGCCAGCAAGAGAGGGCCCCACGTGAGCGTGGCGTCCACGGGGGAGATCCACGCGTTACCCATAGCGATACCTTTCAGGTTAGATTCTATTGTACCGGCCTCTTCTGCCTGTAAATAATGGTGGTGACTGTTCGTTTTGATTTAGAATTGCAAGGTTTATGCTAGCCAAATTAACAGGAGCATAGGGTGCGGCCATACCAAGTTTTTACCTGTCATTCGTTAAAAATGTGTACCTATTTGAAAGAAACAACACGCTTCTGTCATTTAATTGTTGTATAGAATAATTGGAGACTTAAATTTAAGTTCCTTGGATTTTATTACACGGATATTGGGTCAACATGCATGTTACAATTAAACGACTACGAATCCGGAAAAATAAAATGTAGATAAATGCAAAAATATTACTACAAGCAACTACTTACAACTACCTACTTACAAGCAACTAACTAAAAATCTTTTTAAAAATAATAATGATCTGGCCTTTTTTCAAAACGTCACCGATTTGGTCTAAGTAGGTACTCCGAAGTCTTCCCCTTTCCAACGGTCCCATTCACACTCGCCTTATGCACTTGTTTCGTCATTCTTCTTTCATTCATCCTCTTCACATGCCCAAACCATCTAAGCATACCCATCTCAATCCTCATCATTGTCTTCTTTAACTCCACAACACTCTCTTATCACACCGTTCCTCACTTTATCCTATAAAGTCAACACATACTTCGCAAAACTCTCATATCCACTGCATTTGTTTTACTCTGATCCTTTATCTGCCATACCCAAATTTCACTGGGATATGAGCTGCTGTCGCTAACACCCCCTGTGCACGGCCACTAGTAAATGAATACAGGGTAAGGTACAGGTACAGGTTTCTTACCTCCCGCATACGCAGAGCCATATCCACGGCCATTTTGCCACCATAAGATTGACCGTAAATATAGAGAGGTATGCCTTTGAACTCCGGACTAGCTTCGTAAAACCCGCGCATCAGTTCAACGAAGTCCAATGCTGCGGATAGAGATTGGAGTCAGTAACAATACAAAGAGTTTTTTTATTATTATTTTTAAAATCTAGAGGTAACAAAAAATTTTAAGTTTTCCCATCATTATTTTGAAATTGTCTATGTAGCACAAAATAAACTTAATAATAAATAATCTGTAAAAATAATAGGTAAAATGTATGACTTAATCGGTGTTTCTTTGGGTAAGTAAGATACCTAGGTACTCACCGATTTCATCGTTGGTCGTTGTGAGTAAACTAAAATCATCAACGTAACTAAATCCAGTCCCCACTGGATTGTCGACAAAAAGCACGTTAAAGTTCTTTACCTGTGGAAAAAAAAGCTTTTTGTTAACAAATAATTTATGACATAAAATAGAGTGAGAAGTGTTAGGTTACCCATGAGGTGTCCCTTTCTTGCAGCGTTAAATCTAGAGGTCCTAATAGTTCGAAATTTCCGATGGCAGTGGAGGAGCCTCCCGGGCCTCCTTGCAGCCACACGATGAGGGGCCTCTCAGTGTAGTTCTCGACTTCAGCAGTTGTGTAGAACAGCCAGTAGAACATGTGGGCCCCCGGCCGTACAGTCACGTATCGATAGTCCTGTTTGAAGGGCCCGAAATTTCCTATGAAAGGGGGTATGTTTATCAACATTATTTGTAAAATATTGTAATAATTTCGTTTTTGTGCAGAGCTCGTCCGGAATCATTTATTTCCCTAATGCATCTGTTTAATGATATTGTATGTAGGGTTAGGGCCATTTATTACCAGTGCCAGTCAGTTTAAAAAACCTTAAATACTTGATATTCAAAATTTAAAAAAAACATTTTTTTTTTTTTTAAATCACTTTTAGTTACCACTAACTTCTAAACACAAATTGGTCGATTCAGTTACGGTACGGTAACCCTGGATATTAATTAATTTAAAAATATAAACCCATACAAATATTGATTATAAAGGAACAAAACTAACCGTATACAAAGGGAATGCATAGCGATAAAATCAAAGTTAACCAGAACATTTTAGTGCAAAAACAACTGATCAACTGAAAACTGTCTGTGGACTTTAATATCTCAATCAGTGATAATTCTTATCAAACCTTAACAATTAGCGGTAATCTATACATAGGTATGTATTTCAATCAATCAGTACGTTTATCTAGTGACCTATTATATAAAATTACCTAAATGGAAATCCAACATGCGGGTACGTACGACTCTAACGTCTAGGACAAACTAACGACAAACCGCAGTTTCGATCATACTGAGTAGGCATCATGAATTGGGTTTAGATAAACAAATATTTTATTTTCCACCGCACGCTTGTAGGCTGTGGAATAGGCTTCCTCCTGAGGTCTTCCCGACAAGTTATAACATGGGTAGCTACAAGAGAAATATAAAAAGAAATATCTCCAGGGTGGGCAACGCATCAGCATCAGTAATGCTCCCAGTGTTGCTGCGGCGACCGCTTAACATCAGGCGGGCTGTAAGCCTGTTTGCCTAAACATAACATTAAAAAAATGTATATAGATACCTACCGGTATCATATAGTTATATCGAGTTATCATTACATTGCCCTCTTATTCATATTGCCCGAGCATTATGTATTGTTTATATTATGTAATGCCCTGATAAATCACTTGATGCATGACGTATCGTTTTTACTTATGAGTATATTTACCTCTCTCCAATTAACATTTGCCTTCGTTTTGTCGTAATCGTCTAATGTAGGTACCAACCAGAGTATTTAGCATTTAGCGTAGCTGGAACCCGAAATGAAAGGACGCAACGAAGTGTCTACATATGTCAATGTCAAAATGTCAAAATTAGTATTCTGATTTTGTTTGGTTCATCAGTTGAATTCGGTGTTTTTGTCTCTCGTCAAAATGGAATGTAAGCTTGCTGTAACACAAGGCTTATGATTATAATTGAGTGTTTTTCGTTTCAGAATACTCTACAATAAGTTTGTTTCTGCCTGTCCTCACTAATGTATTGCGCAACTCCATTTCCCCAGGCCCGAGTTGTCCTGACCGCCCCTCCTGATACCACTGTAAGCTCGGGACTGTGGACGCGAAAGTGAATCAAACACTTTATTTTAATTATATAAACCGTGTAGAACACTCATAATCATGGCTGACATTCTTGATATACTGGAGATTGACTTGCCTGCCTCTGAAGTCAGCAGAGATAGCATAATCCACGGCGACAGGAATAAGAAGAAATATGTGACGAACAAAGCTGTGAAGCGGCCTGAGGGGATGCATCGGGAGGTTTTTGCGCTACTATACAATGATAACAAGGAGTTACCGCCAATGCTGCCCACAGACACAGGTACCTCACTAATATAATTTTGTGGATATATTTCTATTTGGATGTGTATGTTTGTTACTCTTCACCCAAAGTAATTGAACTGACTTCTCTGAAATTTTTATCATAGGTCAATAAATGACCTACAATAGTGTATATTTTCTACCAGTCAAAGCTGTGTTTATTAACTAGTTCTACTTTTATAATAAAGTTAGCTAATTTTATACTCTTTCCTACGCTAGGATCACTGTCACAGGTGGTCTGGGAACAAACAGCAGATAACAACAAAAATGTTCAAGTACCTATAACACATTTTATACTCACAAATTTTGCCACTGATGGGTGTTGATACTAAAATTACTCTGAAGGGATACAATAAACTTAGCTACAGAGCTTTCATATTAGTTGTATCTTACTGTATAGATATTATGACCTGATTTTATGGTGTGAAATAAATACTTACAAAAATCAGAAGTTCAGTCTTACATAAAGCTTTGCAGAATGATAGAGCAAAGCTATGAGCATAATCCTTGTTATGTTTATGATCTCATGCTAGCATTATCCATAGTGTAATGAGTTTGCCTCTCTTACCTCAATGCAAAATGTATAATTCTGTCCATGTTTGTTTAATTACAGGCAAAGCATACAAACAAACAAAAGCAAAGCTGGGTATGCGGAAAGTTAGGAAATGGACTTGGGCGCCATTCACTAACCCAGCTCGCAAAGATAATGCGGTGTTCTATCACTGGAAGAGGGTATCTGATGAGGCTAAAGAGTATCCTTTTGCACAATTTAACAAGGTAAAGGAGTATCTGATTGTATAAAATGATGATGTCAAATATTATATAGTACTCATGAATTTATTCACTTACTAGCTGTGCCCGCGACTTCGTTCGCGTGGAATAGTGACTTTTCGGGCAGCATATTTTGAATTACATATACCGTCGTAAAAATGTTCGCCGTGATTCTTTAAATTGACATAACTTTTTTATTTATGAACGGATTGACATGAAATAAACACTAAATGTTAAGTGAAGCTTACTACAATATATTAGTGAAAACCGTATCTAAATCGAATAAGCCGTTTCTGATATTAGCGTGCACAAACACACAGACAAACAGACAAACCGACAAACAGACAAAAAAAAAATTAATTACAATTTCGGGTTCGGCATCGATATAATAACAACCTCTGCTACTTTTTTTTTATATATTTCCATTGTACAGACACCACTTTTCTACAATTTTATTATATGTATAGATAATATAAAATATGACTTGGTCAAGCAAATTTATATTCAAGTACAAATTACATGCTTGTGTCCATATAATGCATTGAATGTATATGTACACAGTTATATCAAAATAAACTCCATTTTAAGTGATCAATTTACTACTATCAATTGTGTCGCTAGAACCAGTGTGGTGATAGGAATAATCTGCCTCATCAACGCTCCTTTCATATCATAGATGAAGAATAATTCAGTACTCTGAGTCAATTACCCTATGTTGTGGTTTTTTAATAATATTTTTGATAGGTCAAAGCATTTAGTATCTAATATCATCATCATTACAATTTAAGAGGTGAACTTTTGTTAGAGTGACTGATGCAGGTGTAATGGATTCACTTGCAGCAAGTATCAATACCATCATACTCTGAATCAGAGTACAACCAGTACCTGAAATCTGAGGACTGGAGTCAGGCAGAGACCGATCATCTAATGGACCTGTGCCAAAGATTTGACCTGCGATTCATTGTGATACATGACCGATGGGACCGGGCTGCCTTTAGGGACCGGAGCATTGAGGATTTGAAGGAACGCTATTATGGAATATGTGCTACTCTGAGCAAGGTACGCTGTATTTTATCATCAGCTTTCCAATAGTAACAATACAGTTATAAATGACAATTGCAATGTTTAAGTAGTTGACCTGCGGCACATATCTATCGAGATGACTTACTTATTAAACTACTTTTAATAGTATGTATTTCTATTTTTGTAGGTTAAAACAAACCCGTGGTCCAACACAGTAACAATGGTGAATGGCGAGAAAAGGATATACCACTATGATGCTGAACATGAGCGAAAGAGAAAGGAACAACTGAAAAGACTCTTTGATAGAACTCAGGAACAGGTAAGTGTAGCTACAATTCAACAATACTCCACCTTCACGTCTCAGACTTACGGGCGAATACGATGCGACTTGGGAGCTTGATGCACCTAGGTAGGGGAAGACGTCTAATTTGTATTGCTTGTTATATCTACAAGTTCTGTAACATTACAGCATAAAAAAGTCCCTGAAGAAAAGATTATCCCATTATCAGTACTAACACAACTCAGTTCCATTGCATAAATACACCTTTACACCAAGACTTACTCACCGCGGGGAACACTGCGGGGCGTAACTAGTATTGATATATATTATTTGTCAATATAACAGATAGAAGAAGAACAGATGCTACTGACAGAGCTGAAGAAGATAGAAGCGAGGAAACGCGAACGCGAGCGCAAGACCCAAGACCTACAGAAGCTGATATCGCGGGCCGACAGCGGCGCGCAGCCGGCGCACGCGCACCTCGCGGCCGCCGCCGCCGCCGCCGCCGGCGACAGCGCGGCCGGAGCCCCGCCCGCCGGCGCGCGCCGCCACGACAAGAAGCTGCACAAGAAGAAGATTGCAGCGCAACAGCGGCCCGTCAGAGCGCCTGAGGCTGTGGTAACTAATACACAATTTAATTTTTACAACGTGTTCCATAACATCAGTAGCAGTAGAACTTGTGCTAAGTTCGCCCGGAGAAGTACTGCCACACCTGGTAATCTGCCGCCGAGCAGTGATGCACTCGTGTTGCTCTGTTCCGGTGGAAGGGAGTGGGTGCCGGTGAAATTGCAGCCGCATGAGACGTAACATCCCCGTCTCAGAGTGATGGATGCAACGCAATGCGACTTGAGTTATCTCGTACTATGGAGAGAACTTGAGTGGACTTGACTGTTGTCTATGGGCGGCGGTTACCACTTAACATCAGGTGGGCCGTCAGCTTGTTCCGTGACTTCAATTACATTAAAAAAACTATCCTACTAGTCGTACTAATAAACGTGAAAGTTTGTATGTATGGACGTTTGTTACTCTTTCGCGCTCAAACTTCAGAATGGGCTTGGATGTTTTTTTTATGTAATTGAAGTGACGGAACGAGCTGACGGCCCACCTGATGTTAAGAAAAACAACATTTTTTACAATTTTTGTCTGTCTGTCTGTCTGTTTGTTCCGGCTAATCTCTGAAATGGCTGGACCGATTTTGACGGGACTTTCACTGGCAGATAGCTGATGTAACAAGGAGTAACTTTTACTTTTCCGAGGGGTAAAATAGGGGTGCGTGATAAAACTGAATTCCACGAGAAGTCGCGGGCAACAGCTAGTTGTTATATGCTATGCTTTGGTTCACAGACGGTGGAATGGTCGGGCATCAAGTTCCCCGAAGCGCGCTCGAGTGGCGTGTGGCTGCGCTCCTCCCGCATGAAGCTGCCGCCTGGCGTAGGCCAACGGAAGACGAAGGCGATCGAGCAGGAACTCAAACTAATGAACATTGGTGAGCCATCGCTCTCTACACCTCAGCCAGTACACTATTTGACAGGCCTTACAGTTCAATTGGTAGTAACGCTGCCTTCTGCGCTGTCGTGGGTTCGATACCCACCCAGGACAAACATTTGTGTGACGAGCATAGGTGTTTGTTCTGTGTCTGGGTATTAATATGTGTTATATGTATGTATTTACAAAAAAAGTATGTATGCATTGTACCACTTATCTGGTTTCTACAGTACAAGCTATGCTTAGTTTGGGTATATATAATAAACATACATACTATGTATACATACATAAGTATTATATCAGTTGTCTGGTTCCCATAATACCAGCTATGCTTAGCTTACTTTGGGGCTAGATGGCGCTGTGTCAAATGTCCACTAATATTATTATTTATTACTAAGTACACACTAACTTAATAAATTCAGAGTTTTTATGAGATCTTTGTATTATGTTACGTTTGTATCAGATTTTAAGTGTCAATAAAACACAAATTATTTGCAGACATAGCACCGACTCCGACGGAGGCGATATGCAAGCATTTCAACGAGCTGAGGTCGGACCTCGCGCTCGCTGTAGACCTCAGGAACGCGCTCACGTCGTGCGAGTTCGAGCTGCAGGCGCTGCGACATCAGTACGAGGCGCTCAACCCCGGCAAGGTGTGCCTACTAGTGCACGTATTTAACCAACTACAAAAAGAGGAAGTTATCATTTCGACCCGTATGAAGCTAGCTGTTGCCCCGCGACTTCGCATGGAATTCGGTTTTATCACGCACCCCTATTTTATCCCTCGGAAAAGTAAAAGTTACTCCTTGTTACATCAGCTATCTGCAGAAAGTCCCGTCAAAATCAGTCCAGCCATTTCAGAGATTAGCCGGAACAAACAGACAGACAGACAATTTTTTTTTAAAAAAGGTTGTTTTGGTATATGTGCCGTGTATATTATCCATATGCATTTAGTAAAAAGTCATTATTTTGACAATTGTATGTGTTTTCAGACATTAACTATTCCCTCGTCGATATGCAACACATCAACTGACAGTGAAACGAAGCCAATGGGGGAAATAATCGACGTTGTGGGCTCACCGGGCGCCGCCAACTCAACTATATAGCCATCGGCTAAACTTGAAGCGGACTTATCAGCCCTTCATAACATTTGACCCAATTATCGCCCTTTATTTTAACCGATTCCAGAATAAGTTTCTCAATTCCATCGTTTTTGTTATTATTTTTTACCGTTGATCTCTGTCATTTATAAACCTATTTTTATTTTATTTTAAAATATACTTTCAGATTGGTCCCATACATTTTTTTATCAAAATTGGTTCGGTTTTTAAATCAAAATAACTGGAGTAAATATGTCATCCAACTATTAACGAGGAATCATTCTCGTTAATTGGGTATGAAGTCGGTTTTTTCGTTTTGCTGTGCAGTTTTTTTTTATTTATTTAGTTGCGGTACGAGCCGACGGCCCACCTGGTGTTAATTCAATTCAATTCAATTTCGTTTATTTCAGACAACAATAAATTATGATACAAAAATATTTAAAGTGTCCATATTTGAGGGTTACATGTAAATAAAAATGAAATACAATATTAAAATTAACATTAAAATCACTATTTAAATAAAAATCACAATTATAATAAAAATAACAACACAAAAAACAAAAATACATTAAAATCAAAATACTAGGTTATTTTGATTTTAATGTATTCCAGTGTGATATCTATGTAACAAACACCTGTCAAGAGAGCACAATATACACTCTTGTCCAGTGTTCCATAAAGAGACAGTCAGTGTCCAGCCTCTGAGCAATGAGCTGTAGGTAGCTGTTAGAGCTGTCGCGCACCCGGCGCCGGCACATCAGGGACGCAGATCTTTTGCGCATTATCGCCTCGAATCCGTCTACTCGTGCGTCAGCAAACATTCCTGACGCACTGCAGAAGCGCGGCAGCCCCATCAGTACCCTGAAAGAGTTGTTGTACTGTATCCGCAGGGCATCCCAAGACTTTTTGGTGTGCTTGACCCATAGGCTGCACGTATAAAACGACTGGCAATAAGCTCTAAAAAGCGTCGTTTTTACCTGCCTAGTGCAACGTGCAAACCTACGGGCCAGCATGTTCGCCCTGATGGATAATGCCCTGCATTCCCTTTCCATGTCCTGACCATCTGTAAGAGAGTCGGTGATCCAATGGCCCAGATACTTAAAGCACGTTACTCGCTTTAGCTCGCTACCGTTCAAGAAAACTGGTTAAGTGGTAACCTTTGCTCATAACAACCGATGCGGCTTGAGTCCGCCCCTACTAGGTACGACAAGACCCAAGTCACATCTATGCGCCCGTAACTGGGAGACGTGAAGGTGGAATGTCTCATGTGCCTGTAATTTCACCGGCAACCATACCTTTCAAACCGGAACACAGTAACGCGAATGCGTTACTGCTTGGCGGCAAAAATGGGCATGGTGACAGTACTTCCCCGGACGAACTTGGCGTGAGTTCTACTGCTCTTACGTTACATTATTATAAGAACTGGTTAGTTAACTGTTGTAATAAGTGATCTGTGTGAATGTAAAGCAACTTTAGTTTCTACTGCCATTATCTAATTACCTGAGTGAAATGTTGTATGTAAAAACCATGTACCTGTGGTGAGCAAGCGTTTTCGAGCTAATAGACAATTTAGCTGAACTTTTGCTAAGCTGACGTATAATTATTTAAGTGAAAAAGTTACGGAATGAGCACCTGATATACTGTGAACGATTCAACATTGACCTTTATCAAAAAAAAATGTCCTCCAGATTTTTACATACCACTTGGGCACATCAGTTTGATACATAAACATACATTATATAATCCTACCAGAGTAGTCGTTTGTCAAAAATTAAGTGAAATTATAATTTATCTAATGAGTGATGTAAGTTGAAATGGAACATCCATTAGTGATCCTATAGAAGAAAAGATAGATGTTGGACACATCAGTGTTTAATGAAGTACCTGCCTCTTAGTACTGTAGTTATTCATTAGAGCTGGTTGTTGAAATTGATAATTGTATTTTAGTGGTCCATTGTCTCACTTTTTCGATTTAATAGCACTGCATACAACTGCAAAAAATATCTCTGTAATGTAATTATAATTACCTTGTTTATATTTCTAGCTTGACCTTTTAATTTCTAGCTCATTAAATAAACTTGAAAGAATTTATTATTTTATTTTTCTACATTTTGTGTTGATCATTTTGTATGATTTTTGTAGTGGAATTTTTATGTTGGGAATCGAACCCACAACTTCTACTAACAATGGACATCCATAATAGACAGGATTCACAGCTCAGTGGTCGTAACTCTGCCTTCTGTGCTAGTTTGTGGGTTTCATTCCCACATGGACAAACATTTGTGTGATCAACATAGATTTTGTTCTATGTCTGATTAATGTTTTATATGTATTTCAAAAGTATGAGTATTCTATCAGTTTTTTCCCATAGTGCAAGCTATGCTTAGTTTGGGGCTAGATTGCACTATGAAGTTCAACCAACATTTATAAACTCATAAAAATTAATAAGCATTTAATATGATGTCCAAAGTTGAATATTGTTGGGGAATGGTAATAAGTGATATTTTAGACCCTTTAAAAATGCAATGTCACACTCAAAATGAGTGACAGAGTAAATATACCTTTGTAGGTAATATAAAACAACTGAATAGCACTTAAACATATATTGGTTATACTATTTTTAATTTAAATAGCTCCTTTAGGAGCACCGTATGCATCTGGCATCCTCTCAATAGTATATTTGTGTTCAGCCACATACATAATCGGAACACCGGGAATCTTCCGTATTCTTCTTTTCAAGTCTTTGTCATTTGTCGCTACAATATAACATTTGTGCTGGGTGACCCGCTGTACTATGCAATCATCAGCGTAAGTTCCCTTGTGGAGACATGCAACTCTCTCAAATCGAGGGTCTTTTATTATTCTTAATGCAACTCTGTATTTTCTGCCAAGTTTTTCCAACTCCCCTAATACACAGTCAGTTATATATGGTATACACTTAGCATACAGACAATCCATCATGTTTTGAATGATGTCTAGTTTGTTCTTGATTGAAAAGTTTATAAAATTGGTATCGATTAGAATGTGGTAAGGTGGGCCAAGCTGCGTGTTGTACTGGAAGAATAATGCCGAACTTGCTTGCTGTACCTCCCGAACTTTCATTTCATGTGGATCTGGCTTCTTCTTCTTCTTTGGCTCGGCTCTCTCATTCTGTTTGATTCTAGAGTCGCTGGGGCTGATGACCTTCTTCATCTTTGCGAATCTTTTTTCGACGATCTTTCGGGTTTTCTTTTGCTTTCCCTGAAGAAAAATAAAGGTTGAGAAAGTAAAAATACAATAAATAAATACTGTTCATGCTGATTAGCTTACCATATTTTAGTACCACGTAAAAAGGTCTTCAATTATCTTAAGATCAGACGTAAACAAAACAGAAAACTCGCGCCTAACCTCAAATTTATAACAGCACGTCTTCTATCATTCTTGTGTGCACAATCAGTGTCAGTGTCATCAGCACACCGGCATTATTGACATCGACTTTGACATTTCAATAACGCCTGCATTTTCACACTTGCGAACCGTCTGAACGAATGGGAAGTTCAGCTATATAAATTCGTTGACTGGCGGAATGTTCACCGCTGAGTACCGTGTAAACAAAATAGTACACGGTCGCGTTTCCTACACACGACGTCAGACTGCGCTGCTACACTGATAGACTTTTAAAGTTAAATAAACTACATTTTTTCTGTACTATTGAAGTAACTCTTAGTAGGAACAACGTTTGCAATCGACAAATAATTATAAGACGGGAAATAATTCTTTCAAATTTAAATTTAATACTGGAGGAAAACTTATCTATGTGATGAAATCTAATATCAGTTATCAATATACAACTACCGAAATTTTCCACACGTTCATGTTTGTGTGCATTCTGAGCGACTGTAAATCAATTCAAATTCAAATTATTTATTGCACTATGTTGTTACAAAGATCTTATTATAATTATAGGATACAAACATAAACCCTGTTCGGGTATAATAATAATTAAAAAAGAACAAAAAATTCTCACAATTTCGTGATCACAGTAGTACCACAGTTATTACATTATAAATAAATTTTCATTTTACATTGTACAAAAGCTCTTTTGGCGTTTATTCTTCTACAATATTATTATTATTGATTGGCTTATTCGCAGAGATCGGCTAACGCGCACGCACGAGTGGAACACGTTCATGATGTGTGGACAGCTTAAGTGCCATAGCCGGGCCAAAACGGAACACGAACCGATAAAAAAATGTTCAATCAGAACGTCACACATATCACTGTCACATTACGCGTAGTGATTTGATTAATCTTGCGTTAATTTTTGAGAATGTCTTCTCAATTATCCGCAATAGAACTCCTCAAATTAGGAGACGAAGGGAGAGTAAAACCATGGGCTAACTATTACTGGTCTCAAATTCTGGGTGTTACCCTCGGTGTCTGCACGGGAGCATTCTTGAACTACCAAACCAGAAGACCTCCGTTCAGCGGTACATGCATTACATAATTTTCCAAACAAATCACTCGTTCTATGTACTTCTCTTGAATTCATTCATAATTGTTATATTTAACTATAGCAAATTTTGTGGTTGTTCGCAGGCATCCAAAAACATGTGTTTGCTACAATTGGGTATACTTTAGTTCTGACTTTCGCTCAGAGAAAACGTGATGAATATTTTGCCGAGAAAGATGCAGTATACAGACATTACGTTGAACTGCACCCAGAAGATTTTCCAGTACCAGGTAAATATTCGTGCATGTTGTAGCCCTCAGTAATGATTATGGAAGCCCTAGGACAACAAGGAATTTCGTATGACTAGCAGCCCATGCTGAAAATTGACCCACTGCAGCTTTGGCTGTTTGTTTTAGAACGATTAATTGAAACTTAAGTTTTAACTTAAAGGGTTCAAGGAATAATAAGGAGGGATAGCTTTAAATATTGTTGTGTCTACAAAATAGAGGTTTCTGTAGAAAATGACTCAATTTTGTTTTTATTTCCAGAACGCAAGAAGATAGGAGACATTTTGGAACCGTGGATCCCAATTCGTTAAATAAATTTGATTTAGAATCTAGAACATTATAATTATAAAGTGAGATAAATGAAACTGTTGATATATTTTAATATATTTTATTCAATCATAAAACAATGCTTGTTAAATACAGTCATTAGCATCACTGAGAAATGAAGCAAATGTTTACAACAAAGCAATCACCCTAAATTAATCTATTCTGATTCCAAGTGCAAAGACCATTCCAAGAGCTCCCAAAGATTTTCATTATTATATCACTTGACTTCTTAGATTGACAGCAGAAGCTATGAAATAAATAAATGTTGGTGGATATTTAACACAGTGCTATCTAGCCTCAAACCAATCTTACAGAATAATTATATACTTTTTTGTAAATAACTTATAGGAAACAGAACAACCATCTATGTTTGTCCAGGGAAGGAACTGAACCGATAACCTGCGGCGCAGATGGAAGTGTCACTTCCCACTGAGCTGTGTGGTCAGACATTATTATTATTTCCTCACTATCATTAACTAAGACTAAAATCAACAAAGTCCTTATGACCTTTTATTTTTCCCAATTATCACAATGTCAATGGAAAATTGATTAAAAAATAATTAAATGTTAATGGCCTAGGCTATGCCATATGGTTTGGCAACTGAGTTCAGACCTTTGTGGCGAAGTGCATAATGCTGAGACAGCTCTGTAACATAATCAAATCCTTCTCCACATATTGCACAACTATGCAACGATTTAGATGGCAGAGTATAGTGAGTAAACACATCTTTACGCTGTTCAAAAGGAAACATAGGTTCTGGTATACTGATATTGGGTTTCTCACTAATCAAATGTGGGATCAAATGGGTAGAGTCTTTAATTGGAGGTGGAGCGTCTTTCCCATCAATGCTGATGATGTCAATGTTGCCAGTATTGTTGAAGTTGTCCTGAATTTTGGGCTCTGGTTCTATTTGGTGTTTTTTGATTTTGTGCAGTTTCTGAAAGGAGAACAAAAACATCACTCATGTACTGTTTTTATTAGAATGTAGTTCTATCGATTTAACTCACTGGTACTCTCAAACCAGTGTGGTGAAAGAATTTTAAGTGCACCTCAAGAGGCTCGTTTGCTGCACTTGACACATGTCTCAGAATTTTTAGTTCTAGGACATTGTTATATAATGTAGTAGAAACATATAACAATGCACTATATAATGCTTAATGTAAATTGATAAAGCAAGTAAGTCTTGCTTGTCTAGTCATGGGTTAGCCCCAAAACATAAAAACATGCAAAAAGTTTGTCTTATATTTGTCACTCGAAAACCATCTCACAACATGTTTAGTCATGTTTTTGTTGATATTTCCAGTGTAATACAATTATGAAAAAAAAACCTGTGTTGTTTCAATATTTATAGAGATACAGACAGGGACCGTGTTATGCAGAAAGCAGCCATGTGGGGAAAAGTACAAACGGAGTTATAAGCATTTTTCTGTCGATGATTGCACTTCGGTTATGTACTGATTCATAAATTGTATTGGCTCATATCTCCGTGAAAAATAGAGATATCGACATGGCTGTCTTTGTAAAAATCGATCGTCGAAATTAGTATGGCCGCGTTTGTAACTTATTTTTGGAAAAATACCATATGGCTGCTTTCTGCATAACTAGGCCCAGATATATAATTAATGATTAGTACGAGTCTAAACCTATGAAATAGCAAACAAGTTGCACTCCATCAAGTTGTGTGACAGAGCATATAAAACATGTTTCAATACATTGACGGAAAATATAGATTCCAAAATGTCTCATTGTAAGCTAAAGTTCGCCACTACGCACATAAGATGCGACTTGAGTCTTTTCGTGCCTAAGTAGGGGAGGACCCAAGTTTTATTGCTTGTTATGGACAGAGATTACCACTAAATACAAGGTGGCTCATCTGCTCGATCCGTGACTTAAACACAAAAATATTAAGGATACATTAGTAATGTAATGTATGCCACATACGAGATCCCTGGCGTGTATGTAAGCAGCCCCGCACAGTTCACACTTGAAGTTCCTCACACCCCTGTGCTTGCTCGTGTGCCGGGTCAGTTCGCTCGACGTGATGAACGATTTGTTGCAGATTGTACAAACCTGCAAGCGAATGGGGAGTTATAATATTTAAATCACATGCCCGATAGTTAACAGATACATAATAATAGACCCGAGAAACTTTATTCACATCAATACGCCTAGATTAGATTTTAACATAATTATAATTTATTATTTCACATATCTTTTGCACAATAAATTCTTATAATTAACTAGCTGTTGTCCGCGACTTCGTCCGCGTGAAATTCGGTTTTATCACGCACCCCAATGACATTCTAATACCCAGGACAAATCACGTCATACAAATTCAAAGCCAAAATGTGGCACACGCTTCTAATTTCACCATGCGAAGCATCGACTGTTGTTTCGATTGCTGTGTTTTGCATTGCCGCTTACGCTTTGGTCACATAAAATACTCTCGGTGCTTAAGCATTAATGTACAACAATTGTCTAGTCGAATCTTCGCATGGTGAATTTAGGAGCCGAGCCGAACAAAAAAGCAACAGAGTAGTATCGGGCAGTAAATGTTTTATTACCAATTTATGCATTTCGATTAAACCTTTTTAATGTATTTGTATTATCTATTATTTATGGTACCTACCTATTATTTATTATTGAAATAGATAAATTATGTATGAGAATTTAAGTGACTTTTTATCATTGGACGATATTTTTATCATTTAGACGATTTAGAGTTCAAGTACCATTAGAGGTTTTGATGTTTTGTATGGGGACAACATTTTTAACTATTTATGTTTTTCGCTATTCTCTATTTGTGTGTGTAAGAACTTGTTTTTAGATTTTATAATTTCTTGCTCAACCGCCAGTACACTAGGTTTTAGGACAGATAGACAGACAGACAGACGGATGGACAATCGAGTAATTCTATAAGGGTTCCGTTTTTTATCCGTTTTTTCCTATTGAGGTGCCGAAAGAAAAAAATTTTTTTTTTATGTATTATTTATTTTTATTTATTAAAACAGAAAATCTGATCATAAGATACTAAATGCCCTGAAACAAATTCAATTTGTTAAAAACTTGTCTTTTAGACTTAATTTTTTTCTCCATGGTATCCTTCTTGCAAATGTAATGTAGACGGACATCGACATATTTCTGTATGATGGCTTTAGTCAAATCATATATATGATTAAACTGATCTTTTGTGTGTGCATCAATTTGGTTAAATATGCTGATATTCAAAAGTGACTGTATTGTAGGAACGTGAAAACCATATTAAAATTAAATTGGATTCGAAAATTGTTCGAATAAATACATTTTGAAAAAAGTAAGAAGTGACAAAATTACAAGTTCTTTTTCAAAACAGAATACTACACGAACACTAGAAAATAAACATCTTAGCTAATTCATCAAAATCACTTTATAACAAACAATAGCCTAACCTAATTTAACCAGATAAAACAAAAAAAGGTAAAAAATAATGTTTAACCAGTTCCGAAAGTAATAACAAAAAATAGCGTCTCCATTGTCTTCATAACTGACTATGTTCTGGGTGCGATGTTTCGGCTGTTTCTTTCTGACGCGCGAGTTAGAAGGAGAAGAAAATATGTTTAGATGTTTGTGATAATTTAAACTGTTTTTTGATTGTTTTACTAAATAATTTACACATTTTCGTGTGTTATTTTACATAATTAAATTCAGCTTACCGGTGATAGGTCACACCATCTTTTTTTTGAGTTGTTAATGTATTATTTTGGCACTTTTTTATTGCACACTTCGACATCCTTACTGCTTAGTAGTCTACGCGCGACTGAGGCAAAAGTGTGCTTAAAATTGATTTAAGCACAATTTTGCCGTGCCGTTTTCAACGCGCCGATGCGATGTCCTGGGTATATAGAATGTCATTGACGCACCCCAATTTAACCCCTTTGGAAAAGTTACCTAAGTTACTCCTTGCTACATCAGCTATCTGCCAGTGAAAGTCCCGTCAAAATCGGTCCAGCCATTTCAGAGATTAGCCGAAACAAACAGACAGACAGACAAAAATTGTAAAAAATGTTGTTTTTGGT
Source organism: Chesias legatella (assembly GCA_947359385.1). Taxonomy (NCBI): domain Eukaryota; kingdom Metazoa; phylum Arthropoda; class Insecta; order Lepidoptera; family Geometridae; genus Chesias; species Chesias legatella. The sequence goes on along the minus strand of OX375774.1, from coordinate 6,775,159 downwards.
ATGTACCGTGTATACATCCATATGCAATTAGTAAAAAGCAGTTATTTTAATATTACAAACAGACACTCCAATTTCATTGATTTGTATAGATTTTGCAACCTGAATTTTCAAATACATAATTAATAATTCTGAAGTAAGATTATATGTTTAGTATATAATAATATGTTTAATTTAGGTAATGATACAATATTTGTATCATGCCGCATCGAACCCGCGACCGAATCAATCAATTGAGGCAAGTTGCGAAGTGAAACTGATCTCTCGCATCTCAAACACTTACGTGATCTCTTTGTCCTGTGTGAATTTTTAGATGAGCGTGCAGATTCCCTTGCGCCGAAAACCGCTTACTGTGAAACAATAATGTTGTTCTTAGTGGAAGCAAAACAAGCGCGGTGGCGCGGTGGCCCAGTGGTACAGACCCCAAGTTTAAGTCTGTAGACAGCTAGTTTAGACTGACGAGCATCAATGAGTTTTTCACTTGAAAAATTGATGTTCGCATTATCTTTCTGAAAACGGTGACGGAAAACATTCTGAGGAAACCGCCATGTGGTAGGTCATCGACATGTTTTGCTTCTGAATATCAGTTTACCCGCTTGGGCAGGAACGATTTAGAAAGAAAGAAAATAACATTTATTTGTAACAACTTATTACAATTCTACAGAATAATCACAATAATCAATAAAAATAATTAAAAAATAAGAACAAAAAAGTAATAAATTAGTTACAAAACGGTGTCTGCCTCAGCATGTGCTGGTTGTGTGTAACAACCAGCGCTGGTCTTCCGGTAGACCCGCCTAGTGAGATCACGGACAAAAGTAACAACGCAAAAAGTAAAGTAAAAACGCACATAAACAATAGAATAAAAATACAATTGGAAGATGAATGACGTAAATATTAAGCTAATCATATTGAAAACAATTATCAAACAAAAAACGACACAAAAGACTTATAGAATAATAATAATAATAACAAAGAGTAAATCCTATAAATAAAAAAAATAAAAAACTTATCAATTATATAACGATTTAGACTTCTTTCATATACAGTGGACCCCCACACACAGTGGACAAACATTTTGCATGGCAGTGTCGAATTATCGCATTTTTCGGATTATAGAGTACTGCCTAAGACCCCCTATAATCCGGAATTTTTTACAAAAGAGTACCTTGTATTCCGACAAATTACAGATCCAATGATAAGATTCTATATGGTTATATTATGTATATATGTACTCTGAAGTACAAATCATACTTCATTATGTATGTCAAATTTAGTAAATTAAACAACACAAAAGAGAGCTTACGTTTTATTATAAAATTAACGTCATTAATGCTATAGAACTCACAAAAAAATATGCAATAATAAATGTAATAGACCATGTCGGATTACCGGGGGTCCACTGTAATTAGAAGCTTAAAGCGGGACATTCCCGTGAAAGAAATGTTTCTTCTTATGGTTAAACTGACAAAATGTAATTAAATTGTTGTAATACCTGCAGACTTCGCACTGGAATGGCTTCTCTCCTGTGTGCACCCGAAGGTGTATGGTGAGGTTGTGTTTCTGTGTAAACTGTCGAGGACAGTACCCGCATACAAACGGCTTTACACCTGTGTGGGTCCTGAGACGAAAACATTATTCAATCTTACTAACAAAAATTGTAGCGAGTTTGTTACTGCATTATCCCAAAAATACTCACTGACTGGCCTCACAGCTCAGTTGGTAGTAACCCTGCCTTCTGCGCTGTAGGTCGTGGGTTCGATTCAAACCCCAGCACAAACATTTATATGACATTTGTTACATTGATGTTTGTCTGTGTTTGGGTGTTAATATGTATTATATGTATGTATTTACAAAAGAAAAGTTTATAAGTATTATATCAGTTGTCAGATTCCCATGATACAAGCTATGCTTGGCTTACTTTGGGGCTAGATGACGCTGTGTGAAATGTCCACCAATATTTATTGTATTTTATTTAATACTGAATCGTTGGCTGAAACTATCCCATGGTGATTATAAAATGGACTCTTGGTTTCTATTTACCTGACATGCATTTCTAGTTGTGCCTGACAACGAAATTGCTTATCACACTCATAACACTGGTGGATTGGTTTCGGTTTCGGTTTGGGGCCCCTTTTCAACTTTTCCACTTCGGGTTTTCTCTTGTAGTTTGAACTTGACTTTCTCAGCTGAGATGCCTTGCATTTGCTGTGAGAAAAACTATAAAGGTACTACATAATTATATCCCTTTAAGGAAAATATTGTTAATCAAACTTACAAATTACCATTTTTTGATTATTGTTGTACAAACAGGGGTCTGTAATAAATAAATTACTGTTATTAATAATGATTTCAAGGAATAGGCTCTTTCTGACTGGTATCACAGCTCAGTCAGTAGGAATTCTGCCTTCTGCGCTGTAGGTTGTTGGTTGGATTCCCATCCAAATAAAACATTTGTGAAATGAACATAGATGTTTGTTCTGTGATACTTAGTGTATATTATATTAGTATACTTAGCTGTGTATACCTAGTACAAGCTATGCTTAATTTAGGGCTAGGTGGCAATGTGTGAAATGTCCCCAATATTTTTTAATGGATATATACTGTGGGTACAAATTTTCTAGATTTTTGTCAATTACATTAATTATAATAGTTGCTGGCACACCCTCATTTCATATAGCGTAGGATTGTAAGGTCATTAGTTACACTCACAAGTTCCATTAATAAATACTCACAACAGGATCAGTCATAACAGCTACATCACTGAACCTGTAAAATGAGAATGTCAACATTAGAGAATATTATTTTGATTGATATTTTATTAACCTTATTATCAGAATTCATAAATAATGTCTATTTTTACAAATGAGTATAGGAGATTATCCTAATTAATGAACTTTCAGTTGACTACAGGCTCTTAAAAATAGCCTGTATCACAACATCCTTACGTGGGTATTTTTAAAGTAAATAACTGGAGAAGGAATAAATAATTAAATAATTAACTAATAAAATGAAATTAATCCCAAAATTACTCATTCCTGTACCATATACGATTTGTTTTATCTTATACCTGTAGTAAATAAAGGATAAAAATACATCACTTGCTTAGAATTTCAATTAGGTAACTTGATCTTAGGCCTATGATTCGGCATAGGTACTCACTTGCTTAGCCTTAATCCTAGGTATTGTCTTAGTCGTAGGTCTGCACTCTCACATGACTGTTTGAAATGGTATGCAATGCCCAGCTTATACATACAGTTGCTACACATCTGTTCTGGTAAACCGTCATCTCTTGTTATCTGTGAAACAAATACATATGACGCAAAATATAATAGTTTTGGTCAAATAACCTTTATAAAATGCACACTAAGACATGACAAAATTTGACTACATAAAAGTATCTCATGAATAACACAGACCGAAACATTGTTCAGTCTAATGTCCCAGTATTTTTTATTTCATCATTAAATAATTTTGTAAGTGCCATTTTAAAAAAGATTTCTAATTGGGTTCAGAATATGAAGATAGCGATTGGAATTTGCCATAAAACTTACCTTCACATTGCAACAGTATTCAATCATATCGCACATAGATATGTTGAAGTTCTTGGTAAATATAGAGGAGAGTACTCCCTCTTCTAAGCAAATTCTACATATTTTATTCATATTTTGGACTCTTGACTAATAATGATCACAATTTCTAATGTTAAAAGTTGCAGTTTACTAGTAAGGATGCGGCTGCCCGGATCTTCGTATTCTCTCCAAATGCAATTCAAATAGTAGTTTATTGTTGTGGAAATAGTTGCTTTGCGATGAATCAATCCCTGGATCGTAACTAGGAGGATCAGACGTTATAGGGACTGCCGCACCTAGATGCGACCCTGACGAGAGGTTGTTGATATGTAGGTTGTTTATTCTTTTCGACAATGGCATAAACTCGCACGAATTGTCCTCTCTAAGCCTTTTTCTGCAACAAATTACGAGTTCAGTGAGATATATGGTAGATATAGGTTTTTGATGTTCATGATAGGAAACATTATCTAGGGCGGGGACGCTCAGCAAGTAATTAATATATTGTACTAATCAATAATTAGTAATATAATATGTTTACTTACCTGTTTTCTGTCATATTTGAGAAATCACAGAGTTTACTATGTTCATTTTTGTATAACACGCGTTTATGAGCTCGCTGGGTAGATTAAATCTCCGCTATCACAGCAGTCCTTACAATATGAACGAATCAATGTCACATACAGAAAAAGAAAATAAATATGGAAACCCGCAATTGAAACTTTATAAACAAAGACTTTTTTAAGTAATTTAGACAAACTTTTACGAACAAGGTTGTGTCGAATTGACAGATTGATACGACAGACAAAGTACTTTTGAGAGCTTGCTTTAGTGATGTAGTGTAATCACACCTCGCTAGTCCCACTCGAACTACGAATCTGCGTGAATGCGAGCATGTAGGTATGTCCTATGTGTAATGTATATTTGTATTTATGTATAAGTATATGCAGGCTATAATTTATTTTTGCAAATATAATTTGTTCAATTATGTTTTTAACCAATTTTAGATGAACCACAAAGTCGCATATAAAGTCCAGTACCTATTTCTTGTCCATCCAAAAAAGGTTGTCTGTTAAGTCCCTAGCCCTATTCAACAAGAGATTGATACTATTGTTTCACTCTGTTGTATATTGTTTTTTTGATTTGGTGAGCAATAAAGTGTCATCTATCTATCATCTTGACTGGCTTTATGGCTCAGTTGGTAGTAACCCTGCCTTCTGCGCTGAAGGTCGTGGGTTCAATTCCCACCCAGGACAAACATTTATGTGATATTTGTAACATTGATGTTTGTCTGTTTGGGTGTTAATATGTATTATATGTATGTATTTACGAAAGAAAAGAAGTATTATATCAGTTGTTTGGTTCCCATGATGCAAGCTATGCTTAGCTTACCTTCGGGCTAGATGGCGCTGTGTGAAATGTCCACCAATATTTATTTATTTATTTTATCTGTTCCTCCAACTGCTCGCTCAACTTTGTGATGAAGCTAGACTATCGTCCGACCCCCTAACTCGAGATAATATAATGATTGATAAGCATTCCCGAAACTCTGTTCAACTCGGGCACTCTTATAGTATCGGACGTTGCACGAGCACATAGCAGCCAGCAGGTGCTAGGATATTGTGCCTCCACCAACACACACAGAACAACAAAAAAAAAGAAAATAATAAGTAAATAAATAAACAACTTTTAGAGAAACTATTTTTATTTATGCCAGTAATGTTTAATAAACAGGTAATATTAAATATAAGTAGGTACATACAATTTTAATAAGATTACATACTCAACAGTTTGCCTTATTGCTAAAATTTCAACAAAATATGGGGTACTAAGTTTCAACTGACTACATACTTCTTTGTTTCTACTGTATTGATTAAACCTATGAAAGGTGACAAAGTTATTAAGTTCCATTATTAGTATTAAAAGTATAAGATCAAAATCTACACATTTATCTGATTGATTTAATTTTTATTTATATTTTATTGTATATATTATTTTTATTAACATTGAATATTTGGAGGAACTCAAAATTCTAATAAAGTAGGTTCACATTTTTGGATCACTACATGGCGTTTCAGCTGCTAAGGCCGCGACCGATGGTGCTCTCCGAAGCACGGCATAGCTCGTTTGTAATAACTTCAAGAAATGATAACTGCACATGCAAGTGACAACCGTTCTGAACGAACGAATGACCAGGTAACGATTATAGTGCATAAATTCACATTACTGATAGTGAAATTGACTAGTTCCTAGTTGATTGATGATTGATTGAGTAGTATCTAGTTCCTATGTGGGAAATGTCAATTGTTTCCTTTATATTTTGTACTTATATTCTATGTACCTACATTTATTTAAATACCAGCTTTGCCCGCGACTTCGTCCGCGTGGAATTCGATTTTATCACGCACCCCTATTTTACCCCTCGGAAAAGTAGCCTAAGTTACTCCTTGTTACATCAGCTATCTGCCAGTGAAAGTCTCGTCAAAATCGGTCCAGCCATTTCAGAGATTAGCCGGAACAAACAGACAGATAGACAAAAATTGTAAAAAAAAATTGTTTTGGTATATGTACCGTGTATACATTATGCACTTAGTAAAAAGCGGTTATTTTAATATTACAAACAGACACTCCAATTTTATTTATTTGTATAGATATTTATTTAAATAAAACTAAATAATCACATAATTTAACAAAAATATAAATTCTAAAATAATTTTACTTACACCAATTTCGAATAGTAAACACAGATAATATACAAATAAATATACAGATCTACAGAGAAAACCTCGGCCTGTTTCCTGTATATTTTAATGCACTACCCCTACAAGGGTTAATTATGTAATACACATGTAAGATCAACATTATTATATTGTAATAACCAATAATATGGTTGAAAAAAATGGATCATATTGAGTAAATATGTATTGTACAAATTCGTTATTTAGATAGACCTATATGCTATTTTTTCTAAACATGAGGTTAGGTGAATAAGTCCGTGAGTTTTTACAGAAAAATGCTACTTTTTATTGAAAAATGGGTATTATTTTTCGACATAATCTCATTTGAGCACTACGCACTTTGACCCAAAGCTTGTCGATTTTTTTTAACTATTCCAAAAAATACGATATTTCAAGATCCTCAAAATAAGCATTTGTTTCAGCGGTGATTTCTTCATTTGAACCAAATTTCGTCCCACCGATAAATAAATATTGATGGACATTTCACACAGCGCCATCTATGCCCGAAGTAAGCTAAGCATTGCATATCATGGGAACAGACAACTGATATAATACTTATATACTTTTCTGGTAATAATTAACAGCATATAATGATTGCGGAATTTGATTGCGCTCGCACAAACAATTAATACTGAAAGCCCAGGTCGCCCAATTGAGATCTCTGTACCCGAAAATATTAAAAAAATGCACGATTAGGTCATATCGTAAAATTAGCTCCATTACATAAAAAAATGCGCGCTTTTTCCAAGGGCTGCCATAGACAAACAAAACGACGGAACTAATTCAGCCTCGACAATAATCCGTCGATGGACAGTTGTTGACCACAGAGTATTTACTTTTTACATAAGAGCCAAAAATGTCACGGATTTACTGACCCACCTTCGTAGATTATAAAATGACATGTTCTCTATTCTTCCCTGTCCTGTACCATCGCTATCTACAATTTTCTTCTTATCAGCAATTCACAATTTTCAACAATTAGTTCAGCTAATTTGATATTTTGCAGATCCTCAGGAGATTGTATGTCCTTTTTCGCCATGTGTTGTGTTATGTTCCGAAGAACAGTTACTGTGGTGGCCAGCGAAGGATAAGCAGGGATCGAGGTATCCAAAACCTGCAGATTAAGGTGCATTAGTTAGTTGTGGAACATTATCTTAACGGAGAGTTCCATAGACTGACTCTAGCCTTTAAGGTATAATTTTAATTCTTGTTTTTGCCAGCAGTATTTGCTCGCGTGGGCGAACTACATAAATGAAGTGGGTTAAAATTGCTTAATATCACAGTTTTCAATCGATCCATATTAGAAGACCTAAAAACTAAACACAGCATTTATTTAGCTCCCGGTACATTTTAATCTTTATTTTGTTCAGAACTTGCGACAATGAGGACACAACAAATTAAAAAAAAAACAGAAAGACTAATTTGACCCATATTTAGAACATCCGAACAGAAAAATATTTAATCATGACGGGATGACGGTCCTCACACCTCATTTGGTAGTAATTAATAGTCATCAGCCCAATTTGCCTACTTCTGTACACATCATCACCCAGTAAACTCTACTGAGCTCCTGTCTTATGTTCTACAGATCTTCAAAGAACAGCTCTAAAGACAAATATTACTAAGAGTTTTCCACTTACTGTGTTCTGTAGTCGTTTGTACAACTGAGGCGACACAGACACGATCCATTCTGGCTGATTGCTGGAACGCTCTAGACTTCGCTTCAAGCGCTGGATGGTGATCGCCAAGATTGGAGACAGCACTAACTCTGGCTTCTCGATCAGGTGTATTATGCTCTCCGTTAATGTGTCGTAGCCCATGTGGTATAAAGCTATAACCTGCAAGGGGAAAGTTAACGCTATATATTATCTATGGTGGGTATGAGAATTTATGTTCACTACTGCTACTGTTCTTATCACTAGCTCTCCCGAACCAGTGTGGTGAAATAATTAAACTGTCAAAGAGACGCTTTTGGTCTTTGAATTTTTGTTTGTATATCGCTTCCCTTTACAGTTTTAGATTTTTCAAGTGAAATGACACATTAGTCCACGTCAGGATTCGAACCAGCGACCTTCGGATAGAAACTTGGGGCAGAACTCTGTACCACAGGGCATTCAACTCCCAAAGTATCTTGGGTTATTTGACCAGGATAAGTTTCTACATATTTCGTTCCAATCCAAGCGAATAAGTTACTTCACATAATATGGATAGGGGTAAGCAGATGACGAGTTTCTTACCTGTTGATACTTCATGAAATCGCCATCAACACTCCACAATTCCGATAAAACCATAATTTTTTCAATCCAAAACGTGTATTCCTTATTGTTGTATGTTTTCTGCGGGCTATCGCAATCAGAGTCAGAACTGATAGTCTCGACGGCGGAACGAATTAGCTTCGTCAAAAACTTCATCCTTGGGTTTCTTAACTTGTCAGAAGCTTTCATGTTAATTTCTCTAGTAACCACGTTCCCAGTGAGAGCTTCCAGAACATACTGGTAGTCAATATCGTAGAGAGTGTCTAGAGGTTTAGAAAATTTCAAGTTGAAGTGGCACTGATAGTAAACCGTGCAAGATATCTGGTAGTTCAAAATCAGTATATCATGGTTAACGATTTTAGTATTATGACAGACTTCAACTAGAGACGGTAAGCTATCATCCCAGATTTTCTCATACTGAATCGTTTGTTTCTCTTTGTTTGGAGTCATAACGGCAAACTTCAAGAAGTTATCCAAATACTTCGTGGCTAGTTCGAGGAATTTCAACAAGCTCGCATTGTCAGTGCCTAAGTCTTGTAGAGTGAAGGAGTCTTTAGGCAGTCGGCCGATTTTGTTCACTAACCGGCAGCTCACTTCGAAACTGTGCTTAATGTACGTTGACCAAATTATTGAAAACAGGCCTAACTTTATGTGCAAATCTGATATGTTTACGAGGCAATGGATGACTGCATCTAGTAAGTCAGTCGTGTGGAAACTTTTCTGCCAGGCGATTGCGTACTCCCAACACATGTTGGCTATGATGAAATCGGCCGAAGTGCTCAGTGGGAATTGTCGACGCAGCAGCGACAGCCATTTAAATATCATAGGATTTTCATCTACGTAAATGCGATTATTATCTGCCAAAATATACGAAGCATCGTCATCATCTTGAGTTTCTTCGGAATCTAGCGTTTTACTGTCATGTATTTCTATCAGTTCGTTTGCCACTATAGCTTCAGGCAGTACTCCCATACCGCACAACCATTTGGCTATCAGCTCTGTCACCGAACCTTTTCCTCTCGTATACACGTATTTGAGATTTATGTTGCAGTCCATCATTTGCAATTTAGGCAATGATTTTCCGAAGAAAGTATCCTTGAACATCAATACTATGCTAAGTATGGAGATATCTTCTAGTTTTCCAATTAGAAGTCCCCAGTTGGCGTTTTCTTTGGTGACCGATTCCCATACATCGGAGTCCTCTTCTCGTTCTATATTGGCCTCGAACATCTTGCTCACCGCTTTGCAAGCCATCGCCACGATCATGCTTTTGAGAGGGCAACTCATGTCAGATAATGTATCGCGTATGCTCTGCCACCACGGCGATACTTCGTTGTAAGTGATATTGGTAGCCTCATCTGTAACGGTGCACAGGTAGTAAAGAACCACGATCAGTTTCTCTATAAGTTCCAAACTTATTTCTTCCAGTGTCATATTCATCAATTGCATGATTATGAGTTTGATGATTTCCTTGGGATCGACGCGACATTCCTTCACGAAACGATTCAATTTGTTCAATTTTTCCATACTAAATATGCATTTGAACGTGATTGCGGCCAAGTTGTTGCGTTTATCAGAAGACGTTTCGGACTTCAAGGTTATGAATTTCATTGATTCTTCAAGTTCGAAACAGGCAACGAAATCTTTGTAGGAACTTGTGTTACTATCGGCAAATTTAACTCGCGCGTGTTGCTGTTCTTTGTAATCTTTCTCTTGTGCCAATGTGAGCAACCTTTCTAAAATGCAATTATCATCTTCCAGTAAATGAAAACTATCCTCTAGGTCTTCGCTAACCGTACATTTTTCTAACTCAATGCATTTTTCTTCTCCTAAAAACTGATTAACCTCACTTGTAATCGCTTGCATGTCGTTGATGTCTTCATTATTGATACGTCTAAAAAATAATGTCACTAGGACCAAATTGGCAAAATAATGTTTGGCTTCGACAGTTTTTTCATCACCAGTTACGTCGTCAATAGTATCCCAAAAAGCGGCTAAGCAGGCCATCATAAACTTCGGAGGCACATCACAGTTTTTGAGTAAAATTACTAGACAATGCTTTTTGACATCAAAAGTTTGTATTTCAGATACTATTTTTAGAAGGTAACCGGTGGTATCATCATTTATCCCCAACTTCTTTACGTTGTCGCGGAACTCCCTTAATGTCTGAAGATCTTTGGACTTCTGTGAATGTTCGCCTTCTAAAGCGTAAAAGAATGGAATGTGTATATTTTTGAGTTTGCCATCAGAGTCGATAAGCACACATTGGTATTCCGGCAAGTTAGGCTTTTTGTACGTGTAATTTTTCTCCGCTCCAACCAGACCACACGCATTGTACAGCAGTTTACCATTTTTAGTTGCGGTAAACACTGCGACTCTGTTTCCCCTTTGCATGAGCCGGATGTCTATCAAACCTTTCTTGGGGTCATAAATAATGAGGAAAACGGCTCTCCTCACGTTTTTAATAGTCGAGAGATGAGGTTTCTTGTCGTCATTTTCAAAAATCTAAAATATAAATATTTACACATTGAAATAAATATCTAAAAAGTACTTAAGTAGGTATCATATCAGTAGTCTGGTTCCCATGATACAAACTATGCTTAGCTTACTTTGGGGCTAGACGGCGCTGTGTGAAATGTCCACCAATATTTATTTTATTATTTATTTACAATTAATTACACATTTGAGTCAAGATGGTGAAAACAGAGATCAAAATTACCTGAACAAACCCGCACTGCGCATCTCTGCAGCCCTTGATCATCCTAATGGCGTGTCCCTTATTGATGTCGAGTATGACAATTCGCCCGTAAGCGTCAGCAAATGCCGCCAGACGCCGGTCGGGAGACACCGCCACTGAATTGCCCACTCGCTGTGCATCGCTCACTCCAAATTGCATCGACAGATTTTCGGTACGGATGGCTGGTTCGTTCCCCGAAGACGCTTTCTCCGAACTGTTACCGCTCAACCATCCTCTGGAATGTGAATGGAATATAATAATAATGGTTTATTGTACACGATAGAACATTACAAATAATAATATAAAAAAAATCTTAGACATTAGAAGTACAATGGGCTGTCTTATAGCTATAAAGCGATCTCTTCCAGACAACCTTGGGATGGAAAGACTATTTAATAGCTAAAGAGTGGCTGGGAGTGTACTAAAAGCTAACAGTAGATATTAATCAAATAATGTGACCGCAGACACTAAGGCGAAGGTATGTATATATGTCCAAGATATTCCTTTATGAAATCAGGTTTTTTTTATCTGTAACTTTCTTGACGGTATCAGCTAAATAAGTTTCACTAGGTACTGATTCGCTACGGACAGCTATAGCGCACTACTTGGAACAAGATTACAGAGCCTACTAATGCAAGTTGGACGTTGGATGCAACCGTACCTTTCACCCTCCCCCCACCTCGTTCTATGCTCTATGGCTAATTAAATGAACTATAGCTCACGGTAAAGCAGATTTGATCTTATGCGCCACAGCCCTCGCAACATCCTGGAGTGGGGGTGCGTTGCCCCCTTCCAGAGCGTAATGGAAACCAATGTATGGCTTTAGACCCGTCCCCAGAACCAAAGCCTTTATTGGTGGCACCGAGCGATACCTGCAACACAGAAGTGGGTTTTATTTTAATAAAAGATAATTTATTTAAAGACTAGCTGTTGCCCGCGACTTCGTCCGCGTGGAATTGTGCGTGTGGCGGTTTTATCACGTATCCCTATTTTACCCCTCGCAAAAGTAGCCTAAGTTCCTCCTTGTTACATCAGCTATCTGCCAGTGAAAGTCCCGTCAAAATCGGTCCAGCCGTTCCGGAGATTGGCCGGAATAAACAGACAGACAGACCAAAATTGAAAAAAAAAATTGTTTTGGTATATGTACCGTGTATACATCCATATGCACTTAGTAAAAAGCGGTTAATTTAATATTACAAACAGACACTCCCATTTTATTTTCATATTTATTTGTATAGATAAAGATAATAGTTCTATTTTATTCGATTCGAGTTACTGGTTCTCTCGAACCGGTGTGGTGAAAGAATTTTAAGTGCGCCTCAAAGAGGCGTCACGTCCAGACGGGGATGTTACGTCTCATGCGAATGCAATTTCGCCGGCACCCGCTCCCGTCCATCGGAACACAGCAACACGAGTGAATCACTGCTTGCCGGCAGATTACCAGGTGTGGTGGCAGTACTTTTCTGGGCGAACTTAACACAAGTTCTACTGCTACGTTGGGTTGCTCCTTTTGCACCACCCGGGAGACACGTGTATGGATTCAACGGGTAATCGCATACGGACGCGAGCAACGTGGTCCCCCATATACTTTTGTAAGGAAGGATCCTCCTTTTGGATCCTTCCTTACAAAAGTATGGAACTCAATCGCTTCGCATATGCAGCGTTCGTCACTGGGACTTGAATGCAGTTGAGTACTTTTGGAACAACCATCGCCTCAAAAGACCGTGTAATTTCACTAGCAAATATATATACAAATAGTTACCAGATATTATATCCTCCATATGTAGAGGCAGCTAGAAGGTGGTCATACGTGTTTTTAAGCTCCAGTCCCACCACAGCAGCATCGTTCACTAGTTCTTGATCACTAAACAACCATTTTCTAATGTTTACATTGCGGCTGTCAATTAAACTCGCATCTTGGACACCCGCTTCCACTGAAATAATACAACAATTTTCATACCTAATCATCAATACTAATATTCTATATATAGAATTGGTTTTGTTGGTTGCTTTATGGCAGGAGAGTGATAGGTTACTTATTATCAGACACTCTTTGGTGTAGCAATACATCTCCAAAGGTCCTATGTGGTGGATGGGGAGCCAAGTAGATGAAATTTAAAGAAACCATTGCAGGGTCTCCATAAACTAATGTACTGTTTTCTTTCTTTCTTTCAAACAAAGTGAAATAGTTACAAACTCCAGGCATTGTCAGAGCAGTCAGAAGTCATTACTCATTAAACAAACACTAGATTACACAGGTGTTGCAGACAGTCGCCTGTCCTCTGCATACCTCAGAAGACACGCACGCATGTGCTCCTGTTGGTGTAAGTGTGGTAGCATTGTGTTTCAATGAGGAACCTAACTTGGGATACCAAGAACACTCGGGCAGGTCTAAGCCCGAAACAAGGAGCTGCTGGCCTTTGTGGAGGATAGCGGTCTCGAATAGTGACACAAAAGAGGCCCAATGGCAGTTGCAGAAAAGAGCCTGCTCAACAAGTAACAACTAATAGTAAAAAGCAGCATTTAACCATAAGGTCAGTTAACTGACATAAGGTCAATTAGCTGATCGCTAACTAGATAAGTTTTCTCATTGAAATATTTCAAAACAGTAAACAAACCTTTTGCTATCTGAGCTTTCGCAGTCCTAAGAGTTTGAAAGAGGCTCGGCCCTGGTATGATACACTCACTGTTTTGGAAAAGTACATGAATGTCATCGTCCAAAGTGCCATAGGTACCAGTGTGGCAGACTAGCTTCACTACAGGCTTCTCATCTAGTTTCTCAAGCAGCAGGAGATGGCCCGTGTTTGTGTAGAAACCAACACACCCATTCTTGAACCCTACTGTGATGCAGAACCAATCAGGGCCATTCTAAAAATAAATAATTGGAATTTGTTGAATTTAAAACCCAAAGGATTTAATACTCTTTATCCTTGTCAATGTTTTTCTTCATCTCTTACTTTAAATTAAAAGTATTATAATAGTTTTAAATCAAGTTACTCAAAGACTGGCCTTACACTTAGCTGCTGGACTGAGATAACATTCAAATGTGACCCTATTGGAAATTTTGAAAATATTTAAACAACAAATGGCCATTGCTAGAAAGTTAATTATCTTTTTTGTAATAACTTATTAATAACTAGTCTCTTAAGAGACAAAGCAGTATTGGACAATTACTTGGTGGAAGCAATAAATATGATGTAATATATAGTTACCTGTGAGGAGTTGTGAGATGGACAGATAGAGAGTGTCAAAAGCGCTGTTATCTCAGACTGTAAGGTGCCACTCCATGATATAAGAAATGAATTACTATCTTTAGACCTGATCCATTGGGAAGTCAAGAGGCCAAGCCTGTTTTTGTGCCCAACTGCCAATAAGTTTCCGCATGACGACAGGGATATAGAACATTGTGGCAACCAGGCAGTATCTGGGAAATATTTGTATTACATGTAGGTACAAGTTATAACAATAGATAAATTGTTTATTGGTCATATTTCAATCAGAAAAAACTACTACTACTTTAATACTGATGCAAAAGTTATGTGCTAAGAACTATATTTTGAAGATTGAGTCAACTAAGATCTAAACTATGTGCGAATTAGTATTAAGGAACCATTATAAAAAAATACTACTAAAACTAAATACAATTTCTGATTAAACTTAAGTGAAATAAATTCATTTCTTTTTTTTTGTGAATCCATGTAACCTCAGTTAATGCATAAAAACTGTGTACTCATAACATGAAAGATAAAATTAAATGTACTGTGCATAAACTTGGATATTTATCGTATGTGTTTCGTATACCTATGTACCCAGTTTTTTTAGGGTACTGTAAAGATAGATAGCATGGATATGGTGATTCTTGACTGATTGAAAATTGTTTATTGCACATAGTGAAATAG
Organism: Chesias legatella; assembly: GCA_947359385.1. Classification (NCBI taxonomy): domain Eukaryota; kingdom Metazoa; phylum Arthropoda; class Insecta; order Lepidoptera; family Geometridae; genus Chesias; species Chesias legatella. The sequence continues at coordinate 6,759,964 of OX375774.1, read as the reverse complement.
ACCATAGGCGTTTTAATTAGTTTTATTGTTATTTATTATTAACTTAGTTTAATATAGTCTACAATAAGAATTGTTAGAGTTACAAGAAGTGAATTACTCAGGGTTTTATAACGACATGGGAATGACATGTCAAACACCCCATTGTGAGAGATCTAAGCTTTTGGCATCCCTATGAAGGATAACAGCAATTTAATTCAATGACGTAGTTTTACCTTCTTTCTCCTGAACAAAGAGAGCTCTTCCTAAGCTGAGGGTATCACCACAATCAGCTATTTGCTCCACTTGGCAGGCCATTGTGTTGTGGAAAGACTGCTGATTTACACATCAATAGAATAATACTTCATATTGGTCACTGACTGATAACTATGAAATTAAAACTACTTCGTATGGGAGAATCACACTACACACACACTACGGAGAGTGAATTAATTTCAGATAAATTTACATTACAAATTACAAATACACCCGTTGTTTTGGTATTTCGATTGACATTGACATTACGATCGATTTGGACACGGAATGAATGAGAATGAATAAATCATGAACGCAATTAATGTTGCCAATCCCGAAAACTTGATTACGGTCTTTGTTAGGATTTGTATTTGTGGAGTGGTGTGCCGTGAGTGCCGCGTCAGAAGCATACTAGTTTTAATTAATTATAACCAAGGCTTAGGCTTAGGCTTTAGATGGATTTGCTGACGTATTTAGTCTGCTTTCCAAATGCATTAGCAACACTGTCTATAATGTCTAGCTGAAATCTCACGGCCCGAAACTCATGTATACTTACCCGTTGTGCTTTAGCAGACGTTGCCGCGGCGTGCTCCTCGCACCACTCGCCTTGTGCAGTTTGGTCGCATTTCCAACCAAACCAAAACAACATAATATCAATTTCTCCACCGTTGGCTTTCAAATTTGCACATTGTAAAATAAAACGTCCATAAATCGATCCCAATTACTGTTTTCATTGTAATCACGTAGCTGACAATACTTACCACAATTTTATTAAGAAATCAGTAGTATCTTATTAAGTAGACTATTGTTACAGTAGGTACACTCAGTGACCGACGGGTATAATGTACTTGTATTACTAGGTATCTAATAATAATTTTGTTGATATTAGGTAGGCTTTTTACTCCATACCACACGAAACAAATTTCCGCCGCGCAGGTAAATAATTCAAAATAGTAGAAAGCTAGCCTCGCGTTGGATTAATTTTTAATAAAACACTAATGCCGTATTATAAAGTGTCAAAGGAATTAATATACGAAATATAATTGTAAGGTTTATTCCGATTTAAGTTTTACTACCTTCAATATAAACAGTTTTTTTATACATCTATAATTTCATAGTATGAATACCTCAAAAGGTAAATGCAATAAATGTCAGTTACAAAAAATTATTACTGAACTCCATCTAGTACCAAAAGAGATCTAAAACATGTAAATATGTGTTGAACAAAGCCACAACATTTCTAATTTAAATTAAACATCTAACTCTAGTGATGACATCTGAATATAATATTAAAAACAGCTAATAAACATCAATTGTTGAGTGTTACTAATTATTCACAATATTATAAAAAAATTACACAATTCACAATTGCTCGGTGAATTATCAACATTATTCACTACACTGAAACTATATTAAAATATCAAGAGTTACGCCAATAAAGACACACCGGCGTCTGAGTAATAAATTTAAAATGTGCTTTTTCTTCAAAACTATAAAGGAAACCGACTTACATTACATTTCGTTGGGATATTTGTATGAAATTATCAATTCCCAAATCGGCACTAGCGACCTCATCTTGTGTAGTAAATTCGAGCGAATAGCTTTATTTCTTTTAATGTTTTCGTTTCGGTATTAAAATCAACTGTTATGATGAACATCGACAGTAGTTTAATTAGTAGTAAAACGCCTATTGTAAGTCAAGATACTTGAACAAGATATTTAATCTTTTTCTTAATCTTTAGTTAATCTTAGTACCAAGTCAATGATTAAAGATTTATTTATTATTATTTATTATTCACAAACTGAAACACTACGATCCATCGGTACTAACTGTATCGAGCACGTTAACTCCAGCGACTACTAGGGTATAGGGGAGGGTAAAAGGGTATGGGGAGGGGGATAGAAAATAATCGTACACTCACGACGCCGGCTTCGAGATAAACTAGACACATTAAAAAAATAACTGTTCAGTAAACAATCACTGTGTTCATTCACAAACTCAAACACGTTACGATCCGTCGGTACTGAGATGAGCATCGAGCACGTCAACTTCAGCGACCACTGGTGGGGTTGAGGGGGCGGGCGGTGAAGGGGCGGGGGGCGAGGGCGAAGCGGTGACCGGCGGCGGAGGGGGGCGCGGGCGAGGGCGAGGGCGCGGGCGCGGGCGCGGGCAGTAGTCGAAGAATATGTGGACGTTGAGGTTGGACAGCTCGGGTCATTCGGCCTCGTGCTCGTGTAGCTGAGCGAGTAGGGCCGCACGACGCGATTCCAGTTCAGCGTCGCTCCATCCACTCGATCTGAAACAGGTTTTTAACGTGATTAATACATACATAAAATCACGCCTGCTTCTAGAAGGGGTAGGCAGAGCTCACGGTTTTGCACCTGATACGATACCATCTGAGCTTCATCCACATTCTTCATGCGTGCTCGTCGGTTCAGGTACTCTTGACATGGCCTTTTTCCAAAACTTCACTGACTTCACCGATCGGTGTACTTACTTAGACCAAGTTAAGCTTAGTTTAAGTACGCCAAGGACTTCTCCCCTTCCAACGGTCCCATCCACACATGATTTACGCAGTTGCTTCGTCATTCATTCATCATCTCTAAAAGTATTCGGTTATCACGATTAAAGTTTTGGAACGAGCAGATGATCCTCTTGATGTTAAGCTGTACTTATTCTTGAAGCAGTTCACACAATTGTACGGTGGCGTTCAACATGTGGTGATGTTTTTCTTAGTTTTGTTGAAAAATTGTTTACAAATAAACAAAGAAAATGTATGTCTATGTCTAAAAACGGCTAAATCAAAATTACTCCTCTCGTACTCCAGCCAAAATTTCTCGACTTCTGTGCCTGATTGGTTGGACTGGATGTATCAGTTAGGTGCGTAGAGCTTTAAGATATTACGATTTCTTTGACCTCCTACTTTCCCAAATGGCTACACAAATTTTAAGAGGAACCTTACCTCTCTTTCTTCTTGTCTTTCCGTTTCTTCTTATGCGTGTGTTCGGTCTCTTGTTCAGGGCTGGAGGGAGCGCTGCGTTTTGACTTCTTCTTGTGACGCGGGGGTTCGTCGTCTGATATTCCACCCTCTTCAGGGGATGGTGATTTCTGAAAAGTAGAGTTTCTTGTATGCTCTGTGAACTTTTTTATTTGATCGATTAATCGAATTGTGTTATTGAGAATTCCTGTGGTTAGACCAAACAAACTTTGCGGACTATGTAGGTAAAGAACTTCTCAGTGACAGTTACAGTTTCACAGGTATTCTTCAGTTGGGGAGGTCGATTAACAAGTCTGCGAGATATCCTATAAAAACTGTAGTCTCGTAAGTGTAATTACCGGCAGTGGTGAGTGTCGCCGGTGTTTCTTCTTGGTCTTCTTTGGTTTGCGTCCCTCCTCGGAGCTCCAGGAGCCCGCGCTCGGAGGCGTCGGTGAGCGCGCGCCCGCCGGCGACGCCGAACGAGATCGCGACTGAAATATAACATTTATCACTTAGGACTTTCAACTTCGCACTAAAGAGAAAAAAGGAAAATGTCCTAAAACAGTTCAGCTAGTTTTGTTGGGGCCCACGTTGCACGTGTCCGTAGGTGGTTATGCGAAAGGAGAAACTCAAAGAAGTAGTAAAACTTGTGCTAAGTTCGCCCGGAGAAGTACTGCCACCACACCTGGTAATCTGCCGCCAAACAGTGATGCACTCGCTTGTTCCGGTGGAAGGTGCCGCTGAAATTGCAGGCGCATGAGACGTAACATCACCGTCTCGGGGTGATAGACTAACGCAATGCGACTTGAGTCGTCTGTTACTTTGGTAGGGAGGACTTGAGTCGTATTCCTGTTGTCTATGGGCAGCGGTTACTACTGAACATCAGGTGGACTATCACTTAAATTACATAAAAAAGCTACCCTTTTTAACGTTTCGGAGCTGGTGTGGTAAAAACGTTATTTATTATAAAAAACAAATACCGGAGAAATGGAGTGTGAACGCTTCTTTTTCTTAGAGCGCTTTGTCTTCTTAGGCTTGGGATGGTGGTAGTGCATACAGCTATCCTCTTTCTCGTGTTGGTAATCCTGGAAATAAATCAATATGTTAAGTTGTCGATTATAATACTCTAGAGAGCAAAGCGCCACTATTATTCTCGTATTATGGTAAGAACGTTTGGCAAAATTAGTATTAGGCAGACTTATTATCATTTTCCTAGATTCAGTTGGGTGTCTTGCTAGAAAGAGATAAAATCCGAAGTAAAAGTAGTAAAAAATAATAAAAGTAACTTTGACATGTGAAGTTGGAATGTCCACGTGCCAGTAATTTCACCGTCAACCTACCTTTCAAACCGGAAAACAGTAACACAAATGCGTTACTGCTTGAAGGCTGAAATGGTTGTGGCGGCAGTAATTCCCCAGGCAAATTTTACACTGCCTGTAAATTCTTTTAAAGTAAGCTGATTGGTCTTAATGTGCATAACTTACACAGTAACTAAACAATTACATCCTTAAAATAATCTAATATAAAAAACAGAAATGCACAATATGCTGTCTTATCGCTTAATGCGGTTTCTTCCAGACAAGCTTTGGATCAAATGGATTATCTTATTAGGATATCTTAGGATTAAGTAGGTAATCGAACAAGGACAACAAGGAGACATACCAGGATCGTACTCGCAAAAAAAAGGAAGCCCTCCTTTAGAGGTTTCTTGCTGTTCTTCTCCATGGAGGGTCGGATACAGGCGTCAAAACTGAGCGATAAGTACGCATGACCTTATGTTTTGAATATTATTGACGTTTCAAAGCCACTTTATGAATTCTATGGAAATAAAGTTTTTGACTTTGACGTTTCGAAGCCATTTCTTTATGAATTCTATGGAAATAAAGTATTTGACTTGACTTTTTATCATCTCTCATGTTTTGACTTTGACTTTGAACCTTGTATATCCTGATGCGCTCCTCTTCGCTGGGCACGGCGACCACCTCGGGTGCGTCGCAGTCTATCTGCTGTTTGACCTCGTTCCACGGCAGCGTGTGGTCGATATTCGCCTCCGTTAGGATCCACTTGAAACCTGTCTCCAGCTTCTTCTGGGCTTTTATCTCCTCTTTCATCTTCTCTTTGTTTCTCGCCTCGGCCTTGAAAAGATGACGTCATGAAACTAAACTAATAATTCTTTATTGGAAGGACACAGGTGATACTTAGTATTTTGCGACAATTGCTGTGTATGCAATAGGCGGTCTTATCTTAGTATACGATCTCTTTCAGACTACCTTAAAAACTAAATGAAGAGAGAACTAAATGAAATCAGAGAGATATCGTTACTGGTTGCTGTTTTTCTGTCCAATTTGACAATTACTACAAATGAACTACATATGTATTCTATCAGTTTTCCGGTTCCCATAGTACAAGCTATGCTTTTTATTTATTTATTTATCTAAAGCCTCGGTGGTATCCAGGGACAATTGTTAAAGGTTGTTTTGGGAAAAAAAAATGTTAAGGTACCTTCTCAAGCAGCGCATTGTAAGTGAGTTTCACGTTGCCGGCGTCGAGCGAGGCGGACTTGGTGTCCTCGCAGACGACGGTCGCGAACTGCTCGAAGGTGGTGTCAGGCTTCACTTCGAACTCCTTCTCCTTCAATATCTCTTTGATGATTTTCTTCTCGTCGTGGAAACGCGCCTTTAGATTCTCCACGTAAAACTTGAAGAGGTCCAACGGCGTCGAACCACTTTGCCCTGAATGTGACATTGCTTTTAAATATATAATAACACGTTAATGTTAAAAGGGAAAGTTTTTTACATACATGTATTTTAGGTGTGAATATGTTTGACGTCTCATTAATAACAGGTTCTTTTGAAAGAAGTTCTAAAACAATATATTATAACCAAAATTAGTTGTTAATATCCTTAGATTTGACTGTTAAATTCAAGATTGATTGGGCTTCTTGTGGACCAACTACCAACAGCCTCATCTTCATTGAACATCGGATGAGATGCTGTCAAGCAAGTCTATATATGTAATAATACAAGTCCCGATTGACTTAATGCGTGACGTTTTAAAAAGGGCTCAACGGAAACTCATTCTAGTAAATTGGAGAAAACTCATACCGAGCATAGCAGAGAATCTCATGTCAGCCGAGATGACGGGATACAGTTCCACCCATAGAGACATCGACGTCAGTTTACCTTCTTCGTGCAGCATATCTAGGAGCGCCTGCAACAAACATTATGATTTAACAGAGATTAACAATCAGATTTGTTTATTTTTATGTGATAAAATTACTGAACGAGCAGATGGCTCACCTGGTGTTTAGTGGTAACCCCTGCCCATAACAAGCAATATGATTTGACCCCTACTTAGGTACAACAAGACCCCAGTCGCATCGTGTGCGCCCATAGCTCTGAGATGGGACGGTGGAATATCTCATGTGCCTGTGATTTCACCGGCGCAACCGCACCACTCAAACCGGAGCACAGTAAAGCAAATGCATTACTGCTTGACGGCAGAAATGGTTATAGTGACAGTACTTCTCGAACGTAGCTTAAGTTCTACTGCTACTAACAAAAAATTCATACATTGGGCCCAAGAAATATTAACGATTTATATGGTCAAAACGTAAAGAATATAGAATATGCTGCTATCAACAGTTTTGACCACTATGAATAAACATTCTTACCAAGAAGTTGTCCCTATTTTTCCTCTGTTGTCGCTTATTCCTCTTCTTAGTTTGTTCCCGCTCTTGCAAATATTCCGCTTCCAGATTCCTGATGTGTTGTTCGAATACTGTAATGAAAGAAAAAGTAAAAAAAAAAAAAACCATTTAAGAGTCTTAAATAAAATAAAATAAAAATAAAATCTATACATATAATAAAATTGTAGAAAAGTGGTGTCTGTACAATGGAAATATACAAAAAAAAAGTAGCAGGGGTTGTTATTATATCGATGCCGAACCCGAAATTGTAATTAATATTTTTTTGTCTGTTTGTCTGTGTGTTTGTGCACGCTAACATCAGAAACGGCTTATTCGATTTAGATACGGTTTTCACTAATATATTGTAGTAAGCTTCACTTAACATTTAGTGTTTATTTCATGTCAATCGGTTCATAAATAAAAAAGTTATGTCAATTTAAAGAATCACGGCGAACATTTTTAACGTACAGAGTACGTACTACACGCCTCGCGCCTGAGCGTCCGTGGCTATATAAAGCGCGCTGAGAGCCGCGCCGCTGCGCTGCCATAAGGATTCAGTTATTCAAAATATGCTGCCCGAAAAGTCACTATTCCACGCGAACGAAGTCGCGGGCACAGCTAGTTCAAAATACGTTACTAAACAGTCAACGTGAATCTGTGCAAACAAGCGAAGAAGGCTTACTGCTTGCGGCTACGTAGATAACTTGGTAAGCCCTGCAGTTCTGGCGTTGAAAACGTGGTGGCCTAGTGGTACAGACTACCCGTTTCAATTCGGAGGTCGCTCGTTCAAATCCTGACTAACCAATTTACCAATTATAATTAGCCAATTTCTTTTCACTTGAAAAATTTATGTGCGCGCTATCAAAACTCGAGGTGCGAAGACATGTGTTAAGGGCACGGAGTCTCTGAGGCTTACTTTAATCCTTCCACACTGGTCCGAGAGAGCCCGTGACAGGATCACTAGTAGTACAGTTCTAACGATGGATCTTGGCGACTCTGAAGTTAGTTATAAAATGCCAGAATAAATTATTGTCTCTTTCCATGTCTTGGACTTGACGTTGTGTTCCCGAGAAGACTCAGTAAGGAACACAACGTTTTGCAGCCAACTTCGCTGCTATACTCCGCGTTCTCACTCACTCACTCACTCACTCACTCACCGATAAGCGCGTCTTCCTTGTCCATGCCCAACAAACTGACGTCGTTCTTGAAGGCAGCGTTTTCCAACAGCAAAACCTGCGCCTCGCTCCATGTGCTGTTGTACGCAATTTCACTCATGTTCTCTAACACCTGCGTGATCATATCGACTGTTAGAACAAAGCAAAACGTATGACATAGACGTAAATAACCTTTTTTATATGATACTAGCTGCGCCCCGCGTTGAATAAGTCATTCCACAGGAACACTGCACTTCTCCGCGATCAAAATGGCCTGTGTCAATCCAGGATATAAGCTGTCTTGATACCACATTTAATCTGAGACTTCGAGTCATCTCGTACTTTGGTGGAGAGGACTTGAGTGGTATCGCTGTTGTCTATGGGCGGCGGTTACCACTTAACATCAGGTGGGCCGTCAGCTCGTTCCGTCACTTCAGTTACATAAAAAAAAACTACGAGGAAACTGAGACTGTCATTGGGACATTGTCACTAAACAGAAATAGATGATGATGATGATGAATCACTACTACTACTACTATTCCTTTCCCTATTTTAGTACGCCTCAAAGAGGCTCGTTTCGTGCACTCATGTAGTGAATGTAAAATCACTTACTTGGGCCAGCATTTTCATATTTCGCTTCTTTAGTGCTTTAGCTTCCTCCTTCTCACGTTTTGTGATAGTGAAGATGCAGTCTTCGAATATGTCCCTTCTATCAGATTCAGGAACGCATCGCCAAATCTGTATGATACATTTTGTTTGATGAAAGCTAAAGTCTGTATGGGCAATTTTCTTTTTTTTTCTTTGACTGGCCTTATAGCTCATTTGGTAGTAACTCTACCTTCTGCGCTGTAGGTTATGGGTTCGATTCTCACCCTGGACAAACATTTGTGTGACGAATATAGATGTTTGTTCTGTGTTTGGGTATTATAATAATATGTATTACCAAAAAAAACTAAATATGTATTCTATCAGTTGTCTGATTCCCATAGTACAAGCTATGCTTATTATGGGCTAGATGACGCTGTGTGAATTGTCCACCAATATTATTATATTAATTATTCTATCAGTTGTCTGGTTCCCATGGTACAAGCTATGCTAAGCTTACTTTGGGGTTGGATGACTATGTGTGAAACGTCCACCAAAATGTATGATTTAATTATTATAATAAAGTGAAGACACTCAAGATACCTCTAGGTTGCCGAACATTTCTTCACATTTGTAGAACTTAGTTAGTGAAGTCACACGATCACAGGTCAATAAGAACTCTTCTAGATTCTCACGGTTCTTTTTTGTTTTCAATCTGTGTAAAATAAGAAATATTATTTAAAAGAAGTTGTATCATAATCTTTAATTTTTTTCTCTATTACTTCTCTCTACAGCTGTTTACTCACCTAGCTTCCTCTCTCTCATCTTTTAACTTCTGCGTTTTATATGCATTGAAAGCTTGTTTCTTCTCGTTTAGCTTCTTAAATGAGTTGTATCTTGGATCTTTGGATATAATCTTCACACATTGTTCCCATGTAGCATTTGATGATATATTCTGTTTGACAGAAAAAGGGACAACATTGGTTTAACCTGTATTAGTCATGCAACGTTTAAGTCAGACTATCTCATAAATATTATTAATCCAAAAGTATGTCTGTTTCGTTGTACGTTGTTTATATGATAGTTACTTGACGAGCAGATGGCCTATCTTGCCCAAAACACGCAATACTACTTGGGTCCTCCCCTTTTTAGGTAAGCCGCCAAATCACACCATATGCGCCCGTAACTCTGAGACGTGATGGTGGAATATCTCATGTGCCCGTAATTGCAAATGCTCACTGCCTGCGGCATAAACGGGTATGTAGGCAGTACTTCCCCTGACGACCTTGGCATAAGTTCTACTGGTACATGAAGAAGATAAAAATGTACAACAGTTTGTCGACAAAGACCTTACCTTATCCTTTAGCAATTCTTTGAAAGCCTCAATGGCTTCTTTTTTATCCTTGAATTCTGGCGCAGGATCCGATGCGTCGCCATTGTTAGAAGGTGGCGCGACTATTTCCTCAGGGTTTACTGTAAAAAATAATAATTCAATTGATTATATTATGGAATTAAATCTTAATGGAATGTGAATGGAAGGCTGATGATATAACTATTTATAAAGTATGGCTTCAGTTTTCTTGTATAGAACTACAAACCGCTGTAACGGAGGTGGGCGTTGATACCTGCGACAGTTTTATTACTTCTGCAGACATCATTATTTCTCAATTAATGTAATCCATTGTTTTGTTCCCCTAATAGATATTTTTCTTTGCAGTGGTCTTGTAGGTAGGCTATGGAATGAGACCCAATTATGTCTCATATAGAATTATATTATATCGAGCAAGAGTCTCACTTTCTTCCGGTATTGGAATATTGGTGGCCAGGTTGTGGTCGATGGAGGCGAGCGTCTTGGCCATGGCTTCGTCGAGCGCGGAAGTGCCCGTCGCCGGGGACGCCTCGTCAGGCAGCGGCACCTCACCAGGCGTCAAGTTCTCGCTCAACGCACTTCTGAAAGTACAATACCAAGGCATATTACTAATTCGTGTCTCCAGCTCTCTCGAACCGGCAGTATGTACTAATAGTACTAATGTTAATGCACCTTAGTTTATCAATATTGTGCATTTCGATAATTTCCATTTTTTTTTATTTTTTTATTATAATTATATATAACTTTGCATTTATCACCAAGCATCATCATTAAAACTAATTCCCCAAAGACAAGGGACTCGCATAGATCTATAAGTTAAATAATAAATTTTATTATATGTATTATTATACTTTCTATTATCTACCGTATATCAATTCTATGCATTTAATAAACAGCTGATATTTTGACATTACTTACAGATACTTGTTTCAATTTATTTTTATAGATTATGAAGCAAAATAGGTATGTCACAGACTCATGGCCTGCACCCACAGACAAGTAATCATATTCAGTGCAAGTATGTGTAGGTAAATAATAAAATATTTACTGAGCAGCCTCCTCTGCAGCTATCTGGTCCTTGATCTCCTGCAACTCCGAGGGTATGACCCAGCTGGACTCCTTGGTCTCAATATTATGGTAGTACACTCTTCCTGCATCAGTTGTGTACTCTTTCCAGACACAGGACGACAAGAGTTTCTGTGGAAGATATCATTGGTATTTTCTTTATAAAAGTGATATGTATAATTTTTTGGAACAAAACAAAAAGTATTTTATTTACGGCCATAAGCATGAAATTTATGAAACAAAATTAACGTGCTATTTGGTTGTTACAACTTAGAGCAACAAATGTTAACACTATTAATAAAATAAAAAAGTATTCATGGTTAATATATCATTATGAAAAAACAAGTATGACTTATTGATCAAAAATTAAAAGCTCACTATAGAATCATACTGATTCATTTATATTAAGATACCAACCTCTGCTGAAGATTTCAAGTCATCTGGTTTCTCCCATAGACTTTGTTTGGAGACAGAGTTGTAGTAATAAGTTCTTCCATCAGGTGCTTTGTGTTCTGACCATGGGGAGTTCTGGTTGGCCATTGGAGCTACCTCGGGAGCTGGAGCTTCCTAGAATTTTAGAAGTTAGTTCATTTAGGTACTTATATATATATTACAAAATAATAGGAGAAAAATGTAAGTAATCAAGACATATCTTACTGGAAAACATTTCAGCAGATATCCTCAAAGCATGTTATCTTAATTACCTTAAAACCGGGAAATCCTGGAGGAGGCATCGAGAATGGTGGCAACATGGGCGGAAATGCCATTTGTGGCGGCATTGTGCCCATGCTTGGTGGCAATCCAGGCACAGGAGGCATAGCCACTGCCGGGGCCAATGATGGCGCAAGTCCAGCTAGCATCGGTGGCAGCATTGGTGGAGCTGTCATCATGTTAGGGGAACTAGTCCCATTTACAGGCTCCTAAAAGTATTGCAAATACTCACATTTAAAATATTTTATGGTAATCAGTAAAATTTTGTTAGTGAATCATTTGATGTTATTAAATTTCCTCACTCAGTAAGGACAAGTGTATAGTATTCTATTAAATTACCTGGTTCCCAAAATAAAAGATATGGTTAGGGGCTAGGGGATGACACTGTGTGAAATGACCACCAACATTTATTAAATCACACTAATATTATAAGGGTGAAAGTTTATGTATAGGTGCTTGCTCCTTCACACTCAAACGGCTGATCGAATTTGGATGAAATTTGGTACCAGGATAGCTTATATCCTGGATTAACACAGGCTTGTTTTCATCCTAAAAAACAGTGTACCAGTGGGATGATCAAATGTATACAAACTTATTCATCACGGCTAACACTCTGGGATGCAGCTAATATTTAATATAAATGATGTGCAATATGCTGCATCATATAATTATAAACACAATATGTACAGTGACGACCTAATGCAAGTTCAATATGATACAATAAAGTCCATCCTATTATTCCTCAAGTGTCTATAGCGAGCACTATATGAATAAGGTAAATCCATAATCAATATCTCCATAAGCACCATACAAAGAAACAGATAACACGGATCATGTTAAAACTGACTCAACTTTAATCCTACCAGATAGAGGTCTAATAAAAATACAAGGAGAGTTTAAGTGTTAAAGTAGTAAAAGTTTAAAGATCAGTATTATTAAATTTAGTAAATAACTTACCATATTTTCAACTTATAGGCAATACAATGTAATTTAGCATTTATCAGTTTCGTTTATTGTAGTTTACATCAACCTGCAAGTAATGTAGAACGTTAAATATATTCAGATATCAGACAGATGAGACAGAGACTCTTTGGACTCTTTGGGAACAATTTTTAGGTGCAGTTTAAAGAATGCCGCCGTATTTATATGTTCATTTCGCTACACCAACTATAATTAGTACCTATAGTTTTTGATGAAAACGCATGGCCACTGTAAACTGCACACCGCTTCAAAATTCAAAATATTCGACTAACCATCTAATCTCACTGAAGCCGAGCTGTGCTAAAATATAAGACAGTGAGATACATGCAGCAAGCAAGCATATATGAAAAGATCAAACAAAACTTTTTAAACGTCACTCAATCAAAATGGCTCAGTCTATTACGAATCTTATTTTATTTCTCGAGTTCAGTGTTACCAACTCGGTGTACATGCATCAAAAACCTGGAAGCGTTCATGACCGGTGAATAATTGAACATAATTATATGCACCTAACCTTTCCTTAGAAATCTTTGTGTCAAAGATGGCATGGACACAAGACATACACAACATAAGCACTTAAGAAGACATGAGGTTTGAGTTAGTACCTCGGTTGGAAATCGAACCCAGGACTCCTCACTTTGCAAGCAGGGTAGCTATCTACCAAATGGGCTGTCAAAAAGATTGAATAGTAACATAATTTATTGAAAGTTAGGGAGAGAGAGTTCGCATAGTGTCGCAAAGGTTTACCGGAGTGCGGACAATAGTAGAACCGAAATAAAAAAAACAAAACAGTTAAAGCAGAACAGCAAAAGAAGTTCATCGAATGTTCCGCGGCTCTTAGCAGAAATAATAGTGCAGTCCGCGTAAGAATAGCCTATTTCATTCAATCATTCGATTCAAGTGTTGGTGTCGGGATTCTGTTGCTTGGCGTTAGCGTCGTATTCGTATAATTTCAGCGTTTTCACATTTCGTTCCTTATTTTTTAGATGCTGTTCCCAGATATCCACAAAGCAAACACAGATTAAAACTGATCAAATGTGATATATTCAAGAAGTCTCGTCCAAAACGCTTTTAGTCATAGCTGTCGTGTACATTCTTCGGAAGCCCCGTTTTGGCGGTGTTTTACGATGGCAGAGTATTTGGCCGCTATCTTCGGTACAGAAAAGGACAAGTAAGTAGTGAATTGCTTTAGAAAACAAAAATATATTAGAACACCCATGAAATATTGAGATTTTATTCGATTGTGAGGTTATGTTTCTTTCCTGGTAATATTACAATTTGAGGCGTTCTGCCCATACCGCCCGATAAAAATGGGTTCGAGTAGCTCTGTTTCGCTTTGCTGACGCTTACTGAGTCGCGTTTACGATGACCAACATCTGTTGACTAATTTAACTCTCGCTTCAACATTTTTTCTGTAATCAATGGGTGATAATTTTCCGAACACCTAATCACTGTACTGTTTGATTTCAGAGTCAACTGCTCCTTTTACTTCAAAATTGGAGCATGTCGACATGGAGACCGTTGCTCGCGTATCCACAACAAGCCTACATTTTCTCAGACTGTGTTATTGCAGAATTTGTATGTAAACCCTCAAAATTCGGCGAAGTCTGCTGATGGCAGCCATTGTGAGTATCATAACATCATCAGTCACATTCAAGTACACTTCCTAAATAGTTCATTAAAAGTTTTACACTTTTCTTAGCAACTTTTAGCTACTACTGTTGAGTCACTGGTTCTCTCGAAACAGTGTGGTGAGCTGATTTTAGTACACCTCAAAGAGGCTCCTTTCATGGTCTCCACATGGAATTCCCGATTCTAGTAGATATTGATTTTCTCACAGTGTTTTTAACTCTGTCTCTATTAATTTTAAGTGGTTGATACATTTTGGCTATCTTTCTTAGTTTGAAAGATTGACACAGAATTATGAATTAGTTACAAATCTGAAGTAACTCTGAGTCAAAATTATTATTGTATTCTTTCAGTGGTTGTTGCCAATGTGTCCGATGAGGAGATGCAGGAGCATTATGACAATTTCTTTGAAGATGTATTTGTGGAATGTGAGGACAAATATGGAGAAATTGAAGAGATGAACGTTTGTGATAACCTTGGTGATCATCTAGTTGGCAATGTTTACATCAAAGTGAGTATTGCGTGTCCTGGTCATGTGGGACACAGAGAATCTTAGTGTGGGAGTTAATAAATAAATATAAATCCATACAATATTCATTTTAGAGGCTTCAAACAATAATAATCATTTTATGAAGTTAACTCGCCTTTAACTCACATCATAAAACTTTATAAAATCAATACTTTGATTGACATTGCACTATCTATACTGAACTCATAAGGTTTCATGACAGAACTGGTATTTGGCCAAATACAGGATTTCCTGTCAGTACTTAAAACAGTGGATAACTCAAACAATACTGTGATGTAAACTATTTTTTTAAGCATGGTTTACTGTCCTTCTGCATGCTTATACATATTTTATTTCATAATTTGATGAGATTTTTTTAAACCATAATCTTACTTAATCTTTTTGTTAAATATCTCAGAAGTAAATTTATTTTTATTCTAAATTGTAAAAGTTATATAAATTTCAGATCTATATTATACTTTCAGTTCCGTCGTGAAGAGGACGCTGAGAAAGCAGTAAATGATCTTAACAATCGTTGGTTTGGTGGAAGGCCTGTGTACGCTGAACTGTCTCCCGTGACCGACTTCCGTGAGGCATGCTGCCGCCAGTATGAAATGGGAGAGTGCACTAGGAGCGGTTTCTGCAATTTCATGCATCTGAAACCTATCTCCAGGGAACTGAGAAGGTAAATTATGAAACTAATTTCAAACACCTTTATTAATTTAAAATACAATAATGACTGTGTTTTGTTGACTTGATCTGCACAGTGCCATGCCGTGCCATGCCAATAGACACTTTCTTCTTATTTTAAAGTATATTAGTACTGAATATCTAGCTTTGCATTCTAATAATTTATAAGAATCTTATCGATAGAGCAATAGCCAGGTAGGACCATCTCACTTGAGAACTTATTAACCGTGAGTAAAATAATAAATAACAAAAACCAATCTAAGAAAATAGTACTGTTATAGTGCACGAAAGGGAGCCCCTTTGAGGCTCACTTAACTCATTTTGTGGTGGTATAGAAATCACGGCGTGAGAGTTCCACTCACAAAAAATCCAATATTATTTTTTGTTACAGATACCTATACTCTCGCCGTGGCAAGGGAGGCGGCGGTGGCGGGGGCGGCGGCGGCGGGGGCGGGGGCGGGGGCGGTGGCGGCGGCGGCGGGGGCGGGGGCGGAGGCGGCGGCGGCGGCGGTCGCAGGTCGCGCAGTCGGTCGCGCGACCGCCGACGCCGGTCCAGGTCGCGCGACCGGCGCCGCGAGCCGCCCCGGAACTCGCGCTCCGGCCGGTACTAACTGAACAATATGCCGTGTCAATATCTCTTAACTAAACGATGTCACGCGATACTACACTATGCATGTCACTGAAGCACTAGACTAAAAACTAGGGTACACGCCAATCGTCTATAGTAAAATGCGATCAGTTGACGTCGATCGGTGATTTCGTGTGCAGACTGACGTCGAATGATTTTATTCTACTATCTACGATTGATAGTGTGGTAACACCCTTAGGCTTATTTAAATGAGCATCTTGAGCATGTAGTCATTGAAACGTACATGGATTGCTCGAGCGGACATTGTAAATTAGCCTTTTTTTTTCAACTGCTGAAGCAGTTGACAGTTTAATAACGGTTACTATATTGGTTATACCTGCAGAAAACCAAGACTTGGGAACGAGAGACTAGCAAAGGGCGATAACGGCGATAGAGCAGTATAAAACTCAGAGCATTCAGGGTTATTTTGCAACTGCTCGACCGTCTGACTGATTTCGCCATGTTGCTGATCGCTCCTCTACATCTGCATTTTGAAGTGGTCTTGTGTATGTCAACAAAAGGAACCAGAGGAGCTGCTTGGCTCACTCATGACTACTCCAAGCTGTCCATGCAATGCCACCTTTAATTACATATTAGTTTACGGTATCAAGTTAGCCTATGCAAGTCAACGCAATTGCTACATGCCCCATGTACGTTTGCCATAATATCCAGTTTGTCAAAGGCTGATCTAATCAGTAGGAAAATACCAACAGACCTATGAGGAGCTATGTGATATTTGGATGTGAACTTATACTTCTAAATTAACTCTTAAACTGCTTTTTATACAAGGGTTACTCAGTTTTCAGATAAAGGTCGCAAGGCCTGCTGACAATAATGTTGTATTTTGACTGAAATCGTTTTCTTATTATAGATGCCGGCAAACAACTTGAAAAACGTCATTCGATGTGAATAAGTCATTTTTCTTACATGCGCGAATTCATGTTCAAGTTATTTGCTGGCAACTATACCTACATATTAGTTATTTTTAAACGTCACTTATAGCTTTTCAGGGAATGTAATCATTAAATAATACTTTATAGATGTTTTATTTATCTATATGTGACTATAATTTATATAAGGCACACGGATACATTCCACCTTCACATCTCACAGTTACGGATGCATATAATGCGACTTGGATGTTGTCCTACCTAAGTAGGGGAGGAGGCAATTTGTGTGTATTCGTATCACTTCGGAAACATATGTAATATTACACTAATCATTAATTTTACGAAGTAACATATAACTTTAGTACTGTACCCTGTCGCTGCGGCTCGAGATATCATAATCCCGACTGAAAACAAAATTGATTAGGATAACATAATACATTTATCCCAGGCATGTGTTCCAGACCTAACAAACTACGAAGCAATCCTGATTGTTTACTAAACTCACGCCATCACAGCCTAGAACCACTGACCGAGGTTTACTGACGTCAGAGAATAATTAATTGTACAAATGACGTTCTCTGTATCGGCTTTATCGATTACCCTGCGCAGTGGTGTTTCGTCACTGTGACGTAAAGAATTTGTCACCAGCTCTCGTGTATCAAATAGATCACTGCAATATATTGCGGGTAGCTGCACTAACTCGGACAGGCAAATATTTAACCCAACTTTAAGGTCTATAACTGTGTTCTTGAAATTGAGATAGCTTCTGGGGAATTACTGCTACCTTTGCCGCCTAGCAGTGTTGTGTTCTCGTTTGAAGGTCGGTGCAATTACAGGCACTTGAGACATTTCACCTTCCCGTCTTATAAGGGGCGCAGTACGGTGCTACTTGGGTCTCTTACCTAAGTTGTATTGATTTGTTATGGGCAGAGTGTCCCCTTAACACCAAGTGGACCATCTGCTCGTTCCGTAACTTTAGTATTTGTCGGTTACGCACCTTGATCGCTTGATAACTGTATATTATGATAAATGATTATTATAAAAGAATAGATCACGGTATTTATTTTATTTCGTCCAATAATGAATTCCGCAAGAACTCCCATTGTATCAATGCCCCGTACTACTCAATGTCGTCAGTTGTCACGACACAAAGCTATATTAAGTTACTGTTTCTTTGTTGATTTGTTTGTTGGCAAATCTTTGAGCATTGCTAATTTTTTTCTTTATTAATTTGATGTTTTTTTTTAATACTTTGACTAACTGTTTACGTGTAGTATCGCGTGTCGACTGTTTACTAATGTAACTTCGATGTAGTATTTACATACTGCAAATATATAATTATAATGTGAACACCTAAATCGTTTTTGTAACTTTTGGGAGTAAATTAAATTTTTATTATGTAATTAATATGTTTGATGTACGAAAATGATTTAGGCAATTTCCTTACGTTCACGATAGTTTTGTAAGAGTATGTGAAAACTTTTAATATAATATCTGTAAGTGACATTGTCATGGAACTTTTATTTACCTTAGCTAATGCTCCATCGGGAATCGTTCGGCTATTCCCAGCCGCACCACGTCGTTCCTACTACAAACAAATGGAAAAACATTCGTAATTTGAAGTCTATCAAATAATTTACCCTTTTTCTTTGAATGCGAACGCAAGACGTGACATAAGACGTTCATTTAAATGTGAGCCTAAAGATGTTGCAGAAACCCATTTTGTTTTGATATGTAGTAGAACTTGTGCCAAGTTCGTCCGGGGTTTTTTTTTTAATTGGTGGACATTTCACACAGCGCCATCTAGCCCCAAAGTAAGCTAAGCATAGCTTGTATCATGGGAACCAGACAACTGATATACATACTTTTAAACTTTTCTTTTGTAAATACATACATATATACTTTTCTTTTGTAAATACATACATATAATACATATTAACACCCGGACACAGAACAAACATCAATGTTACAAATGTCACATAAATATTTGTCCTGGATGGGAATCGAACCCACGACCTAGAGCACAGAAGGCAGTGTTACTACCAAATGAGCTATGAGGTCCGTCAAATTACTGCTACCATCCATCCATCTGCTCGTTCCGTAACTTTTTCAAATAATTACAGCCTACGTAGAGGATGCTGGAAGCTCATTGCTCCCTGTGTACATACACATACCTATTTAAATGAATGTTATAATTAATCAGATATCATTATTTACATAAGTAACTATAATATTTACTCACCCTAATCCTTTACCCCTTATTCACGTTTCGAGTTAAACTAAACAGTCGAACGATCTTACATACATCGTAATTTTTACATTTAAATAATATAATACCACATCTGTATGCAGATGCTTATAATGTATTCGTCATGTATTTGATCGATAACTACAAATGGACCAAATGTTGGCACCTGACAACAAAAATCAAGCCAAAGTTTACACTACACTGTTATGGTTCTATTATCGTAAAATGTTGTCTAAAAATACTTCATTACCTATTTGATTATTGAAAAAGAATCACAAAAAAATTAATTACTGGAATTTATCAGCTTTTGTTAAGATCAACAGTTACGGAACGATTCGATGGCCCACCTGATGTTAAGTGCTAACTTCTGCTACAAAGTAATACGACTCAGCTCTTCAATACTTAGGTATAGGCAAACCCAAATCGCATCATATTTCACCCGTAACTCTGATATGTGGAGGTGAAAACGTTCCATTTGCCTGTAATTTCACCGGCAACACATCTATCACGGATTTCACGAACTCTGGTATCAAAGACTTATTTACATAGATAAAATTACCTTTGCTCGTACTAATAGTATTATGTGCTCTGTGGTACTGATGTTTGCAGAGGCGGAACGGCAAGGAATGTGACTATAGTATATCAGCTGTGTTGTACTATAGTCGTTTGCAGCTTCAAAGATAATTATATCTGGTGTGAACTTATCTACATAATATGTGTCTATATAATAATGATCTGCATATTTATCTGCATCCACGGATAGAAAGGTAAAATGAAACAATTATTTACTTAATTTTAATTCTATATATAAACAAATAGCCTCACTTAACTAAGCTTTTTATTGCTATTAAGATATTAATATTATCAAGTTCACTAATCCCGTATTATGTTACTCTTATGGGCTGCGCGTAGTTTACGAGCATTGTGAAAAATGATTTATAAGTAGGTGGGCTGGAAAAGTGACTTAAGCACTGTCATTTTCCATGCCGTACCTAGGTATTAAATAACAGAAATACTCCTTAAAGTTCTGTCCCCATAGTAAAACATTCTATGCCGTTGTTATAATAAACTACGAGTAAATTATTCCAAATCAATAACCCAAAACAAATACTTTGCAATAACTAAGTCATTTGCCCCATGCGAGAGTCGAATCCACGCTCCTTGCGACTGGAACTACCGCACCACCGAAGTCGCCAGTTACGGGACTGTTGAAACCAATCACAAAAAAAACTAATAGCTTCCACGTTTCACTTACAATTCATAACTTTTCCCCGTATATATCTTCCCAGAATTTCATATTAGCTTCGTCCACATTTTTATCACATTTCAGGCAATTTCCGATGACATAACAGTATCTTTCGGCGTCGGTGAACGGCTTCCACTCATCCATATCGTTATTTGGCGTTGGATTTCTGAAGAACAAAGTCAAAGTCAATAACTTTCTTTCCATAGAATTCATAAAGAAATGGCTTGGAAACTAAATAATATTCAAAACGTAAGGTCACGCCTACTTATCGCTAAGTTTGACGCCTGTTCAATCCCTATCCGACCCTCCATGGGGAAGAACACAAAAAACCCCTAAAGGAGGGCCTCCTTATTTTTCGCGAGCATAAAACTGTAACTCGAGTAGTTGAATTGATAGAGTACATTATAACAATGAGCGCTCATTTGGTAGTAACTTCGACTTACGATCTTGATCGTGGGTTTCAATTCTACAATGGGCTCGAACTCGTGAAGGAAAAAATCGAGATGAAACCATATAGGTAGTAGGGAATGCCCGGCTGTATAGTTACCACCGTCAATTTGGTAATCTGTCGGTAAACATCTAACGGTATTCTGGAGCCTTACTAGAGATCTGTTCTCAAATGAAATCCTCAATCTTCATCGATTCTGCAGTTGAGATTACCATGCAATGAAGGTTTAGCTCATTCTTAAGGAAGCCCCATTCCATGTGGTTACAAAATACTTACATTTCCTTAACTGGATGCTGGCTTAGTCTCAGCGTGGCCCGCGCATTCCAATTCGAAATCATTACTGTTACGTCTAGTTCTGAATTTCTAACTACGAGTACAAAGAGTCCCGAAATTAATTACTTTCATAGTTAGATTAAGAGTGATTAGTATCGCAATTTATTAAAAAAAAAGCTTTAAGTAACGTCAATATAAGTATATTTTTATAGTATAAAACAACTAGATAATGGTATTAAAATACTTAGACTTAACAGATCATTCAAAAGATGTCCCTGGGACTTGGGTACGATTTCTAACATCAATCATATTTATAAATATTTTGAGAACTTCGAGTAAGTAGGTATTCTGTTATTGTATTTATGTCATATTGAATTTACCGGTCAATGACGACAGAGCTTAAACAAAATATTATTTGTGGCGAGACAGGGCAATATAACTAGAAGGTTTTGTTATCATTATTTTATACGAAATAGTTGATCAATTTCTATGATATACCCAATTTATTTTATTTTCACTGTTTATGTATCTGCATGTCAAATAAAAAAATATTCTATTCTATGATATCTAAATGATCAAGTTCTGAGCTGAAAGGTACGTTACTGAAAGGCTTATTTGCATTTCACGATTGATTTGCAGTTCTAATCCGTGACGGAACCATAGACATTGATAGGCGCTACATTTTCGATCGATGAGTCCTCACTACAGCTACTTGTTGCTCCTGAATCCCATTAAAAAGTAAACATTTGGTTCCCGCATTACAGCACAGTAAGTTCTCCGGCTCTGAATGCGTCCCTTGACTGTGCGATTAGTTCGTCGACTCTAACTTGGAATGAGGTCGGTATTTCAACTTATTAAACTAAGTTCGCGGCATTTCAATTAAGATGTAATTGTAACTGGCATTTGGACTCTTAATAGAATACAGAGAAGAAAGGTATACTGAATGTTTAAGATAGTGTTGCGTGGAATCTCAGCAAGCGACAGTTAATTTTTTACACGACTGCCCAAAAAAGGAGTGTAATGTTTTCAAGGTTCGCGTATGGTATGTAAGTTGTTATTCCATCTTATTTTAAATGGCTAAAAAGATTCGGATGTAGTTATCGGGTATAGTTAGAATCCTTACAACATTTCGAGTGACACTGGTCTCTATACAAATCTAAATCTATACAAATAAATAAAATTGGAGTGTCTGTTTGTAATTAAAATAATCGCTTTTTACTAAGTGCATATGGATGTATACACGGTAAATATACCTACCAAAACAACATTTTTTACAACTTTTGTCTGTCTGTCTGTCTGTTTGTTCCGGCTAATCTCCGAAACGGCTGGATCGATTTTAACGGGACTTTCACTGGCAGATAGCTGATGTTATAAGGAGTAACTTAGGCTACTTTTCCAAGGGATAAATAGGGGTGTGCGATAAAACCGAAATCCAAGCGGACGAAGTCGCGGGCACCAGCTAGTTTTTAATAAATCAATATGGTAATATGAGAAAAGAAAATGTTTCTTCAATAATTACGATATGGGGCAGAGCAGTCGTGTAACTCATCTTCTTGATTTGAGAAGCTAGTTAACATTAAAACTATTGCTTACCCGGTCTTTGCAAAATTGCTCCACAGTTTTGTACAGTTCCTGATAATATCTCGTGACGTATCTGTCAGTGGTATATCCAAGTTTGTCACGTTGAATAAGTATAGCAACTCGTCGGAATGACAGACGCCGGGTACTGACTCCATTCCGTATTGCTTCTTGGTGAAGTTTCTATCAGTTTCAGCAACAAACTTGTACAGATAAACGGGCATAGAGGCGCGTACGTTAAAATAACGCCCGAACCGAACTATGTTGAACGCAAACAACTTATCCGTTTCCAAATTCACGTACTCTTGTAATAAAGCCATTGTTATTTCCCTGCTTCCGAAATAATACTCTCTTATTTTATCATCCGCGTCTTTTATTTTGTCTGGCGGCCATTGTAACTTTAATTCTCTCGGCACGACGCTACCCACCGTCGACACAAAATCAATAATATATTGAAGTTTTCGGGCTATTTCAATTCCTTCTCCCGAGGTGTACCCCAACATGACAGGTACTTTGGCTAAATTGCCCTTTATCACAGAGTTCGGGGGACACTCGCTTATAAACTTCTCTATATTTAGATCACATTTCTCAACGACCGGCCCGAACAGCATACTGTCCGTTATATCTTTGTGCTTATTATCTAACTGAGGTAATTTTATGTTGACTAGTGATTTTGCGGGAACGCCTCTCAGAAATTCGAGTAGTACCTTCACGTCTTCGGTTTCCTTTCCGAGCGCCTTTCCTAATTGAAACGCTCGCTCTCTGGCGTAAATATTGTAAGCCCATTCGTTGAGAGACACGCCGCTCTGGCAGATGGCTTTATGAAATAAACCTTCGCTCATTTTTGATGATAAATGGTGTGACGTTGCGCCGGCACCCGCGCTGCATCCAAATATCGTAACGTTGTCGGGATCTCCGCCGAACGCGGCGATATTGTTCTTGACCCATTTCAGCGCCATCACTTGGTCCTTCAGGCCGGCGTTTCCTGGTACTTCTTCGGTGTCCAGACAGAGGAATCCCAACACTTCGAGTCTGTAGTTGAAGGTGACGAGTACTACGTCGTGTTGGACGATGAAGTCGGGCCCGTAGAAGTCAGAGTTCCCGGAGCCCGTGTAGAAGCCGCCGCCGTGTATCCAGAGCATGACGGGGAAGGGCTCGGGCGGGGTTATGGTTCTCGTGTATATGTTGAGGTAGAGGCAGTCCTCGCTGCCCGCCTCCATGCGGTCCATGCGCTCGTTGTACTGCGGACACACGGGGCCGTGCTGCGACGCGTCTCGGATACCCTCCCATGGTTCCGGTGGTTGCGGCGCCTGCAAATAATAATACATATTGGTGGATATTAACACACGGCGCAATCTACCCTATACTAGTTCTGGGGCCAGTGCATACTCCAATTGTCTACCTCCGTGCTCAGGAGCATAGTTTTTGCATTAATTAGTTTTAAGTTACTGTTTAAGTTAGTTTATGTTTAAGTATAGTTACCAGGTAGTCTGCAAGAAATCGTATCATACGATAAGACCTCCTTTCGAGTTTCGGTTTCTGAACGGTTTCCAAAACAGCTATTTTCACACTAAAAGTCGGTTCTGGACCCCTTACGATTCTAATTTCTAAAATTAATTTCCTAGCGTGCACCTACGCCTAATATTTCATGTCTACAACCATTCGCTTAGGCTGTACGTAATTATGCAATTTATGTTGATTCAAATCAGACTTATTTTAATTTTAATAATAATTAAACTTACTTTCACTGGCATAGATAATTCACAAATGTAGAAAAACCCTCTATTTTTATTACCTAATATGCAAACATTAAGCGCGAACAACTGAATTTACTCTGCAGAATTATAATTCACTCTCCGAACTATGAAGGTGAGTTCTACGAATCTGTACCTTTGTGCTCAGCAAGTCAAACACCACATATGCCGACGATGAATTCTAATGCGGGACGCATTTGCGTACGCTTGCTCCGGGAATAAAACATATTTAAGTAACAACTCTATCGGTACGTTTTTATTCGGCACTCACCTTGAATCTCAATTCCCCGACCGGTGGTCTCGCGTACGGCACTCCTTTAAAAGCCACATACTTCTCGATGTCTCCGCAGATCACTCCCTCCAAAACCCCCTGTGCTGTTCTCACAACCGGCATATCGTGACTGTAATTATAATATGACTTTAGTAATTCTCAACTGTTCGTAATATACTTTATGTTTGCTGATAGCGCGCCATGACAACGGTACCTATGTTGGATTGATGCCATATATTGCTCGGTGTTACGTTTATATGCGGCTGTAAATGGGCTAATGTTTATTGTGGTGCGAACGTATTACTATTGACCCAGTGCCCGTAATTAATCTTATGAAGCCTACCTATAAAATAATTATTATAATAATATCAAATAATAAATATTGGCGGACATTTAACACAGCGCCATCTATCCCCAAAGTAAGCTAAGTAAATAGCTTGTATCATGAGAACTAGACAACTGATATAATACTTAAAATACTTTTTTTAAATACATACATATAATACATATCAACACCCAGACACAGAACAAACACCAATGTTCGTCACACAAATGTTTGTCCTGGGTGGGAATCGAACCCACGACCTACAGCGCAGAATGCAGGGTTACTACCAACTGAGCTATGAGGCCCGTCAATTATGACGTAGAGCTATATTAAAATAGGTGTTGATTTTCATATTTTTCTTTCTTTCTTTCTAGGGTTTAAACAATAGTGGTGCGCAGTTAAAAAAAAGTGACTGTCTGTCCGGTATTTTTATAATAAAACAATGAACGCCGTCCACTTGATATTTGGCACAATCGTGGAAAGGGTTTCCAACTGATAATAATAAAAACAACCTTGTAGTTTGATAGTTGGTGTCGTAAAAAATTCTGTGAGGATATTTTTCGTAAATATTGGGTATTATGATCCTGTGTTTTCGGAGATTTTCATAGTTAGGAGAGTGTCAGTATGTCGATGGCATTTGCCTCCCATGTCGCAAATGAGAGAGGACGGCCACCGACTGTGAGTATAGACGAAGAATAATAGACGCCAGGACTGGAATGACTTTCAAATGAAAATCTATGTCGGCCTCTGGCCTCTACGCAGATTTAAAGAAATAATAAAAACATCTGTTGTTTTGGGTGTATTGAATATTGTCAAAAATGCAAAGAGCAAGAAATGCATATAAATATTATTAAAAAAAAGAATCAGTGTCCTAGCACTGATGACGCTCGCAACAAAGCTAAATAAACCAGCCAATTGAGCCATTTATATTACGTCTATCTTCTTTTATGACACACACACACACACACAATCTCAACAAGGAATTCTACCTGTGTAAGCTGTGGTTACCTTGAGGAAGTGAGCACAAGAAGTATACTTTTACAATGATAATTATGTAAGAAATGTGTATCACTTACTGGAAACCCTTAATTAATAAATAAAGTGCGAGTTTGACCGAGCAATCGAGGTTTCCGTACCAAAAATTTAGATATTTTTATTCCCGTCTCAAGGTGATGGACGCGCGACTTGAGTCATCTCGTACTTTTGTTTAGAGGACTTGAGTCGTATTTTTGTTGTCTATGGTGGTGGTTACTACTTAACATCAGGTGGGCCGTCAGCTCGCTCCGTCACTAATTCACTTAAAAAAAACCACTTCGGGAACCATAGCTGGTAGACCATCTCTCATTGGCCAGTATATTATTTGTTGTTTAATTTGGTATTTGCACTATATAACCGTGCGAAAGAAGTTACCTACTAATAACCGCAAGTAGTTAAGTATAATTTTATAATTATTATAACTTGCAAACAAAGACATTCTCTATAAGCTCGTGTCTTTAATATCTCGTTTAAATTTATCTAATTATCTATAACGAATAGTAAATCTGACTATACAATGATGTTCTTGAAAACCAGTCCAGTTACTATGTTACTATGAGAAAAGGTAGCAAATGGACAGACTAGATATCGAATTTCGTTAGGTCTAAACGTAATCCTTTATCAACACCGTTTTTCTTTGGAAAAGTAAACCTGAAAAACGAATCCACATCCAAAATTGTTTGATTCTAATAGAACAGGATCATCTGTCCTCTATCTGCCGACGACATTACCATTTCCTGATGGATTAGCTTATACCATTCTACAAGCATCTGTATTTATAGAAGTGTTGAACTTTCGAAGGGCATTAACATACTTTAAATTTTCCACCATACCCATTCAAGATTTGAACCTTTGATCCCTGATGAACATTTCATTTCAAATTTTCAAACAACAATAAATAATGAATGCTTGATTTTACTCTTTGTAGGAAAATACGTTCCCATTTCCCGAAATAAAGCTTTGAATTAATGCTGAGAGGAGTTCAAGAGTCGACGACTTCTTTGTCCAGTAGGTCCTTGAACGTTATCTTGGACGAAGTGATTGCGGGTTTACAAAATACTAACTATATCCGCGCATCAACTTTGTGCAGACATACATTCGCACAAACCAAACGTGTATATATATCAATTAGTGAATCAGGATATAATCTGCTCGACTAAGTAAACCAAAATATAAAACAAAAAATTGCCGAGACCAAGTCCATAGCAATAGATTCCATTGCTTCTAGATTTCAGCAATGCTTTTAAACCCTAGATTACGATATCCTTCTTTCTATTCCGTATTCATGAAACATTTGTCACTCACTCATTAATCTTCTGTTTTTTTTATATCATATTCAACGCTCGCGTGTGTACGCTCGGATGAGGCCCGATTTTTATGTTATTTAAGTGACGGAACGAACGACGCCGGCCCACCTGATGTTAAGTGGTATTCGCCCATAGACAACAGCAATACGACCGATATAACATCACTGCGATTGCGGGGTCCGCCATCGAACTATAGACATAGACAACATTTTTTTCCTTTTTCTTTAGCCACCCCATCGTGGCCGCGAATGGTAGATTATCTACACTCCTCACTCGCCGCAGCAACTACCCTCAGCTGCGGTCCCTCCCATAGACACCGCAGCCCTCCTCAGTCTCTTCGAAATCATCTTTGCTGACGATCTGCTAATTTACCGCCAAAGTTGGCGTGTTCTTTGAGGGCATTAATCTCATTTTGATGAACTTATTGAAATTATATTTTGGTCAAAAGACCAAGACCAAGACTTAGTCATACCGTATGGGTCAAGTAAAAATCTGTATATTGATTTTTTGTTATCATGTTATTATTTTTTACATAAATGATGTTCATATATTTATTCTACTATATATTATATTAGAAATTACGTAAAATATACCTAAAATAAAGGGAACCTATCTTTTGTTACCCTTAGTTTACTTTTCTTTTACACCAAACATTTTTGTACATATGAAAAATGTGTAGGTTCCATTTGCACCTATATAATACTCACGCACTGACACTGAAAGATTTCTGAGTCGAACAACATAATACTGATCTCAAATTCATCTCGGCGTCACAACTTTAACGATTTTTAAGATATTAAAGCCATACGCGTTATGAATGTTTGACTAGAATTATCCGCGTATACAGACGATGACATACTAAATTATTAACTCGGCCGTGGATATGTGTATTTTGTTTTATCAGAGCATAAAGATAAGTACGTAATATTTATCTTCAAGACGTAGTCGTTAACGACAAACAAACAGTTTGCATGGTGAATCGTAATTATAAGGTAAGTGATTCGACTTTGAATCATAAACCGGAAGTGAATTTAACAGAAGGCGATAAACTAATGATTTATGCCTGAAGTGCCTGAATTTGCAAACGATGTCGAAGTCGTAAACTCGTGAAGAGTAAATAGTTGAAGCCCGCAGTAGAGTGATTGCTATCAGATTTGCCCGTCTAACTAGGGTTTGTTGGCCGCTTTCGAATTAATTTGTACCATGTATTCTATCCTACTAATAATATAAACGTGAAAGTTTGTATATATGGATGTTAGTTACTCTTTCACGCTCAAACGGCTGAATGGATTGGGGTGAAATTTGGTATCAAGATAGCTTATATCCTGGCTTAACACATAGGCTACTATGATTCCAGAAAAGTGCAGTGTTCCCGTGGGCTGACTTACTCACCAAGGGGAATACCGCGGGGCGCAGCTACCATACTCTAGAAGTAGAAATCATGTCAGGCTGATTTATAACAGAATCAAAATTAATTAAAAACCAGACTAAGTGATTTTTCTTTAATCTGTCTACGTTACTTTATACATGCTCTGGTTGCTCATCTTTTTGGGCCGTTTTCTGAAATATTTATAGAGGTCAACCTGTGGATGGGTAGCCGATATTGGGATATTGTCTAATTACTGCGCTTATGTGTGGGAGAGAAGATAAATTGTCGTTGTACCCAGGCTTTCTTACAATACTAAGAAAACAGTCACTGCAATAAAGAATTTTAAAACCTGAATTTATTTTGTTTCTTTTATATGTGAGTTAGAGTAAACAGATGGAACCAATAAAAAAAATATGAATTGGTGTTCCCCTACATAGATATGGGGAGACCCAAGTTGCATCGTATTCCGTAATTCTGATATTTAAAGGTGTACAATGTCTCATGTGCCTGTAATTTCAACAAGAATCGCCCTTTAAAATCGGAACACCTGATGAGAATTCGATTTTGCTTGTCATCAAAAACAATATGGCAGTACTTCCCCGGATGAACTTGGCACAGTATCTACTGCCAGAGAGATATGCGAAAGAATCTATTTATTCACCCTACCAACACTACAACACGCGACCGCACGCGACGCGAATTGACGCTTCGTATTGGTATTCAAAACAAATCCGAGTGCAATGAAAGGGTAAGGCCGCTTTTAACGAAAACAAGTCCCTTTCTTCTTCGGGATATTATGTGTACCTATCTCCATTCTATGGACTTTGAAGAGAAAATGCACGGCTAAAGCGTCGACAGGACGTTTGTTTCTGCAGTTGCTAAAATTCAGTTGGCCGAGAGCCATGCTGAGTTGGTACAAATAATCGTATTACATAAAATAAACGTCATGCTTTATTTCAATACCATTGATAACATCGTAACAGGTAGAACGCGTGCGTGGTGGCTGAGTGGTATGTATAGACCCTGACTTCCATAGCAAAGGTTGCTGGTTACACCAAGAAGCGTATTGCATGAATTATTTATTTTATTTGTGTAACATGAGTCATGTTAGCAAAATAGTTAAAATGGTGAGGAAATCGACATGAACTAATATAGGAATTCAAAAGCATATTTAGAATTGGGGTACTCGATCAAGGGTTCCTGTAACATTGTTTGAACTCTCTTAAATTGAGATAAGTACGCATATGTAAGAGAGTCTGTAGCACTTTTATTAATAATATCTCCTTAAAAATAAAGATGAGACAAAAAAATCCGGGTCTTTAGTCGTTTTGCACCACGAGCGATTCGAACCGCGGTGCGAATGTGAGACTATAGTTCTTATTTGTCCCATGAAATTACCCAACATACGGTGAGGAAGCATATCAGAAGTTCTTGATTAGATGAGAGTTAAGAGTGAAGAGTATTTCGAAGAGTAATAAATAATGATAATAAATATTGGTAGACATTTCACACAGCGCTATTTATAATGGGTAACTACCAACTGAGCTGTGGGGCTGTGTGTAATTATATTTTTTTATGAACTAAACGTAGTAACCATTTATCTAGGTCAGGAATACAACTAAGCTGGGCTTCAGAGATTTTGACACAATATGTGGAGTCATCCGTCCTAACAACTTCTATCCAAAACAAAAACATAAGTTTTAAAACCGGTGACTTGACTGTCCTGTAGATACTGGAGGGCGGGCGGGTAATTTGCGGCGTAGCTCTCTCAAAACTACGCGTTATTGTTACGCCATGGCAGGTTACAGGCGTAGGGCGTAGAGTAATGGAACCCCCAGCCCTCCGTCAAAATTTCGAGTACCTAACCTGTCTGACTCTCCCCTTTTGGAAGATCGACTTAACAAGTCTGAGTGAATAGGCGCCAAATATAGCAATTTAGTATAATGCCCAATTTATTTACATTTTGTAATTTCTAAGCGGACGAACTAGCTCTAGAAGAATGCCGCCGCCCTCTTCAAGTCACGGATTAGAAGAAATCGACGGAGGACAAAAACAGAGTGCCCGACGTATTTTCGTCGGGAATAAGCTCGTTTTTGTACGCTCGTATGGTAAAAACGCGCGCTTCAGCGACAACTGTCTATTCGTCTATTCTATTCGAGTCACTGGTTCTCTCGAGCCAGTGTGGTGAAAGGATTTTAAGTGCGCCTCAAAGAGGCTCCTTTCGTGCACCTGTCTGTCTCGTACAAACGCATACGTATTATACGTATATACGTATTAATTGTTTTATTTTATAAGTATTCATTTGTGGTTTGGCAATAAAGAGTTTTTGTATTGTATTGTATTGTATGAGCTCGTATCTGCTCGACCATTTTGATCCCTTCTATAGATGGGTGGCGTGAATATGCTGGAATAGGCGCGAACACGCGAGTTTAATTGTAATGATATGTGCATGAAAGCAAATATTTTCAATCATTACAAGCGACATAATATGAGCTTATACGCCCGCTGTGTAAACCCTTAGTGTCGGAGGCTTTGTCGTTTTTTTTAAGCAGTTATATGTTAAGGTATTTGAGTATTAAATCTTAAAAACTTGAATCTTATAGTTTCAGTCAGGCAGTTGGGACTCCTGCTCTAACATCGGTGCTCAAAATGTGGATGCTGTAATGCCCTTTTATATGTATTGAGTTTAGTGTGTTACTAAAAGTTCTAGTATATAATCCAGAATTGATAAAAGAAAACTGAAAAAGAAATGATTATACTTAAAAGAGGAAGTTTGATACAGCACCAGTGACGTAAAATTTAAAAGAGAATAGTTCAGGTTGATCATGCAATGCGGAGGGATGAAATGCATTTAACAAAAAGAGGGATGAATATGAATGTTGATCGAAGGAATTGAGAGGAAGATCAAAGACAAGAAGGAAGGATTGTCTAAGATATGATATGAAAGAAAGTCGGTGAATTATTCGATAAATATAAATCGGTTGTCAGAGGAGTCTGGAAGCAAAAACGTACTGCGCCGACTCCAAATAAATTGGAAAAGGGCAAGATGATGATTACCAATTCCAGTAGTGTTGCATTATCCTCTGAATATACAGAGGACGTGCCTTCTAGCCGGTGACTGCGTGCCCGCTCCAACGTTTGATCAATCCTTGTCTTTACCTTTACCCTTATCTTTACCTACGTGTCCTAGAACTGGGACAAAAGAAAACACAGTATTACGTAAATCTGACTAAGCTAGAGCTGCCTTGATCTGATTCGATTTCATCATATCAATTGGTTGAGAGCTTAATGGCGAAGTGTTTGTTGTCTGACATACACTTTCAATCCGAAATTCGCTGGTTTGTTTCTGTTCTGGCATACCCAGAATGAGATTTACGGTAAAAATTATATGTTTAATAATTTACTAAATATATATATATAAAACTTACATTTATATTTATATAATATTAATACGAGTTTTCAAAGAGGGGAAACCAGAATGTCAAAGAACCGAAAATTCAAAATGCCTAATCGAATTAGGATCCATGGTAGGTTAAAGTTAATCACTCCCACAAGTCAAGAGTATTAAAGGGGTAAATTATTATATTATAAGGGGGGAATTAAAAGGCTGAAAGGGCTAAACAAATTTCAATAATAAAGAAGAAAGCTTTACGTCTTTAACTTGACAAAATACATGTGTAATGTAAACTTTATACTATAATATCTTGTTAATTATTGTTTCTTTGTTTTAGTGTGCAATAGAGTTTATCTATCTATATGTAAATTTATATTTATGTAGGTAAATATAATACTTTATGTATACATTTGCTTAGCCATAGTGCTAGTAAAATAGGGTAGAAGCATGTTCAGCTATTATTTAAAAAAATGATACATATTCTTATATAATTCGGCGAGTTATATAATAATCACCAATCTATGTCGGGAAATGAAGTCGTTCAGTTTTTGAAAAACAGAATCGAAGCTCGAAGTACATTTGAAGGGCCAACCCGTATGCATTTACAGCGGCTGGAGTCCAGGAAGGAAACTGACTTTAAGTCCTACGTGCTCCAGATCACAGCTAAACTTAAAGATGTGATCCTTGATCCAGGATTTTGGCCTGCTGGGATCGTTTACCGACGCTTTTGGGAAGCGGCTAAGAAGTAAAATCCCTTTCATTTGTTGTAGTCTTAAGTTATTATATGTATGTTAGTCACTAAGGTATATATTTATATGGGCCAATGTATTTAATACTAAGTAGCCTGAAATAAACAAATTATTATTATTATAATAAGTTGTTTCTATGTTAAAATATATTAGTATTGTCGAGTAGCAGTAGAACTTATGCTAAGTTCGCCCGGAGAAGTACTGCCACCACACCTGGTAATCTGCCGCCAAACAGTGATGCACTCGTATTGCTGTTTTCCGGTGGAAGGGAGTGGGTGCCGGCGAAATTGCAGGCGCATGAGACGTAACGTCCCCGTCTCGAGTTGATGGACGCAACGCAATGCGACTTAAGTCATCTCATACTTTGGTGGAGAGGACTTGAGTCGTATTGTTGTTATCTATGGGTAGCGGTTACCACTTAACATCAGGTGGGCCATCAGCTCGTACCGTCACTTCACTGACATAAAAAAAACTTGAAAAACAGTATGTGCGCTAAAAATTGTCAGGTAACCGACGTTTCCTAGAATAAAAACTCGAAGATCGTGTCAAGTGAACGAAAAGAGCTTCTTATCCTTTGAGGCGTACTTTAATCTATTCACCACTCTGGCTCGAGAGAGCTACTCCTAGTGACACGATTAGTAGTAAGTAGTAGCTACTGGTCTAAGATGGTGGCAGAAGTTTTTTTTTTGTATTTTGTTGGACATATCACACAGCGCCAACTAGCCCCCAAGTAAGCTAAGCATAGCTTGTATCATGGGAACCAGACAACTGTTATAATACTTATATACTTTTTTTGTTAATACACACATATAATACCTACATATCAACACCCAGACACAGAAAAAACATCTATGTTCGTCATACAAATGTTTGTCCTGGGTGGGAATCGAACCCACGACCTAAAGCGCAAAAGGCAGGTTTACTAGTACTATGCCATGATAATGAAATGGATAGATATTTGTAATAGCACCAGGAAGCCTGTAGCGGGCCCCATAAGATGCATCCAGTTAAGATAACTAGCAGTGGCAGCCCGATACGCGTGTGGGGTTTGCAAGCTGTAGTGCGATCATAAACTCAAAGTCAAAAACTTTATTTCCATAGAATACGGAGGCCTACCTTGCTCGGTTCCGTAGTTGATTACCCTTTGAATCCCTACGCGTGCCCCCCGGGTGGTTCGAAAGGAGCAACCCAAAGTAGCAGTAGAACTTGTGCTAAAAAAAAAAAAGAAGCAAAATAAAATAAATAAATAAATAAGTTCGCCGGAGAGGTACTGCCACCACACCTGGTAATCTGCCGCCAAGCAGTGATGCACTAGTGTTACTGTGTTTAAGTGGAAGGGAGTGAGTGCCGGTGAGATTGCAGGCGCATAAGACGTAACATCCCCGTCTCGTGGTATGGACGCAACGAAACGCGATTTGAGTCATCTGGTGCTTTGGTGGAGAGAACTTGAGTCGTATTCCTGTTCGCCGGTCTATGGGCTTCAGTTATGATTTAACATCAGATGGGCTGTCAGCTCGTTCCGTCACTTAAATCACATAAAAAAAACCGTGCGAAAGCAAATCATTTACCCATTTTACTGTGGACTTGATAATGGCTGACTAAAACCAGCTGTGTACAATTCGTGAATTCATAATATTACTGTCATCAGAAATTTCACGCGGTCATTTGTAGTTTTATAATGCGTGCATTAGTTATACCTTCTATTTTATCCATTGTCTAATCTATTTGCACTACGAAATACTGAACCATTTATTAAAAATAAAAAAATTGTTACCTACATAATCGCAACTAAAACATTTCACTCTATCTTTTTTCAAGTCTAGCTTTGTTAGGCATTGTATTCGTACCTATAGGGAAAAACTTAGCTATATTTAAATGATGTACATCTGTCAGGTATGAAATTTTCAGTGTATACTTACCTGACTTTATATGTAAACAATAGTCTTACTGTGTATTTTGGTTTAATTTAAACAAGCTTCAAATCGAAGTTCATCGCTCCCTCGTGTATTAATAGTTCGCCATATCCGTACAAGGAATTTCAACAAACGCTGTATCTGCAATTGGGAAATTATAATAAGAATTAAAATTAGACTATGCAATGCAGATAATTTTCTACATGGACGATGTGTATCTATCTCCTCTAGTTATATCCTAAAGCCTAAATCCTTATGTCTAAAGACTAAGCCTTCTATAGAAGAATCTTCCTAAGAAGTCGTCTGAAGTCGAAGTCGTGTCAAATATAAGCAGTGTAAAGTCAAAATCGTCTAGATCCTAACTCTAAAGTCATGGTCGTCTTAAGTCTAAGTTGAAAGTCTAAATCGAAATCTATGTAAAAATATAATTTCATGGAAATACAGGTTGCTGTTAGATCTTATAATTATTTAGTAGTTCCACTAGATAAGACTTCACTCAAGGGTGTTGCAAACTTAATATGAACGGTATAGAAAACAGGATTCATTTAATGTAAATTCAAGTCAATAAATTATTCAAGTTAATTAATAATTACATTAATTATTTTAGTTAAAATATTCTTCAATACTGTAAAAGCTGTTCATTACATAATGTCCATAAATCATTGCATAATTTAATATGAGTTCGGGTCTAAACTGAATTTAATTGAATGTTCATTATGGCCCTCGAAATAGAAAATTTTTATGGACAAAATAAGAAAAACAACTTTTTTTTAATTAATATCAAGTATACATTGTGATAAGTTCAATACCTACCACAGTCCTCTTCAAGTCTGATTTTTATCTGTCATTTCGGAATTTTATAACTTTCGCTATCTTACTTGACATTGTGTTAAAAAATGTACCTAAATAAAGAACGAGATATATATTTAAAAATAGGACCTTTTTGTTAACCTTTTTGGAACTGCGTATGCCTTTCTGAAGTCCAGTGTATTACCCCATAATAGTGAACCATGTGGAATAACTGACGACACGTAGCTATGATAGGATCTTACGCAGCTTGTTTTTAGGTATGAGAAAACATAGTTTGCACCGTATTGCGCTCGTAACTCTGAGATGTGTCAGTGCATTTCATTTCATCGCTAACGATACCTTACAAAGCAAAACACAGTAATGTGAATACATTACTAATTGGTGGCATAAATAGGAATGGTGGCTGAAACGAAATTTTCATAGGTTCTGTGCCCGGAAAATGTCATACAAGTAAAGTCGTAAACATTATACTGCATTTCTAAGTGAACCGTTAATGCGAAAATATAACGATACAAAAATATTGTAGTGTCTCCCAAAATCAACCACATTTTTGTAATAAAAACTCTCCATTTACTCATGGTTATCGGGATTTTAGCCCTATGCAGGCTTTAGCAGTAACATAACTTGTGTCAAAAGAAACTGAATGCCAAATATTTTCCAAATGTCTAGTATTTTTGCCTAAATATTAAGGCTAGAGTACAGAAAACAACAGTAAAAAAATCGCCTAATTTGGATTCACAGAAGATAAGTCATTGCTAGAAACCGCAGCTCTATGTCGCCCAAAAACGCTTCAGAATCAATCAACCACGAAAATAAACGCACAAATCGCCTCGGTTCCCGCGGCGCGTTATCAATGGAGACCAATCCCTCAGGGGAGTCACTATGCCTACTCAACAAAACACCACAACGGGAACGTGAATTGCCTCTAGCTACGCGTAAAAAGCAATGAAAGCGCTTTCACATGACCAGTTTTCACAGACGTACCTATACTCTGACCAGAGGCACAAAAATGCAGAAGTGATACTACTTACTCAATGGGAAAATGGGAGCGAGTGCTCTTAGTTAATCAAGTCACTAACTCTTTTTTTATGGACCGTAAACAAAAGATTCCGTGAATTTGATGTTACGGAAGTGCTATGGATTTAATAATGTATTGCCATTGTCCACGCCCATGCGACCAAAAACTAGGCATAAGTTAGAATTTGGCAAAAACAGCGTTAAAAGCGCACGACTGTTAGTTATAATAATGGTAAATGCTAATTCTAAAATTTCTTTATCAAACGCTTAGGTAGAAAACACTTATTATTGAAATTATTACTTTTAATGTTAACACATTCCTTAATATTTTAGAAGAAGTTCATATAATAGATAAATAGATAGCAATGTTACCCTTCACAGCCAACACTACACAGGTCAAAAATATATTCAAGAAGTCTGTATGAATCAAGTGCATCCCTTGCTTCTCTGTTAGATAAAAGCGCATTCGCTTCGTAGTATATTGTTTCTTGCGCCGCCCGCGCCGGCAGCGGCGCCCCATGCGTATCCCTAAGGAATCTGAAATGTTATTTGCAGTCTCTAATAATGCCGGAGGGATGAGTGAGATGAGACGAGTGCATTATTCTAACCCTCGCGTATTTTATCACTTTAAAACACATGCGTGTA
Source organism: Chesias legatella (assembly GCA_947359385.1). Lineage (NCBI taxonomy): Eukaryota > Metazoa > Arthropoda > Insecta > Lepidoptera > Geometridae > Chesias > Chesias legatella. The sequence goes on along the minus strand of OX375774.1, from coordinate 6,722,475 downwards.
ATCGATACTTTGAAGCTTGATGTTTCAAAGTAAAATGTTAGTTTAAAGATACTAATATGAAATAATATTACAAAACTACGTGACATTGTGAATTTAAAACTTAAATGTGAGAGCTCCTCGATTAACGACCTTCAGCACTTCAGATTTCATACTGATAGATGTTTATTTGTAAAATGATTTGAAATCGTAGTATCACGTGATATAATAAAAAATAGTTTCATTTCCTAAAATTTTTTTTACGTACCAACTATAATATAATTTATCTTAATAGTTCCATTTTAAGTTTACAATTTTCTCTTATAATGTAAGCGTTCCTTAACTTTATCACACAAAAAGTGGTATCTACTCGTACATAAAATATTGTCAAAAATAAGAACAGATCTTTCCGCGAATTCAATTCGGCGGAATTTATTACCCTGAAAAAACTCATAGAGCTAATGTTTATTCTGCGATCACTCTCCGCCTTACAAACAATGGGTCACAAAACCCCATAGCGGGAACCAGGGTAAAAAAACTCGAGGGGAAGAAATCACTCGTGCTTGTACACGATGAGCAACCGAAATTTTATTTCATCCCTATCTTTTTTGATAAACAATGAAATGGAAAAGTTTCTATCCTATATTGCTTACGGGTAACTTGGGGTTGGAAATCAATTTCACGATTATACGCGGCGTAAGTTTTTCTCATTAAATACAACAGGTATTTGAACAGTTTTGGTATACATAATCGTGTAATACTCGTCTGTAACGTATGAGATGACAATGAACATTTTGAAATATAGAATTCACTTCACTCACTAATTCACTGCAAATTTAAGGTTGTGTTGTGTTATATTTTTTATAGCATGTTTTCCTTCGACTATATAGGTAAAATCAGGTAATCACTATTACTACTACTACAATTCATATCGCAATCTCTATCAAAATATTGTGGATTAAAGTGCTCCTCATAGAAGCTCCTTTCATGTATTATTATTATTATTATATTATTCCTTTCTCATTCTCCTTTCCTTCGAGTGTTTGTTTCTGGACATATGCAGGTTCCTCCACAATGCTATCTTTCGCGCATCAATTTTTCAGTGATAGATAGCATTTGAAACAGCGACCTCCGTATTGTAAACTTGGGGGATCGGTACAACTAGGCCAACACGTTCTCTAATCCAATTAGTATTTCTTCTTCTATCCTTATATGGAATTTCAATTAGAGGAAACGTTTTTGATCATTACTTATAATACCATCTTGATATAGATATATCGTTATTGCTTATTCAAATTCCCTTGCCCCCTCAATTATGATATTTGATGTGTTGGGATAATCATGGGGGAGTAGTGAAGTTGCATAAATTGTGTCAATTCGGCACGGAGCAGCACTAACTGCCGCAAGGGGTGACGTTATTCAAAATTATGGCTTGTGTTTCAGACCCTTCTGGCGTGTCAGAACTTTTGTAACCAAATGTCATCTGTTTGGAAGATAATCATTGACTTAATTGGAAGAGATACCCAAATAATCGGTTACCGTAATAATAATTTAAAAGATTTAAGATTTTTTTTATTCGCCAAATTTGACCAAATTCATACATTTTGATATTTATAAATAGTTAAAAATAAAAAAGAAGTTAATACAAAACAAATTAAAGATCTAATTAAAATTAATATACATAGTCAGAGTAAATTGTATTGTAAAAGAAAAGAATTGCTTTTTATTTCAACACAATTTTCTTTCTTATAAATGTTATTCTTTCAACATCTGTACCGATAACAAAGATAAGTGTGTAGGTAACAGGTAGGTACATTTCTGGTACCTACACGATACCCGTGATATATAAATAACAATAAGTTGGCACCACAAAATTACGTAAGTTACCTTTATTTCGGCGGCCGAGCCATGCTATGAAAGTAGTTTTCCTCGAAACTACAATAAATATATTCTCTCACTTTTCTAATGGCAACATCGTCTACTGTTTTAATTTCATAAACGGTAAAGCCTCTTCCTTTATTTCATGCTGAAAATTATGGATATATCTATATGTTGTATAAGAGTAAAAAAGTAAAATAAGGTTAATTACTGTAGTAAGTCAATTATAGAAAATTTACAGTTGCTGAAGTTTGCATCTACCGAGTAGACATTAGTTATACCTATATATATTATATATATATATATATTATTTAAAACATTAACCAATTAATTCTTAAAGAAATGGTTTATAAATGTCAATTAGTCAACTTTAAAATATAAGAACACGCGTAGGTACTTAACAAAACTTAGCTAAAAAGCTAAGTTTTGTTAAAAACACCTAAAGGAGAGATTCCTCCCTTTTCGCGAATAAAAATTGAAAGCAATTCAAACGAAGTTTGAGTAACTATGGCACGAAGTAGACCTTTAGATATATTTATTAAACCTTTAGTTTCAAATATTAGTGAGGCATTCATTACAAGTAAAATAATCTGGTCTGTATCTAATGCGCTGTCCTCCACTATCGAGTATTTTTTTGACTTATACTTACTTACTAATTTTGACTATTATTATTATCCCATGCCTATTATTTTGTTTACCTTCTCTGATCAGATGAGCACCGCTAAAGTAAGATTCATTCTATCCCAACGACGCATAGTAGATCATAACCTGTTATTAGGTCACCATTTACTAAATGAATTTTAAGCATTTACCGAACTTTCAGTCGCAAATCCAAATTCTATTTTGCAGTGTCTGTGACAATAATTAAAATTATGTTTAGTATTTTGTAGCGACCGCTACGAATGCTACGTTCGTAGCAACAAATTGGGCAAAATACCGCTATCTAATCTTGATTATGTGCTTATTGTCACTCGATCACTATTCCACATGGCTACCCACTACTGGACATGCGAATACCTATCCTAGGCCTCTCCCAGTAAACGGCACTAAGCCTTCTTCGATTATAAAACTTTATTTTCAATGGTCTCGTAAATATACGATGGCAGAACCAAAATGGGACTGTTTCCACTATCACTATACATAAGCAGCGAGTCCACAGTTATTAACCGTTACGATAATGATGCAGTAAGGTATGTTAATACATCCCTTAATGAAATTTATAATTATTGAAGTGTACATTTACTTAAATGCTAACTGAATTTTTACTATTTGCCTTACCCTTAATAGTAAAATGACATGACACTAGTAGAGTCACGAGATTGTGAGTGTTGGCGGACAATCCAGAGGTAGAATTTAGAAACTAGTCGTACAGAGTTCCAAGCATTCTAGAAATAGAATTCATTTTAAAATACTATAAATCTTCGTTTGAAACAACATTAAAAACCATTTTGTAAACATGAGCGTAATAATGTATTCTAAGCTTGTAAAATTGTTTTTGAATCCAAATAAATGTACTACCTTTGTTCTGATTTTTAATAACAAAGCCATATCTGTTCAATATGGAGCCATCCAAGCTCATAACCTGCCGTTGCCGCCACATTCGAGTAAATAACGTCTGCGTTTGGGCTGAACGTAATTGCGCACCCAACAACCACGGTATACGTGTTAACTCAGTACTTCCACAACTAAACTGGAAGAACTATTAACATAGTTCTTCCAGAATGTCCAAATAAATGTCACACTAGTACTCAATAAATGCACGTGTTTTAGCAAGCACTGAAACGCGCCAATTACAACAGCGACACAGAGACTAGTGGCTGCATTTAAGGATAATTTCTTCAAAAGGATATTTTAATAGATTTTTTTCGAAATATATAATCTTTCCCTATTAGTACTTACCATGTGCGATTTGAGTCAGTATTTTTCGTTTCGATCTGGGCCTACTGTTTGATGAATTATTTTGCACCGCGCCACCAAACCGCCCTACACCGAAATATAACTATTACGCTTTTATTGAGCACAGGTCCCACCAAGGGGATACTCATAATTTAATTACAAGACCCAAAATAAGTGTATTTCAAGTTGGCGGGGAATGGGCCGCGGCCGTGGCTTAATCGAAACGAGCCCGTCAAGGATTGCCCTTCGCTTTATGTTATTACTGTTAATTGTTTCCATTTCTAAATAAACACTATGAAAATTCAAATATTATACAGATTTAACCAACCATCGCATAGAACCATCGCAGTTCCTTTTTTATTTATAACTAATGTCAACTTATATTACTAAACTTCGAAACAAAGCTACGAGACTTACGATAACACTATATTTTTTTTTTATTAAAAAGTGGACCAAAGATAATTTTTTAACCATAGGCTCGGAACTGTTTCACTGTCTGTGGTTTGTATATTGACGTTGAAATTTTAATGTGGCCGAGACCGATGTGATGGCTAAAACTGCTTATATAACCCTAGAAACCCTGTAACGATAGAAAATAAACTTGATTTTGACAGCCCTCTGTTCTGCTTTTTAAATGATGTTTGGCTTAGCTAGAGGAAAAGTAATAACTTTTGCTTTTGTCTTATGTCAAAACTCTACTCCCTCACAATCATAATATACACGAAAAATCACCAAGTGCCCGGGGCTTCTCGAGGGTATGACAGACGCCGATGAAAGTGGATTAATGCTGAGCGGACATCACGTAGACCTAAATTGCTACGTCAACTAAAATTGTTTTGGAAGGTAACAATCGGGCATCATTTGGTGTTGCAATAACTTTAAATATAGGATATTTCTTTTTTTACATTTCACTCAGCGCCACCTAGCCCGAAAGTAAGCTAAGCATAGCTTGTGTCATGGGAACGAGACAAATAATACTTATATACTTTTTGTAAATACATACATATAAACCCCCAGACACATAACAAACACCTATGTTCGTCACACAAATGTTTGTTCTGGATGGGAATCGAACCCACGACCTACAGCGCAGAAGGCAGGGTGGTATTACCAAATGAGCTGGGAGGCCAGTCAAATATATATTGGTATAAAGGCTGAACCCTGAAACAAATGATTCTAATAGATTCATGACTGAGTGTGAGTTCAACCTATCGCCTGACAAGGAAAAACTTCAAACCCCAGGGTCTTACTTTTCACTTGTAATGCCAAGTAATCTTCTTTATTCTTTATTGTACACAGATAAAATATAAAAAGGTGACAAACTTATACATATACAAATGCGAGCTTCTCTAAGTGATTTCTCCTTGAATTTTCTCTGAATGTTTATAGTATTGACCGCTTTATTCGCACACAAAAAGTATCACGGATCAAAACGTTCGTTCTGTCTTAAAGCCCATGAAAAAATCATCTAAATTACCTGTTATTAGTGTCTATTTGTGAGTGGCCAAAATAAATGGTTTTCTTTCTTAAATTTTTTCATTTTCATTTTCATTTTCATAAAAAATAAATTTCAGATAGTGCAGACTCTGCTTTATGCTGAGATCTACTACGAAATAAACGAACTCTTCCGTCCTTTTCTCATTGTAAATTATATATAATCACAATTCATATAAAGTTACTCAATTCCAGGTAGTCAGTAACGATCAATCAAATAACCCATTGTTTAGCAAAAGTATCGAGTGACTCTAACTAAATTGAATTATTTTCGTCCATACCAATTAATTGAACCGGGTATCGTATGTTAACGAAGAAGAAATTAATTTGAAATCTGAAAAAAATAAAAATATTTCAAATTAGCCAAATTTTATTGAAGGAGAGTCACAGAACCTTTTTAAATGTATTTAGAACTAGCTGTTGCCCGCGACTTCGTCCGCGTGGAATTCGGTTTTATCACGCACCCCTATTTTACCCCTCGGAAAAGTACCCTAAGTTACTTCTTGTTACATTAGCTATCTGCCAGTGAAACTCCCGTCAAAATCGGTCCAGCCATTTCAGAGATTAGCCGGAACAAACAGACAGACAAAAATCGTACAAAATGTTGTTTTGGTATATGTACCGTGTATACATCCATATGCACTTAGTAAAAAGCGGTTATTTTAATTTTACAAACAGACACTCCAATTTTATTTATTTGTATAGATTTGAAGGCTTTTAAATACGCAGCTAGATCTACTACTTAAGATCTACGTATACAATTAGATTATAATTTATAGATTGTAAAAAAGAAATGGAATAATATTGGTAAGTATAATAATAATAATGATGCTAAAGTTGACTTCATTTTGTAATATTTAAATCACGTTACTCGGAATTTTTCCTTATCCCGTTTTAAGAACACGATAATTAAGGCAATAATTTGGTATCTATTTAAGGGGCTCTTGATCATTAATAAATTATCAAATTAAATTCTAACTAATTATTTTACATTGCAAAACATGTAAATTTGTTATTCTGGGTAATTTGTTTAAGACGGTTCAGTGAATTTCTCCTAATCTGTTCATTATCCGGAGAATGAAAGAAAAATATGCCTACTTCGGTCCATTTATAAATATATGGTGCTTGGCAGTTCCGTAGCGCGAATGGAGTTAACGAGTTCAGTATAACATGCGCGAATATGTGGCGCGGAGGGGCAACATAACCCTTTCTGTTACAAGCTTTTATTTAACATGCAATGTATGTAACTGTATGTCACTTAGCCCTAAGACTATTCGCAAAATAAATAATGCCATTTCCCATCAACATTCGTCAAACTCATAGTTTGCAAACAGAAGATCAAGAAGACGACGTTTTCTCAAAAGGATTGAAAGAAAATAAAAGCTAGCAAACCACTCAGTAACTTATGTTGCGTGTACATTCAATAACCAAGAGGCAATTTCATTTTATCTAATAAGCTATGATCTATAAAAATACGCGAAATATTACCAAAGGAATTGTAACTCCGAGATCCATGTCATCATGAAACCAATTGGACTTAGTCCTCAATAGATGAAGTCGCGGACGAATAATAGTAAAAATATTAAGCAAAACTTCTCTTGTATAATAACGGGGGGTCCGTGAATTATATCCAAACTCACGTATTGTATCATTTTTACAATAGAATTAGGTATCTCAGTTTCTTTGCTTGCTACCCAAATAATGAATAAAAAGTTACACATTTATATCCGGCGAAAAGTTTGGTCCCTTGTTGTCCCTTGCATAAGTAAATCTTGAGCAGAAGGCGCGACGGGAACCTCTTAAGATATCGAAATAATATAACATGGATTTATAGATTATGTCAAAGTTATTTCCTGCGGCGATATCGTATGGAACATTAATTTCCATGGCTCCGTTATTTTCAAGTTAAGGTACATGTTCTTGTAATATATTTTGTTAATTCCTGCCTACATAGAATATGTAGGTAGATTTAGGAAGCTAGGGTAATATAGGAAAAAATCAGCTAGGGAGTTACTTAGTTTATAGAAATTAAGCCGACGATAGAGGTGAAACAATGAAATATTCAAATTCATCGCAGACTGAATCTTCTCCTATCTGTTTATCAGATAGTGTAGGAAATGGTTACTTCTTTATAAAAGATATTTATACCATACAGTAGAGTTTTAAAAGCAGTAGAATTCACGCCAAGTTCGTCCGGAGAAGTACTGCCACCATGCCAATTTCTGCCGCCAAGCAGTAACGCGTTTTGTTCGCGATTTCGCGTTACTGTGTTCCGGTTTGAAAGGTGTGGTTGCCGGTGAAATTACAGGCACATGAGACATTCCACACGTCTCATATTTACTGGCGCATACGATGTGACTTGGGTCTTGTCGTACCTAGTAGGAAGGACCCAAGTTGCATCGCTTGCTATGGGCATAGGTTACCACTTTACACCAGGGAAAAAACTAGGGCTACATAGGATTTATTTTGCGAATATTTGTTCAGAAGATTCGAAATGATGGATTGGAAAATTTGATCTGTTTTTTCGTTCGGCATTCACACAAAAGCCAACGGTTTTTAATCAAAGTTCTAAAATAAGATAGGTTACATTTATATTATCATCATATCCTATGTCAACTTCAGATCTGAGAGTATGTAATATATTTCATTTCGCTACGATATCTTGAATCAAAATACTTAATATTTCTACGTATTAAAAGGTAGTCAGTGAAAATATTCTTAAAACTTTCGTGTTTGACACTAGCACTAGATACCTAAATGATATATAGCGAATGGTAAAAAAAATTGAAATGTGATTGGAACTTCATTTTGGTTTTAAGCCAAAAAAAAGTTTTAAGCCAATTTTTTTTTTTTTTACTTTATATTAGTCATCCAATGACTTTAGAATGATAATCACTTAATTTAATTAGACCGCACTTATGTAATCACTGACTAAGTGCATATCTTTGCATAACTTCCATGACGCCCTTTCATGTTGCCAACAGCTTTAGATATAGCTTCTAATGTTTACACTGCAGGGAGGCCTACTATCGACAAGCGAGAGTCAACGACCACGGGAGTTCAAGCTGAATTGATACCTAGAATATGACAATGCCTACGACTTATCAAATGATTCTAGGATATCCTGGTTTTCTCACGACATTTTCCTTCACGCTTCTGAGAATGTAGTATGTATAAAATAACCATCTCGCACATTATTTTCGTGGGTGAAAAACTCATCTACGCGTATTTGAACTAGTGACCTTTGGATTGAAAGTCGAATCAGTGGCGTGGGCAGCACGCCACGATCTCCTCGCTTGGTCACTTCGCTATGTGACAACGTGTGTTGAAATGTGGAGTTAATAAATAATTTAAGTGGATGACGTGTTTTTGTTAGCTGAGATCATTCATTTTGCTAAGGTTTAGTTCAAACAAAATAAAATTATCAAAGATTGAAACATAATATTTTTTCTACTACTTAGGTACTACCATTGTTTTATGGTCTTGTTTACTTAAGTAAGAAAACAAATAAAATATATATGAAATAGTTTTAGAGATCACAGAAAATAGGGGACTCTTCTAACACAAGTTTTTCAAACTTAAGAGAACCCAAGTTGCCACATTATTGTAAAACTTTGCTTATTTAACAAAGATATTTTTGATCTGTTTTTTTCTAGAATCTAGACGGTCTTCAAAGAGCAGCCAGGCTAACATAAAGTATTAATTGCGACGCTCTTTTATATCAGTAAGTACTGCCGCCAAACAGTAAGGCATTCGACTTACTGTGTTCCGGTTTGAAAGCTGTGTTAAAAGCTGTTTAAAACTTGTGAAAATGTGTTAAAATATACAAATTAAGTTTCTATTCATTACTGTACTGAAAGAAGTTAATAACTGTCGCTTAAAACGAAGGGCCGACACACATTGTTGATATGTATTGCCAAGGTTTCAAATGTCTATCTAAATTGTTGTTGGCTCCTGTACCGGTTATGTTATAAAACCATTAAAAGTTGTGCCTGTCACTGTAGGTGCCTAACGTACAATAAAATTATTATTACCTACTCGCAGCAACTATAGATTCTTTGTTAGAAGTTTATTAAGTTAGATAGGTAAAGATAGTTTTGTTGAGAACTATCGTTATTTACATCCTTGACTGATAAATCACTGTTACTTAGAGTGAACTTGAAAGAAACATTCTGTTCACCGCCAGCGCCCTCTAGCGAGAAACACGCAAGTTAACTTTATTGCAGCTAGCTAGTTTTACCAGTACCACTCCATCTCGCTCGAATCGGAGCCGTTTGTACGCTGTCTCTCTCGCTCTCGCGCGACGCCGTGTCCCACTCGAAACGCGTTCGTGATTTGAAACACACTCAGCAGCGCTCGGCTAACCGTCGCCCTGTCCGTGCGTGTCGTTAAACTCGCCCGTATTACCGAAATATCGCGCCAAAGTTTTCCCAACTATGGGAAGGACGTTTATAAAGTTGTGTGTAACTAAAAAGTTTTAGTTTGTGAACTGATAATGCGTGAGTGCCTGAAAGTTTGGAAATAAGTGAAGTGGACTTAACGTTTGGAATGTTGTAAAAAAAAGTTGTGATGGGCGCAAAGTTAAGTTGAAAAGAAAGAAAGTTGGTTTGTCAACATGGAGTGGACATGGCTTTCTCCATCGGCGCTGCTGCTACTGGTATGCTCGGGTAAGTGGCATTTATTGTGCATGGCATAAGTTTTGTTCTGACTCACCTTGGCTTGGTTCAGCTTGTTGAACGTGGCGTCTCGGCTGAGCCGCGCTGTCGTATCAACAACGCAGCCAGGTATACGCTCGCCTTGTGTGTGTGAGTTAACGGCCGGGCCCGTTGTGTACCGCGAGGGGAAGGTGGGTAAATACTAAATAGCAGTGTGCGACATAGGGTTAAAAACTTTTGTAAGTTGTCGAATGGAGCTTACCTTGATATTATGATGCAGCGGTGACGGATGGAGAATTAATAATATTATTCACAATTTATGTTTAATGTAAATGTTGATTTTACTTTTTAACATATCAGGTATTAATTTAAAATTGATAAATATGTATGATAAGAATATACCTAATTAAGCTACACAGTATAGGTAATCTTTTTCTCAATTAAAAAACGATCAAGATTAAAAATTAAATAAATAAATAATATTTATTTTGTAAAATATAATATATTTATTTTGTAGGTATTCGGTAGTTCAATTAAGTCGTTGATAAACAACTGTATCTTAGATAAGTACCTACGCTAATGGAGCTTGGAAACTTCATAATTTACGTTAGGTTATAATTTCATAACTTATTATTTAGTTGAGTGTTCAATAAAGAGAAACAAATACAGATGTTTGAGTATTTATAAGGAATCTTTTATTTCTGATTAGAGTAGAGGTATTTCTAGTGTGTTCGAACTTCAACTTTCAACTTACTACATAAAAATCAGAAACTCAAAACCATCTAACCCAATGTAGCGATAGTCATCGGAAAACATAAAAACAAACACTGAAAACTCGCATTAATAAAATCATATTAAAACCATAACTCTCTTAAGAAGTACTTAAATAATTATATTTCCTACTTCTTCTGATCTCGCATCTGATAAAATAATTACAAACTTCTTTCATGAAAAATGCAAGAAGCTGAGCAACAACGGTATTTTGGAAAGCAAGTTTTCCAAGTTGTTTTTAATTTCTCGTAAACATTTCACCAACTTTCCTTCGGTGGGGGAGTTGGGTATCGAGATAACACGCTTCAATAGGTAAATTAGGCAACGCTGGCTGCGTTACAGCTTAGTAGCGAGTTAGTGGGGCGTAGTGGTCTAGTGGTAATGACCCCGACTTACAATCCGGAGATCGCAGGTTCAAACCCCGATGTGCACCTATGAGTTTTTCGATTGTAAGATTTATGTGCGCAATACCACGTTCTCAAAACGGTGAAGGAAAACATCGTGAGGAAACCGACATGTCCTAGAACTAATAATTCGAAGTCAAGTAAGTGCATGAAAAGAACCTCTTTGAGGCGCACTTAAAATCCTTTCACCACACCGTTTCGAGAGAACCAGTGACTCGAATAGAATAGAATAGAGCGAGTTGCGAAGTCTGCGAGACTCGAGAGTGAAACTGGTTCTACCGGTTTGGATGCAGGTGTGCGCCCCCGTACTACTTACACTCTGCGCTCGGGCCGGGCGCTGTGAAGTTTATTAACATTTTCGTTAGGACTCTCGTTCACTGACGTCGCGGGGTTTGACGAGCAAATATCATTTTGGATCCTGCCCGGCATCACAGTTTACAAATACGTTTCAACGACGAAGTCGCGGACAACAGCTAGTCTAATATAAAATTCCCGAGTAAAAACAGATAATTGACTTTGGAAGCAGACTGTAGCCGTTTTTGTGGCGGCCGCGGTGCGACGACGCTATCACACTGATCAGTTTATAATTATAACTTCTGCATTAAACTTATACTACTCGATAGTTGATTTACCAGTACGACTAGTTAACTTTTCCATTACTGATTACTGTGTTAGTTTATTTTCACCTCGGTACAACACTTGCATTAATTTAGTAGGACCTTTATTTTATAGTAGCTGTTGCCGGCGACTTCGTCCGCGTGGAATTCGGTTTTATCACGCAACCCTATTTTACCCCTCGGAAAAGTAGCCTAAGTTACTGCTTGTTACATCAGCTATCTGCCAGTGGAAGTCCGGTCAAAATCGGTCCAGCCATTTCAGAGGTTAGCCGGAACAAACAGACAGACAAAAATTGAAAAAATGTTGTTTTGGTATAATTACCGTGTATACATCCATATGCACTTAGTAAAGAGCGGTTATTTTAATATTACAAACAGACTCTCCAATGTTATTTATTTTTATAGACTAGCTGTCGCGACTTTGTCTGCGTGGAATTTTAACCCTCGGAAAAGTAGCCTAAGTAACCACACATCTTAGACCGGAACACAGTAAAGCGAAGCGTTACGGCATGGCGTCAGAAATGGGTATTGTAACAGTAATTTCCCAGACCAACGTGGCACAAGTTAACTAAAAACATACTTCCGTATTGATATAGGAAGACTTCAAATATACACTTAAATTTATTTGTTTGTGGTCATTCCCTGGAACCGATCATAATAAATAGATCACTACCAGGAAGCTACGATAATATCCCTGAGTAATATAGGCTATATTTTATCCTGGTAATTGATATCACTTGGCAATCGCGCTGGTGAAAGCTAGTCAGTCATAACTTGTCATTACCATCATTATACTAAATCTACACTAATTATGACCAGCGTCATACCTCTTCTAATAATTACTTACATGAATATTCATAATACTTAAGTAAGCATTTTTGTTAACTTAATATCTGTTTTTTTTTTCTTAGTAGTTATTTGTAACTAAGAGCGAGCTTTTGATATTTTACAATACTAATGTACTAAATTATGCGTTTAAAGCTTTTTAATTTAAGGTTTTTGATTGTTTTTGATGCGTTGCCTACCCCTGGAGATTTATTTTTATATCTCACTTGGAGCTGCCCGTGTCATACCTTGCCAGAAGACTTCAGGAGGAATCCCATTCAACAGCCTACAAGTATGCGGTAGAAAAGTCCTCGTGAAACGAGTTGTCCGAGCCTGCCATGGTTCTATAATGTGTGGATGGGCCTTATACCGATTCCGAGAGGTACGATGGAGGCTTGATTTCTTCATTTTACTACATTTTAACGAACAGTAAACTCCCGCTCTGAAACATATCTGACAATCATAAATTTACCGTTTCAGAGAGTGTTAAACAAAATATTAAATTTTCTATTATTCGTTTACTTTTTGTGTACTGACATTTGGATATTGTTGGCGTAAAATATATTCCGCTACTTCTGAATCATTGCCAAGAGAATCCTCTTCCTTTATTTGGTTAAGATATTTTTCTATCGTAAGACAATGCCACGAGCCTGTCCACGGAAGTTGGCAAACCTAATGATTGCCACAAAATGTTGTCTCTTACATGAAGATGGTATGGGAGGTGACAACGTATATTTGGGTAGCCCCTAGAATTTAAAAACTGCAGTACTTTTCTTTGGTAGTCCTTAGAACTTAAAACAACTCTGTAGTAGTAAATTCCCCTGATGACTAGAATAACAGTAAATATGTGTTTAATAATAATACTGGTGGACAATTCACACAGGGCCATCTAGCCCCAAACTAAGCATAGCTTGTATACTATGGGAACCAGACAACTGAAAGAATACATTATATACTTTTTTGTAAATAAATACTTACTAATAATATTAACACAAAGACAGAACAAACATATATATTCGTCACACAAATATTGGTCCTGAGTGGGAATCGAACCCACGACTACAGCGCAGAAGGCAGAGTTACTACCAACTGAGTTGTGTGAGGCCTGTTTATTTGGATTCAGTAACGTGGATTTTCTATGGCGATAAAATCTCCTTTAGTTAACTAGCCGAGTATTTGTATGCATGCCTGTGACGTGACGTCCAAACGAGACCACTGTGTGGACCATAGAGTAGGTCACACGATAAAATGTAGAAGTGGCATGCCAACTTATTAAATCCTACTAATATTATAAACGAGAAAATTTGTATGGATGTTTGTTACTCTTTAACTCTCAAACGGCTGAATGGATTTGGATGAAATTTGGTACCAAGATAGCTTATGTCCTGGATTACCACATAGGCTACTTTGATCCCGGAAAAGTGCAGTGTTCCCTTTATCGCGGTTAACACCGCGGGGCGCAGCAAGTAATTAAATAAATAATCAATATTGGTGGTTATTTTCACACAGCGCCATCTAGCCCCAAAGTAAGCTAAGTGTAGCTTGTATCATGAGAACCGGACAACTGATATAATACTTATATACTTTTTGTAAATACATACATAGAGGTATAATACATATTGACACCCAGACACAGAACAAACGTATATATTCGTCATACAAATATTTGTCCTGGGTGGGAATCGAACTCTGTGTAAAATGTGTGAAATGCTATTTAGTAATGTTTTTTGAATATGCAAATTAATGCACGTACAAAATGTTTTAGTTACTGATTATTCATAACTGTTAAATAATTACAGCAAACACATACACAGTGGGATTATTATGTCGTGAATATTAGAAATTACCAAAAACCTCAGTTCCGAAGAGTTTTCCCGTGCGAGTTTCGAACTCACGTCCCCTTACGTCTCAATGAATTGCTCGAACCGCTACACCGCATTATTTCTATTCTAAATGTGAAAATTATTATGTTGGTTAACTCAATAACTACTTTTTAATTACGACTACAATGGGGAACAGGGCTTTATATTTTATCAAGAAACAAATCGCTTCTCATAGGAATTTCATCATAGCCCTTCCATATCGTTCTGCCGTCCTTTAACTAGAAAGCCTTTAACACTCAAAAGGTAAATTTTGACTTTTTAATAGGAAGCGATACAGTTTAAAATTCTCTGTCTTCTCTATAATTCTCTATCTTTCTGTCTAAGAAACGTTTGTAAATTATAATTAGTATCGGAGATATACACAAAATAGTAGACCGTTAAGTGACAGATTTAAAAGGAATTAAAAAGAGAACTTTGAACATATCTAAAAAAAAACAACAATTTGGGCTTAACGGCCTTTTAGTTAAAGGACGGCAGCGCTGTGTGCCGAACTGAAAAGAAGTTTTTTATTTTGTAGCGCGACTGGAACTGGCATTTGGTTTTCGTGTCAATAATTATACAATTCACTCTGTCAAGCGTGCATGTTGTATGTAATGTGCATAGTGCCCGCCGTATCTACACTCCTCGTTACGGTTTTTGTAGTTTTTACATCAGCATTGCTAACTGCATACCCGCAATGTGGTTTTTCGCATAAACGAATTCACAGAAAAGCTAATATAGAACGGAATACATTAAGTAATTTAATTATAATTTGTTACGTTAAAAGTCCTCCTAACGTGATGACACGTTAAGTTTGACTAAGTAATAGGCTTGAGAAAACTAACCTGCCCCAAATATTTTAGCCGGAGTTTTGTTACTAAATGCTAGCTAACTTTCAGTACAGTTTCTACGAGAATTGACTTGATGCCCTATTCTGTATTAACTACCCTCATCATTTTAGTTACATATTTAAAATGCTTTACTGAGGTGTTAAACCTTAATTTTTAATTGTCAATGTTGAATTGTGGTTGTAATGTTGTTTTTTATCTGAATGGTCACTGAACATGCAAGATGGCCCCCGTCTGATTGACGTTGAGAGGTAATATCGTACATTACAGCTTGGGACCCCAAGACCTATTTTTTTGTTATGAGCATAGGTACCCTTCTTAAGAAGATCGTGTCGCATTATATTGCGCCCGTAACTTTGAGAGGTGAAGTTGGAATGTCTCACGTGCCTGTAATTTCACCGACCACCACACCTTTCTAAACACATTACATCCATACACATTACTGATTTGTGTTTTGGAGGCAGTACTTTCCCGGAACAACTTGGCATAAGTTTTACTACCTGATAAATGCATGAATATTAGGCACTTTTGGTAGTTTGGCACCTAACTTAGTATCAAATTAATTTAAGTAAGTACTTAAAGAAAGAACATTATTTTTTTTAATGGACGTAGGAACATTGCGCCTTTTGAATATAATTTTGCATAAATACCTTTTATATTAAACATGCCAATCCACCCAAGCACATGAAACTTCCGAGTGATGGATTATGATAAATTAAATGGGTGGATTTACTGTATGTAGCTACTGACTTACAATAGTTTGAACCTTTCTTGCTACTATCAGTAACTAGTGGTAGCCTGGTTCAGATTTTAACTGTGCTGACTAGGGCAAGGTTGAACTTTTCTTGCGACTTTACAATAATTTCACGTATTCCTTCACGCAACTTGCCTTGCCATTTTCGTATTTTTTTCATTGCACAGCTCTGCTAGTAGGTAATTTGACATGTCCTAGATATCACCGTAGACCTGGCAAAGAGATGTGTATTTTTTTTTTTTTTTTTTTTCATTAATAACGAAAGTTTTTGCTTTAGTGCTTTTTTTTATGAAACTATTTGCACTTTTTTTTATAAAAAAGCACTTCATTTAACAGAATATTATTATTATTTATTTATTATACTCGTTATTTAGTTTTACTTAACGTGGCTTTGCACAGCATGCTGGCTACATCTAGTATATATATGAAAACAACATGAAATTGACGTTCCATTTATAGATCAATCTTTTCACTACATATTTTCCGCAATATTAACTATAACTAGGTACTTAGGTACTGCAAAAATGAAGTGGAACGAACTGAAGAAAGGAATCTATGAGGTAAGCTTATACGCGCTTGCTACCTTTTTATAAATTCATTTCACGAGGGTCCCTCTACTAAAACCTATCCTTTCCATAAATTCATAACTATCTTATTATGGCAAGCACTAACGCATCTTAGAATTTCGGTATTTACTTAAAGTACCTATCTGTTGTTTGAAATATAAAGTAATTTTCACAAAAAAATATAAGATTTCTTCTTCCTTACGATATCTGAGACTGTTTTACACTTAGTCATACAACCTATAGCAATCGACTTGATGCTTACTCAGAATTAATTAGGACATAAATTAAGAGAATGGTAGAATAAATAATAACATACCTTAAAAGAACAATCAAGTTTCTCTATCTTATTATCAAAACATATTATTTATCTTCTTATGTTTTAAATTACGTTATTTCTGTTCTGTATCTAATTTAATTTAGGTAAGTAAGTACCTGTTTTATTTTTGTAAAGAGAAGAAATACCTAGTGTATATGAGAAATGTTATAGTGTTTACACAGCGCTGAAAGTTTCGAAGCCGTAATAAAAAAACACCTTATTCAAAAAAACTAAGTTACCTACTTTTACTACAACTTTTTTTTTCTTTTGCTTTTTACTTTACTCTTTTATAAATCCTTATTCTAAATGATCATGAAAGTATAAGAATAATAAAAACATGAGATTTTGTGGAATGGTCGAATGCATTTTGGTCTTAATTTTCTTTTTTGCATGCTTAATGAGGGCTAAGTAGAGCTAAGTAGTATACTAGTTACCTATATATTTTAAATATATATGAGTGGACATTTCACACAACACCTTCAGCTCCAAATCACGCGTAGCTTGTACTATGGGTACCTGATAGAATGCTTATCATGTATTTTTTTGTCAATAAATACATATTAACAGACACATAACACACATCTATGTTTTTGACAACATCCATTGTTCTGGGTGGGAATCGGACCCACGACCCTGTGCGCGATTGCTTCTTCTGTTATGAAAGTTAAAACTCGGGACTTCAGGTAAATGCAGACAAGTGTGAGTACCTACCGCAGGAGCAAATACCACATCACTCCGTTTCACATCGTTTAAAACTGAATAGGTAATGCATATAATATTTAAAATAAGTTAATTTTAAATTCTATCCTTTCGTTCTATTATTCCGGATAAAGCTCTCAAAGACCTTTCATTTTAACATCTCACTCGACCTTCAAAATAAGGGCGAGTTACGTTAGGTATTTTGATCGCATAATAATCATCCGTGCGAAACGAAGGACATGTAAGGGAAATAATAAATCCTACTTTGAAACATGCTCTAGAATTTTATGTAAATACAATTATGGGAGTAAGTATATCATAACTTTTTGTGGAAAGGTCTGAGTTATTTCACTTTGAGCACCGATTCGTAACGCACATTATGTTATTATTATACTTAGAGCACCAATCCATATTTTTGCTTGCTGCTCGCTTCAGCATATTTTAGTCATCACATATGAGTTAAGCTTAAGTGACGATATCTCGACGATTTCAAAAACGAGTTTTGTATCTATTTATTTTTATAACGTGATAAGTTACGGTAAAAGCAGATGGCCTCTGGTTTTAAGTGGTCTGCCCGTAACTAGCAACACGAGTTGAGTTCTGCCCTACTTAGGTACATAAACAAGAAGCCAAGTCGCATCGTATGCACCCTCTGGGATTCACGTCCCAGAGGGTGCATACGATGCGACTGCGGTGGAATGTCTCATGGGCCTGTAATTTCACCGGCAACTATACATTTCAAACGGGAACACAGTAACGCATAAACTGTATAAAATGTTAAAATTCAAATTAAATCTTATTATTTTGATGTGGGTTGTTGTAAATTTCACAGAAAGGAAATTCACCACGAATAAAGTATGTGTAAATTCGCCACAATACCATAATTTTCCTGATAAATTCCTTCAGTTTGTTAATTCTGATTATTGTAAATTCGTCATATTGAATTTTTCATAGCAGTTTTTATTTTAATTTCAAGTACCTAATTGAGAGAAATTGCGTAAATAGTATAATAGTAGTTGCGTAGAACAAACTGCTCTAAAACATTCTCGTGTCCTGTGTGTGTGGAGTCAAAACATGGAACTTAATGTTGTTTCGACGGCATATACTAATCATATAAAGAGGGTTTCTGCAACAATTTGATTCCCAGGACGGTTAGTTTCTTGTCAAGGTTCAATTCACGCGGCCGTTTCCTCTAATACGGACAGTTGGTTAGGGCTGTCACACGTCGGAACACCATTTCTTGTCCGAGTCTTTCATGACTTAACAAAGTAATTTCAATCTGTATTGAAACTTAAATTTTAATAAGTAGGTACAGTAGCGGTTACGTTACCGTCAGTAGTGCATTGTTAAAGAATCTACGAAAATATTAGAGAAAACGCCGAGCCTTAAATAAACCATTTGAGTCAGGATTTCAATAAGTGACATATTTTCGGGGCTTTTCTCAATTTCCTGGCACCCCTATCCGCGAGGCATTTGCCCTTAGGAACGATATCATTGTTGCCGTTCATTGATCCTATCTAATGTTTTCGTAAAATAATGTATATACGCGAAGGTAGTTATAGGTTTGAGGAAAATTCAGATTTTCGTCACACGCGTTGCCTCCACCGTTTATTCTCGCGGTCGGTATCTTCGGTTTACGATCACGGCCTTTGTTCGCGGTGATTTTGGTCGAACTTACGGTTATGGGGTTAAAATAATTTACCGGGGTGTAATAAAGCGCCGGTATTTAAATTGGCTCGCCTGATATCCATACAATCTTTCCAGTCTTACCATTTCGAAATAACTGTCGATTGAAAGACTCGATTTCCTAAACCTCAACTCGTCGAGACCCTGTCACATGAGAATGAAATTACTCTGCTCCTGGAAATTGTTCCTTTCAAAATTGAACACGGTAATAACACGATTCATAACTAAATAATGATGTTAGTACGGTCGACAAAAAGTAGATGAGCATATATTTTCAGCGATATTTTGATCTGATCAGAGCCTTTCGATATGGAACTTTGTTTCTGTTCATCGAATTTCGTCGCTGCCAGTACACACACTTACCCGGAAATACAATAACTCTCCACTTCCCGGAATCTCCAACTGACTAAATATTTTCTCCATTCTCAAGTTTGTCTTGTCAAATGAAAATTACTTAAGCTTAAACAGGGTAAGCATAAGTAGCAATCATAATTTTTGCGTTCATAACCATTTTTTGTATTACACAGAAAAACACGACGGTGACTTAAAATTTATAAAGCCCATGTTTTTTACTTAGGCAGATTCGTATGAAGCATAAGTTCAAAATTCGTAGATATGAGTTTCTACCTTGACATTCAAAGTTATTTTAATGTCATGTCACCTGATGTTAAGTGGTAACCACCGCCCATAGACAACAGCAATGCGACTCAAGACCTCTCCACCAAACTACGCGATGACTCAAGTCTCATTGCTTCGCGTCCATCACCTCGAGAAGGGGATGTTAAGTCTCATGCGCCTGCAGTTTCACCGGCACCCACTCCCTTCCACCGGAACACAGCAATACGAATGCATCACTGCTTGGCGGCAGATTACCGTGTACGGTGGCAGTACTTCTCCGAGCGAACTTTGCGTAAGTTCGACTTCTAATTTGGGTTGCTCTTTTCGCACCCTGGGGACACGTGTATGGATTCAAAGGGTGATCACCTACAAAATACGGCATAAGTTAATATATTTATTATTTATAATACATCAGAGAGCAAGCAATAAAGTATTTCTTTATACGGAATCCCCAATAGGAATCAAAAAGATAAATAGGTTAGAAGTATTACAACAAAATAACAGACATCCGATATTTGTAATTCTAATTTTCTCGAGAAGTATAATAATATATTGGTTTTTCTTTAACCCAAATTCTCGATTCAATAGGATAATATTTTGTTCTTTCAATCAGTCGTGACTTCTCGTAAATATGTCATCATATAAAACATGTTCTGACTGACAGATACGGGTGTACATCCGTGAAATTTTACATAAAGATTGCTCAGAAAGTTAATATACGCGTGTTTTATGGGTATGCGAAAATGTTCCTGGAAAACAAAAAAGGGACGAAATTTCACATTCAAAGTGATATTACCTCTACATACTCATATTTTTTAAGTTTTCTTTAGGTAATCAAAAGATATTCTTTTGAAACTACTTAAGTTATTGGAATAGTATACTTACTCGTATGTGGTACTACATATTTTGAGGGTCTGTAGGTCAGAACGGGAACTAAAAAGTCGATTATCGTTTACCGCATAAAAGATTTGATTGGTTATTTGTGTTTATGAAACTTTTTTTCTTTTTGACTTTAAGACTAGAGCGCATCTTCATTACTTCCTCCCTACTCGGTATCCGTGAAAACTATTATGAAGGTATGAAAAATAATATAATATATGGGATATGATAATATAAAATATACGTCTGAACGATCCAGAGGTCAAACAGGAGACTTCGAAATATAAGAGTAGGTATGTCATAGATGTGATTAATTTTAGTTAGAAAGAATGTTGATGTTAGATTTTTAAGTAACATTATTCCTGGGTTCAGTTATTAATCAATTTTAAAGTGCACCAAAGGAGCCTCTTTGAGGTGCACTTTAATCCTTCACCACACTGTTTCGAGAGAGCCAGTTACACGATTACTAGTAGTATGAAAAATATTCCAAAATGACGTTCTGAAATGGTCGTATTGGCCTCTACATGGGGATACAACCTACACACGCTGTAGCCCTCCACTCTCTTTGTCTGTTTTAGCTCCTAAACTGCAGAAAATAGTAAGTTACGGATATATGGCGTTTCTCTAGGGACCTCTACCTTTAGGCGTCTGCTATATACAAATTTTCTAGACATCATTACAACCATATTTTTATTCCGATATTTAAAATGGAATCTAGGAGAAATGGTTAGCTGGCGACCTAATAACTCACTTTAGTGAATTTTTACCTGAAGAAAAACGTGCCCTACATTGAGTGACTTGTTTCTAGGACATCCTTTTTATTCCGAAGTAAGACGACCTAAATAATGGCTGACAGGTGAGATTATGAACGAAAACATGATTGCTTCTTGAGGAATAGGTACAGTCAGCGACAAAATTCAATAAACAAAAACAAAGTTCTATAGGTAAACTGTTAACACTTACGCATCAATTGCTACTCACAAGTAGCGCGTAATGAAAATCAATGCGTGCAAAGCCGCAATGGATTAGTTAGATAATCGCGAGGTTTAGCTTTCGTTCGGATCGTGACGCGTCGCTTACTTTACATTTTAGCCTTAACCTTTTAGTATAGATCATTTATTTGTTTAAATAGCTAAAGTTTGAAAGAATCATTTGCCATGAATCTATCTCTTTCTAATACAATTAGCCACAAATTTAAGAAATGCACGTTTGTAAATATTATTACGCGCGTGTAGTAATTTTTATCAAAGGCCTTAATCACTTCTTAGGTTCAGCTTATCAATATTCTGTCGTTCTCTGTCACATACATTTTTTCATTCTAACTAAAAAGGCTACACACTACTTAAGTAGTAGATCGCTTAGTAACATTTTCAAGTAACCATAAGCCATCGAAATCCGGATTATTGACGGATGTTCAGTTTTTTTTATTGACGTCATCAATTATTTTATGAAATATATAATTTCTAATTGAACTAAGTAGTTGCTAAAGAAGCAGATTATGCATAAGAGTTTTAGTAAAAAAAAAATGACACAGTAACGTATTATTTCCTGTATTTTGGTTCATGGAGACTAACTAGTAGTAGAAGTAACTTCCAACTATTCCTAACGAACTCATTTGTTTTGTGGAAATATATATAGATTTCAGTGTAGCAACTGCAGTCTGTTTTCGACGTAAAATATGAGGTACTATTAACTATTCGTCATTGAACATTAAAATTGATGGAAGAGGTAGTTACAACAATTCCACAAGATGGTACTCCTTTTAACGAAATGGGGTATAGTGACAATAAGTAAGTGCCCTATTAGATGGTATTTTGTAGATTACTAGGATGATTTATCGAAATAGTACACGAGTACTTTATTATACCTGCGAAGAAGCTAAGCTATATATACTGAACTAGCTGTTGCCCGCGACTTCGTCCGCGTGGAATTCGGTTTAATCACGCACCCCTATTGTAACCCTCGGCAAAGTAACCTAAGTTACTCCTTGTTAAATCAGCTATATGCCAGTGAAAGTCCCGTCAAAATCAGTCCAGCCATTTCAGAGATTAGCCGGAACAAACAGACAGACAGACAGACAACAATTGTAAAAAATGTTGTTTTGGTATATGTATTCCATATGCACTTAGTAAAAAGCGGTTATCTTAATATTACAAACAGACACTCCAATTTTATTTATTTGTATAGATTATAATCTACACTATACATTTTAGTCATCAGTTTAATCGTCGATCTGAAAATGACAGGTTGATGATTCAGATTTATTGTTAGCACCCCAATTCAGGAAATCATTTGACATTTGTCCACTGTGTCCCGGCCCCACATTTCACGTTTCTCCGGGCCACAGGGACTCAACTTTAATTGTGGCTTCTATCTCTTCTATCTTCTATCTATGTCCAAAAAAACATTTTGATCTAAATTTCATTTTTAATTTTAATGATAAAAACAATAATGTGTATAAGTTAAGGCTTTTAAGAGTACATAATCAAATTTAACATAACATTACTGCGTTAAATATTTTCCACACGTCCGTCCGTAGCGTCGCTTCATCTGCTCGCTTGAATGTGCTAATAAACTTATCCACTTAATCCTTCCCACATCCATCACGATGAAGTTCATCGTGTGAACGCTTTTCATGTCATATTCCAAAAGGCGGCAAACAAAAGGTCTTGATATACCCGATGTCCGTCTTTTGCTGAAAATGAGCCAAATATTTCATTAAACTTCGCTAGAACCTGTCAAAATTTTTAAATAAATAAATAAATATTGGTGGATTCACACAGTGCCATCTAGACCCAAAGTAAGCTAAGCATAGCTTGTATCATGTGAACCAGACTACTTATATGAAACTTACATTTATTTTTTGGAAATACTGACATATTAACATCCAACAAAACAAACATCAATGTACATTACACAAAAGCCCTTTTAAGCCCTTCCTTTCCTGGGTGGGAATCGAACCCACGACCTACACCGCAGAAGGTTACTACTGAGCTGTGAGCCCAGTAAAATTATTACTTTAAACTAGAAATGTTAACCTTCATTTCTCAATGCATCCCCAAAAATTGATGTGATTTGTCTGGGATTATTATGTATTTACAAAATTCGTTTACAGGTGAAACATCCATCCCCATGTATGCACGAAAATAATATTTGTTTTGTCTTCTTCTCTTGGAATCATTTCTTCTATATTTACTTTAAGATTAATGCCCTTTGTTTTCATGCATGATCTAACGGTCTCGTTTAAATCTTTCTTAGAAGGTGTCGAAGGTTGAAACACGATCGTACCGACGCGACGCTTTTATCGCCTTTTGTATTTATTTGGCGGATAGTATCGTATGACACATATTTTGTTCATTGCCCAGCGGCGCGTTGTCACGAAAATCTTTTCTTTGGAAATACTTGAATCAGTGGTTTGTGGACACACTCGGACTATTAGCCTGATAAAGGTATGCTTCCTATTTTTTTCCTATTTCATTCATTGACGTCACACTATTAGTTATCCATAAATTCTACTATCGTACACCAGGCAAAGAGTATTATACTATTTATACAAATAAATAAAATTTAAGTATCTGTTTGTGATGTCAAAATAGGATGCACAGAAAAATACTTACTACAATTACTAAATTTTCTGCCAGTCTGTCTGTCTGTTTGTTCCGGCTAATCTCCGAATCGGCTGGACTTATTTTAAGGTAACTTTCACTGGCAGATAGCTGATGCTATAAAGAGTAACTTAAGATACTTTTATTAATGGTATTCTCAAAACTGAATACGAGAGCTAAGACGAGCCATTACTTAAAAATAAAATCAGTGCATCAGCATTTCCTCTGTGCTGCAGGTGTCTATGGGCGACGATGACCACTTTCCATTGGGTGGCCCATCAGCTCGTTCGCTAGCTTTTACAATACGAAAATAATTATAAATAAAATAAATACAAATTTTTGTTCTGGGTGGTTGAATCGAACCCACGACCTACAGCTTGGAAGGCAGGGTAACTACCAACTGAGCTTTGAGGCCAGTCATTATCGTGTATTTCCGACTATATACGCTACGATATTATGTTGAACTATGTTTGCGTGTGTAGTTATAACGACGTACTAAAGTTCCCCTGTATGTATGCAGTTGCGAAGACAATGGCGTTATTTGCAGCAAACGAGTAAGCACAATAGGTGTTTGTGTCTTATCTCCGTTCCCACTAGAGTTCGCACAATTTTTCACATTTCTAAAAAATAATGTACCTGCCTGCTTCTTTTATTATGAATTGAGGTCGGTGTTCTGATTACGTTCAATTTCTAAATTAATGACTTACGTACTAAATTACTTAAGTAGTTCAGTTTTCTTGGCAGACAGACAGATAAAACTACGTGTAGTTACTATAGAAGTTTATTTTCTAAATATATTTATTTATTTATTTTACGCCGTGATTTTGTGCTCGTATAAAACCGAAGAACATTTTTGGATTTAGGTCTTTTCCTGTATTCATAAAATCAAAGTATTGGATTGCATTTTTCCATTTCGTTTACAATTCGTTGAGAAGCGCAAAAAACTATTCGTACCTACATGGAATTTAAATAAATACTATAACTATTCGAGTAGCTATTTTAATATCGTGGCAAATTTATGGAAACCAGAATATCTAATATAATTGGTGATATATTATATAAATATATATAATTAAATATTGTAGCTATTCAGTAGGCATTAATAATTTTATTATACGTATTACTAAATTTTCATTTATTTTCTTCAACCAAATAGTAATACTGTAATACTTGCTGGTTCGCAATGGTTCTAAAGCATACAAACCTCTTAATTAAATAGGCTTATATTCAATCTAAATTGTTTAGTAATTGTTGTTCTTTATCTCTTGCTGAATACGGCACACTATGAAAAGTTACTGTCGGATATGAAAATAACGACTTGATTATCCTTTGTAATATTCTTTTGATAAACAAACATCATTACGGGATATTATCTTTTACTCGCAACTTCGCCGGCGTTGTTTGGGGAAGTAATCTATGTCGAATAGGGCAATATTTTGTGATTCATCAAACGGCTGAACGTCTGACTTGAAAAAATGGACTACGAAAACCTTTTTCCATCTTAAAAGTTCATTTATGGGAGTGTACCCACAAATGAACTCATACTCGGGTAAACACACGAAACAAATTTTCATCTAAATCTTATCTATTGGTCAATACAGATAGAGTTTAAATAGTTGAAAAAAGAAAAATCTAAGCAAATCGGACGACGCATTAAAAAGTTTCATACAAAGTTTACCCCTACCTTCACCACCCCCTATGAGGAGAAAAGCCTATAACCGTCTCCAGGGTCCTGTCATTGTCTATACCAAAATTCATCATAATCGATTCAGCGGTTTAGGCGTGAAAGCGTAACAGACAAACTCACTTTCGCATTTATAATATTAAGTAAGGATTAAATATGTAGTTGGGATCGTCAGTATTGGGGTCTATGTTTATCTGCTTTTGTTATTACAACCGCGGAGTACAAATAAAGGGAATAAACACGTTGAATGAGATGAATTTATTATAATTTATTTATTACATTGTGTCCGAAATAAATAAACAACGTTTATTTCTATTAGGAACCTAAGTAGAATACACGTGTTATAGAATAAACCATATTAAAACTGTTAAGTATCTGGGACTGAGCAATCTGCTGACCAATCCTGGGCCTTTAATATTACGCACGATGTATAACTGTGATCCAGTTTGGATCCGGTTCTCGTATTAAAACGCTTTCTCCAACTCAAGAACGACCGGGCGCGATCGACGACGCCGTTCCTCACGTAAAAATAATTGCTGGAAGGAAACTTTCGAAAACACATATAGTTTCGCAATAATAATTAAAAGTATTTATGATACTGAATGGCCTCGCAGCCCAGTTGGTAGAAGTAACTCAGTTTTCTGCAATGTAGATCTTGGGTCGATTTTCACCCAGGACAAATATTATTGTGACGAATGTTTGTTTTATGTTTGGGATTTTATAATAATACAAAAATAAATTTTAAGTAATCCTTCTCTTATATAGTTCTCATAGAAGAAGCTATGCTTAGTTTGAAGCTAGGCGGCACCGTGTGAAATGTACAACAATATTTATATAAAAACACTATTTATATTATTCTCACCCAGCTGTGACAATAGTTGAAATTACTACTATGCTTAAATGTGAAGAAGGTACAAGGACATGGGACTATTACGGTAATGCTAAGATCTAAGTATTGCACTGCTGTTGCAGTTGTCATAGAATATATAGCTTGACATAAATCAAGCCATTTACATGTTCCGTGACATTAAATCACTTATATTAAACCTCTACATACACTAATTTAATTTGTCCAGTAAGAGCTTTTCTCTATATAAGCTCCTCGTAGTTCCAACAAACCAGAGTACGGTGCCAACTAAATTAAGCGTTTCACTTCAGTGTGTACACAAACTGTAAGTTTACTGATTAATGGCTAGTTGTACAGGCTGGTGTACATATGAGAGTGCGATTTAAGAGCACCCTGTCACTAGCGGACTATATATATTAACATACATACACACACATACGCCTTCACCGCCAAGGGTAGGCAGAGGTGAAAAATGCCTTCAGTGCGGGAACGTAACCATAACGAAGGGTTGGTTTTTCACGAATAACACAAGTAACACTTTCTTCCATAGTTAATTCCTCAATAACTCAACAGACAGGACAAATCTTAAGCAAGCCAGCGAAATGACCCCCAAGTCCTGGTGACATCACACAAATTTACAGGAACTGGAATTCGTTAGATTTTGGGTACAGCAGTACCCAAGCACAACGAATAAGGCGTTTTCAATATTGGCACTGGCGTGGTTTTTGGGTATCAGAACTTACTAAGTATAATCTATACAAATAAATAAATTTGGAGTGTCTGTTTGTAATATTAAAATGACCGCTTTTTACTAAGTGAATATGGATATGTACACACGGTACATATACCAAAACAACATTTTTTTAAAAATTTATCTGTCTGTCTGTCTGTTTGTTCCGGCTAAGGACTTTAACTGGCAGATAGCTGATGTAACAAGGAGTAACTTAGGCTACTTTTCCGAAGGGTAAAATAGGGGTGCGTGATAAAACCGAATTCCACGCGGACGATGTCGGCAACAGATAGTCCTTAAATGAATAATAATGTTTGTTGAATATTTAAAATTGCTGTCACATATTTATTTTATTTAAGACATGTTAGCGCACTATAAATTACTTCTAAGAAATATACCTTACACCTCATGTTGCAAAACATTTGTGAACATAACCATAGAACGTGTTATTGTGTTATCTTGGCACCCAACAATATAACATTGATAGAGTAATGGATACGCTAGGTGTGCGGTGGGAAGTGAAATGTATTCTCACTTCTCGGCGTACCCTCCACAATATACATATCTAAATTTGGATCCCTCCAACTTCAAAAGGCCAAATTCACGAACTCCTAGGAAATGCAAGAAGTGCGGGCATAGGAGTGATCCATATTGCTTTTCGTTGTTTTGGCACGGATCTTGATGTAATGAAGTAACTCTGCCGGCTAAGCTGTAGGTCGTGGGTTCGATTCCCACCCAGGACAAAGATTTGTGTGACGAGCATTGATGTTTTTTTTTGTACCTGGGTGTTAATAGGTATTTATAAAAAAATGGTGTTCTATCAGTCATCTGCTTTCCATAGTACAAGCTACGCTTAGTTTGGGGCTAGACGGCGATGTGTGAAATGTCAACCAATATTATTGTTGTTATAATTACACCAAATAAAAAAATTTGTTATAAATAAATTAGATTCTACCGGTTCCTTCATATAATTACAATTTTAATCCGACTAGGAGCTGCGCAAATTGCGGTGGACGCTCCGCAACAGAATAAATAATATGGTTTAGTAACGGGTAACTCAGTAGCACACACGTCGGTATCCTAAGCATTATTCAACAAATTTACATCGAGGTTACAGATTAGACCGTTACATTACGTATGCAATACGTGCGTACTGGTGCGATGGCCGCTAAGGCATGCAAGGACTGGAAGGTGTCTCCGCAAGGTCTTGTTAACACTCGTTTTGTCACAGTGTACAGCCTGAATACGAGTGAATAGAAATCAGAAAACCAAGACTGAACAAGTTATAATACCGTTAGAATATTTTTCATTCATTATGTGTATATTTATTTATTAAAGCAATTAGCTTTTGACCACAAAACGTTTTCTCAAAATCACTCCAGTAATTTTTGCACCTGCTCGTACAAACAAACAGACAAATGTATACTAGAATAATATACAAATAATGATGCTTCAAGTACAAACAGAATGTCTAATCAGGATAATTTTCTACGTACTTAATGTAATGTGAAAGTAATGATAAACAAAAATAGGGAAACTTGTACATTTTTCCTACAAATATAATCTCAATCTTATATTGTTATACCCATACCTGCCGTAATAACATGCCGGCGAACGAATAATGTTTTAATCTTTATTGCTATGTTGAGGAAAAAGAACTTATTTTTCTTTATGAGGGTGATCTTTATCATTGGCATAATAATCAAATCTTATAGTTTGAGTACATAGAGTGATGTTGTTTCCTGCAGGAAATGTCCTCCTGGCTATATCGGTTACATTCCTTCATTACTTCTAAGTTTTTCGTTGTTGAGCCTTATGATCAATTTTGGCCTTAAATTGTATGCTAGTACACCATTAACAAAACTGAATGTTTGAAGGCGGCTTGTTTTTAAGGTGATCTCTCTTAATGTCAAGTTCTCGCCTTCGTTCGTCGTCGGGCATACGCAGTAGGTGTCTGAAATAACGTTAATAGACGTAAGACGTAAGGGCTTATAAATAGTAAGAAAACGACTATAAGCTCGACAGTGCAACGATAAATAACGTTGCCATAAAGTAATATCTACAATCTTGTTGTCTATAGAAACTGATTTATTCTAACCTGTTAATAAATAATGTTCCAGAGTTCCATTTGTGCGGGTAAAAACTTGGGATATTACAAAGCTACATAGATATCTTCTGAAATAAGTTTGACCTATTTATATCGCTTTGTTTAGCAACTCGCAAAAACCCTGCGAAAAACGATCGCTAATCCATTACTTAATTATGCTGACAATAGGTTTGGTAAATACTTTTAAATCAGGAACATAAATTCCAACAGATTCGATTTAAAAAAATTGATCGATTATTCCGTCGGCGTTAAAACATTCGAATGTTTTGAGTTTTCTGTATATTCAGTACTAGCTGTTGCCCGCGACTTCGCGTGGAATTCGGTTTTATCACGCACCCCTATTTTACCCCTCGGAAAAGTAGCCTAAATTACTCCTTATTACATCAGCTATCTGCCAGTGAAAGTCCCTTCACAATCGGTCCAGCCATTTCAGAGATTAGCCGGAACAAACAGATAGACATACAAAAATTTACAAAAATGTTGTTTTGGTATATGAATCGTGTATACATCCATATGTTATAAAAGCGGTTATTTTAATATTACAAACAGACACTCCAATTTTATTTATTTGTATAGATTACGCCCACATTTCTAATATTAAGATTATACAAAATCACACGTGAAGTTTGAGGAGTATTTACTGGAAGTATTTACTAGATACAACTCCTGTTAAAACAAAATAATACATTGAAAGTTTGCACACGCTCTGAACTATCTCTTTGATTACTCGCACAAAGATGGCAGTTGAATACGTAGATATTTTATTCTGTGGTAACGACATAATCTTGTTATCCCGAAATTAGATAACGAACAACAATGTCCAGTGAACTAATTAGGGCCGAATTCACGAGCTCATTATCGGACGGTGCAATATCAAATTCTTGCTGAAAAAACGTACCAAATAGCTTCAGTTCGGTAAACAGCCATTGAGTAATGATCCTATCTGAATTCTTATTAGGTACAAGATAAGTAGATATTTTGTCTGCCTTCTCTTACGTTCATTTCGTAATTATTGGAGTATAATAATTAATAAATAACATAAAATAAATATTGGTGGACATTTCACACAGCCCCAAAGTAAGCTAAGCATAGCTTGTATCATGGGAACCAGAAAACTGATATAATTTCTTTTGTAAATACATACATGTAACATATAATACATATTAACACCCAGACGCAGAATAAACATCAATGTTACAAATGTCACATAAATGTTTGTCCTGGGTGGGAATCGAACCCACGACTACAGCGCAGAAGGCAGGGTTACTATTA
This sequence comes from Chesias legatella, assembly GCA_947359385.1. NCBI lineage: Eukaryota > Metazoa > Arthropoda > Insecta > Lepidoptera > Geometridae > Chesias > Chesias legatella. The sequence goes on along the minus strand of OX375774.1, from coordinate 6,691,486 downwards.
CTACCAACTGAGCTGTGAGGCCAGTCAAGAGTTTACTCCTTAAGAATCGATTTTCATGTATAGTTCGCGGTTCGCAAATTAGACTGGCTGTAAAATCGAGTTTTAACAAAAACTAAGGTCGTTACATTTCCCCTCCGCGCAACATATTCACTCATCTTCTACCACTACTAGTCAAGTCTATCAAATCCGCGTGGTGAAAGGATTTTAAGTGTGCCTCAAAGAGGCTCCTTCTTGCACCTTTTTGAAGTCTTGAGTCGTATTGCTGTTGTCCACGGGCGGCGGTTACCACTTAACATCAGGTGGGCCGTCAGCTCGTTCATCACGTACACATAAAAAATCCACCGAATTTGTGTTTCTTCCAGTAGCGCGTCGGATCTCACCCTCACCAATTATTTATTCACATTCTTATAGAGTAATACAATAGAGTATAAATAATAATAACATGGAGTAAACCGAATATTCACCATGATAACGACGCGACATCTAAAAAACCGGGACTAAACTAAGTATATTTTGGTGAAGCGCTTAACTAAAATTGTACCTAACAAATATAATAATACAATATGTATGAAAATAAGGTAAAATAAAACACGGCATTTCAATTTAAGTTTCGACAATGGAACACTTGGAGTCTGCACACCTTGATCTCTAGCATTCTTTATCGTTTCGAGAGCAACACAAAAACCATTGAAAGACAAGAGAAATCTTTCGCTTGCAAACGAAATTATTTACTACTATTTTGCATCTTTGTGGTGAGAGACATGTATGAGAGCATTCCTAATTAGGGAAGGAATGTTATGAAAAAGAAAGTATTCAAATTATATGATAAAGGAAGTCTGAGATATATATTTGCTGTAGTTTTCTTTGTTGTACTTCGATTAAGGATTGAGTTTTCATCGTATAAACTTCCCATGGAGTTTGAACAGGCGCCAAAGTAAGCAATAAGTTAGCGTGACTTCCTAATTTTTAATTTGATTGAGTTATCGAGCCGCTTCTTTATAAATTTAATAGAAATAAAATGTTATCCATAGTCTCATCTTGCATGTGGGTGCAGTGATCTCCATCTTCAATCAGTCAATCTTGTTTTACCTGTATTTATAATATAATAATAATATAATATTGGTCGACAATTCACACAGCGCCATCTAGCCCCAAACTAAGCATAGCTTGTTACTTGTACTATGGGAACCAAACAACTGATGGTTTTTTTTTAATTACATACAATACATATTATCACCCAGGCACAGAACAGACATCTGTATTCTTCACACAAATGTTACTCCTGGATGGGAATCGAACCCACGACCTACAGCCCTGAAGGCACAGTTACTACCAACTGAGCGAGAGGCCTTTCGCATTTATGTAAAATAAAATGATGATATCCGTTCGCAAGCCTCTAAGAGTAAATTATCGCGATAATAAGTTGCCATTAATAAGTTTCGGTCATCGTTCACTGCTGTCACATTCCGCCTTTGTTCTACTGTACTTCTCAGAAATGAATTTTATAAAATTATCATATCGATGAAATCATAGACATATCATGCTCAAGACACATTAATATAACAAAATCAGCGAAGAGAATGTAACTTGGAAATGAAACTCGAAGGTCGAATCGGGAAAGGTCTTCGTGGTATTGAAGTTAGATTTCTATGAATTTATGATAAAAAAATACAGCAAACTTTCAAGATTGAAATAGCAGCTCAAAGTTAAATTAAATTCTTGAAATCCAGTTAGGTTTTAAAGTTAGATAAATTTCCTATTCAATTAAAGTGTCCCTTCTACGTGCCAACCGATCCTGCTAATTCATTAGTGCGAAGGAGCAACCATTTCAACCAAGTCAGTTATTGTATTCACATATACCAATTAGGAAAGCCAAATACAGCCCTGAAACACTAATAGAGCTATGAATACGGTCTGCCGTACTCTGATACGCGCTCTTGGTATTCGCTGTTTTGGCACCGGGATATGGGTCATTAGGGATAGTGCGCGCCCGGGACCATATACCACAAAGTTTTTGCAGGGGTTAAGTGCTGTAGTTTAAACGAGTATGTATAGTTGATAATACGATGTTTGTAAGTCTAATACTTAGAGAAGTTTCTGGATTCTGTTGAAGTAAACCACTTATAGTTTAATTGTAGACAATGTTTTTTTTTATTATTCTGTCTGATAATTTATTATATATTTTCTTATTCTTTGAAGCCATTGTGAATAGCACTTGCCACTTATATTTTAATTGTGCCCATACACTGTTTTTTTTAAATAATTCTGTCTGTAAAAAAATATTTTATACTTTTTAATTCTTTGAAACCATTGTGAAGAGCACTTGGCCAGTCTTCTTTATTTGTTTCCTCAATGGCCTCGGAACTTCGATCACCGCCGCTTCTGGGCTCTTGATATACAGGTATACCGCGAAGTCTATCTTATATTTGGGACATAAATCGGACTGTAATTTGGACGCGGCATCAATTCAACGATTTAGATTTTCGAATACATTTCCTAAATATCTAAGCGGAATGGGCGGATACTTTGTGCTGATGGATGATTGAAGACCCATTTTTTATGTGATATAGTAACGGAACGAGCCGACAGCCTGGTGGTAAGTGGTAACCTCGGACCATAACATCCGATGCGGCTTGGGTCCTCCCCTACTAGGTACGACAAGACCCAAGTCGCATCGTATGCGCCCGTAACTATGAGACGTGTAGGTGGAATGTCTCATGTGCCTGTAATTTCACCGGTAACCACCCACACCTTTCAATCCGGAACACAGTAACGCGAACGCGTTACTGCTTGGCGGCAGAAATGGGCATGGTGGCAGTACTTCCCATGACGAACTTGGCGAGAGGTCTACTGCTCTAAATTCGTATGGCTTGTTATGGGTATAGGTTACCACTTAACACCAGGTGGGCCATCTGTTCGTTACGTTACTTAGATAGATAAAAAAATTCTCCGTTGTTTAGTTTTGTCACTTTATCGCAACACTACTCGCAGTCGTTTTTGGACTACAGTTGTTCATGCGGTATTCATCTCGAACAAAGCTACCGAACGTTCAGATGTACCTACGTGCAAAATATCTTGCACTTGGCTCATGCCAATTTTCAATGTTGAATTTGCTGTTATGTATTTTTTTATCCTTTTGAAATGGTTGTCTTGCAGTGTCTGTTACCGCTGTCGCCGGCCGATCTTCACTTAAATTGTCTTGGAGTATCAATATCGTCGATATAAATCGACTGGCCTCATAGCTTAGTTGGTAGTCATCCTGCCTTCTGCGTTGTAGGTCGTCGATTCCCACCCTGGAGAAACATTTGTGTGACGAACATAGGTGTTTGTTCTGTGTCTGGGTGTTTATATTAATTATTTACAAAAAGTATATGTATTATATCAGTTGTCTGGTTCCCATAGTAGTGTGAGTTGTCCACAAATATTGTAGAATGAATATGTTTTAATTAATTATGCCAGAAGTACACAGTTAAGGATTGGAGCTTCATCAAAAAACGCTACTACAATTTGTCGTGTCACTAAATATGTCGAACCAGAGTAGCGAATGGGTAAAGTGCGCGTCAGAGAAGTACCTTTCGGGTACTTGACAAATGTCTTAGAATTTTCGTTTCTAGGAAGGACATGCCGGTTCCTCACGATGTTTAAAAATCAGATGCAGATCAGTTTCTTGGCCACTTTCTTTTGACTTAAATAACAGCGAAAAATCTCGCCTTAATTCCGTCGTTAGGTTTAGACTCAAAATTGCTTGTTTACAAGATATTCTCAAATTGGCTCCACAAAAGAAAGACAATTTGCCAGGCAAAAAATAAAATGTATTCTACTCCAATAAATTCCAAGTTCAAAAATAGCATTTACGTTTTACTCTGGCTTGAAAGGACGTGGTTCAGTAGTCAATTCGTTCAATTACAAAAGTATCTTTGCATGTATAAATCCTATTTTATTTATATTTACATTAACACAATGCTATTACAGATTATTTAAAATAATTCTAGTGTATTATTGATTATTTCTACTATTGTATTACGGACTTGTTTTAAGTGCATATATTATGTCGAAAGATCAATAAATAAATACAATACAATGAAATTCGGGACAATGTCACTCGACTTAGTCACACCTCATGTGTAGAAGTGTAGAAGATGTAGTGCGGTAAATTTACTGTTGTATATTATTCCGTACTGTATATAAAGCGCTACGAAACGAAACTTCTTTAAAATAATGATACTTCATAATCGTATTTAACCAAAAGCTAATCCGGCTTAGCTCCTGTATTAACTGCAGGATTCCTGCAAATTACTTGTTTAAACAGAATCGTTAATTACTTTGAACGGCTCAAGCTTTCAAAATTAAATTAGGTATCTTTTATTTTTAAACTGTGCACCTAATTGACTGTGGGTTGCTAGTCTACAAATTCTATTACTGATATCGTTTTGTGAATAAAATCACTAACATTTTTGGTAATTCCTTGATTACATGCTTGCTTTTGAAGTCTATTTTGATATCGAAGTCAATAAACATTATTATATACACTAATATTATTGTAAATGGGTCGATAATGTGAGAATTTGCAGATGATATTTATTAATGGACATTTTACACAGCGCCATCTGGCCCCAAACTAAGGATAACTTGTACTATGGCATACAGATAAATTAAGGAATTACTTTTAAAAAAATAACATTTTGCAATTTGTATGCGCAAAGGTGAGCAAAATGTAACCAAATTATTGTTGATTCATTCCGAATCTAATTTATTTTCACAGTAAGCGGTGGTAAATAAGCTTTGAGTACGCTTATGTGTGTGAATTGAGTTCCTATTTTTGACGTGTCAAGAGTCGCGGGTAAACATGTATTTATTTCAAGTTAAAATATTTTTATATAATCATACTTATAATTCATATTTTACCGGATTTAAGAGTATATGTAGCTAGGACATTTACTAAATTATAAAATAAAATAAAGCAATTCTGAATGTTGTCCGATAAGTACACATTGCAGAATCATATCGTGAGGTCGCTAAACGACATTAATTATAGTTTCTAGTTATTACGGGAAGACAAAACGGTGAAGGAAAAGACACAGAACACAGTTCTCTTCAGAATAGTCTTAATATACATATTGTATTATACTAAGGCTTAACTGGTCTATAAGTAATTTTAAACAATAATAAGAGATTCTAAAGGGTGTGTGTGTTGTGTGTGTGTGTGTGTGTATGTGTGTGTGTGTGTGTGTGTGTATGTGTGTGCGCGTGTGTGTGAGAGGGGAATTGGAAAATTACACGATTAGTTATAATAATAAATAATAGTTAACGAGTAGTCATTAGGTTTATTGTATGAGCACGCTCATGGACAAAATATATCCACCGCTCCTCTTTGCTACCCGGCAAGTTCGTGGCCCGTCGCCGCGCCGCCGCCCGCCGCCACACTGTGCGGCCACGCTATTAGAGATGTCATTTACATAAAACTCGCTTTTTCTGGAACCGGAGTTTTCATTTTAACCTCCTTCTCATTAAGTCCGATCGGGCCACGCGACGTTTTGTGACCGTTAAAGCTATGCCTTATTTAATCTACATAATTAACTTGTCTCGTGAAATGTAACGAACGTTATTTAAGTTGTTAACTTGATGGCAATATTTCTAGGAGGCTCACCAAAAAAATGAAATTATGTCAATAAAATCGTTTTTCGCTTGAAGATTTAATTTCAAATGTGAATTTTTCCTTACTATGATTCCAAATTAACGGCGTAAAAACCGTGAACTCCGCGGGAATGTTTGTACGGATAAGAAAGTCGTTCTAAGCGTCTTCTTGTGTTTATTGTACAATAGGTACCCAACTTGCCCCAGTCGCCCCGCCTTGGTGACGTGACTATTGACAATCACCATTTTTGGATTCAAGGGAAACTAAAAATATAAGTTGAGAATTAAGCAACAGGGTTAAACGGGAATTTCACAAGTTAGTTTTATTCTCAGATTATTTGCTTTCGTTCTATCTAATTAGTTTTATTTTGTTTTCAATAAGATCTCTCATGGCTGTAGGGATTTCAACATTTGGTTTTCGTATGAAAGTGCTAACACGTATTTAAAGTATTTGTGATACGAATGTTCATGTCACTTGTCAAGTCTACATTTCCACGATCATATTTTACAACTAATAGTTACATCATATATTACGAGCTAATGGAGGTTCTGTTTACTTGTCCAATGTTTTTATAATATGTATTTAGAGATATGCTGCCGTCCTTTAACTGTTCTTTAACTAAAAGGCCGTTAAGCACAAGTTGTTGTTTTTGAGATATGTTCAGAGAACTCTTTTTAATTTTTTTTAAATCCGTTACTTAACGGCATACAATTTTTTTATATCTCCAGAACTTATTATAGTTTACAAACGTTTCTTAGACAGAAAGATAGAGAATTTTGAACTGTATCGCTTCCTATTAAAAAGTCGAAATTGACCTTTTGAAGGTTAACGGCTTTATAGTTAAAGGACGGCAGTATGATGCAGCCCATCTGCCTTCCAAATCCAGCCTATTCCTTCAATATTATTGTAAGAGGAATTAACCACATATTTTCCCTCAACACTACACTACAAAGTAAGTGAGTGGCAACTTTGGCGCAACCCTACTGTATACTTGTAAAGTATCAGGGTAGTTAAGCCCCACTTTGCGGTGCCGTAGCGGGCCCAATTCAACCGTTCCAGTTTTCTTGCTTTTGGCGACGCCTGAACTTGATAATTAAAGCCAAATGTAACTGTGCTTTGGGGAATTAAATTGCAAAATTATTCCGTTAAATATCTACGTTTCCCCGCGTTGCGAGGATTTGTTGCTGTGATGAGAAATAACTCTGTGTTTTGATTAGTCGACAGAATGAACGTTAACTTGTGTTTTGCGAATCTTCGTTTGTTATTTATGTATTTAGGTACGTAGGTACGTTTAATATAATGTATTAAAATTAAAACAATCTCTTTAACTTTTTGGTTGTGTACACATTGAATAAAAAAAACTACTGTTTGAATAACTTGTTTTTCTAGTAGTTCCAGTACATTGCCTTTTTTTCATAATGTATAAGAAATGAGTAAATAGAGGAATATTGGAAATTTGCATTCTAAGATATCCTAAATATGTTTTCAGTGCAAAACCAAGAAGGTATATAGAAAACCGTTGATACAAGATCATTCTACTATTACGTAAAAATACCTAAATAAATTATTTTAAAAAACTTATATTACCATGTATGATTATATAACTATATATAATATATAGAGTTATGTAAAGACACTGGAAGTAATTCATTTTTTTTTATTTAAGACTTTAGCTGTGATTCAAGTTTTATACTCGACTATACCACGTTTTATATTGGAGCTGATGTTGGAACCGGGAATTTTAATAGGACCTCAAAACTGAACAATCGAGTGATCCTGCTGTAGATTAAAAGAACATAAAACATAGAATTACAAGTTATTGACGCTTGAGTATATTTTGACATTTGTTTAATTCAAATCAATTTCCAACCTTATAACCTAACCTCAAAAAGGAAAAGTGAGTGGGGCGTCGTTAAAAAAGGTAATTTTAATGCAAATCCGTCGTTGGAGCTGATGAAGAAATATAATTTAACAACTCTTGAGGACGATTAGTGATTACAGAACGACGGGAGACTTATTGGCCACTTTCATCTGTCCACGCGGATGAAGTCGTAGGCGGATAAAGAAATAAGGGCGAATTTTCTCTGTCAAATAATAAACGGTTTTAACTTATGTTGGAACTTTCCTGTTTAGGTTTTGTAATGGTGCTGGTCGGATACTAGTTATTTTGGGGGCGTCAAGGTTTAAACGAGACCTAAAACTCGAGTGAGGTGACGCTTCTAAGAATATATTAATCTGGATTGGGCGTTTGTGTTTTGGGACGTATTAAACTTGAAACTACATTGGGGTATCGTCGAAATCACCTTGTTGATAATGAGCATTTGATAGCGGCTTTTCGTTGTAATATTAAATGTGTCTGAGTGATCCAGACGTCAAATTTGAATCTTTGGGATAAGCAGAGATTTTCATAGGTTCGGATCAATCTAAGTAAGTCATAACTTACTAACCTAGCATTTTTCATATGAACCGAAACATATTGTCCCAAGAATCTGTCGAAAACAAATTAAATTTGGCACATGAAATTCTGGAAATAAATGGAAATATGAAATAAATGGATGAATATGGAGATAAATGAAAATCTGGAAATATTTATTGAAGCATAGTAAGATGTATATCATCATATGTATATTTGCAAATTATATACGTATTTATAATAATAGTCAAGAAATTTATTATTGTCTGAAAGTCATAAATAAAGCCAATATACGTTGGGAATCCTTATGACTCGGACATAATTACTACGATATGTAAATTACTGTACCTGACATATGTACTTAAGCATTTATACATTATTCAGATAAACGAAAATAACTTGCTATTATTTCTATTCAGTTAGTGAGGTTTCGTTATTCGAATTTATCATTCAACTAATAAAACCATGTTTAGTTAGTAGGTAGCTACAATAACCTGATTTATGTGTTTCTGACACGAGTTTTTCTAAATGAAACGGTGAGTGAAACCGCGGGACACTACTAGTTAAGTATCCATGTAATAACCAATATTAACATATACATAATACTAATATAAAATATATTAGTATAATATTATAGTAGCCACAGATAAAATGAGAATGGGATAGCGTTTCGTAAGTACCTGCTCAGTAGTGGGTACTCTGAGAAACTAGCGAGCGTCTTTGTAAAAGCATTATATTTCACTTATTCAACGTTAGCTGCAGTAGCTATCGCAGGAGTGGTTTCTTTGCACCGCTTTGTTGACGGTTGGTCGCAATCCTTCCAAGGTTTGATAGACGCCCGCGACCGGCTGCCTTACCTGAGCCAGTCTTTCTACCTCCCTCTAGCAGTGCTGTCTTTTTCTAATGCATAAGCCTCGCTATCTACAGCAATCACTGAGCGGAGATCTCTTTCGCTTTGATCAAACCAAATGGTTGCTACTGCCGAAAAAAAATTTTCTTCGCTTTTGTCTTTTTAAGTTGCTAATAAGTAACATGGGTGTTAGTTCTTCATTTAGCACCATTCATGAACTACCTGATAGTAGTTAGAATAGTCCTAAATACGTCCGTAATATGTAAGTATTTATTTCAAACGGCCACGAGACCTGCTTAAACTCTTATAATAATAATAATAAATATTTATCCATTGGCTTCGTGCTAAGATTAACATAGTGAGTTAATATCTAATAAAAGGTATTACATTACATAAAGAAAAACTATTTCTCAGAATAAAGGCTAACACATTACAATAAAGTGTCAAATTATCATCGTCAAATGAACTTACAATCTATGCCTGAATGATGACTTAAGCTAATAAGGGCTGACTGTTTTATCGTGAAACCAAAAAAAAACGTTACTTTTACTTAATTTTTTTATTTAATTTACCTTTGCGCCTGTACTCCAGTTTAAAATGCAACGCCAGTTCCGTAAGAACGCATTTCTGCAGGAAGAACTCTACTCGGCTGAATATTTCCCACATCAGCTTGTAGTGGAGAGAGGGCTCAATAAATGCATTGCAGCGTCGCATGCAAACCGGTCTGGTAAAAGCTACCAGCCAGCTGTAGGGACGGCTCGCTCTACCACAATACAACGCGATCACCGATATAGTCTATCAGTTAAATTTACAATAGAATTGGTAGTTAATACTATACAACATTATTAACAATAGAGCGATAACGGTATCCCTAAATCTAGTTTTGTTTCTAGTTCAGTAAATAGAAAATATATTCACGGCTATAGAAGACTATTTTGACTAGTCTCATAGCTCAATTGGTAACCTTGCCTTCTGCGCTGTTGGTCGTGGGTTCGATTCACCCACCTAGAACAAACATTTGTGTGACGAACATAGATGTTTGTTCTGTGTCTGGGTGTTAATATGTATGATAACTATGTATTTACAAAAAAATAATAGTATTATATCAGTTGTCTGGTTTCCATGATACAAGCTAGTCTTAGCTTACTTTGGTAGATGGCGCTGTGTGTAATGTCCACCGATATAAAAAAATATACAAACTTGCTGCCAAATATCTATCATTACACTCAGAATCAAATAATAACTCTTACACACACTCTTGTGTCGCATTTGGCATGGACTTACACAATCGCACAACACAATCAAGAGTTAAAAATATTTAATAACCAACACAAAATATTTGTCCTATAAACCATTAATATTATTATATTATTATAAACTCCCGCTTTACATACAGAATTACTACCGACTAAACTTAGTTACAGATCTGTCTTCAACCCTGAATCAAAGTTCAAGATTCACGCAATCTTACAATCCTACTTTGGGATAAATTAAATAGTATTATAATTACTTTTCTATTCTCTGAAATATATCCGGTCGAACATGCGAGATTAATTCCAAATTAAAAGCCTCAACAGCGCCATGTCTTTTTACCCTTGAAACCCTTAAAATTGTCCAAATGTTTCACAAAGTATTATCATAATATCTAAAGTTTACCATCAGAGTCGTTTAATTAATGTCTTGCTTTAGTCTGTGTTTTGTAGTCTCTATTTTATAACGAACAGTTAACTATAAACAGATAAATTTATGATCTGTAATAAATGTAAGTGTCCCAGAAATCAATTGATGACAATGAATCCTCGAGCTTTACATAATGTAATTCATTTACAATGTCATAATTGTTAGCTGTCAATAAATATTCTTTTTATGATTGGTTTAACAATCGCGTTTATTATTGACTGTCTGCAAAGTAATAATATTTTTTATAGATTATGTTTGGGTTACATAGTTTTATTGAGGAGTCGCTAGCCAAGTAAGTAGGTCCTATCAAACCACGTTTATTAAGTGAGGGCCCGAGTTTGATTCCAGGCTGGAGTAATGGGTCTTGCATTATGTTGAGGTCTGTGCCGCCCGCAACACAGGAAAACTCATGCAGAGATAAGTTACATCATCAGGCATAACTTAACGAAATTTTGTTTAACGTCCCATTTGTCAATTAGAATACTGATTTTAATATTCGTGGATTTTCTGCTTAATTTCTAATTAATTACATGAATCCTGCCTATGTTATTTGTATACATATTCTATTGCATATTAATTGTTTAATTATAAATCTTCGCACCAAATTCAATCTACGCGAGCTAATTGATAATTAGTACAGCTATCTAGTTAGTCAACTAACGCTGTACATTAATTATAAAATAACAATAATTGCTTTCATTGAGATAACATAACCTATAATATTATATTATTGCTCGTTGCTGTATGAGAAACAAACCATCAAAAACTCTACATACACTCTGCAGTCCAATTTCAAATAAAGATAAGCATAAAGCAAAAGAAAAATAACAGGAGAGTGTTCGACCAATTTCATATATAAAAGCTACAGATAAAAATCCTGACTCGTTATATAAATTGAAGTTATTTTACATAATTTGGAAACGGGACTGTGGAACATCTGCAGTGCAGTATGCAGTGCGTCTACTGTCGGCATCACATGCGGCGCATGTGTGCAAAAGATGCATTAATATGGAGACACGAGAAATATCTCCATGCAAGGTGATGGATTGGCGTGACGTCAAGCTAGGGAGACTGAACACCAATCCATGAATACAGCTGGATACAGTCGGATGTGATAAAATAAAATAAACGAAATAAAAGATAAATTGCTCGACAGGCCCTCACAGCTCAGCTGGTAATGACTCTGCCTTCTGTCCTGTAGGTCGTGGGTTCGATACCCACCCAGACAAACTTTGTGTGACGAATATACAGGGTTACAGGAAAAGTCGTGCTAGATCCGTTAAGGGCGTGGAGTACCCATCATTTCTGACTTATTTCACTATGAAACACCCTACCCTAAACTTAACCCTTTTCGAGATATTCGACTTTTAATTTTTTATTGAATAATGCCGATTTTTAAGCTACGAAATTTATTTTTGTTTATTTTGTGTATCTTATTATTATTATTATTGCATTTTTACATGTGTAATAAGATGCTTTAGGACATCAATCATTAAAATAGTGCATAAGTTAATTGAATAGACCGTAGTAGACAAGTGAAAGTAAAAAAATAAAAAATATATTAGCAAGCTTATTTTTCTCTAAGGGATATCTAAAAAAAATATTATGACACTTGTTCGGCAGATATTTTTTAAAATATCTACGTTTCATCAGCTATCTAACGAGGTATAATAATCTAGGGTTTTATTCAAATGCATTGGAAAAAAATTAGTTTCATAGGCGACAGTGGAGAAGAAAATTTATACTTAGCCCTAAAAAGTAAAATAAAACATTAGGTATGCATGAAATGTCATTTATTAAAGGTTTTCACACAACTTTTTCTTATTCTACAGTTCATGTTCAACATGGCCGCCTCTATTTCTGAAACATTGTCGCATCCTTCTACGGAGACCAGTCTTCACTACTCCAGTGGTCAACGTGGTCCTCATTTTATTTGCTGCATCCACAATCCTTTCTCTTAAGTCTTCCACAGACAAAACTGGATTCGGCTCGCTGTACACAAGACTTTTCATGCACCCCCATACATGAAAATCCATGGGAGTTAGGTCCGGACTTCTTGCTGGCCATGGCAACGGCCCACCTCGTCCTATCCATTTGTTTGGATAATTTGTGTCCAGCCAGTCTCTGACACTTCTCCTGAAATGGGCAGGGCAGCCATCGTGTTGGAACCACATGTCCCTGATCAGGTTGAGTGGCAGATCATCCAGCAAATCACTCAAGTCTGCTCTCAGGAAATTTTCGTAGCTTTCCCCATTTAGATTATCCGGGAGAAAGTAAGGTCCAATCAAATGATTAGAGATAATGCCCATCCACACATTCACGCTGAATCTTCGTTGGGACCCTTTCACTCTTTTCTTATTGGGATTCCTTAGTTCTTTTGGGGCCCAGTAATGGACGTTGTGATAGTTGGTTATGCCATCTTTATCAAATTTGGACTCATCCGTCCACAAGATATTTCTTAGAAAATCTGGGTCTTCTACGTCAGCATTTAGCATAAATCTGCAAAAGTCCAATCTTCTCGCGGGGTCTCCTTCTTCAATAACGTGTACCGGCGTGTAATGGTACGGGTATAGGCCAGCAGTATGCACTGTAAACCACACTCTCCATTGCGAAAGTCCCAGATCACGGGCAACAATATTAGTGGAAGTAGTCGGATCCGCTCGAAAGCGTTGCACTATCTCATTGTCGCGTCCCAACTACTTTTTTCCACGAAATGTAATACAAACCCTAGATTGTTAGACCTCGTTAGATAGCTGATGAAACGTAGATATTTTAAAAAATATCTGCCGAACAAGTGTCATAATATTTTTTTTAGATATCCCTTAGAGAAAAATAAGCTTGCTAATATATTTTTTATTTTTTTACTTTCACTTGTCTACTACGGTCTATTCAATTAACTTATGCACTATTTTAATGATTGATGTCCTAAAGCATCTTATTACACATGTAAAAATGCAATAATAATAATAATAAGATACACAAAATAAACAAAAATAAATTTCGTAGCCTAAAAATCGGCATTATTCAATAAAAAATTAAAAGTCGAATATCTCGAAAAGGGTTAAGTTTAGGGTAGGGTGTTTCATAGTGAAATAAGTCAGAAATGATGGGTACTCCACGCCCTTAACGGATCTAGCACGACTTTTCCTGTAACCCTGTATATGTTTGTTCTTTTCTGGGTGTTAATATGTATTATATTTATGTATTTACAAAAAAAGTATACATGTATTCTATCAGTTGTCTGGTTCCCATAGTACAAGCTATGCTTAGTTTGGGGCTAGATCGCACTGTGTGAATTGTTCACCAATATTATTACTATTATTATTATTTTCGTCAAACAAAACTTATTGTTTCAATGAAATTATTAAAAATAATATAAAATCTCCTCTAAATTATGAAGTGGCATAGATCCCTGTTCAATTAAGTTTCCATTATCGATACATAGCAACAGTTAACGACTATGCATGAATGGTGTCTTTGTCTCTTGCGCTGATGTCATTCCGTTGAGCTACTAGTCCATTAATTATCAATTCAAAACCAAGTTACAAAGTTAATAAAAGCATAAGGCACAGTTTTCAGTAACTAAAAATATAATTTTAATACTCTACAATGTTCTCTAGTTATTTGGTTTTTAAACCGTATTGCTCAGTGATTAAATGTATTCGTGGTTTAAAAATACTACTTGCTTTTTGGCCCATCGAATGAATTCTGTTCGCGTCTCGTCGGTCTACGGCGCCACCCGCGCCGTGCCGACGCGACGCAAGCGCAGCCATATTGGAATTGAAACTCTATCTCTTCACCGCAGAATATTAAATATTGTTACCGCTACTTACCTGGTGAATGTTACTTGAGATTCTGGTTTTTAAGTTGGCCACTTATCATCTATATTATTTATAAATTTGGCCGAGTGCAGTTTTTCACTCAGGGGATATTTCAAGTCATTTAATACCATCTGGATATAGAAGCCAGATAAATATATCATTAACAATTATAGTACATATATATAATTATGGAGTGTACCTATACCTCTTTTAACATATTCCTGTTTTTTAATATGCCTGAATTGAATTTATATTAACTTATTACATCGTTTTTTATATATATCGTCAGATATCAAATTACAAGACTTTATGTTAATAGGTAATCTAGTTAATTACGTAATATAAATGTAGGTATCTGGGATTATTCAACATAACTAGACTGGCAAAATACCCTTATAAGGTTCCAGTGTTGGGCCTACCCGTCTGGTTATCAGACTTTTTCAACCGATAAATCATATTAGTCCTTGAGGGCTAATCGTATGATCCGAACCTATTCAATGCTGAAGTTCCTCAAGATTAGTTCTCTTACCTATCTGTAAACGTACGATCTTCTGAAATTCTGTATCCTTGGATATGCTGGCGATGTCACATTCGTTAGGCGTCACAAGTGATGTGCGAGCCATTGACGCTCAGATTCAGTCAGTCGCAGAGGCAATGGTCGGTTGATCGAATGAACTTTGAGCAGCGTAGGCCGTTTCCGATTGGGGCGATGCCAACCTTGCCAAATTCAACACAACTTCGAAAAACCCATTCTTGTATGTTTTCCGCATAAAGACAATTCCTATTTACCCCTTTTCCGTGATGTTTGTCTAATTGAAAGCTAAACTTATATAATATGCTAACAAGTAAGAACCCGGGTGGTGGATGTTTCAATCAAAAACATTTACAAAGTTTTAAAGTTCACAACAATCAAAAAATTTCAAAGTTTATAGAAAATATTGAAGTTATAATCGCTCAAAAATTGGTTGTTTTCTCGGATGTTAAGACGTTAACCTTAGGGGTTTAATTGTTTATTGAGTTAGAAGAATAAATCTGGAGGTAAATGACGTTAAGATACATAAACAGCTGTAGTTAATGATATGTTTGGCTTCCCAGTAACATATTTGCTCTTTACGCAACTGAGAATTTAACGAGGTGATATGACAACAAAATAATATTTATACTGTTTACACAATAGATAAATTTCCAAGCTACTGAAAAGCTGAACCCTAGAGCTTTATCTCCACATTCTTGTTCCGAAAACAAACTTTTGCCAAGTACATTATCGAGGGAAGAAAGTAGGAAACTCTATGTTTGCAAGTTGTTTCTTTAAATTCCACGTATATTCAATTACTGATTCATGAGATAACACGATCTATACGACACAATAGCACCCAAATGTATACGGAATTCAAGACGTCTCGAACATTGCAGTTGTCTGTATGTTCTTGTAGCATTCTATGTAAAATATATCGATACAAATGTAGGCTCTTGTAATAAAAATATAATTTGTTACAGTTAACTGCTTATTACCACCGTTACACTTATCCGTTCCTGAAGAACAAGGAAGGTGTAATTATCAAACTAGCAATTTCTTATGTCGAAGCCGTAATGGACAGCTCTTAAATTAATAATTACTCATAGCGGACGATAATGAATAGTATTTAACAGTAGTAATCAGAAACAAGGTTGACTTAACACAAATATCGTGAAGCTTTCAGTAGAAGTATCAAAAGACAGTCATTTTTAAGTTTAATATAAAGTTTATTCGTCCTTTTAGTAGATCGTTCACAAAGTAAATATTCCATTTTCATTTAGTTATTGAAGCTACTTGGACAATCAGCTATAGTTATTGCAATGGAAGCTTGCAACACTGATGGATGCGTAGGATCCAAAATATTCCTGGTTCGTGAGATACAAGTCAAAGTGACAACTTTGACAACAACTTTAAGAGCAGTAGAACTCACGCCAAGTTCGTCCGGGGAAGTATTGCCACCATGCCCATTTGCTGCCGCCAAGCAGTAATGCTTTCGCGTTACTGTGTTCCGGTTTGAAAGGTGTGTTTGACGGTGAAATTACAGGCGACTTGGGTAATGTCGTACCTAGTAAGGGAGGACCCAAGTCGCATCGGTTGTTATGGGCAGAGGGTACCACTTAACACCAGGTGGGCCGTCGGCTCGTTCCATAACTGTATAACATAAAAAAATGTTTTACTGACAACTTCAACGTACCAATACGGCTTGTAGCAATAATTTTATAGTAATTTTGTAAGCTTCTGCCAACAATTTCGCCGACATCTGGTACCGGGATAAAAACCTTTATGCTATTCTATCTAGAATAGCATAAAGGTTTTTATCCCGGAATGATCTCATTGTCTACCTGTGTTCAAAATTCCAGCTAAATTTGTAAGTTTCGCTTGAAAGAGAAACATTGTCAAAACATCATCCATCCATAAAAATAAGTATACTTTTGCTTATAAAACCTTTCTCAAGCAGGTATTTAAGTTTAAAGTCCATTTTTTCGTTAGTAAAACAAGAGGCATAAAGTGTCGGGAGTACTGCTTAAATAAATGATTATCAGATTCGCCAACTTTCACGAAGTTCGTAGCCCGCACCACGTTTCTTTGTCTAAACTAAGTGATCCATTACGAAACGACATTTACGTCTAAAATTAGAAATTAACCTGTTTCTAAAATAAAAGGAATAAACTGATATTGACGGCTGACGGTAAAAATTATACGTTTTCAGACAAATTTCAGTTTTCTCGTTAATTTTCATCATTCATCACGTAACACATAAATCAATTTATGCTCGGTATTTTTACCGCTTCCGTTGTTACAAATATCCTCATCGATGATTTCAATAGTGAAAGTAATTTTAACAGTTCATGGTCAATATATGAGTAGGTTCGTTAATCGCGACTAGTTTCTGAGAATTTAATATAAATGGTAGATAATTATAATATGAGTAAGTGCAGAGAATTATTATAAAACTTTCGTAAATCAAATTTTTGATATTCGTAAACATTTATATTGGTGGACATATAGGTAAGATTCTAAATTTCCCGCCAAAGTGTCGTTTCTAGATTTATCTTTGATAGATACATAAGTTATATTGATCTTAGATATATAAGTTATATTGATCGATCTAAGTATTAAATCGGTATTTCGTTTACTTCGATGAGATATAAGATTACTAACCTTCTATTTATATTTTTAAACTCCATTTATTTATCATTCTGGGTATTATAACAAAAAATTTTGATAATGTACTATTTTTTTATCTGAATGCTTTTCAGAAAAGCCGTGGTAAGTTTATTTTATAACTCATGTGCGACGTCGACTAAATTAATTATGTATCTATTTTTCACCCGAATGCGAAGATTCATATTTCTCGATAAAAAATTGGTCATTTACTGTCTATTTTTGAATTAATAAAGCATTTCAGCCATATATGCCGAATAACTTAAGATCATATATTGAGTAAAGCTTTAAAACCCTAGTTTTTAGAATTATTGTATAGTTGTGACAAAATCATTTTGGTAATTTAAGTACAAAGGCAGAAAAGCCAAAAAATCTTAATAGAAAAAAAAAACTATAAGAAAGGTCTTTCATTTGACCTCCTCTTTCGAGCTACTTGAGTAACTTATACTTTCACCCCCTTTTGGACCCCTCTATCTCAACAAATATCCGACCGATTAAGACAAAAACCACAATGCATATTAAGCCGATATTACTTATATCGCTTCCAAGTTTCGGAAAGATTGGATAATCAGTGAGCTTGAGATTGATGAGATTACGTCGGACATACGAATACATTATACGTAGGTACCCAAAATGCCGATTTCTTCAACTCATTGTTGAGAACTTAGATCGCTTCGCTCGCTCTTCAGTAAATCCACATCCATTAAGATAATAAAGTATTCAAATTAAATTATAACTTTGTCCTTTGTATGCAGGGACAACTACATGAAAACGAATTTAATTTATATTGGCCCCCAGAGGCGTCCAGTTGTAATAATATTAATACGTTTACTTTGATTGAGTATATTTGGGTTTCCACAAAACGTATATTGTTAAACGATTTATATAGTTTACGCTACATTTCCACAAGGGATGAACAAACATTCGTACCGAATCACGTGTGTGAAACAACTTTATAAGCGCTCCATTTTGAATGTGACTTTGTTTATGCACAATCAGCGATCTCTTTTTGGTACTGAAATTTTGATACCATTCACGTTGCATCTTCTCATAGCCCTAGTGGAAAGACAGCCTAAAGTCAGAACAGAGTAGTTAAAAAATATATTTAATTAAGTTGAATATTGTTATAGTAGGTATAGGGCATTCAGATCGAACGGAAAATTCGGCTCGTTGAAAAATATATCTTTTTTATTAGAATACCGGCAAAAATGAAATAAAAGAAGGTAAAGTAAATCAACGAACAAACAAAATTACAAGGGACTCGTACTGCGATCCGGAGATAAACATTATGAATATTACATCAGTCTTAGTGTATAAAATATTGTGCTTTAATATTTAAAACTTCTAACTGATTTTGGCATTCCCGGACAGAAAATGGCTACTTATTATTCTATTTGAGAATTTGTAAGTGAGGCGTGAGTACAAATGGAACCAAATGGCAGTACTTTAAAAAGAGCCTGTATTGTATATAAATAAAAACAGGAATACTTATGTAAAAAGATTATCCTCAAACAATTTTACATAAAATATCTAAAGCAGAACCAAAATTTAAATCAAATGACTTATCTTAACTTAAACTTTCAGAACACAGTCTCTTTTGAACCAACTCAAAAACAACCTATCAAGAAAGGAGAGGTTACCTACATTTTATTTGATTAAAAACATTCTGAGAAATATAATCAATTAGTTTACACTTAAGTAATCTATCAATCGTATTTAAACTTTTACAAATAATTTATATTGCCTTTAGCTCGTGCGATCAATAGTCCATTTCGCACTACGTCTAAAATCTTAGTAGGCTATTCATGATCAAATTATTTGAAATAGATATAAGTTAAGGTTGAACCACATCTGACTACCTGGCGTTTAACTAATTCTGGGCGACAGAAAGGGTGGAAGAAGTCGTGGTCGCCCTGTCCAATGTGGTCCAATCCTTAGGTACTAGTCCTTAGGTTGCGGTAGCTCGTAAATCACTCATAGGAGGAGTTGCTCAAGTCATTCCACACCATACTTTTTCCACGTTTTTAACCTTCTATTCTAGGGAAAGATTAAGATGCGTGATCGTAAAAGTAGTTTTAATTGCCATTATAATCGGCGATAATAATGGCAATCAATATCAGTCATTAGTGGCTATTTTAATCGCCACTAATGACTGATATTGATAATACTTATCCACACTAATATTATAAAGAGGAATTGTTTGTATGATGTAGATTTGAACGTAGAAAATAATCTCAGATACTAAACTGATCAGACTGTGATAATTCTTAGACTAATACAAAGCTTCGTTTTCCATGAGTGCTTTATACGACATTTTTAATACTGATAAAAGAGAGTTCCAAATACTATGAGTGCGAATCCGGGGTGGGCCCTAGTTAATTATACATTTAGACACCATTCACAGTGTTAGTGATAATGACTCCGTTTTCCGAAATAATATTCGATTTTTGTCCATTATGCGTAGCGTAGTTAACCAAACACGGTATACTAAGGACTTAACAGGATTTAACAGTTTGAGTGTCCCGTCTTAGCTCTGCTTCAAGTCACGTCAAAAACGAACTAATTTACATCAGTTTCGTTAGATTCTTTGAATTATGAGAGGTAGATTACGAGCTCATAAAGTGGAACCACTTGTGATGAAGTCCTCGTATTTGAATGATTCATACTTGTAGTATTATTACTGGGTTCAAATCAAATTTTGTGCCTTTGAAGTGTCTTTAAAGTACAAATAGGATATTCAATCTAACACGACGTAAAACGGTTAGTGCTTTTTACTGAAATTGTCCATCGATATTTAACTAGGATGCTTCAAAGTTTGCTTTATACAGCTATCAATTAGTTTATTTTGAATCGGTCTGTTTTCATTTTTTCTAGAAATAAAGTTTGTTTTAGTTGCGTTCCTAGAAATAAAACTTGTTTTTATTACTTGTTATCTCATTCCAAACGAAATGGTGTAACCAACCTTACATATTTTAAGGGTGAAACTTGATGTTTGAAACTGAAAACTTTATCCTACGGTATTAAAGAGGATGGCAATATGAAAATATAAATCTTATCAACTCGATATATGGTGATCTGCAAACTTGAAGAAAAACTCAAGTTTCTCTTTATAATGAGCGCCGCTGAAAGTTGTCGCTCTAAGCAAGCTGTCATTTAAATAAAATATAAGGCGTTAATGTACTGTTCGATATTACAGGGGATTTTTTATTTTATGATGACAGAATTGTAAAATTTTCTACAATAAACAGCGATGATTTTTTTTCTAATCAAAGTCAAAGTCAAAGTCAAAGTCAAAAACTTTATTTCCATAGAATTCATAAAGAAATGGCTTGGAAACGTCAATATTCAAAACATAAGGTCACGCGTACTTATCGATAAGTTTGATGCCAATCATTCCACTTCTTTACAAAGTTTCTCTCGGAGATTGTTTTATGGCGATAAAACTTGCGTTGACGTCTTGATGCTTGGTTTGGTTTGCAATGAAGCGTCACTTTATATGTATCTTGTCATAGTATTTTGACAGAGTTCAATTGGTAGTAACTCTGCCTTCTGCGCTGTAGGTTGTGGGTTCAATTCCCGTCCAAGACAAACATTTCTGTGTCGAATATGGATGTTTTTTCCGTTTGAATGTTAATATATATGTATGTATTTAGACAACAATATGTAAGTATTCTATCAATTGACTGGTTTCCATAGTACAAGCTACACTTAGTTTGTGCTGGATGGCACTTAGCGAAATGTCAACCAATATTATTTATTGTTAATTATTATTATTAATTTTTCGGGATTATGCTTTTGAGTAACTGACACCGTCCGTTTCGAGCTTGGTTGAATTCACAATCGCGGCAGCCCTGCTCAACAGGATGCGCAGAGGATGCGGGCCGCGACACATGTGTGGACATGTGGATCAGCGATACCAACTTACAGTTCATCTGTGTCGCTACTAGGAAATCGTGCACATGTCGTCACACAAAAACAGCACAACTGTTTAGTAATTTAGTAGATTACTGTGAACTGCAGTAACTTGTTTGCACTGGGCACTGTTTGCGGACGAGCAAAGTCACGAACAGCCGCTACACGCAAAAACTATACACGATATTTGTTGCTTGTTAAGGAATACTTAGTTCTTGTACTTTTTTATTATATTTAAATTCTATCCTATTATAAAAAACAAAACAGGTGAAAAATTTTATATTTTTTTAAAGTCGGATCACGAGCGATCGAAGGCATAGTATATAATAATGATATAAATAAATTAATATTGGTGGACATTGTCACACAGCGCCATCTAGCCCCAATGTAAGCTAAGCATAGCTTATATCATGGGAACCAGACTACTGATATACTTACTTAATAATGGGTTACTTATTAAGAACCAGCAGATTTACCAAGCGACATATTCGTATTTTTAGTACCAACAATTAGTTAAAAATGCTGGCCGAACACTTAAACCAAAAGCCTCGAATCCAATCCAGCTTAACGTAACAAATTCATAAAAAGCTCCCATATTTAATATTGTGTGAACGACGCAAATGTTGCTATCCACTAAACAGAACGATAGCTCAGGGAAAAGCAAACGAGGAACCCGGGGCGGGGGGTCGCAAGCGAAGGTAATGTTTTATTTTATAAAATAGCGAACCTGATCGACAGCTCTCGTTACCCGAGACTATTTTATTACCTGTTCACTTTTGGGATCACAGGGGATCGAGAAATTTTATTTAATAAATTCTTTTTTTTTAGCGCCTCCATTGTGTTGTATCCGCCTCAGCGTATTGCGATTGGAACAATCTTTGTAGCTTGTTGAGACCAGGTAGTTATCCTCGCTATTTTGGGAGTCGCTTAGGGTTGTTACCTGACATCTTTTATGTATATTGTATATTGTGATACACTTTACAAGAAATATAAATTAAATATTTTAACACTATTTGAGGGAAGAAAGAATTAGGTTAAGACTCCATTTAGAAATATTGCAATAGCCTGTGTTGTAGAATTTAAACACTAGTATTATAGGATACTTATTATTACTCCGTAGCAGCCTCTGTTTTTTCACAAGCGAAAGTAAATGGTAGTTTTAATCTACCTCGAGTGCCTGACTGGGCTATACGATTACCAAGCGCAAAACGAGTGGCAAAAAGGAGTGGCATCTTGCTGAGGCGGAGACCCATGGCCCATGACCACGCCAGGAACAAAACATAATTTATTTTATTTTCGATGTTTATGTATGTGTGTGTGAAAAAAAAAATTCTATTCTATTCTATTTTCAAAACTCATTGATTCACGTGTGTATTAGAATCAACCTCTGGCTCGAAACTCTAGATCTATTCCACTCGCCACTCTTTTGAATTAATACGTCTTTCTTATTTATAGTGCTTTAATAAACCGTGCAAATTGTAAAATGTTAAATGCAATGAAAAATACAGAATGCTGAAAAAGGCAGTGTATAATTTTTGCCGGGGCGTACGGCCTGAGCCACACTGAGCTCATATAACTAAAGCTTACTCTGACATGCTAAGCTCTAGTCTAGTTACTCCTGCACTACATTATGTTTGTATGAGAATAACCGAATGCAATTTTCTAACAAACCACTTTTAGATTACCCGCCCTGAAGCTACACCTAAGCGTGCTGTTCCCCCATGGGGGGGGGGGTCATCTCAAATCAATAAATAAATAATGGTGGACATTTCATACAGCGCCATCTAGCCCCACAGTAAGCTAAGTATAGCTTGTGTCATGGGAACCAAACAACTGTTTTTTTTTTATTCTTTTGTAAATACATATATATACAATTGTTTGATGATTCGTCCCCACGCGGCTACATCTATTTGTTTATTCAAGCCTAAGTGGCAATTGCCCATCGACGACCTAACTGAACGCCAGTGTAATAATCCTCACTTTAATAAGGTAAACACGATTCGCCACCGGTTTCCAAGTACAACTTTCTTGTTTGGACATAGTAAAGTGACCTATTGAGACACCGGAGAGACTATTTGAGAAAGATTAAAAGTTTTTTGTGATTGCTAATGAAGAATGGCAATACGACTTAGTTCTCCACATTTAAGTAAGGGAAGACTTGTCGCAATACAAAAAAGTCTGAGTATAAAGAAATTGAAATGTCTGATGTGCCTGTCATTTCACTGGCGACGAACACGCTTTAAATCGGAACACCAGTAATACTAGTGTAATCTGCTCGTCGGCAGAACTGAGTATCGTAGCAGTACTTCCCTTGATGAATACTGCACATTTGCGTTAGTACTACTGTTTATTTATTTATTAAGGGTTTAAGTAAGTGATTCATTATCATTGTAAAAGTATACTTCTTGTGCTCACTTCACTGTTAAGTTAAAATAAATCCGTTTGTTTTTTTTTTAGTATCCTCTCCAAGTTAACCAACCAATTTAGAGGTTCACAGGAAGTAATGTGCCTTTATAGCGGTTTCTACTGGATCGTAAAATTTGCATTCACATTGAGAATTCAAAAGGAAAAAAATAAAGGAACTCAGTGCATAGTTACACTATTTTCTTTGTGTAGTTAAACTGCTTTTGGGCAAAGAATAGTTTTGAGGTAATATTAAATTATAAAATGAGATGCTTTCATAGCGAATTTACAATGTAAGATGTAAATTCGATACTATAAAATAATCCACACGCACATTTTTAGAAGAGATTTCACGACATTTATATTTACTCTAATATCCATAATTTAATGTCATGAAACAAGCCAAATATACATTTTGATATTGATAGATATTCTGTCTGTGAAAATATTTAATTAGTCCTTTGTATTTATGTTGATATTTTTCTTGTGTTAGTTCCGATACTAAAATAATATAAAATATGCTGTTAAATGATTAATAATACTGAATCTAGCGAACCGGTGTGGCGTTGGTTCATCTGACGAAGTGTCACGACCGTTGAACACGGAACCACATGACCCACAGACCTACAGACAGCTGCATACCTGGCTCCTACTAACTTTATCCATAACCGGCTTTATAGACAACCAAGATGTGTTAATACTGTACTTGCTGCTTAAGAATATTGCTAATATCTTCTTGTAAATTGAATATATAATACTTATTCAATTTACAAGAAGATATAGATAATATATATGACATTTGACACTTCTTTCTCGGGATTCTGACCCGATATAAAGTGGGCCATATTGACACTAAATGCTACGGGATAGATTTTCAGTATGTTTTTTCCTTGTAATATGGGTCACAGGATGTTCGATTGAGATAGTTCGGCAGCATAGCTTCTGCCTGGTATGCTTTGGGCGTTACACTGCTGATTATATGACTAATAATGGAATGTAATACAAAACTGAACTTAGTAAACACTTAGAATTCATGCCGTCTATCTTTAATTAAAATAGATATAATTAAGTTTTTTTTTTAATAACAGTAATAATTTTTTATTTTAATTGGTTTTTACTTTGTTGGAGTTGCAAATTATAATATATAAATACAAAACATATTTCGATATATACAGTCCATAAATGAAATCATAATTTATCTGAGAATGTTTTCCTTAAATAAATATGATGCTGGGCATATTTCAAAGCCATCTGTTTTGTGCGTATAAATTTAATGTTTCTACAACCAACCAATGGCGGTCTGGATACAAGATGGTCATATAAACGAGGTCACTCGAGTTTAAATTATTCTTGAATCGATAAAGCTCAAGTGCCTCTACTATTGTGAATATTTGCGGTCTATATTACTGTGTGTACATGATGCATGTTTAGGGATGATTTGATACTTATGATAAAAGGTATTTCATTCCGTGAACATAGAAGTTGATCTGAATCAGCACATAATTATATGTTTCCTATTGAAAAATGTTACCTGGGATATTTTTACAACCGAATATTTGCTGTGAAGTACACCAGTTTTGCTATAACTCAAGTTCAACGAATCACCTCGTAAATTCGTAAAATAAACTCTCCCTGAAGCCTTTAAATTTGTCCCCGGATGTTTGAAAGTTCATTGTTCAATAGTTCTATGTTATCAATCTGCTGCGACTTTTATTTATTCTGGAGCTAACATTTTTACAAAACAATGTACGTGAGTGCTTTGAAAATCTTTATTTTGTTGATTATTTCTCCCATGAGTTTTGTATCTCGGGTCCTACTCGTAGCTCGGTCTTTTAGAAGGCTTTAGTGCAGCCGAAGCCAACTCAGGTGTTTATTATGTACGGTAGATGATAAGGCTATTGCAGATATCTGCATAGGTATTGGAGAAATCCGGGATTTTGTGGTTGAACTCATGTATCATGCCAGTTTATGAAGATGTATCACTAATTTTCTTATAACGTGTAGGTACCTAGATAGGTACAAAACTGCTGGCAAATCTTGAAGTTGGTTGCAAATGGTTTTGTCTCTTACCATGCAGGACATGAAAAGAGACAACAATATGTTTGACGTCAACAGCTAACTTCAAGAGATTTAGAAAATACACCGCCGGATCTGAATTCGTTTGTCCAAGCAGAGTTAAAATGAACTCACTGGATACTAAATCGGCAGGACTGTATATCGATTTTCGCCACTTCAGACAAAGGATAGGTTTAGCTCAAAAATAACCATGTTAGATTTGCTTTAATTTACATAAGTATCCTTCTTTAAATTCGCTTAGTGTTATGGCGAAAACTTTATTTTATTTTTCTCATTGATCGCAACGTATGTGTATGGAGATTATGCAAGAATCAAAAAATCTAAATCTAAATTTATGAGCTTCTATACATCCGCCGGAAAATATGTAATGAATCAGATATCCCATCCGGTTTCATTACTATTCGAAAAGTAAAAGTGGTTTAGTATTAATGGTCATTCATGATCATCATTAATGGTAAAAACTGCAACAGTGACTTCGCAATAGAACATAGTTAAATCATGATCAATTTTAATTGTAAAAAAACTGTTACAAAACCTTCTCAATATAAATTACGATACGATATATATTTAATAGTATCGGAATTAAATGAATTATGGACTATATTATTTAGGTACCGATTTAATGAAGGTAAATTAACGGGCCACTTCACAAGCATAAATAATCTGATGTGACAATTGTATCGATTTTGTCAGTTGCGTGGCACACAGTGAACACACAAGTACATTAATATATATTTATTATTTAAAACATGGATGTGAATAGTGCGAGGTTCATATTGACTCAGTCTTTCTGTTTATTTTCCTGTTAATATTATTTTATTTGTGGGAAGAGTCCCACTTTATGAGCAAAGTCGCCATATTTTAAGAGCAGTAGAATACTCGCCAAGTTCGTCCGGGGAAGTACCGCCCCCATGCCTTATTCTGCCGCCAAGCAGTAACACGTTCGCGTTATTGTGTTCCGGTTTGAAAGGTGTAGTTGCCGCTGAAATTACAGCCACATGAGACATTCCACCTACGCGTCTCATAGTTACGGACGCATGCGATGTGACTTGGGTCTTGTCGTACCTAGTAGGGGAGGACCCAAGTCGCATGGTTGTTATGGGCAGAGGTTACCACTTAACACTAGGTGGGCCGTCGGCTCGTTCCGTAACTGTCTAACATAAAAAGAAATGAAAAATATTCGACTGGCCTCATAGCTCTATTGTGCCTTCTGCGCTGTAGATCGTAGGTTTGATTCCCACCCAGGACAAATATTTGTGTGACGAACATAGATGTTTATTCTGTTTCTGGGTATTGATATGTATTATATGTATGTATTTACAAAAAGTATATAAGTATTATATCAGTTGCCTGATTCACATGATACAAGCTATTCTTAGCTTACTTTGGGGCTAGATGGCGCTGTAGGAAATGTCCACCAGTATAAAAACAAAATGTTTACTGTAGATGAACAGGCTATAAAACTTCGTAAACAAAATAAAGTTTAATGGTAATAAGCGTTCGCATCGTGACTATTCTGGTCGTTGTTATCTGATCGTCATTATTTAGATGGCTAATCATTAAACATTTATAACGTGGGCCTGTGTTTCGAGGGCATGTTATACTGTCATGTCAAAATGCAAACAAGAGTGCTGGACCCTAGTGTTTTGTTTAAATTTACAGCTAGTATAATCTCGTTGACATGTCTTCGGCGCAATAAGGCAAACTTGAATCAAGTGGGGGGACAACCAGTCTGGTGGAAAATCTCCTACGCCTGGATGCCACGATAAACTACGCGATGAAATGTTTAAATCCGTGTCAAGTATTTTCCCTAAAAAGCTCTGAATCCTCGAGAAGTATCGAACCGACAATCTAAAAAATCTTTTGGGACTTTAATTAACGTCAACAAAGAAAATGCCACTTAAAAGGGATGAAGCATTTTGATGAATAAACGAAAAAAACGCCTTGAGTGGAACATTAATGGCAAAATTCTAAAAATGTCACAGACTGATATTCTTAGAATTTTTTTAATGTTTCCTTATTTGTACATATTTAAGAGTAGAAAAGCAAAATAAAGACGTTTGCCAAATAAGTGTTTCGGCTTTCTATGATTATTCTGTGATTCATTCGGATATGGCTAACCAAAGGGTATATAAAGCAACTTTCGGAATCTGAAGGTTTGGTTACAATTTCCCCTGGATGGTCTCATCAAGACCGAACCGCTTTATATGGGATCCGCTTTCGTTTAGGAATTGTCGAGTCTTTACCATATCGACGGGAGGTGATACGAGTACCTAAATTGACAAATAAACAGTTCTCTCTCCTGAAAGAAACGTAACATTCATTAGAAACATATATTTCAATAATAATGGAGAAATTAAAAGTTAACTTTTTTTCTGAAGTTTTTGGTGGTGATCCGTACACGGTAAAGTTTGAGTAACCTAATCTTTTCGATATAAGCTTTGCTAAAGCCGACTAGTTAATCGAAAGTTCTCATTGTTAATGGCGTAGGTTAAACTTATAACGTTAATTCTTATCAATAAAAAAAAAACAAAGCAAAGGTCACTCATGAAACAGTTCATATACAATCATAGTTTCATATAATATTATATATTACATAATCCACGGTCAAAATATTCAACCACAAACATTTTTTCGGGCATAAACAACTTATCACAGACAGATACTTGAATTCTCGCAATATGTTATAGATTGTTAGTAGGTCGCCCGCGCGCCCGCATGATCCCACGATCTCGTCTTACGGCGACACGGTCGCCTTCCCACAACGTTTCCCACTTCTGACAGCCGCGATTGTAATGCTCAACACGTGTGTACAAGTGTTATGTTTATGTAGCTACGCTTAGATACCGAACAATGGTACGAGTAGGTAGGTGCCTTGCCTACAGTTTGTAATCTAATCACCCCGAGCTTGCCAGGCTCGGCGACACATTTTGAATTTCAATGAACAAGTACCTATAAAACTACTTAAACAGGCGCATTCTTTGAAATTCCAGCTTCAGCGTTTCATCTAACACCAATTTTTTCCAATAATATTTCTGTTTGTTTTTAAATTGCATAGACGTTTTCCACATTTTCTGCAATGTTGTCGCATCAAAATTGAAGCAGGGGTTTTAAATACAACATATTTTAATATATTTTACAGCTCAAATAACATTCTCTTACATCACTTAGACAACATATTTTATGTAACCAATAGATCTTATTTAAATTCGATTCAGTAGGATCAGCCCTCCCCAAAATAAATGGCGCGT
The DNA here is from genome assembly GCA_947359385.1 of Chesias legatella. Taxonomy (NCBI): domain Eukaryota; kingdom Metazoa; phylum Arthropoda; class Insecta; order Lepidoptera; family Geometridae; genus Chesias; species Chesias legatella. The sequence continues at coordinate 6,662,264 of OX375774.1, read as the reverse complement.
CCGCGCTTATCAGATATCAATATCAAAGACAGAGATAATTTAATTAAGACGGATGACCTGAAGCTTGCAAAAACAACAGCTACTAGAAAAAGTCTGTTATGATTTTTGTATTACGAGTTTTATGTATCTCGTACGTAACATAATAATGTTTACGTAACTACTACATTTTTATTACAAGCTGCTTTTATTTGAAAGTTCTGATGTTGTAATCAAGTAACAAATTGAGATAACCATAATTGAACCCTACGTATATGATACCTTGTTATTATCGGGTGAACTTAGCACAAGTTCTACTGCTACTTTGGGTTGCTCCTTTCGCACCACCCAGGGTAGCACCGTGTAGGGATTCAAAGGGCTATCACCTACGGACGCGAGCAACGTGGCTCCCCAATTGTTATTTCCTATTTCCGTATAATATTTGCAAGATATGAAAAGAGGAGCAAAATTAAACTACTCGTAAGCATATTAGTGTGCCGTATAAAGAAATGAGGTACGCTGAAGGCATTTATATATATTATACACGAGTTATTTTGACCCCTTTTGTGGGTAAAACTATTGAAATACGACTTACTTATTCATCGCGTTTGATTAGGTACGGACCCATCCTAATGATATTTAGAAAGATGTAAAACCATTATAAATCTCTAGTTTAAAATTATCAGATATGTAATATTCTACATTTCTTCTCCACTCATTGAAATGGTCTCGGGAATTAAAAACCTCATATTTTATCTTCCACCGCTAGAAAAGGTTGTGTGATATATGTGGAAAAGTGGGAAAAACGAGATACCAGATACGAGAGATATTCTCGAGAGAGCCAACGTGCTTTGAATTTTGAATATGAGAATGTCACTTAATTCACTTATATGCCTAAGTATACTATACCTAGGTATTAATTTAAAACAAAAACAGGAAGGGAGTATTTTATTGATATGATTTTTCTCATTAAATCTATACAAATAAATAAAATTGGAGTGTCTGTTTGTAATATTAAAATAACCGCATTTTACTAAATGCATATGGATGTATACATACATACCTCTAGGTATAGCAAAACAATATTTTTCACAATTTTTGTCTTTCTGTCTGTCTGTCTGTTTGTTCCGGCTAATCTCTGAAATGGCTGGATTTGACGGGACTCACTGGCAGATAGCTGATGTAACAAGGAGTAACTTAGCCTACTTTTCGGAGGCGTAAAATAGGGGTGCGTGATAAAACCGAATTCCACGCGGACGAAGTCGCAGGCAACAGCTAGTTTTACATTATATTTTATCCACGAGGGCGTATTTATATCGTGCCTTTTAAACCTCAGGTAAATAAAACACTTGTATCTCATAATTGACATCCCCCTTTCCGACCGTGTCGTCACCTGAATCGGAAGACTTTGCTAATTCAGCGCGCTTCATAACTAAACACTATCTGCAAAACACTGCCAAATCCAAAGCTCAAAAAGAAAGTTAATCCAAAAGTTAATAAATCAGCCAGTGTGCATGGTTCTGCGTTAACATCAAGCGCTCGCTGATGTCATCGTTTATTCATGCACACTCCAGCCTGTTTGCTTGCAAAATGCATATATTCTCATGATTATACTTTGTACGTCCGTTTCGCGTTAGTTCTCTCGTAGGTTTTCTGCGCCTCTGACGGACAATACCTCAATACTTTTTTACACGCAAAAGATCGTCTCTTATAAGGATTCCCGGAAAATCACACTTAATTTGCCGCGCTGAGAAGTTTATATTATGTTTATATAGCCTTACGTGGCGGAATTGGCGATATTGGCGGAAGCTTTAGTTCATTAATTAGATATTACTCTAATGAGTCTGTACTATGATTATACGTAACTAAAGGTTATATAACTATTATTCAAGTGGCATTATAACTTGATGTTTTCATCTACTTACCTTTCAAATACGATGTCTGATTTTCAGTCGGCCTTCCATCCCTGTGCGGCTGGGAATTGGGAACAATCGATCAAGCAGGTGAATGCAAAGATTTTTCATCCTTTGCAATATGCATGAAATTGCGCCTACAGTAGGTATGTGATTTTACGAAACATACAAATTTACAATACGGCCTATTTTTCCTGTTGTATAATATGGTTTTTGTTTGTTTTGTGGCCGGGAAAATTATTATTTATTTTTGTTTAACATAAACAAAATAAATTCTGTCTTCAAAATTATTGTTCGTCATACCGCCCCTCCAGTTCCAATTTGAATGTAACCAAACGTACGTTGCAGAATCACCATCGAGAAAAACTATTTTTTTTACATTCATATACGATAGAAAAAGAAATTGTTTTAACTTTTTTTTTACGAATATGGCCCTCTTTCAAGTACAAGATATAATAATTTGGTTGTCGTTGTTTTTATTTAATGATTTATTCCGGAAAATTTACAATAATAAATATTAAGTATAGGTTTATGCTAATTATAAAAAAATCGACAGTGGAAATTGTAGTTAACGCGATCATTAAATTCATAACAATGTTTCTGCCACATCTTTCAATTTCATACGTCAATTAAACCTCTGTTATAGTGTCATATGAAAAGGGTATTGTAAATTATCGAAGTTTTAATTAAAACCTAGATTTTAATTGAAACACGCATCTAACAGGGTTAAGCCCTCACTTGATAGAAGACAAAAGAATGCAAATGGTTTTATTTTAAATTCTTATTCAGTTTACTTCGTTCAAATTATCTGTATGATATTCATTAATATTATTCAGTAATAATAATACATATACTTAAAAAAATAAAGTATTTAAACATCAACGGAAAACAAAAGACAAGAAAAGAAAACAAGACGCAAGAAATTTCGAGAATAAAATGAATTGGGTTCAGGATAGGAACATTCTGACATTGTTTTCAGAATGGTTTAACAACTAGCCGCCTAGCCCTTTCCCTTAAAAGGTATATTTGAAGGCCCAATTTAACAGTTATGAAATTATATTATTAAAAAGATAAATAAAACTTTGAAGGAAATGATATCATTGGCAGCTGTGTTATGAATGACGATTCTAGCTATTGCTGCATCAGTCAATCAATCGAGAAACTCGTCAAAAAAGCGACCTACCTCTGTTTTGACGGCTGAAGCGTGTAGAGAAGTTTGCTTTATTAATTTTTATATAACCTAGCAATGACAGTGTAAACCCTGAAATATGTAAGTATCTAAATTTCTTAGGAGAATTTCGCAGCAAAGTTTCCACTCTGACGTCACCTCCGTCTTGTCCGACCGACCTCTTGGTCGATCAGTCACATAAAAAATGTATTACCTTCTCCGAATTTTATACTTATTTACCTAAGAGTTTTTATGATTTCCTCTTACAAGATCTGTTAAAAATATTAGTTATATTTATGAATGTATTCAATTATTCAAGTGCAAATGTTTCCATATTTAATAAACAAATTTAGGGTTTTCTAATGTTATATAAATCGAGATTAAGAAAAAAATTATCTTCAGTAATGACTACAAATCTCGAATGTAAAATAAACACTGAGTTTGTCAGTAAGCCTAGTGTGAAAGGGATAGGATGTGGTTTTCCCATTGCGTATTTATAAAGCTGTGGTTGTGTATTAGATAAACAATCATTCGTAGATCAGTAGTATATTTGAATGGGGGACCAGAGAATAACAACTGATAGCGCATAACTAGAAGCTTGGATGAGATCTCTTTTAGGAAGAGGCCAGGAGCAAGTGGTAGCTAATTGCTTACTTTTTATACTTTCACATTTCTGTTCCACTCACGTAAAATATTTCCTAATGCTCTGATATCTTTGTAATACATAGGTTTAATACTCATGTTTGGATTAGAAGTTTTCGTGTTAGGGATTTGCTAAATACTATTAAAAATCTACTACCTCAGTCTGAAGTCTGAACATCTCGGACATTCTCTGACCACGGGCAAAGTAATACCTACACTGTAATAAAAACAATTGAAAGGAGCGCTGCCGAGTAAAAGTAGGACATACGTAATTATCCTTTACCTTGTAAGAGTTTTGCAAAATGTAATTTTATTTTGACCCACATCACTTTTTGCTGATTAATGTATGAGTAGAGATGTATACATTTTCGTTTGATTTAAGCAATGTAAGACATTTATTTCTTGAGATATCAGTATCAAAAGAAAAAAAAAAGAAAAAGTTGTAATTCGTACGAATACTTTGAAACTGCCTTTGTATAGTTTACGATATAATTATTGACACAAGTACTGCCTTTTAGATTACAAATGTAATTTGACTCGCTCTCTCTACAATTTTATTTAAACTCAGAGATCTCCATCACGTACAGGCTCCAGCCTGTTTGCGGGCTACTAATAAAAGATAACATCACAACCTATTTAACGAATGTCAACAAGGAATCGTTATGTTATCTGGATAATATTACCTCAGGACTTTCGAAGTGGTACTTAACTTACAGGTTAATATCTACCCACCTCTACAATATCAGGAATTCCGTTAGGATTCTCTCCACACTAGTACGTCGTAAAATGACAAGTATGATGGTTATGTGATGAAAAGATATCCGAATTTAACGAACAGATGTGAGATAATCTTTAGCTAGACAAATAGTAAATCGTTAAATATATCTATTTTTTAATTAAGATAAACAGGTTAAGTATGATAGATCTTCAGTTTTCAGTTTATCTTATTCGTTGATTCGATGTAGATAAGTAAAAATATTTATGTGAAATATTTTTTCCACCTAATCGTATTTGTTTACTGTTATTTGTTTATATCGACAGATAAATACACCTTTGACAATTACGGTTATGAAAGTTAGGCTTTAATTTTTTTATACAAAAAATTACCCAATCATCGTAATCTAAAAAAAATACCCTTTAAAAAGCTAAATTCAGACTTTTCCGGTACCCCTTTGGCTATTCAACTATCATACAAACATCCCTTTTACAACTTGAGTCCCTAAACTTAGTAATTACGAGAGGTTCGAGAGCGATATACCTAAGATAATTTCTTGTAATCATCTGATCTTGAAAAAAAAACTGATTACTGCTGTCCTCTGTTTAATATAATACCGTTTTGTTTTTCAAAGTTAATGTATGTGTAGATTGTTTATGTCCAGCTCTATGTACTATGCAGTGATCTGTGGTGAAGAATCTGTAGGTTGTGTTACCGCTCAGGAGGCTACGTGCACGTGACCTCGTGTCATTGACCCTGCGCCCGCGCCGATGCCGTTGCGTCGTTGCGTCCTCCATTGGGTGCCGTTTAGGGGTGTCACGTGGTCTAATATTTATTGTTAACGATGTAATTTACGCGGCGCTTGTAACAAAAATTGTGAAAAATTCCGTTAACTGTATCCATTAAACTTACTAAGATATCATAAAATGCTCCAAAATATAAATATTTATTTAAGAATTATTTTATGAAAAAATATTCTGTAGCAATGGGGTTAAAAAATAGTCCAGTCTATTTTTTGAGTACAATCGGCTTTGCCAAATGTTTAATTACCATTGTTTTTTCTAATATATCATCAAATAAAAACAATTATTTAGACCTGCCTGTCAAAGCCAATATAGACAAAATTATTTCAAAGTAAAGTTAGTAATCTATATCTATTAAACTTCAAAAATACGTGATGAAACTTTTAAAGAAAAACAAAATAAAACATGGAATACTTTGTTGAATAACTTTCAATCAGCCCTTATTATCATGGGTTGTGGTCAACCCTAAGTGAAGACTTCAGTGCGTGCGTAAAACAGGAGAGCCTCATGGGGAACGAAAGAGATAGAAGCTACGTAACAGTTGTTCTATAGACGATCTAGCATAATTAAAGCTTGGCGCCACTACCTACCCACTTAAAATACTTTATACATGAAGGTCGGACTACAGACTGATATACCTAAAAAGTACGATAGCACTGGGTGTCCAAACAACCTACGTAATATATTTCGATTGTGACGTAGCATTAGCCGCTTACCGATATCTTGCGAAGAGGTACTTACAGGGTAGGCAACGCATTGGCATCCCCGAGGATGCAAATGTCAATAGGTCAAGGTAACCACTTAACATCAGGTGAGCCGTCTGCTTGTTTGCCTACAATCACATAAAAAACTTAAGACCTGTAAAAAATTTGTAAATATAGGTTTCATATAAACCTCCCTGCCCAGTCCTTCTTAATTATAAAAGGCTAAAATAATATTGAAAAATGTGTAATTACGATACCCCGGGAATATCGTAAAAGGGTATTCATCTGTTAAAATTTATAGACTAGCAACAATAAAGGTGCTCGAAAGTAAGTTAGCTTTTCAGGTCCACTTAACAAATTAGGTTTTTAATTTGTCTGATTAATTCCCACCTGTTGAATTAGGGCTCATTCTAATTCCTAGGGATTTTAGCTCAGATTCATCCCGAAGAACTAGATTTTAACATATTTTATTAAATAAAACCCAAACATAATTTACAATATTTTTTTTTTATAATAGTCAGATAGATTAACTGTTTCTTGTACACCAGAAAAAAAATATTAAATTAGGTAGACTTACAACGGGCGGCATTATCAAGATATTAATTATAATTGTTATTTTTGGAAAACAGGGCATCTTTGTTGTCGAAGGAAAACAGGGAAATATAACAAATAAGAAACATTTAGGTGCCTTATATTCAAGCATGCAATAAAATATGAACCTTCTAAAATGTTTATATACTGAGACTGTATTGATGTAATTATAATAACATCGCATATTAAAGTATCACTAGACTGATATATTGATAAAATATTTCTAGATACACTCATTGGGCTTATTTTGTATGATGCTATTGTATGTTATGAGAGCTATATCTAGCCTAACTTTTAACAAGTAGTGATAAACTTTTAATTGTGATGTAGACCTAGTAGAGAAGTGCTTTAGTTGTCCGTATTTTTATTCAAATTCTTTAACCTCTTAAAGCGACACTTACTGATAAGTGACTGTGTGTGTAATCAAGGAACGCTGGCTCACATTGACTCTGTGAGCTTTAAAGTAACTATTTATATGTCAGTGCTACTGTTTTCTCCCCAACTACGAACAGTCCAATTAGCAATGTGTATAGACAGGGATGAAACTGTATACAGTATATTTCTTTATTTATACAACCTGCAAGAGAATCATAAAATCACACATGACTTCAAAAAACATATATGTTCCCTTACTTCTTATCAACGAAATTATGCACAAACGGATATCTATAAATGAAACGTTTAATAACTCAATTAATACTAAAACTGATAAAATCATTTGATACAAAAATATTTCACACTGATGGCGTACAACTGAGTTTTTTTTTTTTTGTGATACAGTTACGGAACGAGCCGACGGCCCACCTGGTGTTAAGTGGTAACCTCTGCCCATAACAATCGATGCGACTTGGTTCCTGCCTTACTAGGTACGACAATACCCAAGTCGCATCGTATGCGCCCGTAACTCTGAGACGTGTAGGTGGAATGTCTCATGTGCCTGTAATTTCACCGGCAACCACACCTTTCAAACCGAAACACAGTAACGCGAACGCGTTACTACTTGGCAGCAGAAATGGGAATGGTGGCAGTACTTCCCCGGACGAAGAAGTAATATAACTTTATTGTCTTTTTTTTTATTGAGCATTTGCTCAAAAATGTGAAAAGCTAAACTTTTTCATAATGGAAACACACTATTTCAAAAACCATACATTTTAAACTATATATATCTATAACCCACCCCCAGTTGACTAGTCAACTTTATTAATTCACTGTTCATTTACTGGACAAAAAATCTGTACTACATGTGCTTTTTTATAATTATATGCGGTTTATCTGTTATTAAATTGCCCGTGCAATGAGCTTAAAGTAAAAATTTCTTGTGTAATGTGATAATTGCCTGCCACGGCAAAATCAGCAAAATGTTTTTAATCTCATTTTAAACCACAATTGCTCCATAAAAGCTATAGGCATATGTACTTTGTTTAATTAAATAGGCCGCTAGGGGATTACATTTTAGTTGATTCTGTAAAATAAACCTGTTATGTTCTGAGATATTGTTCTTTCAACTTTAAATTACTTATCTTTTGCGGTTATCATCAGAACACTTCGTGAAACATTAGATCTCATTTATTTTATTTTATAAAATTGAAAAAATGTAACTTGTATACTTGCTTATGAGTTTGATTAGATAAGTCATGCTGCAGTTCAACTTACAAGAGTATATTTGAATTCCATTTCTAGTACTTAATAAGAATGCAGATTTTATGGTATTAGGGGTGATATCTAATAGGGGTGTAATTCTCATGGATCTGCTTTGTTTTATTCTATCAAATACTCTTCAGCGAAAACAGTGCAGTTACTTCACCGACTTGGCAACATTTTTAGTTAGAAAAATGAAGACGGATTGTTCAAAACACATCAATTATTACGTCAGGACTTAATGGATAAATTGATCTTATGTTCGTTTCTCGTTTTAGTTAACTGAATCTTTTATTTGAATCTTTTGTTTTGTCGCGTCAAATATTATATTAATATTTAAACTGGCTGTCAAACAATTATCCTTTAGCACTTAGAAAAGACAAAATATATGTAATAAGCCCCGACAAGGTTAATCTGACGAAATCAAACAAGGCGTAATAAGTCTACCTGGAGAATTTATCTAATTAATTGTTCTTTACGCAATATTTTTATTATATTTTTGTTTCCAAGCCATTCCTTTATGAATTATATGGAAATAAAGTTTTTGACTTTGACTTTGTCCACAGTGACGCTATCAAGAGGTGAGGACGAGCAACACGACGCGCGGGAAGGCGACGATGTGACGATGCAATGTCGCTTCTCCATAGAGCCAGCAAACGGCGACCCGCTCACATACTACTGGGTGCGGTCCACCGCCGGCACCCACGACAATGTCGCCATCGGCAATATACCGCTAGAGACCAATTACCAGTGAGTATTCACTTACATATTTACAAAAATCACAATATTTTATGACAAAACACTTTACTAAAACACTAAAACACTGGACTTTTGTAACAGATATAAATACAGATATGTATTTATAATTTATTAATTAAAAAATATTAATTAATTATATAATTTATAATAGACAGTATTCGATCTAACTAAATATTTATTCTAAGAAGAGCGTAATCTATACATATCTATACAAATAAATAAAATTGGAGTGTCTGTTTGTAATATAAAAAAACCGCTTTTTACTAAGTGGATGTATAGACGGTACATATACCAAAACAACATTTTTTACAATTTTTGTCTGTCTGTCTGTCTGACAGTTTGCTCCGGCTAATATCCGGAACGGCTTCACCGATTTTGACGGGACTTTCACTGGCAGATAACTGATGTAACAAGGAGTAACTTCGGCTACTTTTCCAAGGGATAAAATAGGGGTACGCGATAAAACCGAATTCCACGCGGACGAAGTCGCGGACAACAGCTAGTATCATTATAATGCATTATTTATAGTATAATATCTTGGACCAGCCATCTCGATAACTTTTCTGCTAAGTTAATAGGTTAGCAATAAATAAATGCGGCGCAAACAAATGTTTTTGGATACATACAGATAATGCTAACGAAGACGCAAGTAACGCCTTCGGCAAACATCTTCAATCTTCTGTACATATTTTCGTTACGGTAAGGATTTCAATACGTTACGTGTCTTTAACGTGCAACGGAACCGCCGATCTGTAAAATCAATTAGTCTACCTGAGGTGAAATAAATAAATATTTGTACACATTTCACACAGCGCCATCTAGCCCCAAAGTAAGCTAAGCATAGCTTGTGTATGTATCATGGAATATATATATATAACATGGGAACAACTGATATAATACTTATATACTTTTTTGTAAATACATACATATTAACACCCAGACAGAACAAATATTTATGTTTGTCACATAAATGTTTGTCCTGCGTGGGAATCGAACCCACGACCTACAACGCAGAAGGCAGGGTTACTACCAACTGAGCTGTGAGGCCAGTCAAAAGAGGAAAGAGGAGGAACTTCGGTCTCCGTCTGCCCCTATTAGGCTTTTGTCAGAAACTGTGTGTAAATTCAATTGGAGAATTTACAATATTGAGTATATCATTTCCCGACCCCCATAAAATTCCCTAGCCGAGCCATTAGGCCCAGATAGGTATAATCATGGAACCCGTGTTTGTGGGCCGTAGTATCTACTTCATTCGCATTGCTCAAAAGTGGTACGTATTTCATCTTAACTTAGCTCTGAACTCCAGAACTCGAAGCGACCGTTAACCGATATCTTATTGGCTTGAAAACATATTTGGGCATGACATGTACCATGTTCTACGAAGAGAAGCAAGGGGAAACTGCAATATCCTAGAACTAAAAAAGAACAAATTGATCAGAGCTGACTCCTGTGGTAGAGATTATAGCCCTATCGTTTTTAGGTACAATAGTACTGCTGAAACAGATAGCAGGGGACTAATTTATAGCACGTTCAGCTATTATATATTTTATGATATCTGCATTTTTATGAATAGCAACGTAAAAAGCAGTACTGTCAGCGAGGACTTTAATTTTTTAACGGAGGTCAGATTGAAGAATTCATAGTAATAGTCCAAAAAAGCTCGATTAAGTTCGTGTCGTTGTAAGACTTATTTTCCTTAAGTGGGTGGACACAATTCCGTGTCAAGTTTCGCTCAATCTGTCTGCAGTAGAAGTATAGCTTGTGCAAATAGACTCGGATGTTCTGTCAGTTTTTATTCAGTGGCTTTTAGCTAATTTTATACATCAGAGCTTTCAAATACAAACACAAATTGTTATTGTGGATACACAGATACAAAATAGTAACATGTACAATTGGTACTACGTTGTTTAGTCTACTAAAGTCGTAATAACGAAGCAAAAGGTACGCGCGTTCGATTTTCGCATCGCGGTGTTTGCTGCGACACAGGCAATGCCGTGTTGGGTCCGGAAGACCTAAGTTTTATGACCGTTGGGTTGCGTAAAGATTAAACGTTGTTGTGTTAGTTCCTCGATATACAATTATGATTTTCCCTCTAGAAAATGTATTGATCTGAAGTTGCCATTTCATTTGCGCAGCGGAAATCAACATAGATGAGATAAAAGTAGAGAATATGAAGTGAATATTTTAAGAGCAGTAGAACTCACGCCCTGTTCGTCCGGGTAAGTACTGCCACCATGCCCATTTCTGCCGCCTAGCAGTGCGTTCCGGTTTGAAAGGTGTGGTTGCCGGTGAAATTACAGCACGTGAGACATTCCACCTACACGTCTCAGAGCTAAGGGCGCATGCGATGCGACTTGGATCTTGTCAGACCTCGTAGGGCAGGACACAAGTCGTCTCGGTTGTTATAGGCCGAAGTTTCCACTTAACACCAGGTGAGCCGTCGGCTCGTTGCGAAACTGTATTGATTAAAAAAAATTGAATATAGAAAGAAGACAGATAAGAGGTTGTCCTGACTGACTGACAGACAACGAACAGCCGTACTTTGGAGAATAACTTTCAGGGTGTGTCAAACATGGAGATAGCCGTTCATTACGGAAAAAAAATCGAAAATTCGACGTCTCCAAAAGCTATCCATTATACGAGGTCCAAAAGCGATCTAAAAGACGCTGTTTATCGAAAACCAATAAACAAAATAACCTCAAAAATCGAGGGGCACATAATGACGATTTTTAATGTTTGTAGTAACTAATGTGGAAATATTTTTAAATAAAAAACGTAGTTAAAATTGGTAGTGGTGGTGGCTTACAATTTTGAAACAAGAAAGGGTGTGTCGTTGAATAGCTAATGAATTATAATTAATCATTAATTATTTCAAGTCAAACACGATACCTACTTAGTAATAAGAGTGTTTCATAGGTTCAGAACAAAGAAAAGGTCAAAACCTTAATTACCTACTAGACAACGCATACCCACACCGCAGGATTTGAGGTGTGTGTTTCTTATGAGGTATATGTGTGTACTAAGTAATTTAAGAAATTCGTGTTCTGAGAGGAAAAACCCCCGTCTCTGTGTTCTAGAAATTTTGCCTTTTTTCTTGGATAATGAAAATCGCAGTTTCCATTTAAGTCACGTCGGTAGGTAAGTTGTCGTTAAAAATACCACTAGAAATTTTGAGTATAAATGTTTTGCATATGATTAAAATTAGATATTTTCTCCCTTATTCTTATCAATTTCCAAAGTACGTGACTTCAAAGAAGGAAAACTTGTGTGGGCGTTGTTGAAAAAGTAGGTAATTTTAATGCAAATCCTGCGTCAATGCTAATGACGAAATATTATTCAAATAACTCTTGTTTAATTTATGTGCAAAAGTTACAAGCAGATGGCCTTCCTGATGTTACCCCTGTCCATAACAAAGAAATACGATTTGTGTCTTCCCAAACTTAGGTCAACCAGACCAAAGTTGCATCGTATGCGCCCCTAGCTATGAGACGTGTAGGTGGAATGTCTCATGTGCCTGTAATTTCACCGGCAACCACACCTTTTAAACCGGAACACAGTAACGCGTTCGCTTTACTACTTCGCGGCAGAAATGGGCATGGTGGTACTTCCCCGGATGAACTTGGCGAGAGTTCTACTGTTCTTGAATATACTGTGTAGGTAAAGTAAATATACTTCAGATCTGCAGATTAATGCGGGAACTATGCTCAGTGAACTGTTATTATTGTTTCAGAGTAATGTACAAACCAACGGAAGGCCGTTTCGACTTGATGGTGTCGAATGTGACATACGAGCGGGACAACGGGCGGTTCGAGTGCCGGATCAAGGCCGGGGGCACCGGGCGCAGTCTGCACTCTCAGGGGCACGCGCTCACTGTGCTCACACAGCCCAGGGCGCCCGTCCTCGCGCCCGGCACTCACGCACAAGCTTACGAAGGCCGGGAGCTTAACCTCACTTGTTCCAGCTCTGGAGGGTCACCCGAGCCTGTTATCAAGTAAGTATATAGCCACATATGCTACCATCTTGTTTCCTACTCCAAATAAAGCTGAAGAGTTCGTTTGAGCGCGCTAATCTCTGGAACTGCCAGTAAGATTTAAAAAGCTCCTTTTGAATTTGATAGCCTGATTCTTGAGGAACACTATAGGTTCTTAACATCTAGCGTTATCGATATAATACGATTTATTTAACATTAAACGGCGGGGGAAATCGCGGGGCACATCAAGTTGTCACTTAGTAATTTCACAATTACAATCAGTGATTAGATCTTATAATTTTGGATATACAACATTTAGTCTGTCAGTAAGTAACAGACAAGTACTTTGTTTTTGATAAATCCATTCGTTTTACATGTAAATATGTGCAAGTTAACAAAAACAAACCACATTTGTGTTGCCATGTTATATTACCAAGCGGAGCAATGCAAAAACTTACCTTCCACAGCAATGTTATCTTAATAATTCAAGGGTCACCGAGATATTAAGCTCTGCCTAGTTTAGGACCCGTAATTGTTTAAGTATAAATCTAAAATATTACCTCTGAACTGGTAACTGTTTATTTGTGTACTTTATTGGTCTCTTTGTGTCCTACAATAGGGACAACTTGGGGTTGAAGTGAGAGTTAGATAAAGTCCGGTCTTTATCTTACTCACACTCCAATCGCGAGGCGTAACCTCTTAGGTACACCAAATCTGATTACCAAGTACCCGAACATTTTATTTAATTGGCACCTGTGTGGTTATTTCACGCGGTGATAAATCTTAACATGAATGGATTTATTTTATTTTATTACGGAACGAGCTGATGGCCCACTTTATATAAGGTGGTAACGTCTGCCCATAACAAGCAATAGTATTGGGGCCTTTACTTAGGTAAGACAAGACCTAAGTCGCATCGTATGCCCCCTTAACTCTGAGACGTGAAGGTGGAATGTCTCTTGAACCCATAATTTCACAACCACACAGATGAATGTTAAATTAATTAATGGATGTTTATGAAATAAGGCTTTGTACATAAAATATACTGGATAAGCGGTAACTACATTATTAGGAATATATATCAAACAACGTAACAATATTCTTAAAATGAAGGTAAGACTTTTATAGTAATCATGTGGTTCAACAAGAGTGGAATGGAAAATGTTATTAAGTAAATCATTATTAGTCTTCTTACCAAGGGAAGCAGTAATCTGGTCGTTAAATAACTGTTAGTTAAAACGATGGTATTTTCACTTATAAACAGGCATTTAATTTCGAACGCCTTATAAAATATGCAGAGGAAATGTGACACAAAATTGAGCCTCACCCCGGACAGTGTTTATCAGTGCCGTGTACTATGTAAGTTGTGCTACAAAGTAAACTCGAACAAGAGCTTCTGCCCACTTCCTTGTCGGCTGGTAATTGGCGCCGCAAAAGCTCGACAAAGCGTTGAACTTTTTTAAATATACATGTTGCCAAAAATGTTCTGTGTTACCCATACCATTACTGCTTTGGTTATCATCTCGTGTTGTAATTTGCTTACATTTTGTAGGTATCTGCTTAAATTTTCATAGCATCTGGTGAACGTATAGAAAAAATTGTTTCTCATTTGTAAGGTGTTCATAGCAGTTGTTGTACAACATCACGTTTCGTGCGGCAATTTCTTCTCATTTTTAAGATTTCTTCAGGGTATATAATTTTGAGCAATAAGCTACTTTGTATAATAAATAAGTGTTCTATCGGAAAACTGTCTGGTAGCACGGAGCTTCGCTAATTACCCAAGCCCGCACATCTAAATTAGATTGGGCAATACATCATAAATATGCAATCGTACTTTATTCACCGTTACGTATATTTGTATAATAAAATTTTGTACTTCAATCAAATTGGTTCCCAATAATTGAGACATGGAAGAGCAGTGACGTAATAAATGTTATTTAGAGAAACAATTCCATTTTGTGAACACGATTAAATAACAGGCTAGCTTGCCGAGAACGAAAATTTCATTGAAACAACTATTTTATTTCTCATCTCGTTAATTTACTCGGAGGACCAATCAGTTATTTTGTAGAGTTCATATGTGGAACGATATAATATGCAAAGAAGGGCGGTAATTAATCGGCTCGGTTCTAAATATTAATAACTATGTGGCGGCGAAATAAATAAATATTGGAGGACATTTCACACAGCGCCATCTAGCCCCAAAGTAAACTAAGCATAGCTTGTATCATGGGAACCAGACAACTGATATAATACATATTAACACCCACAGAACAAACATCTATGTCCGTTACACAAATGTATGTCCTGGTTGGGAATCGAACCCACGACCTACAGCGCAGAAGGCAGGGTTACTACCAACTGTGAGGCAAGTCAAAAGAAGAAATTATAGAGCAGAAATGGTTCATTTTTCTGCCGTCAAACAGTTGTTTTCTGCCTCGATGGTTTATTGATGCATAACCCACCGAAACAAAAAGCGAGAGAAAACATAATCGTGATACCAGAACGGTATCTCTCGTTTGTGATATCCACAATACAGGGAATACTGAGAGACTGCTCTCATGAGCCAGTGTGTTGAAAGGATTATAGTGCATCTCAAAGAGGCTGGTATTGTGAGCTTTTGTTCTAGGACATGCATTTCCTCACAATGTTTTCCTTCACCTTTTTGATAACGTGGTATTGCACACATTAAAAATTAAAGCGACAATTTGAATTGAACCAGTGACCTCCAGATAAAAACTCGGGGTCCGATATACCACTATGCTACCATGCTCTCCTACATCAGACTTAATCGTCACATCTCAGAGCATCAGGCATTAAACACAATCAATCTTCTACTCAAAATATAACAAATTTGTCATCAAATATTACAAATATTTTGCCACACGTCTTATAACTTTAAGTGGTCGTTACATCATACGTGGTTTGCCAAATCGCACTCGAGTCACAGAAAATGTCTTCAAGTAGAAAAATGACCTAAATACTTTGAAGTCGGGGTCGGGGCTGGATTTAGAGAAGCAGCCGCGCGGTGTTGGTTGATTTATTGTAGTTGTTAGCTGCCAATTCTTCGTGAATTAGTAATTTATAACAATCGCGAGGTAATAATTTTCTAACAACTTGATAAGAACCAGATATTTTTCTTTTACGGTCGAGACCAGACCAATTAAATCCCATCGGAAACGTAAATACTGCTTTGCATCGTGGAGTACGAGTATATATACTACCGAGATGACACAAAAATAACAACAGAAATGAATAATAGTAAAATGGATAGGTCGTAATGGTCGCTGGAATGTGATCTGAAATACAATAAATTTAAATTCATCCATCCGAAACTTGGTATACCATAAATATTTGCACCACGAACAAATTAAAATCATTTGTTTGGCAAAAGTTATTCCCTAACCAGATCTCAAGAGAGATTCTTGGATAAAATTCGCTGATGGCTGGTTATCACGAGTTCGTGCAAACGTCGAAATCCCCTTAAAAATTAAGTGTAACTGTTGTAAAATTCGAAGCGACTAAATCACAAATTTTCAACGTGAACTTTCGTACACCTTTCCCGGGCGAACGTTTCTGTCCCGAAAAGTTGTGGTTTGTTACGGATTCGGGGACTCTGCTAATACACGTAAAACCACAATTACATTGTATGGGGCCCTTTGTATCACGAAACAACAGGAATTTCAACAATTTAGTATACTATCATGAATAATTAACCTGTAAGTACACCGCGAGGTTGATTAACGGAAATTATGCGCATTGTAACGAAATTCCCTGAAAACTGTAACCCCGGAAGGCTCACATCTATAATACTTACTAGTTAACTTCAAGAAGTTTGTAAGCTTACAAGATTTATCATTACACTGCTCGTTGGCTGATATAGACGCTAGAGGCGAGCACTTTATTATCCTTGGGCTGTTTCAAAACATACCTCATAAGTTTGGTGGATTTGAATGCACTCAGCGACACATATGTATCACAAAATGGCAATATTAATTGCAATCGTCTAAACTAATTTTAGGTTAACTCATTTTTTCTCTCCTTAGTACATTTAGGTACATTTTAATATCTATTACTTAATGGTTGCAATAATTTTAAGATAAATAAATATTAATACTTCCTACTTTAACTCCACTTAACGGATCAGCTATTCACAGTGGAAACGTAACACGAAAAACCTTTAATAAAAAATGTGTTTCTTAAACTCAAGCAATAGTTAATCCGAAAATGTTCTTTCGCAGCGCATATTTGATGTAAGCTTCGGTTCCGCAGATGGTACCGCGACGGGTCAACGTACCCCATGGAGTCGAGGATGATCCACGCGAAGGTCCGCACGGAGGCGACCACAGCCGCGCTGAGCGTGGTACCCACGCGGGACGACGACGGCGCCACCTACCGCTGCGTGGTGTGGAACCGCGCCATGCCTGAAGGCGACCAACTGGACGCCACCGTCGAGCTCAACGTCAGTTGTGAGTACCACCCACCACTAGCTTCGTCACATTTAAGAAAAATATACATCTTTGGGTTCGATTCCCACCCTGGACAAACATTTGTGTGAAGAATATTTAAGAAAAAAATTATATCTGTAGGTTCGATTCCCTCCCAGGACAAAAATTTGTGTGAGGAATATTTAAGAAAAAATATATATCTGTGGGTTCGATTCCCACCCAGGACAAACATAGTGTGAGGAATATAGATGTTTGTTAATGTGTGTATTTAAAAGTATATTAGTATTATATCAGTACTCTGGTTCTCATACAAGCTATGCTTACCTTATGGTACCTACTTTGGCGCTAGGTGGTTGTGTGTGGAATTTCCACCAACATTTATAATATTATGCAGAGGAAAATTGTACAGATGTAATCTACGAAACTGCTGATCCGATTCTGAAAATTTTTACACTATTAAGAAGCTCTCTTTTTATTATATGAGATACTGATAAACATGAGTTAGCCATAAATATTTAACGTGGGAAGCCAGGACAACCACCAGTCATATGCTTAATCTAAATTAAATTCCTGACTTACTGAGTGACATACATACATTTGGTTTTAAGCCAAAATAACTGGAAAAACATATGTATCCAAGTGCGAGATAACGAGGAATCAATCTCGTTCATTGGCGATCAAGTCGGTTTTTCCGCTTTGCTACGCAAAGTTATTATAAATTGAAAGTGATAACAGCACGAAACTATACCACAGGTAAAAAAAAATTTATCTGTTATTGGCTGTAAGATAAATTTAAGAAGTCACTTATTTTCATTACGAGAGCTGTAGATTTTTAAATAATTAAATAAAAAAATACAATAAAATAAATAAAAAGAAAGCTATTTCTGTAAAATATTTGTATATATTCATAAAATACGAGGCTACAATTTGAAAATTTGCCAGTAAGCTGAACGTCAGCTGTTACTAGAAAGTTTCCAATTCATTGGAGACAGTCAATACTTTCGTATTGTGTAATTTGAAACGGCAATGTCACGTTTAACGCGGCGGATCTACGGGCCAGAGCAGTTTTTGCCCGAGGCTCGAGACTGATAATTCGGTTGAGGTCTGGTGGTGGTGACCAAATCAACTGAAGTCTGAGCTGTTATTTAAAACTAGCTGCGCCCCGCGGTGTATAAGTAATACCACGGGAACACTGCACTTTTCCGGGATCAAAGTAGCCTACGTGTTAATCCAGGATATAAGCTATCTTGGTACCAAATTTCATTCAAATCCATTCAGCCGTTTGAGAGTGATAGAGTAACAAACATCCATACAAACTTTCACGTTTATAATATTAGTAGTATGAAACAGGTATGTATTTGATGGCTTCGGTGTCGTAGCTGTTAGAGCAGTAGAAACGAAAGGTTCATACGATTCCGTCGCGAGACAGTTATCATGATCGTAACACCACAACACACAACACAGCATGTAATTTGTCTGTCAGGTGTTATCATAATTTGTAAGTCTTCACACTATTTATGGTAATTAAAATTAAAGTCTACGCGGGCGAAGCCACACTGATATAGTAGGTACTACATTTAGTTACCATGATGCAGAAAGAGCAAACCTGAAAATTACTCTTAGTTTGCCTAACTTAGAGAAAATTCAGAACAACTTCGTTTCGCCTTTCAATTAACGACAACGTAGTTAGTTTATTAAGTGGTTTAATGCACTTTTTAGAGCAGCCTTTTGGCAGTTGCTATACACGGAGTTTAATTAAATACCAAATTTAAATAGAGCAGATTCTAGTTGGCTTTAAATATCGTTTGGTTTTAGAACTATCCGTTGGACATACTTTCTGCATTATTAACTACACAAAGTGGCCGTTTCATTTAATATGTTTTGCACCATATATGTATATATATATATACATCATAACATAACTTTGGTGCATACTAGAAAATATTTAACGAACAAAAAGGAAAATCTAGAAGAATGAAATCGGTATTTTAATTTCAGAACATATTTGTAGCTTGTAGGTTGTAGCTTAATGTTTTACTAAAAAAAACTCCTTAGTGTAATCCTCAGTAAAAAGGTTGAATAAGGGTCTCTCTACCTACCCTCACCCCCTCAATGAGAAAGGTGTGACTATCTAATTCAAAATTATCAAAATCATAACCTCCTCGAAACGATAATAAGAACAGAAGCTGTATTAAAAAAATAACAATCATTCGCTTCAGTAGAATGTGGAATAGGAAAATCCGCAGTACACGCTCACTCTAATCGTAAATTATTGTAGTATATAAAGTATATAGTATTGTTTTAGGATTAACACAACATAAATTATTGCATCATTATCGCCCTCGATTCCGCTAGGGTAGGATTACTTATTACCGTATGAATAAGGTAACGGGAAATCTGAAGATAAAAGTATGACACGTCAACCGTGAAATTTGTCTGAACTTACAAATATCTCATTCTCGGCACAAGTAATGAACTCTTGAATCTCAACAAATATCAAAGGTAATTTCCATAAACTGTATTATTGCTGTATATATTATATTATATATACTGTAATATTCTTTAGTACTCGTAGTAACACGATGTGGTAATCTGTGTTACTTTGTAAGATGCTTAAAATATAGATAAACATGTTTGTTCTAATAATTAATTATAATCCATTGAGCCGGTTTAGTTTAATAACCCTGCATTAAAATTTGTACACTAAAGCCTTTACTATGAATTTTTAATGTTTATCCACGAAATAAGGTAACAACTACTAGGTAGGTACGCAAATCCCGACCTGATACTCTATCTCTCTCTTCTCTTTTGTCGCTCTTCTCTCTCTTTACTCTCTCTTTAATTAAAAACCAAAAGTTTAAAGTTGATTTTCGTTGTAGTACGTTGCAGCACAGCACATAGCAGAAGCGAGTTATAAATGCAGCTTCATGCATTGCAACACTGCTTGTTGCTACGCAATGCTTGCGTCTACAGAAGAGCTTAAAACAATGTTCTATATTAAATGAATTTTCTACATCCTCTATGTAATTAACGTTAGGCGTAATTATTTCCGGGATATAATTCGCATCAATCCTAATACCTCTCGTGCATAGTTTTAATGTAACATTAGCTGTAGTTGTTAGTCATTATATTAATAAAACCATGCTAAACATACTTATGCTTATTTCCAAGCAATGCCATAATCCAATGAGCATGAATGTTGCGTTCATATTCTGCCTACGGCCTACCTGACAAAGAGAAGCCTTTTCGGCGCACCACGACAACCAATCTTTAGACGATTTTTATTATATTCGTGTGGCAACGAATTGCGATGTAAGCTCTTTTTCATGTGACAAGTTATAGAAGAGCATGATGTACAACGATGTAACCTCTGCCTATAACAAAAATAAAACGTCTCGTCCTCCTCTGCTCATGCTCTTACGTTATCAGTTGTGTCTAACGATATTCTGTTTTTAGTTTTTAATATGTGTATTAATAAGTATATACACATTTCTTTTGTGTTGTTTATGGCAAAATAAATTCTCTTTCTTTCTTCTTTCTTTCTTAGCAGTACTTCTCCGTACAAACACTGCCCGTACAGGTCGTTCTACTGTTACTAAAACCTTACTTTATTTACATAAGAACATAAAAGTGGTAGTCATAATATTCTGACGCCTTATATCACGCTATTTTATAAATCCATAAAATAACTACATTTTTACTCTCCCTTATTTCCGAGCTGAACTGTGTCAAGCGAGACGTTTTCGTACCCATATTAGTTTGAAAAAGGGTCAAGCACGAGTCGGCTCATGTACACAAGGCAATTACTCGCCGTCGCTGAGCGAGACCTCTTTTTAAGCAAAGGATACAAAGAAATATTTGCTCCACAAAATAAACATAAATTTTTGACCTACATGAAAATAAATTTTAATTGAGTAACGTATGCAAATAATTTGGTTTGTAGGCGTAGTGCTCGGGAAAAAGTTTAATGTTGTTGGTATGCAGTACACATGCGAACTTCAGTTAGTAAGTATAATTGGGTATGTTGGGGATTAGCACAGAGCAAATTCGTTTACATCATCATCGTTACTTTTAAATATCGTTAAAAAAATAATAAATAAATAAATATTGGTGGACATCTCATACAGCGCCATCTAGCCCCAAAGTAAACTAAGCCTAGCTTGTATTATGGGAACCAGACAACTGATATAATACTTATATACTTTTCTTTTGTAAATACATACATACATATTAACACCCAGAACAAACATCAATGTTACAAATGACACATAAATGTTTACCCTGGGTGGGAATCGAAACCACGACCACGACAGCAAAGAAGGAAGGGTTACTACCAACTGAGCTATTAGGCCAGTCAATAATAATAAACCCTACTTGTTATTCACAGTAATTAATTAAACATCAATTCAGATAAATAGGTACTCCATGTTGTTTTTGATTAATATTCATCGTGCCCGTTTAGTGCGGTCGTATTGTACATAACAAAATAGCTCAAATGCGATGCTGATAGAAAGGTCATTTAAAATTAGATAAAGGGCGTTGCACTTTCACGGATAACACAGCACACAACAGGGTCCGATCGACTTCCTATCTTAACCCAGTTTTTCAAAAGACACCTCTGTAGGAACGGGGCATGACAAATTTATAAGGGTTCCTCTTTCCGCCATTTCATCGCGGTCGCCTAAAACGGAATGAGTTGTTTGAGGAAAGCCTTTCGCACGTAAATGTCCTGCATAGACGGAACCTTGCGGCGCCAGAAGCCATCTAGAAAACTCAAAAGCCCTCCGCAAATAAACTCAAACATGTACATTTCCAACGCGCGCTGCGACGAATGGAACTACGCATAATTTATAAACGGACCAAGTCGACGGACGAATTTAATGAGAAAAGCGCTGCGCCTAAATTTGAAAGTAAATTATGTATTAACAAAATTACATAGTTAAATTTTAATTTCATGTTTGAATAGAGGAATTTAATATTAGTGAAATCTTATCGTGAAATAAAGCGACTTTCCTGAAATAATAATCATTTATGCTGAGCCGACAAACAGATATTTGTCCTGCTTTTCCGAGTCGTAACTCTTATTCAATTGTATAATGATCAAGCGCGCAGCTAGAGGTAGATCAACAAATAAAATAAATATTTGTGGACATTTTTAACAATGATCTCTAGCACCAAAGTAAGCACAACGTTGACTATGGGAACCAGATGACTGATACAATACTAATATAATTTTTATAAAAACATACATACTCACACCCTGGCACAAAACATCTATGTTACACACTCATGTCTGTCCTGGGAATCGAACCCACGACCGCAAAAGGCTACAACTTCCCACTAAGCTAGTATATGAATAAGTAACGCAAATAAAAAATAATATCAAAGCAAAATAATTCCGGCTCTGATTTCCATGAACCCTTCCAGAGAGACGTTAAACATTTAATTACTTGCTCCAAGCTTTTATAGCTATACTGTTTGTTTGTTTTATTCTGAAGAATCAAATAATGGTTATTGGCATTCTGAATACGCAATACAAAGATAGAGCCTTCGATCCTTTGAAATATAACATGAACTGAGGATAGGAACTATATACCCTCGTAGTTTGCGAAGTAGTTTAAACGTTAGTATTTCCGCTTACATAATATCGTAGGAATAGCGGAAGTCTGTTTAATTAATGTATATCCGGCAGTACTCCATTTTTCTGAACATTTGATTATACGACCTATTTTATACGAGTCTTACAAAATCGCTCCCGGAATATGTATAATGTTTATCATGATGTGACCTGGATATCTTTGCCCAGATGAGGGGCATTAACAAATCGGTGCAGTGTATGTTTTACTTAAAAGCTTACTGTAAACAGTATGATGTTGCGCATGTAATGCCAGATTTCAGGCGCGAACACAGAACACGGATGTTACATTCCCTTGTACAGTTTGTTTGGTTACAGCGCGCTCGGCATAGTTTCATGTGATTTCGTTTATACCTTCCTTCCTTTAGAGAATAAATATGGAACTATTTACGATCATCCGTGTCTGTTCGTTGCCATAAAACCTTGATGCTAGGAACAAAACTGAACTCTTTGCAAAGACTCTTAAACTTCAACTATCTAGCCTTCATAAGAATAACCCACCAGAAATAAATAGTAGTTTAAAATGACGAAAATGTTACAGATTTTCCACGCGTCGACGTCGGACCGGAAAATCCCTTGCGAGTGGAGATCGACGGAACCGCCACGATGGATTGCAAAGTCGACGCCAAACCAAAAGTGAACTCCGTCCGGTGGACGCGAAACGGCAAATTCATATCGAACTCGTTCACGCACACCATTCAGAAAGTGACGGTACAGGACGCGGGCAAATACACGTGCACCGCGGACAACGGCCTCGGGCGGGCCGGCGAGCGCGACATGTACCTCGACGTGCTGTTCCCGCCGACCGTCACCGTCGAGTCCAAGACGTACGAGGCCGAGGAGGGCGGCAACGTCGACATCAACTGCCAAGTGTCCGCCAACCCCGAGCCCGTTTCCATCGAGTGGACGATGGAGGGGAAATCTGATTTCTACCAGAAGGGAAACAAACTCACCCTGACGAGGGTGAACGCGGAGATGGCGGGCACGTACCTCTGCAAGGCGACCAACGTGATATCGTCGACGAACGGGAACCGCGTGGAGCGCGCGAGCAGCGCGTCCGTGGCGGTGCTCGTGCGGCACAAGCCGGGGCGCGCGCACATCCGGCCCGACCGGCCCGTGGCGCAGGAGGGCGCCGGCGTGGCGCTCACGTGCGGCGCGCACCCGCCCGGGTGGCCGGCGCCGCAGTACCGCTGGTTCCGCGACATCGACCCCGGCGACGCGAAGCCGGCCGTGCTCGCCACCGGCGCCACCTACACCATCCCGAGCGCGCACCTCGGCAGCGAGGGCGTCTACCACTGCCAGGCGACCAACGAGCTCGGACACGGCGACCTCGCCTCCGTCACGCTCGAGGTGCACCAGCCGCCGCGCTTCCAGGCCAAGCTGCAGCCGCACGTGACGCAGCGCGCCGGCGAGCGCGACTTCACCGCCACCTGCAGCGCGCTCGGCAAGCCGCAACCTAACGTCAAGTGGTACAAAAACAACTCCGAGATCAAACCGGACGCTAACCTGTACGAGGTGCAGAGCGACCTCACCGAGGGTAGAAACGCTGTGTTCACCGTACAGAGCACGCTCAGGTTCAGGGGGAAGGCGAGGCCCGGAACTAACGATTTACTGCCGGAAGATCGAGGCATTTACTCTTGTATCATCGAGAATGAAGTCAAGAAAATCGAATCGACGATGCATCTCCGAATCGAACGTAAGTAAATTTCTAGTTAGTTTTTATTTGAACTGTTTTTGTCACACAATCTTTACATTCTTCACGTTTATTTCAGACGAACCGATATCGATCAAACACCACAGCAAGGTCGCGTACGACCTGATGGAAGTCGCAGACATAGTGTGCAGGGTGCAGGCGTACCCGAAACCTGAATTCCAGTGGTTCTACGGATCCAACACGGCATCCCTGCAGATGTCCTCGGACGGCCACTACGAGATCAACACTACGACAGACAACAACGACTCGTACCTCAGCATACTGAGGATAAGGAGCGTGAAGGCTCAGGATTACGGGGATTACTACTGTAAAGTGAAAAACTCTCTGGGCAGTATACGGCCTCAGATCAGACTGCAGCCGAAAGGCGCGCCGGAGACTCCTCGCTCGCTGGAGAGTCAGAAGGTTGGGGCTTCGTTCGTGACGCTGAAGTGGGAGGCCGGGTTCGACGGGGGCCTGTCGAACACGAAGTACTTCGTGCGGTACCGGCGGGTGGTGCTGCGCGGCGCGGAGGGCGGGGCGCACTGCACGCCCGACCGCGCGCCCGACAACGACTGGATGGAGTACGACTGCGGACGCGCCAACCCGTGCAACGTCACGCGTCTCGACCAACACAACACTTATACATTCAAGGTGAGTTTGTTTTCAGACGTTAGTTCCTTATTCGACATCTTATGATTACCCGAAATTGCAAGCGTATGAGACGTAACATCCCCGTCTCGAGGTGATGGACGCACCGCAGTGAGACTGAGTCATTTCGTACTATGAAGGGGACTCGAGTGGTACTGCTGTTGTCTATGGGCGGCGGTTACCACTTAACATCAGGTGGGCCGTCAGCTCGTTCCGTCACAGCAATGACATAAAAAAACCTAGTGATTTGTCTCTGAGGTGATTTGAATATATTAAAATGTCCACTTTCATCACCAAATAATAATAATAATATAATAAAAATGTGAGCCGTCACGGGACGCCTGGCAGATGTGAAACATCGACATTATTTTGTAAGAAACTAAGTACCCCATCACTAATAATGATTATGATTCGTCGTAACCTTGAACGGACCAATCAGCGCTCATGCCGTGGCGACGCGTCGCCAAGCCAGAAATCGGTTTTACGTGCGGCTATAGATGTTTCACATCAATATTGGTGGACATTTCACACAGCGTTATCTAGCCCCAAAATAAGCTAAGCATAGCTTGTATTATGCGACCAGACTACTGATATAATAATACTTATATACTTTTTTTATAAATACATACATATCATACATATTAACATCCAGACACAGAATAGACATCTATGTTCGTTACACAAATGTTTGTCCTGGGTGAAAATCGAACCCACGACCTACAGCGCAGAAGGTACTACCGACCGAGCTGTGAGGCCAGTCAAAAGCCGAGGCATCAAAGTGGAATAAACCCAACGCTCCAGGTTGGGGATTTCAAGCGGCGACGTAACTGAAAACTTACACATTATTTCTTTTTTAAAGTACCTAACTAAATAAAGTATCGGAACCATTAAAAGTTGGATCCTCAAAGGTCTTACCAGCAGTTTGAGGCGTAAATAAAACGCTGAAGTAGTTTTAAGTTCAGAACCTGATAATAGCTGGAGGCTTCTCTCTTATCTAGTCTATATAGTATTTTATAATATTATAGGCAACCAGGTTTATGCCAATTACAAGAGTAATCAGTTACGTTTATAATTTACCCATATCATATAAAATATACATCATTACACCCGCATAGTGGCAAATTAAGGTTACCACAATTATAGGCCGGAGTTGTATAAAGAGATATTACGAAGTAAATAGTAATATTCGCCAAAAATGTTTCACGCGGCGGCTCAATTTGTATGAAATGCTTGTGAATGGAAAAATATTATGTCAATAAATGTTAACATTATATCATTTTCTATTTTATCGCTACCGACAGCAACTGACATTTGTTTTCAAGGTAAATCATTCGGCTACCCGTTTATAACAAGTTTCCTAGAGAACGCCAGTGCAGACCTCTAATAATTATCAAGAGTTTGAAGTTCACGAGAATTTTAATAACGCGGATGTGATCAGTTTGCAATCGCACTACTGCGCTGCCTTAAATGCATGGCGCACGTTCTAGCGCGATGCACAATTATTTAATCCATCAGCCAATCTCCAAATTCCTCCCCGGTTCGCACACGCACTCTGCTTGCTTATCACTTTCGGGGTTATATCCGGTTGTAGTTAAGCATATCCCCGTCTGAATACAGCTATTTTACTCCGAGGAAACTGCACTGGCTCCTCATTGTGTGTTTGTGACGTGTTTGCTTCAGTCGATGCGTACGATTAAGCATTAAGTCTCGGTATGTTCAGGTGAAAGCCGTGAACACTAAAGGGCAAAGCAACTACTCGAACGAGATCACGGTGACGACTAAGGTGGATCGCATAGCGCCGGCGGAGCGAGTCACCTTCGATCCGAAGACCAACGTAGTCGCGTTCACAGCTCCGCCCACCTGCCTCACGCTGGTCGCCGTGGCTGAGGGTCTGGCCAACGTTGGAGGGACTTCCGGATGGCAGGTAAGATCTTCATTTATTAGGGCCATTTTGGATTTAAGTTTATGTGATAGTTATAGAAAGAGCCGACGGCACACTTGGTTATAGGTGGTAACCTCTGCCCATAACAAGCGATGTGACTTGAGTCCTCCCCTACTAGGTACGACACGGCACAAGTATCCATCGTATGCGCCCGTAAGTCTGAGACGTGTAGGTGGAATGTCTCATGTGCCTGTAATTTCACCGGCAACCGCACCTTTTAAACCGGAATTGCTTGGCGGCAGAGATGGGCATGGTGGCAGTACTTCCTCAGAGAAACTTGGCGTGAGTTCTACTGCTATTAAAGCTTGGTCGTGCATTTTTTCAAGTTTCTGAGTTATTGTCGAAGTCGCCAGTATAAGCGACAAATTTGCGATTGGCAAGTCGCGCTTTGAGTCAAGAGTCTAGCTTCAATTCCCATGCGAAGAATGAATTTGGTTTTTTTAAGTGATGATTTCTATTTGATAAAGTACAGGACGAGCAGGCGGCCCACCTATTGTTAAGTGGTAACCTCTGCCCATAACAAGCAAAACTACTTTCCGTAAAAATACGATCAACTCGCAGCATAATATAACCTTCCGTTCTAGCAATTTTAATGCATTAGATACATGCAGACAATCTAGAAACAACAAGAAAATGTCAAATATTTACATAATTCTCTCTAAAATCCGATATTTCATTAGGTAAGCAAATAGGAATTGATGCAGAGTTAATCTTGCATAATCAATTCGTTTTGAATAAACGGGCGTGGGACAAAATACTTGTGTACGTCTGAGAAACAGAATAGCTCTCAATCTCATTACGCAAACTTAACTAAGCCTTATACTACTACCAAATTGAATGAAGACAGCGTTTTAGTACTTTACTCATGCGAGTACAGTTAGCAAAAAAAACAAAGTTCCGTTACCTTTTAACACCTTACTCATCCAAAGTCGCTGATTAGATCTACTACACAGTGTAATAAAAAAAATATTAACAACTTTTGAAGCGTAAGGTTAAACGAAATATGAATATATTTTATTTTTGTTGCTGGCCGTACGCAAGCTGAAATAGAGTTCTACCGTGAATTAATGCTGTGGCAAATACTTAACTGTCGCAATAGCAGTTAAAAACTTTTTCATTTCTATACATATCCGTCCAATTTTACGTTATCTCACAGAAAAATATTGCGTCAAATTAATGATCATGAACCCACAATAAATAAAAATAGTGAATTATTTAAAGTATAACCATAGAATTAATAACGGAATTATTAAAAATAAAATGTCTCCTATTATTTAAATAAAATGGATACCTACATATATAGTAGCCGGTCGTCTTAAAACGATTTCCGTTATATATGTAAACTGTACAATGTTTCACCGCTGGGTACACAGACAGCCCTAAGTTATATCGATGTTTCGTTGCGGGAATAGTTTGAGAAGTTGACTGGCAACTATATTATCAGCAAAGTTGATAGCCACACTACTACGGCGTAGCTTTATCTAACGCTAACTTATCTATGAAAGAAAATCACAAACTACTTATTAGATACTAGCTGCGCTCCGCGGTGTTACCCGCGGTGAATAAGTCATCTAACGGGAACACTGCACTTTTCCGGGATCAAAGTAGCCTAAATGTTAATCCAGATATAAGCTATCTTGATACCCAATTTCATCCAAATCCATTCGGCTGTTTTTGCGTGAAAGAGTAACAAACATTCATAGAAACTTTCACGTTTATATTATTAGTAGTAGGATAATTTAAGGCAACTTCGTTCGAATGCAGTAATGTCTGTATTTTATTTAAACTGTTTGTAATTTGAGCTACCCTCTGTTGAAATAGTTTTTTTTTATTTATTAAATGTTTCACTTTGTTGAGATTATTCCGCCAAACAAAAACCCAATTTTATTAGCAGAAATAAAGTTTAAACACAAGTCTTATAACTTTTGTTTTCACTAGGTACTAGAACACTTGTTAAACCCGCGGTTTTATCCACATCAAACATCATTGGATTAAAAACATGAATGTTTTACTTTTTCTTGTTCCACTCTAAGTTTCTTGTTAGTCCAGGTGAAAAGATGCTCTTTATGAATTCCAGTCATTTGTCCTTTGAACAGTAGGTTACGTAACGGTTTTGCTAGATCTACGGTTAAACATTGCGTCTAACTGTTTAACCGTAGTGCCGCTAATTAAATGCATAAATGTCTAGCCATCTAGGTTAGCCTGGAACTACACTGCTCTATCATACAATGTTAATATGGAAAGTATAAAATTGCGCTTCAAAGCGCTTCATGCAATTGACACATTTCTTATATTTTTTTGTTCTAGTACTTTCTCACGATATTTTCCTTGACCTTGAGAACGTGACATTGTGCACATACATTTCTAAAGTAAAAACTCATTGGTGCATGCGATTCTAAAAGCAACCTCCAGATTAAAAAAAAAATACTTATTGACAAAAATATAAATTTAAACATTCAAAAAAGGGTCCATAATGTGTAACTAATCATGTACCTAAACAAAACCTGTACAACCACCAATAAATGTATTGAGTATTGAGATTGTAACTCGAGGTTTGTACCACTGGGCTACCACGCTCTCGTTTCGTACACTTGACTTGACACTTGTTTACAAATATAAATTTTCTAGCTAACGGTAGTAAAAACAATTAAATACAGGTTGTGGACACGATGCCCCTGAAGATGTCGAGCGAGCCGACCGTCGTGGAGACGGTGATAGAGCTGCCGCGGTCGTTCCGCCGGCAGGACGGCAGACTCCAGAACCGGCAGATGGCCGACCAGTTCGAGGAGCCGAGCCCGCGGTTCCGCATCAAGCTCTGCCTCCAGCTCAACCAGGACGTGTGCACAGACTACACGGAGGCTGAAAGTGAGTACACTGCCTGTATTACCAAAACCAACGGAATTTCAGTGTCTTACGAACCTGGTTGCTTCATTATAATTTTCACACGGTTAAGCAGTATATTTTAAGTTCGCCCGGAGAAGTACTGCCACCACACCTGGCAATCTGCCGCCAAGTGATGCACTGGTGTTGCTGTGTTCCGGTGGAAGGGAGGTGCCGGTGAAATTGCAGGCGCATCAGACGTAACATCCCCGTAACATAGATGTTTGTTCTGTATCTGGGTTTTAATGTATTTATTTATAAAAAAGTGTAGTTGTATGGCCTTAGTACAAACTATGTGCCTTGTTAGGGGCTAGTTTTAAAGTGTAGTTGTACGCTGTATGTCCAATATTAAAAATATGTAAAGGCAAGACTGAAGTTGGATTTAAACTAGCGACCTCCAGATTGAAACTCGGGTTCTGTACCACTGGGCCACAAAGCTCTATTTCATTTGGTTATTTTCTAGTCTAATTACATCTAACAAAAAGACTTCGAAACTTTCTACTTATTACATTACAAATGTTAACGATGAAACTGAAACTTTGTTTATATATATTATTTATTTTATTTATTATTATTATTATAATATTAAGATGAAATAAAATGAAAGAACTCGTGGCGATGTTTTTGAAAAGATCACTTAAATTTCTGTTTCGTTTATAATTCATTTGTGTAGTTTATTATAATTATAACTTTATAATGACTATAACTAATCACTATGTCTACGCTGAAAAAAAATAGAAATAATAAAATACAATACAAAATACAAATAATTTATTTGGAACGAACACAATGATACATTTAACAGTAAGGAACGATGACTACTGAAAAAGCTAGATAACACTGTGTAGCAGAGTTCGCGTCCACCTTCTTAACCAATAACCAATAATAATAATCATAATAAAAATAACTATCTTAACCAATAACCAGTGGTTCCACACATATTTACTACACAAAAAAAAACAATTTAAAAACATCATCCATGTTAATTATCGTTACAGTCGGCGCAGCATACGTGAAGGAGGCGTACATAGTCCCGATATATGTGCTGGTGATAGCAGCGCTCGCCGTCGTCGGTATGGTGTCAATGTTCCTCGGTCTGTGGATGGTGATACGAAGGATGAACCACAGAAACAACAAGAACGGCTCCAAGGACTTCGAGATGAGCTCCATGAAGCCGAGCCCCATCGTGACGCCGCAGAACAAGGACCAACCGCCCCCCTACGAGCACACCGCCGGGATGGAGAACAAGGCCCTGGAGCACTCGATGGACATGGGGCTGGGCCTCGACGACTCCAAGAACCCCATGTACTCACAGGGGTACTCGTACCACGTGGCGCGGCAGACGCCGCAGCACCCGGGGCAGCCGATGCTGCAGGCGCACAATGATTGTAAGTCACTACATTGCATTATGTGACTTACTTCACAACTTAGTTGATAGTAACCTCTATTATGTAACTTACTTCACAACTTAGTTGATAGTAACCTCTATTATGTAACTTACTTCACAACTTAGTTGGTAGTAACCTCTATTATGTGACTTACTTCACAACTTACTTGATAGTAACCTCTATTATGTGACTTACTTCACAACTTACTTGATAGTAACCTCTATTATGTGACTTACTTCACAACTTACTTGATAGTAACCTCTATTATGTGACTTACTTCACAACTTAGTTGATAGTAACATCTATTATGTGACTTACTTCACAACTTAGTTGATAGTAACCTCTATTATGTAACTTACTTCACAACTTAGTTGGTAGTAACCTCTATTATGTGACTTACTTCACAACTTAGTTGGTAGTAACTTCTATTATGTGACTTACTTCACAACTTAGTTGGTAGTAACCTCTATTATGTGACTTACTTCACAACTTAGTTGATAGTAACCTCTATTATGTAACTTACTTCACAACTTAGTTGGTAGTAACCTCTATTATGTAACTTACTTCACAACTTAGTTGGTAGTAACCTCTATTATGTGACTTACTTCACAACTTAGTTGGTAGTAACCTCTATTATGTGACTTACTTCACAACTTACTTGATAGTAACCTCTATTATGTGACTTACTTCACAACTTAGTTGATAGTAACCTCTATTATGTAACTTACTTCACAACTTAGTTGGTAGTAACCTCTATTATGTGACTTACTTCACAACTTAGTTGGTAGTAACCTCTATTATGTGACTTACTTCACAACTTAGTTGGTAGTAACCTCTATTATGTGACTTACTTCACAACTTAGTTGATAGTAACCTCTATTATGTAACTTACTTCACAACTTAGTTGGTAGTAACCTCTATTATGTAACTTACTTCACAACTTAGTTGGTAGTAACCTCTATTATGTGACTTACTTCACAACTTAGTTGGTAGTAACCTCTATTATGTGACTTACTTCACAACTTAGTTGGTAGTAACCTCTATTATGAGACTTACTTCACAACTTACTTGATAGTAACCTCTATTATGTGACTTACTTCACAACTTACTTGATAGTAACCTCTATTATGTGACTTACTTCACAACTTAGTTGATAGTAACCTCTATTATGTGACTTACTTCACAACTTAGTTGATAGTAACCTCTATTATGTGACTTACTTCACAACTTAGTTGATAGTAACCTCTATTATGTGACTTACTTCACAACTTACTTGATAGTAACCTCTATTATGTAACTTACTTCACAACTTAGTTGGTAGTAACCTCTATTATGTGACTTACTTCACAACTTACTTGATAGTAACCTCTATTATGTGACTTATTTCACAACTTTGTTGATAGTAACCTCTATTATGTGACTTACTTCACAACTTAGTTGAGCTCTGTTTTGTGAAACTGGCATTTTTTTCCTTGAGCGTGCAAATGGTCGATCGCTGGTCGTTTACCCATCGGCGGTAGGATAATCGCTCAAAGTTCATGTTGCAATCTCGGGCTATATCATGCGATCCGAGCGTCAATTACAATGTGTAACATTACTTGTACAGGGAACATGGGCTTCGTGGAGAGCTACACGAACAGCAACCACGGCGGCAGCGTGAACTCTCAGGAGTCGCTGTGGCACCAAAAGGTAGCGGGCGCCGCCGAGGGCATGGACGAGTACGACGCGCTGCACGCACACGCGCACGGGCACGAGCACGCGCACGGGCACGCGCACGCGCACGGCGCGTTCCGCGGCGACGAGTTCGCGCAGTACTCGCGGCTGCCCGCCATGCCGCACGCGGCCGAGTACCTGCGCAGCCAGAACCCCTCGCGCCAGGAGTACTGCTCCGACCCCTACGCGTCCGTGCACAAGCCCAAGAAGCCGCGCCGCGACCAACATCTGGGTGAGTTACAGCTCTCTGTGAAGCTTTAACCACAAGTGGAGGTAACACTCTGAAAACAAGGCTGAACAAAAAAACAATTAATCATATTGCCATTCACCTTTCCGTGGTTGCTTATTCTCTTTCTACACAAAGTGTAATAGAGTTAGACGGAAAAAAATTGTTTTGATACTGACAGGTATGCAGGTCAAGGTTACATTTTTAAAAACAAAAATATACGCTTTCACGAACGTGTAAACTCAAATCACATTAATAAAATAAAAAGTTGTCTTGTGAAATATGTTTTATCTCCTATTTTAGCATACCCAAGTTATATTTTCATTCATCCTTTTAACGAATTTCTGTAATAGATAACTTTATTCCAGAATCTCCATACCACGAAGTGAGCGGTCTACCAGAGTACAGGGGCGGCGGAGGCGGCGAGGACGTGTGCGAGGAGAAGCCGCCGGCGCACATGTCGCTCAGCTACGACGAGTCGCTCGAGTCCGGCTACTCCACGCCCAACACGCGCTCGCAGCGAGTCATTCGCGAAATCATCGTCTAACTAACTTAACCTTACAACCTTATTTTGACGACCTCCACGAATGGCGCAGCGATTGAATGCTTATCCCACCTAAATTATCGTATAACATACAACCTTATTTTGATGACCTCCATGAATGGTGCAGCGACTGACCGCTGTTTTCCGCCAGAATTATCGTGTAACATGCAACCTTTTTATGACGAACTCCACGAATGGCGCAGCGACTGACCGCTGCCTCCCGCCAAAATCATCGTGTAACATGAAACCTTTTTATGACGAACTCCACGAATGGCGCAGCGACTGACCGCTGCCTCCCGCCATAATCATCGTGTAACATGAAACCTTTTTATGACGAACTCCACGAATGGCGCAGCGCCTGACCGCTGCCTCCCGCCAAAATCATCGTGTAACATGAAACCTTTTTATGACGAACTCCACGAATGGCGCAGCGACTGACCGCTGCCTCCCGCCAAAATCATCGTGTAATATAGCAACCTTATTGTTGACGACCTGTGTGGATATATATGCGCGCTGTAGGCGGCAACTATTCCCGCCGAAATTATTATCTAGGATATACGACTTTTTCGAGAACTCAGTGAAGACGCAGCCGCCCCACGAACCTACCGGCCGAGCTCGATTCCCGTCTCACGATAAATGTTCGGAAAATGTATGTTCTGAGAGTAAATGTTGCGTATTCTATTGTAAGTCCAGGACTCGATCGGGCAATATGTTGACTTTCCGCCGCGCACCTCAGTAACAACATACTACTCATATTTGTCGGCTGCAGTATCTGTAGTTGACATAATATACTTATTTGCTTAAATAATTATTATAAGTGACACACTGCCCTAGATGCAAGGTAAAGATTTTTCGATGGAATCGATGTTTTTTCTAATTTGGCCCTCAAATTCGTGGCAACTAGGTTTTCTAGTTGTTTTTTAAGACAGTACTCTATAGCGACGTAGAAGCATAACTTGACAGGTCTGAAGTTACTTATATCAGCTAACTTCAGGGCCGCCATCTTACTTCCGTTCAAGTGTTCTATACACCAGAATAAATTTGTTAAATATGCGTATGTCAGAACAAACTTGAGAATGATCTAATCGGGGATTAAATGAATTGACATATTCAAGTTTTTGGTTAGTCCGTATACAGATTTAGATCGTTACTGGGATGTCTTACCGGTAAATAGTATATTTAATACTTTATTTTTTTATTGTTCTTTCATAAACCACTGGTGTTGAAGGTCGAACCACCAATTCCTGGAATGGATCCCGCGACCACTTGCATGTTTATTAATTTAAATCCAGTTCCGACAACGGATCAAGAAGTCAGAAGTTAGCTACAAAAGGTCTAAAAAACATTCTCTTTATTCTCTGTGCCTCAGAAATGCAGCCAACTTCGCGAGTCGCCAAGACCGTCACCTGTATAATATTATTTAGTTTCAGATTACGGATGTAAGAATTTATATACAAAATAAATATCAATCAGCCTAGGTAGCTAGATCTCATTTCATCAGATAAATATAATTTATAAGACTAAATAGTACCATATATAAGATAAGAGTCAATCACGACCTCATGATCATTGGAAAATCATTTTGTTCATCTATTATTTTGCAAAACAATACAATTTCAATTTACTATAAGAGACTCATAGACTCCGAGTATATTTAGAGACCAAAGGAAACTATGCCCTAAATTATGTTTATATTTTATTCTTTAAAGCTGAATTAACAGTTATATTTTTACTTTAAAAATACGAGAATTCTACATAAATAGGGGCTTCTTTGTACTTAAAAGTAGATACTACATCCGTCCACCCTTTAAGACCGCTATATAAATAAAAACGCCCTAAAATACAATAATGGGGATGATAAGAGAGCGTCAATGAATAATTATGCAGTTATGTGAATCCACCAATATTTATTTAATTAAATGCGGAACATATTTCTTATGAATCATGAAATATTTAATTGATTTAATTGATATATTTCATTGTCGTGTAAAAAGACTTGCTTCCCGTATTCGATTTCTATTGGTTTTCGGTCCACAGCCAAATGACTATAATGTATGAATGAACTACCTAATATAAGTTTCTTAATCTATTCAGACCTAAGCGGTATTCTTATTGGAATATTTTTACATATTTACTTTATAAACAACAAGTAGAATAAACTATACTCAATACATCAATGTGAAGCAGAGATATTTTTAATTAAGTTTGTTGCTTATTTCTCATCGCCAATAATGCTCATTTCACTTGTAAGTATTTTGTAACTATACTTTTTTTATTATTTTGTAAGGCTTGGATAGGTGCTAAGATTATTCACATTTTAAGTATCATCTGTTTCAATTATATAGAATTAAGGATTTAAGATAAGGTCTTGTAAAAATAGTTGTAAGGTGTACTTACATTGATTTTAATTTACGTTGATTTGCCATAAACAGTATGTAGACTTAGACAACTCATCATCGATCATTATGAAATCGGTTAAAAACCAATCTTTTCTTAAAATTTCTTCTGTTTATTTCATAGTCACACATCAAATAGTTGGATAATATTAATATCAGAATTTATTAAAATAACTTTCCATATTATGATATATTTGCATGATATGACACTCAAATCGAATTTGATAACGATTGTAAACATTTGGTGAGCGCGGTAGCTTAGGGTAGCCAGGGTGCCCACTCCAACCCGAAGTGCGCTCCTTCGAATCCGGATCACATCAATCGTGAAGACTAGTTACATGTCGCCTATAGGTATAAATAATTTAAATAAAATATATATAATTTATTCGTAAGTTTCATTTATTATTGTGAAAATTCAACTTAACACATGAATTCTGAATAACAACAGAAAATACCAGCATTGAAACTTCCCTTCAGTGAACTGTATTCACAAGCGAATTATTCAAAATTTCAGAAATATCTTCATGCACAAGAAAAGTTGGATTATAGTGTACATAATTACTTCTGTTTACATTTCTCATTTGGATTTGTCTTGTAAAGGGAAATTTCAAAGAAGGCTGATTCAACAGAAATTACTTTAACGGTTATTGTTTCTGAATAGTTTCTGGTGTAATCATGTAAATTGTCGTCTCCTGCACGAATATATTGGGACAGGTCCTGTCTACGATGAGCTTACGGCCATATCCTCAAAATAAACGCTACAAACTTGCTACTAATAAGCAGAGATAGCGCTTGTTTCGAAGGCAAAAATGGCCTCTTTTGTACTTAAGGTTGTGTATCTCCCGTTTTATATTATAAAATGGATTTAATCATCTGCCCCGATAGCCTCACCTCGCTAACGGGGCGAATGATTCAATAATACAATAATTGTTTGAACGCTCAAACATTTTGTATCTACTTATTTAGTTTTATCTGTGTGACAACGACAATTATTATTTCTTCTCTCTAACATTTAAGTAAGACTGTGTATAGTAATTTGCAATGAACATTAGTTATGAACTTTAGTGACAATTTATTAAAGAGAACTGGACTATCATCTCTAGTACTGGCTGACAGCTCAAAAGATGCCGAGTTGGTAACCCAGATGCATTTTTAATGTAATTCACATAAGTTAGAGATAAGCATGAAATACTTTTAGTTCAACTCAATTCGATATCTCAAACAAAGTTTCGGTAATCATTTATCATTGTAATACTGTGGTGTTAATAGAATACTGCGTCCCTATTTGGACCAAAATTGTAAGAAAATGGCTATTATATCGAATTTTATCTTAAAAACCATGTTGTTTTACTTGTGTGTGTGTACCTATCAGTCGACTAGTCATCGGTGAGGTCATTATCACTTTCCAGATCTTTTAGCATTTTGTATTGCTTGGCAGGCCTTTCCGTTTTAAATATTCTGTTTTAAGATTTATAGAATTAATACAACTTTATAAAGGCTACACTTATCATACACAACCCCAAGGAAACAAACCAAAGTTGGGAGAACGTATGTGTGCGTGAAGGTTTCAAGTGTAGTGTCGAAAAACGCTAAATACTAATGCAACCGTGCCTATTGTTCCTAAGAAGTGTATTGTACTTCGGCACTCACACTTTCTGGAACCTAAAGAACGATCTTTGCCACCAAATCATGTCATCACAACTTAAAAACCATAATTTCCATCAAATATGAAAAACATTATTTGCCGCCAAATCTAAAAAGGTTTAACGCCTGTATTCTGCGTCTTATGTTATCTAGGCATATAAATGCTAGATAAGTATTTGCCAACAGGAAATTGTTTCCATAAAATATTGCTCCCAAAGGACACGTTAACTTATTTTAGATTTGGTATTTTCATCTTCTGCTATCGCCAACTTGGCGAGTTATTGGTCGAATATCAAAGTTCATAATATCCCAATTTATTATCTGCGCCCAAAAACCCGGCGGCTGAGTGGTAAAGATCCCATGATTTAGTTTGCAGGTCGCTGGTTCAAACATTGGCATCAGTGAAATTTCGTTTCAAAATAAATAATACGATACAACGTGGTGAAAGAAAAAATCATCTGGGCCAACATGATCGTGCACCAAAAAAAAATGGAAATACTTCCAAGCACATAAATTTTTCATGCGCTTTGCTTGTAAAGGCGAGTTTCATTTAACATTTTATACCTATAATCTAGATGTTTAATCTGAAAAACTGGCTAAAATTCTAAAATTTTCCAGGGGGCAAGGGGTGTAGGTAGATACTGTAGGAGCCAGGGAACTGATAAAATGCTTATAATAATACTAGTACTAATAATGATGAAAATACTTACCTTATTTGGTGCGATTGCATGCCACCTGAGATAAAGAGAGAAAGGTCTTCCCGTAAAGAAATCGAAACCCTTTTTAACTAAAATTACTCTCGAAATCTGCGCTGAAACTCCTCGGTGTCGATTTCGGAAAAATTATGTTCATTTTGGTAATATCCATAAATTATGCGAAGATTCAATTCGCATCGCATATATGCACACAACTATCTGAGACTTGGAAATACAACATCTCATGTGCCAATAATTTCAGTCAGTCCCTTCAAACTGAAACACTGCAATGCTACAGCACTAGTTACTGAACAGCAGAAATGAGTACCTAGGTATAGTGGTGCTACTAGTAACTACATCTCCCGAAGAACAGTGCACATACATATAAAAACATATTGTTTATTGGTCATTAATGAATACATTCTTATTTTATTGTAGAGTCGTTTGGATTGAAACTCGACTCGTTACCACGCGACCACAACCGCTTTGCGTAGTCGTGATCTCATTTTGTGTACTCAACTTTTGTCTCATAAGTATTAAAATAGTACGTTTTCACCCACAACTGAACCAAAAAAGCTGACCTTTACAATAAGTTTCAGCTTATAATATGAAAAATAGACAGTAGAACTTCTGTCAATTATGTCGGGGAAGAACTGCC
The DNA here is from genome assembly GCA_947359385.1 of Chesias legatella. Classification (NCBI taxonomy): domain Eukaryota; kingdom Metazoa; phylum Arthropoda; class Insecta; order Lepidoptera; family Geometridae; genus Chesias; species Chesias legatella. The sequence goes on along the minus strand of OX375774.1, from coordinate 6,622,875 downwards.
CCCACACCTATTTATGCCGCCAGGCACTAACGCATACGCATTATTGTGTTCCGGGTTGAAAGTTGTATTTGTAAATAAATAAATAAAAGTTACCGCTTAGCGTCAGGTGTGCCCATCTTGCTCGGTCCGCAACAGCTTCAGATTCTTATAAACTATAACATATTATAAACTTAACATATCTCAGTTAAAATTTAAACATCGACACTGAACTTAAAAAAACTATCCAGTAACCGACAAAAACCTTATTCACAATAAAAAATATGAGGTTTGATAAATAGCATAATCATATTTTTCTTACAAGCATCCCCAAAAGAATTGATTTTTAGGAATCGCAAACTGCGCATGTCTGAAATAGGTAAAACATTTGAAGGGTGGATTTCCCTGCATTCTGAATACTGAAAGGCTGTGAATTAGTTTCTTTATACTAATGTTTTTTAAATACTTAGATATTTAATGATGTGTTTAGATATTTAGTGATATACTGCTCAGTTATTTTACGGTAAACTATTGAAGACCGACCTACTTGTCCAGTACTAGTAATGTTTACGTTCTGATAATACGACTTAAAAATGGGTAACACACAAGCAAGCGACAAACAAACAAAGACAGGCAAGTCCCCAGCGAAGGGTAAACATTTCATCAGAAATTTGAACAGAAAATCGCAAGGCAGAGAGAGCAAAAAGCACGGCAGGAAAAAGGGCGACACAAAACGAGATGCCGTCGATAAAACGCCCGATTCAGATAACGTGGATGTTATCGAGACATACGATAACGATACGGTCGAGTGGTCGTCGAGAGCGCCGCAGGGGCGGGAGGGCGCGCGCGTGCACTCCGAGGTAACGGTGACCAGGTGCGGGCGGTCACCGACCCGCGCCGAGCCCGCGCCGCCCACCGAGCCCTCCACCTCCGAGTCAGTGTTCACGGAACCGCTCACTCCGCTCACCGCCGACGACGCCGGCGCCGTCGAGCTCAACCAGTGCTACTACTCGGCCGAGAGCGACAGCGCGCCGGACGACGCGCCCGCGCCCGCGCCCGCGCCCGTCCCCATGCCGCACCACGATGCGACCTCCTCGCTCGCCAGCGCCGCACCCGACGCGCCCCAACAAAAAGAAGAGAATGACGTTTGTGATGACACCCTTGACAGAAGTGACGATGATAATATTATGGGCGCTATAATATCGGCGCTGCGAAATGAAGAGAAACGGAAACATCACGACCACGAGTGCAATCATGACTTCCTCGACAACCGGCTGAAGACCTCTGCGGGACAGACCTCGTTCACGGTCTCTAAGCATCGGAAGGTGGAACTCCCTCCGGTCGGATGCGAGCCGTCCTTGTTGCTCGACAACGAAAACGGTTAGTAGGGGTAAACACATAGGTTCTATTCTATTCGTGTCACTGGTTCTCTCGAAACAGTGTGGTGAAAGGATTTCAAGTGCAACTCAAAGAGGCTCCTTTCGTGCACTTGACACATGTCTTCGAATTTTTTTAGTTCTAGGACATGTCGGTTTCCTCACGATGTTTTCCTTCACCGTTTTGAGAACGTGGTATTGCGCACATAAATATTTCAATCGAAAAACTTATAGGTGCACATTAACGCTGTCAAGGCCATCTGCGGCCAACAGCAAATTGTACAGACATAAAAAAAATATATATGTCCTAACTTAATTTTACAAACCATCAACAGCGAACAAATAATATAAACAATTATATATTTACATCTAAGAAGTAAGCAAGTACGTTGGTATGTTATGTATGTACCCAACGCAGAGACGTAGTAGGTACCTATGCATTACCTACATTGTTACCGTTCAGTCGCTCTATACAATGGATGGTCAGAAACCAGTTTGCTGATACTTTCCTCGCTCCACTGGTCACTGGAACGAGATTTTACTTATGTGCTGTACGTAATAAATAACGTACCATAGGTTAAGTAGTAACGTTTAGCTAAGTACTTTTGATCAGTAATCGTAATTATTACTGTAACAACTATTAGTAAATCATATCATTAATATTTTGCTGCAAGCATTATTTAGTAGATATAATCATATTATTTATTGTGAACTGCATAATTATATTATAAAATGGTAAATATTGTATATAAATCCACTGCAAAATACATTTCGGATATATAATAAAATATTAATATATAATGAGATCCTGAGGCCTTAAGTCTGTAAGTAATTATAATAAACTATCGGACCAGACAGACGTTGTCTGACCGTTGTTTAGGATAGATAGGTGGCGTAGTCGGATTCCAGGACAACGTCTGTCGAGTCCGCTAGTCGTTATACAATACTTGTCTTAGAGGTAAAGGAAGAGATCACATGCAGTGATAATGCCTCCCATTGTGCCTAATATTATTATGTCTTAACTGAAGTTTTTTCTTTGGTGCTAAAATAAAGAGTTGTTAATCTACCTAAATTGTCCAAACTACATTTATTTTGCAGTGGTCGACCGTCGCCATTCAAGCCTGAGCGATGTCCCGGTGTCGGATTCAAATGTACTGCGCAAGGTGGCATCTCTCACGTTGGATAAACACTCGGAGACCAGAGTCGTCAGGCCCAAATACGTGCCGGACAAACTGGACTTCCGCTGTTACGAGAAGTTTGAAGGTAGGTAGGATCAAAATGACTAGAACACGTAGCTTCTTTTAGTCACAAATCAAATCGAACGCGAGCGAAGCCGCGGACAAAGCTAGTCTATATCTGTACCTATACTCTAGATATCGAAGCAAGAACAGTGCAAATTAAAAAACGGAGCTGTCATATTTAAGGGGTACAAAAGGCTTAACGCGCTCAATTGTATTTAGTCAGGACTATTTAAATTATTAATTAATAGTTTCAATTTGTAAATATATGTAATAATTTTTTTTGAAACATAGGCTACTAATATGAAAAAGTTCATAGGTAATTGAGGAGTAATTATTGTTAAAGTTTTTGATCTCTCGGTCGTCTTGTTATATTTGGTCTGGTATTTAATGATGAAAATGTAGAGTTGATTAAGCACACTGTTTGTATTTCAATTAGGTGATTTTTACCTTGGGGGTCAAAATTATGTATCTCGGTAGCATAGAACGCTCTTTTAACTTACTAAAAATGGTAGGCACCTAATATTTTTGGATTACATCTAGGTTCTGTAAATCTTATCGGGTTTGTTAGATTTTGATACAAGATTTAGATAGATTCATCTAAATCTGATTAAATTTTAACGGTTACAAAATACAAATTATCATGTTTTGTCGTCTTTTCAAACAGACACAAATATACCGTACACTCCTATACTGTTGAATTAACATGATAAAATAGATTATCTTGCTTCATTAGATAGACTCATGACGTCTTATCTGTATCTATGTATCTACTCAGCGTTCCTAAGTACTAAGATAGTGTCCATTCGTAATTAGCGAGCGTACGTGATTGGCAGTGTAGTGTTGGAAAAACTAGTGCACTAAAATGCAGTTATCAACGAATCGAGTTCACTTTACCAATGCATCTGTGTCCCAGTTTAATTATATAAAGTTTTTGTTCCGGTCGTCCTCACAAAAAGACGTTCAAAATATAAAGACTATTCTTGGATTACATAGTGAAGATTTTTCATACCGTGATATAATTGACGATTGTGAAACCATAGTGAAACCTAAATGTTCGTGTTCAGCTGAAACTGTAATAACTAATAAAATAGTGTCATACGTGCGTCTAAAAAAAATTAAATTCAACATTGATAAGTCACCCGGTTGGTATCGAAGTGTTATTTTATTGGTAGTGCAAGACAACAGTGTGACTGAAATCTCTTGGGATTTAAGAACCAATACAGTTGCGATAGAGTTGTATACTGAATGCTTAAATTACGTAATTAGGTTAAGGGGAAGTAAATCACACAATCTCCGAATCATCGGGCTAAACATTCTCAGTGAACGAAATAAATTCAGAAGTAAGTTATTCAGTAAAGCACTTAAGTAATACTTATTTAATACGTTATTTATCGTGTTTGGAGGACTTTGACCTAGAAGGTATTGAATTAGATCAATCAAATTATAATGCGTCTCAACACGAGAATTACCTGTACTTAAATAAGTAGATAGCAGGTAAAACTACACTTATCACATTTTGCGGTTAAAACGAGTAGCCTACTACTTCGTATATGTAGGTACTGTGTATATTCGTAAATATACGAATGCGATGCTCGTGTCAACTCGTGCGGTTGGCAACTTTCCACCTTTCAACCTGCAGTAATGCTATGGCTCTTTAGTTTTGTTTCAAGCCAATAAACATTGCAATGACATAAATAGGACCTAGTATTTATTATGATATAATCATATGTAACTATTAGTTTCAATTAGTAATATTATTATTTTATATATTTATTGATTATGGAGACGATGCGGTAGAATGAGGCATCCATGCCTGCGCTTGCGCACTTTCCTTACGTAATGTCAATGTCAAATCTTTCATATTCTCATAATAGTGGTGACATTTATTCATTGTGTTTTGTTGACAAGTCTAAATGATAATCTATTTTTGTTGTGTCCAAATAAATTAAATATAATTTACTATCTGTTGCTTTGTTACCACTTTATTTTCAATCACCTTACAGGACAGATGCTTTTGAACTGGTTCCTTTCATCCATCGCCGAAAACAGCAATTTGAAGAATTTAGTGAACACTCAAGATCTAAAGAACCTTGGGATACAGTACTGCACGCATCTTCTCACTGCCGGAGTACTTAGACAAATTTCTGATAAGGATGCGCCAACAGAAAAAATATTCAAGGTAAGGTATTACCTGTTAGCTCAATGTATCCATGCGAGGAGGGTCCTGAAAGGATCTACATATTACACGAACAAATAAAGTGAGACACGATAATGTTCAGAGCCTTGTTATTCGCAACCAGTATGCCAATCTATGCCCCTTGTTTATAAATTTTATCAATACCAAGAAAAAGTTTGCTAATCATATTGTTCTTTTGCTTGATTATGTATCAATTATATCTAATATAATTATGAATTAATATGTTGACACCAGCCTGCCACTTAAATTTTCCTTTGAGTCTGAGACCCGTATTCGTGGTATACTTTTGTTGAGCAACAGTTGATAAACATCCACAAAGTTCCTGGAAACTTTGTTTAAATTAATATTTCTTGTCCACGTGCCAGTCTGTGTCAAAATATTGCCTGGGGAGGTAGTGTTGTACTATTCTCTGTATCTAGCATATAACATTTCTAAGAAAAAAGGTGGTAGGTCCATCTCCTGCCAAGAGAAAATTTGATGATTGATCTCAGAATGCTTTACGAGACTGTAGAAGAGTGATTTTGAAGATCTTCTGGAAATGATTGGTCAGTCATTAACCAAAATAGAAACAAACATTTGTCTCTCAGTTTCACCTCAGGCGAGGCTGGCTATTGGAGTATCTTGCAACTGGAGATTCATACATTTCTCTTTCATATATGTTCAGAGTACCCGCATCAGTAGTTGCAAAACTATTGTTTCCACTCGTCAAGTGACAATATTTCAACGTGTTGCAACTCTGCACCATGCAATGTTGCTAGCAACTCTGCGACATATTGATTCAACTTTATTAGCTTATATACTTAGTGCAACAAAATAATTGGTTATGTAAAATCTATTTCTTTCACTTAATGATTTCCCATGATATCAACCATTTAACGAATGCCACCACATGTATGTGAAAAACTGTAATATGCCAAAATGTATAGGCCAATCTAATTAAACAAAACTAGAGTGGATAAGAATATTCATCAATCATTTTTTTGTCTTTTATTTCTGTGAAAGGTAGTGTCTCCTAATAGTAGTTTTAACAAATAATAATAAAACAGATACTTTCTTAGTGGTATGGCAATCAGTTGTTTCTATTTATTGTTCCAGCCAAGTTTGATGTATTACTGGGCACACATGGAGGCGCCGGCATCACAACCTGTAACTCCAGGCAGACTACACATGGATTCCTGGCCACCAGATAAAGAACAATATGCAACTCACGATAACAGATTTATAGATAACAAGTTTTTCAGCCCAAACAATAATGAAGAAATCAGTGACATCAACCAAGCTAAAGCAGTTATATCTCAACTGAAGCAACAACTGAATGACCTACAAAGCCAAGTAGAAAAATTTAAAATTAATAATCAGATTGAAACGCTCAACAAAAACCTGGAAAGAGACTATGACTCAATTAATGAATTCTGTTCAGCTAAATACAAAGCTCAACTAATAAACAAGATGCAAACTGCCAATAAACCTGTGATAAACATACCTGAATATGCCCCTATAAAAACAAATGTAAATAACATAGACCTAAGTAGCATAGAAAATGAAAAGAATATTAAAGATATTGCTAGCACACCTGATTACAGATCTGATAAAATTGAAAACTATTGTAAGTTAAATAAAAGTAGAGAATATAATAATAGAACATTGCACAAAAATGTACCAGATACAGAGAATGTTGATGAACTAAATGTAAATACTGAAGACACTATGAATGATCTTAAATTTAAATTTGAAGAGTGTGGCCAACAGGACAGTTCATCAGATGCTTCATTCCGCAGCATAATATGCCCATCAAATGATTTAATTACTGCAACTGAAAAAGCTTTCGAAATTGATGATACAGATAAGCTAACAAACCTTACAAATACAAAACCACCTACCACGAAAGTCTTATTTGCCCAAGTCGATTACAAAGAACCAGTTTCCTATGATGGGCATAACATTATTTCATTAGAGCATGATAGTTTGATATTTACTGAATCAGAAGTCAGTGAACATAAAAAGGTCATAACATCACTAAATGAACCAACTGTTATTGTGGAGGTACAGGATAGTGAGAAGGCTGGGATATCGCAAAATACACTTGTGAGCCAGATGATAGCAGACCCACCGCCTCCCATGCCAGGAATGCCCCTAACACCACCACCAATGCCCGGAACGAGTCCATCACCAAAACAAGAACAGACACCAGTGAAATCAGAATCTACTTCTGAACTAGTAATTACTTCACCACCATGTGTACATGTGCCACCAGCTCCGTCACCAATGCCACCTTATGACTTGGAAATGCGACCAACACCGTCACCAATGCCACCTTATGACTTGGAAACGCCACCAACACCCATACCTAGTATAGGTCCTCCACCACCACTACCTATGCCAGACATGGGTCCTCCGCCGCCACCAATGCCCGGAATGGGTCCTCCGCCACCACCAATGCCCGGAATGGGCCCCCCACCGCCACCAATGCCCGGAAAGGGTCCCCCACCGCCACCAATGCCGGGAATGGGTCCCCCACCGCCACCAATGCCCGGAATGGGTCCTCCGCCACCACCAATGCCCGGAATGGGTCCTCCACCACCACCGATGCCCGGAATGGGTCCTCCACCACCACCGATGCCCGGAATGGGTCCTCCACCACCACCGATGCCCGGAATGGGTCCTCCTCCGCCACCGATGCCCGGAATGGGTCCCCCGCCGCCACCAATGCCCGGAATGTGTCCCCTGCCGCCACAAATGCCCGGCATGGGTCCCCCTCCACCACCTTTGCCAGGGGGTGCTCCGTTGCCTCCGCCAGTCCCGGGAAGCACTTTGCCCCCGCCACCTCCACAGTCCTACTCTGGTCCCATCCCGTTCCCCGCACCCCCGGCAGGTGGATGGAATATGCAAAGAGCCAGTAAGTTTCTACTATATCAATTTATTTTTACTTGCTGCTGTTAGGACTTCTCAATACTAATATTCGGTTGTTTTCAGCATTAAGAAAGACCCCAGTGAAACCGGTTGCCCCAATGAAGCCATTGTATTGGACCCGAATCTTGGCTACGCCAAAACCGCCTACGATCCACGGAGACTCAGATAAAGGAAGTTTTAAACCTTTGTGGTTGGAAATCGAGGAGACGAAATTGGATAACATCGACGAGTTCGCCGATCTGTTCTCCCGGCAAGTGGTCAAAGCGCCGGTGAAAAAAAAAGTGGAAGTCAAAACGAAAATACAACCAGTGAAAGTGTTAGATAGCAAGAGATCACAGAATGTCGGCATCCTCGCGCAGAGTTTACACGTTGAGTTCTCGGAGATTGAAAACGCTATTTATAATTTTGACACGTCCGTAGTCAGTTTAGAAGCATTACAGCAAATATATGAACTGGTAAGAACTATGTTTATAAGTGTAGTATTAGTGTAAATTCATGGATAATTAAATAAATAAATAAACATTGATGGACATTTCACACAGCGCCATCTAGCCCCAAAGTAAGCTAAGAATAGCTTGTATCATGGGAACCAGACAACTCTCTCTGTCTTCTCGTCTGGTTCCCATGATACAAGCTATGCCTAGCTTACTTTGTGCCTAGATGGCGCTGTGTGAATGTCCACCAATATAAAGAAAAAAATATTAACTAGTTATTAACACTTAGCGCGCAACTGAGGAAGAGCTAGCGATGATCAAGGAGCACCTGAGTCGCAAGCCGGAAGTACCGCTGGACAAGCCGGAAACGTTCCTCCACGAGTTGGCGGGAATACCCAACTTCGCCGACCGGATATCCTGTTTCATGTTCCAAGCGGATTTCGAAGACTCCGTCAGCACCACCATGCACAAACTCGACAATTTGAAACACACTTGCGAGGTTAGAATAGAATTAAAACTAATAGAGTTGTTAATTTTATTTGATGTACCTAGGTGATTGAACGAGCTGGCGGCCCACCTAATGTTAAGTGGTAACCGCCGCCCATGGACAACAGCAATACGACTCAAGTCCGCTCCACCCAAGTACGAGATGACTCAAGTCGCATTGCGTTGCATATATCAACCCGAGACGGGGATGTTACGTCTCATGCGCCTGCAATTTCACTAGGGATTCAGAGGATTATCACCTACAGACGCGAGCAACGTGGCCCCCCAAAGTAAGATAGAGTAAGAGTTCTTTCTTCTAAGTTAAATCGGATCTCACATCGTCGTGTTTGCCAGAAACGAACAACAGTCGATTGGTGTGGTAACCTTAGAGATTAATCTCTTTCTATAACTTGAATCGGAACTCCTTACGCCATGACTCTTTCACTTCAATATAATGTGTTGGTTTCAGTTTCTGATCAGCAGCGAGCCTCTGAAGAAGTTGTTCGCGATAATACTGACGCTCGGCAACTATATGAACGGCGGCAACGGGCAACGCGGCCAGGCCGACGGGTTCGGACTGGAGATACTCGCCAAACTGAAGGATGTTAAAGTTAGTTCACTCATCACTCATACTTTATGAAACGCTTCAGATCACTTTGGTACTTTTGAAAGGTTTTTTTATGCCAGTATGTAACGGTTTGGGGGCCCACGTTGCTCGCGTCCTTATGTCATTTTTGAAACCCTTTGAATCCATACACGGGTCTCTCGGGTGGTGCAAAAGGAGCAACCCAAAGTAGCAGTAGAACTAGTGCTAAGTTCGCCCGGAGAAGTACTGCCACCACACCTGGTAATCTGCCGGCAAGCAGTGATGCACTCGTGTTGCTGTGTTCCGGTGGGAGTATGCCGGTGAAATTACAGGCGCATGAGACGTAACATCCCCGTCTCGACGTGATGGACGCAACGCAATGCGACTTGAGTCATCTCGTACTATGGAGAGGACGTGGTATTGCTGTTGTCTATGGGCGGCGGTTACCACTTAACATCAGGTGGGCCGTCAGCTCGTTCCTTCACATCAGTGACATAAAAAAACCGAACTAGCGGCAGATATGAGCCACATGATGTTAAGCGTTAAGTTCTGCCCGTAACAAAAGTAGAACATCTTGGTCATCCCCTCCTTAGATTTAGGTACAAGGACAAGTAACTTTGAAACGTGAAGGTGGAATGGCTCATGTGCCTGTAATTTACATGACTCGTCCAGACTATTGAGTTTAACTGAAACATTGTATATAAACTTGTTCCAGTCGAAGCAATCGAATATAACACTGCTGCACTTCATAGTGCGCACGTACATGCACGGTGTGGGCGGCGCGCTCAGCGACGCGTGCGCGCTGCCGGTGCCGGAGCCCGGCGACGTGGCGCGCGCCTCCGCGCTCGACTTCGCAGACGTCGCGAAACACCTCGCCAACCTGCACGCGCACCTCGCTGGTACCCTACCCTACTCGCCGCTACTCACATCGACCCATGACCGCCGACTTATCGCAAGCGACAATTTTACCCAAATAGCCTTGCAATGTTGCAAGTGAGATTTTTAAATAAAATGGCGTGCTCACTTTGCATTCGCTATATATTTTAAACTAGCTGTTGTCTGCGACTTCATCCGCGTGGAATTCGGTTTTATCACGCACCCCTATTTTACCCCTCGGAAAAGTAGCCTAAGTTACTCCTTGTTACATCAGCTATCTGCCAGTGAAAGTCCCGCCAAAATCGGTCCAGCCATTTCAGAGATTAGCCGGAACAAACAGACACAAAAAATTTCAAAAAATTGTTTTGGTACCTATATGTACCGTGTATATGCACTTATAAAAAAGCGGTTATTTTAATATTACTAACAGACACTCCAATTTGTCTGGTAATGAATGGCCCAACTGGATGTGTGGACCTTGCGTAACTACATCCGATTGTTCGATGTAGATTATCAAAATGATCAATGGTTTTCAGTACATTCTTATCTAATCTAATACAATAGATAATGATATAATTGTTTTTCATAGTACACCTACCTACCAAGTGGATTTTTGATACGCTTGGCTAAGCATTCAAATTCATTGATATAAATTCCCTGCTATGTCTTTGGCTTGGAGGCACATGCCCTAACTCGACTTAATTTTATTTCAGCTTGCAAAGAAAAGTACAACAATGTTATCGAAACCGACGCCAAGTCGAAGAGTCAAGGCGACGAACCCGCGCCTTGCGACAGCAAAAAGCGCCTCGACGTTTTCAAAGAGAAGATGGCCTCATTCCTGAGCGCAGCCGAAGAGAAACTACAGACTGAAAACGAAAACTTGGACGAGTGCAGAGCAAAGTTCATTGCCACGGTCCGATTCTACCAGTACTCACCAAAATGTGGCAAGGTGGAAGAATGCGAGCCAAAAGAATTCTTCTCGCTGTGGACTTCGTTCTGCAGTGATTTCAAGGATATCTTCAAAAAGGAGGAGCAGATTGCCATCAAAGAAAAGTAAGACGTCCCAACTTGGACTTATTTGCTACATATTACCTATAGAATGCAGGATCCAAACCATCCAGACTGGCCTCATAGCTCAGTTGGTAATTACCCTGCCTTCTGCGCTGTAGGTCGTGGGTTCGATTCCCACCCAGGACAAACATTTGTGTGACGAACATAGGTGTCTGTTCTGTGTTTGGGTGTTAACATGTATTATATGTATGTATTTACAAAAATTTTATAAGTATTATATAAGTTGTCTGGTTCCCATGATACAAGCTATTTACTTAGCTTACTTTGGGGCTAGATGGCGGCTGTGTGAAATGTCTACCAATATTTTATATTATTATTATGTACCGACAATATGATTTGAAACAGGTTCATTAGTTTTCTTCCTACTTTTAAACACCGAGTAACATTCCCCAAAGCTCAAACAACCGAAATCGTTACCAATAGCATCCAGCAGTCGCTGCAGGTGGATGTGTGCAAGTAGCTTACAAAAAGTAAGAAGAACATTAAACATCTTTATAGCACAGTGTGACCTAAACCCGCACTTTACGCACGCTTTTCCGTGACCTAAGTTGCCTATTTCTGCACGGTGTGTAAATGAATTGACCAACTTCACTCATGTAGAAAACATTACATTACACATGACATTCAAATCAAATGTTCAAATCAATGACATCCAAATGGCATTTAAATGTCATTTGGAGCTTAAAAACTCACAGCAAACAAATGACAAATTAGCGATAGGTTAGGGATTTTCAGTGACAGCCAAAACAAGGAGAAACGGTCAGCTATAATTCATTTCTTATTACTTTCAAAACACTAATCGCATCCCTCGGGGGGGCCTCCGCCCCCCCCGAACCCCCCCTCTTGCCCGCGTCCGGGGCGGGTTTATGTCACACTTGCTATAAAATAGTATACGATACTTGTGGCCTAAGTTGTCTATTACTGCACGGCGTTTAGCACCCTCGCTCCGCTCGGGCGCTAACTTCACGCCGTGCAGTAATAGGCAACTTAGGTCACGCGTATCGTAATGTACTATTCTTATGTAAACTATTTTTGAATAGCAATTGCCTTGTGCTGTACTGCCATTTTTTAAATACACAGAAAACTGAAATTTTTATTCGTTTTTACAGACTGAAGGAAGCCAAGAAACTTCAAGGAGAAAGAAAATCTCTCACGCAGCCTAAAAAAGAAGGTGGACTAAAAGCGCGCCTTCAAAAGTTGTCAACTTCAAAAAAATAAACATTCCTGTACTCCAAGCATTCCATGTGCCATTTGTACAATGCACAAATAACCACCGATTTAATTTTAAATTATGCTATATTTTAATGCTCACTAACAAACATACTGATGTTTGAATTTCTATCCTACAATTGGACCCTAGTGGGAATCATATCCTACTTTGTGGTAGGAATGGGAATCAGAAACCGTCTACTAGCCTATGTTTCCATAATTGTACCTGAGCTGTTTGCATATGTATGTAAATATAGATATTTCTGATTCAACACAATGATTTCCATAGTATGTATTGAAGTAACTTATTGGAATGAGGTCCTAAAAACTGCCATAACTGATCGCTCACCTTTGTGCTTTATTAATATTTGCTGTTTTCTTGTTAAAAATACCTATCTCTAATTGTGAAAATAATCGAATTGCTTTTTTGTTGATCCAAATTTAAAACAGGGCTGAAGTTCTGTTTTGTTATAATAAGTTCTGTTGGTGTTGGCTTGGAACCAAATTTATTTGTTATGTACCTGTGCAAATTATTCAGTCTTGTTATTCTTACCTTATAATAACAAAAGCGAAAAACATTTTCAACACAAGAAAGTACAAAATAATGCAGCTATGCTTTACGTAAGTTAGCAATCTTAATTTATTAATATTCTTTGGATTCTCTTATTTATTTATAAAATTGGTGCTGTAACATTTTTACTACATTAATGTAAACAAGTAACAGTTATAAATAAAAATTATAAATTCATAACAAGCTTTTTATTACAAGTAATCTGAGCATTTTTCTTTCCAAACCTTTTTTATTTTTTTTTCTACTTTCCTGCTTTTAGATAGAACGTCGCACACTTTAATCAAAGATGTTTTCAAAGTTTGCCATTGCATGAAACTCAAGTGACTTGTCAAAGACTTTTTATCTTCATTGTTTCTGTAAATCTCCTCTTTATCAATGAACTCTGTCAAGGACTTCAGATTTGTTACTTTTTCAAAATAGTGACTACCTTTGTCTCTCTTCATTTTCTTCTGGAAGTCACTTAACATGTTTATACTCTCACTATAAACATCTCCATAATCCTTTCTTTTAACTATAATATTCTCTCTGGATATACTTTCACCGCCATCCAATTCTTTCACTAAAACGCTGTCCCTGCATAGAGGTGTACCACAGTCCATTTGGACACTCTGTATAAGCATATTTTGACGTGATACTACCTCACCACAATCTGTTTTTGGAAGGCTAGTTAGCAGGAAAGTATTATTTTGTTTGTTAGGTGTTTCATTAGGAGCATCTTCCTTGTCTTCATTAATTTTACTGATTAATCCCAGTATATTATCAAATGTAGATGTTTCCTCATCATCCAGTAATGAGCTATCTACATCAATAATTTTCTTGCAAGTCCAGTTAAATCTACCAAAACATTCTAGATTTTTTAAGTCTAACCATTGTTCCAAGTTAACAGGAAGCTGATAACCTGCAGGAAGGAACATTAAACCTTTTGCTTGTAACAAATTCAAGTAACTATACAAACAAGAATACCATGATGTGGAATGGTGCAGAAGCACAGAGCATAGATAGCACAACCTGCTAAGAAGAGCATAAGGCATCAGACTCATCCAGTGACTCTCCCCTCGTTTTATTCTATCAAAATAGAAAATAGCTGCCTGCTTTGAACACACAAATAAACGCATCATTATCTTCGCAAATGCTATAATCCTCGACATAAGATATTCCAACATTTGGCGAGTCGGAAAGTGGTCATCGTCATCTTGCGGTAACACAGCCACAAAGTTTTCCACATCTTTTAACAGATTCAGCTGCAAATATTTCTTTAGGGTTGAGTAAGCTTTTCTGATGTTTCTATATCCAATGTCATTACGAAATTTTTTGTCATATTTGTAGAGGAACCTTGAGAGCAAAGCACTTTCCTTGTGTAGTGGTGATTGCTTTGTTAAAACTCTGGTTATGTTGTTGCAGACATGCTCCAGTTCCTTAATTTCTGCAAGCAATACGTACAGAGTGAAGTAGTTGTAAAAACCAATATGAATGAATACTAATATGCAATACACCAACTTATCGTGTGGGCTGGTTGGTGATTTATGCTAATGTGAGTTTACTTAGCCGATTACCAATTTTCTAACTTCTGCATGCAGTTAACATTAACCATTTATATTTTTACAAAATCTAACCTATTTTTTCTTCTACTTTACAAGTTTGAACCGGTGGTGGTGGTAGCGACATCTTCTGCCATGGTTCCATCATAATCTTGAGAAATAAAATGATTTAACTGGATATTCTTTAGCTTGGAAGAGGATTTTATACTTAAAAAAGGGAATACGAAAGGTACGGTAAAAACAAAAATTTCTTTTATACGCGCTCACATTTATTGGCCAGTGCCCAGTGGCCTGCATTTGATAATTGACATTGACATTAATAATGATATAATTTCGTGTCGATGTAATTTATCTCAGTCTTAGTTACGAGCGAAGCCAGAAAAAACGAAAAACGACATAGGCCTCGATAACCGTATCAAAAAAATTTAGGTGCTTAATAAATGTAATAAGGTATTTGATCTAGTTAGGTAAGAATCCCTAGTTTTTTCATAGTATTTTATACTTATCATCTGCATCTCCGGTTTTTATAAATATATTGCTGGCAATACTGTAGGTAGATATTTAATGTGCGTTCGTCGCATATTTTTTTTGCAATTTGCATTTATCTTCTGTCTGATTGCGCTGTTTTTACCCAGTATTCATTTAGTGTAAGTAGATTAATTTTCAGATTTTGGTCCCGAGAGTAGCAATAGCGCTTTAATTTTCAAAGTATAAACGTTCAGTAATTAAAGGCTAACTGTTAGTTGATTTTGTACGTTTGTTTTAAATTGCCGTTTGCCGGCCGCGCCATGACACTTCACTGAAATCATCAAGTATAACCTCTTTTGTTTATATAGGTAGTACAGATACAATATGCCTAAAAACAAGAAGAAGCAAGAAAGTTCCTCCAGCAGCGATAGTGACGAAGGACCTGTCGATGTAAGTGACTTCTTTGAGCTGTAAATCATAAGTCCGATTTACAAAACTTTAAAAATTAGATATGAATTATCACACCTATAAGTGCTTATTCGTATATTTTAGCCTTACCAGGCAAAAAACATCTCAACATGAGGTGGAAATGGAGCCCCCAATTATTATTAGATTGTGGGTCTTACACAGAACGACAGATTAGTGATGACCTTTTTTGTATTTAAAACTACCTGTAATATTATAAAAAAAAAACACATTAGCAAATCATTCACTGTTTCTTAATAGGAGTAAACCTTATTCAACCTATAATATTTCAAGTGTTTTATCAATCTAATTACCACCTGCCTTTATAATAGATTCAGTGTTAACTCAGTATATACTTTCACTTCAATATTGTGGTCATAAGTTCATAAGTTTGTCAATTTTTGTCATTGTCGTCTATAATGGTATATGGGTGAGGACTTTGCAATTAACAAGTATTTTATTAATTTGCAGAGAAACGTGCCTCCAGAAAAGAAAGCTAAACTTGAAAGTAAGACTGATGACAAAGAAAAAACATGGGTTTTGTCAAGCAATAGGCAAGTGAGACTTAATGAATTCAAAGGTAAAATGTTTGTAGATATCAGAGAATTCTATGCCAAAGACGGTAACTACTTGCCAGGAAGAAAAGGTATAAGTTTAACCCCAGAACAATGGAGAAAATTGCTGTCTTTGGGTGATGAAATAACTGAAGCGCTCAGTGCTCGTTGTTAAGTTTTCTCCGCTTAATTTTTGTCAAAAATGTTTAAGAGTTTATTAATGTTAATAAACTATTAAATTCTCTCATCACAGTATTAAAAATGGTTGGTTATTTTTATGTAATTCCTAAGGAAACTAAATAACAATACTTAGTTTAATGCCTAGTGAACCCAAATCATAATTGATTTATTATAAGAAGCAGCAGAAGAAAAATCATATTCTTATTGTTATAATTATGTAACTGTATTGCAGACTAGACTTAAAAATATAGAAACTAAAGGAAATGAAGCTTCACACAAGTATAGTGTCTTTATTTTGAGATATCTAGGATGAACAGTAATAGTTATTTGAACTTTTTCACATAGACTACTTTTTTTTTTTTTTGCTTAATTCATCGTATTTTTTGCCTCATCATCGTATCTGTGCCATTCTACCCACAAACTGCAGAACAACTACTTTCAGTAGCAGTAGAACTTACATAAAGTTTGTCCATTTGTTCCATTTATGCCACAAATCAGTAATGAATTAGTTAATGTGTTCCGGTTTGAAAACTGTGGTTGTCAGTGATATTACAGGCACGTGAGACATACTAGTTACGGGCGAATACGGTGCGACTTGGCTCTTGTTCTTGGTAAACACCAGGTGAGCTCGTTGATCTGCTCGTTCCGTAACTTACGTAAAATACTTTTTCTGGTACTGGTCTAAGTGAGCGTCCCTAAGGTTGCAGTGGATTCCATCACATGTTGGAAACACATGTAAATGACAGTTGAATGTTTGCTTGAGAGGCAATATTAAAAGAGTGGAAGTATATGTAAAACCAGACTTCAGATTTTAAACAAAATATAAGGAAATAATAAAATGAAATGGAGGGAATATTTTGATATTGCCTCTAGGGAGAGCATCTGATACCTGGCCGTGCACTGAACCCTCTCAATCCCATGGACATAGGATATGTTGGTTTACTCACGATGTTTTCAGTCACCGTTTTGAGAACTTTGTATTGCACACAAATTTTCCAGTGAACAACTCATTCCTGCGTGTCAGGATTCAGGCCGGTGACCTCTGGATTGAAACTGGGTCTGTACCTCTGAGTCATATGTTCTCATGTACATCAAGTACATTTCATGGACGAAAACAAAAAAATACTTATTCAAATCAAGGTGCTGCATTACAAATAAATAAAATCTGGCAAACTTTGTTACAGATATTTATTTTCCTTGAAAGTTAAATACAATAATGTAAATAGAGTTTTATTTAATCACAACTACACAGTTTGTATGACATTGATCCGACTTTAGTTAGAATCTGAGCATTCACAAACAATCGTTTGAGTTAACCTATTCTCAATTTGATTTATAAACTAGAAATGCATATTCAGCATATTGTGAGGTGGTCAATAGCTTACTGTGTGTGTTATGAGTTTGAAAGAATGAAGTATGATTTTTATTGTATCAGTATTGTTGACAATAGAATAAGTCTGAAACAGTCAACTTTTTAAAGCACCTATATAAAGAGGCTCGCTTTGCTTACGATTGTTGAAATATGCTTGTTTTGAATATATATGAGTGCTAAAACATTTATACATACAAATTTTGTAAGTAAATAGTTATAAATAGCAAATTGGCTAGTGTACCTTCTATTGGTCTGCAACAGAAATGTAAAACATTTTTCTTTTACTACTCACAGGTTTTCGTGTTAGTTCTATCCATCTAACGTTATGTGGCTATCTCATAGTTGCACTACGCAAAGCCTATATTGGGACCTGACTCTCAAGTAAGGATACCAACAACCGTTATTAGGCATATTTTCAACTTGAGGGTGATAAGCTGGGCACCACGCTATGATTTCCTTCACCTGAAGCTCGAGCACATTGCAGGGTCAAACTCACGACCCACAGATCGTAAACCGACGTCACTACCAACGGCCGTCATCGCTTCAAGGTCATACAGTAAATTAAGAATTTATGTAATACGCTTCAAGGTCATACAGTAAATTAAGAATTTTTGTAATAGGTACTTATTCGATCGGAAACAGTTTGAAATTGTGTTAACAAAACAATCGTATAGATTTGACGAATTTGATACAGTGATAAAAAGTAGTACAGAATAGTTACAAACTAAAAAATATTTTATCTAAAAATACATTAAACCGGCTTACCATTAAAACCCAACAAATTCATATAAAATTATTTGGTATGAGATTACACGTAAAATAAAAACACTTACATATAGGGCAAAATAAAACCTAACTACATTTGACTAGTGTTACTAGTAACAATTTGGTTTACCTGCACTGTATCTACACTAATTTTTTCACGACCTTGTCTTATGCTATGCGGTATCCTCTGGCAATAACAAAAGGAATACTTAAGGGAACGCCAAAGTAATTCCAGTCACCCTGAGGTATAAAATTATAATTTCTTGCCGGTAATTTTACCAACTTTCGTTTTCTTGAAATCGGAAAGAGATAATACGAGTGTATTACTTTGCGGCAGATAGGTTTAAAGTCAAAATACTTCTCTCACAACACTAACATTATTATAGATTGTATTTAATTATGATCAGTAGTACTGAAAAATAAATAGGTTAAATCGTTCTTATTCCAAACAAAAATGGTTTTCGTTCGAAACGTCTGATTAGCTTCTTTCTAGGGTTTTTAGAAAGGTTCTACGCTATTCATTTTAGACAGATTCGAGTCATTTATAGGTGTTTTTTTTTCTATTCTTCTTGGGCAGTTTCTGAATTTTAAGGCCATAGACAAAAACATTGCTAGTAAATTTAGGCCCTTGTCAATGGTTTCGTTTGTAATGCGGTGTAGAATCAAAATAAACATTTTAAACAAAATTTTTCCAATAAAACGCATTCTGTTAACTTTTATATTGTTGCTTTTGGTTCCTTTTGAACTATATTTATAGTTCCAAATTTCCCCACGTTGGCAACAATTCACCGTTTATTTATTATCAATTATCTCTTTAGCTTACGGTCATTCATTAAATTGATTAGTTTTCATGGCAACTCATATATAAATATATTCTTTATATATTTTAGGTTTTAACATTCGAACAATACCTACATTACAACTATAACATCTACTTACTGAAAGTCATTACATTTCTCCAGAGTTAGTTATCCGCTGGAACAATTCCACTTATATATACATAAAGAATGGAATGATAAACATCAATGTGACGCATCTAACACGTATATCTACACTTTCTTCAGATCTATTTCATACTATACTCCAAGATAATCTTATCAATTATATACCTAATTTTCCTTTTGTTTGATATGGAAACAATTGATATTAAAATGTTGACACATTTCCTGTACCTGTGAACAACAAATCAAGTATTTTATTAAAGCATCGTTTCGTAGTTAGTACTAAAATAAACTACGTATTTTAAAAAGCTATTGTGTGGGGTTCCGCAAGGCATTATTTGCCTTGGTAAAATTTAATAATATTCAAGAGAAAAACATTTGAGAGAAATTGATACAAATGTGACGAAAAGAAGGAAATAGAAATATTAAAGAAAAGACGGGTGGACTGCGAGTGTGGAGCACAGCGCTGGCTACAGAGAATGGAGGAAAAAAGAAATCCCTATCTCACCTAGTTTAGAGCACATTTCTACCGATGAATGTTGGAAACTCTGAATTTGGTGACAAAAGCTATTTGTCCTTAATAAAAGAACAATTTAGTGCAGTCGTATATGTGAGTGACACAGCTGGATATGGCTTGCCACAGCGAGGCTTATGTGAGTGCACTCGTGAATAATAACATGTCATGTGGCTGCTAGTGTAAGGTGTTTCACAGGGCATCATTCACGGTCCATGTTTGTACCTATCATATGTTTATATTTAGTTAACCACTCACCACTTTAGTGCCGTAGTATATGTGAGCCACAGAGCTGGATATGGTGAGCGCGGTGAGCAGCATGACCTCAGTGAGCGCGCTCGCGCGCAGCACGAACACGCCGCTCAGTACCACGGCGTAAGGGAACACTAGACCATTGAAAGATTCGCATTGCGTATCGCTCATCTGCGACACGATGAGGCGGCACTGGAAAGAAAAATAAAAAAAGATGTCATCTGGTGTTATTTAAGATGTAACAACTAATAACAGCCAGTTCTTAACATTTAGTCAGTAGCAGTAGTACTTATGCCAAGTTCGACTGGGGATTTTCTGCCCTTTCCTGCCGTCAATCAGTAATGCATTTGCGTTACTGTGTTCCGGTTTGAAAGGTTCACTCCACCTTCAGGTCTCAGAGTTACGGGCGCAAACGATGCGACTTGGGTCTTGTCGTACCTAAGTAGGGGAGTACATAAGTCGTATTACTAGTTATGGGCAGAGGTTACAGGTGGACTTTCTGCTTAGTTTTTCCTTCTTTCTTCTCTCACATAAAAAAGTTTTACGGCCATAAATGATGTTGTTAGATGAACTTACGTTGATATTAGAGAAGATGGTTCCTGTGAGGACGTAGAAGAGACGAGGGCAGCGGTTGATAATATCGTTGGGGGAGAAGAGCGCCCACGTGGAACTCAGTGCGAAGAACATGAACAGCGGGACCAGCGGGCGGACCGCCTCCGTGAACGAACGCATCTTGCCGGTGCCGTCGCGGTATGATCTGGGAATAGCGCAATTGATTACTATCTATACAAATAAATAAAATTGGAGTGTCTGTTTGTAATATTAAAATAACCGCTTTTTACTAAGTGCATTAGGATGTATACACGGTAAATATACCAAAACATATTTTTTTACAATTTTTGTCTGTCTGTTTGTTCCGGCTAATCTCCGAAACGGCTGGACCGATTTTGACGGGACTTTCACTGGCAGCCGCTGTAACAAGGAGTAACATAGGCTACTCTTCCGAGGGGTAAAATAGGGGTTCGTGATAAAACCGAATTCCACGCGGACGAAGTCGCAGGCAACAGCTAGTTATTAATAAAAAAACTATGAATTCCACAAGTACTCACTTGTATATGTTCCACAGTATGACAGTCTGGCTGGTGATCATCGCTGAGAAGTAAAGCACGAACTCGAAGAGTATCCCGGGGGTGACGCCGCCGGGTAGGGTCACGTGCCACGCCTTAGGGCCGATCACCGACGTCATCAGAAGGAGAATGCACGAGCCCTTACGAGGAAAATGACAATATTTATGACTCTTCTTTTTTCCTTTTGTACCTACTTTGTTCTACAAATTGTGATTATTTTACTATAAGACACATTTAGCAAGTAATCTTGCTTTGTGTTGTATTTATGTTAATTAAATGATTAATTTTAAATTGTGTTAAGAGACCGCCGGCGCCGGACCTTGTCCGTGTCGTCAACAGTTAAGATTTTATAATTATTTTATTTTTATTGTTTTATATCAAATAAAACCATCCCCTTTTTCAGCACAGGGCGCATAGGGACTTAAGTTTTTGTGTGCTGTTTTTAATGCTTTTTCTTGTAATATTTGTTCCTGTGTGTGCTGAAATAAATGTGGA
Organism: Chesias legatella; assembly: GCA_947359385.1. Classification (NCBI taxonomy): domain Eukaryota; kingdom Metazoa; phylum Arthropoda; class Insecta; order Lepidoptera; family Geometridae; genus Chesias; species Chesias legatella. Next base: position 6,601,271 of record OX375774.1, on the reverse strand, counting down.
ATAAATATGGATTACTTAAGATAATTTCCTTTAAAAAGTACGTAAGTAATGCAATATTTGGCTGTACAATTATCGTTTCAAATATATATAAAGCTTCTTTTCCACTTTTAAGGAGAGCCAATCAGACTGAAAATATATATGAGTGGAGTGTGAGGATGCGAGATACTTACAATCATTGTGAAATCGTATCCCCAGGGCAGGAACATGGTTCCCGTGTTGTATTTCTCCCAGTGAGTCAGGTAGAAGTTTAAAAATATATTCCATACTACGAAGAAAAATCGAAGCGGGCTCAACTCATCCCTGTGGGAGAATATATAATTCAGTATATAAATATCGTATATATATGGGAACCAGACAAGTGATATAATACTTATATAGTTTTTGTAAATAAAACATATAATACATTTTAAAACCCAGACACAGAACAAACTATGTTCGTTGGCAAAGGGCTGGCCTATGGACGATTTCTCGAACGGGGACCGCGAGTAGGCGAATGTGGGGTAGGGCGGCACCCCCCGGCCAGACAGACAGCGGACGCGGAGAACTGAAGACCGGGCTCAGTGGTACTTACTTGGAGGGGCCTGTGCCCCGCACTGGTCTATACCAACATGACTGGCTGCTTATATAAATATTATTCATCTAAATCTTACTGGCATTATAGCTCAGTTGATAGTAACTCTGCCCTCTGCGCTGTAGGTCGTGGGTTCGATTCCCACCCAGGACAAACATTTGTGTGACGAATAAGTATAGATGCTTGTTCTGTGTCTGGGTGTGAATATATGCATGTATTTACAAAAACAGAAGTATATAATGTATTCTATCAATTGTCTGGTTCCCGTAGTACAAGCTATGCTAAGTTGGGGCTGGATGGCGCTGTGTGAATTGTCCACCATTATTATTATTATTATTATCATTATATATTTGTCGACGTTTTACGACGGTTACGAACGAATATTATTATTATACGAAGGAATATTATTATGATTTTATTCTGAATAATGTGAAGCTCGGCTAATTTTGTTTTGGAAGAACTGCACTGCATATTTCAATTAGAATATCTATGCTGTTGTTACCTTCCAAACATGCTGTACAGGCATGTCGGTATGAGAACAGCCGAGTAGGAGTCCAGTCCGTGGTCAAACAGTTCGCCCAACGGACCGCTGGTACCAGTGCGTCTCGCCTGCTTGCCGTCGATTCCGTCTGTAACGTTTTGTTGATCTACGTCACTTCGAAGCTACACATTTGACTCACAGCTCAGTTGGTAGTAACCCTGCCTTCTGCGCTGCAGGTCGTGGGTTCGATTCCCACCCAGGATAAACATTTATGTGACATTTGTAACATTGATGTTTGTTCTGTGTCTGGGTGTTAATATTTATAATATGTACATATTATAATATGTATTATATGTATGTATTTACGAAATAAAAGTATATAAGTATAATTATATCAGGTGTCTGGTTCCCATGATACAAGCTATGCTTACTTTGGGGCTAGATGGCGCTGTGTGAAATGTCCACCAATATTTGTTTATTTATTTATTTTTGTTCTAAATTCAATCCTTAGTAAAAGCTGAATTATAAATATGCGACTTTGTTAAGGAAATAACGATTATCTATATCTATTTATATATATATATATATATTATTATTATTATTATTATTATTTTTTCTTTATAATTATCCTGACTTTTTTTACACAAAGTTACTTGTTTTTTATTGTAGTAAACAGTTCAAGTGTAATTATAGGTACTATTTATATTTAGTTACGCGCATCAGTCGATCGCTAACAAATCAGATCTGCTTACAATACCAGAAAGATCATAATCAGTCGTGAATGTAGATAAAAATTCAATTTACCCAAATAAATAAATAAACATTATTTTCGCTGGCCAATTCACCTGAAACGGCCCATTTTTGCGCGCGACTGTAACTGTGACTATTAATTATTACTTCTGAAATTAACGCGTCACATAAAAAAAAAACAATTTCAATAACATAAATTAACTTAAAAAAAAACTCCAAACCTATGCTCGATAGCTTTTAGAAAATATTTATACAATTTCTGCGCCATTTTAAAATAAAATTATGTAAATTGTAAATCTGTAGGTATCTGTGTATGTCACATCAAGGTCAAGTAAACGAGATCTATGTGCGACGGAAAACTAAAAGAACATTTCCGTATCTGAACAACACACGAAAAATTAAGTGTCGTACAATTATTTAAGACTAGCTGTTGCCCGCGACTTCGTCCGCGTGGAATTCGGTTTTATCACGCACCCCTATTTTACCCCTCGGAAAAGTAGCCTAAGTTACTTCTTGTTACATCAGCTATCTGCCGGTGAAAGTCCCGTCAAAATCGGTCCGGCCATTTCAGAGATTAGCCGGAACAAACAGACAGACAGACAAAAATTGTAAAAAATGTTGTTTTGGTATATGTAACGTGTATCCATATGCACTTAGTAAAAAGCGGTTATTTTAATATTACAAACTGACACTCCAATTTTATTTATTTGTATAGATATAGATGAGCTCATTTATTTATATGCAACGTGCACTAGATGTATATTTTTACTGGTTGACTTTGTACCCTTACGAAGCATGTTGAAATGGACAGTAGAGTGACGAGAATGGATATATAAATATGGTAAAAGAAAAGAAATAGGTTATGCTGAAATTTTCAAATGTCTGCGAGACAGAAAGTAAGTATATAAGGAGTTTTTAGTAAGTTCTAAGATAATGATGCATATCATAATAATAGTTTGAAAGGATAATACCAAAAAAAAATGTGATAAAAATTAAAAAAAAATGAACTATGAGAGTGAATGTGTGAATTATGAATGTTATGAGTGAAAATAACTAATAAACTGCTGACATAATAGAACCAGGATGCGATCGGTTTCACTATTATCAGACGACGCACAAAAATATTAAGATAACGAAGGGCACTAATACAATCAATATGGTCAAGTGGGTGTTTGGATGCATAGCGCAGTATTCAGTACATTGCGTATTTTCTAAAATATAAAAGTTCTAGTTACCTGAAAAACATAGGTAATAGTAAGTACGTGCACTGATTACACTAATTAAATATCTCAACCTCGGCCACGATGAAGCCTGTGAAGTGTAACTTCATTATGTTAGATTAATAACAAAGGTACCCAATTAAATAATAATAATAATAATAATATATCTTTATTTCGGACACGAGATCCAGTTTTTTTTTTTACATTAATAAACATTAAAATTTGTCCTGGCTGTCCGGTTATTGAGTTAATTACTGGAAGAAAGTTTTACTGAGTTATTCGTGAGAAAACAATGGCGGCGACCAGCTCACCACTTGTTACGTCTACGTTCTCGCGATAGTGTAACCTACAATGTGAAAAGTGGCCCACTGAGGCTCTGCCTACCCCTTCGCGGATAAAAACATGATTCTATGAATGTATGTATTAAAATGCCACATGCCTAGAGCTGCCATGATAACTAACAAGGAATCCTAATCAGCCGAGCGACAGATATCAGTAAATGGGTCCATGAGCCTCACTCGTCACTTATCTGTTATGTTACAAAACAAAGTAAATAATAATACATCACGAGATTCCCTGATTCTAAACAAATTTATTTTGTATCAGTATTACGTCTTTGCAATAACCTAGATTGATACTATAATAACGTTAAGATACTACGGGCAAAGGTAAAAACAAAAAGTTGAGAAATATAGCTTTTACAATCAGTCAGAACGAGCTGACGGCCAACCAGATGTTAGGTGGTAACCGCCGCCCACGGACAACAGCAATACGACTCAAGTCCTCTCCAACAAAGTACGAGATGACTCGAGTCGCATTGCGTTGCGTCCATCACCTCGAAACGGGGATGTTACGTCTCATGCGCCTGCAATTTCACCGGCACCCACTCCTTTCCACCGGAACACAGAAACACGAGTGCATTACATAATCCAGGGTATATGAACAATTCTTTCAAACCTACTCTAGAGCCAGCTATATAGCGTATATTTGACCGTGAGAAAAGCAGGAGTCTTTGAGGTGATGCCACAAAGTTTTAAAGTTACTTCTTGCGCTTTGTTAAACTGTTGACTAATTTGATTGGAAATTGCAGTATTTTTGAAAACGCGAATGCGTTACTTTTTGGTGGCAGAAATGGGCATGGCGGCAGTACTTCCCCGGACGAACTTGGCGTGAGTTCTACTGCTATAAAACAAAAATTAGGCATTTCATTTTTCATTTAAACGTCTTACCAAAGAATTTTAGTTATCCAAGGCATAAGTAAAACTTTCAATGTCACGGTAAGTAAGATGGCAGAGTCATGGTTATTGAGCAAAATTACATAGTTATCTACTTATATAATTTTACACAAACACTTAAACAGGTAGGTCACATCACACGCGTCTGCGAGTCGGCGGGGTCATGGATATGAACAGCAAAATTACCTTACGACGACAGACAACTTATATACAAATAAATAATAATGAATTTTCTGCAAGCAATTTCAAATAACAGCTTTTTACTAAATGAATAATAAATTCACTAAACATAACATATAGAAACAAGTGATCCGGAGCCCTTTCAGACCTTTTTACAACTTTATAGATATAAATATATATTACCGTATTCCATCAGTTGTTTGGTTCTCATAGTACAAACGATGTTTAGTTTGAGGCTGTGTTAAATGTCTACCAAAATTTATTTATTTAATTATGTCTGTGAATGTATATTCTACTCATACCAATGGGAAATTTTACTAAGCCTTCTTTCTTGTAACTTCATTTGTGTGGCTATTCGTGATCAGTTCGGAACTCATCCTCATTCAAAAGGTTCGGTATTTTCAGCCAAACTTCCTTAGTAAAGTGTAGGAGCGCCTAGAGGCCAAGCATTCCAAGCAACTAAGTCCTCCTTTTAGTGTGCTTAATGTTCATATCTCATCACAATATCATGGAATGGATAAACTGTTATGGCTCTGTCTCCTATTTTAGTTTAGAGAAACTGTGTTACGTTTTGGTACTGATTCTAATATGACCAATAAATGATTTATTTTTAACAATGCACATAATACTTTTATTTTAGTTCCCTAATGATCATCTCCATATTTTTAAACTAAGTAGATATTGACTATGATTTTTCAGTATATACTTATTTAATTATCTAATTACGAAAGCATTGTATGAAGCAGGTACATAATAACATTAAAGAAAGATCATGCTCACCTAAAGTGTATGCCACAAACAAGTTGACAGCGGACACTGCCCAGACCCAGGACGGTATGTAATCATTAGTGATGTTCTCCTCGGTTAAGGCATAGAATCCAAAATCATAGTAGGAGAACAACAGGAAATTAAGGACTGTGAGTATAAAACCAGTGAACGTTAGCAGGTTTGGTGCCACCCACATCGGGCAGAACTGAAATTGTAAAATTTATATTCTAAGCACATCACATACTATAAGTTGTTCTGGTTGTGGATCTAGGCAACTCTGAAGTTAGCTGTAAATTACCAAAATACATTGTTGTTTCTTTACATGTATCCTTCATGGTAAGAGGAAAATCTTTTGCAGCTATTTTCAGTTAATTGCCCACATCCATCGCAAGAACTTCAACTCAGTAAATTTATAAACAAATAAAGTATTTCAAGGTGGAACATCTTTTGTAATTATACACACATATAATTGTGCATCAAAACAGAAGATATAAGACACAAGTCAAATACATACTAGGCCATTAAGTGACTGAAAACAAATACTGCTTAAGGAAGAAAAGAGAAGCCATTTGTTTACTTTAATACAAACTTAACTTTTCATATTCCTTTTATGTTATTTAAGAATTCAATATGAAGGATAAAAATTTGTAATAAAATATTAATATTTCAATGTATCCACACATATTTGGTGAGCCAGTATAAAGTTGACGTGAAATTTGGCCGCTATGTGAAAAAATGTGCTGTGGGAAAAACCACTCATACATTGAATTCTGATATTATCATAAAGCAAGCTTACCTGAACGCACCAGTTCCAAAATGGATGCATGACATAGTTGCTGAGTATGCTGGTGTCCACTGAGTTATACTGGAAAGGAAAGATTACATAAGGTTTTTTTTCATTATTTTCTGTCTAAGTCTCCTGTTTTTTTTGTCTAGGGATATTAACATCATTTTTGTCCGCTATGTAATTTCAAGGAGCTGACTGGAGCTGGGTTACCTACAAGTACCAATGTACAAAACACATATATGAGTAATAATGTGCAAACCTTTGCACTGATACTGCATATTAAAATTAGGACTAGTATAACCATTTGCATCAACAATAAATGAAATGTTTGCATTAAGGGTATGGGAACAAATGAAATTACAAGCAAATAAGACTAATCTTTGTTTCGGAATAACATTAGGAATGTGCTCATCACTTGCCCTGACTATGTTTATGCAATGTGATACAGTGTGGTACATTACTTAGATATTTACAAAATAAAGAGGAACCATTGGTCTGCTGCTTTAACTACTACTTATAAAGTGCATCGGGAGAGATTGCAGGTGTAGGAGTATACACTCGGATAGCGAGACTCCATAAATTTTATAAAGGAGACAATATTTTTAGACAAAAATTATAACTGGGGATCTATTACTGACAACAGTAGTAGTTGTATTTATGTAGTAGTGTTCGAAAAAGGTATGTAATATAATAAAGTAATATAGTAGACTTTTTACACATACTTTGTATTTCTCGAATCCCCTCAATTTATCTTCCGACAGGAAACAAGCCATTTTGAAGTAATACTTCCTATCGCAGCGTATATTTAGAAGTTAGGCATCTTCAAAAATTATATTAATTCATATCACTGCATTGGGTGATACTCAATAGGCAGTCGCACTAAAAATCGAAATCACTAAATAACTATTTTACAAAAGATTAACTAAATCTTCACACGCGCACTCCCTCGCCAGGCTTATTGACTGACTTTAGGATTGGACTTGACTGTCTTGTCTACTGAAACTCGGTGTAGCCATCGCTCTCAGGAAAATTCCACAAACTTTTGTACTGATCTCCCATTGTTACCATATTATTTTAGTCTCTTGTCAAGCTAGTATATATTACACTATTCCAAGTTCAGCGCGCAGTACATAACCATTTTGTCTTAAAAGATAATTAGCAATCTCACTATTACACTACACTATATATCGCTGGAAATCTCATTGACAAAGCTAGCTACCATGGGTCGATGGCAGTAAAAATGTAAGAGTATTCATAGTCCTGTTTGGTTTTACGTGAAAATTTAATAAACGTAGTTACTATCAATGCATAACTAATAATTAATGAATGGTTCCTCTATTGTTAGATTAGTTCGGTTGTAACTACTACATGGCACAAGGTACAATTCATTATATATTAACGTTGTTTGACATATTTTTCGTACATACATTTGAAAGAATAAATTAATATTTTGACTTTAAATAATAAGGAGTCCTAGGGTCAGATGATATCGAACTCTCACACGTGTAAGAAACGAGAAACCAGAGATAAATTCTACTTTTTGTGTCATTAACTACACAAACATGTGGAAGCACTCACTCTACGAGAACACTGCTGAAACTGAAACATTGCCTGTTTTTTGAAATTGACATCAGTGTTCATGTCAAACATTGATGCCAAACCAACACTGACATAATATGTAGGGAGGTAGGTAGGGATGACAAGTGAGAGGTACACGGTAACTCCGAGATGTTACAATGCCGCTTTTACCCTACGTGGCTTTTAACTCGACCGATCCCACAAACCCAGTCGATTTTACAGTGCCTACGAACTTGGAATTCATGTTCATGCAGGCGTTAAGCAAACAGTTTTTAATTTTACTAATTTACACATCCAATTTATAGTAATAATAAGAATCGTTTATTCTCACGAATTGGAATTAAAATTGTGTATATTTTCAACTGAACGGAAAAGTTTGCTATTACACTCCAAAGTCAAAGGTCTCGTTTGACGTTTATCATGTTGAAGATCGCTTGCGAAGTTTGTCAGCTATAGAAGCGCGCATACGATTGCTGTGGAAAACAAGGAAATCCATATTATCTTCTTAGTTTGATGGCTTCAGAGGCTATGTTGAGCCTAACAGTCTGCCACATTATCTTACCAATTTGGCAAGAAACCTACGAGACTAGAAACATTGATGTGACTTTGGAAGCGGTCGATCAACCGCGCTGCCTCGCCGACTCGGGCATGCAGACCCATTTACGCAATACGAGATACTAAATGATACAGAAAGTACGAGCGTTGAGAAATCAAAATCAAAGAAACGAACAAGTGTGTCGTATATCGTAGAAGTCAATAAAGCCGGATCAATCGAAATATTTAAATACTCGATTTTTGTTTGTACCAAAGAGACTGGAAACACTATGTTGTTGATATGTTATTCGTTTATTTTCAAACGCATAAAGAGCAAACGCGTCAGTGTCACTCACATCACAGATGTCACATATTTTAAATAATAAAAACTCTAAAGTAGTAATTCCTACCATGTAAATAAAAACTCGCAATTTTTCCAAATCTGAAAAATGTATGCAGATGAATTTGGAGGTAGGTGCCTAGCATGTATTGTGCTATGTGGTCACTACTATCGTTTTTTCAATTCTTACATAGTACCTACATCAGTGAATCCGTCTGCTGTGATATGATAAGGCAGCTAACAAGGTAAAGTTTATTGAAAAATAAATTACAGTTACAGCCTTTCAGGTACCTTAGGTAGATAATCCTCTAAGGTGGTACTCTCTCGCTTCTCTCAATCTCTCGCTGCCTGCTGCCTACTCCACCCAACTAGGGATGCCCTTCAAAGTTGTTTTATTGATATATCGCATCTTAACAGTATCGCCTGTGTTACAGTAGGTATGCCGTATAATCGAATTTATATCAAAGCAAACGAGATATTTTTTTATTTTTAAGTACTTATAGTAATGTGGTGTAAGTACGTGTGTTTTAAGTATTGGTGGAAATTTCACACAGCGCCATCTAGCAATGTAAGCTAAGCAATCTAAGGGTAGCTTGTATCATGAGAACAAAACACGAACGGAACATTTTGTTTGAGAAATTAAACTTGTTATTAACAGAATCAATAAAGTCAAGATCGGTAGGTAATGGCCTCACAGCTCAGTTGGTAGTAACAATGCCATCTACACTGTAGGTCGTGGGTTCGATTCCCACCCAGGACAAACATTTGTGTGACGATTGATGTTGTTCTGTAGAATTCTAAATACTTAACTGATAGATACTGTTTTAATTAGTACATACTTACTTTTTCGGAATAATTACTGTCAAAATTCAACCATTACAACTCCTGTCTCCTAATCTATGTTCTATATGACACTATCACTAGCGGCCATTGGCAGACTGGTGGGCTCACATACCTTCTTGTAGCCATCAAACTAAGAAAAGAAGAAGAAGAAAAATAATATTATTGACGTTTCCAAACCATTTATTTATTATGGAAATAAAGTTTTTGACATTACCAAACGACCATGGAATAAGGAAACAGAAGTTTCGTCAATATAAAAATGTCTCACAGGACGTCATTATCTAAATCTAGGATAAAAGTGTGTAATAAATCGGTATTTCACCTTCAAGATAAAAACGCGGATCAGAATGAACTATCCAATGGTTTGATCAAATCTGTTAAACGGACTGGACAGCTGAGTTTGTGCAACAGAGGATTGGGCACAGGTAACAATCCAAGTTCTTATAAACAGCTTCCTTGTACTTAAAACTTATTTTACTAGTTTTACTTATGATACAATAATACTGGCACAAAATAATGAACCACAAAAAAGAAATAAACTTGATGTTAAACCACCTCTATCCATCTAAATTTTGATTTCATGTTACTTATATTATTATGACACAAAATAACAATGAACAACTATAACATTGAACATGATCAGTGCATTTCCCATGAACCATTTTTTTTTTTCATAAAATGTCTTGAATGTTATGAAGATTCACCTTCTAATGCTCCTTATAGTTCCAGAAAATGTTTGGAAGATAGATGAGTTAGTACTAGATGAGACCAAGGAGGTTGACTTCTCCCATTCCGCTGATAAAAACAGCTGGTGGAATAGTGAGCCCCTGAAGACCCTTGACCTAAGCTCCAATGTTATTAAGACTATATCACCCAATGTGAAGCTGTTGCATGAACTAGTCACTCTCAAGGTGAGTAGCATGTGACTTACTTTTTTAGCGGAATTGCAGATATAAATTATAATATACAATGTCACTGAATAATGCATCTGTATCACCAACCAGGAAAGCTACTTTTTTTCATGTTCTTGACATCTTTAACGGAGTGTGATATAATGAACAGTGGTATAGTTGATCTCATATAATAGTTGTCCTCACTAACCGTGGAATTAATTAGAAAGCCATTTTGACATGCATCATTGAAGAGATAAGTTATTACTGAATGTTGATGTTTTCAGCTGCATGACAATGCCATTACGAGTCTACCACCTGAGATAGGCGAGCTCAAGAACCTGTCTAACCTAAGTTTGGATCACAATAAACTGACAAATCTCCCAAGAGAGTTCTACAAGTTGACTGAACAGCGTTGGCTCAGTATCTCTTACAATGAGTTGGAGAAAATTGAGCCTGATTTTGGAGATCTGGTCATGCTGCATTTTTTGGTAAGAATGTAAGGTACATTAACTTTCACAGACATCAAAAATAAAAAATGTACAGATTTCAAGTGCAATTTGCAAATGGACATTTTTTACATTGGACTCCCATATAGTCAGAATCATTGGCAGGAGCTTGCTTCCGCAATAAAAAATAATGTTTGCTGATGAAAAGGGATTAGTAAGAATATTATGAATTTGATAATTAGCACACCTTAGAATGAAATATTGTAAATGTACTAATATGGATTGGGTTATCAATTCAGATTCAAGCCCATATAAACGCTTGTCAAGAGAAGTATGTATCATTGTGGGAACAGTTGTTTTTTTATGTGATTCAGTTATGGAATGAGCAAGATTCCACCAAGAATCCACTGTTAAGCAGTGACCTCTGCCCATAACCAAAGGGTTGTTACAAATATGAATAGAATATGGATTGTCCAATAAAGAATAAAAATTTGAATTTTATTTCATGTTGTAGGATCTATCTCACAACAAAATATCAGTGTTACCGCCAGGAATGGGATATCTGGTCAGACTGGTGGAACTAAACTTATCACACAACCAGCTCGAGGAACTCCCTCCAGATATTGTTAACTTACGAGGTAATTTTCTAATTAGGACAGAAGTTACATAGACTTTTACATGTTGCACGTATAATAATGACATCTATTTGTAATTGCATACAACATAACGCCCGTTTCCTGGAGGGTTAGGCAGATATCAAGGTTTTCCACATGCTACCATCCTAACATGCCTCTTTTGCTTCTTCAACTCTCATAACATTGTTTATGCATGCTTATCGATTTAGGTACACTTTACTGGCCTTTTTTCCAAAACATATAAGACCAAAATAAATAAAATAAAAATGATCTTAATTTTGCTAAGACTTGTGGGTAATTAGTTGGTATAAGAATTGTCCTGGCTGCCGGATATTAAGGAATGAATTACTGGAAGAAAGCGTTAGCCGAGTTAAGTGGCCCACTGACGCTCCTCTGCCTACCCCTCCGGGGATAAAGGCGTGAATCTATGTCACCAAATTTGGTCTGATTGAAATGCACCTACATTAATTATTTCAGACTTAAAAAAGCTAAATATAAGCAATAACAATTTGAAGAGGCTACCACCATTGGGGGAACTACGTAAAATGGAGTACATAGATGCAAATCATAACAATATTGAAGAGCTTCCCAACTTTTATGGATGCACTGCGTTGAAGGAAATATATCTCGCGAATAATTACATCAAGGTAAAGATAAGATTATAACAAGTAAATAGGTACCTGTGGCTTATCCGTTTTGTATATACCGTGTGCAATGATGAAAACTAAACAATTGTGAATTTTTATCATTCACTTAGTATAAAATTTAATCAACAAGATTTTATATGGTTTCAGTACTAATAAAAAGTGTGTAAATGAGATATGATGCTATATCATTAAATATTTATTGGGTTTATTTATTTCATTGGTGGGTGGGATAGCGTGGCCATTGTGGATTTCCATACCATGCTTTTTATCAGTAATATTAAAACAATTATGTATTTATAACAATGACTAAGGTTTAATGAAAGAAGAAGAAAGAAAGAAAGAAAATAACATTTATTTGTAACAAAATGAGGAATGCTTTAAAGACCTGGGTAATAAACATTTTCTCTCATGGGAAGTAGTGGCAATCAGGTCAGCCCCTAACTATATTCCCATGACAGTGACAATGAATAGAGAACCATTGTTTCTGTGGAGGCTTTACTTTTAAATGCATTAATAATAATTAAAAATTAAATAAATTAATTAATTAAAAAAGTAACATTTTTTTTTTGGGTTTTTAGTGACGGAATGTGCCCACCTGATGTTACCCCTTCATAACTTATTATAAATTATTATTCCTTATATTGTACATTTAATAAATAAGATCCTACTAATATTATAAACGTGAAAGTTTGTATGGATGTTTGTTACTCTTTCACGCTCAAACGGCTGAATGGATTTGGCTGAAATTTGGTACCAAGATAGCTTATATCCTGGATTAACACATAAGGCTACTTTGATCCCAGAAAAGTGCAGTGTTCCCGTTGGAAAATTCACCGCGGGTAACACTGCGGGGCGCAGCTAGTATGTTCATGTACCATGTGCCCCGTATATTATAATGTTACAGGAAATCACCGAAGATTTTTGTGAAGAAATGCAACACTTGAACATATTGAACATCAGAGACAACACACTGCAAGTGCTTCCAGAGAACATATCACTTCTAAAGAAACTGAAACGACTCGACCTTACCAATAATAGTTTGAATAAGTATGTGCATGTTTTTTTTTAAACTTAGCTATAAGTACGCGTGACCTTATGTCTTATGAATATTATTGACGTTTCCAAGCCATTTCTTTATGAATTCTATGGATATAAAGATTTTGACTTTAGCTTACTAACACCAGATGATCTGATGTCTGTGTCCACAAAATGTTGGTTCACATTTATATGACAATCTTGCAGGCTTCCGAGAAACCTCGGTCTTCTAACACAGCTGCAAAGCATCAGCATGGAAGGCAACAAGCTGTCGTTTGTGAGGCAGGACATCATCAGGGGTGGCTCCGACAGGATGATGAAGTTCCTACGAGACCGCATCACCGACGAGATCGTTATGGAGACCAAATGCTCCAACACCGAGTGGCCTGATAAGTAACTATTATTTATTTATTTATTTAAACACTTATCCGATTCTGAAAATTAAAACGAAGCTACATTACCCCTGAGCTCTTTAAGCTATTTTTTTACAAGCTTTTTATTTAATTTTCTTTATATCGACCCTTGACCGCCGACTTATCGTAAGCGACAATTTTACCCAGCATTCTATTTTGTGACATTTTAACTATAACGGACAAGGTGTTGTCGAGCTTTTTCGCCAAAATAATGATATTTTGAATATATAGCGAATGCAAAGTTTATCGTTAAAACGCCATTTTTTACACATTTTATTTTAATATATCACTTGCAACAAAGAATGCTATTTTAGTAAAATTGTCGCTTACGATAAGTCTGCGGTCAAGGCTCGATATATTTTCAATTATTTCAGTGGCTCTGATTTCATAACAGCTATATCAAAACAAAATTAAGTTGTTGAAAATGTGGCTATATTTAACTTTATGGTTCTTACTGTACACTTCTTATTATATATATATTTTATTAATGATTAATATGTTAGGTACACTCTGAAAAAGAGTCAAGCTCTGATGTTGCCCGGACGAGAGTTGGAGTCGCTACCCGACGAGTTGTTCAAGGCGGCCGCCGAAGCAGAAGTACACATAGTCGATTTATCCAAGAACAGACTGGCAACACTACCGATGGGGTAAGCGAACACGTCCCATACCAACCAGCTGAGGATATTTATTTATTTAAGTGATCTATAAAAGTAAATAAAATTGGAGTGTCTGTTTGTAATATTAAAATAACCGCTTTTAACTAAGTGCATATGGATGTATACACGGTACATATACCAAAACAATATTTTTTAAAATTTTTGTCTCTGTCTGTTTGTTCTGGCTAATCTCTGAAATGGCTGGACCGATTTTGACGGAACTTTCACTGGCAGATAGCTGATGTAACAAGGAGTAACTTAGGCTAGTTTTCCGAGGGGTAAAATAGGGGTGCGTGATAAAACCGAATTCCACGCGGACGAAGTTGCGGGCAACAGCTAGTAACAAATGAAATTAAAATGAAAATTGAAACAAGACAACAACTTCCATGTTCCAATTTCCATAGAAATTATAAAGACAATTCTTGGAAACGCCATTAAGTATTATTCAAAATATAAGGCCTTAAGTGGACGAGTACTCTTAATAAAACTGAAGCTAATTTGTTGCAGTGTTCGCCACACGAGGGAATTCCTAACTCAGCTGATACTAGCTTCAAACAGCATCGGGAGCGTGCCACCAGAAATAAGCGATTGTGTTCATTTACAATACATAGATTTAGGCAAAAACTGTCTGTCTGACTTGCCTGCGGAACTCGGCCATCTGAAGCATCTGAGGGAGCTTGTCATTTCGAATAATAAGTAAGTTTAAAACATTATTCTGAGTTTATAATGTTGCCCTAGTTCTAGATACCTAGAAGAGTTTTCCAAACATAATGTAAATCCATGTTTTGTTAATAATGCACTATGTTTATACGTATAAAATAATAATGATAATATTGGTGGACATTTCACACAGCGCCATCTAGCCCCAAAGTAAGCTAAGCATAGCTTGTATCATGGGAACCAGACAACTGAATACTTACATACTTTTTTTTGTAAATACATACACATCAACACCCCAGACACAGAACAGACATCTATGTTCGTCACACATATGTTTGTCCTGGGTGGGAATCCAACCCACGACCTACATCGCAGAAGGCAGGGTACCAAACTGAGCTGTGAGGCCAGTCGAAATGAGAGCGGTGCTCCGCTCCTCTCCCACCGCACCGTACCGGCCCGTGCATACCTCGCAACTTACTTTCAAATGTGCGTGTTTCCATTTGCAAGGTTCACGAAGATACCTCGTTGCGTGTACGATGTGGAAACTTTAGAGATCCTGCTGGCGGCCGATAACCAGATCGAGGAGATAAACGTGTCGTCGGACGCACTGGTGCGCCTGCGCCGGCTCGCCGTGCTCGACCTCTCCAACAACAACATCGCGACAGTGCCGCCCGAGCTCGGCAACTTCACGCAACTCAGGTAATACTGTACAATTAAGTATCTATTCCTAGCTTCCTACGCGTGTGAATACATTTCGGATAAACTTCTGAAAAGCGAATACCGTCGATCGATCTGAAATTTGGTATCATAACGTTTTTCGACCTCCTGATCACGAATATCCAAAAGGAAATTGGCGCAAACGCCATTTTGAATATGAAAAGGTATGCGGTATGCGCTTTTCAAAAGTACATCCTACTTTTCATTCTCTAAATACACTGTCGGAAGATTCAGCTTTCAGTACTTAATTATACATTCCTCAAATTTCGTCAACTTCTAAAAGTTTGGTTTCATGAAACTCCCCTAAAAGTTCCCCGGAGAATAAACCTGGCATATTCTAGCCACTTACTCTAGTTTTACTAGTTTTACATTGTTTCAGAACTTTGGAGATAATGGGCAACTGCTTCCGGCAGCCGCGGCACGCTGTCCTCGCTAAAGGCACAGCGAGCATACTGTCTTACTTGCGAGACCGCATTCCCAACAATTAGTCTTAAGGCTTGCCTTAGTTAAGTGAGTGTAGCTAGAATCGTACCACAAACGGCTTTCAAGAAAATAATGGTTTGATCAACAGCTGCATTATTCAGCTGCCTGAAGAGTTAATTTCATAATTTAACTCTTTTAAACTTCATAATGAAAAGAAAACACTAAATTTAGTTTGACAGTTTCTTGAAACTGAACCTTCATGTATTTTATTTTGTTGGTAACATAATCACAACCATTGTTAAAGTCAAAATAATAACAGAAAGTCTGAAAAATCTGACGTCATTTTTCTTCTTGCTTGAGGAAATTTAGCGGTGTTCTAACTTTTTTTTATTTATATTTATTCTAAATAATTATTTATTGCATGTACGATTCTTGTTACAATCGCTCGCTCGCCTAAAAATTCATGCTAGTCTAAGCTCGTCAAACATATTTTTATAATGAAATCCAAAAATTTTGGTGTGCACCATGCACCATTGTCGCTATAAAATGGCCGAACTCAGTTCGTGCCTCCAAAAAGCATCCCGCCTTAATGTTTTTTTGCGTACTAATGAGTACCCACTATGTTATTTTACTTGTTATTATTGAAATGTTACGTTTACTTATTTACTAAGATATTTATTTGATTTGAATTTTTGTTGACATTAATTTTATAGTTGATTTGAGGCTACTGTTTGTAATATCCAATTATTATTGCATGATTTATTTTTTATTTGCGTATATTGTGATTCATTTCTTAAGATTGCAGTTATTTTGTTCATACATGAAATAGCGATGAAAAAAAAATTGTTTGGATGCCAAATATTCTAAGATGTATAAGGAATGTTGTACCTAATTTAAGATGACATTTTTATTATTGTCTGTTCATAGTCTCGGGACTTTATAAATGTGACTCCTATAACATTAATAGCAGTTTCCCTCACAACGGCTGAAAGTTGGCTTACATACCTACGTACCTACCCACGAGTAAATTCGGCTACCAACCGAAGCCGTGTGTGGGTACTAGTGACCTATAAAACTCGCCAGATTAAATATTTCGTGCTACAGAACTATCACTCTGACAGTGACATTTAATGGCTTTTTGTTTACTTTTAATTGAAATTGATAAAAACCAGAGTACGATGCGACAAATAACAACGCGACATGTCATTCGCTGAGCTATGTGGAGCGTGTAACTAAGGTCTGAACGATCCCGGGACCAATGGGAATGATACTCACTTTCACCTACCATCCCGTAACTTAAATTGTACCATATATGTAAAGCAGAATTGAATTCTAAGTCGATCAGCTTGAGAGAAGTAATATTAAAGGTTAGCATAAGAAAGGATTTTTTTTAAATTTCAAATATGTTTTAGGTTATAGCCTTTGCCTTTGTACTGAAATCACCAATATTAAAATCCTGGAGGATACTGTCAATAACCATATATCGCTAAAATTTGGAAACCGTATAGCGTTTCTGTCATAAATAATTGCAGTAGTTTTAATTTTGCTCACATTTCGGTGAAATGAACTGAAGTGTAATGGTAAAATTGCCCGAAATTTATGTATTTTTAATTAACTGGCAACTAAATTTTGCTAAAAATATTTAAAAAAAATACATCAATTACCTTCTTGATACCAAACACGGTATAAAAATCGCCTAAAACAGTGTTTTAGGGGCAGTTTTAGTTTCCAATAACTAAATGGCGCTGCTAATGTATCGCGAGTTCTCTGTTCGGCATAAACCACCAGTTATAATAATCCTATCTCTATATAAGATATTTTTTAATAAAAAAACCAAAGTATTGTTCTTGTACCTGACATTTCCTGTAAAATATACATATTATGATTGTCACGATTCACAGCTTTTGCGTGATTGAAAGTGCACAAATTATTGATCATATTTACAAAACGTAATCTATATTTACTAATACGAAATGAGTTGTAATGGAACTTATGAAATAAATTATTGTTTGCTATTTAATGTTGTTTTAATGGTTATGTTGATACGATTATTTCATGTATTCATTATTCATTATTATTATATATTCATTATTTCATGTGCATACTGAGGGCAATCCTTAATCCTCTAATTTTAAATTTAGTAAACAAGATCAGATGAGTACAAAAATGTTACAACTAGATTATATTTACTAGCCTAACAGCTCAGTTAGCAGTAACTCTGCCTTCTGCGCTGTAGGTCGTGGGTTCGATTCCCATCTGGGACAAACATTTGTGTGACGAACAGACGATTGTTCTGTGTCTGGGTGTTGATATGTATATGTAAGTAATAAAAAAAAAAAAAATAAGTATTATATCAGTTGTCTGGTTCCCATGATAGCTATTCTTAGCTTACTTTGGGGCTAGATTGTGCTGTGTGAAATTTTCACCAATATTTATTTATATTTCCAGGTCGCTAAAGCCTAGTTACCTACTTAGGGTCTTTTAACCGGATTCCTCAGTCCAGATTGAGTGTTCATAGGATTTACCCATCTTCTTCAAACGTTCGTAATATTATTTTGAAGTGTATTGGAGTTTACTTCTTAAGAATCGATTTTCATATCCCCCCGCGGTACGCAAATGAGATGGGGGAGCAAAAGTGAAGGTTGCCCCTCCGCGCAATATACCTTAGTATTCACGCATACCTACTGGCCACGTGTTTCAAGGAGTAAACTCCAGCGGCGCATCGGACCTGACACACCATATTTTTTATCAATATTCAAACATTACCGCTTGTGAAAAAACGAAGCTCCATATCTTCGCCTTTATTTACGTAGCCTAAGTAAGCAAACTATTTAGTTAAAAATAATTTTTTGAAAACAAATTTGACAATTGCTCAGATAATGTATGTTACTTCATAGGTATACATATTAAATGAGTACCTAATTATATAAATAGGTATTTACAAAACTAGTTTTGGGTAAGCATTCGTTTCATTCAAGGCTTGCCACAGATTGACACTGCATTTTTTGACAATATTTTTATAACATTTCAAAACAGGTTCTGTATTTAAAACCAGCAGTTTAAAGGTAGCCATGGACATTATATCGAGGCCTATACTAATTAATTACCTTAATAGTAGTCTCATTACTGAGGGAAATGAAAGTACAACAATAGATATTATTTTATGAGAAATTAGTAGAAAGTCGAACGTAAAAATAAGTAGAACCTCTAAATTTTATTTCGTAATTTGACTACATGAACCGTTAGGTAACCTATTAAGATACCTCTGGGCTATATGTAATCACTGTTATGCGTGTGTACGTATAAATGAATAACGGACTTGATGAAACTATAGATGTGGAAAGACGGACATGAGAAACTATAAGAGTTGCCTTATTAGTTAGTTTTCAGAACTAGAATGGCAGGTAGGTACGTGTAGGTTTAGACTTCGGCACATAGTGGTATACGAACTGGGTGGGAACTTGTACGTACTCTAGTCAGTACTGCAAACTCACTTATAACCTTAGGATATTTCATGTTTTTTTAACTAGACCTTATCTTCTCATTACCACTTTACTATGCAAATTCATCACATCGACAAGAGTTACGCATATTATGGAATAATCTAAAAATATGGAATAATAGCAAGTGTTCTTTCAAAAAACACTTGCTGTGGAAAAAACATTTTCATCGTGGATCTAAAATTTAATAGTATGGAGCATACGGCTTTGCCTGTGTTCAAACATGTACCTAGGTATCAACATACACCCGCCAGTTTGCACGAGGTACCAGTAGGCCCAACGCCAACCATAAGGAGAAATATTTACGTGCACTCATTTTCACGACTAGTCTTTGGGTCCTTGAAGTTACATACGTAAAAAGCGCAAAGCGTAACGGGAATCACTAATTGAAAGGTACGAGGTGAATATTTGCAAGCAACCTCTTTTGGTACCTATATATCATTTTAATGAAAATATATATATATTAATAAAATGTTTTGCACAGTCATTTAAGCACAAACGGCATTTGTGTCTTCCGGAAAGTTGAAACTTTTTTTTCAACAAATAGTTTTAGTTCGGTTTTCTTGAATATTTTGGTTCTTTGGACATAAACGAAATACATCTTCTTTCTTTTATTTTTTATTTTTTTTTATGTAATCCATTACGGAACGAGCCGACAAAATGTTTTTTTCGTTAAACCGTGAGATAAAAATAAATAACTACAGAAACCAGATAAAATGGTAGCTCCAACACTCATAACAGAAAACAAGCATAACATTGCTAATAGTACCAAAGATCCTTTTATCGTAGAATATTGTCTTCCAAATTAGTTATTATGAATTTTATTTATATACTGCATATTCTTAAATTTAACTTTTTTTTTTGATACTCAAGATTATGTAAAATTAATTGGAATTAATGGAAAAATTTGGAAAAAATACACACGGAAATGTGTAAATTAAATAACAAAATTTTCAAAAATATGTTATGGGTTAAAAGTTCTTCACTATTCATTCCCATTTCTTGACTTTTCCAAATTAGGTATGTTTTAAACAAAGTCTGAAGCAACATTTATATCCTTTCTTATGTTATATTATGTTAATATAATAAATTCTATGTCTGTATAAAACCATAACAAATAACACGAATTAATAAAAATTACTACTTAAAACTTGAGTAATAGTAAGCAATTTAAAAAGGGCAGCGTAGAAGCGCGAAAGATTTAGTATCTCCTGGATTGTGTGCAAAAATATATCTATTTTACATGTTATAGTTTGCAGCACCGTATCTGTCACTGTCGTTGGGTTGGATTGGATGAGGATGTGGAAATAGTGTTCTTTGAT
Source organism: Chesias legatella (assembly GCA_947359385.1). Classification (NCBI taxonomy): domain Eukaryota; kingdom Metazoa; phylum Arthropoda; class Insecta; order Lepidoptera; family Geometridae; genus Chesias; species Chesias legatella. The sequence goes on along the minus strand of OX375774.1, from coordinate 6,580,637 downwards.
GTGACGGAGGGGCCGTGTCGTGTCGGTCTGTCAAGATTAGTAGCTTTTTAATAGATTATTTTATCGATATTTTATCTTAGTTGGAAGCCGGTGCATGTGTTGTATGGCGGGCGGCCGTATTTAATGTAGTGGTGTTTACAGTGTTCTCTATTTCGCTGGATTATTCAACGAACACACTCGCTTTGTACCCGCTGAAATAAAATATAACCTGATCATACCTACATTTACAGTGGTATTACCAAGTACTTAGTGATTATTAACTTATACATAGTGAGTTTTCCACTGAATTTATGGCATTTGAATTAACTAGCACTTACGGGGAGTGACAATGGATTATAATTCCACGCTTGATCAATTTTGCGGTTCCAAATTTTGGGTGAGTATATTTTTACTATCTGTGTAGTTTTATGTAGTTTTTGGCCTTATTTGAAGACTGAATCTAGTTTGTGTCTCATCTCATCATGTTATCTACCTACCTTCCGCCTACAAAACCAGTTTTTTGTTATAATACTTATAAGTAAAGGTCAATGATTTTTTATTCTAAACATTGGATATCATACTAGATTTGATGACCTTGATTCCAGATCATGTCTTATATACACATTCAATAACCTATCATTATATTGAGCTTTATTTATCATACTTACTATAAAAGGTAAATGAGAAAGAACTAGTTTCAAAGGCCTAAAAATACCATTTGAATAAATTGTTATTCAATTATAACATTGGTTTCCTTCTTCAAAAACCATAGTTGCTTTTATTTATATGGAATTTGTGTCTGTAAGAATATGTACATGGCTCATTCATATTTTATCAATATGAGAAGTTATCCTATGTGTTATCGGTGACTTTTTTTATAGATCTTTTTAAAGCTCTTCAACTTGACTATAGAAAGCATTCAAATATATCTCTATACAGGGTTACAGGAAAAGTCGTGCTAGATCCGTTAAGGGCGTGGAGTACCCATCATTTCTGACTTATTTCACTATGAAACACCCTACCCTAAACTTAACCCTTTTCGAGATATTCGACTTTTAATTTTTTATTGAATAATGCCGATTTTTAGGCTACGAAATTTATTTTTGTTTATTTTGTGTATCTTATTATTATTATTATTGCATTTTTACATGTGTAATAAGATGCTTTAGGACATCAATCATTAAAATAGTGCATAAGTTAATTGAATAGACCGTAGTAGACAAGTGAAAGTAAAAAAATAAAAAATATATTAGCAAGCTTATTCTAAAAAAAATATTATGACACTTGTTCGGCAGATATTTTTTAAAATATCTACGTTTCATCAGCTATCTAACGAGGTCTAACAATCTAGGGTTTGTATTACATTTCGTGGAAAAAAGTAGTTGGGACGCTCCAGGTAGCAGTTCTAACGGTCCTGCGCCTATTTTCCTTCAAGTTAAGACGCACCGAGAGAGCGAGACAAGTGACGATTTATGTAGGTGCGAATGAAAGAAAAAGTGTAGAGACCGGTTAGAGCTGGGAATACAACAGGTTTTGTTTTGGTTGTCAGTCTGCTTTTGTGCTTCGTACATAGTAGATGTGATATCGTTTTGCTCTTTTTCTCGACTTGGCTGTGATTCTGGACTATTTCTTCTGATTTGTGACTACTGTGCTTGTTAACCGGACTCTGATTTGTACCTGTGATACTGTGATATATGTGTTGAAGATGACGTCCTACACACCTGAGGAATATGCTGATATGCTTATTTGTTACGGATACTGCGATTGTGTGTCTGCGCAAGCTCGTAACGAATACATAACTCGCTACCCCGGTCGTCGAGTGCCGGATGTGGCCTGTTTTGACAGAGTTTATCGAAGACTTAAAGAAACTGGCTCTGTTTTGAGACGAAATACAGACATGGGAAGACCACGAATTGACGACGAAGAACAGGACAATGAGATAGTGCAACGCTTTCGAGCGGATCCGACTACTTCCACTAATATTGTTGCCCGTGATCTGGGACTTTCGCAATGGAGAGTGTGGTTTACAGTGCATACTGCTGGCCTATACCCGTACCATTACACGCCGGTACACGTTATTGAAGAAGGAGACCCCGCGAGAAGATTGGACTTTTGCAGATTTATGCTAAATGCTGACGTAGAAGACCCAGATTTTCTAAGAAATATCTTGTGGACGGATGAGTCCAAATTTGATAAAGATGGCATAACCAACTATCACAACGTCCATTACTGGGCCCCAAAAGAACTAAGGAATCCCAATAAGAAAAGAGTGAAAGGGTCCCAACGAAGATTCAGCGTGAATGTGTGGATGGGCATTATCTCTAATCATTTGATTGGACCTTACTTTCTCCCGGATAATCTAAATGGGGAAAGCTACGAAAATTTCCTGAGAGCAGACTTGAGTGATTTGCTGGATGATCTGCCACTCAACCTGATCAGGGACATGTGGTTCCAACACGATGGCTGCCCTGCCCATTTCAGGAGAAGTGTCAGAGACTGGCTGGACACAAATTATCCAAACAAATGGATAGGACGAGGTGGGCCGTTGCCATGGCCAGCAAGAAGTCCGGACCTAACTCCCATGGATTTTCATGTATGGGGGTGCATGAAAAGTCTTGTGTACAGCGAGCCGAATCCAGTTTTGTCTGTGGAAGACTTAAGAGAAAGGATTGTGGATGCAGCAAATAAAATGAGGACCACGTTGACCACTGGAGTAGTGAAGACTGGTCTCCGTAGAAGGATGCGACAATGTTTCAGAAATAGAGGCGGCCATGTTGAACATGAACTGTAGAATAAGAAAAAGTTGTGTGAAAACCTTTAATAAATGACATTTCATGCATACCTAATGTTTTATTTTACTTTTTACTAATTTTTTTCCAATGCATTTGAATAAAACCCTAGATTATTATACCTCGTTAGATAGCTGATGAAACGTAGATATTTTAAAAAATATCTGCCGAACAAGTGTCATAATATTTTTTTTAGATATCCCTTAGAGAAAAATAAGCTTGCTAATATATTTTTTATTTTTTTACTTTCACTTGTCTACTACGGTCTATTCAATTAACTTATGCACTATTTTAATGATTGATGTCCTAAAGCATCTTATTACACATGTAAAAATGCAATAATAATAATAATAAGATACACAAAATAAACAAAAATAAATTTCGTAGCCTAAAAATCGGCATTATTCAATAAAAAATTAAAAGTCGAATATCTCGAAAAGGGTTAAGTTTAGGGTAGGGTGTTTCATAGTGAAATAAGTCAGAAATGATGGGTACTCCACGCCCTTAACGGATCTAGCACGACTTTTCCTGTAACCCTGTATAATAGAGCAGCATTTGTAAGAAACAAATTCAATCACCAAAAATCAATTATTTCTCTACTTACCTTGGAAATTTGGTCTTCATGAAAAGCCTTTTTATTATATATATAGCATAATAATAAACATATACATATACTCCAATGGTCCATTCAAAGTATAGGTGAAATAATTATTGAAATTAGATGAGAGAGATTACCTCCTACAAACAAGCAAACTTTACCTCCTTATAATAGTAGTGTGGATGAACTACCAGTAGACAGAAAATAGCTTTATTTCCATATTTTGGGGGGCCCATGTTGCTCGCGTTTATAGGTGAATACCCTTTGTATCCCTACATATGTCCCCTAGGTGATGCGAAAGGAGCGCATACTTTGGTCTTGACTTGAGAGAGGACTTGACTTGCATTGCTGTTGTCTATTAGGATTAGGATAGTCAGATGGGCTCGTTCTGACACTTATATCCCATAAAAAAAACTTTAATAAATAGCTTGGAACCATCACTCAGGCAACTTAATAGTTACAAGATCACAAAAAGTACACATATAAAAAATAATATTAATAGATTATTACATCATCATTGTCATCATCTTCATTTGAAAATTACTGAATTATTCATAAAACCACAATGTTGTAAATTAGAATGACTCAGAACCAATAATAATCCTAAACACAAATTAGGTATAAAAGTTAATTTAACATCCTGTGAAACATCTTGGACCTTCAAAATTTTCATACATATCTAAAGTTAATAATTAATATGCACAGGGTAAAAAAAAACAATTTCATTGGCAATAAACGAGAAAGATTCCTCATTATTTCACTTTAAAAACTGAAATATTAAACTGATTTTGATGAAATTTCTGTGAAAATCTTCAAAAAATTATTTCCCTAAAAAGAAAACCAATTCAGTTTATTAATGTCAAAGATCTTGGTAACAAACACAAAAATCAATACAACCGAATTGAGAACCTCATGCATTATCTGAAGTTGGGTAAAAAGCCAGATGGAGAATTTTGTGTTGTTTTTGAATATTTGAATTGGCTACTTTGAATAACGTTCAAAAGATACATCACTTTAAAGTTAGGAGTATTATATAATAGTGTGGGCTTCGTAATCAAAACGGCTAAATGCTAATAGCTCTTGCTTATTGCTTTATATAAATTAAATTAATAAAATGTTTTAATACTCTTTTATAGAATTAACTTCATGTTAATTTTAGTTTATTTTATTTGTGAGTAATAAATTTTAGTTTTCTATTAAGTTCTTAATGTTAAATATATTATAGATATAACTTTCTATGTTTATAAAAGTAATTAAAATATAGTAGCTATTTAAAATCTATGTTATAAAACACATCTAGGTTATTAGATTATTCTTTATTAGGCTCTTATTAGGTTGGGGCCCTGAGCTCATGCACTAAGTGCCCTTATGCTAAAGATATGGTTATCATTAGATACCTACTTCATGTAAAAATGTGCCAAATGATACTGAAGATGAGATACAAGAGATAGTAAATTGACAATGTATGTGTCTGTTATAAGACATTTATCCCAAGAGTAACTTTTGTTTTATAAACTAGCTTCTAACTTACTTGTGGCTTCTTCGTACGTACCAAGATAAAAGTAACCAACATGCGTTGTTCTAGGTCATGATATCCAGATAATAATAATTTATATAATTTCTCTTAGGACTCCACCCCAATTATTATTATGAACTAAATTCGAGCCAGGATTTGTTCTGTCAAAGTTGGTATAAAACTAATTAACTGATAAATTGGAAGTTTTGAACATGGGTGAATGGTGGAATTTCATAACTGAGGATTTTTATCCCATTACCATGCTTTTTAAGCTGTGGGCTAGTAAGCTGGTTATAATGAACATAATATAATCCAATCCACATGATTTGACTGTCGCTATTCACGTACTTAAAAACGATGTCAAGGGCAAATCCCTCCTCTAAAGTTACGCCGTACCTAATTACTGAGTTCTGCATTCTCGATATTATTTTTAAAACTCGGATTTTAGAAACGGGATATTATCTATATCATTTATAAATGAACCATATAAACGAAATATTTGTTTTTAACTTCCATTTATTGTGAAGTTTTCTAATTTTTTCATTTTTTTTTCGATTTATAAAGATCTACCTATAGTTGTCCTTTTGATAACCCAATGTTTTAAAATGTTCTTCTAGACATAAACTTTTTGGATTTTGAATTGCAAATTTTCTTTACTCTAGAATCTAGAGTAGATGATATTCCTTTTTTATCACTAGCTACTATTTGTACTCTCAAAGTTTTGCCTTAAAACTTCTAAATTTCATTATTTCCATTATTTTGCATTATGTAAAAAAAATAGAACTTATATAGAAATATATTCGTAACTAGCTGTGCCCGCGACTTCGTTCGCGTGGAATAGTGACTTTTCGGGCAGCATATTTTGAATAACTGAATCCTTATGGCAGCGGCGCGGCTCTCAGCGCGCTTTATATAGCCACGGACGCTCAGGCGCGAGGCGTGTAGTACGTACTCTGTACGTTAAAAATGTTCGCCGTGATTCTTTAAATTGACATAACTTTTTTATTTATGAACCGATTGACATGAAATAAACACTAAATGTTAAGTGAAGCTTACTACAATATATTAGTGAAAACCGTATCTAAATCGAATAAGCCGTTTCTGATATTAGCGTGCACAAACACACAGACAAACAGACAAAAAAAAATTAATTATAATTTCGGGTTCGGCATCGATATAATAACAACCCCAGCTACTTTTTTTTATATATTTCCATTGTACAGACACCACTTTTCTACAATTTTATTATATGTATAGATAAGCGGCTCGTCTCGGCTTCGCATGAGTAGCAAGCAAGCACTTTGTATTAAGGGACAGGCAACTTTTCTACACTAATCTTACAAAGATGTACCCTAATACTAACGAAACTACTCATGCGATTTTAACGATTCTTTCACCATAATTAGAATGGCCTTTCTGGGTAGACATAAGCTGTATATAATACCGTTAAAATAAAAGGGTTTTCTTCGTCACCAATTTTGCAAAGTCGAGCGATGCATTACTTACGAACGCTGCATTAACTGTAAGAGATATATGAATGCTTTCTGTAGAAAACATTTAGAGCTTAAAACGGGCTATAAAAATGCTCTCGGCGACATTTATCTATATGTTGAGGCTGATTCGCAAATTGATAAAATATGACTGAACCACATAGCTACTATTATTATTCAAACTGGATACCACGCGGAAGAAGCCGCAGGAAAAGCTAGTATATTGTATCCAAAAATCATCCTTGCTGTTAATGGGTATTTTAAGTGAAACCTTAGCAAAATATATACACAACTAGCAATAAGTACAGAATAGAAATAAAGTTTTGACTTTGTTCTTGAAATTATAATATATCCATCTCATTTAAAGCCTTATGGTTCTTCTTCTCTATCACAGTTTCCATCTTATTCACTGAATTAGGATTATTGGACATAGTATTGCATTTCAGTTAGATCAAGAAATAACTTTAGGAACGAACTTTGAATGTTCTGTTGTTTAAGAACACCATTGAAGCAATGCTAGCGATAAATAACCTGGAACTAATATATTTTTTCCAGAATACATCGCTCTCATGGAACACCACCAATCCAGTACTTACAGAATGTTTCCAAAAGACTGTTATGGTATGGGTGCCATGTGCGTACCTGTGGTTGTTCGCGTTTCTTGAAGCGTACTACATACTGAACAGCAAAGAACGGAACATACCATGGAATCCACTGAACATTACCAAGTTGGTCGTCACCTGTTTGCTAATAGTGCTCAAATTCGTCGATCTCGGAGTGACAGTTCACACGTCCTCGAAAGGGGAACAGGATGTCTACAACGTGGATTACTTCTGCCCTATTATAAAGATCGCGACATTTGTAAGTATATTTTCCATGACCCGTGCCACCTATGAGTTTTTCGATTGAAAGATTTATGTGCGCAATTCCATGTTATCAAAACGGTGAAGGAAAACATCGTGAGGAAACCGACAGAATTAAAAATTCGAAGACATTTATCAAGTGCACGAAAGGAGCCTCTTTGAGGCGCACTTAAAATCCTTTCACCTCACTGGTTCGATGGAACCAGTGACTCGAATAGAATAGAATGACCGTTTTATAAATTTATAATCTGTGTAATAGTTTGTGATGATCTTCCTTTGTACACGCTATCCACCCCTGCCGAGTGTCCCCACACTCGGCAGGGGTGCCGAGTTAAAGGTTTTGCTATATTTGTTTACACGTAAAATTGGCCAACTTATCTAAGCTCAGGATAGGACTGCATATTATATAAAATATATCTTTGGTTCTAATGATTGGTGACGTAGGGAAAATGTACGCGCAGTTTAGGCTAGCGTGATTCATTATTGCATAATGTAGATTGTTAATTTTTATTACTCAGCCACTTTAAATTGTCAGATAAGGAAATATAAAATTCCCACACTGATATGAGAAAAAGATTATTATCAGGTATTTAGATAAACAATAATCATATAATTATTATTATTATTTATCTTATTGCCTAAAATGTGTATTGTAACAGTAATAAAGTAATTTTAAACAAATTACAAAATATTGTGAAATACTTGGTGTGATTGATGAAAGATCTAAGTGAATTATGAGAAACCTAAATGTGATGATATTAAAGTCACCCCCCGATGACGCTCTCACAGTTTATTACAACTCACTCCCTGTGTCTTTCTTTCCCTCTCTCCACCTCCCTCTCGCTCTCTTTGTCTCTCTTTCCCACTCTCTCTTTCTCTTGAGATTTCCCTCCCTTTATCGCTCTATTTTGATTGCAACATCTGTGTGTTACTACATGTACTAAATAAATAATATCTTACCACTTCTTGAACAATACATCCAATTTAACATTAGTATAATTCGTAAAATTTCTCAAATAATACCTAATTGATAATAGCCACGGATTTTTTTTTCTTTTTAGAATTAAGGAAAGAAAACAGTCCAGTATTATTATAACGATATCTGAGAAACCAAAAATAGGTTATTTTATTACGATTCGTTTTGTCTATATCAAGGTTGAGAGCAAACACATCTGTCACGAATGATTATACCTGCAAAAATGAAACGTATGCAACATTTCTTATTTGCCTCCTATAAAGGTGGAAACATTTACCATAGATTCAGTTTATCCATAATAACAGTGTATAGACCATAATCACCATGTATGAATAAGTAATTGATGAATTACATTCATCAAACAGTAACAACGTTTCTTATTGTCCTTGGACTTCATCAAATGTAGACATAGCTATTATGTTAGCGACCTCAAAATTCTCTTGATGATAGTGAATAAAAAATCGGTTACGTCAGTATCCGCAATGGGATTTTTTACTTGTATTGTAGTACCTACAACACTGAAAAAATATAGATAGAAACTAGCTGATGCCGGCGACTACGTCCGCGTGGAATTCGGTTTTATCACGCACCCCTATTTTACCCCTCGGAAAAGTAGCCTAAGTTACTCATTGTTACATCAGCTATCTGCCAGTGAAAGTCCCGTCAAAATCGGTCCAGCCACTTCAGAGATTAACCGGAACAAGCAGACAGACAGACAGACAAAAATTGTTCTTTTGGTATATGTACCCCCGTGTATACATCCATATGCACTTAGCAAAAAGCGGCTATTTTAATATTACAAACAGACACTCCAATTTTATTTATTTGTATAGATAACTGGCCGAGGCGGTCTAAGGCCACGGCCACGCTTATGGTTAGTTGCATAAACCTATAAAACTTAATTAACATGTCGTAAGAATTGTTGTTGAATTGAAATTAGCCATCAATTCGTTTCTAGTTTTCAGATCAGTGTAATACTGCAAAAGTTTTCTAACTCTGATTTAAATGAAGTGGAAAGATTCTCGAGTTTTGGCAAAAATGACTAAATAGGAGGCAATCCGAAGAATGTGTGGGTGGCCCACTTGTCTTAATTATATATCTACTGATACAAAATGTGACGTTGATCGCTGATCAACTGCGATCAGCGATAGATTAGCTTTTTATGTTTTGTCTTTATCCAGGTGATTTAGACAAAACGTCTATATGTTCAGAAAGACAAAACACATATTAGTTAAGTATTCCATTGCAAATACACGTTTACGAATACAGCCAAGCTCCCAGCTAAGTGTTTACTAAATAGATGCATAATAATGTCACGTGAAAAACTTGTAATCTTACATTATTTATCTATTAACTACAATAGACCGGACAATCCGCTTACACTAATTATTAAATCACAAAATCATACACAGATCTGCTCAGTTGAGTTTTTACTAATATGAAATGTTATATGAAAATGAATGTTAAATGAATATTGGATTTTCTGTGTAGTCAAAGTCTTTTAGATACCAGAATTACTTACACCGTTGCCTAGGCATTTCTGCACCGCAAAACATAGCCCATTTCCGGTTTGAAAGTGGTTTAGTAGGCTTTCTATTCTATCGTTTCGTATTATCATCTACTTATTATAAGACCGGCCACAGCAGGCATCACGTGGTTACAACTGAGAGAATGTCATGCTTTTGTTTATATTATTGTCGTAGGCAAATACTATATATAGACTGTAATTAAATTGTCTTTATCGTTGGTAAATGGCACCTGTGGTCTGATATTTTGATCGGGTCTAGCAAGACCTACATTTTATTATTTCAAACGATTAGTACTAAAAAATTAGCTTGAATGCATTCTAAAAAACCTAAACACCTATCTAATCACACCCTTGACGATTGAATGGTGACAGTAAATATGCGAGAGTGTATGCAAGTAAGCACACGAGCAAGCAAGCAAGTGGGCGTGCTTTCTTGCGTGCTCATTAGGTTCTGATACTAACTACAATACAATACTTATTATTTATTGAAGTATATTTTTACAGTTTGTCTGCTCTAAGATCGTTTGGGAAAATGGCGTTTTGAATTTATAATGCTAAATAATTTACAGTTTTTAAATAATATCATGATTGCAAAGTTGCATAACACTTGTGTAAATTAGGTGTTAATGATCAATTTATTTAGGGTTTTTAATGTTTATGGATCAGAACGAACACAATCGACGTTTATAGTTCAAGATTATTACGGATTGCTGAAATACATTTTATGAGACAAAAGAAAGAACCCAAATAATTATCACTTCAGTGTGAAATATTTAACAAACTTGAACAAAGTGTAATAATTACAGGCTATATTCTGAGCGTAAATAGATTTTCCACCTAACAAGTTACCTTTACTGAAGCAAGCAGAAATAATAGCGATTCGATCCCTGTTGGACTAATAAAAACGCCATTGTGCGGCAAAATACAACACAGTAATATTGAAATTGTAATTGGTACAACATCCAGAAGTCGTCGACCTCTTCGTTGTTATACTAATTGTATTGAACGTTGATTGGCCTCATAGCTCAGTTGGTAGTAACCCTGCCTTCAGCGCTGTAGGTCGTGGGTTCGATTACCACCCAGGACAAACATTTGTGTGACGAACATTGATGTTTGTTCTGTGTCTAGGTGTTATATGTATGTGTATTTACAAAATAAGTATAAAGTATTATATCAGTTGTCTGGTTCCCATGATACAAGCTATGCTTAGCTTACTTTGGGATGGATTGCGCTGTCTAAAATAAAATAAAAATGTCTATATGAGATTTTTATTTCCAGGCTCTGTCAGCTACGCTGTTGTATTACAATAGAAAATTTGGCATGAGAGCATCGGGGGTGCTATTTTTCTTCTGGCTGTTACTAATCGTCGCAGGGTTGTCGCAACTCAAAAGCGAAATCGTGAAACACTTGCTGCAGGAAGACGATGAAAACGTTCGATACAACTTCGTTAGCTACATGATTTACTACTCCCTGATCTTATTGATGTTCATATTGAACTGTTTCGCCGATTTACCGCCGAGAGACACACCGTATAAATATGAAAAGGTAACGTGATTCTTCATTTTACGTACTCTATAATAGCATTGTTTCATGATGTCATCCGGCGAAACATGTACGAGCAATTTGCTGCTAGTAAGTTTTGTAATTTAAAGATACCTATGTACAATATTAATAATAAATAATAATTCTTTATTGGAAAGACAGGTGATACTTAATACTAATAGTACTTTTGCTGTGGATCCAATAGGCGGTCTTATTTTAGTATACGGTCTCTTCCAGACTATCTTAAACTAAAACCGAAATAAAAGTAACTTAATACTAATGCACTGGCCCCTACATTATGAAGTACATTATTATATCAATAATAAAAACTTGTTTTATCAGAACCAATGTCCCGAGCAAGCATCAGGGTTCCCGAGTCGGCTCACGTTCAGTTGGTTCGATCCGCTCGCGCTCACAGGGTTCCGCAGAGCTTTGACGGAAAAGGATTTATGGTCTCTGAACCCTCAAGATGCCTCCCTGGAAGTCGTGCAGCGATTCGATAAAATATGGGAACGGTCTTTACGAAAACGAGAACTGTGAGTACAGTAGACAGTAGATTGTATTTATTATATATCAGTAATTTTTGTAGCAACAGAACTTATGCCAAGTTTGTCTGGGGGTAGTACGGCTACCTGCCCATTTCTGTCGCCAACCAGTCATGAATTCGGGTTACTGTGATCCGGTTTAAAAGGTGTGGTAGCTGGTGAAATTACAGGCACGTGAGAATTGCCACATTCACGTCTTAAGAGTTATGGGCGCATAAGTTGCGACTTGGGTCATATCTAAGTACGAGAGAACCCAATTTGTATTGCTCGTTATGGGCCGAGTTAGCACCAGGTGGGCCATCTGCTCGTTCCGTAACTTTATTAGATCTAGAAGTCATAAACAAGCTGTAAATAACACGAAACAATATATACATTTCTGAACTCTGCCCGTTATAAGTGAGCCCAGGACGCAGTTATTGTCGACTCAGAGCTGCTCATCGGACCGGCAAATTGCAAAAGTTGTACAATCATTGTTACATTGCAAATAATGTTCCACTAATCCTTTAAATCTCTTGATAACTTTTAACTACTGATTTCATTTTGGAATATATACAGATAAGGGTGTGAGTCACGCTCTTGCACAGTACGATTCTAAACAAGTTCCACTTATCCTTTGAATCTCCTAATAACTTTAACTAGCGATATTCAGTTTAATTATATACGGTAAGGGTGTTCGTCACCCTCTTGCACAATATGATTCTACGCTAATCCCATTATCCTTTGAATCTCTAATAACTTTAATTAGCGACATTCAGTTTAATTATATAGAGATAAGGGTTTTCGAGACCCTCTTGCACAATATGATTCTACACTAGTCCCACTAAACCTTTGAATCTCTAATAACTCTTATTAGCGATATTCAGTTTAATTATGTACAGATAAGAGTGTTCGTCACCCTCTTGCACAATATGAATCTACGCTAGTCCCACTAAACCTTTGAATCTCTAACGACTTTAACTAGCGATATTCAGTTTAAAATATATAAGTACACATAAACTCTTATGTGTATATTAAACACAAAAAATGTGCCACTTGCACAATATGATTCTACATTAGTTCCACTAATCTTTTGAATCTTCTGATAACTAACAAATGACATTCATTTTAAAATATATACAGATAAGGGTGTGCGTCACCCTCTTTTGCACAGTATGATTCTACATAGAAAATCCATCGCGCAAATATAGTTTGTTTGTTAGGATTACATACCTAACGATAAAAAAATCCTTGAATAATGTTGTGATTCTTTTAAATTGATATAATATCAGGAGATTATAATCTCTTTGATAATATGTTATATTTATGACTACTGTTGCCCGCGACTTCGTCCGCGTGGAATTCGGTTTTATCACGCACCCCTATTTTACCCCTCGGAAAAGTAGCCTAAGTTACTCCTTCTTACATCACCTATCTGCCAGTGAAAGTCCCGTCCAAATCGGTCCAGCCATTTCAGAGATTAGCCAAAACAAACAGACAGACAGACAGAAAAAATCGTAAAAATAAATAAATTTGTGTATACATCCATATGCACTTAGTAAAAAGCGGTAATTTTAATATTAGAAAGAGACATTCCAATTTTATTTCTTTGTATAGATTTATGATAATGCAAATACGCGAGATAGAGGAGTTCGCATGGTTGTAAATTGGGGCAAACATTCATGCACAATACACGTTCGATATCCAGAAGCACATATCGATATCACGATACTCCTTGAACACGTAATCGGTCGACGATCCCGACCGATCGAGACTACAATGTTTGTTTATAATTGATCGGCATCTCCACTTACCCACTACACCCACACATGTAAACGTAATATGTCTGAACTCTGAACCGGCGCAATTGCAAATTGTTGGACTTTGTGAATCGATGCTCCTTGGATTTTAAACTTTAAGTCCTGGTGACGAACAGTAAACTGTTTTACTGAATTCCTCGACTCGATTCAAAGTGAAAAACTTTATTTACATAGAATTCATAAAGAAATGGCTTGGAAACGTCAATAATATTCAAAACATAAGGTCACGCGTACTTATCGCTAAGTTTGACGCCTGTTCAAACCCTATCCGACCCTCCGTGTGGACTTCCAACTTTGAACCCTCCGATGACCCAGTTTTATGTGCTGCCTAAGCTACTGATTTCATAGTTGACTAGTTTTGTGGAATGGTAACGGTATATTAGATTCACGGGCGGCGCAGCACGCTTTTGGCTAGACGTACAAACCGTCTGATAGCTGTAGTTAACATTTTTCTCTCCATCTTTTTAGAAATCAAAGATTTTTAGTTACTCTACCGACAACATCATATTGATTTGTTTTTGTGCATATCTAAAAATACCACGGGTTTTCCAAAGTAATCCCTAATAAGTAATCCCTAAAATGGAAGGTCAAACTATGCTTTTCCAAAGACAAATGTATTTATTTGATATAATAACCTAGGACTTTCTTATATTTTATGTATGTCTATTGTTACAAATGTTTACGTGAATATATTATATTATACAAGATATGAATTAGTTATGACCCTTAAAATAGTATGCTTCCAACTGTTTCTTGGAAATTTTTGGTGTTTACAGCAATCACCTCCACAGTTCAATTGTGATGAGATCAGTCGGACAACATGTAGCCAGAAGTAATGGGTCGTCCACTGATGATGTTTAATTTCAGGTCGACCGGCACAAAAGCGACATACCGCAAGACATCAGCGAGCGTCAATTTCAAGCCTGAAGAGGAGAAGAAGCCTGCATCGATACTGCCTACACTCTGTCTCGCCTTCGGAGGGCAGTTCCTCTTCGGTGCTCTGCTCAAGCTCATCAACGATACTCTGATGTTCCTCTCGCCGCAACTGCTCAAGTAATTATATATTTCATAAATATTTATATGTATTAATATTATAAGAATATGATGCATATCTTATAAAAGGGAAAACGATTGACAATCGCTCTCTCGACTCATAATGAATTTTCTACCTTTCAGTTTTATGCTTTCATATTTATATTTCATATCAGTTATAAATGGGGTATCTGCCACACTTAGATGCTCGCTACCGACGAGATGAAATGTGGTGTCAGTTGTTGAGAATATTCTCGATATAGTTTTGAGCAATCTCTAGTATTTATAAAACTAAAGATCATTTGGCAAATAGAATGTAAGCTCATTGTGCTGAGTAATCCTTTTCTTATGAATCTTTTAAGTATATAAGTATTGTATCAGTTGTCTGATTACCATGACACAAGCTATGCTTTGAGCCTCTTTGAGGCGCACTTAAAATCCTTTCACCACACTAATTTGAGAGAACCAGTGAGTCGAAAAGAAGAAGCTATGCTTAGCTTACTTTGGGGCTAGATGGCGTTGTGTGAAATGGTCATCAATATAAAAAAAAAGTATAACAAAAAATTGATTTGTGTACAGATTAAATTGTGTTACATAGGCGCGCTGTTTCTAAAGAAATTCCATCTTCGCAGCGTTGTTGTTCAGTTCTCTTGCGACTGCCATTCATTATTTGCTACATTTATTTGCATGATGATTGTGGGACAGACAAGGCCTGAATAAACACGTTGCATTTCTGGACAAACAAGATTACGTAGATATCAGTTTTCTCGTTGTTGACAACATGTGGCAACGGTGAAATTCATTTAACGTTCCCCTTTATAGAAATTACAGTAATCAATATACGTTCAACCATATGATAACTCCATTAATATGTACTCAGTCCTAGAAGAAGGTCTTTTGACTTTCAGCCCAATTTTCTATAAATGACCTAATGATGGTATGATGTATTCCTGTGACTTTTTTGTGGACATTTCGCACAGCGCCATCTAGTCAATAGTATTTTATTGATAATATTGTTTTACAAGTCAGTTTCTATTCTAAATAAATTACATCATCCAGTTCTTAAACCGTTATACTCCAGTGTTGCGAAGATTGACCGCTCGATCAGTACGTAACCTGAGTGAGAGACACTGTCTGTTCCAGGCTGCTGATAGGGTTCGTGGAAGGCTCGGAGCCGGAGTGGCGCGGGTACGTGTACGCGGTGGCGCTGATCGCGTGCGCGACCGTGCAGACGTTGCTGCTCGCGCACTACTTCATGCGGATGTACCTCGTGGGCATGCGGATACGGACCGCACTCACCAGCGCCATCTACAGGAAGTCCCTCAGGATGTCCAACTCGGCACGCAAGGAGTCCACCGTGGGGGAGATCGTCAACCTTATGTCCGTCGATGCACACAGGTACTGTATTTTTCTATTTATTACTAGCTGTGCCCGCGACTTCGTTCGCGTGGAATAACTGAATCCTTATGGCAGCGGCGCGGCTCTCAGCGCGCTTTATATAGCCACGGACGCTCAGGCGCGAGGCGTGTAGTACGTACTCTGTACGTTAAAAATGTTCGCCGTGATTCTTTAAATTGACATAACTTTTTTATTTATGAACCGATTGACATGAAATAAACACTAAATGTTAAGTGAAGCTTACTACAATATATTAGTGAAAACCGTATCTAAATCGAATAAGCCGTTTCTGATATTAGCGTGCACAAACACACAGACAAACAGACAAAAAAAAAATTAATTACAATTTCGGGTTCGGCATCGATATAATAACAACCCCTGCTACTTTTTTTTTATATATTTCCATTGTACAGACACCACTTTTCTACAATTTTATTATATGTATAGATTTAGTAGCTGCGCCCCGCGGTGGATATGTCATCCAATACTGGGAACAAACCCACCACCTCCCATGGCCCTGCCAACCTTGAAATGAAATGAAATTTAGTTTTCGACAACAAACATTATTAAATATAAAAATACATAGTTAGCAGACATAAAACACAAACACGTTATATGGGCCGAATCGTCGGGAGCAAAACTTTCCTGTGTACCTCCTACAAATTTTTTTGGATAGGAAAGGGGCTCAACTCTGGGAACAGTGCACTTTCCCGGGATCAAAGCAGCATTATTAATCCAGGATATAAGCTATCTTGGTACCTAATTTCATCCAAATTAATTCAGCTGTTTTTGCGTGAAAGAGTAACAAACATCCATACGTCCTTAAATTTTACCTTTATTTTTAAACTAAACCGATTGGCTAAGTACCCGTTATTAGATTCAGGACTGATAGACGGAGATAAATAGTTGAATAATAAAATACCAAATGAATATAAGCACTGAGATGAAGCAACTATCACATGTGTAGTATGTGCTCAGAGAGATTAAAAACTACTGTTTACACATTTTACCATAGAAACCACAAAATTGATCCAAAATACTTGATAGTAAGTATATAGTGTATACTATTTTAGATATAGACTGGCCTCATAGCTCAGTTGGTAGTAAACCTGTCGTGGGTGCGATTCCCACCCTGGACAAACATTTGTGTGACGAACATAGATGTTTGTTCTGTGTCTGGTTGTTAAAATGTATGTATGTATTTACAAAAAGTATGTAATTATTATATCAGTTGTCTGATACAAGCTATGCTTAGCTTATTTTGGGGCTAGATGTCGTTGTCTGAAATGTCCACCAATATCATTATTATATTATTTGTAATTATTTACCATCCTACGTCAAATTGTGCATTTGCTTCGAAAAAAATACTTTTGCATTGCTCCACTTTCACTTGAGTGCCACACAAAACAGATGAATATCCTTTTTTATCCTGTTGCATAGTATAATATTAGTATTAGTATGAGTTTGTCAATGTTCAATTTCATATAACTGAGGCCTAGCGTCGCGCCGTCAGTATCTTCATACATACAGTGTATCTGTTGTAGATTTTATTAGGTTGACTCACATAACCGGTTCCCTGATAAGTACCTAGTGCCGGCCGGCGGCAGCGGCACATGGCGCTTTCCTGGACTATTTGTATAATCGTTATGAATATACATATTGGCTGGCCTCTTACCTCAATTGGTAGTAACTGCCTTCTGCGTTATATGTCGCGGATTCTATTCCCACCTAGAACAGACGTTTGTGTTAAAATGTTTATGGATAAACAAATGTTTATCCTGTCTGGGTGTTTATATGTATTTATAAAAAACTCAATTGTCTGATTCCCATAGCTTATGCTAAGTTTGGGACTAGATGGCGCTGTGTGGCATTTCCACTGGTATATATTTTGCACGTGATATCTTGTATATGGAAATCAGTTTTTTGTTCCTGAGAAACGATATGTCCACGGTCTAATGTCATGTTACAAGAATTAAGCACTGTGTTTGCGTTCAGTTGATATTGTTTTATCAACAACGTTGATAACGAAGGTAGTATGATGGATGGGTAATCTAAATTCCATTGTTATTGCAGTCCACAAAGTTTTTATCCCACTTGTCGACATACAAATGCTATCATTGATTCTTATTCGAAAAAAACGGTTTTTATTTTGTTAATCTTTTTTATGTATATAGTTGCGGAAGGAGTCGACTGCCCACCCGGTGTTAAGTGGTAACTTCTGCCCATAACAACCGATGTGGCTTGGGTCCTCCCCTACTAGGTACGACAAGACTCAAGTCGCATCGTATGCGCCCATAACTGTGAGATATGAAGGTGGAATGTCTCATGTGCCTGTAATTTCACCGGCAACCACACTATTGGTATTATCAATCTTAGCATAAATCATCATAAATAGAAAGATACAAATCAAAATGAGTAAGACAAATTCAAATAGATAACGTTTACTATCATTGCATAACGTTAACGCATAACAGCGTTAATATTAACAAGTATGATTGCATAACGTTTTTGACATATAACAGCGTTAATATTTGCAATGCAGAAATGA
This sequence comes from Chesias legatella, assembly GCA_947359385.1. NCBI lineage: Eukaryota > Metazoa > Arthropoda > Insecta > Lepidoptera > Geometridae > Chesias > Chesias legatella. The sequence continues at coordinate 6,562,037 of OX375774.1, read as the reverse complement.
CGGAATCATGATTTTAGAGTGAAAAATAAAAGCTGCGTCCCACGGTATTCCCCGCGGGGTGTAAGTCAACCCACGGGAACACTGCACTTTTCCGGGATCAAAGTAGCCTATGCGTTAAGTCAGGATATAAGCTATCTTGATGCCAAATTTCATCCAAATCCATTCAGCCATTTGAGTGTGAAAGAGTAACAAACATCCATACATACAAACTTTCACGGTTGTAATATTAGTTGGATGGGAATTTAAGTTATCGACTTGTGCGGCCTATCCATTTATTTGTGGTGATCAGTTCGGCTGTCAAATACAGTCATGGCTCATGTTGTTTAACAACTATATGAGATAAACTATAAAAAATGCAAATTCATATTATTTAAGCGTCCCTCATTATGGCGCTTTGAGAGCACGGCTTGACCTTTGCCCGCGCGCCGCCAAAGACAGATGATTGTTAGTGTTGCGTTGCCTTGACATTACAACTACTTGGAGCGGAACGGACCATTGGATGTGGAATGTAGTCGCGTCCTCGGATTTCTCATTATTATTATTGTTGTTAATAGTTTCTATTGAGCTTACGAAATAAAAATAAATTAGCTGTAAGCTTTGCTAGTATCTAAAATGAATAAATAATATCGCTCCTTTACAAAGCTAAAGCGAATGGAAAACGCGTATAAAGTTAAAACTTTATACGCGTTTCCTACTAATATTATAATAGTGAAAGTTTGTATGGATGTTTGTTACTCTTTCACGCTCAAACGGTTGAATGGATTTGGATGAAATTTGGTACCAAGGTAGCTGATATCCTGGATTAGCACATAGCCTACTTTGATTCTGGAAAAGTGCAGTGTTCCCGTGGGATTACTTATTAACCGTGGGGCGCAGCTAGTTAGAGATAAGGAAAAGGTAGCAGGGAAAGAATCACTGCAATGTTTTTAATGTATTTTATTATGCCAGATCAGCAAATGCGTAATGTAACCTTGGAAACTTTAAACATGCAACCTTTTTTATTTTTTATATTGGTGGACATTTCACACAGCGCCATTTAGCCCCAAAGTAAGCTAAGCATAGCTTGTATCATGGGAACCAGACGACTGATATAATACTTATATACTTTTTTGTAAATACATACATATAATACATATTGACACCCAGACATTAATTATCCAATATTTGTCCCGGGTGGGAATCGAATCCACGACCTACAGCGCAGAAGGCAGGGATACTACCAACTGAGCTGTGAGGCCAGCCTGTTTTTTTTTATTCTGGCTATTCTGTCCTATTGCTGGGTAGCAATAGGCTGGTAGTCTCAACCAAATCCCTCGTGACACGTGACGATATTTTGATTGATTTCCCCCTACCTGCTGTCCATGGGTATCCAGATGGTCCCTCTTACGCTTTCTGTGCCGACGCTGCAGTCGCCTGCCGTATTCATTCAACAGGTTTTATTTGCCCACTTACGACTGACGTGACCCGCCCTGATTTGATCACTCAGGGATAATGTAGCTTTAGGTACGGAAAGAGCAGATGGCAGATTGTTCAATGGTAACTTCTCTCATAACAAAGCAATATGACTTGGGTCCTCCCCTACAGACGCAAGTCGCATCATATGCGGCTGTAAATCTAAGACGTGAAGGTGGAATGCCTCAAGTGCCTGTAATTTCCGGGCCGAAATTAGCACAAGTTCTTCTGCCTGAAAGCTTCCTATGATTGTAAGAATTTTCAGAATCAGATCAGTAATTTCGTAGATAACCTCTTACATCCAGACTTAAATGAAACTCAATCCTTACGAAATTTCCATTTATGGTCAATAAAGTATTATCTATCTATCTTTCTTACGAACTTTACCTCTTTACATTATTGTAGATATGAAACATTGTTTCCAGATTCATTGAACTGACGGCGTACTTGAACATGATATGGTCTGCGCCGCTGCAGATAGCTCTGGCACTTTACTTCCTGTGGGGCATCCTCGGACCCTCAGTCCTGGCCGGTCTCGCGGTCATGATCATTCTCATACCCGTCAACGGGTTTATCGCCAGCAAAGTCAAGAATCTTCAGATCAAACAGATGAAGTACAAAGATGAAAGAGTCAAGCTCATGAACGAAGTGCTCAACGGAATAAAGGTAGATATATAATCTACAGTCAAATTTATGTTATTGAAGTGACGGAACGAGCCGACGGTCCACCCGATGTTAAGTGGTAACCGCCGCCCATTGACAACAACAATACGACTCAAGTCCTCTCCACCAAAGTACGAGATGACTCAAGTCTCATTGTGTTGCGTCCATCACCCCGAGACGGGGATGTTACGTCTCATGCGCCTGCAATTTCGCCGGCAGTAGTTGTTTGGGCTTATGGTAGTACTAAAACAAAGCCCACGTAAATTTATATAAAGCTGGTACCTACCAGACTCACTACTACACTTAGGTATGGGAAGATCCAAGGTTTCGTTGTACTGCACCCGTAATTTTGAGACCCTAAGGTGAATGTCTCACGTGCCTGTAATTTCGGCAACCACACCTTTCAAACCGGAACACAGTAATTAATGCGTATGCGTTAGTAATAGGCAGTGGTAATGCTTTCACGGACGAACTTGGCAAAACAAGTCTGTTGCCTGTCTTCACACGGCTCATTGTATTACGATGAAAAATGTATGTAAACGCATGATTTGAAACCTAATCCATAGAATTTTCTTTCCTTATCGTGTGTACGGAGGATATCTCGCGGGCCTTGGTGCCGTTATCAAAACAAGCGATACACATCCTTATCTTATTTGTAGTAATCGATAGCAAAATTTGTCGTATTTGATTCGAGAAAAGATAGGCTTATGGGGAACTGTCTATTCTTTTTATATATTGGGCCTCATATTTCCTCAAATTCGAATGTATTTATTTACAGGTACTCAAAATGTACGCTTGGGAGCCCAGTTTCGAGGACCAAGTACTCAAAATCAGGAACAAAGAAATGAACGTACTGAAACAAGCCGCCTATCTAAACGCGGCTACCTCGTTTATTTGGTCTTGTGCGCCGTTTTTGGTAAGTTTTAACTGTTGCTTAAGCTTAGGTCACAGTAACTAAGATAATACTTCAGTTTGGATCAAAATGAATGTTAAGTTTACGATAAATCCCTGAAAACCATGCAGATGGCTGGCCTCACAACTCAGTTGGTAGTAACTCTGCCTTCTGCGCTATAGTTGTGGGTTCGGTTCCCACCCAGGACAATCATTTGTATGACGAACATAGATGTTTGTTCTCTGTCTGGGTGTTAATACGTATTATATATATGAATTTACAAAAAGTATATAAGTATTATATCAGTTGTCTGGTTCCCATGATACAAGTTATGCATAGCTTACTTTGGGGCTAGATGGCGCTGTGGTGAAATGTCCACCAATATACATAATACCATGTTCAGATACGGTGAAAAAAAGCATCGTGAGGAAACCGACAGTCGAACTCAATGGCGACTAGTAATTATAAAATATGTGGGTAGTACAGCAATTAATGCCGAAATATCCCGCACCCGTTTAAATGCTGGCAATGAATTTTCAAGACAATTTTATACAAGTTCCTTAATATCAAAAGTAATCTAAATTTAAATGATTATTTAATAACTTGCATACAGATAACATAAATAAAGTATGTGCATTGACCCCTAATACAAAATATCATTCAGTTTTAGTGTTAATTTATATGTTTCCTTATTTTTCACTTTTGAAAATGTTGCATTTGACTACATATCGACTGATTTTAAGCGACCACATATCCGAAGGTGATGATGACCAACGCCAGATTAGTAACGGCTTTCAAGTGTCGTTAGTGTACCGGTTACCAATCGAGGCTACTGAGCCTCGATGGTGGTAACTGTCAAGGCAGTTGTCCTATCTCTACGTTGTGCTCTTCACGATGTTTTCCGTCATCGAAAGCTCAAATCTCATTTTACGATTCGAATCCACGACCTAATCGTAAATGACAACTTACGAACTTAACGACCAAGTGAGACGTCATCACTTATGAATTATACATTTTGATAGCTTTATATCAAAAAGGCTCTGTTTAAATGTATATTATGTGTTTAATTCATTCTGTACTCAGATGGTAAAAATGGAAAACCAAATAATACGGAGCAGTTGAAATTTCTGTGTCGTAATCTTTTTATTTACAGTTTATCAAAATAGTTTATCATACCTGTACAATAGACGATGTTCATTTGGACTTATAAACTGCCGTAATACCCGGTAGTCAATCTATATGTTATAAATCAGAGTCACAATCTTTAAATTCATAAACGTTATCTAAAGTAGTATTATGTAACAATCTGATAACGCAAATATATATGTAATAAAGTGTTTAAATACTATCTATTTATCGCGCTCGCATATATGTTATTAATGTCAAGATATGAACGATTAGTGTTGTAAAATAAAATATTAATTGATGCGTTTTCATAATATAATCGTCAATCGGTTAATATAATCATGATAGATAATTATTATAGACTTCAATAGATTATTTGTGATTAAAACTCTTAAAGTGTTACATTATTACCTCAACAGCGAAGATCATAGTTCACCGATGTTATCTGTCGCTATACGACTCGCTGTGAAGCTGTCTCGTTACATCAAATGATTTTTATGTTCAAGGTGACCTTTCTAACCTTCTTCACGTTTCTGATATCCGACCCCGAGAACAATGTCCTGACTGCCACCAATATATTCGTATCGATGTCACTGTTTTACACGATGCACTTGCCTCTAGGGCTCCTGCCACTGATCATTGTGTCGGTGATTGAGGTAGAGCCGCCGAAGTGTTATCACATTATACTTATATATAAAACGGCTTTGGTTCCTTCTCATTTTAAACTAACATGCATGTGTTGTCGCACGATCGTACAACTCGGCAGATTGCGATGTGTCTAGTCTAGCCATTTTTGAAACAGTTGGTCATTGTTTCACGAAATGACCTACTGTCTTGACACTATCATCATAATGTTCCCAAGTCTGATAGATCGATGAGATTACATGACTTAGTTCGCCACTTTCCTATCTCAGCGGCTGCGGTACGCTTGCTACGCTCACTTTGCGCTTTTGATGGTTATACTTGTAACCTTACACATAACGTTTACACACATTTTTGGAGAGAGTAAAAAAGAAAAGAAATGCCACACCATAGTCTAAGCAAATCGAAAAACGGTAGTGATTCACTGATATATTGTAGTTGGCTATCTCTCGCCTGATAAGAAATATCAAGATCTGCCCAATTTTACGATCAGGCCACGACACATAATATCTTACGATTAGTAGGCAAAGATTATCTGTTATGCGTTGGTGAATTGTAGAGTTAATGTCATGACGAGGGATACAGTGTACCTCGTCTATATCGTATGATAATAAAAGCTAATGGAAACGGTATATCATCGACTTGCTATTGTTAGCAGTTTAATGATTATTCTGCCGAACGCGTTGATGATACAAGTGTTACTGTTGAGTATCAGAGGGATTTGCCTTTCTTTGAACTAAGAATTGTATTAATAGATTAATAATATGCTCAATTTTACCAACCATTGTAAAAATCACTAAGATTATGATTTTAAAATAACTCAGAATCTTAGTGGACGCTACGTTTGGTTTGAACTCATTCAGTAATACCTGTTGCATCATCACCAGGTCCAGACATTTCCGCATGGCAAACACATACATACACACATACACACCGCTGATAATATACTGGTATGGTCTCATAGGTGTCACTGATGTCGTTCGGGTGTTTCGTATTGGTGAACGATACAGAAGTTCTGGACTCTAAGAAGGCTTTCGTAGCGTTGTCTCTTTTCAACATTCTACGTTTCCCACTGTCCATGCTGCCTAACGTTATATCCAATGTAGTACAAGTAAGTTCATGCAGGAATATATTAGTGTTTGCGGCATAAATTACCCCTTTTTCACTAACAAATCCTAAAATTCTCTTTTTTTTTAATATGTGACTAAAAGGTATAGTAGTTGTAATTATAATAATCTGTTAGGAGTTGTTCCTGGAAAAGGGCATTTCGTCTTATAACATTCCATGTATGTTCATGTAAATTTTCCAAGCTACTAAACCATTAACTTAATAAGCATGGTGCTTTTCTAAGAAATAAAAAATTGCTTTTGTATTCTTAATGTGTTAATACGTTCGAGTAAGTATATGATAATACCTTAACGTGTGATGTGAATATATTTGAATTTTCGATTCAAAAATATTCTGTTAATTTAATGGTTCATTGTGTTTTCAGACATATGTTGGTATAAAACGCTTGAACAAATTCATGAATTGCGATGAATTGGACGATAGCGCGGTGGAGCACGATGACAAAGAACGTAAGTACAAATCAGACCTTAGATCGATGAGTTTCAAATCAGCTTATCTCTTTGTTTTGATAGAAATTATGATCAGGATTGTAGATGGAAATTTTTTTTTCTGAATTCCTGTTGCAAATCATGTATCTAATCACAGGTAATTAATCATTATTAGAGTATAATTTGTTCAGTAATCTAAGTGATATAGTGGTAATTATTTTGTTATCTGTTGGAATATCAGCCTTTTCTTTATGAATTTCATAGAAATATTGTTTTTGAGTTTCACTCCGAGTAAGACAGCTTTTATTTGAGTGTACCATTATGAATGTAATATGAATCCATAATGTAACAAAGAATATTTTTGTTCATTATGGATGACACATTTATACACAAGTCCGCGAAGAATTCTAAAATATCGACCGTGTGACCGCGTTTGCATTGAAGCGATACTTTTGACAAGATAACATAATTAGACAGTAGTAGCAGTAGCACTTATGCTAAGTTCGTCCGGGGAAGTGCTGCTGTTACTTGTTTTATGTTACAGGCACAAGAGACATTCCACCTACACGTCTTAGAGTTACGGGCGCATACGATGCGACTTGGGTCTTGTCGTACCTAGTTAGGGAGGACCCAAGTCGCATCGATTGTTATGGGCAGAGGTTACCACTTAACACCAGGTGGGCCGTCGGCTCGTTCCGTAACTGTATCACATAAAAAAAAAACGTAGGTTATAGAACGAGTCAACGGCCCGCCTGATGTTAAGTGGTAACCGGCGCCCATGGACAACAGTAACACGACTCAAGTCCTCCTCACTAAAGTACGAGATGACTTAAGTCCCATTGCAGTACTTCTCCGGGCGAACTTAGCACAAGTTCTACTGCTACTCTGGGTTGCTCTTTTCGCACCGCCCATTGTGTCCATTTTTAATATAGTGGTAATATCTTGTAATTATTATTCTTTGTTTTGTGTGTACAATAAAGAGTTTATCTATCTATCTACATAATGTTTTTTATTACAGCGAACCCAATAGTGGTAGAAAACAGTCAGTTCACGTGGGGCGGGCAAGACGCCGAGCCGGTGTTGAAAAACATCAACCTGAACGTGCCGCGCGGCTCCCTCGTGGCCGTCGTCGGCGCCGTTGGCTCCGGCAAGAGCTCCCTGCTTTCCGCCTTGCTCGGGGAAATGTACAAGATATCTGGACGTGTCAATACCAAAGGTTAGTAAAACTAGATGACCCGGTGAACTTAGTACCACGATAGGATTAGAACAGGCGGCAAACGTAGCCATAAGTACGCGTGACCTTATGTTTTGAATATTATTGACGTTTCCAAGCCATTTCTTTATGAATTCTACGTAAATAAAGTTTTTGACTTTGATTATAAATGTATGTAATAGACAACCGTACGGAATGAATAACAGTTATGCATGGCGCAGCCGTCAAACGATAGGTCCATCACGAATGTCATTTAAATAAAATTTTAAGTAATTTGAAGTAGCAATCCCTATATAAAATTTCGTAAATTTATTTTTTCGGCTTTTCCTATTGGTTCTTTCCTGCCCAATATTGAGGGAAACACAAAAAAAAAAAACGGTCAAGCTATTTCCTTTTATCACTACGATTATCCAAACCTATGAAAGACCATTTCCAACGACCTTTAAATAGCTCAACTTATCCAAATAAACGTCAGGTGGAATTGTCCTAAAAACATTAGTGGCATTCGCTGAATAGCAATTAGTCATTATCGATTGAATTCCTGGTTATCAAATCAGATTTGGCAGGCAATAAAACCAATATTAAATTATCAGTAGATAAAAAAAAAAAAAAAAAAAATACTACAAAATTCAAGTCATTGGTGATTCATTTCTTTGTCCTTGAATCAGGTTCGGTACTTTAGTGAAACCTTCGCTATCAGTATATAAATATAGGTATCTCCCGCGAGCGCATGTTCTGTTTTCCTAACACAGGAGTAAACTTATAGGTATCTCCCCTCCTCTCATTTATAAATGCCTCTGCCTTTCATATTACAAGGATGACTCGTAATTTACAGGATCAATCGCATACGTGCCACAGCAGGCGTGGATCCAAAACGCTACGTTACAAGACAACATTTTATTCGGAAAACCTCTGGACAAACATAAGTACAACAACGTTATCGAAGTATGCGCACTCAAAACCGACTTCGATGTTTTGCCCGGTGGAGACCAGACCGAAATTGGAGAAAAAGGTGAGAATTTGAAGTGGTGCCATTATATGATGTAAAATATGTATAAAATGTAAAATGTATATGTTACGGACTGTAAACTATGGAACCCACGACTTACAGTGCAGAAGGCAGGGTTACTACCTGCTGAGCTGTGTTATTTAAATTCCTTTTAAAACTATGCAAATAATTGCTATTTTTTTATTGTAATCTGTAATACTTCTGTTACTTCTGGAAGGAACTAGCCATCCACTACATAGGGAAAACTAGTGTGGGGGCTAGTGCACATTCTTGCACTGTTATTATTATAACAAATAAATAAATAATGATTATAATATAATAATAATAATATACTCTCTTCCAGGAATCAATCTGTCGGGTGGTCAGAAGCAGCGTGTCTCGCTCGCACGCGCGGTTTACTTCGACGCCGATAACTATTTCCTGGATGATCCGCTCAGCGCGGTCGACTCGCACGTCGGCAAACATATATTCGATAAGGTAAACCCAACGACTCGGCAGCTTAGTCGGTAGTCTGGTTTGCAAAGTAATTGTGGCTCGCTAATAAAGACCTCCTACTACTAGCAAGCGTGACACAAGCTCTCTCGAAACCAGAGCGGTGAAAGGATTAAAATGCGCCTAAAAGGGGCTCCTCTCGTGCACTCGACAAATATCTTTAAATTGATCGTAGGACAATCCGGTTTCCTCACGATGTTTATCTTCACCGTTTTGAGACCGTGCGCTTGCAGCAATACGAAAACCAGTTCCAGTATCTTGTTTAATCGAGGAATTCATCTTAACTTCCGGCTCCATCTCCAATATCTATGTATTTATAAAAAGTATATAATAATACGTATTATATGAGGTGTCTGGTTCCCATAGTACAAACTATGCTTAGTTTGGGACTAGATGGCGCTGTGTGAAAGGTAAACTATTTTTTTTATGAGAACGAGCTCGCTCCACGTCTACTTCCCACGATAATGTAACCGACAAGATGAAAAGTGACCAGTGACCCTCTGCCTACCCACTTCGGCGTTAAAGGTGTGAATCTAAGGTTGCCTGGAAGAAATCGCTGTTAGCGATAAGGCCGCCCATTGCACCTTAGCTTAAATGTTAATCTTTATGAAATTTCCATGTATGGTGGTCAATAAAGTATTATATATAACTTTATAGGTGATAGGACCTTCGGGGATGCTGAAGAGTAAAACCCGCGTGTGGGTGACTCACAACGTGTCGTACCTCGCGCACACCGACCTCGTGGTAGTGCTGAAGGACGGCGAGGTCTCCGAGGCGGGCACCTACCAGCACCTGCTCGAGAAGAAGGGGGCCTTCGCTGAGTTCCTGCTCCACCACCTCAGCGACGCTGAGAGGACCTCACCGGAAGGTACGTCATCTCGCGTCTGAACCTCTTTAGTTGATTTGTTTGTCCTCGATAAAAAATAGGTTATAAGTTTGTTGTATGTATATGATGTCTGTGGCATCATAGCTCCTGAACGGATCAACCGATATTGATTGTTTTTTCGTTTGAAATGTGTCTTGATTGAGAGTGTTCTTAGTTATGTTTTAAGAAAATCCACTGTGCTGTTTGAAGATCTATCTAGTTGATGAAGAGATATAAACAACTTCAGCAGGTCTGATCGATTCAAAATTTGATATCATATCACTTTTCAAAGGATAATAACCTTGAGCTGAAGTGCAGGCATCACCGGGATCCTGCAAGATACCCAACCCGCCAGAAGATTTCTTTTAAAGTCATACGACTTACTTATGTACGACTCCTCAAGTGTACGCCATCTACCTTGGTCATACGATGCCTGCAGACGAGCACTGGTTTTTTATGTCGGGGTTTCTTCAAATTATGTATTTTAAAATTAATATTCGTGCAATAAGTATATAAATACTTAAATGTTAACGCATATTGGCTGCGACGTCGCTGGTGAGGCGGGGGCCGGAAATCTACTAAAAACGAGTCCTTTTGGCCACAAATTTTGCTTCATGAAGGTTGACCGATGTTAAATGTACTACGTGTGTAATATTTTGATACATTCCAGAGCTGAACGTGATCAAACAAGACTTGGAAAGCAAACTCGGAACTGAATTCCAAAATAAGTTGCAGCGGGCTCGCTCTTTGTCGGAAAGCGCTTCGGAATCTGATCAAGTTGCTTCTGGTAAGATAATACATAGTGTATGCCAAATTCTCGAAAAGTAGCCAAATTTTTTTTTTGTGTTATGGAACGACCTCACGGCCCACCTGGTGTTAAGTTGTAACCTCTATCTACTGCAAGCAGTACGAATTGGGTCCTCCCTTACTTAGGTAAGACACGACCCAGATCGCATCGTACGCGCCCGTTACCATGATAATTTAATACAGTATATTGTATTTTTATTTTATTATATATAATTTTTATTCTTCTGTATTACCTCTATTATGATAAAGTGTAGAAAAAATAATGAATTGATATTGATCTCCATTCGAAAAGCTTTATTTACACTGCTGCCTCTAAATTTCTAATGTGTTGTTAATTTCAGGAGACCGGCCAGGCAGCGTGAAACGGAAAACGCCGGAAACACTGTCACCTAACGAACTCAAGGAACAGAATAAACTCATTGAAACTGAAAAAACTGAAACAGGCAGTGTAAGTTGATAACTGTACTCCATAGTAGCGAGTGAACTTGTGCATTCAAATCAAATATTTATTTGGCCATCACACTAATACTACCTATAAAGGTGAAAATAGTGTATGTGTTTGTTCGTTCTTCGATCTCAAACGGCTAAACGAATTTGGATGAAATTCCGTACCTGGATAGCTTATATCCTAGATTAACAAATAGGCTACTTTTAATCCCGGAGAAATGCAGTTTTTTCGTGAGATGGTCATATGTACAAACTTGAAATTACCAGGCACATGAGACATTCCACCTACACGTCTCAGAGTTACGGGCGTATACGATGCGACTTGGGTCTTGTCGTACCTAGTAGGAGAGGACCCAAGTTGCATCGGTTATGGGTCGAGGTTACAACTTAACACCAGGTGGGCCATCGGCTCGTTCCGTAACTGTATCAAATAAAAAATAAAAAAAACGTGTAACACCGCGGGGCGCGGCTAGAAGATTATAAAGATTGATTCATAATTTGTTTTTAACTTTTATATGAAACTGTGATTCTGGTGTCAGTTGCAACTAAAATTTAACTTTATATCCATCCTTTCTATTTCATATGGACTGACGCTGAATTTTTATAATATATACATAATCTTCAATGTTTCCGTAGATACGATGATATAAACATTTTTTAAACAATAGTTATCATATTGCTGGTTTCTTGTTTGTAAATATTCGATAATACTTTTCAGGTAAAATGGGCCGTATACAAACACTATCTCATGAGCGTCGGCATTATGTCGTCTGTGGTGACAGTTCTCATGAATCTCATACTGCAAGTGTTCCAAGTGGGATCCAACTACTGGCTCGCTGAATGGTCTAATGATGGAAATATGGTATGTTTTATACTACTACTAAGCATGAGTCTCTTGCGTCATTTGAAATACGTCACTGCTAGAAAATAATCGCCTCATAATCACATATAATCCGTTTTGGTTTTTATTTCAATGGAATCCAAATTGAATCTAAAATGCTTCTAAAAGATTGTAACCCCAGTGAATTGCCCTTATTTCAGAGTTTCGTTAATTTTGGCGCCCAATATCGAGCGTTCGGTTAGGCGACGAAATATATAGATTTTTACCCTACAGTAATGGTAATGAACTAATGGTAGAAGATACTTGATTCGATGCATGCTTTGATTAGTTTGGAGCTAGTTGGCCCTGTTTAAAATGTCCACCAATATATTATATTTCTTTGACTTCTCAGCTTGTAAACGGCACCGTGAATACGGCCCTCCGTGACATGTACCTCGGCGTGTACGGCGGGCTCGGCATCGGGCAAGGTAAGATCCCCTCCGAACATTTTACTATACTTACAGATAACCTGCTCGTTCCAATGACTTGATCTTTGGTGGTGGTGCAACTAATATAGCCTGCGCCAAACTTTGTGACATATGCTAAGATAAGTGCGTTTCGATGCGCAGACTGATATGAAGTTGTGAACTGCAAATTGAATTCATTGTTTTAACTTAACAGCTTTCCGTTTGGTACAGGTTATAATAAAATTGTTTTGCTTATTAAAATAACAATTGTGTGGATATGCCAAGGTTTCGTGTGAATCTTTAAGTAAACCTAACAACGGAGTTAAAGTCGATGGCAATTTAGAACTATTTTGCAACTAAGGGTTTGCATGTTTCATCTAATAGCTCTAAGAATTATGTTTTATGCGCAGATATTACTGGTTGGCGATATAAAAATAACCACCAGTAAATCAAGCTGAGTGTACTTTCATAGACATCTAACATGCGAGTCGAATGAGTCGTGAAAACAAAGACATTGCATCGGCATTTTTGGATAAAATTAGGGAATTTAAATGTCGAATGATTCGTAAAAACGAAGACATTTTTGGATAAAAATAGGAAATTCTAATGCACTAAGAGCAGTAGAACTCTCGCCAAGTTCGTCCGGGGTACTGCCACCATGGCCTTTTCTGCCGGCAAGCAGTAACGCATTCGCGTTACTGTGTTCCGGTTTGAAAGGTGTGGTTGCCGGTGAAATTACAGGCACATGAGACATTCCACCTTCCCGTCTCACATTTACGGGCGCATACGATGCGACTTGGGTCTTGTCATACCTAGTATGGGAGGACCCAAGTCGCATCGGCTGTTATGGGCCGAGGTTACCACTTAACACCAGGTGGGCCGTCGGCTCGTTCCGTAAATGTACTACATAAAAAAAAACTATCTAGACATTTAACGTACCGATTCGAATGAGGCGTAAAAAACGAAGACATTTTTGGATAGAATTAGGGAAGTCGAATTTACTCTTTTTTCCCACGACACTAAGCACTCGCGACTGGTGTACACACACGCTGTAAAATTGCTGAAATATATATTATATATATGGGTCATTGAATAATATAGACGTATGTTATCTTTATTGAAAAGGTTGCATTTAAGAGCCGAAATAATAATGAATACATTTTTGCTATAATTATGATGATGCTGATCAATGTTGTATGTCATTTATAGTTGTATGCTTTTATGAATTGCATGATTCATAAAAATATATGTATATGAAGTCAGAAATAGCATGGACATCTTTTTTTCAATGAAAAATATGCATTCGAGTTTCTGTGATTCCAATCCGTTAACCGATAATAAATACCGAGTACACGAATACAATTTTGTGGTGAGTTGGTGATAAATAAAATATCAATAGACATGTACAAAGTACATAATAGAAAGATAGATAACTCTATATTGTACGTACAATACAAAAAATAACATTTAAAAAGATAAAATAAATATTGGAATTTATTTGTCAACATATTATAATAATAATGTTTACAACACAAATAATTATGTTCAGATAATTTCATTGGGGTTAGTCTCAATTTTATAAGTAGTTTAGGATTCAGATAAAAAATATCTAATAATGGAAATTTAATGGAAAACTGACAGGAATAATATGTTAAGAGTTCATTAGGTTATTTGCAAAATATCGAAACTAAAGTGTGTTTGAACTTAATTTTTATAATGCATAGTTTGTTTTTTACGGAATTACAACATCTCGTAAATAAACAAAACAGATATATTATCAGAATTGCCACTTTTTCATTAAAATCTCCCACATCCTTCACATTAAATCAAAATCAATTGGTTTTTTTTCTCTCTTACTTTTTGTACCAGGGTTCAGGGAATTCGGACCATTCTCTTGACCTCTTCTCTTGGTGGTCCGTTTGGTTATACTAATACTGAATGATGCTATTTATAATGAGTGTATTTTGTGGGTATATTTTAATATAACTAGACTTCTTCCAACGGTACGTCCTTACCTCGAGCTATCTTTAGCGAGCGCTTGTCCGAATCTCTAGTTGCTCTTCTAAAAGTTTTGTGCTCGCAATGATAACAACACAATGTTTGCCTCAACTCTTATATATCCAAAGCCTTTCTGCTCGAACGCTCGCTAAAGTATACTCCTGGAAAGGACGCATCATAAGGTTGAGCTTTGATGTTTTTTTTTGCAATTAGTGCCCGGATTTGACAACTGAGATACGAATTATCTTCCTGATTTGTAAAGTCTTAAATAGCATAGTTTTAGCAATTAGTGTTTAAAGATACAAAATGTAACCTACCTAAACAAAAGTCGAAAAATGTGTATAAATGCTTGATGCGAAAACTAGACTAATTAAATGTTATGCTAAATTCATTTTAAATTAAATTACAGTACCATGTTTTTACTTTTTGTAAAGAGGCAAAAAGTGACGGCGAAGCTTGACCTTAATGCATGTAATGATTTGAAAACATGATTTAACCTATTATATTTTGTCTGGTATGCTTGTAAGACGTTCGGAGATGACAGACCAAATTGTAAATAGTAATCTGGAAATAAAAATATGATACTTGGATGTCCAATATAACAGAAACTGTTTCAAAATGTTTAATTACCTATTAAGAGTTATAGGTAACATTTGAATAATCACTGTTTTCATTTGGCAGTCGTTGGCTGTTGTCCACCAAATGTCTTGTGACCTATTTATATGGGAGTGATCTGCCTAACTTGCATGAGAGCTAGCTGGAAAAAGCACGAAGACGAATACCTAATTATTTTCTCTAATCCACTGTTTCTTAAACCCTGTTTTATCTAATTGCTGTCTGAGAACAAAGCACTGAAAATCATTCAGAGGACGTATCAAGCAAAATCCACCGAAACACATATTGACGCCAAATGCCTCCATGCCTTCACTATGACTGATGTAGTTACGTATTACTGTAAAGATGAATATTGCCGCATGTTGTTTGCTCGATGCGACCTCTCAGACCGCGCGGCGAGGTGTCACGTGTGACGTGTGACCGTGTGACGTGTGACCGTGTGTGTGACGTGTGTGTCACGCAGTGGTGTCCGTGTCGGTGTCGTCGCTGGCGCTGTACCTGGGCACGCTGAGGGCGGCGCGCGCGCTCCACGCGGGGCAGCTGGCGGGCGTGCTGCGCGCACCTACGATCGGCTTCTTCGACTGCACGCCCACCGGCCGAATCCTCAACCGGTTCAGCAAGGACATCGACGTACTCGACAACGTGCTGCCCATGACCCTCAGGGGGTGGACCTCCTGCTTCTTTGCGGTACGAACGAGCCGCGACTCGTCCACCGTTCGTTCCGTTTGCGGGACTTAATGACAAGCGTACCGTTCCACGGTTTGAGACGCGAATTTTTATCAGTTTTATTTTCCCCGTGTTCAAAAGTGTTATTTAAATTAGCGATCGCACCATATTTTTTACTGTATCTTCGATAGTATTTGTTTTTCTTGTATTGTGGTCACCCTAAAATATTGAAATTTTTATATATCAGAAAAACCGAAACAGAAACAAAGACAAGACAAGACAAAGAACAGAAAAAAAAAAAGTTTCAGAACCTTTCTGGTTCAAAAAAAATACCCTTCATGTCTTAAAAGTAGGACAGAGCTACGGCGGAAGCTTAGTAATAGGCTTCCGTTTTTGAGTAAAAAGTTATCACAAGAAAACATGGTGCGGCACTCTTGTCATTACAAATTTCGTAGGCACAGAACGCATATCAGTTAATCTCCCATTGGTTTGCTACACGAATCTTATAAATTAAAACTAATACCATTATTATAGATAATAAACTATGTGCTTTCTGTCCTACAAACGTCAGAAGTTTTAAACTTTACAGATATAACAATTATCAGTGCTGTTAAAGTTTTTAGTGTCGGCAAACTAATAGAAGCTTGCTTACAGTAACCTCTTACTAAGAATGATGCAGCATCGCTCGAATTGTATATAAATATCACGTACAAAGGGATCAGTTTATAAAGCCACATTTTTTCTTATTTTCCTTATTGTAGGATTAGCAGGCATGTTTTATAGTTGTGCTATATTATGCAACGGGCTCCGTATGCATGCCCTGTTCTAGAGTAGCGCGTAGTTGTTCCACCGCAATTAACCCTATTCGTCCGCCATCAAAGCTAGAAGTAGATATAGTAAATAATGTATTCATTGTTATTATCCGCCTAGCCCTAGCTCCCGCTGCGGTGGTCGGCTCTTATAAGTAAGTTGTCGTCGACGTTGTTACAGCGATTACTTCGTTTTTCACGGATATAATGCCGTATATGGCGTGCTGGCGTGCCGCGAAAATTATCCACGCAAATTTGCTGGGAAACTTGCTGAGAGCACCGTTGCAATTCTACGAAGTCACACCTCTTGGCAGGATACTGTCTCGATTTTCTAAAGATGTCGACGTTTTGGATTCCTCTCTTCCTATGGAATTGACTGACGTCTTGTACTCCGCCTTTGAGGTAAAACGTTTTTTTTATTTTGTATAGTCGTCATCGGGAGCCCTTTTATGGTGGGTTTGCTTTGTATTATTTTGTTGATTGTTTTGTTTACTGTCCTGATCTCATACTAGAAGCACCAAAGGTCGGTAGTTGGTTTTACCACTTCTGGTGGTCATAAACACAAAAACTGATCAGTGTGACTGACAGCATCTTGAGGATCAAAAAGCGTATTCCGTGTCACACAATTCACAATTTTCAAACGAGTTAAATTGTTGTGAACTTTGATGACGCGACCTTGATTTTTAATGTTCTGCATTTTATTCATTTCATTTATCATGGGGGGCTCCTCATCTGTGAATTGTTTGATACAATAGTACATTACGATACGCGTGACCTAAGTTGCCTATTACTGCACGGCGTGAAGTTAGCCGTGCTAAACGCCGTGCAGTAATAGACAACTTAGGCCACAAGTATCGTATACTATTTTATAGCAAGTGTGACATAAACCCGCCCCGGACGCGGGCAAGAGGAGGGACGGATGCGATTAGTGTTTTGAAAGTAATAAGAAATGAATTATAGCTGACCGTTTCTCCTTGTTTTGGCTGTCACTGAAAATCCCATTGTCAAATGGAAAAATGAAAATTGTCATTTTTGACAAAATGTCATTTGTTGTGTGAGTTTTTAAGCTCCAAATGACATTTAAATGTGTTTCCTTTTATTTTTTCTACATGAGTGAAGTTGGTCAATTCATTTACACACCGTGCAGAAATAGGCAGCTTAGGTCACGGAAAAGCGTGCGTAAAGTGCGGGTTTAGGTCACACTGTGCTATAAATACAGTTTAATAATCAGTTTAGAATTATATCCGATAATGGGCGCTTTGTATTATTGAACATCTCAGTGGTGTATCATACTTAATTAGAAACTAAACAAAAACTATTTTATGGAATTCACATCAATTGCATTACGAATTTTCATCATTTTGTTATGTACGCGTCGGGTAAATTTCTGTTTTACTGTTCTGTCCATCACATCTAAAAAAATTGCAACCTTGCAAAATATTTCACATTTGTAAACTGATCCTTAATACATAATGTTTGTGGGCTTTGTCGCTGTAATAGACACATTATTACGCTTACGATTGAATTATGGATAGTCTAATATATTTTATGTGTAGGTATTGGGAACGCTCTTCGTCATAAGTTTTTCGACTCCGATATTCTTGGCGGTGATCCTTCCCATCGGAGTTATTTACTACGTGATCCAGCGGTTCTACGTGGCTACTTCCAGACAACTGAAGAGACTAGAGTCCGTGTCGCGATCCCCCATATATTCCCACTTCGGTGAGAGTATCACGGGAGCTACCACGATTCGGGCTTATGGAGTTACTCAAAGGTAAGTCACAACATTTTCGTAACATCACCTTTTGAATTGATAACGAAAAAATTCGTCAATTTGGGTGTTATGTGGATGGCAATTATGCATCCATTCAAAAAGTGAATACGTGAATCGTCCATACCAATGAAATGTGCGTTAGCCTCGAGAGAAATTATTGCAATCAGCTTGCAATAAAACATTTAGGGAATCCAATAAAACATGTTGTATCCATTGTAACCGCAGTCATATTTTGACATAGAAACAAAATAATTTACAACTGAATTCCACCTGCTTCTGTTCCATGAAGAAAAGACAGCTATCTGTTGCCAAAATTCGATTTCTGTTAACTTTCATTAACAACTTCTTTGACAACATTTTCCTCTTAACTGCGTTATAGATTCGTCCTTGAATCGGAGCGCCGCGTGGACTACAACCAATCTTGCCACTACCCGAGCACGATCGCCAACCGCTGGCTGGCGGTGCGACTGGAGATGATGGGTAACATGATCATATTCTTCGCGGCACTGTTCGCTGTGCTCGGCAGGGAGACTGCTAGCCCCGGACTCGTCGGTCTTTCTATCAGTTATGCGCTACAAGTGAGTGAGACAAAAACTTATATTTGTGCAAGTTGTTAGGACCCTTAGTCCAACATATTGCTATGCTGGACTAAGGGTCGCTTGTATGCTTTACGTTCTATTAAAAAGAACTACGATTTAGATCGAAACCAAACTTGGTGGGTAAACTGTAACCATTTTATGGTTTATTTTTTCGTTACAATAAATTCTGTCGTGTTTTGCACTAAAAACTAAAATTCGTTTATCTTGAGAACATTAAAAGGCTGATGACATGGAAGTTATACCAACTTTAGTGAAATAGTTGTTTAATTTGTGATATATTATTTACAGATCACACAAACACTCAACTGGTTGGTCAGAATGACCTCTGAAGTGGAAACTAACATTGTTGCCGTTGAGAGGATAAAGGAATACGCTGAAACTGATCAGGTAATTAATATTATGTCCATTTGTCACGGTTTTCCCAATTGGTGTGAAAATTTCATAGATACTGGAATCTTATTAATCATAGCTAGTAAAGCTGATGAGTTTGCTCGTTTGAACCCATATGGTTGAAATTGTTGGCAAAGCACAGGCTAATAATTGTATACTACTTATCAATCTGCTTGGATTTGGGTACATATTTGTTTTGTTTTTACTTTGAATATGTCAGGATTATTTGATTGGTGGGTTATACAATTATGAGTGAGTGGAACCCCTTTGTGTCCAGGAAGCGCCGTGGACCATCGGCGAAGGTCCCGGCGCGTCGTGGCCCGAGAGCGGCGCGGTCCAACTGGAGCGGCTGACGCTCGGGTACCGGTCCGGCGAGCCCGCTCTCCGCGACATCACGTGCACGGTCGCGCCGCGCGACAAACTCGGCATAGTCGGACGCACCGGCGCCGGCAAGTCCACGCTCACGCTCGGACTCTTCAGGTACGTACACAGGCCCGCTTGTATCCAGGAGCGGCGCGGTCCAGCTGGAGCGTCTGACGCTCGGGTACCGCTCTAGGTGGGTAGACAGACCCGTTACCAAAACTCGTGCACTGTGACATGGCCCACTGTATAGTCCATCGGCGGATGTTGGCAACTCTGAAGTTAACTGTATAGGTTGTGGGGGAGTTGTGTCCAGTGAATGTATATGGCCACAATACATTGTCGTCTATTCTCATGTTCCCATGAACATTTTCAGCCAACTTCAGAGTCCAAAATCTCGCTAGAACCAATCGACCACATCCTCGGTTCAACTGAATCCGATCGGTTTTGGTAATTGCTAAAGAGCGAAATCGAATAGTTGACTGCAGCCAACACGTACGGTAACGGTAACACGAATCATCATCATGTTTTATCTGCTGATCGTTTTAATTAACTGAAAAACAAATCGTTTCATGCAACAGGATAGTTGAAGCGATCAGTGGCAAGATCCTGATCGACGGCGTGGATATATCGCGGATCGGGCTGCACCAGCTGCGTTCCCGCATCACCATCATCCCGCAGGACCCGGTGCTGTTCTCGGGCACTCTGCGCATGAACCTCGACCCCTTCGGCACGTACTCCGACGACGATATCTGGCGCTCGCTCGAACACGCCCATCTTAAGGCGTTTGTACAGGGTAAGCTACTAATTTCACAAGGACAGATGACTCCCCTCCCACACGTGGGGCCGGTAGGCGAGGTTGAATAAGCGCAAGCGTTTGGCATCAAAATAATGAATTCATATACAAAATATAGAATGCGCCTATCATTATGTGACCTCAGTTTGCTCTTCTCCTGTTTGGACTAGCCTCATAGCTCAGTTGGTAGTAACGCTGCCCTCTATGCTGTAGGTCGTGGGTTCGATTCCCACACAGGACAAACATTTGTGGACACAGAACAAACATCTGTGATGTTTGTTCTGTGTCTGGGTGTTAATATGTATTATATGTAAGTATTTACAAAAAAAAGTTTACAAGTATTGTCAGTTGTATGGTTCCCATGATACAAGCTATACTTAGCTTACTTTGGGGCTAGATGGCGCTATGTGAAATATCCACCAATATTATTATAATACTAGCAGTTGCCCGCGACTTCGTCCGCGTGGAATTTGATTTATCACGCACCCCTATTTTACCCCTCGGAAAGGTAGCCTATGTTACTCCTTGTTACATCAGCTATCTGTCAGTGAAAGTCCAGCTAGAATCGGTCCAGCCGTTTCGGAGATTAGTCGGAACAAACAGACAGACAAAAATTGTAAAAAATGATGTATTGGTATATGTACCGGGTATACATCCATATGCACTTAGTAAAAAGCGGTTATTTTAACATTACAAACAGACACTCCAATTTTATTTATTTGTATAGATACGATGATCTCACAATTAAATAAATACGCAGTAAAAATTATACACAATGAATTTGACAGAATATTCCATGGTTCGTGTATTTACTTACGACAGATTTTCCGCGGAAAAAGTCTGCGTAAATATTCTGGAATCCACACTTAATAATAGTTTGGCTCATAATTTTGATTGAATACTTTTTTATTGTGTTAAAATAAACAATCATCAAAAACGTGCAATGACTTTTATGCGAATCATATGTTCACTTCTATGAGAAAAACGACCTCGAGTTGCCGCCGTCAACCGACCGATGATGATGATGATGATGATGCTTTGCCGTAGCTTCGCCACGATATATATCCAAGAGCCCTATATTCAAACGCGCTATCTATAATCTAGAAATAGAAATACGGCGCCATCTACCAGATATATGTAAGACTTAGATGCCAAACCGCCATCTATTAGGATTTTATAGAACTAACCGATAAATACACACTAAAGTCGTATAATAAACATTTAATTTGCAATAACAAATATTGAGATCAATAATTGAGATAAAAACAACTCTATCTCCCAAGTTGGACCAAATTACAAATGCTTACAAAATTTGATAAAAATTGGTTCAGTAGTTTCGGAGTTTATCGCGAACATACATCGTGACACGAAATTTTTATATATATAAGATTATGATAGTTCGCGGGCGGTATCTGTACATTACCCTAAATTTCTTTGTAGCGTTCACTGACAACTACCTTATGTTAATTCCCATTGTATGTCACCATGGAGTCTAATAGCATATTCTGCGTCTTTTATATCGTTACCGTGTGATTGTAGGTCTATCATCGGGTCTACGTCACGAGGTATCCGAGGGCGGCGAGAACCTGTCAGTGGGACAGCGGCAGCTGGTGTGTCTGGCTCGCGCGCTGCTGCGCAAGACGCCGCTCCTAGTGTTGGACGAGGCCACCGCCGCCGTCGACCTCGAGACAGACGAGCTCATACAGGTAAAGAGCCTGATAGGGGAACCTGTCAGTGGGACAGCGGCTCAAGGTGCTACTTCATAATGAAAAACAGCTTCCTAAAACCCTTTCGTTAGTCAAGTCAGTTTTGTGGAAATCCAACTTGACAACTAAACTTCATAAAATAAATTTTATGTGTACACGTTTATGTCTTCTCGAAGTGCAAATAAGCTCATTATAAACGAATTTCCGTACCTCAATTGTTCTACGTTATCCGCTTCAAATAAAATGGGTCATGCCTAATTTTTCCTCACTGGGCAATATTCTGGGATAGCGAGAGAACGGTCAATTCAATTTATTTATTGATATTTCGACATTAATGCACTTAGATGAGTAACGTGGGCCCCACCGTCTCGAATTATCGTTATTGTGTGAGTGAGTGAGTCAACACGAACGTTGTAACCCTACATAATGCAAACCTTCAACTTGAGTGAGTCCGATTTATTAATAACAGAAAACGATCCGGTCGGAGTTCGCGTCGTGCACCGTGCTCACGATCGCGCACCGTCTCAACACGATCATGGACTCCACGAAGGTGATGGTGCTGGACAAGGGGCAGCTGGTGGAGTATGCGCCGCCCGACCAGCTGCTCGCCGACAACAACTCCATATTCTACAGCATGGCGAAGGACGCCGGACTCGTCAGTTAGGTACTACACCGCGCCTGCGCCTGCTGCGGTGTGACGATACTTTTGGCGACAAACAAACTGCTTATAATGGTGTTTTTGGTTTGTTACTTAATCATCTTTTTCAAATAATTCTTCTAGACTGGTATATATCAGGAGACCTAAACTTCACGGGTACCTGAATTTGTAAATAACTTTAGACGAAATACCTATTTTTGAATAACTTTTTTTTTTAATATATTAACTAAGTAAAAGTTAAGTTAAACATTTACTGTCTTTATTTGAATGATGACCACAATGAACAGTGAATTTTAGTGCTTCTGATATATACCCGAATAGACATGTAGTGTCAGTTTTAAAGTATATAGACAGAAAGGTCCTGGCGCCAATGTTACCATTTTACATAACATTTATTTCTAATATTGCCATTAAAAAAATCGGTTATTTTACTATTGCGCCAATTAAATCTACACTATACGACGCGACACCGCCTGTTCGTTACGAGCAATATCCAAATAGCGTTTATAACGTATCTTCAGAGTTCTGTTACCAAATGTAAAGAGAACTCATATTCAAAGTCAAAAACTTTATTTCCACAGAATTCATAAAGAAATGGCTTGGAAACGTCAATAATCATTTAAAACATAAGGTCACGCGTACTTATCGCTAAGTTTGACGCCTCTTCAAACCCTATCCGACCCTCCGTGGGGAGAACAGCAAGAAACCCTTAATGGAGGGATTTCTTTTTTCGCGATTCGATTAATGGAAACTGATTTGCCTTGATGTCATTATTTCAAAAAATATTCCATGTCTCATTTGTTTTATTCCTGAGATTGCTAAATATTTCCCAGGTTTTGCCGCTATTTTGGGAATATCATACTGCAGTTACGTAAAGACATTGTACACTTAAGTTAAATGCACTTTAAAGGAGAATATATGCTCAAGAGAATTTATTAAACTCGCTAGTTGTATTTCCCCGAAAAATGTTAAATCCCGTTTAATAATGTACCATGAATGTGCAACATTATTAAATTCTAATTCAAATTTAACAAATTGCAAAATTATCGGCGTAAACAAACAGGATACGTTTTGTTTTTCATATGTTACATACATTTTTACATTAATGGTGTATTGAAATTCCTTATGCAGGGATCATGTTAATTACAATTTTAATTGATTGTGTATCAAACGGTCGACATGATCACTTAATACCTTAGCTAAGTACTTAATAAGATTACATATTGAATTACAGTACTTATTTTTTGGTTACAACTTAATACTTAAAAAAAAATTTAAGATACATCTCAACTTTGTACATTTTGTAATGTATTTTAGTGAGTAAAATAGTTATAAGATGTTTTTGCCAGGAAATAATTTAAACTTTTATTATTTGACTCGTAGGCCAAGTTCTGGCCACCATAAAGACATCACAAATATTTTATTACAATTGTTGTGCAGCATTCGATGAGACAGGGTGATTATATAAGATACTACTTAAAGCAATTCACGTAGGGTCCCCTTTATACTTCATATCTCTCGAGGTAGCCTTCTGTTTGATTGAATCATCAATTACTTAATTATATAATTGTGTGTTGTGAATCCTTTTCAATACTGGAAAGCTTATAATATTTCCAGTTACAATAATAATTTATGTTGAATTATATGCATATTTTTTACTATATAGGTACAAATACTTCATTGCAATAAGTAACTTCGCTATGTGCCTTAAAGTTTATAATGTAAATAGAATGTGATGATGAAACATATATCCCATCATTTACTTAATATTAAATTTTTCTATAGTTATCAAAGCTTACGCGCAAGACTTGAGTCATCTTGTCAGTTAACTCTCACTCACATGCGATTTACAAATGCTTAACATATCATTTAGGGGTTCAGTTTCGACAGCTATCTAATACTCTGCTATATCAAAGTTTTAATTTTTTATTTATATTTAGTACATATTTTTAAATAATTAACATTGAAGATTAAATTACGGTTACTTCGTACTTTTAAATGTGCTTTACTCGAATTTATTGTCGTATATAAATTGGGAATGCTCATTCTATGCCACAGCGCGCACTACGCGACTGGGGTTGCCACTCATATACTACTCGGATGAACAGATCTAAATGAAAATGTACAATTATTGGACAACGAATAATTGTGCATTATTTTTCTTGCTGGTAGAATTTTTTTTACAACTCGCAGCAAGTGCGATTTATAGTAGAATTAGCTAATAGTTACCAAAACACTGCCTGTTTTAACTTTTTGTAATCGTTTATGTCAAAGTGTGCTATTTACAGCAATTACTTATAGATTATATTACTTTTGTAGTTACTTAATTCGTCAGTTTTTGGTACCTTCTTAGAGTAGCAAATGATGCATGTTCGAATAGTACCTATGATTATAGATTTTAAAATTGTATATCTTAATAATGTACATATTGTTAGAATGTTGACAATTATGTTTTAAACACGCGTGTATTGTTTGATGCACAAATTTGTGTGTTACCTATATTATATGACGGTATTCCCTCGTGTAAATTTTTTCATAAAGCGGTCTGTCACGTTGTACGTAATATGAAATTAATTAAAATTGGCATTTGTCGTAGCACTGTTGTGAAAACTGTTTTAGTGTTCAATGTATTCTCTTCAACGTAGCGAGATGGTTCACTATTTCCAGTTCATTCTTATTTTGTTACTTATATTAAGGACTTTTTTATAACAACAACCACAGCATACAAACTATACTTTACTTATATTCTACTATACCTACTATAGTTGGTATAGTGTGGATGGAAGACAGAATGTACACACAAATAATTTACAATATTAGTTTTGTTAACTAAGATATAGATTATAAGAGATTATATGAACAAACTTCCACATTGTTAACTTAGTGTGT
This sequence comes from Chesias legatella, assembly GCA_947359385.1. Taxonomy (NCBI): domain Eukaryota; kingdom Metazoa; phylum Arthropoda; class Insecta; order Lepidoptera; family Geometridae; genus Chesias; species Chesias legatella. The sequence goes on along the minus strand of OX375774.1, from coordinate 6,536,327 downwards.
TCAAAGTAAATTTTGTATAATTGTTGATTACCTTCATTTAAATACGAATATGTGCCGAAATAACTTCAATACATATAAGTTAATTTTATGTTGGTAGGGTCTTACTTGGGAATAATTGTCAATTAAGGCGACTGCAGACATGGCGTGGTAAAAGCGTAAAGCGTCGCTTTAAGCGGAAACTTTATAATGTATAACATTGTACCTGATGTCACACAGGGCTCGAAGCTGCGTTTTATGCTGTCGTTACATGCAAAACAAATACAAGTGATAAAGTATATAAAGTTATATGTGACATCACTTTATTGTGTTTAAAACGTCGCTTCCATATATTTTGTACAATTAGAACAGAATGTCAAGGCACCCGCGCCACGCCCAACTTAAACCTTAAAATTCGACCTTTATTAACATTAACCCAGCGCCACCTATCCCCAAGCTAAGCTCAGCTTTTACTGTGGGATTAGACAACAGATAGAATACATATATGCCTTTATTTAAATACATACATATTAATAATAACATCCAAACTTGCATATGTTTTGCACGTTAACGCTTCGACTGCGGCGGTCGGTCACACATGCGACGTGCCCTCAAGTTTTCTACATACTTGGCAATCCATTGCATTGCTCAAGTCTGCTGCATACCGCTACTGTTTTGTACACCCAACTACAGAAATAGTTTAAAAACGAGACTTTATTTACTATAATTTTTTTTTGGCATTTTCTGAGATTTTAGAATATTTTTTCGAAAACTTTATACCTACAATCAAGCAGTTAGCTAGATTAGCTAACTTAGCCATGGGGCCGGCTGTTGTTGTCTATTAATATGGCACGTGTAACTTATGATGTTCTTCTGCATTTTATTTGTACTTATTATTAATTTCTATTCTGTTATTAATTGTGTACACCTACTTAATTAATTTCATTTGAATGTGAAGTATTAAATTATAATAATTATTTCTTATTTTTACTATCATCCAACCAGCACCGTCTCTGCCTTCCAGACGAGAATTTCCGGGTTCTATGCCATGGGCCAAACTTTTGAGCGATGAGCATATTTGTTTGTTCCCATTATTCAATACTAGCTGTTGCCCGCGACATCCTCGGCGTGGAACTCCGTTTTATCATGCACCCCTATTTTATCCCCTTATAGAAGTAGTAAATTACTCCTTATAAATCATCTATCTACGTGAAGTCCCGTCAAAATGGGACCAGCCTTATCGGAGATTAGCCGGAACAAGAGTGACATATTTTTTATAAATTGTTTTTGTTTGAATTAAGTACCGGCTAAACTTATATATTCATATTCGTTTAGTAAAATGCTGTTTGCTTTTTGACATACTACAAACAGACATTATTTTCCTTTTTGTTTTATACGTGTTATGCAGTGAACCTGGAAAACGTATAATTACATTATCAAAGAGTTTGTTTGTTTTTTTTATTGTTAATAATTTCAACATTTTTAAAATAAATTATATCAAAAGCACATCTTAAATGACGTTATAACGCCATATTGGTTTTGGTGCCATGATTATACAGACAGCTCTTTGATTGGTCCATGTCCTTTTACGCTACCTTTGAAGATAATATAACAACATAAGCCGGTTTTGATTCTATTGCCAGTATAAAAAGGTTTTCCTATGGTTTTAGCTAGGTTTATTACGAAGAAACTTAATAGGAACTATAGATAATCGAGGGTATTTTAAGTAACTCAAATTCGTAAGAAACATGAAGTTAGCTGGCTTCGATTCTATGCCTCTACGATGTTTGGACTAAACCCTTCATCAACTCACCTTCGATGAATCATGATAGGTGGTTATAAAACATGCCAATACGTGGCTATGAGAAAAGCAGACGAAGCACTACAATTATAATTGTCTAGACGCCAATGTTTTTCAAAAAACTCCTGAACTGAAACCTGACTGCAAGACTTGGTACCAAAAGAATATGTTTGGATCACTGTACATATAGATAGATAAATTAATAATTGTAAATAGTAATGCTTTACGAAACAACGGTAAAGCTACGTTCAGAATTAAATAATAATTTGACATTCCAAAAATGTGCGAAGAATGAACGGTGACATTTGACATTGATTGATTGATATCAAAATATCTAAAATCTAGGCTGTACTTGTAAGCTGAAGGACAAGAATTCAATCCAAGCCATAATAAATAATTAAACGTTTTGTTGTTTGTGTGCGACAAGAGGAATAGTAGTAGAAATGGATAAATTGTTTTTAATCGAACCATTTGATAATTTCAAACATGTATGGTGATATAAATATAACTGGATTGTCTACTCTGGTTGTGCAGAAAGATGAAACACTGACATAGCTTTTATTTTCCAGGTTTTGCATAGAATTATTGACAAAGTGACGTACCGTACCATGAAAACGGATGATAGCTCTATAGAATTAGACCTTAGCGATTTAAAACAAGCTGAAGATGATTTGAGAAAACTTATTTCAGAATGCGATTTTGAAATACCAAAAATTGAAGAAACTTTATCGATAAAGGAATGGGATGGAGAAAAAACAATGTATTTTGTTAATTTGCTGAAGAAGAGGAAGTCTGAAATTGTTTATGCATCACTGCATAAACATAACAGTGGGTATGGAGAAACAATCACACATACAGACTGGGTATTAAAACTTGTGCTTGGAACAAGTGAATTAAACACAATAAAATATCCACTCCTACAACTTTATATTTCTACCGTTGATAGTAACGGTGAACAAAACGAGAAAATGTATGAACTTAAGAAAGATATGATTCTGAAAACAATTCATGCCTTAGAACCTTTACTAATCCAGGAAAGTGGTTAATATTTAATGAAAATATAATGTGGACAACAGAAAAATTATACATTTGCAGAATATAAGTTACATGTCCAAACAATCATTGAAACTGTTACCTATCTATCAATTGCACTCAGAAATTTACAAACACTACATAGTGAGCAGATGTTTTCATCTAACAGCAGATTATAAGTTACCTTTTACCCTTTATATTGTTTTTAATGATGTGTGAATATTAAATTCACAAAAGCTTTGTGCTATTAGAGACTTGGTATAAAAAGGATTGGATATATTTGATCCCCGGATACTGGTATGGGTTGAAATGAATTCATGCTTTTGTTTATCTCATCCTTGCATAAAATGACAGTTAAATTGACAAGTTCATTGACCTGATACTTAATCCTCAAGTCTGCATAAAGTTCAATACCTTAAGATTTTTACTAAGAGCCATTTGCTTCTATGGCCAAGTTTGCTACTGTTCCCAAATTTTTTGTAAGCTGTAAATATTTTCTAAATGTCTGTAGCACAAACAAGTAATTTTTTTTCTTGCTATAAAATCCAGGCAGAAATTATTCTCCTTGATCTTGTCTGCTGAAATCCAGGATCAAGTCTCCTGTAGGTACACTGGGAACAAATATGATACTTTTATTTGTTTTCAACTTTCAACATGTTTTTGAAACACTGGTTTTTCATTCACGGTTTCGGGAATTAAGATTCCCCGCAACCAGGCGACCTATGGTTGCGGGTAATCAAGTGCACTAATTGGTGGAGTACTTTCCCAGACTGAGCACCACGGACAGTTCTACTGTTAACGTAATATTAGTTGCTGTGAGAAGTGATAATTGTATATTTTTTTCCACACCGTTAGAATGTAATAGTCTCTTGACTAGTTTATATATCCAAACGCATGTAGATTTAATGCAAATAATGATTGCTGTTACCATCGAACGTTACTAGTCGACACCTACGCCTGATTGTTGAACCAGTAATATCATAATATTAATAGCACAGAAAAGGTTGGTGAACAAAAAACAATACGAAAATAGTTTAAAATTTATTGATAAGAGACATTCACACATCAACATTAGGTATCGTAATAATTGGGAGTAAATAACGTAATTACAAACATTTATGATACAACTTCGACCTTGCAACGAGCAAACTTCATTCATCTAGGCTCAATACTTGTAATTTTCTTATGGTTGAGAAATTTTCACTTTCGATAGACACGCACATAGAAACAGTTACTAGCAATACGGTTGACAACTGATACCATAAATACATAATTATGATGATTTAAAATAGTTGAAAATTTCACTATACATTCCTACTATTCATATCCTTACTAGCAAATTACCGTAGTTATACAAATTACGCATCCGAAAATCAATTATAGTATATGCACACCACTACACGTTATAATATTTCAGACTGTAATGTTACTTTTTCGATGGAAGTTCAACCACACTCTTGTTATTACTGAACTGATTATGATTTGTTTATTGTTAAATATTCTAACATTAATTTAATATCGAGATCAATTTTGTGTTAATTGAAGAAAGAAATGCTCCCAAAAAAGGAACAGCATTAGGTACTTTGAGCAATTTAGTTTATTGACCATTCGTTAAACTTCACGAATACTTACTTCCACGTGGAGAGTAATGTGTACATTTAGCTTAATATTCTTATACTGCTTTTAATGAATTCTAGTTTCGAGATATCACTTGATATGGAATGTCTCACTCACGTTTAGGATATTATTTTATACTTCGCGGAACAATGCTCCCGACCATGCAAATGTCACATTAAATTTCATAATAAAAATAGTATAAAATTACAAAAATGATTTTGAAAACCACGTATGTACTGGACATCATTTATTTTACCGTCGAAAACGATCACATTGTATAGCAATATCAAATCCTACAAAAAATCTAGTTATATTGTATTTGATAAATGAGGTCGAAAAGATTACGCAAATTCCGCAGCACATATCTAGATGTATCGTGCTGTCATCCACTACTTTACTACATATTATATTTATGTAGATTCTACGAAATACTATCTAAAATTACGATATAATATGCCTGTAAAGGGATAAAAAATGTATAGTAAATCACAAATTGGCCGCAGAATATCAGTTTTAGAATCTACTCACCATAAAAAAGAAACATTAGTCCAATTTGGAATAGCAATCGCACAACACCTACTTCAAACATGGCGGGAATATCATTTTCTTAAATGAAGGTAATACCTAATTTAACCTCTAGTACACATAGGAGCAAATTTCGACACCACAACATATAATTCATGAGCTTGCATTTAAAGAGAGCAATAAACTAATTTTATACAACTTAATATAAATTAGAATATATAAGTGTCACGATAAAACACTAATGATTATATAAAAAAATGAAATCATGTTCTTAACTCACACTTAAATTTACAATGCTTTCAACTTTAATTTTTAAACTTATTGAGATATAATGAAATGATATTCATATATACATAACAGAGCTTTCAGTATGTCATAAAATTCGTGATTAAGAAATAGACAATTAATTTTTTTCTCATAAAATCCGAGTGGTCTTGTTGATTTCCCCGAAGATCGTTGAATTATGTTAAAAAAAATGTCTTAATTCCCAAGATGCAAACGCAATATAGTGTAATTACTATAAAATAAATGCTCAGTATAAAATACATTGGAGGGTATACATGTAATACAATAATCAATACATCATGATTTTATATGAATCTCATGAGATGTTATTAGAAATAAGCAATATATTCGGTGCTTTAAGTTATATTACTAACAAACATATTATCAACGTAACCACCCAAGAATTTACTTTAAAAATAAAGAAGAAACTCAACGGTCGTGAATTTAAAAATATAAAACTCGCACAAGTTACAGTTTGGCAAAACAAAATGTTTGGAAAGAGCAGCAAAGCAAAAAAGTGTGTAAATATCACCGATTACAATGGCTATTCAAATAGTATCTACGTAATTTACGTGCGAGCGACGCGCTAACACAGAAGTCAAAACTAATACCCCTGTAATAATGGCACCAACTAATCGCACCTTATACTGGCTATATATAACTTTGTTATTGTAATATTTAATTAATAAATCGATACTTTCGAATACAACGTATCAAACATTATTTCAATGAAGCAAAGCACGCTAAACTTATCATATGATCCTATTGTTGGTCACATCGAGTGAAACTGAAATCCACATAATTGGAAACGTAATCGTCGATCGAACTTAGTTCGATGGTCACACACCACATTGCGAATCGTAATAAATAAAACGCTTATTTATGTTCACTGTCTGGTGTGTATGCGACGCGACGTAGCTGTCTTGTGTTGCGTTGCGTGGCGTCGCGTGGCGTTGCGTGGCGTCGTGTGGCGTCTAGTTGGCCACCACCACGTCGGTTGCGCTCTCCTGCAACTGAAACCAAACTCAATGTTATTGCAGCTGTTATTCACTGGCGCGCTATAGTGGGTTCTATTATAAACAAAATACATAGTTACCATTTCTGTATTGATTTCTGGTACGTCTGGAACTTCAGGGATTAAGTCCGCTAATTTATCAGAGACAGACACGGGCTCCTGTAACCACGAAAATATTATATTAGTTCATTTATAGAAGAAACTTGAATTTAACAAGTAGTATAAAATTATGACGATAAATGCAAACATCATGAAAGAGAATCGTGAAGTATTTTGAAACTGAATACTTATACCAAATCATCTGCATGTGAATTATCACACTATATTATAAGAAAATATTTTCAATTCATAATTTGGATCTTTGGTTACTCCTTCACGCCAATGATACTAAACCAATTTAGGTTGAAAATTGCAACATAGTTCCTGGGATGACAAATAGATTACTTTTTATCACGTTACAAATTACCGTTCTTATACGGGCTTTGCTATGTACTCAAAAATGTATGAAACTTTCAGCATTACAAAAACTAGCTGTTCTTTCATAAGAGCCTTGAATTATTCACGCCTAAATACACTCCACAACTAATATAACTAGCCTCTAGCTTAATTGACATGAAATATTTAGTAATGACGTATAACAAAATATGATAATATATGCGATGGAAATCTGTTAGCACCAAAGCGAGAACTCAACATGCTGTTAGGTAGACATTCTGATAAAAACTACATTCAATAAATGTTCCAGCGTAACGGATGGGAAGGGGGAAGAGGGATCGATACGTCGGTTTCACAGGAGCACGAGTCTTCGGATCGATGACGGTCCACGCATGCTGGCAATGCCACATCAAACTACATACGAGAACTGTTAACGGGGTTTCAAAACGCTCCATATATTACGGATCTAATCCACTACAAGAGCAAGACTGTCCGTATGTTATTCACCTGTGGCGTGTGCGGCGCGGGCGCGGGCGCGGAGGGGGACGCGCTGTCGCCTGCGTCGGCGCCGGCGCCGTTGCATTCAATCAGCTCGACTCCGTTCTCGGTGAGTTTCGCCTTGTTTTTGAGATTCTCAGCGGTGACGGAGACATCACCGCCGGCGTTCACTCCGTTCTTGATCTCCCGGAGCGTGACCGGCACGGGGGCCGGGGCGGGGGCGGCTGCGGGCTCCGGGATCGCTATTATATCGTCATCGCCATTTTGTTGGATGTGTTCGAGGTTCGTTTGCATGTCAATGTCGTCCTGCGCCGGGGGAGGGGGAAGGGGTGTGTCGTCGATTTCCGAAGTCGTCATCTCCGGTTCGGGAATCAGGTCTATTTCAGGTTCGGGAATCTGTTCTGTCTCTAGTTCGGGAAGCTGTTCGATCTCTGGCTCAGGAAGCTGTTCTGTGTCAGGTACAGGGATCTGTTCAGTCTCTGGTTTGGGAAGCTGTTCTATCTGGGGTTCGGGGCTACATAACTCAACCACGGAAGTTTCTATAAGTACTCGGTCAGAAATAGCTTCGGTAGTGTCAGATACTTCAACGTGCTCGTCTTTCATTTGTTCCACTTTGACGGATTCAATCTGGGCGTTCGAGAGAACAGGGGCTGCCTCCTCCGCAACGGTGACCGTCTCGGCTCCACTCGTCGCAACGTCTTCGGGAATATCATCAGATACTTCGGTGACGACCTCGCTTGCGGGCTGCACTTGCAGTTTTGTCGCACCGGCTGCGGTCGACGTATCTTCGCTAGTTTCCTTCGATGGAGGGAGCGGGTCTATCGCTTCGATGACGGGAGGGGATGGAAGGGGTTCTATTATTTCATCGATATTAATCGTGGTGGGGGGGAGCGGTGAGAGCGGCGAGGCTGTGTCGGTCGCGGTGTTAGAGACGAGGGTGCCGGGGACGGCAGCCTCCGGCGCCATGGTGGAGGCGGCGAAAGACGCCACCACCGAGGGGGGAGGGTTGGTGGGGAGCGGCGGAGGCGCGGGTTCTAGCAAAGGCGGTCGAACACAAACCTCTTTGGTGGGAATTTCGGGAGCCGGGGCGATCTCTGCCGTGTCGGCGACGGGAGGCTCGGGGACGTTCTCCTCGACTTTGGGTTCGGGTTCCTCCGGTTTGGTTTCCTCTAGGGAGAGACCGTTGATGGGGAGCTGTTCGGGTTCCGTGAGGGGCGCCTCGGGTGCTGGTGCGGGCGCGGGCGCGGGGGCGGGGGCGGCTGCGGGAGCCGGCACGGGCTCGGCGGGGGGCGCGGTCTCTGCTTCCGCCTCGGCCGAGGGCGTGCTGGCGCCGGTGCCGTTGCCGAGCGGCTCCGTCTCAGGGGTAGAAGGAGTCTGCTCCTCTTTCACCTCGACGGGGGTCGCAACTTCTTCGATGGCTTCTTTAGCTGTGGTCTCGGCGGTCGCTTCGGCCGTCTAATCAAGAACAAGAAATTATAGTGAGATAGCATCATTTACATACACGTACATTTTATAACGAATTATGATTAACTTATCGACAGGTACGATTTAAAATACGTTTTATTCTCAGATTAATCTATATATTCTTGATTTACTAAGGCATATCAAATAATATTCACCTTATGGTCGGCCATGGCAGTAAATTTACAACGATGTGAATAGCGAGAAATCCCTACAAAGACTGAAGGGGGATACACGAGTGTCATATTATTTATAGTGTGTTTTGTAACGGAAGATTGGAGACCATTTTTATGCAAACTAGTTATACTTCAATGCTCGTGATCATAGGCATATTATATTGCAGTATGAATAGGGCTGCCCTTGCAGATTGAATCTAATTTTTTCCTTTCTTAGAAAATTCCAAACTGTACCTAATAGAATTTTAGTTTATTTTTAATTTTATTTTATTTACGAGTCTAGGAAAGTTTTATGAAGGTTTCTCAAAGTAGACAAATATAAGATTAGAAGACCATTCCTTCCACTCGCATTTTATACTCTACTTCCATTTGCATAAAGAAGGGAGCCTGTTTATTAACGTATATTTTACTCCACTACTCTGGATCGTCGTCGGAACTGCGTATTTTTTTAATACAATTTCCAATCCAGACCTACTTTTGCTCAATACTATGTTTAAACTATGGTGACGATCATCTTACAAGCTTTGCATGCCATATGTTAGACCTAGAACACACGAGGCAACTTAAAAGTCATTAACTAGAACTGTACTAACACATGGATATGTTAACATAATAAATATATAATATACTAGCTGTTGCCCGCTTTTAATTATTATTTCTCTTCTATTAAAAAAATATGTAGGTATTATATCAGTTGTATGGTTCCCATGACACAAGCTATGCTTAGCTTACTTTGGGGCTAGATGGCCCTGCGTGAAATGTCCACCAATATTTATTTAATCAAAATCGAAATCAGCCATTTGGAAGCAAAAGTATTCACTTCAGTTAGTGAGATATCCAACCGCAGGGTTGTGGCAAGCAATAAAACGATACCAGTGCACAAGGTCATATTTGTTTACTCATGTAGAAAGATACGCCTGGAGGGCTGCACTAAATAGATACATCCGATTAGTACATTGGACGCCATCCGGAATCTACGACCGGACGTTATGAAATAACGTTACGAATCATTCTTGTATCACTTTGGGATTTTCAATGGCTCGTATTATGTACATTATTCACGTGATTGTTCCAATGCATTCTTCATCCGCATTACATGAGTCGCTAATATTCTCGGAATAGTTACGGTGACTCATAGTACATAACTGCTTCCGAAGTGAATTGTGAGCCATAGTATAACTTAGGTATGTGTTTGTCAAGAAGGTACTTTTCTATGAGTCAGTATCTGTACTTATTTATAGAAATAAATAAAATTGGAGTGTCTGTTTTTAATATTAAAATAACCGCTTTTTACTAAGTGCATAAAGATAAAGATAAAGATAAAGATCATTTATTTGCATAAACATGTGTAGATATAAGATTTTACAGAAAGGTATGAAGGTATCAACATGTTTTACCGATTACGGTGTACAAATTACAACTAAAATAATAATAATAATAATGTCAAAAATTCAAATTACGATAATACATTCTAATAATAACTCTACATCATTTACATTAAAAGTCAAATTTATCATTTAGAAAGTCGTCAATCTTATAATAACATTTTTCAATTAAGAATTTCTTAAACTTATTCTTAAATTCACAATCATTAAGTTGCTGGTAGCTCTTAGGTATTTTGTTGTAAATTTTCGGTGCCATTGATACTATGCTCTTATGTAGTAATGCAGTTTTGGATGGAAATATACAAAGCCTATCTTCCCGTCTGTTTCTTGGTGTTTCATCTGACTTGCGCGGAAACAGGTGGGGGTTGTTTCTCACAAACAGAGCCACTTCGATTATATATAGCGACGGAAGTGTTAGAATTTTGTGCTTTGTGAATAAAGGTCTACAGCTATCAGTCACGTGTATTCTAAACATGGCTCGCATACAACGTTTTTGCGCTTTAAAAATAATATCATTATCCGTAGAATTTCCCCAAAAAATTATTCCGTATCGCAGCATAGATTCAACTAAGCCGTAATATGCTACAATTAGTGTGCCAATATTGAGGGTTAGGGATAATTTAAACAACGCGTATGCCGAACTACTAATCCTCTTGGTTAAGTATTCAATATGGTTTTTCCACTTTAGTTTGTCATCTATTTGTAAACCTAGAAATCTTATGGAGTCAGTGTTTTCTATTTTATTATTTTGAATGATTAAATTAATGTCAGGTTTATTTTTTATTTGATTAAAATGCATTATCATCGTTTTTTTTAGGTTTATTTTTAAGTTATTGTCATCAAGCCAATTAATAATTGAGGTAAGTGATTGATTTATGTCAGATTCATATTTTTTTATGTCATTACATTTGATTGTGATAGAGCTGTCATCGGCAAATAATGTCATATGTTGATTTATTTTATTGATAATTAATGGGAGATCGTTTATGTATATAATAAAAAGTAGCGGGCCAAGTACGCTTCCTTGGGGAACTCCATATTGAGTTACACGTTCATTAGATTTATAGGTGACATCAAACTTGGTCTTATAATTAAAACGCGTAATTTCTGTTACTTGTTTCCGATCTCTTAAGTATGAGGCAATTAAATTTAACACGTTTCCTCTAATCCCATATGCTTCTAATTTACTGCATAGAATACTGTGATCTACGTAGTCGAAGGCTTGCGTCATATCACAAAATATGGTGCAAACGGGAGTTCTATTATCAACTTGGCAGATAACGTTTTTGAATAAATCGTATATTGCCATATTAATGGTTTTGTTTCGTCGAAAACCCTTCTGCTCACTACACAATATATTGTTTTTTTCCAAATAATCATTAATTTCATTGTAATAGTACTTCTCGAAAATTTTTGCGAATATCGATATGAGAGCAATTGGTCTGTAGAACTCCATTCGTTCTTTATCTTCTTTTTTAAATATTGGTTTCACTATTGTCAATTTCAAATCTTGGGGGAATGTACCCGTTTCTATGCTGAGATTGATTATGTAGCAGAGGTGAACGCTAATATATTTCTTCACAGTTTTTATTATTTTTGTTGTTACATCGTCAGATCCAACACTATTTGTGTTCTTTAGATTGTTTATAATTTTTATTATATGTTGCGGCAAACATGGCGCCATAAACATTGATCCCATACGATTACGTATATTAGCCGTTGCTCTTCTGCTGCCTAGGCCGGTAACTGGTTTAACTTTGTCAATAAAATAATTGTTAAATAAATTTGCTATATCTGCAGCGTCAGTAGTATACTCATTATTGTCATTTTTTATTTTTAATATGGATTCTTTTGGTGTATTATAGCGTGTTTTATTGATTATTTCCCATGATGTCTTTGATTTGTTGATAGAAGAATTTATTTTGTGTATATTTTGTGCTTTTTGTGTGAGTGATATTATTTTTTTAAATCGTTTATTATACTGATTATATTTTAGTTTGTTTTCGTTAGTAGGGTTTATTCTAAGGTTCCAAAGTAAATGTCTTTTCCGTTTGCTACATAGTTTTATGCCGCGTGATATCCATTTAGGTTTTTTTATTATTTTTATCATGGTTTTTTCTTTTGGGAAACAATGGATGGAAAACATATGGATGTATACACGGTACTTAAACCAAAACAACATTTTTTGTCTGTCTGTCTTTTGTTACGGTTAATTTCTGAGATGGCTGGACCGATTTTGACGGGACTTTCACTGGCAGATAGCTATAGCAAGGAGTAACTTAGGCTACTTTTCCGAGGGGTAAATTATGGGTGCATGATAATACAGAATTCCAAGCGGACGAAGCCGCGGGCAACAGCTAGTAATGGAATATTTTCTTTGGACAGATATTTGTGAGTAAAGAAGCAAGGGTAACTGAGCTGTGAATGACCTAAGTGACCCAAAACGAGATTCCATAGGTGACTGGTAAATGTCAGATTGATTATAACACATACTATACATAAGAACGTAATCACACAAGTCTACGCGTTGATTACCTTCCCGTACATATGCATTCTAACTGCATTCATGGACTTTTGATTTGAACGTCAAAATATGTTTAGGTTTTGTTCTAAACATTATGTAATACTAGGTAGTACTTATCTAACATTGTAAGTGTAATTTAATGCGTATGTTTTGCAGTGGCTACTATCTGCGGAGCTAATGAAAACCAACACTGTGATGACCGATATGGAAGCAAATATTCTTTTTTCTATGTCCGATGTCACGTGTTTCAATGCGCCACAGATATATAAAAATATTATATTCTATTTTTTCATGGTTTCCATACTTAATGAGTATTGTGATCTGACTTATTTGAAACAGCGACCTTGGAATTACTACTCCGGTCATTCTCCTACACCGCTTTCCAATATTATAATTATCTCGCTCGAATTTATATCCTCATTTATTATGAAGATGATTAACAGTAGATATAAAATGTAACAAATACGAAATGAAAGTTGCCAGGCGGTATTTATTCACAGTGGCTTTGTCCGTTTTAATTTCCGCTCAAAACATTTTAAATAGGAGTTAGTCACGTGTTTTAATGATATACCGGAGTTCGATAGCATTATGGCGGCTAACCGAAGCGAGGAAATCACAAAATCGTCATCCGGAACGCGAACAATGGAGTCCACCAGTAGAGGCGAGCACGGGAAGCTAACGGTTCGCCCGTGAAACAGGACTAAGCGCACGATTATCAATGTATCAGTAAAGGTCAGAACATAGGTAATACATTTATTACTTTATTGTATTACAACAGTAAAGCAATATTTTATATCGAGAACCCAAAACAGTATGCTCGCATACTGAACCCAACAAGCGTGAAATCAGACTTCATTTTCATCAAAATTCTATTCTAGATATTTTGAATAAACGAAAGTCTAGATATTGTGCATAAGTATTCGAATAACGTTTCTATATGGATGAGATGGCGACGGAAGAACGCAATTTGCATTGGCAGTAAATAACAGGAGATAGCATCGGGCACAGTACACCTCCGAGTGTCGTCCGCAGCGAGCCGCACTCATCACCTAGCCGCTATCAGAGGTTGAATGCCCTGTCTTGGCACCGATTACTAATATCGAGTAACACAGAATGCAGCTATTGTAGCTTCGCTATTTTAAAATATAATATCGATGTCTCATTAAATGTGACTGCAGTGGGGAAACATATTGAACATGTAAAGACCTGAACATGAAAAGACCTTTGCAATTATTATAATATAAAATGATCCAGTGGTCCAGGTCTGAAACGTTACATAATCATAGGTAAATGTCCTATTGAGACAGTGTTCAACTACCTATTTCATGGACTTAGTTTCGTTTCTTGACGATTTCAGCTGGGTGGCTTTTGGCAAGTCGATTTAAAATTAGATCTAATTCTTAAATGCTTGAAAACCATGGTGTCTAATCAATGCGTGTTGTCCTCATTCACTTATGATTGAGATATGACCGCTTACAAAGGAAAACATGGCCTTAAATCTCATTAGCACAATGGGCAACGGAGCAATGCCATGCTCAGAATATCTCCTTGTTGGAACCCATTGTCGAGTTTCGACCTCTCGCAAAGTTTTGAATGTAAGTATGCGGATCGCAAGGCTTAAATGTATATGGGCAGGAAACTTGGTAAGGAGAGAAGATGGACGATGAACCAGAGCGGTTACAGAATTAAGGCCTATGCACAGTTTGGGCAAGGAACACACCAACATCTCGATGGTGGGATCAAAACAGCTGGAAAGCAATGGAAGAGAACTGTAAGAGACCATGACAAATAGCTTCAAAAAGAGGAGATCTATACCCAGTAATGTGCCTATAATGTTGATGGTAATGACGACAACAAAGAGTGTAGAAGAGAAAGGACTGACCACACATCACTGGACTAAAAGGCTTATGAGCCTGGACAGCACGAAAGCTCCTTGAGAATGGAATTTAAAAAACCACGATTAGACCAAATTCAATTCAGCTAGTAAAGTATAATATAATTTATTACAGAAATAAATAAATAAACATAAACCCAAGTCATTTAAAAATATTACATAACAATCGAAAGTTATCTCAAAATGGTCACGATAAATAACTGTTTCAGCGAACAATCACAGCGTACGAGAATAACAAATAAGCTAACATGAAAAGTTTTAAATTAGAAGATCTAGAATTCATTAATAACGTTAAAATGACTACAGACGAAATATGTACCTAATTTTACATTCAGTTATTATACTGATTCGTGCATGAATTTTAATTAAACATGATTCATTATATACTACATCGCTACCTATAGGACAACTGGTAGAAATGTTACAAAACCTAAATTCATAAATGCAAAAGCAATATTCTCAGACATACCGATCTAAGCACATCGAAATTTCTAGCCGTCTGCCCCAGACGGGGAGCAGTAGTCAATACTGATAATATGAATATTGTCAATATTGATAATTACTTATCTTGTATAAAGACGAGTCGAGCGCCAGTGTTGCTATAAACAGAGCGTAGGCGGCGCTGCCTCTAGGTACCCGCGACTGCCCGTCGAGGTCGACAGGGGACTTTTTTAATCGTGGCCCTATTCTGAGATCACCTAATAACGTACATTTTATTTGTAGAAATTAATACAAATAGATAACTATTATTCGTACTCTTATATTGACCAAAAAAAAAAACGTGACAAAACCATCTGTCGTATATATTACTAGCAGAATCCGACAGTTGTTTTGCCACAAATAAAATGAGACAAAACCTCCATGAAAAAACACTGAAATGTGCCAATTTTCTGTCATAATTATGTCAATCGGTTAGACTTACATACATATTTTAAAAATACATTTTTTTTATAATATACTGAAATGGAATTGCACATAATACCCCTCTGAAGTTTTAGTTTAGACGTATTACAAGGATGAGATTTAAAAATAACATCAAGGCGCTTGCTTTAACGCTAACAATTTTATTTTGCATAACATAATGCAGGATGGGAATTTTAAGCAAGCGGTTTATATCGTAGACTATTGCAATGGTGTACACGGACCTCTATACAATATATAAAGCTACATACTTTGCAAAAATACAAATAGGTACATCCTCTAACGACAAAATGAAAGCTACCAGAGAGCTTGGAAGCGTACGTAACTGACTTACAATCGTTCGTAATGGGTAAAGAAGACGAGACGGTACGATTGTAGAGGCCTATTATTTACAACGGTCGGTGGGTCCATCAAGAATGCCGTGCGAACATGATATTTGACACAATAGCCATCCAATAGAGGAAACTGAGCCCTTCCTTGTTATGTCAACGCTCCATTCAGTGGTCATATTATGAAAATATGTGCAGCGTGTTGTCGGTGGTCTCCGCTGACTATGATTTAGTAAACACTGTAACCGGAACCGAATAATGTTCATGTTTCCTTTATTCGTATTCTTTGAATTGTGTTTGAACATGTAGTCACATAAGTAGAATCAAAGCCTGGCCTCGCAGTCCAGTTGGTTAGTAACCCTACCTTCTGCGCTGTAGGTCGTGGGTTCGATTCCCACTCAGGACAAACATTTATGTGAGAAACATAGATGTTTGTTCTGTGTCTGGGTGTTAATATGTATTATATGTATGTATTTACAGAAAAAAAAGTATATAAATAATTTAACTGTTGTCTGGTTCCCATGACACGAGCTATGCTTAGCTACTTTGGGGCTAGATGGCGCTGTGTGAAATGTCCACCATTCATTATTATTTACATAAGCGATGTTGGATATGGATACTATCCCAAGCTAAAACTGATGTAGTTTATGACGGTCATTTAGCTAGTTGGAGTTATTTTCCTATGGATTGAGTCAACGCAGTACAACCTGATAAATCCCGAGCACCTACATAGAAGTTTCTAAGAGTTATTGTAGCGTAATAATTGTACTGGAATATAAACCATAATGCTGTTTAGAACTAGACCTGCGGCGAGCGGTGGGACATAGGGAGGAATGCTGTGGGAGGAACGAGTAGGTTTGCCGACCTGTACTTGATTGCAGTTGCTACAATTTTGTCTTTGCCACAACTGTATAACTGTAGAAGAGATTCTCATGTTTGTAGTAGTCGGTTTGTTTTTGAAAAAATGTCAAGAGAGCTGAATGCTGGACGCGTGTAGCAAGGATTATCTAAGAAAATAATATATTTACTATCAATAGCTATTTCTACGTTTAAGTATGTGATGTTATTTGTGTCGACTGTGTAATATAAATATTGGTGGTGGACATTTCACACAGCGCCATCTAGCCCCAAAGTAGTAAGCTAAGAATAACTTGTATCATGGAAACCAGACAACTGATTTAATACTTTTTTTTTAAATACATACATACACCCAGACACAGAACAAACACCTATGTTCGTCACACAAATGTTTGTCCTTGGTGGGAATCGAACCCATGACCTTACAGCTCAGAAGGAAGGGTTACTACCAACTGAGCTATGAGGCCAGTCAAATACTCTTGCTTTCTTACAAAATATAATTAAAAGAGGTTTTGAAACTTTATTTAACTTCAAGTCTATCCTATACCTCAAACTTTTCCTTATACACCGCATATTGAAGTATTTACTTGCGCCTATAATAAACAGTATTCATCTATACAAATAAATAAAATGGGAATGTCTGTTTGTAATATTAAAATAACCGCTTTTTACTAAGTGCTATGGATGTATACGCGGTACATATACCAAAACACTATTTTTTACAATTTTTGTCTGTCTGTTTGTTCCGGCTAATCTCTGAAATGGCTGGACCGAATTTTGACGGGACTTTCACTGGCAGATAAATGATTTAACAAGGAGTAACTTAGGCTACTACCGAAGGGTAAAATAGGGGGTGCGTGATAAAACCGAATTCCACGCGGACCAAGTCGCGGGCAACAGCTAGTTATGTATATGTTAAAACCGGTACATGATAATTTCCGTCGGTTCGGGCGGCGCGGGCGCAGGGCCCGCCGCGCCGCGCCGCCCTGCGCCCACGCACACGAGGCCCGCGCCCGCTAAACCCGCCAAGGACTACTAATTTTATTTTCCACTCGGCAAACCCGTTTCCTAATGCTCCCATCTTAGCGTCATCGACTCCGACTCGTGCTATTTTATATTCCATCTGATACGCGCCAATCTCTGTACAAAAATACACTTGACCTTTCTAGCTGGATGCAAAGCCTAAACCTAATTGAGTATGTTCCGTCTGGTACATTATTATCTATAGTGTTACCACGTCTGTGTGAGATAATATCTCTTGACTTCAAAATGTTTATACAAATATTACGATACATACATAATATACATTATGACTGGCTTCAACAGTTCAGATGGTAGTAACTCTGCCATCCCCGCTCTAGGTCATAGACATAGACATAGACATACATTTATTCACTATTTAGCACACATATACATTACACACAAAGAAATATAAAAGAAAGATTTATTAAACGTATACAAAGCAAAAATTAGAAAATATTAAGAATAAAAACAAAACACGAACACATTGATACGAAACATATTAAAAATTGGAAAAACAGAAGACAGGTCAGAACAGGTCGTGGGTTCGATCCCTACACAAGACAAACAAAGATGTTTGATTTGTATCTGGATGATAATATAATTATGTACATATTTAAAGAGTATAAAATTTGTTTTGGTTCCCACAGTATAAGCTCTGTTTAATTTGGCGTTAGGCACTGTGTAAAATGTCCATCAATATATATATAATCTATTGTAGCATTTAGGATGCCAATCAAAATAAGGGTGTACGATTTTTATTATTATTGCCATAATATTATTAATAACTAGCTGCGCCCCGCGGTGTTACCCGCGGTGAATAAGTAATCCCTCGGGAATACTGCACATTTCCAGGATCAAAGTAGCCTATGTGTTAATCCAGGATATAAGCTATCTTGGTACCAAATTTTATCCAAATCCATTCGGCAGTTTGAGCGTAACAAATATACATACAAACTTTCGCGTTTTTTTTTAGCGATAAGAAGGCATTTGAGCGCAATCTCACTTGATGTTAAGTGACGATGTGGTCTACGATGAAGCATGCTTGCCTACGTAGAACCTATTCACTCTCCTCTTGAAAACTATAATATTACTCTTAAAGTTTTTTATTGTTCCCATGTGCTACTTTAACATTTTTTTATTAATACGCCACGGAAGCGTGTAACAGAGTGATAGGCGTTACCGCGCCGTAAAAAATAGTGTTTATTGTTACCCCCTCGTTGTGGGAGGCTGAGTGCTAATGACCGCACACATCAATGCGAGTAATTCATTTGGGACAAGCACATATTAGCGGCGTGTTACGCGTACCGTGTTCTACATTACAACGTTTACATCGAGGTTTTATCGAGCGTAAAGTTTTATATAAAAAGCGAAAAAATTTGTACTCAGCATAGGAACATTAATTTGTTACTTTTGGGACGTTAAAAAAAGTAAGAGTGTATGTAAAGTAAATTACTATAAATTTATGTAAGTAAAAAATAATCTTCTAAAAGAAAACGCGTACTTTAACTAGCTGTTACGCGACTTCGTCCGCGTGGAATTCGGTTTTATCACGCACCCCTATTTTACCCCTCGGAAAAATAGCCTCAGTTACTCTTTGTTACATCAGCTTCCAGTGAAAGTCCCGTCAAAATCGGTCCAGCCATTTCAGGGACTAGCCGGAACAAACAGACAGACAGACAGACAAAATTTTTAAAAAATGTTGTTTTGGTATATTTTATGTGTATACATCCATATGCACTTAGTAAAAAGCGGTTATTTTAACATTACAAACAGACAGTTCAGCTTTTTTTGTATAGGTTGTGTTTAAGTTGAGGAATGTAGAGTGTGCGAACACATGCGCCATCCTGTAGTAGCCGAGTACATCGTTAAGCCTTAAACGGGTGGATATTTAATTAATGACGGCACAAAGCGGGCTCGACGACGCGACGTCCTACGCCACTCGTCAATGAAGTCGGTAGCGCGACATCATTGTCAACGGCATCGACTCACGTTTGGTTAGCACGGATATACAACCACCTTGAATTATAATGCGCATTGTTCACGTTGCGGCCCGCGCCGGTTAGCCAGGGTGCAATGCACTGCGCCGCAATCGTGAGTTTCTACTCGGACCGGCCGCAAGGTCGCACAAAAACGATTAATTTCTTATATCAATTAACACGCTAATTAATTTCGTACAATTGAGATATTAATAAGATTTCTACAGTCGGTCAGTATATTATCAGGACCGTTATACTGCATCCGGTTTTAATTAATTAAACTTTAAAAGGCATTAAACGTACTGCTTGATGAATGATAACGCCGAATAAGTTTCCTGTAGTTCGGGCGCATGAATCGAGATCGATATAGGGACTATTCTAGTCCCACACCGAAGCACGCAATCGTCGCTCGTACTACGAATGCCAATAGCGGGAGAAGTGGCGTACTCATCGCTTTTAATTTCCGCTGGAATACTAATGGCGTTCGTGGAACAGCGCAGCACATTTTAATTTTCATCCACACGGGCACAATAGCGAAACGAAAGTGGGCTAACGTGGCTCTATGATCGATGATTTGGACAATCGCACGCCGCGTCGTTCGCTGCTCACGTGTACCGCTGCGCTGTTTATTTCATTGTATAGCAGTACCTCATACACAAGTACGGACACGGACAATCGTAGAATAAGTATGTACTATGAAATTAGAAAGTTGCTGGCACTCTCGTTCTGTATCGATCACAAACGGCCACCGCGCGGCGCGGGCGGCGCGGCGGGCGACGTCACAAAAACTAAATGGGTGTTCTACTTACCTCCTCGGGAACTTTCTCTGGTTCACCGTTTGTTTTGGCCTCGTCGTCTTTTTGTTTCTTTTCTTGTTTCGGTTTGTCCTTTCGGCTGAAGCTGATCGATCTGAGCGACCACTTCTTCTTGACCTGTTCACGACATGCCTCCGGGTTATTAACGCAAAACATGCAAACACAAACACAATTAGATTATATCGAAGTACGATAACAAATATTTTAAATCAGTTGAATTTGAACGTTTAAATTAAGTAGCTATGAGATATTAGACCCCAAAAATAATATACCTTCTCCTTTTTGGGTTTCTTCCCGTCCTCGGGTGTGGTTGTCGGTGTGGATTCTCCGTTTTCTAGTTTCTCCTCGGCTTCGCCGTTCGTCACCGGGGCCGCTTCGGTTTCTTTGTCGTTTTCTTCCTTGATCTCTTTCTCTGTTGTAGCATCTTTCTCGTTCTCGGGGGTGCCACTGTCCAATTCCTTTTCCTTATCCTAAAATTGAGAAATCATCGTTTACGAACTACTTTGCGTGAAAACCCTCTTTCTTTCTCTTTCGATACGTCAACTAAGGCTTTATTAGACCATTCCACATTCGGCCCGGTTAACCCTTAAAATATATATCCTATAAAGAATATTATATCATGTAATGAAAAACAAACAATTATCTTTCTACAGGGATTTAATATATTTTTTTGAATTATTGACTATTTGCCTTTTTACATCATAAAAAAGATTAATACTTTTACACCTAACAAAATGGAAATTATGAAATCGATTGTGACTGAATTAAATCTCACTTAAGTATATAAATATCACTAAAATTTTATTAATCTGTAATGACTTCAATGTTCTCAGGCACACCAACAGATATCAGGGATATGTGGCTCCCTGTCTATTTGACTCTCGGACTCTATCTTAAACTCGTCTGTTTCTGCTAAGCCCACCGCATTGGCATTTGAATACTAAATCCACTTCATATAACACGTTGAAACACTACGAAGCTATTAAATTTTATTAATATTATATCGTAATAAATATCATGATACATATATCAGCGAACGCAGTCAAAAACATAAAAAAAAACCACTACCATGATCGCTTATTCACCCTGCAGTGCATAAAAACGGAAACCCCCGTAGGTCTGCTACGTGTATGTGCAACCCTTGACGGGCGAAAATCAATAGTTGCACGCCACTTGCCCACCCCCACCCCCACCCCCAGGCATATAGGACAGTTAGGTACATATTAAATTACCTTATTGCTGGAACGACAAAGGGGGAAAACCATTTTCTACAAAATGACAATTCCTCTTTGGTAGTTGCACATAAAACAATTACGAAAATAGCAGCAAGATGACTTGACGGTCTATGAATATAATAAAATTATATCTAATTATAATATTGGTGGAAATTTTACACAGCGCCATCTAGCCCTAAACAGCATAAATTGTACTATGGGAATCAAACAACTAATAGAATACTTACATACTTAGTTTTTTTTTTAAATACTAACATATAACACACAGCACAAACATTTATGGTCGTCACACAAATATCTATCCTGGGTGGGAATCGAACTCATGACCTACAGCGCAGAAAAGAAAGCTGATATCAATTGAGCTGTGGGGCCAGTCAAATTATTGCAATGACATGTTTGGCAATCGAAATATTTCAACAGTATTGAGCAAAAGCAATGATACTTTTGAACGATTTTATGATAAATTGATAATAACTACGTACAAACAAGCAAATGACTCCTCACTATCCATATCATTGAAGTATTAATACCTGTTTTGGCGTGAATAACGTAGGATATACGAAAGTCGTTATAAACAACACATTTCATTGACTTCCTGTGCGCCAGACATCCGTCGCACGCATGAGACAAGGGTTCCTAAGTAAACGCGACGGAATTGCTTTCTAACTTGAAATAGTATATGTATATATTAACTATTTCTGAATGTTAATTGTCTCAATTTTAATAATTCCCGATAAAAGCGTTAGACAACGCGTGAAAATAATTTATACTAAAATTTAATACAATTAGTTTTTTTACTAAACCAGGCACGCACGTATATGAATTTTTAAGCTGATTCCATGTGATGCCGAGCTAATAATAATAAAGACTTAACTTTATCTAGACAGGAAGCCGTGGGAAGCGTGTCTGCGAACCAGTAGGCTGTTGCAGAATTGTAATAGCAGGTTACCAAAGTTCAAACTCGAACATTCCAATTCGTCAAAGTAAACAAAACGGACGTTTCTACACTTTGATAAGCTAATACACACATGGGCACAAAGATTTATTTATAATACAGCGAGCGAACACAGTTGGTCGTGTTAATTAGGACAACAGTATGGAATGCGGCCCCTCGCTCGATTCCCAGCCGTGAACCCGCATGTTCTTCACAGCGAACGCCCAATTGTACTTCAATAAACCGTTTCGCTTTGTTAGATAATTGTCATCACGAATTAAATGGTCGATGTTGATAGAGATATATCAATTATGTGTTATTGTCGGATAGCCGAGGCGCTGCCTGGTAGCTAGCCCCTGTTACATAATTGAGATTGGCGTTAATATAATATATTAACGCCAATCTCAATAATTTACTGTTCATTGTGGTATTACATACATCATGTTTATTTGAAAATTTTCCCTTGAGCCGTACACTTCCCGGTATTCCATGTTAATCTGAGAAATTAAGCTGTTATACTTTGATACCATTCCATCTATGTATTTGGAAACGACAATGGCATTAGAAAAGGTACCAGACAGGTAAAAATATATCGCAGATTTTTATCTCTCTGACCCGTCTCGTATGTTGTACGATTTATCAAAGATAAATTAAATAAAATAAGAAAAAAAAAGCCACATTTGACGAATAATTCGACTACCAGAGGAATAAAGGTCAGATAGCCCGCGTTATGCAAAGAATCGTTCGTTACATTCGCTGACAGATGATGTAAAAATATAAACATTTTTAGCTTAGTTATTTCGTAATTTTGCGTTATTACCAACTGAAATTACAAAAAAAAAAACAATTAAAATTGAAGATATTCCTCTGATAGTCGAACTTTTCGCCAAACGAAGCCTCTATTCTTAAACGTTTTTTACCATCTACTGAATAAACGCTTTTTTCATCAGGTCGAAAAATCGACTCTCAAGTTATTTAAAAATATGTAAATATATAGAATCCTATAAAAATGTAAAGATTTACTACTAAAGTACATTATCCATGTAACATACAATGTAAAATTATGCTTTAGAGTAGAAATCGCGACACATAAATGGTATTTGTAGGCGAGGGCGAGATTTTGTGGAGGTTGAGTGAAACTTATTAGACCTTGTCAAGCGCAAGGCGGCTGCGATTTGTTGCTTTCATACCTACTCGCATGTACTTACGTAAGTGCGGTGGTATATGCACCAATTTACTCGCTACGTCTCAAAATAAAAAAGGTACTACTAATATTTTATAAATACGAAAACTGAGGTAGTTTATGTGACAAAGTTACAAAGCGACCTGCTGTTAGGTGGTAACCTCTGCCCATAACAAGAAATACGACTTGCGTCTTTTCAAGTACAAAATAAATCCAAGTCGTAAGCGCACGTAACTCTAGACGAGAAGGTGGAATGTCTCAAATGCCTGTAATTTCACCGGCAACTACATATTTCTAGCCGGAACAGTGAAGAGAATGCATGGTTGGCGGCAAAAACGAGTATGGTGGCAGTTCTTCGCCGTAAGAACTTGGCATAAGTACTACTTCGTGTAAACTAGGGGTTGAAGTTGGAACAATATAGAAAAGTACTTCATTAGAGTGGTAGTAAAGTGAAAGCCAATATTGCCGTAATAGAATACCGTAATCACTTGAATGAGACGAGGTGGGTTTAAGTCGGACTTTGAGACTTGTGAAAGGTATTACAATGTGAGCTTTACCGTTTGTTCGTGTTGTATGTGCGCGTCGCCGTTGAGCTGGGGTTTGAGAGCGTCGGCGTCGGCGAGGGGCTCCACTCGGCCCTCGCCGCCGGCGCCCGCCGCGGCCACCTCGCCGCCGGCGCCGGCGCCGCCCTCCGCCTCCTTGCCGCTTATATCCACCGAGCGCTTGCTCTGTTTAGCACCCATTATCTATTCGCACCTGGAACAACACATACCTTTATTCAAATCCTTATTAAAGACTAGCTGTTGCCCGCGGCTTCGCGTGGAATTCGGTTTTATCACGCACCCCTATTTTAGCCCCACGGAAAAGTAGCCTAAGTTACTCCTTGTTACATCAGCTTCCAGTGAAAGTCCCGTCAAAATCGATCCAGCCATTTCAGAGATTAGCCAGAACAAACAGACAGACAGACGAAAATTGTAAAAAATGTTGTTTTGGTATATGTACCGTGTATACATCCATATGCACTTAGTAAAAAAGCGGTTATTTTAATATTACAAACAGACACTCCAATTTTATGTATTTGTATAGATGGCCCGGCCCGCCTAGATGTCACTCTTGATGTTAACCGGTAATATTTGACACTCTATTTTGTAGGTTGAATATTGTGTACAAAAAATTATACACAAAACGTGGTCACTATGTTTGATCTTACGTTAATTCTCCTTCAGGTTTCTTGTCAAAATATGTATATTGGGACACACTGTATGCAGTATATAATAGCAAAACTTTCATTTAAAATATTACATGTAACTTTAGTATAGTTTAATGCATTTGTCGTACATGACCACGACTGAAGCAAGACTGAAAAAGTATAAATGTAATCACGCTTCTAATCCCCTAGTTCAGTGATTAATTAATGGCACTTAATTACCTATTATTAGTGCCATAACTAATAAGCTAACAGTATATTGTATAGATATCGATAATGTGTAAGTATAAAGAGTAACAATTATATAGCACAGCAAACTGTTAATTGTTGTTGATGTTTTGCCACTACATATCAGTATACACAAGATCATAATGGTATTTGTTCAAAGAATCAGTGGTTGTACCCTATCAATGTAACAAAAATGTTTATTTGAGCAGTCAAGTCTATGTGCACATTATAATTTTCTTAATTGAACTTTTTCAGAAATATGATTATTTATTTACGATAATTGTATATCCATCATAATAATACAACAACGAATATAAGAGAACGCCTTGACAACGAATCCTCATGAACTCTTAATTCGTTTTGATAAGAATTCTCAGAAAAACTACTCTTCAAATCAATTCGATAAATCTCTGATTACATTTATCGCATCCTAAACCTAGACACAATATATTTCTGGATACTATACTTAATTACCAATAAATAAACTTGTTTTATACAAGTAAGCCACATTGACACATCAAGGGGCAGTGATGCTTCCTTTATGATGAAGGTAGACAGTACTCCTACAGAATCAGGAAACCTGGATTGGAAACCACGAGAGTACCTGCCGCGTTATCACAACACAAACAAGGAACAAAGGTTAGCACCCGCGGCTCTAGCAACTCTATCGATTTTTCGTAACACTATGTCCCGCTGAAGTCTTATTATTTTACATTGAAGGTAGTTCATAACTTTGATTTTACTTGAGATACGAGTGAAACATATTTCAATTGCACGTTCATGTTTGAAGTGATTTAGCTGTCTTGAAAGTGTATTTCAACTTGAGCTCCGCTCCGCTCCGCCTTGTGTACTAAACTTGATGAATAAATGTAATAATTTAATTTACTCCCCATATATTAATGATTCTTATTTATTTACTGCAATTAAAATATACAATTAAGAAGAATATTATTTAATTTCTAAGTTTGTGTTTATTCTCATCTAAACCAGTCGGATTTTGATTCAAAATATATAGTAGACGACAATCAAATAGTACAATAGACAATCACGCTTTTTTACCAGGTGAGTAAACGAAACTGCAACAAATGGCGACCTTGACAACTTTCCTGCTAAAGTGGATTTAATCGTCTAGACACCGTAGCACAATCGCAGCTCAGATAAAAATATATCATCTCAGGTGTATATTTGTATGGCATACAAACCAGTGTGTCAAAGAACGCTAGCACGCTCGAAATATATACTAAATGCGTGTCGAACTAAAATAGAACAAAATGAAAGTGCATCGGGATGCACCTCTCGACTCGAATACCGAAATAAACAGCATAAATAGGTCAATTAACCGCACATTGTTTGGTTCATTTTTATTTCCTTTAATCGCAACTACAGTTTTTGAATGAACTTCCTTTTACGCCGGCAAATGAACACGCATCGATCGACACGGTATTCAGTATCCACCGCTGTGCTGTGACTAACGCAAATGAATAACAACCTCAACGAATAATATAGGTACACATTTTACCGAATAACAAAGACAAGAGTACTTGAAAGTTATGATATATTAAAAACATTGAAAAGGTGGCTGGACCAGAATGATCGTATTCAAAACATGCTTTTGCTACTTTGCAAAAATAATAAAGATATAGTGCTTTATGTACGCCATATATCAATTAAACATTATGATTCATTTCTAAATAAGGTGATACTTACGGCGAGCTTCTCGCTAATAAGCGATTTCTTCCGGATAAACAATAGTTAATACGATTACCAAAGAAATATGTTATGATGTTGTAATAATGAGAAATAAAACAGTCAGCCAAACTGACGTCAGAATAGCTGACCGCATTTTTCATAAACATTATAGTAGTGCAAAGGTAGAAAATCATTATCGGTGGCAAAATAGGTAGTAAACATTAAGAGTGCGTTCTAAAGCCAATAAAATCTCTTAGACCAGCCGTCTGACGATCGAAAAAAAAACTATATAGTAAGCAAATGGAAAAGATTTATTTGATAAACATTCAGTCATTCTGGGGTGCATTTTATTTAAAGGTCCGAAAACAAAAGTAGCCCGAAATTCCCTCAACACTCGCCCTTATCGTACCCTCATATATCCAGCTCATCAGTACAAACAATAATAGCAGTGACATTAGTCACGCAGGCTCCGTCGTTATCTGGGCGCAAACAATCACTGCGCCGGACGAAAATATCCACAGCGACCCGAACGAACAAAAACGAACAAAAAGCTATCAAGTGCAAGTCGGACAGTAGCGAAAGTATAAGTACCTACTAGTACAATTATAATTTCGGTTTTTTACGTATTGTAGTTAATTTGAGCTTTGCAGCTAACGAATTATTTTCTCTGATCCTCATAATATACATATTTAGCGCTCAGAAGAAAAACAGTTTCGTTAACTATCAGAAAACGAATAACGTTTCCAATATTCTGGACCTTACAGACTTAATCGTAATCGTATATCGTATACATCGGACACGTCACAACGCGTGGCGCGATTTGCTTTGTTTGGATATTTAAAATAACTAGATACGTGTTCCAGAGTTTTTTCAAAATAACTTATCAGGGGTGAAATGGGGTGTTACATTTATATTTTACATGGAAAAATGTTAACGTGAAAATTAATTCCGTTTCTCAGAAGCCTACCATGAAAAGTGGTGTTTCATTGTGAGTTTTGATACGAATCCCCAAAAGTATAGTCGCACGTGAGTTTAATCAGTACTCCTTGCAATTTGGTTTCAAATAATGAAAAGAATATATTGGTGTACCAGTAGTACAATGAGATAAACATACTCAGCCCGTAAAATAAAGTTCTACAGTCTTACTTCATACACAAAAAAATAAGTAAGCAATGCAATTAATGCAATGGACAGAAGTAGAAATGAACTGTAGCAATTTTAAGGTCCAGGCACAGTTCTTGCACTTAGAGAAAAGTGATTAATATGGAGACATGATAAGATAAAGCACACAAAGTTAATGTAATTCACTAGTGAATCCGATGAGTTCGCAATCAAATCCCACACGTCCAAGAATCATGAAGAGGCGTCATCCGGAGAGCAACTCCAAATTGGTTCACGCATTCAGTTCATTGACCTGCATAATATCCCCCTTCGTTAGGCCCATGCAGTCAACCCGAAGCTAATATTATTGTCGTTCGTTGTTACAATAAGAGGCACTTTGAGCGTGGACTGAGAGAGGATCCAGCCAGCGTGTATGTGCGACCTTGACTCGAACGCGTTCAAGGTTGACCGCCTAACGAGTAGGTCCCTTGTACAAATTCGTGAACACCACGTTCCCTGGACGAATAAAAAACGGTTACAATCAAAAAGCTTTTAAGCACGTGTTAGACTGCGAAGAATCGTTATATTTGTATGTATATTACATATTATAATGGGAAATGTGGTAGAACATGTTAGCTAATAATGCAATGTAGGCATATGGGATCGAATGCTATTAAGAATTTCACGTGTAAAATAAGTTTAAACTTATTAGACATTTTGATTTAAATTAATATCAGTTTGTACGTAATTCGCTAAACGAGGTCAGCCAAATGCGATTCAGAATAGCTCACCGAGGGGGGTCGTAATAATAACATTAAAAATAGGATTGTCATCCCGATTTCAAGATTATCTCGGGTAAATGAATATATTTTTGTATTATGGTACCAAGACACGACAAATATATTTTATGATGCAATTTTCTAAAGGTTAGGCTAAAAGAAGGCTACTTCCCGACTTAACTATTTATAAATAATATAAGAATGCGTATGATGCGTTACAATGTCTGCGACGAGGATTCATAGATAACAAGCAAATACTGTATAATATATGTATTAGATAGTTGGACAAATTCAGAATCGAATTAAAATACATCATGTTTATGAGAACATGAGCGACAGTTACAATATCATCATGAACGAGGCAGCTTAGGAGCCCGCCCGCGCCTTAGCTATTCCAATTGTAAAACAAAATTACATGATCTCGTAATTTTCAAACAAAAACGTCACATTTACAATCGGTTAATAACCGGTTATCTATTTCGGTCAATTCAATAAACCCAGAGTCGAAAGGATCGGATTATCTATTAGCAGAGCATCTTCCAGGTCTGTCATCAGGTAACTTTGAAAGAAAGAAAGAAAAATATATATATAACTAAGCTACAACTGTTTGGTTTTTTATTTTGATTGTTTCGGTTTGCGGTAAAAAAAAAATAACAATGCTTGAAATATATCTACGTTAGTAGGTAATAACTGAAGCAATTCTTTTGAACACCGCAGAACTTTTCGACAACAACCGTAGCAGCTTATCATAGTCACATTTTAAGGAAGTGCCAATTACTTTATAAAAATGTATCATGTATCGTGGTGCGGAGTTACTTGCGGTTTCAGTCCGCAACTGGTCGCAGCTATCGATTTTCCACTAGCCGTGTAATGCATACGTCGCTGTACGTTTTACTTGCATAGCGCCATGACTGCGTAATTACAAAACGTTTCTATGACTTCCTTTAGTATTTTTAATTCTAAGTCTCCTATGTTTCAACACCACATATATTTTACATGCGTTAATAACCTTGTATCAATCATTATTCATCTTACACGTATAGTTATATGTAATTAGTAATTACTATTGCCAAGTAGAAAAGTTGTAAAAGTTATATCTAAGTAGAGGCTATTTTTTATCCTGGAATTAGTTAGGTTTTCTGTGTAAAGACTGTAGTAAGTTAATTCATAGAGATGACACGCGACAAAAGTCGTAGGGCTCATAGCTAGGTTACGCGCGATTAGGCAAATTTTGTCAAATTGTATATATAACGCAATCATATTTTTGTTTCAATCAATTTGATGTTAGAGCACAGTAATCAATAAAATCGTCATAGTCTTAGAAAAAAGACGGATTTGATTTTTTTCAAATTTAGTTTTTATGTTGCAATCGACCTTAAATTACTCCGAAGTTGAAAATAAAGATGTGACGAATTGTCGCTTTGTGCGAATCGTGAAGGTAGTAATGACAATAGATTGTTAATATCCACTTAATTTATGATATTTTTCAAATACTGGCTAGAAAATATGACCACATAATTTTTGTAATCATACGTACGTACATAACTTGTAAATTGTTTTATGCAAATACATAAATATAGTACATACTACTTTTATTTTTGTAAAAGTATTTAGTTTTTAATTTATATTGTCTTCTTTGATGTAGTTAAGATGTAGTCAACATATTTTATAATATCTGGGTTGGTCGTATAATTTTGTCTATTACTAGAACATATCCTTCTGACGCGACTTTGCCTTGGCTAGGGCTGAGTAACAAAATTATTAAAGATCCAAATTTTTGTATATCAGATGACTCCTAAAACTAAACCTCTGACCAATATAATATAATATGATATATAATATAATATGTCCCTCTATAATTTTTAGCTGACCTGAATGATTATAATTTATATGAATGTATAAGCCTTCAGTCTTATACCGCCATTGCTTGGTGGCGCTCTTTTATTAGTCAAAAATATCCAGAGGCGATAGATCGCTCCATCTTTACCGCTACGAGCTACGAGCGACATATATAATATAGGCGAAAACAAAATTGCCCGCATTATAGCCCTTATTAAAGAGACCTTGATAGAGATGACGTATCTATACTAGGTTTAGTCATAACATATTTGCAAAGTAATATTATCCACTCATGTTTATTTTATTATCAGAAAAACAATTTTTTTCACTTACCTACTTTTCCTGCCTAGTGTAAACAATTGTAACATACCACTTCTCAAAAGGCAATCTCCAGTTTACACATGACTTTTTAACTATCAAGTATAAATGGGGAACTCTATGGATTGATGATCACTGAGTGAAGCTAAAGGTGACAATTTGTACAGAGAGCTTTCACATAATTATGAGAGGTAGCATAATGATTTCTTCGTCCACACGGTTGGAAAATCTTATGTTCTAACTACCTACTATCAAAAGTGGCAAAGAAATATATACCTAAGAAAAAAATGCGTGAAGAATGTATTATAGCATCTATACTTTAATATTCAAAATAGAAATGTTGTGATAAATTGCTGCTAAAAAGGCCATATTAATATTATATTAGGTGTTATTAATAAACATATCATTTAAGTAGATCATGCACTACTCATACACATACAACTGAGTTACAAACTAAATCAGAATAAGGCACTAGATTTTCTTATTTAATCTCATGGATGGGGAGTTAGAGGAATGCAACCAAATGAGATAAATAAGTAATAAAACTCTTTAACATGTTAAATGAGACTTTCATAAATTTAATAAAAAAAAAACTTAAATGAACAAGTAAATTAAAGAATAACAATTTTTTGTCTGTGGAGTATAATAAGTTCATTGTGTTACCTCCTCTTGCTGTCAACACAGACTATATTCATTTGGGCATACTTATTAAATCATCAATATAACTATATGGCATTTGAATCTACTCTTTAGCATTCTAAATAATGTCTGAGTTTATTTGTTTGAATTTGTTAGTTATTATGAGAACAAATCTTGGAACTGAATTCAACTGATTGTGCTAGATCACATTTGGTTTTGGTCACAAAGCACATAAAACGCATGTAACAATCTTGTATTCATTAGCTGCTGTATGAGTATGTAAGAAAATCTTTAATAAATAATTCTATTGAAACAACTTTATTTCGTCTAGATACCTACTTCAATTGTTTCAATACCTAATTGTGGACACAGTTCAAATAAGAAAGATTATACATAAAGGTCCAAGTCCAAATACTTAACAAGCACCTAGTACCTCCAATCTGACTGAAAAGCAATCAAACATATTTTTGTCTGTGCTTGCTTAATGAAATATATTTTGGGTAACAGCAGTTAGTTATCAGTGGAAATAGTAATGTTGATAATTTAAACTTTGAAACTGTTCACTGGATGGAAGAATTATTGTTAAGATTAACAAGTAAGTAAATTCTATTTTGCATGTAGATTTAGGCACAGATTCTATACAAAAACTACTGGATGTTTTCGAAGTAGAACACGAAATTAGTTGAATATTTTCAGTAATCAAATCCATTGCACCGCAATATCGGTACCACAATATGAACTGCATGTACACGGTACCGTTAACACACCCTCGATTCTCAGTGCTTTATTGTCCCCCAATTACTCATGTCGATGAATCATCCTTTCGTTCAATCACAAAGGGCGACTTTTAATATTCTAAAAGTTAGGTTCACTTTGTTTCAAGTTTATTGCGATCTAAGCTACCTACGTGAGAATGGACTTAATCGATACAGGATAAGATTTCTAAAATAACCGAATTCACGTTACCTATCAATATGTAAAATTGCTCATCCATTCCAACTTTAGAGACCACCTAGATTAAGCAAGTGATGAATTAAGGTATAAATTAAAAATAATACTCATAATAACATGACTACTATAAAATATAATATACTTGTAAATATGCAAGAGCCGATATGCACTTCATTTTGTTTCTACCGAGGTGGCGATTTCGCCAGCCGGCATTTCCCCACGCCCATGTGGGATAAACATTGTGAATACGTTCATATAATAACAAAAACATGAGTTTAAATTTTCCTTACCTTTATTCTTTTCAATCCAAAATTCTCAGACAAAGAATTTACACAGAACTAAGCAAAAATCACTTCAAGCACTCACAGCCCAACACAATATGGCGGCGGGATTACATCCCCACCTCAAAATTATTCAAAATTGAAACGTAGCTGTGATTGGTCAATCTTTACTAGACGCTTCAGTATAGCCAACCACAAGAAAATAATAAAGTCAATGACATTGTGGCATTGAACTTTCACCCAAAAACTACCAACACAAAATAAAAAAGATGGGGAAATTCTCGTAAACCAAAAACCAGTATAAAAATTATATAGGAAGTTATAAAATCTTTACTTATATTATTAATTCTGTATTATCTTTGAAATTTAACACGAATTTACCTGTGTTTTTGAATCTGAGGTTTTGGAAATATGTAACGCCGTTGCTCTCTGGCAAGTCAATGGTAGATTTTTGTCTCTGGTCAAATCGGAGAACAACTCTATAAAAGTTATATTGTCTAATGTCTTGTCTGTGGTTTACACAAAAATCGACGTTGTTTCCTTTGCCTCCCTCCTAAAATTAATGTTTATAAGAAGAAAATCGAAGTGTTTTGTGATTAATTTTGCAATTTTTTTACTTATGTGTGTTTGAATATTACGTTGTGGTACAAGTTTCATGTTCAGGACAGCGGGATAGTTCTAAAACTGTATAGCGTCAC
This sequence comes from Chesias legatella, assembly GCA_947359385.1. Lineage (NCBI taxonomy): Eukaryota > Metazoa > Arthropoda > Insecta > Lepidoptera > Geometridae > Chesias > Chesias legatella. Next base: position 6,502,699 of record OX375774.1, on the reverse strand, counting down.
CAGACCGAACTCATTGTCATTTCCCGCCATTGTGGATTGTGCCGCGAATAAACTTTTATTTATCGGTGTATTGTGAGTGTGTTCTCAAATTTAGATGTGAAGAAAATAAATAATAACGTTTGAGTAATGTCATTACACGCTAATGACGTTTGTTTGCTAGAGGTAGAAGATTTCAACTTGTACGAAGAAGACGCATCTGATCACGCTTTTGCCAGGTATGATTAACCGGCGTGGTCGCCTATATTTCGCTTTATTTTCATTTTTGATACAGGATCATGAGCATTCATGCTGTATTTTTATATAAACATGGTTTATTTATGTCATTTTAGTTAGATTTAGCTATTTGAACCACACATAGGCCCAAGATCACGCCCCGTGCCGGTCTGTAGTCAGCTGTTGGGCCGCCATGTTTGGTCAAATCATATAGGCGTAGTAAGCGCCCTGAATTGCGGAAAATGCCGTACTATCAACCACATGTATTCGCGTTAACGTAAATGATGCAGATCCATTCATATTTTGTAAACATGAAGAATTAGTTATTTCATAGACATCTACTATTAGTATTACCTGTTTATTGTATGAATAAATTATCAATAGAACATGATGCACATCAGAAGTAGCTCAAAGGGCTAGGGATATATTTATCTACACCTTGCATTATACTGTACCCAAGTTTGAATTACCTATGTTTGTTTTAACATTGAGTAATTCAGAACTATCCAAACATAATAAAATGGTAACTTGCTGGAAGCCACTCGCTGCAAAATTCATATTCATAGAACCATGTTCTTAATAAACAAGGTGAATGGACCTTTCCTGTGGTTTTGTTGGAATAGATATATGTAAAGTATATTGAAAAGTGATTTAGATTATTCTGCTTGCTCTGTAATAAAGGAACAAGTTCATGCGCACTATTTAGTTATAGAAAAAAGATAATTTGTTTATGAGAAGTAAAAAAAATACTTCAAATTATATTTTTTATCTTATTGCTTTTTAATATGCCACATGCAGAATCGACACCACCTAACAAACTCAAATTGTGTTCCATAACATGATCTGTTATATTGCATTTGTCACACTCGCCTATACTGTCATAGAACACCAAACAAGTTTACTCATGAAACTAGCTGAAGCTTCAAAACACTAATACAAAAGAAGGTTGATAACTTTAGTTGCCAAATCAAATGCTGTTGCTATGATATTGTGTTGGAACATTTTGTACAATATTCATCCATATATAATTTTAATTTCATTCTTCATGTGCTAGTCTTTAATTCCCTTTTATATCTATTCAGTGTCAAACACCTACCTCCTGGCAAGACTATGGAAGCGGAGAAGAGGATTCGAAGAGAAATAGCCAACAGTAATGAAAGACGCAGGATGCAGAGCATCAATGCTGGTTTCCAAGCCCTTAGAACTCTCTTGCCACGTCATGAAGGCGAGAAACTGAGTAAAGTATGTTTTTTTTAAATTAAATACCTGTAATTAATTAAATTACCATGATACTAAATACTTATATGCAGAGCAACTCTTGAGAAAATACTCTTAATTTTATATTTGCAGGCTGCAATATTACAACAAACTGCTGAGTACATCTACAACTTGGAACAAGAAAAAACAAGACTCCTCTCACAGAACTGTCAGCTGAAAAGATTGCTGAACCAGCATGAAGGAGGCGAAATACCACTTAAAAAGAGGAAAAGTGAAATAGTCACACATGTCTCGTCAATCATTCCCGATTCAACTGATGACGCAATCCTACCCACAAGAACACCAGAGCCGGTAGCGTTGGTTACTGCACCTCAGAAGAAAGATATCGAGGGTGGCGAACTACATACTCAATTAGATCAAGAACGGCGGCTGAGGCGCCACCTTGAAGAACGCGTGCACGCTCTGGAAGCTCAAAGCTACCCTCCTACTACTCGCGAGCTACCCATTCCTGTGGTGCATTTTGAGCAAACTGAAGTTTCAGAATGCAAGTTGGAAAGCGAAGAGGTTGTGGAAGTGCCGTTGCCAACAGTGGAAGCAACTGCGATCGCCACACCGCTTCTAGAGGCGGCTATAAAAGCGGAACCTCGCGTGGAGGTGGAAGTGCTCCCGGAGACGACGGCAGAGGGGCCGTCGCGGCTGTACCTGGCCAGCACCAGCCGACAGAATCTCGAGACCATAGTGGAGGCGATCCGGCACCTGGAAGGCGACCACCTGTTCCGCGAGGAGGCGGGCGACGCGCCGCTCGCTCTCACTAAGAAGGCGCCGCCGCCACCGCGACCCGGGGTAATCGTAGTAAAGCATTCTTGATCGCGTTGATCGCGGTACACATTTTTGGTTCATAGATTTGCTTTTGCTTTGGGAGTGCTCCTAACCCTCCTCGAATATTATTATGTTTTAGTTTTTAGTCTCCAAAGAGAAGAATCGATAAGCATGTGACTTGTCATTCTTCTGTGTGTCTAAATTGATCACTAGCACTACTATTGTTAGTCAGCTGAATGCATTGTCGCCTATGCCGATTAGCGCTGTGCTTAGCATACATGTATGTGTAGTCTCAAATGTAATTCATTATTATGTTGGTGGGCTTGTTTAGTTTTACATAAGCGGAAAGAGGATTGACTGATTTGTGTAAGATTAGGGGAAAATGATTATAATGGAGCATGTAACGTGCCAATTATTAAAAGAAAGAAGTTGTGTAGAGGTCTTTGATTATAATTTAGACTTTGTGATATTTTTGTTTTAAAATTATGTGTCATAAATGAATAATACTGCACAGAAGCAATACTAAGTGGTGGCGGCTTTCAGATAATACGAGCAAAGGCTAGGTTTGAAATAGATTTAAGTTTTATCAAAATTTTGAACATTTTGTATATCAGTATAACAGCAATAATCTCAAATATGCAGTGCAGTAAGGCATGTGGCGACGAGCTGTCTTTAACACTTCTATTTAGGTGTAATTTATAGTTTTTCCATTTCCTGTAAATATGTAGGCGAATATTATTATTAATGCCTATTTTAGGAGAAGGGATAAATGGGTTCTGATGGTTGGCACATCTCAGCCATGAACCGCTTGCAAGGAAGGAGGCTGAAGGAAAGTCATTAACAACACTAGTAAAACTTTACAAAAATTACTAAAAGATACCTATTTGGAGTGTGAATTATATTTATCCTAATGCTGCCCATAAATTGATGGCTAATTTGACTAGAATAAATCATTAACTAAGTATTAGGTATAATTAACTTTGAATAATATTAATCCAGTGTTTGTTCTGTTTGTATTAAATATCCCAGTGCATTGCTATGTATGTACTAGATTATAGTTAAATATTCTTATAGCTTGGTGTGACTTCATCAACTATAAATTAAAGTTAACATTCCATGTAGAATGTTTTCTATAAAGAATTCTACATTTGAGATGTGGTTAGGTTATTTGGAACAAGCCATAACATCTATTGTATCCAATGTAACCGATTAGAGTAATAATTGCGCATTGCTTCATATTAGCATTATTTTTATTAAAAAAAACTATTTATAGGCGTATGTGTAGGTAATGTAGATGTAGCCAAAAATAATGTTTATACAATTCTATGCATCATTAATATTGACATATAAAATTTGACATTTGATTGAAAACATGTTTATTAATCAATGGATCTAAATATAATATCACCATGGTTGAATTATTCTATGTGGTGTTTATATTTAATGAAAAACTGTTATGATAGGTAGTGCAATTAAAATACTAGGTTTCACTGTGATGGCAAGCCATTTATGAGGATGCTTAGGTATGGGACTGTGCTTATTTGCTGCCATAGAGCTTAAGCACCATACGGACAGGATGTGCTGAGATGTGTTCCCATAGCTCATAGTGGAACCTAGTTTTGGAAATCCACTTAATTCAGTAGCTAAATTACATAACTTAGTGAATTAATTCAAACTCAGCTGATGATTTGATCTATCTCTGAATGTATTGGAATAATCATGTTACAATAATTCATTAAAAAAATATAATTGATCGTTTTACACTGACCCACTATTTAGAAATTTAGACTACTATGATATCTTAAATTGATGTTTGAAATATCTTTATGTGCAGTGCTTTTTGTTCGTAAATAGTAGTAAGTTTTTATTGTATGTATATTTAAGTTAGACTCAGCAACAGAGTGGAGTTACATGTACAACGCATTCAAGAAATAGTGATGTGACCTTTAAGTGGTCATTTTTAAAGACTGATTCATTTATATAAGTTACTCTAGTTGAAGTCACCGTTATGATAGTAACTATATCAGTGTGTGTATGTTTTATGTATTTATAATCAAAGTAGGTGTGTGCGGTGTGAAAGTAAGACCGGTAAACTGTTACTCCTGCCCACCTGACTACAATACAGAGATGTATTAACATTAGCAATAATAATGTCAATGCCAATAATTAACATACATATATTTTATGTAACATAAAATATCTCTCTACTGTAGTTGGGTGTTGTAATAAAATGCTTTGTGTAACGTTACATAGAACTAATGATATATTTATTTTGTTGCAAAAGTGTGGCTGCATTATTGTTTTACATATGAATTTGCTCTGTTCGATACAAAAGATAGTGTTCACTAGAAAGTGTACCATATCTAGAATGTCAGCCTTACTTTTTATTTACCATCCATGAAATTCATATCGCACTCTGTTACTGAGTCCATAATATTAAGAAGTTGTCTGCCTACCGCCTTTACATTATGTCAGTATAGGATAATAACGATATAACGGACTTGGTTATACTATTAGTGTAGTCAAATTAGAATTTAAGAGATTTTAAGTCAATGAAGCAGTTAAAATTGTTTAAAATGTGTTATTATTTATGTCTTAAAAGTATTAAAATGGTTATTTCTTATTAATTAGTTTGTAAATGATAATTATCTGTAATTTCTTTTGTCATAATGCAAATAAAACCAATAAAACACTGTTATGCTGTGTAATAGAAATAGATATGACACCTTATTTCGACAATTTCATCCCTGTAAATAACTGCAAGGCTTATAATGAACTATGTTGGCGCACTCTGTTTGTCTCTCTTTAAACTTATGGGAAAACAAGACGACATATTTAGTTCTACTTTTGACTAAATTCATTATAAGCCGTGTCGGGCCATATCTACAATTCGATAATGTCTCGATGGTATTAGGCAAATGTAAAATTAAATTAGATCATGTAGTGTTATTATAATAGTTTTATTGGTTTTATTTATTTTCTACACTCTATCGCATGTAATTCCTAAATAAGTTTCTATACATATGTTTGTTACGTAAGGACTGCGTACTTTCTATTTCGAGTAGGTACCTTACAAATTGATTTGCATTTATACATAATCATAAGATCGAGCTGCAGAGAGCTCCAGCGACGCCCGCGCCGACGCGACACGCAACGCAACGCTGACGTCATAATCGTTGCAACTATCACGCAAAATATATGTCATGTGTTTTACCCGCACAATATGTTTGTGCAAGGGTTATATTATTGTCAATGCCCCAACGCGACAAAATCTGTTTATTATGTTTTGTATTGACTCAAGTCTAAATGGTCCTAGTTATGCATAAAGCAGCCATCGTGGCCATCGTCCCCATGGAGGGTCGGATAGGGTTTGAACAGGCATCAAACTTATCGATAAGTACGGGTGACCTTATGTTTTGAATAATATTGACGTTTCCAAGCCATTACTTTATGAATTCTATGGAAACAAAATTTTTGAATTTGACTTTGTGGCATTTTTTCCAAAAATGAGTCATAAATGCGGCCATACTAATTTCGACATGACTGATTTTTTGCAAAGACAGCCACGTTGATATCTCTATTTTTCACGAAGATATGAGCCTATACAATTTATGAATCAGTACATAACCGATGTGCAACCATCGACAGAAAAATGCTTATAACTCCGTTTGTACTTTTCCCCACATGGCTGTTTTCTGCATAACACGGTCCAGTAAGATAATGTTAAAAATTACGGAACCAGCAGATGGCCCACTTAGTGTGATGTGGTAACCGCTGCCGATTAAAAGCATTACGTCTTGCGTCCTCCCCATACCTAGATATAACAAGACCCGAGTCGCATCGTATGGCCGTCTGAGACATGAAGGTAGAATATATCAGGTTTCTGTAAGTATACCATGAAAACTGATAATCGTATAAATATATTTGCTTATGACATTAGCTTTATAGACAGAAAAATGCGAACAAGCTTGTATAATAATTATTCTTTGATGATTATGGATGCTAGATTGATTCAGACTCTTTTGTAACATTTAAACAATACATGGCGTTTATTTTGTTTTAAATATGAGTGAGCATTGTTGCGAGTCGCGTCGTGAATTCTCACGACACCGTGGCCCAAGCTAAAGATTCAGTTATCGAGTTTATAAGTAGTGATGGGAAATCTTATGAGTATTCATTGAAATAATGGTTGATGACGACTGTAGTAAGTTTGTTTATGAAACTATCACCGACAACCAAATAACTGGATGGTGCCATAATTTATCATATACATCAGATCCATTGAAGAGCGAAGTTAAATAAAATCGTCAATGTATGAAATAATGGTACGATTGTGTCATTTGTCCCAAATATAAATTTTCCCATCACTACAATATTAAACTCCAATGTTCCTAATTATGTAGTTAAGGTAAGTAATTATTGCTAATCAGTCGATAGTGTTTCAAGCTAATGATAAAGTGTAGAAAATAATGTTTGGGTGTTTCCATTTTGATATGAAATTAAATAATTCCTCTCAATTTAATTGTACCACATTTGACCTATATTTACCAATATTTATAAAAGATTGATAAAATCTGGTGTTTTATTTTATATTATTAACAACTCCCGACTTATAAAAACGGCATTATTTTCGAAAAAATAGATCCTATTTCCTCAATAGATGTCGCTGTCTGGTGATATGGTTTCAGAATACTGTTTAACAACAATAATGTACGATAATCTAAAAAACTAAATATTTATATTTTGTACTTGCATTTTTAACAGATATTATTTGTAAACATTGTTCTTACCAAAAAAACATTAAACATGTAAATGTCATCAATTCAAATAAATAAAATTGGAGTGTCTGTTTGTAATATTGAAATAACCGCTTTTTGCTAAGTGGATGTATACACGGTATATGTACCGTGATGTATACACGGTATATATACCGTGATGTATACACGGTACATAGGTATACCACTTACCACGTGTATACCACTTAGCAAATATACCAAAACAACATTTTTTAAATTTTTGACTGTTTGTTCCGGCTAATCTCTGAAATGGCTGGACCGATTTTTACGGGACTTTCACTGGCAGATAGCTGATGTAACTTAGGCTACTTTTCCGAGGGGTAAAATAGGGGTGCGTGATAAAACCTAATTCCACGCGGACGAAGTCGCGGGCAACAGCTAGTCTAAAATAATATTTGAAAGAGACTTCTGGAAAATGAATATTCCGTACATCCGTTATCCCATTCGATGCATCCAGTACAAATGTTCCGTGTATACAACATTTATGAACTTCTTTAGGACCTGTTTGGTTCCATGAACTGTGTGTATCGACGCAACGCTGTAATATCAAGGTTTCTGTGGCTTCGGTTAGTTTTGTACTGAGCGTGCATCGGAACGCATGTCGCGGCGGTATCCGCGTTGTGACTCGAGTGTACATCTTCACTGTGTTGTGTGCGTTTGTAAATATTACTTACTAGTATAATCGTGTCATCTGTCTCTCCAGCGTGGTGAAAGGATTATCGTGAATAAACAATTTACTAAATGAAATGTAACGGTCTTTGTAATAAGTGCACGGTTTATTTGTTTTTCTTTGTCCACTGCTGGTAGGTTGTATTTTACGCCTTACCTAATTCCTAAAAATGCTATCTCTACCTCTAAAATATACCTTCTATTAAAAATCAAATATTCAAACGTTCCAAATTCCAAGTAACGGTTTTAGAACTATTACAAAAGTAAAAGCTAATGAGATATTTTACGATTATAGTAGATAAATCCATTGGGTAGGTAACTGCTTAATAAGAAAACAATGCATGCTTCACCAACCATTCCGAAATTTACCTACACATCAGCATATTTTACCTAACATGTAAACTACTGGATTTGTAACCATCGATATCTATTGCGTACGGGAAGGAATGAAACAAATTTTAAAGTCGTTATCCAATGTGGATAATAAGAAGGTCGTGAGTTGGGTCAAAAACCAGATAACTTCGGAGACTGGAATGGCCGAGTCCTCGGTATTGTTTTGCTTTTCAAATTAAAGTTTTCTGATCATCTCATCATCATAGGTCGGCAAAGATTTGATTTTATTTTAATAAGTTCCTCAAATCATCTATTAAGTATTGTATAATAAAAACTGCCCCTTCGTTAATACCTCCCAATATGAACCATGTATCTACATGCATTGTATGAAAGTGAAACCTAGGTACGGTAGGTACTCCGAACGGGAACACGACAATTTTCACGCGACGTGTTTTGCGCTGTCTCCGCTACATTTTAGGCATTTGACGGCGTTCAATTATTTAAAAAGTTTTAAGTATATTTTAATAAATCCTAATAATATAATATAATATTTTAATCATTTAATATATTATTTATATCTAATATGAATTATCATCATTACTTTATTTTGCAGATGATGGATATAAACCTGAACATTGTTGTTTTCATAATAACTCTTAACATCGCATTCTGTGAAGATGCTGAAGTACAGAGTTCTGTTACAAATGAGTAAGTACTTGAAATAAATACCTGATGAGCTTAGAATTTTGATATAACTATATTACATTACAATAAGTATAAGCTTGCTTACGAAGAAAGATTTTTAAACTATATAATATTGGATTACCCGCGACTTGGCACACTTGGTTAACTTATAGACAAACACATTTCTGATTCTCGCGAAAAATAATTCCTAAAATTTAACCTAACTATGCAAATGTTAAACATAAGTTTAATCTAAGTATTTTTGAAGGACTGTGACAAACGCTGACAAACTAGGCATAGAAGATGCTGTCAATGAATTTGGCTATAAATTGATGGTGACAATGATGCGAGAGGATAAAGATGAAAACGTTGTTATATCACCGACTTCCATTGCTGGTAAGTAGGAATTACATTAATCTACATCAAAGGGTCTTCAAGCATGCCGGCTACTCCAAATCATTGATTCTCCGCAGACTAGCCGTACCATGTGATAAGTAATTTTACTGTGCAGTTAGTTCCTTAGTCCCACGGAACACTGCTGAGGCCAAAACATTATACTTTTTTTTCATATACTTACGGAACGAGCCGACGGCCCACTTGGTGTTAAGTGGTAACCTCGGCCCATAACAACCGATGCGACTTGGGTATACCCCCCTACTAGGTAGGTACGACAAGACCCAAGTCGCATCGTATGCGCCCGTAACTCTGAGATGTGTAGGTGGAATGTCTTGTGTACCTGTAATTTCACCGGCAACTACACCTTTCAAACCGGAACACAGTGACGCGAATGCGTTACTACTTGGCGGCAGAAATGAGCATGGTGGCAGTACTTCCACGGACGAACTTGGCGAGAGTTCTACTGCTCTTACCTACCTAGGTAAAAATTATAGCCCGGTACCTAAGAACCAAAACTGACCATGGAATATTGACCTATACCTACCGGTGGTTTTTGACTTCTAGAACGCGAAGATCTTAGTCCATATAAGTATTTGAAGTGATTTCTTTATCTCTACATTTTGAGAAATGCAGTTGGCCAGTTTTCTGATGAACATGATGTTCCACAGGTCTGCTAGCGATGACGCTATTGGGAACGGTCGGCAAGACTTACAGCGAATTGGCCGGAGCTCTCGATTTTTCTCAAGGTATGTATGTTCTTCCGGTCAGTACGTAATACCTAATCATGCTCATGATATCAGTGCGCTATGTACTATAGAAGAACTTTCTTTTTATTCTTGTTTGATTGATTGGTAGCTTCTAAAGTCATTCTAATATATAGGTTTTTTTATTACTGACTATTGTATTCCAGTTTAGACCCTAGTGGTCTGGATTAGATTTGTTTATAATCTATTTTAGGGCAGGTTCTTTATAGCACCCATGAGTGCTAGACATCAAAACTGGGGATCTTCTCTGTATGCTCAAGTTCTACGTTCAATTAATTTTCTCTTCTCGCACTTTGGTTGCTTCTGAGTCATAAAACAAACCGAGCACTCATGAGCACCCAGGGGTTATTCTAAAAGTCGATTATATATATTATTCATAGGTAATAGCAGTTACATTAGACATAGTATTTTTTTGTCATCAACAGACGTGATAGAAAATCGGAAAATCCACGAGCAATTCGGCGAAAGTCTTCTCCTCCTAAACTCTAACAATAGTTCCTCGAAGACACTTTACGCGGACGCCATGTTCGTCGATTCTAGCGCCACACTTAGGAGCGTGTTTCGCGGTTTCCTGGGCCGAGTGTACAACGGAGACGCGGTCAGCGTCGATTTCAAAGAAAGTGCTCGGGTGAAGGACTTAATTAATGAGTGAGTATGTCCTATCTTAGCCCTCATGCTTCCACAAGCTACTCTACTTCACTTGTACTAAATGCTTGATAAGTGCTGCCAAGTCGGACGTCAACCGTCCACACGGTAACTCATCTAAGCTTCCAAGCATGGAGGATATTGAAGTAACTACGGCACCGGCGAGCTGTATGTTACATACAAGTCAAATAAAACGTTACATCAGATCAAATCAGCATGTGGATGTAAGTATCGTAGGGGTGTGCGATTGTGCGATAAGTGCAGATGCCGTCGTGTGGTCTTCTTCTATTCGAGTCACTGGTTCTCTCGAACCGGTGTGCTGAAAAGATTTTAAGTGCGCCTCAAAGAGGCACCTTTCGTGCACTTGACACATGTCTTCGAATTTTTAGTCCTAGAACATGTCAGTTTCCTCACGATGTGTCGTGTGGTGTATGATGGTCATGATAAATAAAAGATACTTACCTAGGTAGTATAAAAAAGTAATCACGCGAGTAGATCACATTACAAATAGGTAACGAGTATTTCTATTTAAACTGCTTTTCAAATTTTATTTAACTTTTTAGATGGGTGAGTTTAAACACACAGGGAAAACTTGAAAATTTCCTGCAGAAGCCACTTCCTGAGGAAACTAAAGTAGTGCTGTTGAGTGCTCTCTACTTTCGTGGACAATGGCAGTATCCGTTTTTGCCGGAATACACCACCAAGTAAGGTTATCTATACATATCAAATAAATAAAATTGGAGTGTCTGTAATATTAAAATAACCGCTTTTTACTAAGTGCATAGGTATGGGTGTATACACGGTAAAAGTAAAAAAAAAAGTTTTTTTTTTACAATTTTTGTCTGTTTGTTTGTTCCGGCTTTCACTGGCAGTTAGCTGATGTAACAAGGAGTAACTTAGGCTACTTTTCCGAGGGGTAAAATAGGGGTGCGTGATAAAACCGAATTCCACGCGGACGAAGTCGCGAGCAACAGCTAGTAAGTAATCAGTTTTTATACCATCCAAAAGAGACGTCTTAATTTAAAATACTGGCCCGACTTCATTCCAGTCATCTTGGATTTTTGACTGCCTCACAGCTCAGGTGATAGTAACGCTACTTTCTTCGCTGTGGGTCGTCGAGTCGATTCCACCAAGGAAATATATTTCTCGTGAAGAACAAAGACTTTTTTCTATATTAATACGTATGTATGTATTTAAAAAAATATATAAATATTATATCTGTTACCTGGATCACACACAAGCTATGCTTAGTTTCGGGTTAGATGACGCTGTGTTTTGTCCAATATTTAATCATTATTTATTTTAGACATTTGATTTGTAACGAACCATGAATGTTTATTAAGTCTACTGCTTTTTTTCAGAATGCAATTCAGGAAGCCTGCAAACGAGGTATTGTGTGATCAAATGCTAAACATGGGTTCGTTTAATTACACCTTATCAGAGGAATACGGTTAGTCTACAATAATTCTGAATCTAGTATGGTGAGGAAATAATATTCTAATTCTGCTCTATGAAATATACAAACTTCATAATTTTCAGGTCTGCACATGATTGCGCTGCCATACAACGATAGTGTGACAACCATGTACGTCTTGAAGCCTATTTTTCCAGAACGAATGACGTTACTGGACCTAATAAACCAAATCAATTACGCCAAAATAGATAAATTAATAACTAAGATGGAGAAAAAGAAATCTGTCATAAGATTTCCAAAAATGGATCTTCAAAGCAATGTTAAGTTGGAGAAATCTTTGAAAACTCTCGGAGTGCAGTCGTTATTTACTCCGGGAAAGGCTAACTTCGCTTTGATGGTGGATAGCAATACGGTCCCAAATAAGACTGAAGATGATATTATTTCTCGAATAAGTGAAAATGACGATAGCAAAGGGGTAAATGAAATATTGGACAGCCTCCCGAATCCTGGAATGCACGTGGATTCTGTGCTCCATGATGTGAAACTAACGATAAATGGTAAGTGATCTTAAAATAAACGGTCATTACTACTATCTATTTCGACTCTCACAGCTAAGTTGGTAGCAGTTGCCCTCTGAGCTGTAGGTCGTGGGTTCGATTTCCATCCAGGACAAATATTTGTATGACGAATAAAGTATATAGTACCTATGTTTGTTCTGAGTCTGGGTATCAGTATGTATTATATGAATGTATTTACAAAAAAAAGTATATATGTATTTTTATTTTTGTATCAGTTGTCTGGTTCCCATGATACAAGCTATGTTTAGCTTACTTTGAGGCTAGATGGCACTGTGTGAAATGTCCACAATATTTTATTATGAATACTTGAATGACCGCTTATCTTCTTCAGGGTGATTCAAGTCACTGCACTGCGTTGCCACATACATTTCCGTTTTCATATAATGAAATTGTAGCTATTTCGGTTTAATCGAAACTCGAAACGTTCCCAATTGTACACAAAAATGATTACCAAGTACGATTAGATACCAACTATGCACCAGATCAATCAACATGAGTTGGCGAACTGGGGGAAAGTTCGCGCATGTACACTTGTACGAAAAATGAGTTCTGCGCATCGAATGACATTTTTTAAGTTGTGGCACATGATTCAATAGCCGTCTGATAGCCGTAGATGCAGCAATGATGTTCTAGCAAAAGCTTTTAAAGTTATTTCACAATCAAACCAGGGATTTACCTGACATTGTATTCTCGTCAAGATATTCGACATTGTGCATGTAGGTACACACAGCTGGAGGTCACTGCCGATGGTTTTTCCAGGTTGGATGTTCAGTGACAAAAGGCACATTAAATGAGTATTTAAATAAATTACTTCTGTATTATATTATGGTGTTGTGTGTATTGTCCGCCAAAATCATTATTATTATTATTAGAAACTTTTTATGTACCTAGTACTTACTGTAGGGAAATTCGTTATGTTCTCTTGTAAAATTGTTACAAGAAAGGACACTGTAACTGTGAACGGGCTGTGTACCCGTGACCTGGATTGGACCGTTGTTTTGTTTACTATATTTTTTTTTAATTATTATAGTATATAGGTGTATATGTTCCGGTGAAATTACAGGCACATGAGACATTCCGCCTTCACGTCTCAGAGTTGCGGACGCATACGATGCGACTTGGGTCTTGTCGTACCTAGTAGGGGAGGACCGAAGTCGCATCAGTTGTTATGGGCCAAGGTTACCACTTAACACCAGGTGGGCCGTCGGCTCGTTCCGTATCTGTCTTACATAAAAAATAAAAAATAAAAAAAATTATATGTATACATGAAGAAGACGTCCACTTTAGCCAAAGCTGGTCATCAATGAGGAATTCCAAACAAAGTTACTAGGGAACAGTTTAATTTCATTGTTTCTTTTTATATTTGTATCTGTTTAACTACAATTTACATAATTGCTCGGTACGATATGTCGATGCACAATACTGGAGGTATTTGTATTGTAATATGCTGCCTGAATTAATGAATATAATTAATATTAATATATTCTCCATGCCAGTATCAATAGCCATAGCCTATCTATGCCTATTGATCCTGGCATTATAGCGACCTAGGTTCATAATGTTTACATGTCTAAGATAATGTAGATAGGTAAACATTTATGAACCTAGGTCGCTATAATTCACCATTGGCCTCACATTATCAGCACATTATTGTGTACTTGACTAGAGGCCAGAACTGTTTAGACAGCGTTCAATGCTGTTGTTTGTGATTTCCTCAATAAGCACTGATCACTAATTATATTGTTTACCTACCGTGACACTGCAAATTATTGTTTTACTGCTTATCGTGAACCAGAAATGGGTACGATGGCAGATTTTTCTGTATTAATTTTTTTATCCTTAATTATTGCACGTCATGTAATGACAGAGTTTGTGAAACTATTTTTTTAACTGAAACATCTTGTACATACTACCAGGCTTTATGCAAATAAATGATTATGATTATGATTAGTACTACCCTGAACAAATTCAACACGAAGACTATACTAAATTTCAAAAAATATCGAAATCATATATTTCATTAAAATTAATTGCGTCTATACCTAATAAATGAATGCAAAGTAATTGATTGGGAAGAAAAATCATGAAAAAAATCCTTTCAATATAGTCTATCAGTTTCATTATTTAACAAGAATCACTTTGTTTGGTATAAAAAGGATTTAATTTGACTAACATTGTCTTTGGTCTGGAAAAACTTATGAATCTTTTTTACTATGGACATGACAGTATGGGTCATGGGTTGGGACTGGCCCATTGCATTCCTCATGCAGACTTGCCTGCTAGTTTTGTTACGGCTATAGAGCTAAAGAGATGAAGCTGAACCTAGAACAATTGTTGCAGAGTTTGGAACGGAGGCAGTTGCAGCAACCGCTGGTATCTTGGCGCGCACTGCAAGACTCTTCTATGCAGACTCTCCTTTCTACATGTTCATAAGAAATGAAAGGACCAGGCTTGTTACATTTAGCGCTGCAATATTTGATCCTACTGTTTAAATCTTCACAATGTGCCTCAGACTCAAATAAGGAGGAAAGTAAAAAAAAAATATACAATGAATCTCCCTGATTTAGCTGATGTTTAATTCCTTAACAATTCCTTACCAAAATAAATTCTTACAATAATATACTTTACAGTAATTCATCTTTTACAAAAATGTAATTATTCTATTTAACGTAATAATTTTGTAAATGATTTGTCTACATTGTTTATGGAATGCAAAGACAAAGTTATGAGCCCCTACACTCAAAACATTCTAATAAAATAAAATAGTGGTAATAATAATATAATTACGTAATTAATGAAATTGATGAATATTTACATAGTGATGAGATCTTTATCTGTTGCTTTTAATTTTTTCTATTCTGTCATTGAGAGTTTCCTTCCATTGCTCCTCTGTGATGCTTTGCGCCCATTCTGGTATGGAAGCTTGAGGCAATGCAAAATTTGCCATCGCACTCATTACCTTTAAAACAATTAAAATAAGTAATTAATTTTTTTTTCTATTAAGTAACCATTTTAAACTATCTATTTTTGCATAAACTTGCACATATCAACATTGATAGTTGAGGTAAAAAGCTAAGAAACAAAGGTTATCTTTGCTTTAAAGTAGTATTACGTAGAAGTAGTATTAGGCAGATAATGACAGTCCTCATTATTCTTAATGATATAAGAATGGTTTGATAATGTAAGGAGATGGCATTAAGTTTAACTAGATTAATTAGTTGTTATAAAAGAAGTTAGTTACTTAAAACTGATGTTTATAAATTACTTTAATATATTTGCCCAGCCTCATAGTTAGCCCAGTCAGTATACAACACTGTTTCACTATTGTGAATGAATCTGAATGAAATTTGACACAAATAGATTATAGTCTGGAATAAATAGTGCATAGGCTACTTTTCTCGGAAAAGTGCACTGTTCACATGGGATGACTTTTTCACTGCGGGTTACACCATTAGGTGCTGCTAGTATGTAATTACAATAAAGTATATAAGTATTCTATCAGTTGCCTCGTTCCCATTGTACAAGGTATGCTTAGTTTGGGGCTAGCAGGCGTTGTGTCCACCAACACCTATATTATTTATATATATATAAGGTGTATCACTTTATATATACCTAAGTTTGCTATAATAACTTAGAAGAATGCAATTTTATTGTTACCTGTTGGACTCGTTCATTGTCCATCTGGATGGGGTCTGCAGGTCTTGGGGCATTCCAGACTGTCCTAGTTATAACTGAATCCATACTCTCTATTGGTGGAACATCATTCACAGGAGCTTCATCTGGTCCCTATTTATACAGAAAATATCCATATACAAGAAATAAGACACATAAGCATCATGGAAATATAAAGTTATTAGTCTTTTATAATATACATATATATGGAAACACTACTACTACACTATACTACTACTACTACTACTACTATACTATACTATACTTTGCTCTACTATGTAACTCCATAGTTCCAAAAGTAAAAAAGGGAACAGAAAATAGAGTGGGAACAAATGTAAATATTTATATTATTGAGTGACAAACATATGTCTTGTCTGGGTGTTAATCAATCAATCAACCAATAACTCTAATATGTATTATATTTATGAGTTTAAAAAATTCATACATAAGTATTAGATGAAATAAAAACAATGCAGGTGGAGTGTGAACAACAACAGTCAAAGATAGAGGAAAGTGGAAGAAGTCAGAGAGGGTCTTTGCCTACAAGAGGCATACAGACAGGATGTCAATGAGAATCTAAACTATATGTAAATAAGAGTTAATTAAAAAACGAACAGTAATTATTGTGTATATTATGTAAAATCTGTCAGAATTAAAGGCTTTATTTTTATTAATATTATATAAGTATTATTATGTTATAATATTCTAAAGTGAGTGGGAATGAGCCAGCCATATCTCCCGCATCTGAATAGTTGTGAGATAATCCAACTTAGAGTAGATACCTCCAAACAGAAAATGTTATCGCATAGACCCATATAGGTGGCGAGGCGAGCTTGACTTATACTAAGAGGACTGGAGAAATTAAGCACATGATCGGGGAAAGAGGAAAGGGAGCCCTTTGTCCTGCAGAGGAATCTAAGAAGCAAATGACAAAAAAAAATTAACAACGTGAGGAAATTATGGTAATGGTATCGCATAAAAAAATAACATTTGTTTCGAGATAGGTAGTTCGATGTATTTAAACAAAAAGAATTACCTCAGCCTCATCATCACTATCGTGATCGGATTGGACAGCCTCTGGACCTTGAGCCAGGGGCTCGTACCCGATGTGTTCATTCTCCTCATCACTGTCTTCGCCATTCCCATTTATTAGCTCATGCCTCGGCGGCGGAGTCAACTCTTGGGGGCTATAATCCGGAGGATCTGGTCCATCGCAAACCATGGTAAGGAAACTTGTGTTAAAATTTTAACTACAGGTACTAAAATTAAAAGCGAAAATTGAGGGAACTGCTGTGTTGGTCTTTATTTAGGTAGATACTTATTTAGTTGAGCAAAACTGAGATTCAAAGAAATAAAGAAATATCCAAGAAAACAACATCTCGATGTTATTATACTGTCAGTGTCACTGTCAGTCAATCATGAAAATAAAAATAATTTCGTGAAATTTAAGCCCAAATTTGAGGATTTCATAAAGATATTGAATTTAAATTTGATATCCCTACTACTGAAACAAAATATATGACTTCGTAGCTACATATTTTCTCTCTATCCTAATGCAAGATGTCCTAGGTACTTCGAGCCTTCCTTGGGCTTAAAGCCCGGAGGCCTATAAAAAGAGTCAAAGTACAAAAAAATATTACCTTGTAGTACAAGTTTAATATTTTTTGTTGTGTAATTAGTATAAACATGGAATTGCCAAAAAAACCACAAAATTTATATGTTTTCTGAATCCCTCCGGTTGCAGCATCTTGAAGTACGATATTTATAAATACAGAAAAGTAGTAAATTACGATGCAGTATTTACTACAACAGTTATACCTATTAATAATGCGCGAAAGAGACACCGTTACATTAATATAAATCAGTAATTATATATATAAACAAATATCAAACTCAAATATATATAAAAATTTATGATATACATTAAAGAGTTCTAGTTAAGTACATATGAAATTTTGCTAATCTCATCACTCCAGTTTATTTTAGGCATTGATGCAACTTGGGGTCTGTTTATGCTGAACGGATCAAAATTAATTTATTAAAAAACGTTAACTTGTAGTAAATTAATTATCAAATATGTTGTAAGCGCATAATTCTAGCTGTTGAAAGCAGTTGAAGTTCTGTGCTCGAGTGGAACAGAGATGACTATAAGCCACCAACGACGCAAAGGGAAAACCGGTAGCGCGCAAGTTTTGAATTCACCCCGGTCTGACTTTTTTTCAGGGATGAGACGCCGCGCCGGCGCCGATTCAGCGAAAAGGCGCGTTTTCTTAGGCGAATGTTATATAAACTGAATTGACTCGATTTTTAAAAACTCAACTCTTTACAACACTAATCGATGAAAATGAACTCGATTCGACCATCATGTTCGAGACGACTAACGTCAACTGACACGCACATAATCCTGGTCTAAAATTTTGACAATCAAATCAAACAATTTGGTTTTTACGCTTTGTTTTGTTGGATGAAAAACATAAAAGCTACAAAAATAGAGGTCCCGTGGAATAAAATATTTCTAGCCTTCATAACCTTGGTGGCAGTTATGGCTTGGAGAAGCCATGGTGTAAATAACGGCGATTTAGTGAGAAATCTAAGGGGTAAATATGCTGGACATAGGTTGACCGCTTTTATTTTGATAGCCTGCTATGTTCCTAATTACCTACCGTTTTAATTGGCCAACGGGACCTTTCCTTCAACTGAATTCACATTTGAATACTCTGTTTTGCAGCTAATGGAATAATAAAATCAGATTCGGTTGCTAATGCTATGAGCGCTGTTGATAGAAAAAATTACTGCCCCTACGCCCCGTACCAGGACTCACCGCAATCTATTGGATATTCAGCTACTATCAGTGCACCTCATATGGTAAGCTAATAAAAAAATAACACATTAATCTATGTATGCTGTAAACTTTTCACCAGCATTGCCTTCCAGATTTAATTGATACTTTTGAAGAGGTACTCCTAAGCACAGCCTAATAATATGATTTTTCACGAAGTCTATCGAGCCTTATATCTGCTATTGTTTTTTTAGCATGCACATGCCTTAGAAAGGCTGAAAAATCAGTTGGTTCCCGGAGAAAAGGCATTAGATGTAGGATCTGGATCGGGATACTTGACAGCTTGCATGGCTATCATGGTGGGCGAGACTGGGCGTGTTGTCGGCATTGACCACATACCAGACCTAGTGAAATTGGCAATGAAGAATATTAAAAATGACAACCCTAATTTGCTAAGCTCGGGGAGAGTCAAGCTGCTTGGTAAGCAAGACATTGACATGAATTCAGTATATATTCCCTATACAACTATTATGCTTATAGAATAGAATTGAAGGGGATTTACTAGTATAAATACTTTCCCTTATAGAACAACTATTTGTATGATGAAAATAGATTTCTCATTCCTTCCTGTTAAAATGTATATATATTTTAATAAAATGTATTAAAATAATCCTATCAGTTCTCACATGGTTCTCATAGGCTAGCTTTGCGGTTTGGTCTTATTCACATAGTATTTATCTATATTTTCAGTTGGCGACGGGAGATTGGGTTATCCACCTGAGGCACCTTACAATGCTATTCACGTAGGGGCGGCAGCACCCACATTACCCCAGCCTGTATGTTATTGTTTTGATAAAAACTATGTCACATAATTCCAATTAGTAATACTAGCAATGACATCATATTCTGCATTGGGATAGTTTGTGCATTGTTGTTAGCTAACCAATAGCAAAAAGAAATAAGAAATGATTTTACTAAAAAAAAAAAAAAAAAACAATAAAATGTTCTGTTGCAGCTAGTTGACCAACTAAAGCCAGGTGGGAGACTGATTGTGCCCATAGGACCTGAAGGTGGAGAACAGCATCTGACTCAGGTAAGAAACTTAAACAATTTTTAAAAAAACTTTTTGTCTGTACACGCTATAATAGTTGAACAGATTTGGATGAAATTTGCCATCAGGCTAGCCTATATCCTGGAATAACACACAGGCTTCTTTGACTGGCCTCGCGGCTCAGTTGGTTAACAACTCTGCCTTCTGAGCTATAGATCGTGGGTTCGATTCCCACCCATGACAAACATTTGTGTGACTTGCATTGATGTTTGTTCTGTCTGGGTGTTAATATGTATTTACGAAAAAAGTATATAATGTATTCTATCAGTCATTTGGTTCCCATAAAAGCTATGCTTAGTTTGGGGCTAGATAGCGATGTGTGTGATAAATGTCCACCAATATTTATTTATCTTGGCAAAATGCAGTGTTCCCGTGACTTATTCTCCGCGGGTAACACTGCGGGCAGCAGCTAGTTATCATTAAATGGATGTTGTACTTTATTACAGGTGGATAAAGCGGCTGATGGCTCAACAACAATTAAGAAACTAATGAGTGTGATCTATGTACCTCTCACAGACAAGGATCACCAATACCGTGAGTGACACACTGAGTGCGATGTCATTGTGTTACCTTGGTTTTATAATCACTTCCTACTTTAAGTGAGGATCATTTATTTTGAGACTATGTTTCATGTTACGTTATATATTATCTGTATTGTTAATTTATTGTTTTTGTAAGTTTTAATTTCATTGCATCTACATTTAATAATAAAATGAAAAAAGTAAAACATGGGTCTCTTATTTAGAAATTTAGGTACATTAAATTCATTATCATATTATTTACTATGTTTATTATTATTCATCTATATTTATTTTAGTAATGTAACTTTTCAGGGTTCATTTCATGTTGTGCTGTGTGAAAATAAAGGTTTGTTGGTGTTTCCAATTTCCTCGGTAAAATATTATTTTCCCCAAAATAAACACTTTAAATCATTCTCCGAAGTTTTCAAAGGTCGCTTAATAAAAGTCTCCTTTTACCCGTCGTGAATGAAAATTTTAATTACAATTTTCTTTTGCTGTAACGCGTTAGTCGTGTTCGTCCGTTGTATTAACTCGTTAAATTTCTTACTTGATTATGAATGTTATGAATCGTTAGTATATGTGTTTCAAAGTACATCATTGTATATATATATGTACTTAGGAATCGTAGCACTTAGCTGCAGAACGCGCTACAACAAAGACCCGCTCACAAAATCTTTTGGAATACCCAAGGTATTATATATAAAAAAAACATAATGACACACAGCGCCATCTAGCCCCAAACTAAGCATAGTTTGTCAACTAGACAACTGATCTTTTTGCAGTATAGTACGAATTAACACCCAGACACAACACTTGTGTTCGTCACACAAATGTTTGTCTAAGTGGGAATCGAACCCACGATCTACAGAGCGGAAGGCAGATTTATTACCAACTAAGCTGTGAGGCATGTAATTAAAGCTATTCTGTGAAATCGGGCACTAGTTACTCTTACGCTTACATACGGCTTATTTCTTAACTTTCAACTTTATTTCAACCAATTTTTTTAGATCCTTGGCGTTAAACGTATTGAAGAAGGGATCTCAACGAAATCTTAAATAATTTTGCATGAAGAACAGACCAGTCCAGTATAGAGACAAGTAAAAGAACAATTCTCAAAAAATTAGAATACTTTTATTTGTAATTTCGGATTCAAGCGATATTCCCAGCTTTTAGCATTCTGTAGCGCCTCTGATGTTGCCTTCCCTTATTTATACACGGTTTTAAATGGGTGCTATAATAAAATAAATATGTATAAAAAAAACATTATTTTATTCTATGGCAACATTTGGTATAAATAAATTATAAAAAAACGGAAATTACTTTGTATTCCAAAATTTGCTAATAAATTTCTTTTTAAATGGTTTTTCCTCTTTATTAGCGTCTGCGGGTAGCGCCTTCACGTGCAGAATTGAATACAGGGTGTCTGCCTCATTCTTGTTTTCGATTATCATTTTAAGTTCATCCTGAAAAATAATACAAAACATATTACCCAGCACGAATGTCACCATATATAACACTAAGGATCTCCACACATTGAACGCGTGGTGCTGTGCCAGACTCAGTTGGAAACCCGCGCCTCAAACTCATTGGTGCATTTTGGAACTTGAACCAGCGACCTACGAATTGAAGCTCGAGGTCTGAATCATCACTATACTCTCAAACCGTATCTGTTTCATGTCACCGCGCCGCGTTCGATGTGAGGTGCTCCTTACACTGGAAAACCGTACCCAGTACCAGTTCTCAAACTGTCTTGAATCAGGGAGGCTTACTTCGAAAATTTGATTAGCTAAATAGCTAATAGGTTGATTATATATTATAGCTCTTTCTTTCGACTGAATTTAAAACAACTTGTATCATCTGTCGCATCGTAATAAATGCCTGAAGAACTAAATACTTTTTATTCCATCAGTTCGTCACAGTCATTCATACAAAAACAATACCTTATTGCAATGACATTCTATATACCCAGGACATCGCATCGGCGCGTTGAAAACGGCACGGCAAAATTGTGCTTAAATCAATTTTAAGCACACTTTTGCTTCAGTCGCGCGTAGACTACTAAGCAGTAAGGATGCCGAAGTGTGCAATATAAAAGTGCCGAAATAATACATTAACAACTCAAAAAAAAAGATGGTGTGACCTATCACCGGTAAGCTGAATTTAATAATGTAAAATAACACACGAAAATGTGTAAATTATTTAGTAAAACAATCAAAAAACAATTTAAATTATCACAAACATCTAAACATATTTTCTTCTCCTTCTAACTCGCGCGTCAGAAAGAAACAGCCGAAACAACGCAACCAGAACATAGTCAGTTATGAAGACAATGGAGACGCTATTTTTTGTTATTACTTTCGGAACTGGTTAAACATTATTTTTTACCTTTTTTTGTTTTATCTGGTTAAGTTAGGTTAGGCTATTGTTTGTTATTAAGTGATTTTGATGAATTACCTAAGAAGTTTATTTTTTAGTGTTCGTGTAATATTCTGATTTGAAAAAGAACTTGTAATTTTGTCACTTCTTACTTTGTTCAAAATGTATTTATTCAAACCATTTTCGAATCCAATTTAATTTTAATATGGTTTTCACGTTCCTACAGTAGATACCGTATAGTATGTAATTTACAGAATACAGGGTGCGATAATATAATAGGAAAAAACGGATAAAAAACGGAACCCTTATAGAATTACTCGATTGTCCATCCGTCTGTCTGTCTGTCTATCTGTCCTAAAACCTAAAGTGTACTGGCGGTTGAGCAAGAATTATAAAATCTGATGAAAAACAAGTTCTTACAGACACAAATAGAGAATAGCGAAAAACATAAATAGTTAAAAATGTTGTCCCCATACAAAACATCAAACCTCTAATGGTACTTGAACTCTAAATCGTCTAAATGATAAAAATATCGTCCAATGATAAAAAGTCACTTAAATTCTCATACATAATTTATCTATATATTTATCCTAGTATGGGAGGACCCAAGTCGCATCGGCTGTTATGGGCCGAGGTTACCACTTAACACAAGGTGGGCCGTCGGCTCGTTCCGTAAATGTATTACATAAAAAAAAAAAAAACTATTTAAATAATAAATAATAGGTAGGTACCATAAATAATAGATAATACAAATACATTAAAATTTAGGTTTAATCGAAATGCATAAATTGGTAATAAAAAATTTACTGCCCGATACTACTCTGTTGCTTTTTTGTTCGGCTCGGCTCCTAAATTCACCATGCGAAGATTCGACTAGACAATTGTTGTACATTAATGTTTAAGCACCGAGAGTATTTTATGTGACCAAAGCGTAAGCGGCAATGCAAAACACAGCAATCGAAACAACAGTCGATGCTTCGCATGGTGAAATTAGAAGCGTGTGCCACATTTTGGCTTTGAGTTTGTATGACGTGATTTGTCCTGGGTATTAGAATGTCATTGCCTTATTGCAAGAATCAGTGAGGCTTCTCTTGTTCCTAATAAGTGAATCCAACCACATCCTCCACCCAAAATGAAGCTTGCAAGCAAAATGGCCCACAAAATTATGATTTCACTGCACTGTGTACAGTATTCGGTCGCTGTGTCAATCAAATTCGTCGGAATGTGAGAGAATGACGCAATACGCGGGGAATTGCGAAAACTGCATGAAAATACATTTATTTGACAATTATTTTGACTGGCCTCATAGCTTATTTGGTAGTAACCCTGCCCTCTGCGCTACAGGTCGTGGGTTCGATTCCCACCCAGGACAAACATTTATGTGACATTTGTAACATTGATGTTGGTTCTGTCTGGGTGTTAATATGTATTTACAAAAAAAACCCATATAAGTATTATATCAGTTGCCTGGTTACCATGACACAAGCTATGCTTAGCTGGCAAATAATGGTGGCATTATTATTATTATATTACCTGAGACAGAGTTATGAGATGATCCATGGACACACCCTTATTCATGATCCTAGCTAAGTTCTTAGATGTGACTCCGGGCAATTTCTGAACAAAATCATGAACCAGTATGTTGTATCTCTCGTAGTACATGTCGTCAGCCGAGCTGTCCCCACTCAAAGCTAGCGCCGCAGCGGCTGTCGGATTTTTGCGCCCTTGCTGAAAATAAATATATTATTTACACTTTTATTATATAGAGGTCAAATATGTAAGTCAGTGAAAGAACAAGAGCAGTAGAACTCGCCAAGTTCGTCCGGGGAAACACTGCCACAATGCCCATTTCTGCCGCCAAGCAGTAACGCGTTCGCGTTACTGTGTTCCGGTTTGAAAGGTGTGGTTGCCGGTGAAATTACAGGCACATGAGACATTCCACCTACACGTCTCATAGTTACGGGCGCATACGATGCGACTTGGGTTTTGTCGTACCTAGTAGGGGAGGACCCGAGTCGCATCGGTTGTTATGGGCCGAGGTTACCACTTACCACCAGGTAGGCCATCTGCTCGTTACGTAAATTTACCATATACAAAAATTACACAAATTAAGACTACGTTAACATTTATATTTTATTTTAGGAAATAATAGCCCCAAATTAAACATAGCTTAGGGGACCAGACAAATGATAGAATACTTATATACATTTTTGTTAATACATACATATTAAAACCCAGACAGAAGAAACATCTATGTTCCTCACACAAATGTTTGTTCTGAGTGGGAATCGAACCCACGAGCTACAAGCGTAATAGGCAGAGTTAGTACCAACTGAGGTGTGAGGCTAGCCAACTTACCTTCAGCTCGT
This sequence comes from Chesias legatella, assembly GCA_947359385.1. Classification (NCBI taxonomy): domain Eukaryota; kingdom Metazoa; phylum Arthropoda; class Insecta; order Lepidoptera; family Geometridae; genus Chesias; species Chesias legatella. Next base: position 6,477,342 of record OX375774.1, on the reverse strand, counting down.
AGAAGAGGTCAGCAGTTGCGTACGGAGTGGGCGACCACACGAGCTTCAGCCGCGGGAAGTGAATTGTGAGGAGTTGCAACTTCTGCTTAATGTCGCCGCCGCCGCCGGAGAGATCCGACGATACAACGAAGTGGCCCTGCAATGTTACCGGCAATGTATGATAACCCGGCATTCTATAGAATGACTAGGCACTGTATGTAATTCCCGGCGTTTATACGCAATGTATGAAATATTAGAATTATAACATATTTTCCTAACTACGATGTGATACAGTTACGGAAAGAGTCGACGACCCACCTTATGGTAAGTGGTAACCTCTGCCCATAACAACCGATGCGACTTGGGTCCTCCCCTACTAGGTACGACACGACCCAAGTCGCATCGTATGCCGCCCGTAACTAGAGACGTGTAGGTGGAATGTCTCATATTATATTGCGGTATTTAATTACATTTGTATATTCACAAGCTTTATTCAATTATTGTATCACTTACCTGTAAATTGAATGGTTTATTCTGATCGAACTCTATGAGTAGTATAGGCCTGGTGTAGTTTCGGCACATGTGCGTACACTGCGTGTACAGCCGGCCCGAGTTCAGAGACCCAATCAAATCAGATATAGACTTCCTCTCCACGCATATGTCCGGAGTGAGAATGTAATCACCGATCTGTTCATTCAAAAAAATAGTTAATATTCCACAGCAGGCTTTACAATGGAGTCAAAGTAAAAAACTTTATTTCCATAGTATTCATAAAGGAATGGCTTGGAAACGTCAATAATATTCAAAACATAAGGTCACGCGTACTTATCGATAAGTTTGACGCCTGTTCAAACCCTATCCGGACCCTAAAGGAGGGCTTCTTTTTTTTCGCTGGAGTGGAAGTCAATAAGGATAATAAAAAAGTAAGTAATAATAACATAATATAATGTTTTTTTAGATAATTATGTCTTTGTTGAAAACATATTATTCAAAACAACCTTAAATTTATGCTGATCTGCATTAAGGGACCAACAACCGTGTGGCCCAGTGGTACAGACGCAGAGTTTCAACACAGAGGTTGCAGATTCAAATACCGACTAGTATCAATGAGATTTTAGCTTGTAAAATTGTGTATGCGCTACAACAATTTCTCATACGGAGAAGGCCAATGTGACGAAACCGACATATTCTAGCACCCAAAATTCGAGGGTCATGTGCACGAAAGAAGCCTCTTTAAGGCGCAATTCAACCCTTTCACTAACTGGTTCGAGAGAGCCAGTGACACTAATTGTAGTAGTAGCAGGTGGTGGCGGTAATAGTAGTAGTGGTATTAGTAGTTTTAGTAGTAGTAGTGGTTTTAGTAGCAGTAGTGGTGGTGGTGGAAATAGTAGAAGTTTTAGTAGTAGTAGTGGTAAAAGTAGCGGTAGTAGTAGTAAGGGGTCATCTATTAAAATTACTTCTTTCAAGCCGTTTAAAAATCTGTACAGAAACGTGTCAACATACAGTAAAAAAAACGAAGTCACGACAAATCATCGGCGAGAGCTTTCAAAGGTGGGATTTTAAGAGACATTATTTCTTGCTGTCGCGTCCACTGTACATTACGGCGGGTAATCACGTTAATGGATGGCCTCCTACCAAACTGATACAATTTTAGTGTGACTCGGTCACAGCTCACTTACGGCTATCGTAACAGGCTCTATGTTGATTCCCTTTTTGTGTAGCAGAGCCGGCAGGTCCGAGCGAAACTCTCGCATGTCCACTATCACTAAGGGTTTCTCTTTAGGCTGAGCGTTTTGACCTCCTGGTAATAGCACTTTTGTTAGTGAATAAATATACGATTTTTGATGTGAAACATCTATAGCCGCACGTAAAACCGATTTCTGGCTTGGCGACGCGTCGCCACGGCATGAGCGCTGATTGGTCCGTTTAAGGTTACGACAAATCATAAACATTATTAGTGATGGGGTACTTAGTTTCTTACAAAATAATGTCGATGTTTCACATCTGCTAGGCGTCCCGTGACGGCTCACATTTTTTTTTCACTATCGTACATAATATAATTTATATGTAAATTGTTTTTGGGAGAGGAGACAACTGATAGAATACTTACTATTGTATTTATTTTTTGTAAATAGATACATATCCAGACACAACAAACATTTATGTTCAGCACGCAAATGTTTGTCCTGGATGGGAATCGAACCCTCAACCTACAGCGCAGAAGGCAGAGTTACTGCCAACTGAGTTGTAAAGTCAGTAAATCTCATTTAATTTTATTGTATACTAGGTGTTGCCCGCGACTTCGTACGCGTGGAATTCGGTTTTATCACGCATCCCTATTTTACCCCTCGGAAAAATAGCCTAAGTTACTCCTTGTTACATCAGCTATCTGGAGTGAAAGTCCCGTCAAAATAGGTCCAGCCATTTCAGAGATTAGCCGGAACAAACACAAACAGTCAGACAAAAATTTTAAAAAATGTTGTTTTGGTATATGTAAGTACCGTGTATACATCCATATGCACTTAGTAAAAAGCGGTTATTTTAATATTACAAACAGACACTCCAATTTTATTTATTTGTGCGTGCGTAACTTAGAAACGTGAAGGTGGAATGTCACAACTGCCTCTAATTCCACTGGCAACCACACCTTTCAAACCGGCACAGTAACGCGTTACTGCTTAACGGCAGTAATGGGTATGGTGGCAGTACTTCCCCGGACGAATTGGTATAAGTTCTACTGCACTTAGTTACTTATTATCAAACACAAAAATATAGTACTAGCCAGGTGTTTTTATTCTTGCCTGCTTTTCTAGTGTCCACTGGCTCTGGTTCCTCCTCGACGTTCATATTGAAATATTCATCAGTCTTACCGTCTTGATATGACGGCACTACCATTGTCTGCAAAATATGAATGAATGAATTAATGAAAATTATTTATTGTATACCATTAAAACACAGTACAAACGTTAAAAAAAGGAGGCCCTCCTTTAGGGGTTTCTGTCTGTTCTTCCAACATTGCTCGTTCTATTAGTGAAAACCTTCTCAAAATCCGTTGCGTGGTTTACAAGAAGTAAGCGGAGAAACTGACAGCAAATAACGTTTTTGTTTTACACTATGTATTTAATTACATTCAAGATATATCCTACTAATGCTACTAATATTATAAACGTGTGTGAGTATGGTACTAAGATAGCTTATAGCCTGGATTGACACATAGGCTACTTTGATCCCAGAGAAGTGCAGTGCTCCCGTGGGATTACTTATTCACCGCAGGTAATACAGCGGGGCGCAGCTAGTTTTTTAGAATAAATCCAGACCCAAACCAATATAAAATTAATTATATTCAAGATTCATCTGAAAAATTACCAAAGATTATCAAGATATTATCTAGATATGAAGCAAAGTAACTTACGCTCTTAGTTTGAATGAGCAATTGAAACGCTTGTTTCTCCCGCTTCAAGGATGTGAGGTACGCTTGTTCTTCGACTGTTTTGTCGTGAATTAGGAAGTACACTTTGCTGATCGGCTCACCGTCCTTCTTCTTACATTCGAACAGTTCTATCTGTCTCACTGTAGCTACGTCGCTGTGATACAGTATTATGTATTCCGGCCTTAGACTTTCTAGTGTACGCTCCAGCGAAAATACACTGCCGTTTTCTTTGAATGTTTGTATGCAAATAACTGGTTTTTCTGTCTCTATTTGCGTTATATCTAAATTTTCCATCTACAAAGAAATGTGTCATTTGAAAGATTGTGGTTGCCGGTGAAATTACAGGCACTTGAGACGTCCCACCTTCACGTCTCCAAGTTACTCGCATACGATGCGAACTTCATCATGTTGTACATAAGTAGGGGAGGACCCAAGTTATGTTACAAGTTATGGGCATAGGTTACCAGTAAACACCAGGTGGGCCATCTGCTGGTTCGGTAACTATACCACATAAAAATAAAATAAATTTAAATTTAAATATTGGTGGTCAAATATCACAGCGCCATCTAGTCCAAAACTAAACATGGCTTGTACTATGGGAATCAGACCAACTTTTTAAATACATACATATAATACATACTAGCTGTTGCGCGCGACTTCGTCCGCGTGAAATTCAGTTTTATCACGCACCCCTATTTTACCCCTCGGAAAAGTAGCCTAAGTTACTCCTTGTTACATCAGCTATCTGCCAGTGCATGTCCCGTCAAAATCGGTCCAGCTATTTCAGATTAGCCGGAACATACAGACAAAATTTTTTAAAAATATTGTTTTGGTATATGTACCGTGTATACATCCATATGCACTTAGTAAAAAGCGGTTATTTTAATATTACAAATAGACACTCCAATTTTATTCATTTGTATAGAAGACTAATAATATTTCAGGCCTATTCTGTATTTACCTGTGATAAAGGTTCAAAAAGACTATCATCTGGTAATTCTGTGTTTCCCTGTGTCACTTGAGTGAGAGTTAGCAAGTAATTCGACCTGTTCGAATCGTCCGCATCAAGCTCATCCTCTGCGACGCCCAACACTTTATCTTTTTCAGACATTTCACTTGCATCGTTAATTTTCTCTTTCTTTTTATTACTGTCACTTTCAGCAGGTAGTGTGGTCTTCAGATTGTTGTACTTAGACGCTATGGTATTGACGGTGAGGTCTCGCCTGAAGGCTGTATACAACAGGTATTTATTGGAGCCCATAGTCAAGTAGTGGTTCAATTGACAACAAGTTCTACTGTCCTGGCACAGTATTAATATTTTAGTGTTGTCAAGCGTCCCGTCTTTATTTTTTCTCACTTCCTCTGGTATTTCGGTGAGAAGCAAATCGCTGAGGCACTTCCATTTTGGTGCAGGTTCCGGGTCAAATTCTGTAAACATACAATCTTTCATTAGCTTAATATATAAAAATAAAAGTGACATTTCAATATTTGACAGGCTCATAACTCAGTTGGTGGTTTGGCCTTCTGCGCTTTACATGTGGGTTGGATTCTCGCGCAGGGCAAAAATTTAAGTGATCACCATAGATTTTTATGTGTCTTGGTGTAAATATGTATTTATGAGCATTTAAAAAACATAAGTATTCTAGTTCCCATAGCTTACAAGCTTGCTTAGTTTAGGGTTAGATAGCGCTGTGTGAAATGTCCACCAGTCTTTATTTATATTGATAAAAAAACTCACCATTTTTAGGATTGAAAACCCTAGCTTTAGCCATTCGGAATAACTGTTCTGCAGAGCTAAGAAGGATCCACCCAGAATTGACCTTAGCATACTCGGGCGTTCTGTATTTACTCACTAAGGCATAAAACGAAACTGAGTCATCGTGGATTAAGTTGCTAAAAATATTAGATGATTTAATAAAGCAAGTAGATAAACCAATGTTTTAAGCAAAAAATAAATTTAGTGCATTATTAAATTTAAATTATCAAGATACTGTCTTTCTTTTTATCACTATAGGTTGTTATGGTATAAAAATGTGACTTGAATAATTAACAATTACCTATATAGAAAGTAAGTTTATAAATTAAGATTATGAAATAGAAAATTAAATTCTTGAATTTTAATAACTCTCTGTTAGTTCAGTAAGTTATTATTTGAAAAACACCTAGATGACTTGACAGTTTGAAGAAACCTCACTGGCGCATGTGCTAGGCATTATATTATGACAAAAAATTGAAATTCAGCTCATCAACAAAAAACCTACATGATCATGCTTCTTAATACTTTCAGATCCTGTATATACTCCTTTGTTCTAGTGCTCAACTGATGCCAAACACAATCCAGCTGCGACTGCAGTATTTTGTGGAATTTTTTCGTTATACAATTTTCTGTGTTTATTTCCTAAAAGCAGTTTAACCCATCATTCCCAAAAACACAGTAGAAGTAATATATATTATATATGTAAAGGCAGTCTCTCCTCAATAAGTTACTTTGCAACACACACTTGCATGTCTAAAGTTCTGTTGATGGTTTTAAGTTGTTTCACTGTGTAGTTCATGATATCCAATAGACAAGTTTGAATGTAACTCATGTTTGTTGTGAGGGGAATATGTAATTCTTCTACTCGAGCCTGTCTACTCTTGAGACACTGGATTATTGTGCCATGGAACCTAAAATAAGAAAAACAGAAATATGTATGATGGAAAAAATTAAGTAAAATTAAAACCTGACCCACTTTCTATCATATTAAAATAGTATGAGGTTTAGATTCCTCATCAATGAATCGATGAATCATGAAAATTCATAAAGTAAATTATATATATCATTAATATATAAATTTACATAATATCAATAGCATAGAAGCCACAGAAATATAAGAAACAACTATTAAAGAGATACATAAATATGTAAACCATTTTACACAGTTAAATTTCACAAGTAACAATAACAATTCATTAAATTAAAAAAGTAACATACCTAGGCCACAAGAATAATTCATTTACAAATAATGCTCTCATAACTTTCTCCACTTGGTGGAAGCCAAAGGTGAATGATATAGGAGCATTTGAGAATGCTTTGATGAAACCAGTCTGAAACAAAAAAATATATGGTGATAACATATTTAAAAAAAGCTTATATAGAAAATAAAAAACCATCTGTCTCATAAAAAATGAATAGCAGCACAATTTATCAGGAAAAAAAAAGAAAAGTGACATACTGACTAGGTGAAGTTATATAATACTTATAAAATAGTTTGTTTTCTTCTGTATTACTGTATCTTAGGATAACACTCAAATTATTGGCATGTTTATGATGCATTATCTTGCTGCAATATATTTATGGTATAGGCATGGGAAGAATATATTGCCAATAATGTATGGCTACTTGAATCATGTGAACTTGAGTAGTCTAAAGCAATATATGCCTAAAAAAACTGATGGTTGAATTAAATGAGAATTTATAAATATATAACTGTATTGATTTGTGAATGAAGTAAAGCTACCAGTAGGCTTGATTTGTTCTGACATCTTGAATAAGTATCGTCACATTTCAAGAATAACATAAAACAATATTTAACTATATGTCTATATGATCTAAACATTCCTCTGAATCACTCTATCTATTGATGAAAACCACATTCAAATCCATTGTGTAGTTTAAAAGATTTAAGGCTACAGAGGGACAGATGGCAGGAAGTGATTTTGTTTACTATGTAAATATAATAAACATGATTAAAATTACCTTGTTAGTTTGCCTGTACAGTCTTAGAGCAAATGCTTCCTGGCAGGACTCTAACACAGTATGGGCCCTAAGAATTATGATTCCGGTGATATGAGGGATGGGCACTCGGTTTTTCAGGAGATCAACTACTAGGATCCGAGTGGTTACAAAATGTATGCCTCCTTCCAAGTATGCCTTTTCCCTGAAATTTTAAGTGAAGAAACATTTATTAATTTTGTTGGTTTCAATAGAAGTTATATCTACATTCAGCAATATTCATCTCTTTCAATTTGATACAAACTAAAAGAGCTATACCGTGGCTTTTTATTTTAGATATTCTTAAAAACTCAAAAATATATATAGAGCAAAAAACGTGACCTATTTAGAAGTTTCGTATTCAGTAAATAAACACACTAAGATATTATATTCAACACAAAATATATATAATATACTACTACAATACACAGCAACCCACATAACTATCTTGACCAGGACATAAAAATGTGGCTCATTTGGCTTACATAATTATTTTGCTCAGCAAAATGAGGAAAAACAGACTTCATCGCTATGAACGAGAAGGAATCCTCATTATCTAATACATGGACAACATATTTTTCCCAGTTACTTTAATTTTAAAACAACATTACAGAACCAATCTTGATAAAATTTCTAAGTGACCAATGGGAAAGTTTAAAAAAAAAATTATTTCAATTCGGTTTATAAATGAATGATGGAGTGAAAAGGTAACAAATATAACTTAAAACAAAACAAAAATACAACCAAATTGAGAATTTCGTACTATTAGTTTTAAGTCGGTTAATAATGTATTGATGAAAAATGGTTAGATAACAACTTGAGAAACACCAAGAGCTATGTGCGGGTACTAGTAATCTGCGACCCACCATAAAAATAATGTCTGCTTAAGTGTTTCTCAAGCCTTAACCTTAAAAGCATTTTTACTTAAATTATAGCTATTTGTTATACCTTTCTTGGCCAAGATTTGGTAATGGTGTCAGAGAAAATTTATCCATAAAATATTTCTCTTCATGGTCACTACTGTTGAGAACCAGCACTAAGTTTGTTGGATCTTTGTAAACCCACAAGAGATTTGACAAAACTACATTGTAGTTTAGACCTCTGAAACAAAAAGTAGGTAGGTAATATTGACTTTCTGAGTCTTTTTGCAAGGTCTTGTTAGTTAGGTTAAGTTGTCAAGTCTGTCTTAGTTATATAAATAATAAAAAAAAACAATTACTTAGCCATAACAACTAGGGCATCCTTATCAAAGATATCTATGAAAATTTGTTTTTCAAATGCTAGCATTGGGTACTTTAAGTCTGGTATGTTTTCATTCAGTTCATCTCCTTTCTCCGCCTGCGATTCCATTATGTTTGCAGATTGCTCTATATTTTCGTTAGCTCAGTCGGAGTCGGAGTGATACAGGTGTAATGAAAAAGCTAGCTTTTGCAGTGATCGTTTGCGTTTGGTGTAGCACAAAAACGATTATATGTATTCTCTTTGACACAAATGTTACAGTACAGTCATCCTGTTCTTTCTACCAAATGAACACTTAATCCTGTAAAATTATTCTATAAAAAATACAGTCACAATCTAACTCACAGCACTGATTTATTTATTTTGAAATTTGATTGCAAATGGAAATAAAATCCTTGGGAAGCGATACTACTGTACAAGATCCGTTCCGTCCGATACCTACTGTGCAGTATCGATACACCATGTATCAGATCGAATCCATTCGATTCAAAGCCTCTATCTATACAAATAAATAAAATTGGAGTGTCCGTTTGTAATATTAAAATAACCGCTTTTTACTAAGTGCATATGGATATGGACACGGTACATATACCAAAACAACATTTTTTTACAATGTTTGTCTGTCTGTATGTCTGTTTGTTCCGGCTAATCTCTGAAATGGCTGGACCGATTTTGACGGGACTTTCACTGGCAGATAGCTGATGTAATAAGGAGTAACTTAGGCTACTTTTCCGAGGGGTAAAATAGGGGTGCGTGATAAAATCGAATTCCACGCGGACAAAGTCATAGGCAACACACACACAGGCAGCGGCAGATCGGGGATATGTTTGGATCTTCTTGGACCAGCCTAGGGTAGGCTTATCAAGGTAACCAAAACATTGCAAGTGACCCCATATTTTATTTTTCTATATTTACGGTCAGGGAGCCTAGAGCTGATATGGACCACTAGGTGGGGCGCGGCGCGGCGCGGGCGGCGCCGCGCCGCCAGCGTTAGCCATTGTCAGGTTTTATAATTTTCTTATATGTTTTTGCCTTACTTGACCTATTATATTTTTTATACTTGCAATCTCTCACACAAGCGCCTACGGCTACGCTACGCCCGCGCCGTAATGCCCAGTGCGTCACTTGCTGGTGGCGGAAACAGTGTTGTCAGGTTTGTTTTTTGATATTCGGGACAATTAATTACAAGGAGCTGGATATGTATGAAATTAAAATATCTCTGCAGATATGACCGATGTTTCTTTTGTGTTAAATATATGCTGAGATTTATTTCTTTTGTGAATAAGTTGCGAAACAAGCAGATGATCGACCTGATTTTAAGGAACCTCTCCCCATAAAAGCAATACGACTTGGGTATTGTTATCTAATGTAGGGAACTACTTAATATAAGTAAAACCTAAGTTGAATTTTATTGCAACTGTTACTCTGATATGTTGTGTTATTAGGTATTAGGTAGTTACTATATAGTTGAATAGTAGAGATAGAAGGGTCATCAAATTTAAAGGTCTTTGGCTAAAAATCATCCCTTTTTCAGCACATGACGCATAATTTATATACTATACGCATATGTAATGCGCACAGCGCGTAATTTTATTTTGCTTTTCTTGTTCCTATGTTTGTGCTGAAGTAAATGTTTTTATCGATCTTATTAACCTATCTATCCTAACGCTGCTTGGGGCTAAATTAAGTATGTGTTCTATTATACCCACGGTGAAGCAAATATGAACTCGAAAGGGGCCGCGGCACTATATGTGTTAGTACCGTATAGGGGTTTGCGGGGCGAAGCAACTGAATCAGGCTGAAAAACTGGAGACCGGGAGACAAGAATCAGAACGAGAGAACTTTCTTAAAATGGGTGGTCTGGCAACACTAACCGGAAAAGAAGCCATTTTGATTTGAAAGTCTCATTCGTTTCTAGCGTTACGCGGTCGCGGATCGATCGTTTTAGAAGCAGTTGGTGAATTGTGATTATACGTGACTAATAGTTCTATACAAACCAAAGAGAGAGTTTTAAGGAGTTGAATTGAAGAGGTAAAATTATTTTCGTCCACCTTCTAACATTATATCAGGTGTATGGCTTTCATCTTACGAGCTTTCACATTGTTCTAGTACTATGCAAATGCAAGCCATGAATCAATTCGGAAATCGTGGTTTTGGAGGGCCTCCGCAGCCTCAAAGACAAGGAGGACGGCGTGGTAATGCTCGTGGAGGATTCCGTGGCAATTCTAGAATGGAGCCTAATAATCAGAGGAATCAGCAGAATCCGGTTCAACGGCCGATTAATGAGGTTAGTGAGTTCACATAGAGGTACTTCATTGCGTAGTCGTTTTCTTATATATAACGATCATGACAATTATATCCATAATGGCACGCCACGCAAATCGAGTTTGAGGACCAAAATGCTAGTTTTTTATTTATTGCCCTGCCTCTGATCGAAGGCCGCCATCTTGTATTGTATTGTGATGCGATCGAGATGCTTTATGGGGGATTTATGAGATGACGATGACCTATCTTCGACCGGTGGAATTAGATGGGCCATATCGGGTTTCATATTATTTATATTTAACTCTGCGACCTCAACAAAGGTTTAATTGTATTATAGGTTAATCAGAGCCCTGTGGCCGAAAAACCGGTACAGCAGCTACCCCAGCAGAATCAACCCATCAATAAGCCACCTCAAAATCAACCAAACAAGCCTCAACAGAGCCCACAACCTCAAAATAAGACACCACAACAACAACAACAACAGAATACAACCCCACAACAGCAACTGAATAAGACTCCACAGCAACAGCAGCTGAATAAGACTCCACAGCAGCAGCAACTCAATAAGCCCCCACAGCAACAGCAGCAGAACAAACCCCCCCAGCAACAGCAGAATAAACCCCCACAGCAACAGCAGCAGAAGGCTGAAACCCCAGCACCAATACAAAACCAGCCACCGCCTTTGATGGCGCTGGCCAAACCTGATATTCAGGATGTGGTCGACAAGTCTATCAATGAACCTATGGGATCTAACCAGAACCAACACCAGCCAAAGGTAAATTTTATATTCTTTGTATAGGAAACTTTTTGGTACACTTCCTGCCTTCTGTTGTCTCGTCTGTAGGTTAATACTTTATACCGTTTTCTAGAATATGAATGGAAACTTTGGAGGCAACAAGGGTGGATGGACTGGCAACCAAGGTGGTCATGGTGGCCATCAAGGTGGTCAAGGAGGCTATCAGGGCGGCCAAGGTGGTCTAGGAAACAAACAAGGCGATCGTAGTTTCAATCAGGGGAATAGGCAGTTTGCGAACAGGGGCCAGGGTGGCCCTGGAGGTCCAGAAGGACCAAGAGGACCTGGAGGCCCAGGAGGTCCAGGTGGTCCGGTTCGTAACCAGCGTGGTCGGGGTGGTCTGCCTATGGACAGCAAACCTCCCATGAGAGAGGTAATTGTTTTGATTATATTACCATTTATTGATATTACATTGGTTTGACAGTTTTGCAGTCATATTTCAGCAAAAAGATCTAGCGTTTGCTCTGATCTGTTAAAGCCTTGTTTGTGTTACAAAATTATCCATTTCAGGAGCATATGTTGACTAACAAACTGAGAGACTTGATGGGTCCCTTGATTGACCTTCCACCGATCGATCAATCTGAAGTCAAGTTTAATGGAAGGAGCAGACTGTACATTGGAAATCTCACTAATGATGTTACCGAAGAAGAAATCACCAACTTATTCACAGCATTTGGTGAATGTGCTGAGCTTTTCCTCAACAAAGAGAAGAACTTTGGCTTCATAAAAATGGTAAATACTGGTACTAAGAACTGCTTACACATGTACTTTTGTATTTTAGTAATTGAAGAGTAATGTACTGTATGTTATTGAAATGAATGTATTATTTTTAGGATTATCGCGTGAACGCAGAGAGGGCGAAGCGTGAGCTGGACGGCAAAATGAGGAACGGACGGAGCTTGAGAGTGCGATTTGCACCTCACAATTGCGCAATTCGAGTTAAGAATCTACCGCCGTTTGTTTCAAATGAGCTGCTGTACCGTGGCTTTGAGATCTTTGGGAGAATTGAGAGAGCATATGTGAGGGTAGACGAAAGGGGGAAACCACTCGGAGAGGGCATTGTTGAGTACTCTCGCAAACCAAGCGCTTTGGCCGCCATCCGTAACTGCACTGAGAAGTGCTTCTTCTTGACCTCGTAAGTTGAATTATACATTTATTTTAAAAGCAATGTTGATTTGGACTACCTAACCATTTAATTTTATTGTTTTAGGTCTCTTCGACCAGTGATTGTTGAAAGCTTTGAGGAGCCTGATGAGTTTGATGGATACCCAGAAAAGAATCTTCCTAAAAAGCACCCTGAATTCCTCAAGGCTCGTGAGGTAACTGAGTTTATACTCAATATTAATTAAGTGTATCTATTTGTCTTGAAATATTAGAAAAAAAAAAGTTAAGAAATGTGGAAATGGACATTATGTGACATTATATACTTTCTGTCTGTACATTATGTTTCCAACGTTATGCTAACTAATTGGTTGTTTATAAGTATTTATTAATGTCTTATAATTATCCCATAGATGGGGCCAAGATTCTCAGAGTTGAACAGCTTTGAGCATGAATATGGGACCAGGTGGAAGCAACTGCATGAGCTTCACCGGCAGAAGGAAGAGACACTTAAAAAAGAGTTGGCTGCTGAAGAAGAAAAACTAGAAGCACAAATGGAATATGCCAAGTATGTAATTTCTGGTTGTTTAATCAGTAAAGCTATGATACTTTTTTTATTAGGTCTCCCATATGGGCGTTACACAATTTAACAATAAATACGATATACAACTTAAATAAAATTACATTATGTACAACTTTCTGGAGGGAAACAGCATGCATGTAAAGTTATCTAGTACTCTGATATGACTAGAGACAATATTGTTGCTACTAATCATATCACTAGTTCTCTTGAACCAGTGATAAATTTAAAAGTTATGCTTACATCATCTATCATCAGGTTGTTTTGGGTATCTTACTGTATTTTTTTTTATAATTCCAAGTTATTCCTCTTACAGTTTAATTATTTGTCAAATAGCCTATCAGATAATGACAAACTAAATTGTTTGCCAACTATAGAATAAAGGCTATTTGTCTATTTATCTGAGTGTTTTAGTAATACAGAGTATTTCATTTATGTATGCACAAATATTATTCATTGTTTTAATTCATTTGATAACATTAGAGTTCCTGTCCTGAACATTTTCTGTTCTCATTTTTAAAGTATCTCTGTTCATAAAAACCTCTTCATAGGTGTCAGTTGTAAATGATTGCTCAGCTTCTATTCTCTCCTTATTGTATGTTTGCATGCTAGCTTTGGATTTTTGTATAAATTCAGTACACTCTGAACTGTTTGTGATGAACATTTTCAACGTGTATACAGCAACACTCGACTGACACTATTCTTCATCGGTAAATCAATCCGACAGTCAGGAAAATAAATATTAAAAATGTTTGCCAGAGTGCTTAGTTAAATCATCCTTAGTATTAGAGAGATAACAAGTAGCGGGTTATCTGAACAGGTACGAACACGAGACGGAAATGCTCCGCGAGCAGCTTCGTCAACGTGAGCAGGACCGCGAGCGGCAGAAGCGCACCTGGGAGATGGCGGAGCGCGCGGCGGAGACGCGCCGCGAGACCGAGCGCGCCCAGCTCCAGCGCCAGGAGGAGGAGCTCTCGCAGCGCATGCGCCACCAGGACGACGAGCTGCGACGCAGGCAGAAGGAGAACACGCTCTTTGTCCAGGTCAGTGTGGCACTTGTAGGCCACCGGTGGGACCTTTCTTGCGTGATGGGTGGAGGCCGCTAGTCTAGCCACCCTATGTCTTCCAAAAGGCCAGCAGCTCCTTAATTCCGGCGCAGGTCAGTGTGGCTCTACGTAGTGTACCAGCCTACTGGAACAATAGGCGCCACACAGGCACCATTACTTTACAGCATACCTGTCATGAGTAGCCAGGACTGAGGCTAGACCTGCTAGAACTGCCTAGGCCGCGAGTGGGCCCGTTTTTCGTGACAGTAAGCCAGCATTGGCAGTAGTCACATGTCTTCGCATTGTTGCTTCTATTTTTTGTTGGTATCCTCCACAATATGTAAAGTTTTCAAGAAAAAAAAACTCTTTGTTTCGTGTCGGCATTTGAACCTGCGACCTCCGAAGTCCGACTTTTCTAACAAGAATATTTATTTACAGGCTCAGCGTCTCAACTCGATGCTGGACCGCCAAGAGCAAGGCATGTTTGACCAACAGTCTCCGATGGTAAGTACATGTTTTACATCCTGTAAAGTTGTGTCCTAGTCGTGCTAAGTTTGTTTTGATTTTTGGCACAACATTATCCAATAAACAAATTGGTTTTCTAAAATGCAGCATTTGTTGAAGAAATATTCTGCAAGAAATGTATATTTGTTTAAATTGACAAGTACCATGTTAATTTTATTCAACCATAGCATAACTTCAGATTTATTATTAGAAAATGAAAAGTAGAATAATCTTCCTGAAATTTAAGTTATCTGCGGCAATGCCGACTGAATCTATGCAATATTAATCACTAAGGAATTGAATGAACATAAAATTGAGGTCAGAATCAATACACCACAAGCTGAAATTCTCCACTCTTTCAAAAGGGGCAAGGGTACCTACTGATTTTTAATATGAAAGCAATATTTTTATCAATTACATTAAAGAAAAAAAAAATTTTAATTTATCTGTGCTTACACATGGTATGGACATTGAATCTTGCAACAATGGTGAAACACGTGAACCACAACTTTCTGGACATTTATAAAATACTAGCGGCCCGTCCCGGCTTCGCACGGGTAGTGTTAAGTATATATGGCTGTATCTCATCTTTATCGGAACAAAAATAGTTTCCTATTAGTGTAAGAATTTTCAGAATCAGATCAATGGTTATGGAGCTTACCTTCTACATCAAAACTTAAAAACTTCTATGTAATATTAGTGTAGATAAGCTCATAAATATAATTCTAAGAATAACTACTTTTTATCCGACATGTTTATTTTGCCGCAATTTGTTATATATGCTCATAAATTACATAAAACTAGCGGGAAAACATTTAACTACTATGCCCAACAGTTTACAAGATCTGTGACCAATTCTTTGGATAAAACTATTTCAGGCGTTGTTGATTCGTTCTGTCTACTTTTAAAGAGGTTCCATGTATTTAATTTCATGTTGTTCGTTTACTATATGCGCCACTACTGCGTACTTGGGTTAAATAAGAATTAGTAATTACATGAGAGATTTATTATTCAACTTACATAAATTCACAATTAATATTCACTATTTATGTGGCATCTTTCCAGTGCCCTCAACCATTGTCCTCGCAACTATTAAAGTGAAACTGACAAGTGTTAGAAATTGTATGCAATTTTGGTCACAAATCTGCTTCAAAAGTCATCATCCCAAGCTATTTTTCCAGATAAAAGAATATTATACATTATTGAAGATGGTTGGATACATAAATATTAGGATTTCCAATCGCTTTTCAAATTAAAACACTAATCTGGTGAATAGATACAATAAGTTTCAATATAAGTGTGACAGCAAGATTATTCTTATATATAATAGTAATTATTAATATTGTCATGAGAATCATTCGCTGTGAAGATGGTTAAAGTTTACGTTTTGTACATGGTGTCTTATGTGTACCATTAGTTATATACAATATCTTGATTCTGACCTCAGATAACTTTACCCAACATCTTGGCATAACGGCCATATGACATGAAACAAACTTCTTCAACGTTCTTATATGATTGGTTTATTGTAAGAAATTAGCATTACCTATGTACTGAGTTATCTTTAACCTGATGTATTCCTCAAACCTAGTGCTTTAAGTTTCATTACTGTTCATCGTATTCGTATTGTTAATTTAGTTGCTCAATGCTGCAATCTACTTGAAATTAAAATACCTTATTACTGACACACTGAAATTAGGTTGTAAGTTCAATCCTCCACTATGATTCTGAAGCAGGTATTATACTGGAATGTATAATACTTTGTGCAGGCATCTTTATCCTGTGGTTAGGCACATCATCTTCATCGAACAGGGTACTGAGGTTTATTTATACCAATTACCAATTCTTTTTTCTAGACATCATACTTCTTATAAAAGTTTAATTATAGCTCGATAGGGAAGTTCATGTACCCCAGAAATAAAAAAAAATCGGTCCCTTTCAGTTTCTTTTCCCGTGACGATTTTAATTAAGAATATGAAGAAACTTGATCAATTTAAGGTATGATTTCGCATGATAAATTACCTTCCGAATCCTTAGCTGAGCAAATGACGCACTTAGATTCAGAAATATTACGCCTGCGGGGGTGTGCAGCATTTGCACAGGCTCACAAGATGTCCAATATATACATTTTCAGTAATGTATGTTTGGTTATCGTTATTTAAGCGCACTCCGTTACGATGAATTACTTTAATTAGATGATACTTTAATTAGATGATACTTCAATTAGATGATTACTAAATAGGTAAGAAGCGTTTGAGATTTCCAAAATAAAGCTGAAACCTCAACTAAAATATGTACTTCTGACATGTACTAGAAGAGAATGTGTTTTTATTTTTATTTTTAACCGACTTTAAAAAGCAGGAGGTTATCAATGCGGTAGCATTTTTTATGTTTGCTATCTCATATCTCCGTCATTTAAAAATAGATTTGATTTTTTATTTGAAAGGTTTTACTTTCAGATTGGTCCCTTATTAGACCCAAAAGGACGTGAAAATATGTTGATAAATCATCCTCGTTCATTGGCATAAAGTCTGCTTTTTCGTTTTGCTATGCAAAGTAATTGTGGGCCCGGCTTCCGAATGAATTTACAGTTGTATTGTTAAGTTAGATGAAATGAAAATGAAAAATATTTTATTTAATGAAAAGATCATGGTTGTTATGTCTATAACTGATAACATTTTCATGACTCATGGTTATCATGTCTATAACTGATACCATTTTCATGTATCATGGTTATCCTGTCTATAACTGAAAACATTTTTATGACTCATGGTTATACTGTCTGTAACTGATAATATTTTTATGACTCATTGTTATCATGTCTATAACTGATAACATTTTCATGACTCATGGTTATCCTGGCTATAACTGATAACATTTTCATGACTCATGGTTATCATGTCTATAACTGATACCATTTTCATGACTACAGTTCCTATAAATATCTGATAAACACACGATATCCTACCAGGTTCCATATAACAACATGGTCTCTCTATACGAAACGATTTGATCTTCACAGCGTTTGCAGTAGCTGTCTTTTTACACCACTATAATCATAATTGACTTTTCATCATAGGTGATTTATTTTGTTGATGGATCTAATAAATAAATAAAACTTGGACATGGCATGTAATTTGGCAATTGATTGTATGAGATGATTAAGATGAATAAGAAAGGTTGTCTGTAAGAGATCGCGTTATAGCGATAAGACCGCCCATTGTTTCACTTTTTTTTGTACTTTATATCTGATTGTTGTTATTTTGATTTTGTGAGCAATAAAGTGTCATCTATCTATCTATCATCTGAGATCCAACTCGCCTATAAATGCCATTTGCACATAATATCAGATCTTGAAGTTGAGATGCGTAACACCTTATTATAATTTGATGAAAAGGGGGTTAGAACATTTTTCTGAAGATGTTTGACAATGTTCCACCACCATTTTAGTATATCAAAGTAGCGGCGCTCGATGAAACTGATAGGGAGCTTCTACAAACAAAAACACCTTACACTTTAGGACATAATTCATTTTTATTGCCAAAATGTTCTGTTATTACTGTTTTCTGCTACAGTAAGATATCAAAAGTATTTGAAGCTTATGTTAAGAATTTTCCAACAAATACTTTTTGACTTTTTTAACTGCAGTACCAGTCTTCGGACTATCGGTGAAAGTAATCCTTAACATATTTATGATATTGGATGCTTTACGGGTTAGGCACGGTAAAATAAATCTTGGCTGATCCGCGATCACCGATGTTCCGGGTTTTGCCATGTTTTCATCGTGATAAGGGCTATGCAATTCGGGTAATATATCGACGTTACATGATTTTATCGTTTCCAGCGCTGAATATATATAAAGCAATAATAACATTTTTGAATGACCCTTCATTACTTCTACAACTTAGGCGTTACAATTATGTTTTTATTTCAGCGGTAACAATTATGCCGATACTCGATAATATAATAAATATCTCTCTCTATACGAATATCTCTCGTTCTGTTAATGTTAAGCTTGATTAGTAGCTGCTATTATTAACAATTCGAGTACAACAGTTATGAAACATAAAGTTTTAAGGGCCACACTTTAGAATAAGTTTTACTTTATAATATGTAGTGAATATATTCATATTCCTACAAGGTGTACTTAACTATTGGAAAGTTTTTGTGATTGCTTACCCTAGGACGGAGGCTTCGGAGACCAGTACGACATGCCGCGAGGAAGTTTTAACGACGCACCGCAGGGTCGTGGGGGGTGGGACGGACCCCGCCAAATGGACGATTACCCCAATAAACGTCGTCGTTATTAATCGAGTTATTTAAACGCGCATTATGATGGAACAAATTAATCATACGCTGTACCAAGTTTCTAGTTAGCAACAAATTAGGGGAAAGTTAAGCAACATAGGGTTTATATACTGCACAAACATATTGGGATTTTAATGTTCTAACTACGATTATGTTATCTGCTCACATAATAATTACTTCTGTTGGAAATTGCTACTTTGTTACTATTGTAACTTAGGAGAATGCCCGTAAAACAAAATCTTTTATGGAAACGTTTCAAGGACAGGTCCATTAATTATATATAATTTGTTAAAATTTAATTGTAGATTCCCCTTTTTGTTCTAACTTAAGACTTGCATTGTCTTTTCGTGAAACAATATTAATAGTTTTACATTATCGGCTTCCTTAAAAATGAACCATTTTTAATGGATTTACTTTACCGTCTTCAAAATAAACTAGAATCTTAATTATTTGTGATGTTTCTGTGCGTTTCACGTTCAACTACGATTACAAATTCTAACTTCTGAACTAGTAGCAAACATTTATCAAAATTATCCATTTACACTTTCATTATTGCAATATCTATTAGAAAATGTAAGTACATTATTATTATAACGTCGCGTTAAGATGGATCAAGTTCTTGCTTATCTAAATCATTATAATTAAAATTTAATGTTTAAAAATAACATGTATAAGAAGGTTCAGTAGAGGAAGAAGGTTCATATAATTAAGAAGGTTAAATAGAGCCTTACACACACAATATATTTTAAAATATTTTTTAAATTTTAAAACTGCATTTTAGCTCATAATATTATCAGCAGCTGTCTGCAGTGATTACAGAAATATTAATTATTATTATCCTGCTAAGTAATCGAGTAAAACAGTTACTTGTTAATGAGTATTAATTTTTAAATTATCGGGACGTTTTCGTTTGCGTTGGAATTTTATATGATCAGGTGTAGTTTAATTATATCTTAGCTTTCTATTTATATCTAGAATATTAACTTGATAGTGCTTTGTTTGATGTCTAGGTGTACACAGTAACTTTACTACGAGAGTAGATACATAAAAATTATCCCTGAAAAACTAAGTAATTAAGTTGGCGTGCGAGAAGATTGAGTGTTTAATGTTTGTCGACGTGCAGTATGGATGACTGTGAACATTATTTCTTATCATTAGGGAAAAATAGAATTATTTAATAAATACATTAGTTTGTAATGAAACACCGGTTGAATTGTTATTTCACATATCCCATTTTTTTAAGCCATTAATGTTGAAGTTTAATTTTGATCATAACGGAAAGCAAGTTAGTATTTCCTTATTTTTCAACTAGTATTGTTTCAAATCTCTATACATACAGAAACATAAATTTTCTAATAAATTTTAAAAATTAATACGTTTAAACATTAACACTGTCCTAAATCTCAATGTTTGAATTGAATAAATTGAATTTTAACGGTTGTCTGTTTTCTGTATTTTTGTAGTTACAGTACTGATTAAGGTCACATAGTTGAGACAGTTAAACTTTCTATTTTGTTGGAAAAGACAATCAAAAATCTTAAATAGAATTTACAAAGAAATAGGTTGGAAACGTCAGTAAGTAATATTCAAAACATGAGGTCGCGCGTTTTTATCGCTAAGTTTGACGCCTCTTCAAACCTTATCCATGGGGATTCCTTTCCATGGGGAAGAACAGCATGAAACTACTGAAGGAGATTCAGAGACTTCAGTTGTTTCTTTTCGCGTGCACTATACTTAATGTTATTAACAAGCAAGCTTGTTATTCTACTGTATAAGTAAAGCAAGTGCAGCGGGCAAAGTTTTAAATGTTAAATGGATTTTAAGCGAAACTATAATTTCGAGAGGTTTTCGCTACGCTCAAGCCTGAACTTACATTATCGAGTTCGTAATATACGGATAATATGCCCTATGCGGATGTGTTCACTACGTTTTGACTTAATCAGTGAGTGATTGCTTCCTGAAATACTACGAGCAATTGAACTGTGAAATTACAGGCACATGAGACATTCCACCTTCACGTCTCAAAGTACTTAGGTACAAGGCCCGTAGGTCTTGTACCTTAGTAGGGGAGGACCCAGGTCGGAATTCTTGTTACGGGCAGAGCTTAGTACTTAACGCCAGATGGGCCATCAGCTCGTTCCGTAACATTGCCACATTAAAAACAGTTGCAGTTTGACAAGACAAGAGAAGATTGTGACAAAAGATTTTGTGCTTTGTAATCTGTTATCAACATTTGTTGTCAATTTGCACGGTTGAGATTTTGATTCGAACTCATCAATCTTTCTTTTTGTCTGGCTGTCCACAGTGCGGAGGGTCATGTTTTTCAGTGTAATGTGTGTATGTATTTTACCCCGGCAGTATTTGCGCTTAGTTTTGTGACACCAAGTCGCACATGGATGGTAAAAAAGAAGAAAAAATAGAATTCTTCGGAATATAAATATATATATAAATATACCTTATTTGCGGTTACAATATAAACAACCGAAATTGCTAAATTCTCAGTGGCATAAATGTATCATTGTGCTCTATTTTGACTAGCTAAGGCGCCGAGTTGTCATACCCCTCTTGGGTGATCCCGCTGGGTAGACGGCGTCGCACTAAAATGGTGATATCTCTTAAAGTTTGGTATGAAAACTATATGTCGTTTAAATCTATATGTGATAAGGTGACTGAATTAATATGATTTGATGTGAAGTGTTTTTAGTTTTTTACGACTTTTTTATTTATGTTCTGACTATCAGTAATTTAGCTACAGGTAAGGACGCTGACGGTGCTGACACTGGCACCTAAATTTATAAGTATTAGTGACGTGCTGCGTTCCTTCATCACCATAACACGCTACTGCATGCTAATGGTGGAATCGCAAGCTCTGATTTCTTGGAGGCATTCACGTGTGTTAATGCGAAATGTGCCATTTCGGTAAATACTTAATTTTGTAGCATGCGACACTGGCCGATTCATATCACGATAGTATTTTGTCGATCGTCAAGGATTAAGTTGCATATAAGTAAGAAGGATTCTACACATTCTGCCTGAAAGCAGATAGTTCCGAATCTTTGGGAAGTTGTAAGTTGTGTTTCAAGTTCCTTCGTACTTAAAACACTCGCTGTAAACTACTACGCAAAAAATTCGCCGTATCACCTGGAAGATATTTAGAGTTTAGAATATTGTTTTCGGCTATCCAGCCTCTGTACTCCTCAAGTATTGATACGTTTGCACATATACCAAATGTCTCCTTTAGTTCATTTCCTGTACGATAAAAAGGCTTTTGCTCTCAATACGTGTTGGAACGTGCAATTTTTAAACATCATCTTGCAAAGTGTGGAGTTGAAGGTATCTGTTAAGTGAAAGGAGATTGTAGGGGTTTACAGCCTCCTAGTCACCTTCGCCATGCCGATCACAATTTGTGAGGCCTATCTAGACTACCGGATTGCGCCACGGTACATCTACGAAGCTGAACATGCCTGGGGCAAAATTCCTTACATGGAGTGCACATCCAGCAGATCAGCCAACAGAGTAGAGAAGTCGGGTGTCTACGAAAAAATGTGTAGTAAACGTATGGTGATGTATGATGACGTAGTACGTATGTTTTTTTTAAGAGAAAGAGAATGCCTCGTGGTCTTGTGTTATCTGTCCGCAACAACTGCTAAAGCATTATATGTCCTCCCTTAGTCAGGTGTGAGAAGACCCAAAATACGTTGCTTTTCCTGAGACAAAAAGTCTTAAAGTCACTAACACAAAAAAAAAAGAAATTTCTCGTTATTTCAATGAGTTTAGACTTATCATCTCCAGTGGCACTAAGGCAATTGGTAGAATTATCAAAACAACATAGCAACCGTAAATTTTTGTATACTAACCTAAATTCTAAGTATTCATCGATGTAATATGCCAGCGAGGACACATTTCTGAAATAAATTAAAATTAAAAAACTTTTTTAAAACAAGTTTTTAATGTATTGGAACAATGGAGTTTAATTCGCATTCGTATTCTCAGCAAGTCTTTTCATTTGATACCCATATTGTAGGAGTGCAATGAAAATAACTAGTCCGCCATCTTGGGTATTCCGCCATGTTGGATTTAGAATGACGTCACATAGCTAACCATGCATTGTCATCCAAATTAAACGTGTATACAAAATTTCAGCTCAATTGGTTAAAGATATCTGCTTCAAAAAAAAACTGCTTTTTGAGTGCAAGATTCCACCCGAACAAACATAGTTACATACATTGCAAGTTAAATAAAAGCTTGTAAAAAAATGTAGTAGTTCAATCGGAATAGAAATGTACTAACTTTATTTGAGTTAAAAAATACTGATATTAAGGAATGCTCCTCAGAGTTTACTTATTTTAGATTTTATTCTTCGCCAGCAAACATTTGATTTCAGGTATTTACAGGAAGGAAACCAGGTGGCGATGGAAATACGACCAGTAATTAGTACATATTTCTTAAAACATTTTGCATTGCAAATTATTTTATTCAAATTCAGTACTTCAATAAGGAACTCTCCAAAATAATTCTATGTTTTTCCCATCTGCAGAGATTGGAAGTGATCACAGCATATTATATCGTCGTGTTGGAGATGTTAGACTTGATAATTCAAGGCATAGACAATTGACTGGCCACAGCTCAGTTGGTACTAACTCTGCATTCTGCGCTGTGGGTGTATATATAAGCTTCGTGGGTTCGATTCCCACCCATGACAAACATTTGTGTGATGAACATAGATGTTTGTTCGGAATCTGGGTGTTATGTTTGTATTATTAGAAAAAGTATTCTATTTTCCCATAGTACAAGCTATACTTAGTTAGGAGCTAGTGGAGCGGAGTGAAATATCCACCAACATTTTTTAAATTGCAATTTTGTATACTTTTCCTGGTCAAACTCAGTTTATTCAGGAAAATTATAAAAAAGCAATTTATTTACTTAATTTTTCGCGCAATCCCGTCTTCGCCTACTACCCATTCTAGTGGATAAAATACTGCATATTAATATTTCCTTACGCACCTTTAACTAAAATTACTTGATCTGCATGAATTCCTTTTTATAATTCTCACTACTCCGCAAGCTTGACGTTATAAAATTTTGCGTAAATAATGCAATGTAAGTTTATTTACTAATAACCTTCCCTGAAATGTTGAGCAAAGCTCACAAAAGTGGAACACGTGCGACCTTTTATCTCAAGCATAAAGAAGGACATACATACACAGACTGACTACGACCGAGGCCCGAGAAATTTGATTTTTATCTACTAATAACTTTTCAGGTATCCTGAGCACAGCGAGGCGATATTTTTTTAACGCATCAGTATAATTATTTTGTTTACCTTCAATAGTATTGAAGGTAAACAAAATAATCCTCTTTTGTTTACCTTCAATAGTATTGAAGGTGAACAAAATAATCCCTTCCTAACTTTCACCAAAAGTAACTGTCAGTACCTACTTGCAAATTTTCTACGAGAGTATAACACATAAATGAAAAAACTAAAATTATGCTAGTCTCTAATCTCAGTTTTTCCACAATTTTCCACAATAATTCGGATTCATCCACAGGCTGAAATTGAACTCAAAGATATCGGAATACCACCAATTATGAAAATAAAAATAAGCCCTGTGTTACCACAAATATAATGTCTAACTTTAGACATTGTTTATGTCTCTTTTCATTAAGACGTGGAAAAAACTAGAGTAACAGTGGCAACTGTTTTTTTTAACTTTTTTATTTGCTTGTGCAAATAATTTCACCAGAAACCATACCCTTCATACCGAAACACCCTAATGCCAGATGACTGCAGCTTAGCCGCAGAAATAGGTTAAAATAAAAGGGAAAACAAGGGGGAAATTGGAAAAAACATACGTTTTTTGTATATTTTGTGATTTTACTATGTGCATTTTTATATTTTATTTTATACAGGTACTTAGCATTCACCGGGAGCAGCTATAAGATGTGAACCAAAAATATTAAAATGTAAACAATTAATGTAATAAAAATAAACTCATTGAAAATTGGACTACAAGCATTCCATCAATATACAGAAGAAAATTTTGTCATCATAATGGCGTGGTTTGATTTACTCAAACGATTCTTATTTCGGAAACTCATGGTACAGAAAGCTTGCAATCTGGCCTGAATTGTTTTGACCGATTAATACAAGGTTAGCTTAAAAAACCTATAAGTTTATATTTTAACTAATATTTCAATGATCGGAAACGGTTTAATTCAATTTTACTGTCTTTATGGTTTCGTAGGTAAATGGCAAAAAACCTTTTGTTACATCATCCATTTCGTCTGTTTATCTGTCTATTCGTCACAGACATTTTACTCAAGGGTGGGGCACGTACGCCGTACACTAAATTAATTTAAAAAACCGTGCACATTGGTGTGTGACGTATTTCTAGATATTGAAAAATTATAAGACGTTTCAGATATGCTTCTGAAGTAAGAAATACGAGTATGGTCGTTTTTTGACTACTGGGCAGGGCGTAAATTGGTTCAGACAATTTCATTGTTATTTGCACTATCTGCTCGTCCTATGCTATCTTAAACATTATAGAGCTCTTATTCTGATTGACTGGCCTCATAGCTCATTTGGTAGTAACCCTGCCTTCTGTGCGTGGTCGTTAGGTCGTGGGTTCGATTCCCACCCAGGAGAAACATTTATGTGACATTTGTAACATTGATGTTGGTTCTGTGTCTGGGTGTTAAAATGTATTATATATATGTATTTAAAAAAGAAACGTATATAAGTATTATATCAGTTGTCTGGTTCCCATGATACAAGCTATGCTTAGCTTACTTTGGGGCTAGATGGCGCTGTGTGAAATGTCCACCAATATTTATTTATTTATTTATCATAACTGTACAATCATCATCATAAATATCCCTATTCGAAGGTCTAATTACAATCGGAACATGCCTACTAAAATGAGATTTCTGATGTGATGTGGACGCCGGTGTCTTGATAACAAAAGAAAATATTTGAAGGCAAGTGAACAAATACGGAAGATATAATGAGATCTGCAAAAAAAATACGGTTTGAAAATATGACTGTTGAAATGGCGATGGACAGGACACATGACAAGAAACAGCAAGACAAAAGTGGACAAAAATTATAACAGCACTTGGTGGCAGAAGAAAAAGATGTCGAGTTAAATGATGGACAGATAATATCAAGTTGCAAACAATCTGGTCAAGCTTACGATAGAAAATAATTAAAAAGCTGGAAGAGACCTATATGTCGCAGGACATGCTGGTCACTCACACTAAACCGGGACACGATGTGCTAGAACAATAAATTAGAACTGTTCTATTATGTATTTTTAGTATCTTGAATAAAGGCTAAAATGAATAAACAATTCTGATTTGGGCTTCCGAGTTATATCATTGCCTGGAGCGGGAACAAATGACTTTTTATCCAATGAAGGTTTCGTCTGTCAAAGTTCTCACAAAAATAAATATAATTTGAAAATAAATAATGCACTTGGACCGTTCTGAAGCTGTCTGTAACTGTCTACTTGCGTTAAAAATATTGCTTGCGTCAAATATAATTTAGAAAATGCAACGGTTTGTATGTATAATAAGGACTACCTATCGTTTATTTTTTCACGAGTCATTTTTGATTTTCGTTGTGGTGCCTGTGTGGGAATCTTACCAGACTATTACCATTTAAGTCAAAAACTACCATTTGGGGTTTTTTGTTTTACGATTTTGTTGTGGTTGAGCCAAAACTGCCGAAAAATTATATTGCGTTGGTTGATGAAGTCTCATCTCGTAGCTCTTTGTACTTCTGGTATAATGAATTCAAACTGAACAAAAACGGAAGTGCAAAAACGACAGAGACACAAAACTAGAGTCGCGTGATATATTTAAAAAATGCGACGGAGGGCAGTCCTTAGCAGTATAATGTTGTCCTAACAAGATACGAAAGCTGGTTGCACTGTTACGAACCTGAAAGAAATAATCGTTAGGCGGAGTGCGTGTTTGGAGGAATTGTCACCGAAAGTCGAGAAAGGTAGAAGCATTGGTAAAATGATGATTGCTTCTTTCTTTTGCAAGAACATATATCACACAAGCACACAAGGTAGTTTTAAAACCAATGAAAGGTCACTGCAGATTAGTATGTCAAACCGAGGTTTGTCTAGTTTCCTCTAGTAGTCCTCAATCACGAAGATTTGGACGTCTGGGAAAATGGGCATCCACCTTCATTTCCCAGTGATGAGAAGCATGAGCAAGATGATAAGCAGTGAATTAAATCTATTAATGTTTTATTTTATAGAACCGATAAATGTTCAGTATGTCCTAAGTAATATCATTATTAAAACTATTGCAATCGTTGTTTAAACTCCCATGTTTCTGAACTTTCGCTGGGTGAATGCATTTTTCGAAGCTCTGAGGTAGCATTTCTGTAAATCACACATTGTTTTTCGTATATTTGACATCGTCACCATGTTATAACGTAGTTGACTGTCATGTATCTCAACGTGTAACATGCATTCGATTCCGACATTGAGAGAATACGAGGAAATCGAAGGACGACTGTGACTACGTTATGGCTATGTATGAAACTGAGGCCACTCATCTACTGCTGCCATACTTTTTGATTATGCGTCGTTAATCGATTTGGTAAGTTGATCTGCGAATGTGCCATATTACTTGAAAATTCGTTCTCCATCGACAATATACAAATCGGTAACAAGGAGCAAATCAATCCATAATACTATGGTATTGAATCGATTTATTAACAACATTTTAGAATTTACACCATCTTCCACCTTAAGTTATATTAAGCTTGCAACTCTTATAGTGACTCAAACAATAATATATACAGGGTTACAGGAAAAGTCGTGCTAGATCCGTTAAGGGCGTGGAGTACCCATCATTTCTGACTTATTTCACTATGAAACACCCTACCCTAAACTTAACCCTTTTCGAGATATTCGACTTTTAATTTTTTATTGAATAATGCCGATTTTTAGGCTACGAAATTTATTTTTGTTTATTTTGTGTATCTTATTATTATTATTATTGCATTTTTACATGTGTAATAAGATGCTTTAGGACATCAATCATTAAAATAGTGCATAAGTTAATTGAATAGACCGTAGTAGACAAGTGAAAGTAAAAAAATAAAAAATATATTAGCAAGCTTATTTTTCTCTAAGGGATATCTAAAAAAAATATTATGACACTTGTTCGGCAGATATTTTTTAAAATATCTACGTTTCATCAGCTATCTAACGAGGTATAATAATCTAGGGTTTTATTCAAATGCATTGGAAAAAAATTAGTTTCATAGGCGACAGTGGAGAAGAAAATTTATACTTAGCCCTAAAAAGTAAAATAAAACATTAGGTATGCATGAAATGTCATTTATTAAAGGTTTTCACACAACTTTTTCTTATTCTACAGTTCATGTTCAACATGGCCGCCTCTATTTCTGAAACATTGTCGCATCCTTCTACGGAGACCAGTCTTCACTACTCCAGTGGTCAACGTGGTCCTCATTTTATTTGCTGCATCCACAATCCTTTCTCTTAAGTCTTCCACAGACAAAACTGGATTCGGCTCGCTGTACACAAGACTTTTCATGCACCCCCATACATGAAAATCCATGGGAGTTAGGTCCGGACTTCTTGCTGGCCATGGCAACGGCCCACCTCGTCCTATCCATTTGTTTGGATAATTTGTGTCCAGCCAGTCTCTGACACTTCTCCTGAAATGGGCAGGGCAGCCATCGTGTTGGAACCACATGTCCCTGATCAGGTTGAGTGGCAGATCATCCAGCAAATCACTCAAGTCTGCTCTCAGGAAATTTTCGTAGCTTTCCCCATTTAGATTATCCGGGAGAAAGTAAGGTCCAATCAAATGATTAGAGATAATGCCCATCCACACATTCACGCTGAATCTTCGTTGGGACCCTTTCACTCTTTTCTTATTGGGATTCCTTAGTTCTTTTGGGGCCCAGTAATGGACGTTGTGATAGTTGGTTATGCCATCTTTATCAAATTTGGACTCATCCGTCCACAAGATATTTCTTAGAAAATCTGGGTCTTCTACGTCAGCATTTAGCATAAATCTGCAAAAGTCCAATCTTCTCGCGGGGTCTCCTTCTTCAATAACGTGTACCGGCGTGTAATGGTACGGGTATAGGCCAGCAGTATGCACTGTAAACCACACTCTCCATTGCGAAAGTCCCAGATCACGGGCAACAATATTAGTGGAAGTAGTCGGATCCGCTCGAAAGCGTTGCACTATCTCATTGTCCTGTTCTTCGTCGTCAATTCGTGGTCTTCCCATGTCTGTATTTCGTCTCAAAACAGAGCCAGTTTCTTTAAGTCTTCGATAAACTCTGTCAAAACAGGCCACATCCGGCACTCGACGACCGGGGTAGCGAGTTATGTATTCGTTACGAGCTTGCGCAGACACAACTACTTTTTTCCACGAAATGTAATACAAACCCTAGATTGTTAGACCTCGTTAGATAGCTGATGAAACGTAGATATTTTAAAAAATATCTGCCGAACAAGTGTCATAATATTTTTTTTAGATATCCCTTAGAGAAAAATAAGCTTGCTAATATATTTTTTATTTTTTTACTTTCACTTGTCTACTACGGTCTATTCAATTAACTTATGCACTATTTTAATGATTGATGTCCTAAAGCATCTTATTACACATGTAAAAATGCAATAATAATAATAATAAGATACACAAAATAAACAAAAATAAATTTCGTAGCCTAAAAATCGGCATTATTCAATAAAAAATTAAAAGTCGAATATCTCGAAAAGGGTTAAGTTTAGGGTAGGGTGTTTCATAGTGAAATAAGTCAGAAATGATGGGTACTCCACGCCCTTAACGGATCTAGCACGACTTTTCCTGTAACCCTGTATATATTATAATACATTTATAATAAGAGCTATTTGAAGTTTACAGTATGAGTTACTTAATCGTTCAACTTACTGCTGCTACGGACTGGAGAGAGCACTTAAAAACATCTATTTCTTGTAAATTCTAGCAGACCAATATTTTGAATCAAAAAAGATGTATACATATTCATTTACTATTTAGTGGCGTTTTCACCAGACAGTTGTGTGAATTAAATCTTATAAGAATACCATCTTCATGCGATACTGAGATTTCACTAATTGCAAATCCATACATATCCCACTGTCTGTAACTCTGTATCAATGTGGTTTGTAAAATATTTATCGTGCACAAATCATGGGTCCATTTTGATTTGCACTAGTACAAAAAGTTTTCAGAATAAATTGTCATATACCTCCTTATGTTTACAAGATTATCAAGTAATTTTACTTAAACCTTCAGATTTTCTATAATCTGCTTTTGCTAAGTATTCGCTGCTAATTCATCTTAAGAAGATTAAGATGTTTGAGCAAAAAAAAAATGGATACTTAAGTTTTTTTTTTCAACAATTTACCTTATGATTTAGTGGGTTTTTTGAATTCATAAAATATTGATTATACCTATACATTCTTGTGAATTCATTTTACTATGAATAAATACTATGCTACGTTTTAATTTTTGCAGATTATTATGATATATTATACCTTAAAAAACAAGCTTGTAACTTGTTTTTTGTAAAAAGTTTTCTCTTAACTTGTGGATGCCCTAACCTGGATTGAACAATTAAATATCTTAAATAGAATTTATCTTGTCTGAAACTGATTCATAATTTTATATCAAATTGGTTCGATATTATACCCTCATCGAAACCAATGTTTCGAACAAATATTGTGTAATAGACTTTTTTATATTTTAATCACATAATATTCTAATTTCCACAAGTGGAGTTAGGACGAATTAAAAATTCTTAACCTCTTATTTTTATGTAAATGGTATAAATTCATGATACTCATAAAATATTGTTGTGTTCACAGGTATCGGTATTTAGCTAGAGGCACGAGTGGATCAATTTTAGGTAAATTATAATTCTTAGTTTTCGTTTCTTTTTTTTATATAATAATGTGGCGGGACGAGCTGTTAGCCCACCTGTAACTGTTAAGTGGTAACCTTTGCCCATAACAAGCAATACTACTCATGGGCCCTCCCCTACTTAGGTAAAAACTCAAGTCGCCCCGTAAGCGCCCTGCAATTTCACCGGCAACCAAACCATTCAAGTCGGAACACAGTAACGCGACTGCATTACTGCTTTGCGGCAGATATGTGCATGGAGGCAGTACTTCCCCGGACGAACTTTGCATAATATATATATTACATATTATAAATATTTTGCTTATACTTGATACTAATTATTTATTTGTATCCTTCAGGATCGGAATAAGGTCACTGACCGCTATAAACGGGGAAAGGCGGAAGAGTTCTGCAAGGTATGGGTCAATTGCAATCTATATATCGCTGCCTAAATTCGACAACGACACAACTAAAAAAACTCATTTTTCAGGAGAGCGGTTTTGCGTTGAGCGATGGCGAATAAATCCAACCAATCAGTCAACGACATTTAGTGACGTCACTCGCTCAGTTGGGCGAATAGGAATATGAATTTTATTCATATTATAATACAGAAGATTTCGCGTCGAACTACACCAATAACTCAATTTTGACACATCTGGTTTTGTGCCACTATCGAATTTAGGTAGCGATATGTTAAATGGTCCGACACGGTCAGTAATGTATGTGAATTGTTTGTACGTTCGTCTCTCTTTAAACACTTATGAGAAGATAAGATGACAGTTGCAGATTACCTCTTTTGATCACATTCAATATGGACCGTGTCAGAATGTAATTAACGTGTATGAATAGAACAGATTACAAATGATGATTCCATTACTTTTGTCTTCTTTTCCCGACTGATGCATAGTGATGCATAAATTATAAATCTGATGCAGTTCTGTATGAATAAAAAACACGCTTGATTTTCGAAACCTTCGCATATTTTAGACGACGACTGCGTTGAACGGAGGCACTGGTTTACTGTATTAGTTTAATAACCATTGATTGATTATATATTTAGTTTTGAATCACAGTTCAATCATAACATATATTCCCATGTATTATTTACATATATATTAATTCGCTGCGGAAGTCTTCAGAGTTCATTAAAGGATTACGTTGCGTCGTTGAGAAAATAAAGTGTGGTTTTTATTTATTGTCACGATTTTTATTAACAACTACTAATTTGAATAATACTTAAGTTATTGATACATTTTTTATTTCACAGATATGGCGTTGAGTCGTTGGGCAGTTTTCAAAATACTCACAATCCAGTGTAAACATGTATATTTTGTAAGTATTGTTAATGCGTGAATTAACGGAATGTAAATTTATTTTCCAATTATTCATAACAAATACATAATACGAATTAACAATTCATTGTTAAATCGTATATTAATGGAAATGCACCTCATTCAACAAATAAATCAGTGGTGCGGTTTCCTTTTAACAAAACAAAGTTTTGTTCGCCCATTCGATATACATGATGATTCCTTTATTTTTGTCTTCTTTTCCCGACGGATACATAATGACGCAAAACTTGATTATCTGATATTAATTTGTTGATCGGTAGGCGATAGATTTCAATGCACTCTTTTTGTAATTACCTGTTGTATTGGTTTCAGGAACGCAGCAACGGTGGTGCAGACTAAATGCAGACTCAATAATTCCATTTTATATTTATCTTAATGTCTACGTATGTTTCATCTATAATTAGCGTACCATTAATGAAACAATTTGAACACGTGTAAATTGTATAAGCGTCGTACTTAAATTAATATGTTACATAATAAAATACTTAGTTACTACAAGTAATCGCATTGTATTGTAAAATTTAATGTTAAGTGAATATTTTTGTATCTAATATTTTCCTAGTTGCATATTTGAAATGTACATGATTTAAATCGAATAGGAAGTGTAAATCTCGGTTGCGTATTTTTAAATGTTCAAACAAAAATGATTAGAATAACCCCAATTTTTGCCGTTCTGCAAATAAATGATAATGACTATATCCATTCCTGGTTTTTACTTGTTTTTGTTTCCCAAAGCATTACTTACATTAAAAAAGTAGTATATAAGTATTCTATCAGTTGTTTGGTTTCCATTACAAGCTTAGGTTAGTTGGGTCTACATGGCGATGAGTGAAATTCACACTATTTCTTTATTTAATTAAGAAAACAAAGTAGAATGAGGTATGTCATTACTTTATTAGGCTCTTTTTGGGTTGATCAATTTACTCTTCAGTAGCATATTTCGGATCGGCCCTAGTGTAGAGATAATGGTCTCCGAAGCGATCATCAATGGCGTGGTAACCCATAACAGTAGAGCTGTCTCTGCATTCCCCTTTATCGAACTTTTCCCAACTCTCGCATGGATATGCAACGAAAGGTATTTCTGAATTAATCGACTCGTCGAAGAATTCACACGAGCGGCCATGGCTACAACCCTCTGAAAATTAAAATATCTACAGACTCAACCCGGAGGTCGCTTGTTCTAATCCAGATTGCTGATTCAAATTTAAAGCAAAACCATGTTCTCAAAGACAGTAAGAGCAGTAGAACTCTCGCCAAGTTCGTCCGGGGAAGTACTGCCACCATGCCCATTTCTGCGGCCAAGTAGTAACGCTTTCGCGTTACTGTGTTCCAGTTTGAAAGGTGTGGTTGCCGGTGAAATTACAGGCACACGAGACATTCCACCTACACGTCTCAGAGTTACGGGCGCATACGTTGCGACTTGGGTTTTGCCGTACCTAGTAGGGCAGGACCCAAGCCGCATCGCTTGTTATGGGCTGAGGTTACCACTTAACACCAGGTGGGCCGTCAGCTCGTTCTGTAACTGTATTACATAAAAAAAAGACTAGGAAAACATCGATATGAAACCGGCAGATAATAAAACCAAACATTCAATTCTATTCGAGTGACTGGTTCTCTCGAACCAGTGTGGTGATGGATTTTAAGTGCAACTCAAAGGCTCCTTTCGTGAACTTGACACGTCTTTGAATTTTTAGGTCTAGGACATGTCGGTTTCCTCACGAAGTGACCCGCGTTCTCATTATTAGGGAAGTGGACCTAAAAATGCGATATGATTTATCATATCGCATTTTTATTAGTTTCTTACTGCTTTAAATTAACCAGCGTATCGTCGTTCGGTTTCACATTAAAAAAACTTACCTACTTACCGATCATTTGCTGAGTCCCCTCACAGCCGGGTTGCCGCGCTTTACCGTTATTGGGATAAAAGTCGGCGTGCCCGTAGCTAGACTTATACCCGTATATTCCCCCACAAGTGTGAATTATATCCACGAAGGAAGCATCACTCTTGTCTAACCGAAAATCATTTCCCATTCTCGGAACTTCAAAAAGAGGTCGTGCTGGGTCTAATCCTAAAAAAGTTTAATTTCATGTCAAACAGAAATAGCTCCTTTGATTCTTATACAAGTTTTTTGCTAATGAAAGAAATATGTATTACAATTTGACACTTGTGTAAGGATCGTCTGACATGGCTTTTATAGGTGCTTTGTCTTCATGTTGTTAGTTTTTACTATTGGCTTAACATTTTTGGTAATAGTGTCATCAACGAATATTTATTAAAGCCACTAACCGACTTATTCGTAGAATAGTAGTGGGAGCGATGGGTATTCTGCGTTACGTCCCAATGTTCCCATTACTGGAGCTCAATGATGCTCTTCCTACTAGCCCTTCAGGAAAGCAGTAATTGAGGACTGTGTTAACTTTTTGCGTGATACTAGATACTATTCGAGTCACTGGTTCTCTCGTATCAGTGTGGTGAAAGTATTTATTTTGAAGTTTGTCCAAATGACTGGCACATTGAATCGGTTAAGTGCGCCTCAAAGCGCCTCCTTTCGTGCACCTTTCCGTTTTGCGTGATAAAACCAATGTCACACTTACCAGTTATTCTCTTAACTTTATGATCGTTAAACATTCCCGCGTAGCCCATCACCTGTGCCCCCAAACTATGGCCTATCAAATGAACGTTTTCTCCTCCTACTTGGTATGTGGTCCGTAGCGAACTCAACAACTTTGCAATTCGTTTCCCGACATATCTTGTGCTGAAGGCAGACCAGGGGTATACTGGATTATCGGCTAGCTCGCTCCAGTCTACCAGTATTACGTTATGGTCGTCATTTTTCAGTAATGAACTCTTCACGTTTTGTACCCACTCCGTATTTTGACTAGATGTCCAGCCGTGAGTTACTACTTTGACGGCGTTTGATGAATTGAAGTATTGGCTGGTGATGGCCGTGTCGTTATCAGGTACGGTTAGCATCTCGCCTTCAGCATTACTCCTGCAAAAGTATTGTTTCAAAATTATAGCAGAAAGCACAGATAGCGACTCCACATTCGTCTTCTTTCTTTGGAATGCAGTCAGAGAATGCAAAAGTAATACTATAATTTTCGGTAATATAAAGATATTCGAGTCGTCATTTATCTGTTGTGGTGTGTTCGTAGCTCTGAGAACCAAGGGATCTGAACAGACAGAAATAACAATTATTATATGCATATTATTAAATGACATTATTTTAGAGGCGAGAGATATGTGCAGAGTTTACCGCAGGAAAATATATTATATATCAAATCCATTTTTTTTAAATTTAATATCGCCCGAATCTAACGTTATTAATGATCTTAATGCTAATTATCGTGAAAATCAATAAATGTGAAGTGTCTGTTTGTAATGTCGTAAGGTGCGTAAGGTGCCTATATATTTTTTCTTTTTGCCTGTCTGTCTCTTTGTTTTTCCATGGGGGTAGTGATATAACTGAATACCACGCGGACGAAGTCGCGGCCAACAGCTAGTAAAATCATAAACTTACCTAGCTTGTATTAGGGAAAGAGTGTTACTACCCAGTAAGTACTAGAACTATCTAGACGCAATTATATCTGAAGAATAAGGCTAAGAAATACAATACCGAGGGTTAAATATAAATAAATAATTAATAATAGTTGACATTCACACAGCGCCATCTAGTCCCAAACAAATCATAGCTCGTAATACATTCCCTACAAAATATATGTTACAAACCTTGTATGTAAATAGAAATATGCATCGCCGAATATCATTCCACGTGCATCGGTAGGCAATGCGGAGAAGTTAACAGTGTGAGTGGTACCGTTGTCGTCCAAGTAGAGAATCCACTCTTCACCGTATTCCGGCCCATATTCGTTTTCATAATCCAGACCATACACACTTAGCAAACCTTCGGACAATTTTTTACCAGTTATAATAATAATAAATAATGGTAGACATTTCACACAGCGCCATCTAGCCCCAAAGTAAGCTTAACATAGCTTGTATCATTGGAACCAGACAACTGATATATCTACTAATACTTTTTTTGACGTGACAACGTCTTATAATTCGATAGAGCCGGCTGCACGCACGAAAAAACATGACTCATGCGGCGTTACCTCGCTCTGAGGCGTTCCATGTAAGGCTTGTGCAAGTGCAAGCGAGAGCGCGGAACGAGCGACAAAGAAGCACAATCGGCCTTTGCGTTCGGCAGCGTTCGACATCCGTCTCTCTCCTACTTGAGTGAGCGATGCGTCTGCGTGGACAGCTGCTAATACTTACATTTACATGTTTTGATCGAGTATCAAGTGCAGTGTAAAACTATTAAATTGTAAAAAAAAATTGACATAATTGTATTTATGCGTACAAATAAATCTAACTTGATCAATTTCATTGTGATTTCCAATTACCTCCTTCTCTATATATATACAAATCTATTAAACAAATGAAATTAAAATTTTCTTTTGAAAAATGCTACCATTCCATCAGTATTTTCTTAAGACGTTGTCACGTTCAACTATCGTCAGTAAACCGACTTTACAGACAACCATTTTTTGTAAATACATATTAACACAAAACAAACATCTATGTTCGTCACACAATGTTTGTCCTGGGTGGGAGTCGAACCCACGACCTACAGCGCCGAAAGCAGGGTTACTACTTTGACATTACAATTACAACTGAGCTATGAGAGCAGTCATAATATCGCCTGTTTATAAAAAAAAATAGAAAGCAAAAATGGCGCGTGATCATAATACATTGAAACTTACGGTTTCAACAACGTGGGCAAACAAACTATACATGTATATTTGAAGCCCTATTTCCGGCCCGAGATGTAAGACGTAACATTTAATTCATTAATCTCACAATCGGCCAGGAATTAGTCCTGTGAAATATTTACTCGGGCGATCTTATTGGTATAATTGTCTTTAATAATTCATAAGTTTCATATTATATGAAGGTTATGCAAACGTTTAGATTTTACTTACCGAGTGAAAAGAATAAAGTGGTGGAAATATGTGCCAGGAAAACGATATTTCCCAAATGAGACATGTTTCACTAATAGATTACAGTTTATCTATAAGGCACACATCGCTGCATCGGTTATCGTTAGAAATGTTTCATTTTTCATTTTAAGGTAGACTATCGGTCCTAGGCCCTTGTTACGCAAAATTAATTCAGCTATTAACATTCCAAAGTGCAGTGGTATTTCAACTCGAATACTTAGTTATATGAGCCGTTGGGGTTTAGGGCATTAAATAATACAACGAGTTAATCATAGCAACGTTATTGTATTTTCTGAATTGAATCCTCCACGTGTTTACACAGTAAACACTTTATCTCAACACTTACAACTAAAAATATTCTATAAAAGAAAATGGGTTTAACTGTTTTATGTATTTAAAATGTCCGTGGATCTTCCTATTCGTTCGAGGCAAACTTGGATTCGTTGGAGTAACAGTTTAAAGTGCTCAGTACGATACGTTGATAAATTAGAATATTTATTATCATTTATTGTGCTGAGATATTGTGCAAATTACCTTAAATGTTTAATTTGGGTGCCCTGTTTCACCGCGTTATTCGTCGCCATTGTGCAAATTACTTCAACTCGTACTTATCATCTTTTATACAAACTGATATATACGATTTAATTACATTACTCTATAATATTGCTATCTTTTTCATTTTAGTCTATAGGTAGTACCTAATGCCGCTTTTATGAGGCTGTCAGGTGTGTAGCTGTTGATTTCTAGTATATTAATGAAATGAATATTCGACATGGTATTTTCCCGTACATATTCAAATTGTGGAAACGTGCATTATATTTCTAGGCATCATTTTAGCGAGGGAATTGAATACATTAGGCGCCATTGCCGTTCATAGAAGTTTCTGGTAATTATTGTAAGGCCCGTCCAGTCTATCAGTCCGGTTTCACTCCGCTCTCGATGCAGTCTCATGATGGAATGTTCAGCGTTTCTCTGTTAGTCATTTTGTGTGATACTATCTACTGTCCTGTCCTGTCGATAATTACGATTTATGTAAAGCAGTTACGTATAATCTCTGAGGTAACCGACTGACCGAGAGCGGATATTGTATGGATCAATGGTGGGTGAGTTTGAACGATTCAAGTTCTGAGTAAATATCTACATTAAATTGAGAAAGGTTTTACATGTATACTTTTCAAATTATGAACATCTTAAATTAGACAACATGAACTTTTTTCTTCTATTCTTGATTTTCTTATACGTTATTTTCTTTAATTGTAAAAGAAGAATATTAATGGAAAAGACTAGATATCACATGGTTTGAGCTATACATTATTTACTCCATTACTTTTGTTCATTGTTGTTGTATCTATATAATATTTTTGGAATAAATTATTACGTGTTTAACGACGACCAGCGTACAAGGTACCTTACCTTATGTTTTATTCGAGAATGCATTATAATGAGTTATTATAACTTTAGGTAATAATTATGACATAAAGTTGCGCAAGTAACATGTTAACGTGATATTAGGCCTTATTATGCACGAGCCTTACTAATATCATGCGAATTGAATTTTCCCTGAGATATATAGACATATTTCATATGGAGAATAAAATTAAAAACATATTTTTTTAAATTCAAAATACGTACGTTGATTTTATTAATTATTAGTGGCTCATGTATAATAAATACTGTCGGTGTATGATCCTATGATATTGAATTTACGAGTATAAAATCAGGTATTCGTTATTTACATTTTTTTATGCCAAAAAGTAAAGCTATTTAGCATAACATGAAACCATATATGATATGCCTGTTTGATCTGTATTTCACAAAACATGTGTCTATAGTTAATGATCTAAAAAAAAATGTTATACAGCTTTAGTTCATCGCTCAAATAAAGAAGTCCCATTCAATTAATATTGAATGATCACAAGTGTGCGCCTATTATTCAATAATTACTTATTATGATCCAAATTCATCGATACATTTTCACAGTTGGTCAGTCGAAAAAATTGAGCACACACAATTGTAACGTAGGTACCTACTCGTATATTTAAAGTGAACAGAGAAAAAATGTATTGCACTAATAGACGATAGTACTAAATTCTAAGTGTTATAAATCTATGGCGGATGTGACTTAAGACACGAACTACATAATAAAAACATTTGCGCAAATACATCGGGCGAGGAAATCAGTATATTTTCACCGGTGAAATAATAATGCACTTGTTAATTTTACAGGTATCAGTATGAAGTTAGTTAATACATGTCTGTGTGAACTGTTTGTCTCTTCCTCTACCCCACCGGAGTGGCATCAAGCTATCTCTTTCACATCGCAAGTAAATGTTTCGTTCGCACGCGGGCGCGCGCGCCCGCACAAACATAACTACATCTTATCATACCTACCTACCTATTTTTTACGAATATTTTATTTCAATTTCTTTAAAGCGTACATTTTTTTATACTTATTTCGTAAGAGTCCTTAACACGATATTTTTACTTGAATAAAAAAACTGTAATTAAAAGGTACAAAATGGTGCAATGTGCTTGCTATAATAATCACACATTTAACACAAAAAAGTAAACATAACAACAAACGTAACACTAAACAGTCTTCGCTCTGACTGGTCAACTATAGGTGGGAAAACTCCAGGAACAGAGACGCCAAATCAACATACAAAATACACAGAGATTCATAATTATAATATAGAGGTATTACCGTAATTATCACGTACTATGTCCGTGTATATCGCACCCGTGATCAGTGTTTTTCATGCCGTGTTGGTGATTGAACGAGCTGACGGCCCACCTGATGTTAGGTAGTAACCGCCGCCCATAGACAACAGCAATACGACTCAATTCCTCTCCACCAAAGTATGAGATGACTCAAGTCGGATTGCGTTACATCCATCACCCCGAGACGGGGATGTTACGTCTATTGAGCCTCCAATTACACCGTTATTTATATTTATTTTTTACTACAATGTTTTATTATATCATTAAGTTTCTAAATTATTGTTTTGTAGCGAACAAATATGTATAAAATGGGATAAATAAGTAGGGTGGAATGGAAACCACGTTACAACGAAACCACTAACACTAAAGGCACGCGATAATTACAGTAATTATAATTACGAATACTTCAAATCATGTTAGTTTTTATAGTAATATAGGCAGAAACTTTATAGGCAATAAGAAGGCATAACATCGAGGCAAAAGTAAACGGAATAAATCGTAACTTAGTTAATTACCTAAAGTATATATTAGGTAGTAAATAGATAAGTACAAAACAATTGACGGGAACTACGCAACAGTTCGGGCATTGACACGTGGAATCTAAGCCCAGCAGCCGATACAATGGAATGTAGGAAGGAGGGTAGTCAAACAAATAAGTAAGTCCGACTGTGTCTAGTGCGTCACAAGCACCGGCAAAATGTTTACAAAACCACAATCATACCATTCAGTATCTAAATAAATTAGTGTATAAGATAATATCTAGAGTGTTTTTTACATATGTACAGTTTCATTAAAATTATTGTACCCAATAAATAATAAAAATTAAAATTTGTACTTGTAAAATAATTTATAAATGTAAAATCAAAACAAGTTTACATAAATTTAATCATCTATAGTTATTTCTAAACTACTTAATGATTATTTTGTATATTATATCAGGGAACACGGATTGGCGCTGACTTACATAATAAATGATGGATGTTGTGTTTGGGAGATAGAAGATAAACTGGGAACAAGAAGTTGCTAATTTTATCTATAGAGTTAATAATACATATTGTGCTATTGAAGATATGATACTAGTCTAAAGGTGTTAATACATTTACGGAACAGTTACAGTAAGCAGATGATGGCCGTTTGAACGTTTCCCGTGGGTGGCAAGCCTTACATAGATTCATATCGCCAATTAGTGTATGTAGAAGCGCCAATCGCGTGTTGTCTCAGTAAATCGTTATTCGTAATTAATTACCTACAATATAATTGGTATGAGCGGTGTCGTGGATGCTTCCCCGCTCATACCTAAAGCGTTTAGGTGGTCGAGTGTCGCACCGCCTGATTGCCAGCTCCCTCACACACTTTTTGAACTGTGTAATTCTGATCGATTGGCATACGTGGTTTCGTCAATCGATTGTAAAAACAAATTCTTACACTTGCATGCAAAATTAAGTTCAGAAGACTTCAATTATTTTAATTGACTTACGTAAACCGAAACGGAAAGCAGGCAGTGCGAACAAAACGCCACGGCATCCACTTTACACGTATTAATAATTTATTGAAGTGTTAAGCGACTCGAATCATGTTTTCTAATCATCCTTAACTAAATGGCCACCGGCAGATTACGCGGCGCCCGCCGACGACCGAGGTGGGACCGTTTTACACTACCGTAACAGTGAACGTATCAAAACATCTCTACTTAGAATAAAAACGCGCTCGATGCAACATCGCGGTGTACGCCTATCGCGAAATAACTATATTCGATTATACGAAATAATATAAAAATGAGTCGGCCGATCGAATTACGATATCAGCGCCCGGAAAATAAAGCGTGTCGGGAGACTAGTAGGGAGTAGTAGGTACGCGCACGCCGCGCTTCTCGCGGGTCCAATAGAACAAAAGAGCAAGGAGGTAAGTCTAAATTCAAAGTCAAACAGATAACAATAATCGGAGACGGGAAATCGGTGGGAGCTGGGGAGAGTCGCATTCGGTGGATGGTCTGACGAGGAGCAGAGGTGCGGTCGCAGTCAGCAGACGGTCTCGGCGCGGGGCGCGTGCAGCGGCGCGGGCGGCGCGGACAGCGGGTCCGGCGAGCCGCGGCGCAGCGCCTGCCGCTTGCGGAACTCCAGGAACTCCTCCTTCATGGCCCGCACGCGCGCCTCCACGTCGTCCCGCGGCACGCGAGCCCGCGCCCGCTCCGGCGACGAGGGCGTCGGCGTGCGCGTCGCACGGTCCCACTCGTAGTGCACGTCCACCGAGCCCGCGTCGCCCGCCTCGCCCGCCTCGCCCGCCTCGCCCGTCTCGCCGGACGGCGGGCGCGGCGGGGCGGGCGCCGGCGGCGGCGGCCGGTACGGCGGCGGGCGCCACTCCGCCAGGCTGCCGGTTCGGCTACTGCGGTTGTGCTGCGAGGAGGAGGCGTTCTTGCTGCCGAACCCGCTGGAGGAGGAGCGGCTCTCGGGCGAGGCCTCGTGCGGCGGCGGGCGCGCGTGCCGGGCCAGCGGGCGCACGCGGCCCCGCGGCGCGTGCGTGGCCGCGTGCGCCGCCGCGCGCAGCGACCGCAGCCGAAAGGGCGAGGGCGGCGTCGGGAACGAGCCGTCGGCGGAGCTCGGGAACGGCACGGAGCTGAGGTCGGACACGTGCAGCGGCGACCACGGCGTCCACGCGGAGGCCCACGGGGGCCACGGCGGCCACGGCGGCCACGCGAGTGCGAGCGCGGGCGAAGACGCGCGGAAGAGCGGCGGCGCGGCGCACGGGCGCAGCGGCGCGCGCAGCCGCGGCTGGAACCCGCCGTCGTCGGAGGAGGAAGGCGCCAGCGAGGGCGCCGGCGAGGGCGACGCGGAGGGCAGGTGCACGCGCGCCCAGTACCTCGCCTCGCCGCCACACCGTGACGCCGGCCACACCCAGTTGGCGGTAAACCGCAAACATTGGACTATACTCGATATTCCGCGTTCACTAAATCTGGAAATTACAACCGACGCGTTAATTCACCGAATGGCATTTATTTTATAGTAAGATTCAGAATATGAATTCTAGGAATTATAAATGTGACTAAGTTCTATGTTAGTAGCGTTCGGACCGACCTGACTTCCTTCGGATCCGGTAGCGTGAAAAATACGATTAGTAGTGAGTAACTGGGTCTAGATTGAATTATTCAAAGTAACAATTGGTTGTTGTTTCAACTCACTTTTTAAAAGGCACTTGAGTGCTGTCAGCGGCGCGGAGGTCTGTGAGGCGCGCGGCTACCATGTTGTATGCTGCAATCGGATAATTTCTGGAGATTAACGCAGTGCAGCGTGCCGTCCGCGCGCCCGCGCCGCTCCGTCCGCGGCCGCCGCCCGCCACCCGCCACCCGCCACCCGTCACCACAAACCCGCCCTCACCATATTGTCAACTAAAACCGATCCCACCAAAAAGGACTTCATTATTATCATGAAAATTATCAAAATAGCACTTACTAAGCTTATATGCAATGACGCTAAAAAAGGAAAACAAAAATAATGTCCTTTTCAGTGAAATCTGTTGATGGAGATGCAAATGCTGAATAAAATAAATCGGCAGGTCGACGGTTATTACAATGATGTCGAATAAATGGGGACGAAAAGCACGCAGCCACACAAAATCACAGATGATCATGAATATAAAAAACAATCTCTGACAGCTTTCTGTCCTAGTAAGTACATATCCCCTGAGACGCTGATTGGAACATTCTTCGGCATAAGTAAAGGTTTCACAGTGGATGTTTGCGGCTTTGACTGAAGTAACTGTTACTCCCAGTCATACAAACCCATCATGTTCTAATTACCTGACGAGAATCCGTTTGTTATGAACAACAGTCAGTAAACAAGTAACTTGGCTGCTAGCGATGGCGGCCACGTTCAATTCAGATTTACCTATTGGTACGAAACCTTTATCATATTAACGACTAAGCTAATCTATTAATGACTACAACGTAGACCTCTCCAAGTCAAGAGTAAGTCTTCTAGATCTCCGCGCTCTATCAAAGACCTCATCATCGTTTAAGATCGAGCTCAAACGAAGGTCTACGTATAAAATAATTGGAAAAATGATTTTTGACCCAGTACACAGAGAATTCCAGTATGGGTTCAGGTCAGGACTATACGTACTTAACGATAATATGTAAATGTTTTGGGTATTATTTATGTATACTTATGCAGCTACCGCAAACTCCCTCTATGAAACTGAGCAACACATC
The DNA here is from genome assembly GCA_947359385.1 of Chesias legatella. NCBI lineage: Eukaryota > Metazoa > Arthropoda > Insecta > Lepidoptera > Geometridae > Chesias > Chesias legatella. The sequence goes on along the minus strand of OX375774.1, from coordinate 6,433,131 downwards.
TTTTACTTCCTTCTCCTATACCTACACTAAATTACATGTTTTTCATTAAAACACAGCTATGTTAATAACTCATGCAGACCCTCTGTTTGAACAGTTCAACTTGATAAACCAAGCCTATTGGCAATTTAATGACAGGCAATAACTGAAAAGCGAACAAAACATAATTACTACAAACATTACAAGCAGTGATACAATGTGCACCGACAATATGGTAAAGAGACCACACTATTCGGAACTCACACCATTGTAACGTGAATCGTAACAAAATGAGACCAGAAGAGAAGATAATGACGTAGGAATATAAATGATTTTGACCTTAACGGCAAGATTTTATGAATAGTTAAGGTGTATGTATGTATATGTATATATTTGAATCCGTTAATAGTTTTCTATATTAATTACTTAGGGAGATTTAACATGATGTTTCATAGTTTATTTTGAGTTAACATTCCTACAACTACATATTATCCTTTTTAACTAGTTTTCTGATTTAAAACTGATTTTGTTGGATTCCATGTAAAAAATTCGTAGTATAAAATCACTAACAAAAATAGGGTTCGAAATTTTGCTGCAGATCTGCATTTTCCATACGATTCACGTTATGGTGGCTTAGCGTCGGGTAGCGAGCAAGCGGCCGCCACTCGCACAACGACTCACCTTTCTCCTGCTTACGTCGCTTCCTCTTGTTACATATCTTGACAGCACACACGGAGAGTATGATAGCCACGATGAAGAACAGAATCCCGCCGACGACCCCGGCGGTGATAGCTTTGTGCTTCACCCGCGCCGGCACCGGGAACTTGACCTCGTCGGAGCTCTCGAAGCTGGTCGCCGAGTTGGCCAGCACACGGAAGTAATACGTGCGCCCACCCACCAAGTTCTTCACTGGAACGGATATACACATCATCAGGTACTGTCACTATCCAGGATACTTGCTTGGGGGTCCACGTTGCTCGCGTTCGTATGTGATAACCCTTTGAATCCATACACGTGTCCCCAAGTGGTGCGAAAGGAACAACGCAAAGTAGCAGTAGAACTTGTGCTAAGTTTGCCCGGAGAAGTACTGCCACCACACCTCCACCACCTATCTGCCGCCAAGCAGTGATGCACTCGTGGTGCTGTGTTCCGGTGGAAGGGAGTGGGTGCCGGTGAAATTGCAGGTGCATGAGACGTAACATCCCCGTCTCGAGGTGATAGACGCAACGCAATGCGACTTAAATCATCTCGTACTATGGAGAGGACTTGAGTAGTATTGCTGTTATCCATGGGTGGCGGTTACCACTTGCGGTCACCTTGCTTGCCACCTGATGTCTTAACATCAGGTGGGCCGTCAGCTCGTTCCGTCACTTCAAAGAAATTAAAAAAAAACTTGAGAGGTTTCAAGGGACACCCGGATGGAACGAAGTTCCTTTCGATTAATTAGTGAAGGAATTGTAATAAATTTTATTTAATTTTTTTTTTATTATTAACAAATATAATGTAATAAGAGAGAGAGAGAGAGAGACAGAGAAACATGCGCACGCCGCACAGCTTACAATAGCTTACTATAGCAAAAAGTGTCGTGACAACTTTTCGTAAGATTTTTTTCCGTCTAGCCCCCCTTTCACAACGCGCGATAACGAACTTCGTTCCAAAAAACTTAATTTTTTCTCGTATACTATATACTATATATATACTATGTGTAGTGGGAGTGGTAAAGACCTCAGCCTTCCTCAAAGACATTCGATTCTTAGCTGGTTTATACGAATCTAAATGAATCACCAATAAGGGTTCTCATAGCAAAATATCAAATGAAACTATTTACTAATTATATTCCAAGGAAATTTCTTACGTTAATTAGCATTTCCTACATTAATATTAGGAATTTGTGAAATGTAACATTGTGTGCATTATTTATCCAAGAGAAGCAGGCTTTTTGTTGAAACATTTTAATAACTCTGAAACTGCAGGAAATCTTCACTCAACAATTTTCATATCCTAGCCATAAGATTTATTAATTTATTTTATTTATTTATTTATTTGAGGAAGACCTACAGCACATAAAAACATAATAAACAAAACTTAATGAGAAACATAAGGCTAATAACAGGTCTTCACAATTAGAAATAGGTTAGTTACATAAACACGCAAGAGTACAAGCATACACATTAAAAACAGAATTACAGATTAAAAAACAACATTAAGATGTTTACAGCACTTCACTTAATATCTACACACTTTCAAAGAAGTCAGCACTTAGTATACGTCTCATACGTGGTATACTACAATTATATAAATCAATTGAGTTGGAATATTTTTTATTATATTTATCGCACGCACGCCATAGATAACAATTACTACGATAATTTGTTGAGGCAAAATCAAGACTGAATGTTGGGTTAGTTCGCCGAGACCTGCTAGGTACATATATTTTCAATTTACCCAGCAACTCTGAGCAGTCAATTTTACCCAAAACCAGCTTACCTAGAAAAATAATATCCGCGATATCACGACGATTAGCTAAAGGTAGTATGTGGTATTTTTTTGAATTAATTAAGAGAAGTAGAACTTCAAAGTTCGTCTGGGAAGTAATGCCACCATGCCCGTTTCTGCCGCCAAGCAGTAACGCATTCGCGTTACTGTATTCCGGTTTGAAAGATGTGGTGTGAAATTACAGGCACATAAGACATTCCACCTACACGTCTCAGAGTTGGGGCGCATAAGACTTGGGTCTTCTCACAAAAAAGCAGAGGAGGAACCAAGTCGCATTGGTTGTTATGGGCAAAGCTTGCCTTGACACTAGTAACCATTTGCTCGTTCCATAACTGTATCAAATTAATAAAAGTTGCACATTTTGACTAATGATAAACATTGAGTGTCCGGGGTAGAGGATCCATAAATACACTCACCTAAATAGCTGGTCTCTTCGGGGCGTATCTGACCTCTGTTGAGCGTCTTCCACTGCGCGTCTGTGCGGTACTTGATGGTGTAGTACTGCACCAGGTTAGCTCTCTCCAGCGGCGACTGCCACGTTATCAGGAACCCATTGTGCACCTCAGTCACAGTCAGGTTGCGTGGCGGACCAGACTTAGGCCCTATTATTATCAATACAGAAGATAAATATTAAAATGGGTACACTTTGTATGTATAGGTAACTACGACAAATACAATAAATATGTAATATACAGTTGTTTTGATGGTTCAGTGTCTCATTTCAAGTTATTACTTTATTTATTTCATTTAACGTTGACTTCGAATTATTGACATGTCTAGTTAAAAAAAAATTTTTTTTGTTTCTAGCCCCAATTTAAGTTAAGCATGCTTTGTGTAATGGGAACCAGACAACTTATATAATACTTATATACTTAAACTTTTTGTTAATACATATATATAATACATATACACCCAGACACAGAACAATAATTATTTAAATAGAATATATTATAAAGAATAATTATTATATATATTATATAATATATTATAAAGAATAATTATTTAATAGAACAATAATTATTTAAAATATTAATCAATGATTATTTCTATGTATTTAGTCTTCCCTGGAGCAGACCTCTGTACCTATATGATTTTGTGATTTATTAATTAGTGTGTTCTTATTTATTCAATATTTATGAAATAAATACGGGTAATCAGAGTTGTCGACGGGTTAACTATGACAAATAGGATTATTAAAGTAATTATGATTGATTGGGGGTATTCGGATCTCCGTATCGGCAGTTCTGAGTCGGGGTCACCGCGATTTGAGACTTCGCATCTTAGCTCACCACTCCATAGGTATAATATGAAGAGCTTTTTGATGTAGACGACGGTCGCAGCCGTTCTGGTCGCTTTAAGCGCTGATTTGAAATTAATAATACCGCTAAGGGGACGTCCCCTCCCAAGATCCGAATAATGCCTTAACTAATAATGAATATAATTCTTAGGTTGGAACAATCCGTAGAGCAAGCAGATGAAAGAAAATATTGGGCTTTATTTATCATTTGAATATTTTATTAAGTAATAGCTCAAATAATTAAGCTTTTAAAATCTTAAATTAAAAAGCTCTTTTCCAGTTACAAAATAAGTTTAACCGCAACCATCTACCCATTCTCACTACATTAGGTTTCCAATTGTTGGTAGGTAACACAGTTCTCAACCACACTATCTACAGTAAAACATAAAATAACACACTCTTTCAACTCAGTTTTGCTATTGAGTACATAATATCACCCGATATTAAGTCACCATCCATGCACACAGTCCAGGTAAATAAGGAAAATAGTATATACTTATAATATAACTACTACTTAATGAAAAGAAAGTCCAAATTTTCTTAAGGTTTTTCTTTGTTATAAAGGTTATATTACCAGTTAGCCCTATTCCCCTGGACTTGTAAAGAAATGAAATATGCGAAGCGATGCGTTTAATGAAACGATTACTAAACATAAGAAATGGTAGGTACCAGAGCCCTCCGGTGCTTTTTGAAATATCGTTTCGTCTACAGGCCCCGGCGGCGTAGGCGCCGCCTTCGGTTTGGCGCCTACATCTACGAAAAGCAATCCTCTGTTAAAACTACACCCATACCAGTAAACTTGTGCTCCTGAAAATATCAAACTTGCAAGATACAATCGTTAGTTTCAAACACCTTTTAAAACGTGAAATAAACAACATAAATGCTTCTCTTTTAAAAATGTATGTTATGCCCCTGATTCTGTGAAATATTACTGGGAAAATTTCCATAATAGAAAAATTTCATGGCGTGCCTAAAACTGTAGAGGAAAGTACTGATATTTTATGGTTTCGTGTTTATCTGGGCCATGCTTGTATACTTCCGGCAAGCGATATAATAAATACTTTAAATTAGCAATTAGACCATTCTGTCATCATGGTGACTTGTCGCAACACACCACTAAATAACTTGGCACGCAATAATTATTTATGACTAGCTGTTGCCCGCGACTTCGTCCGCGTGGAATTTGGATTTATTATGCACCCCTATTTTACCCCTCGGAAAAGTAGCCTAAGTTACTCCTTGTTACATCAGATATCTGCCAGTGAAAGTCCCGTCAAAATCGGTCCAGCTGTTTCAGAGATTGGCCGGAACAAACAGACAGACAGACAAATTTTTATTTTTTTTATTTTGGTATATCCATATGCGCTTAGTAAAAAGCGGTTATTTTAATATTACAAACAGACACTCCAATTTTATATATTTGTATAGGTTTAGATTAATGTAATCCACAGAATTCGGGCCTCGTTAGGTTCACACAAACTGATACAAAACCTTCCACCTAGCTACTTGTATTAGTACGATAGTTACCGAGTGTTCGTATCGTGATAGCTTTGCTCATCATTCCTTCACCGATCGTATTCTTGCTGTTCACTTGGAATTCGTAAGTGGTTCCTGGTTGAAGGCGGTTTATTGTTACCTTGATAAAACAAAAAATATATACGTATTAGAACAATATCAAACAAATCACACAATTTACAAGACTCAAACCTAAAACCAGCATTTTTTGGACTTCTATATTTTTTTTTTAATATTACTAAACTACCTATTCAACACAGGGATGATTTATTGTATCTCTTATAACATATAGGCTATTAATTCCGGTCACACGCGGATGAAGCCGCGCGCACTAGATAGTTATATAAAATATTAATAACAATTATGCAGAAGAAGTCTACGTAATGACATACAATCGACGCATCTGTGCGTATCAGTGCGGAGATTCAAGAGCGTAGACACCGAGTTTCGATCCGGAGGCCGCTGGTTCAAGGCCCGACGTGCATCAATGAGATGTTTACCTCAAGATTTTGTGCTCATGAAACGGCGAAGGAAATTATCATGAGGTAACTGACATGTTTGTCTAATACCAAAAAAAATTTGAATATTATTCAATGCGATTTGAGTTATCTCATACTTTGGTGGAGAGGACTTGAGTCGCATTGCTGTTGTCTATGGGCGGCGGTTACCACTTAACATCAGGTACAAAGAAAAAAAAGAGTGAACCTTTTTGAGGCGCACTTTAATACTTTCACCACTGGTTTGGAAAGACCCATCGCAGTGATAGTTTCACCAGTTTATTTCGACATACCGAGGTGGCTCCGGATGGCGTGACAGGAACCTTGGTCCACTCGGAGAAGCCGGCCTCCCTGTACCATATGGTGTAGTCCTGCTTGTAGTCGGGCCCGCCCGCGTACCCGGGCTGCCAGCGCAGCGTCACCTGGAACTCGGTCGCGGTCCCGGACACGTTGTACGGCGCGTGCGGTTGCGTGCCCTCGATCACCAGCTGAGTGTCTGCCACTATCGTTGCCACCTGCACCAGGCAAATTAACATTAAGTGAAAATATAAGGAAGGAAGAGATCGCTTCATAGCGATCAGACCGCCCATTGTACCTCTAAGTTCTATGTTTTATATATTGTTATTTATACCTCTAATGTTTTCTGGTGTGCGATAAAGTATTTTTATTATTATTTTTCCCATTTTTATCGCTATTTGTGAACCCAATATGTTACAGTCAACTCACTAAAAATAAATAGTATTTGTGTATATTTTAAAAGCATAAAAATGCAGTATGGAAACTTTTCTAGTAACCCTTAGGTTAATATCAATAAGTATCACCAAAAATTAGGAAAATATGAAGATGAATATCTCAGAGAAAACTCACCCCTCAATCAATACAGAGCCGTAATACGAACCTCATTAGAAGCGACACACTGGTATATACCGAAGTCCTGCCGGCGCAGCGTGTCGATGGTGATGTTCCCGCCGAGGGCGCGGACTCTGTTCTTCTGGAGCGGCAGGCCGTCGCGCCGCCGCCACGTCACGCTCGGCCGCTGCGTGCCCTCCGCCTCCTGCGCCTCGCAGTGCATCTCCACTGATTCACCCACCTGCACATTCACATTCATATGTCCTATTCAATGCTGGTCCGGGGGTCGATCCGGGGGGTCAATTGACAAATATCACAAATTTCATTTGTTATACAAAATCCATGGAAACAATAAATGCATTTAAGTTATCATACAGCCAATAAAGGATTTACATTTTTTAATAATTATCAAGACAGTCGCGTTTATTAATAAATAATAGAGAAATAAATAAACAAATTAAAAAAGTTTCACCATCTAGCCGTTATATTACATAATATTAAGGGAATCAGAAAATTAAATTCTTCTTAGTTTATTTATATTCCAGTTACAATATCAAGCTAGGGTAGACTAATAATATTTCAAACAATCATGAATGCAATGCCATCGACGGTGTTAAAAATATTAAAAAAAACGACATAACCTAGAAACAAAGCGGAAGACGTGTGATCTACCAATACGGATCGGACTGCCGTGGAAGTTAAAGCCTACACAGGTACATTCAGAAGTAACATACATGGCTGGTATTTTCGGTAAATTCATGTAAACAGGAATTTTATAACGCATTTTATGGATATATAAATTAAAGAGTGACGCTTACTTTTCTCTGATACAAAGGCTCTGGCTCCACGGTGAATGCTGGTGGCTTCCTTACTAATACTTCCATTGGACCTGCGTATGCAATTATTGTCTCAGTATGGCGTCGTCAAATGATGAAATTATTACTATAATTATTAGCTTAAAAATTTATTACAATTAAAAGCGGGAGGAATAGATCAAAAATAAAAATGGCGCATGTCAGATCCGACGCATGACTGGAGTTTACTCCTTAGGGGGATGTGTCCAGTACAAGATGCGCGAATATGTTGATTTTGACCCCCATCTAACTTGCGTACTGTGCGCTACATATGAAAGCAACTCTGTTTTCTTTTTTTTATGAGATACGGTTACGGATCGAGCCAACGGCCCACCTGGTGTTAAGTGGTAACCTCGGCCCATAACAACCGATGCGACTTGGGTTCCCTACTAGTACGACAAGTCCCAAGTCGCATCATATGCGCCCGTAACTCTGAGACGTGTAGGTGGAATGTCTCATGTGCCTATAATTTCACCGGCAATCACACCTTTCAAACCGAAACATACACATTACTGCTTGGCGGCAGAAATGGGCATGGTGGCAGTACTTCCCCGGACGAACTTGGCGTGAGTTCTACTGCTCTTGATCTCCAATTAACTCCAAAAACTAAGAAGGAGAACGTTGATTAGAGTGTTGTTGGTACCTGAGGAGCCCTGTGTTCCCTGCGCGTTGTAGGGCGTGCAGGTGTATCGCCCCTGATGGTTCTGGTTGACGCGCGTGAACAGCAGCGAGCCGTTGTTCATAATCACAATGTCCTTCGTCTGATATGGCTCCAGCAGCCGCTTGTCCTTAGTCCAAGTCACGTACTGGAGGGGAGGATTCGCTTTTATGTAACACTGGACTACTCCGGCCAGCCGGAACGGCAGATATTGCACTGTAGGTGTGAACGTTACCTTCGCAGGGTCTGTAAACATATAAGTCTCATTCTCGTATTGCCTTAAACATTGAATAAGATTTTGCATGACCCAACTTAATGTACTAACTGGAAGTCACGAACAATATAACCTACAGTTATGCACAATAATAGTATTTTATGTTATTTTATGTTTATATTTAATTATTGATTTTACCAATCAATAAATTAAATAACAACAAAACACGCTTACTAAAGACATCAACGCGCTTCTCATTGCATTTCAAATTAATCTACAGATTGAATTGCAACATTGTAACTGGTGCTTTGTATATGCACGAAATTAATGACGAATCTCCTCACATCTTAGATAAACTAAGTTTAGTTTATAAGATGTACTATTTTAAAATCTGAAATGTACTTTTATTATGTAATTTAAAATAATGAATTGAATTTTGAACGAACAAACAGTTTAAAATACTGACATTCAACATTCAAATATGCGGATGCGCTCTGGGGATCGCCGATGCCGTTGGACACCTCGCACAGGTACTGTCCCGAGTCGTCAGCAGCCACCGGGTTGATGACGAGGGCGCCGTCCCGCCGGATGGTGACCCTCGTCTCCAAGGCGGCCACCTCCGCGACCGGCGCACCCTCTCGAAACCACTTCACTGTCACATTGCCCGGGAGAGCTTTCGCTTCACACGAGAATTGTACTTTCTCCCCTTCGAGCTTCGTCTGGTTTGTAGGTGGCATCTGAAAAACACATATTATAGTAGAATAAGCTACACGCTATACTTTCAGCCAAGAAAGGAGGTCCACGTTGCTCGGGTCCGTATGTACCAATTTATTTTTTAGATTACCCTTTGAATCCATACATGTGTCCCCCGGATGGTGCAAAAGGAGCAACCCAAAGTAGGGACGTAGGGAAGTAGGACTTAAGTGGACTTGACTGTTGTCTATGGGCGGCGGTTACCACTTAACATCAGGTGAGCCGTCAGTTCGTTCGTTTATAAGGACATAAAAAAAATGCGATCACCTTACGTTTGAAGTCATGAGCAATCCTCCACGCAGTCAATATAGTTAGCACTAATTCTACTCTAAATTTGTATGGTAAGATGTTATGAGAGTGTAAGCGTTCGTTTTTAAACGTTTTCGTTGGACCTAGCTCAAATATAGGCAAACGGAATTCTTTGGAGGAGTCCTTCACCCGTGAAGGGGGTGCTTGATTGTCAACAGATAATTAGCGTATTATTAAAACTAACAGTTATGACGCAGTGATAATGACTATGTATCTACGAGTTTATGTAAACCTGTTATTTGCTTTTCAAGAAATATAAGGCTTTTTATTCTTTTTTTTATTATATTAAACGTCAATTTTTAAATAAGAAGCGAGTCATATTACGAGATGTCTCACCGTGATAACAGCTCCTCCAGCGATAATAACCCTGGCGGTGTGCGAGACCTGTCCCTCGCCGTTGCGCGCGATGCACGTGTAGTCACCGATATCCTCGTGTCGGATGTTGCTGATGCGCAGTTCGGTGCCGTCGTTGAAGATGCCCACAGTGCCCGACGGCTCGACCGGGTTCGCGTCCTTGTACCACAGGATCTCCGGTGTGGGCGTCCCCTCCGCCTGACAGTTGAGTATGATGGCATCTCCTGCAAGCAGATGAATGTTCGCGCATTACAAAAACGTCGATGAAAAGGTCAAATGGAGATAGTAATGTGGCAAATGGAAATGTTTCTCAGATGCCAAGAGTGGCATAGTTATATATATATATATATATAGTTATAATATATAATATATGAGCGTGCGCAATTTAGAGAACAATAATTTTAGTACTGTGATCAGAAATATGTTAATTGAAAAGTCTTATTACACTCTTGACGAAGAATTTGATGATGAATTTACAATTTGTGTTTTTTTAATAATTAGTTTTTGTTCTGTTTTATTTTTTTGTCCTAGTTATTTTACAGGGTGTTTGTGTTATACATGTATTTATATTGTGTAATGACTTTTCCAAATGTACTTTGTATCTGAATGGAATAAATAAATTTGAATTGAGTTGAATTAAAATCTTGAAAAAATATATGCTTGATATCTTACTATATATAAGTAGATTTAATGAATTACCTAAATTAACGTAGATAATGTCTTCCGGTGTGATGGAGAAGCGTGGCGGCGCGTGTACGTCCAGGTGGAACCATGTCCCGTTCTTGTGCTGGTTCGGCGAGCGATTGAGGAACACCACCTTACATTCGTACCAACCCTGCCGACACACGACACCCACAATAATATAATTACTTAAACAACTATTACCGAATGCCCGGATAACAGGTTCTTCAGACACTGGTTAGCGGTGCACCATAATGTCAATGATAAATAATTTAATTTAATAATAATTAATTAATCTTAAAATGCTTTGTGTGTGTGATATTTTGTAATATTGCCTTGATAGATAGATAGATAAACACTTTATTGCACATTACACCAATAAAATAGAAAACACAAAATATTGAGGTACAAAAAACAAAATAAATGTACAATCGGCGGTCTTATCGCTTATAGCGATTTCTACCAGACAACCTAAGATATAAGCCTTGATCCGCAATAAAAAAATATTATTATTATTAAACTCCGTTAACGATAGTCACTCGTGTTAAGGGAACCGGCGCGGGCGTTACCTGATCAGATTCTCGGATATTGGTGAGGTTGAGGCTAGCTGCGCCATAGGGAGAGTCGGCCGCGACTCGTGACACCCTGCCTTCATACCCTTCGCCGCTGTGTGTCGGGTAACTCTCGTACCAAATGTAGATCGGGATGTCCTGACCCTAAATATTAAAGTATAGTAAGAAACCGACTTTGAACTGGTGCGTTTCCTCGTTGCTTAGGCATTCTAACACCTAGTTGATGCGCAAATGGACGAGTACCGAAACTACACGAACAATATCAACCCTGTCTACGACTCGCGAGACAGTGACTCAGTACGACATGGGAACAATCAGATGCAACCATATCTTGTAACAGTAATCTATACAAATAAATAAAATTGGAGTGTCAGTTTGTAATATTAAAATAACCGCTTTTTACTAAGTGCATATGGATGAAATTGCTGGACCGATTTTGACGGGACTTTCACTGGCAGATAGCTGATATAACAAGGAGTAACTTAGGCTACTTTTCCGAGGGGTAAAATAGGGGTGCGTGATAAAACCGAATTCCACGCGGGCGAAGTCGCGGGCAAAAGCTAGTATAATATAATCGGCTATTTATCACTCGACGAGTGAACGGAGAGTGTGGCACATTACTGTTACAGGATACATACATATACGAACTTATCTAAGATAATGACATGCAATATACTATGGCGTAATTCCAACTTCAGAAAAGCAACGTAATTTGAACAACATTGGTCCATTTATGAGGGCTGGTACACAATATTAAGCTTAACATCCTCATTCTTATTCGACAATTCATTCGAAGATTATCCTAGTTAACAGTTATTAGCATCATAAGTAGTGATAATACGATCTACGATGGCATATTATATCACAATGATAACACGATGCTTCAAAAACAACATGCTTAATGGTTAAGTGAAATAATAAGCTTCTTTGACTACATCATGCGTTAGGATAATTACGTGTAGATGATTGAAATGATTGTTACTTGAAACGTTATCAGGTTTACGAATCTACAAGAGCGTGGGGGAAGCCCACAGCCACAGGAAGAGAGAAACAGACAGAACCGCCGCCGGCGCCGGTGCGCGAGGGAGTGCGATGCCCGTGTCAGCCATGTAAGCAACAGTGCTCCCGATACTATTTCAGAATATAACGATGGTGCACCCAATAGAGGAAATTAATAATTAATTAAAAAAATATTTGTATCATGTAAAGTGACAGTGTATGTGTACGCATGTTCGTCTAACGGGGGTCTGCTGCTCTCTCGGACTCGCTTTGAAGGCCTTTGTCACTGTGTATGCGGTTACAACCGGGCGGTCAATTAGCGCGGTGGTACGAGGCGTTACTCATTACGCAGAAGAGGCAGAGATACACAAAAGGCAATGGGGGGCGCCGCGGGCCGGGGGCTGGGGGGCGCTCCCGGGCCGCGGCGCCCGCGTTACCACTAGCACGGACAATGCACGAGTAATACATTACAGTCGGTGGACGCGTCGCGGGGACGAGCCTTCCTCTACTGAACAAAAACACACACGGTAGATGAGCAGCGTTGTATTGTAAGAGTGGAGTGTGGACCGCCGTACCGTTTCGCCTACCTTCTTCTCCCACTGCAACACGTACGGCACGGGTATGTCTTCGGGGAAGTCCACCTGGCAGTTGAACACGACGCTCTCGCCGAGGATCGCCGTGATGTGAACCGCATCCTGGTGGTCTTGGTGGCAGGTTACTGTGTAACAAAACAATTACACACACTAACATTATTTCACATCAGCTAGACGGAAAAATGTTTATATAACTTGTCAGAATTTTACGACAAAATTCGTTGATCTAGGCTTGTTATTTTATTTATTTTTGTTGGGCATAATTTAATTATACATGTGTAGTTTTAAATAATTTATCTCTAGTTGCCATAATAGTTATATTTCACTATATAATAGTTAATTTATAAATGTTTGTTGTAATGTTTATTGTACATTGACACTATTCGGTACACATAGCTGGACTATATGACAATTGGTAAACCTCTTTTGTTCACTTGATTGATACAAATTGACTTAGGTAACGTTCTGTAGGTAGTAATGAATAGTTCGGCAAGTGTGTGTTGTATGGTCACTGACCTGGTAAATAGACTAGCAGCAGGAGGAGCAAGCCGGCGGCGATGTGCGGCGGTTGCACGGCGCGCCAGCCCATGCCTGCGCTTCCATGTCACGGCCGCGCGCGGCGACTCATCGTTGATGCATCACCTGCGACACAACAATATAACATCTATCAACATTATCACGTTTTATATGGTTTAGACATAGTAAGATAAGTAGAAACATGCGCCTAAGTCTCGTAGGCCATACGAACCTAACGCTTAAGTAGCGCGTGGTGAAGGCACTATTCCGAAAAAGACACTAGATAATAATAATAATAAAACTTTATTTGAATGATTTTATTGTACAGTTTTGTTATAGCCCTGATTTCCGAACTAGCGTTAGCTGTATGTCGGAAGCCAGTTCCTTCCTTACACAAGTGCTAATTATTGACATTGGTTTAAATATTTCTAATAATAGATTATGGTATTTAAGTTGAGTTATAAAAATTATAATATTACAACTTTAAGAAAATATTTCCACACATAACATAATAATATAGACGTGGTAATTATACAAATTAAAGATTATGTTATTTGTATTATATTTTCAGGTGCACGTTGCAGGAGACAGGATCGCCCTATACCCGTTCAATTTTCTTTTTCAATTTTCAAAAAAGATGAAGTTAGCAATAAAGACCAGATGCCACGTTGAGTGTTCGTGGCCTTTGAACCACTGTACGTCCTTGGTCTATTTTTCACCGACCCAACAGAAATTGCACTGCATCACGACATATAAATCGACCCATGCCCCCACTAACTGACATAGGTACCCACCTACTTACCCTAGTTACGAATAAATGCTATGATTGCCTTCACCTGTCGTTTGTATTGATTTAGCTTTTAAAAGTGTACGTTCATATAGTATCTAGTGGCTTTAAGTGTGTGAATAACAATGAGTGATTTTACCACCCCATAATTATTTTACACCACAAATATCGTATAAAATAAGTACATAAGTATTTCAACACTTTCGTAGTTCAATAAAGAACGTAAAACGTAAACGTAAATCAGAAGACGTGCCGTGAATTATTAAATAGTAAATTAGCATACGCACAAATATTCACCACGTTACCCACAATATATGATACTTTTGAAAAGTATTATAACATATGTACAGTTGTACTGTATGTTTTTTCAGAAGAATTCAAAATGATAAAAAGAAACATAGAAACTTGTATCTAATAGACAAAGCATACACTACATACATCCGAAACCTCTGTACGCGAGAATGCAATTCACCGAACTGATTTATTGTTATTTTTTATAAAGATGGATAGAACTGGAAATTATATGCATGGGAAACTAAAAAGCTCGCCAGAAAAATATAAGACGGAAAAAAATTAGGGAATCACAGCGATCAAGTTTGTCAAATATCAACGTGAAGACACACTAAGATATCACAAAAAGTACTCTGGAATATCGCTCGACATTGTGTGCTCTACGAAAGTCAAATGTGAATAAACCTAGGGAGTACGAAATAATAAGGTCACCTGAAGATCGGCAGGACACGTGAACAGCGCGGCAGCACCAGGTACATCAAAGACATTGAGTGGCAGATAAACTAAGTTACACTCCGTACATAAGCTCTTAGCCCCGATAAATCTCGATCATAAAGATACGAGTCTTCAAGTGAAAATATAACTACTAAGTTCGCTAAGTAAAGTAAGTTTTCAACGTACCAAAGGCAGCCTAGATTGGAAAGGCTTTCAAAATGAATAGAATAGTTAAAGTAATAGGAGTGTTCACATTTCCTCAGCGTTTCATTGTCTGTGACGAATGTGTCACCACGCGGCGGAGTGCATTGCCCTACTGCAAGCAGGAACTGCTGAAGAATTACTTAGAAGTTATATACATTCAGATTTCAAAATTAGGTCTGTGAGGAATCAATCTATATGATGGATCTATAGGATGTCAAGAATAATGATATAGTCCGATAGAATCGATACAAGGTTTTATACATTAGAGTCTCCAGTAATGGTGCTGGCTATCTTTGGACAACACAGGAATTTACACATTTTTTAAATGGGTCATAATAATTTTCAAATAGTCAATCAAATAACACAATGCTCCGTCGTATCATTTTAACATGCTTGCTCTTCTCCATAACGTAACTGCAGTATTCCGTGATACAACAGTGACGGATGAAATCGCGCGTGACTGGGAGCCGTGGAGAGTGTCACCAGAGGATGTGAGGCGGTACGCGACGGCGAGGATGCTGCGGCAGTTGGCGGCGGCGGTGGCAGTGGCGGCTATCGATTTTCGTACCTTGTCGCGCGACAAGATCGTTGGCGGCGGACGAGCTCGTGGTGGGCGGCGGGTCGGGGCTGTCTCGATCCGTGCGGAGCAGCTCCGTCATCTGTGGCGGGCGGTCATGGGTCCGGCGCGGGCGGCGCGGGCGGCGCGGGCGGCTCGGGCGCGGGCGAGGTGCTACGGAGCGGGCGTGCGGGCCGTAGTGCGGCGGGCCAGCCACTGGCTCGCGCCCTACGCTATCGATCGGTGCGCGCGCAGGGCGCCGCCCTCGCACATGAATGGTCCCCGGTGAGGAGCTCACGTGCTCGGCCCCTGCTCGGTGCGACCTCGCGGCGATCGACACTGTGCCCATTCACACACTAACTACTGACTTATAAATTATTCTCACATTTTAATACTAATATATTCCTAGAAGACAACCTTTCAATATCGAATCTATTTTATTTTAATGTCATAATCATTAAATCACCTTATTTTGTTTTTAAAAATAAACTTGCAATAAAAATGTTGTGGAATATAAAATTGATACCAACACTTTTACGCACTTTCATACTTTTCTATCTAATTTATGATTTTCACGGAGTTATACTTAAAGCATGCCGGAGATATGGGACGAGGAGACGAGAAGCGATCGCAGCCCGCAGTTCTTAAATAATGCAGGAATTCATCTTGATACAAATAAACATCAATAGCTAGATTGCAAATCAACGATTTGCATTACAGCAAGTATGTCGCCAATGGCTGACGCGTCACAGACTATAGTTGCCCTGAAGCACTGTTTAACTATGTCGCTGTCGCTGGTGAAAAGTCAGACACGGCTCAAGTGGGGCTCGTGCCGCTGAGGACCAACGCAAATATGACTTACTCTTACTTTGGTGCCGCTACGTTGGCACCAAAACATGTTAAGTATTTATTTTATTATTTCATTTTCGGGTATAATTGGACATTCCGTATTCGGTATATATATGTATATATATATATATATATAACGGTATTCCAATAAGAAAGTAATAGGTTACTTTCTTATTGGAATACCGTTGAAACATACTTTCGAGTCACTATAGCAATAATAGGAAACTACTCCTTTCTATAAAACCTCTTACCCTTACTCCCCTTAACCCTTAACTCCTGGCTAAAAATAACTATGAAAAGGTACTAAATGGCACTATTTATTTGTTTATTGCCTGATTAAGGCACCTTTAAGTGGACTACCATAATTTGTTTAATGTCAGCGAAAGATATTTTGTTCCTAGACCAAAAATGCATTGTTTATAGTTTATTCATTAGAAGGTACGTTTATAAATGTCTAACATACGGAAGTCAGGACAAATCTTATACCAACGAAATTACCAACGAGTCTGGGCGTTATAAACATTTTCCCACAATAAAGTAGGTATACAGCTGCTACGTCTCTACATTTCGGGTATATTGAGTCCGTTGCTCGATGTCAAATCCCGGCTTTACACTTGATTAAACTTTGCATACGTAATGATGGGCACAATAAATATAGATGGTACAATCAGCGACATAAGTGGATTACCATTTTGCCTTTTTGAATTCACATTTTCCCGAAGTTAACAAGGAAAATGGAATGTTAGGGTATTTTATTAATAGATGTACATTTCCAAAAATATCCCAAGTAAGTTTCTGAATTATTCGAGTATAAAAATCAGTTGCTTTTCTATTTGTCTTACAAGGGTTAATTAATTATTAATAGTTATATAATAGCAGTTATTATGTTATAAAACATAAAATTTTGAAACATAAGGGCTGAACTGTGACGTATATCTACAACAATCTCATAGCTAAAGGATGACTTATACATTAGAACTGTTCCGGGAATTAATAGAACAACAGCTGACAATACTTTTTTATGCTTAATGCTCGAGTTTATTAATGTTACCGGAATGCTTATCCAATATTATTGCTCGTAATACTATTACTATACTATTACCCAGAAAAAAAAATACAAAATAAGGGAAAGTGGCAAATGAAATGGATTATTCTAGAATAAATTGTACATAAAATCACAAATATTAAAAGAAAATATAATTTAGTCCAGTTTCTTTACTTTTGCTCCCGCTACTCAGTTGCTGTAAACAAAACGAAACCGTAAGATAAGGCATTGTCGTCGAAAGCAAGGTGACTAGAATAATTCCTGCAGTTCATCTGACATTTCACACAACTAAATAAAACATAATAAAGTCAAAATTAAAATTCTACGCGAGCTACGAGAATGCTACGCTACAATCGTCTACGAAACTTATTTACTGTGTATGTTATGCAGTGATTTAAAGCAAAAAAGTTTTTTAGTAATATTAAAATACATGTACAAAATGTGATAATAAAATATACAATGAATAAAAATCGTCCATTGGTATTAAAACGTATGTGTCAGAACCATCGTTGTAATAGGTTTTGTAATCAATGTATATAGAATAGAATAGAACAGTATTTATTCAAGAGCAGTAGAACTCACGCCATGTTCGTCCGGGGAAGTAGTAAGTGCCACCATGCCCATTTCTGCCGCCAAGCAGTAACGCGTTCGCGTTACTGTGTTCCGGTTTGAAAGGTGTGGTTGCCGGTGAAATTACAGGCACATGAGACATTCCACCTACACGTCTCAGAATTACGGGCGCATACGATGCGACTTGGGTTTTGTCGTACCTAGTAGGGGAGGCCCCAAGTCGCATCAGTTGTTATGGGCCGAGGTTACCACTTAACACCAGGTGGGCCGTCGGCTCGTTCCGTAACTGTATAACATAAGAAAAACTTACAACTGATAGGTGAAGTTTAATCAAATTGTAAACGTTATTATATCAAACGAAATAAACACATGAATAGGTTAGGATTAAAGCAATATTCATTTGGTCTGATTGTGGATGTGTGCAGAGCACATGGCTGGTCTCGCTGTAAGCGTATGGATGCTTGCCAGTAACATTTGGCTGGCTTAGCGATGATCCCGTAAGCGTTGTGTGAACAGACTTTGCTATCTCAATTCAGTGATAGAAATGCAGTAAACCGTTTTATTAGATTATGAAATTGCTACATATTTTTTGTGCCAAAGTTTGACAATACTATATTTATTCAAAGTCGTTTGCGGGAAATGAGATATACAGGGGTATTGCTTAATAACACTTGGTAGTTACCCTGCCTTCAGCGATGTAGGGTTCGTGGGTTCGATTCCCACGCAGGACAAACTTTTGTGTGACGAACATAGATATTTGGTCTGTGTCTGGCTGTTATTATGTATATGTAAGAATTTATTTGGCTGTTATTATGTATATGTAAGAATTTACAAAAAGTATATAATGAGTTGTTTGGTAACCATGATACAAGCTATGCTTAGCTTACTTTGGGGCTAGGTAGGTAGGTGTCCACCAGTATTTATTTATTGTTTATATGGTAAAAAAGACTTAAAATTTAACTACTCTGTACCAATTGACCAACAAAGTATTGGTTTGGTATAAAAAAAAGACAACACTTGATATAAGCATTTCAATAATTACGTTCTTTATGAAATAAACTCCAAGACAAGAGTGGTATCAAGTACTAAACTGGAGTTACAAAGGTGGCTCAGAAATTTATTTAAAAAAGTAATAGCCTTTGACAATAAAAGCAAGAAGATTACATTACACTTGAGACGAAATGAAATGTACTCACCCATCTAGTGACCGGAATGAATGATGAAAGACGAGAACCGGAAGGATTCGCTAGACAAGGGACGAGAACTAAATGACTTTTCACATCAGAGACGTTACGTAATTTTTTCGCAAATGTCACCCACGTTCAAAATGGCCCGACTTCCCCTGTCAGAAGAATATGAGCGACATCTCAGAAGCATATTTTTAAACCTGTTAGTTTTGAATTTTCCCTACAGTATCACGATACTTCGCTTTTCGTTTAGCAGCCTACCATTCTTATCGTTAGCTCAATAGCCATAACGGTACCGGATAAGAAACCGAATAAAAAATCACTTAGGAATACTTAGGATCTGGAGCGTAAATAATATTTTCCGGACATAAAAGTTAGTCTAACAGCGGTGTCTCTACATTCTACAGCGTGCGGCACTGCACTACCCAGGTATTTGCTGTTAATTAGCAAACAATTAAAAGTTCATGGTTCTCACGTAGGGGTATATGGGTGAAAAACAACAGCTAGTCTAATATAAGTGAACTTTATTTACGTTCTTTTGAGAATACATTTATTTAAACCGATAATGAAATAATGTTATTTAGACATCATAAAGGTGTCCTGAAATTACTCCGTACATATTCACGTAGTCATAGTCAAAAATATGGTCTCGAGACACATGTAGTTTGCATACGTACCCTGAAGTTCCGCAACTCAGTTCGAAACTTCAAAGGTTTGAGAAAGTTATTATACAATGGATCTTATTACACTTTTGTCGCAGCGTGCAAGTTTAAAGTAGAGTATTCAGAAGAGCTATTGACAAAGTTTCGCTATCGCGACCAAAGAGGATTACTCTTCGGTACATTCCTCGACGTGTGTGGCGGGCGGTGGCCGGCAGGGCTCGGGGGAGTATGTCGATAACTCAATTATTTCAGGACATCCGGGCTTACAGGCCAGTGGCGGTGGACTTTGCACAATACTACCTACTTTCAGAAATCCGTTTTAATTCCGTTTATCTCTAATGAAAGTTGTCAGGTACTGCCACTAGTATATAGTCAATTTCCTCGTGCACAGAGTGAGAGAATATTAATTTGCATATAATGTTTTTGTGTGTATGGTATCCAGCCACGAAATACATAACTTCTCTCGTTACCAGTTTTGTTTTTGAGTTGAGGTTGTGAATAATATTTAGAAACAACAAATCTGAACTTAGTCACGTGCCTAACGTAAAAAACTAGTAAGCTATAAACTGAAATGATATACGTAAAAAAATGTCATTTTCAATTATTTGAAATGATAAATAAATCCATCTTCTACGACTCCAAAGTGTACAGAATTAAGTGTCCTTTATAAATACAGTAGAGTAGGCTAAAGCTACGAAAAACCTTTGGATGCTTATAGCAACATTGGCCCAAATTGAGCGCAAGTAGAATTCACGAGACCTTTATCTCTGCGTAATGAAATGGGTGTCGTGAACAAATTGGCCCTCTGCACTATGCTATCAATAGGTAAATTGTAGAGTTAGCGCTAATGGCCTGATGGATCGTAGGTGATGCTTGAAGGCACTTGATTTTCCACTAATTAATTAGCTATCACTTAGATTTAGGGCCAGGAAGTAAATGCGCATTCATTGATGTGATCAGGTATATTAGGGGATACGGAAGTTTATTTCACGTAAATGAGGAAGGATAAATTGTTAATTTCATATTTATGCGTGTGGCACACTATAATTTCGTCCCTGACACATAAACAGTCATGCAATACTATAAAAATACAGGGTAAGGCTAGTTGTTTCACCTAAAAGTACCTTTACATTTACTTATTATATTATTGTGCCAAGAAATGAAGGGTCAAGTGGAAACTAAAGGCAATGAAGTCCAGGAAAACTGGGGATGTTTTACGATTTTCTTTTGTAGTTTAGGTAGTATGCTTAATTTGTAAGTAACATTCTAAGCTATCATATTCTAGCTGCTAATTCGTTAGGCATATGGATGTATTTACAAATTAAGCATACTTTTGGACTGGATGATATTTCGGATTATATTTTTTATGAAGCATGTATTTAGGTGTGTTTGATCAAACTATAATTGAATATTTACGGTTTAAGAATTTTTATTTTCTCAAAAGAATTACATAATTCACTTACAGAGAAAAACACATTAAATAATAAATTTGCCGGTATGCGAAGTAAGCACAAGTACATTATTTGTCGAATTACAAGTACATTGTTGATCGAACTATAATTCAATATTTGACATTACTATTAGACATTATATTAATATACTGGATTTAATTAAACAAACATATTTAGAGATTTATTCAGTATATCATTACGTACCAAACTTCCAGTCTGTGGATTACTTTGGATGCCCCATACAGACACTGATTAAGTCTCCGCAAGCCCAACAAGCAAAGCAGAGGAGACTGAGCTTTACGAATGAACGACACAGTTTAATTGGTTTTCTACAGTTAAAAATGTGACATTGCTAGCTAAAATAATTAGCTAGGGGGCACCGAGCCAAACTAGTCGACAGAACAGAGCACCCAGATTAAACAGAGTCAAGTGATCTAACCGACAGATACTGCGTCCGAGCGCCAGACACTGAAACAACAAAAAATATTAGAGTTTTAACGATATTGCCTTGGATTTGGTGGACATATAATACTTTGGCCAAGTGCAAATTCAACTATGTTACAAGTAAATAGTATTTTCTATGGGGTATGTACTAACTATTTCGAGAGTTTTACATCGAAGGGTTCTGAATGGGCTGAGTTATATTATAAAGAGTGGAACGTTTGGTAACTTTATATTTCAATTTAAATAGTTTATTCATTGGTGAGCAGGTCTAGACAAAATAAGATCCGTTGTCTTTTGATTCGTCGCAGCAAGGATTTATAATTTTATTTCAAACTAAAGTTTATTTGAACTAAACGTAGGTGATTCATGAGCATTCTTAAGTAACAATTGAGCTAAATTTCGAAATTGTAGTAGTCATCTTTGCATAGTGGTAGAACTGTTTACTCTTTTGATTCAACAGAAAACGGTTATTTTGGAAGCCTTGGTATTGTTTATGAAAGCTTAGCACAGCGAAAATATTAGTTGTCACATTTTTACGGAACTTAATATCATGACTGTCAGCTGATATTTTTTTAAATACAGCTCAGAAATGGATACCGTTTAAACTGGATGTGATTGGGTCTCAACGTAACGTACATATACGTATATATATACTTTATATATTATAGTGTAGCAATTGATGTCGCGTCAAATGCCTATTTTACAGGCGTATGATCTGAGATTTGGAACAGAGTATAAATTGCGGCTCGAGCCCGCAACGGCAGCTGTGCGTCGCATGATTGATTTGTGCGCGACCACAGCCGCGGCTTGCCGCACCGCGCGCCCCTCGATACCCAACCAAATGCATTATCATTTTAAGCTGGAACACACTTACTAAATTCAGGAAGTTTGAACTCTAGTTTGGTGCTTTTGGATCACCACCAGACGAATCCAAACGCATACTAAATGCATCATAATTTAAAGCTGAAACGAATTTTCTAAATGTATCATCATTTTAAGCTGGAACACACTTAATTCAGGATGTTTGAATGAGCAGAACTCAGCTTTTAGATCACCACCAGTCCAGTCCAAACGCATACTAATTGTATCTTCATTTAAAGGTGAAACCAATTTTCTAAACGTAGGTTAATTAAGTTCAAACGCTACTTCGCGATGTTTTAGGAGCTGTGAGGCCAACTGCAGGCCATCTTTCATAATAACTTCCTTACTGAAGTAAGAAAATTTTATATAACCTAGTGGATGATCATGTAGCAAGAGTTTCCTTCTGACGGTCACACAACTACTGAAGCATGACCTACCGCGTACAACCAGACGAACTTATAGATTAATTTGGATTATTAAAAACAGAATATATGCTCGATAATAATAATGTCCTATATAGCGGTAGGTACGAGTATGATGTGCAACATGGGGATTGGGAGTTGTCAGGTGATTTATTGCAACATGTTTGGTCACCGCATCCACACTAGTTATAAGCCATATACTCGGTAAGTGCCTAAATATTCAATAATACATTTAAGTTCTGCATGAACAAACTAACGAGTGTCATTTTTTTTATGTGAGACTGTTACGGAACGAGCCGACGCCGACGCCGACGCCGACGCCACGCCGCCGATGTTAAGTGGTAACCTCTGCCCATAACAACCGATGCGACTTGGGTCCTCCCCGACTAGGTACGACAAGATCCAAGTCGCATCGTATGCGCCCGTAACTCTGTAGGTGGAATGTCTCATGTGCCTGTAATTTTATAGGGTAAATAGTGAGGAAACCGGCATGTCCTAGAACCAAAAATTCAAACACACGAATGAACCCTTGAGGCGCACTTTGGTCCTTCCTTCACACTGGTTACTAGCTCCTTCGCTAGTAACACGATTAGTAGTATTATAGGGAATTCAGAAGTGCCACCTATCTAGTTAGACCTTTGGGGGTCGTTACCACTCAGATAAATCGTCCCAGTAGATAATCACATCTCTGCTGTGACAGGATTTCGCGATATCTATACAAATAAATAAAATTGTAGTGTCTGTTTGTAATGTTAAAATAACCGCTTTTTACTAAGTGCATATGGATGTATACACGGTACATATAATAAAACAACATTCCGAGGGGTAAAATAGGGGTGCGTGATAAAACTGAATTCCACGCGGACGAAGTCGCGGGCAACAGCTAGTTATAAATATAGATATTACGACACGTCTCATATCACGTCACGTGGTAAGATTGATCGGGTCTCGACGCGCCGCGCGCACCATCTACAATATTGAGGACTACGGATGTGAGTACTCGATAAACAATCGATATTTTATGTTGTTTATGGGTGACTAGCTGTTGCCCGCGACTTCATCCGCGTTGAATTCGGTTTTATCACGCACCCCTATTTTACCGCTCGGAAAAGTAGCCTAAGTTACTCCTTGTTATATCAGTTATCTGCCAGTGAAAGTCCCGTCAAAATCGGTCCAGCCATTTCAGAGATTAGCCGGAACAAACAGACAGACAGACAAAAATTGTAAAAAAAATTGTTTTGGTATATGTACCGTGTATACATCCATATGCACTTAGTAAAAAGCGGTTATTTTAATATTACAAACAGACACTCCAATTTTATTTATTTGTATAGATGGCGTGATAGGTCCCTCGGTGATGTCCGCATTAGCGACGTCAATGCGTGTGAGGTCCGTCATTGATGGCCACAGTCTACTTGGACTGGCAGGGTGCATTGGCATTAATACAAGCTTTAGTGCGTGATTCCGTACGTATTATCGGTCGAAATTTTATGTATTCGGTATTTGTTTGGATGTTTGTTTGTTAATCCGTCGGGCCTTTTTTTTTATGTTAAAAACTAGCAGACGAGCTAACGGGCCACCTGATGGAAAGTGGTCACCGTCGCTCATGGACATCTGCAACACCAGAGGCATTGCTAATGCGCTGCCGGCCATTAAGATAGGCATTAACCCGACGCTTAAAGGTCGCCATGTCGAAGCTCCCTGGGAAAACGGCTGAAGGCAGATCATTCCATAGCTGACAGGTGCGTGGAAGGAATGATCGCGAGAAGCGAGTGTTGGTGGACAACCAGCCATCCAGGTGGTGCGGATGGTATCTGGTTTTGCGGCGTGTGGTGTTGTGGTGAAACTTAGCCGCGGGCACCAGACTAAACAGTTCATCAGAACACTCCCCATTGTACAGACGATAGAGCACACACAGAGAACCTACGTCTCTCCGTAGTCTTAAGGGCTCTAGGTCGTCTGTAAGCTTGGAATCGTCGACAATTCGAACTGCCCTGCGCTGAATCCGGTCAAGTGGAAGGAGCTGATACTCAGGCGCCCCAGCCCAGAGATGGGAACAGTACTCCACGTGGGGTCGTACCTGCGCTTTGTAAAGCATAAGTCTTTGACCCGACGTGAAGTACTGCTTCGCCCTGTTCAGGACTCCGAGTTTTTTTGAGGCCAGTTTGGCCTTGCCTTCCAAGTGACCACGGAATTGGACGTCATTCGAAATGTCTACACCAAGGATTCCAATTCTTGCTGAGATGCTAAGGGAAGTGTTCTGGAACGTAGGAGCCTCGACAAACGGAGTTTTTTTGGCGGTGAACGCGCAAACCTGTGTCTTCCTCGGATTGAATT
The DNA here is from genome assembly GCA_947359385.1 of Chesias legatella. Classification (NCBI taxonomy): domain Eukaryota; kingdom Metazoa; phylum Arthropoda; class Insecta; order Lepidoptera; family Geometridae; genus Chesias; species Chesias legatella. The sequence goes on along the minus strand of OX375774.1, from coordinate 6,407,897 downwards.
GGACAAGATTTTGTTCACCCCAGTCCGAGACCTGCTCCAGAGATGACCCGATCTCAGAAACGAGACGGCCTAAACTATTGTCCCAGAAATTTGACAAAAATTTTGAACATAGGTGATGGTATGGACCTGAAACAAGACATAAGCTACTCTTTATTTCGGCAGCACGCGCGGTCATTATCCTAAACCTACCGACGCGGACGGACGCCAACATTGGTGTAGCGCAGTTTACGTAGGTTAGGTACACTGATTGTTTCCAATGGTTTTGGAACCCAAAACCAAGTGGTGAGTGCGCGTGAGATACCTATTAATGGATTGAAGATCAGACTGCTTGTTTGGGCGACAATGTTTATTGGATATCAGGTAGGCCACAGCTATTGTACTTACATTGCTACTTCAATGAATAACATGATTTATATTTTAGTAGCTGTTGCCGGCGACTTCGTCCGCGTGGAATTTGGTTTTATCACGCACCCCTATTTTACCCCTCGGAAAAGTAGCCTAAGTTACTCTTTGTTACAACAGCTACCTGCCAGTGAAAGTCCCGTCAAAATCGGTCCAGCCATTTCAGAGATTAGCCGGAACAAACAGACAGACAGACAAAAATTGTAAAAATGTTTTGGTATATTTACCGTATATACATCCATATGCACTTGATAAAAAGCGATTATTTTAATATTACAAACAGACACTCCAATTTTATTTATTTGTATAGATCATTATGTAATAATGCGTAACGCACAAAATTAGAAACTTAGGGGGAACAGAACAATGGATTACAATACGGAAACAATAATTATAATCATTGAGAATAATTATGTCTGCAGAAGTAATAAAACTGTAACGCAGAAATCAATGCCCAAAGTTTGTTTACATACAAATAGTTTGTCTTTTTATCATCGAAAAAAGATAATTTCATCAAAAACTTTAAAGGCGTTTCTATGAATCGGTGGTGATGGTCAGAGCAAGCGGCGCGGCGCGTCGAATCCAAAAGGCCCGCGCTGCGCCTGCCATCTGCCAGCCGAGTGATTGATGGCCGCGACGTGTATGATAGAACCGTACACTAGCAAAATATTTTGATTGGTTTTCCAAATATTCGAGGCGAGGAATCCGATTGGATAAAATGTCCTGAACAACAAGACAGTCAGACGAGTTTTCAACGTTGATTGAGTGGCACGAACGTTACATTCTAAAACAGGCTTCGAAATATTTTGATTTGGGTATCGCTCGCGTTCATCAAATGAGCACTGAAATATCAATTTTAGATACCGCTCTGCAGGTGAATGATTAAAACTTAAGACATATTAACAAAAACTACTTAATTCTAATTAATCTCAAAGGAAAATCAATGTATTTTTTTTACAGAAATTTTTTAGTGTCCAGTTACATTTTTTTCTGTTGGGGGCACAATCCGCGCACTTTATGTTTGCCTCCTATTTTTGTTTATTTTTTGGAATAATCCCGTGTTCAAAGAAATCGTCTCGTGTAGTTTCAAGAAGATAGTTGTGAGTGAATTGAGTCGTATGTGTATATAAAGGTTTATCAACAAAATAATAAAGTAATTTTTATACACTGCCTCTATATTTACAGTATTAATACTCAGACAGAACAAGTAATAGTAACTAAAACTGCTGCCTGATAAAAAACGACAAGCCAACACCTTACGGCATCAGCATGCCCAGAGTCTGCTGTAAATAAATAAATAAATAAATATTGGCGGACATTTCACACAGCGCCATCTAGCCCCAAAGTAAGCTAAGTAAATAGCCTGCACCATGTGAACCAGACAACTGATGTAAAACATAAAGTACTTTTTAATTTAATACATACATATAATACATATCAACACCCAGACACAGAACAAACATCTATGTTCGTCACACAAATGTTTGTCCTGGGTGGGAATCGAACCCACTACCTACAGCGCAGAAAACAGGGTTACTACCAACTGAGCTATGAGGCCCGTGTTGTTGTGTTGGATGGATAATCTCGTCAACTGAAATCGACCGTGATGAGACAATCGCCCGTATTCAGATCACATCCCTCGGACCGAAAAACATCAAACAGTCAAAAGCAAACACGTACCGAAATAAAGCTATCGGCCGGCATTCACGCACTGAAAGGGCGGAAACATACAACGTAATCAACGCGACTGGTTTTAATCATCGCGCGTGTTCAGAGTTCACTGGCAACCCTGTACCTATAAAAGGTAAAAGGTACGAGAGCCAGTGGCTATATTATACTGGTTGGTTTATTTTACTCAGTTTGTATTAACTCTGCCTTCTGCGCTGTAGGTCGTGAGTTCGATTCCCACCCAGGACAAACACTTGTGTGACGAACACAGGTGTTTGCTCTATGTCTGGGTGTTGATATGTTATAATGTATGTATTTACAAAAAAGTATTAGTGTTATATCAGTTGTCTGTTTCCCATGATACCAAGCTATTTACTTAGCTTACTTTGGGGCTAGATGGCGCTGTGTGGAATGTCCACTAATATTTATTTATTAATTTATTATAGCCATTTTTATATACACCTAGCTTTTATCCGCGGCTTTTTATGTGATAAAGTTAAACTTTAAACGTTAAGTTAAACGAGTAAATGGCTAACCTAACCATGTTAAGTGGCCCTGGTCTGACCACAACAAGCAATACGACTTGGGTCTTCCCCTAACCAGTACAACAAGACGTAAGTCGCAGCGTATGTACCCATGACTCTGAGACGTGAAGGTGGAATGTCATGTGCCTGAAAGTACACCTACTAAAACACCTTTTAAACACAGCAACGCGAATGAAGTTCTGCATAGCGGCAGAAATGGGTTTCGTGGCAGTACTCCCAGGATAAACATGGCATAAGTTCTATTACTACTCTTTCGCGTGGTTAGCTCCAGATACAAACGAGATTACCAACAAGTTCTAATATCTTCATCCAATGAATCCAACGAATCCTTCATCAACGAAACGCTCTACTATGTGCTTTCAACAAAATTCTCCGCTGCTGTAGCCATGCAATGCTCGAAAATATGGAGTAAGCGAATTTAAAGGATACTTTAGAAATTTCTGGGTATTCTGGAAATGTATTGGATATAGGCGATATTGTCTAAATCACCTTTATCCAATACATTTCCTAATAATGAAAAAATGAAAATGAAAATGAACTATCTGGAAGACAACTCTTCTTAGGGTTAAGCTCGCCTCTGCACGTGTAGTTTTTGTCAGCTTATTTTATTTTATTATCTTTGTACAATAAAGATAAAGAACTATCCCAGCCATTACTAAAAGGTATTAAGAGCCTGAATGTCAGTAGAAACATATGAAAATGATATTTTAAATGGCGTAAAACATTATAAGAGACTTCAGTGCTAGAAGGCGTGTAGCGTATGAATAATGTAATTCTAAAATGTCATGAAATGTGACAAATTACTCTAGTTTCATGAGTTTTGAAATCCCAAGGTGATTGCCCTTTTTTCATGGAAATTTTACATAGCAGGCTATTTTTTCTTTAAACGTTACAAATATTTCATATGATATCTACTTAAGTAATATTGAATCATATAAAAGCTAATTTGACTATTAATGTTAATGTTTGTGATGGTAAATAACTAATCGTTTCGAACTTTTGGATCCCAATGAGCCTTAAAAATCTATACATCATATCGAAAATTTTTTTTTTTTTTTTTAATGTGATACAGTTACGGAATGACCGACGGCCCACCAGGTGTTAAGATGTAACCTCTGCCCATAACAACCGATGCGACTTGGGTTATCCCCTATTAGGTACGACAAGAACCAGGTCGCATCGTATGCGCCCGTAACTCTGAGACGTGTAGGTGGAATGTCTCATGTGCCTGTAATGTTTTTGTATAAAATTAAATTTATAAAAGCAAATTAATAATATATAATTCGCAAAAAAGCTTACAGAAGTTTAAACAAAAGGCATACTATTAAAGTGAACCCCTGATTCCTAAACTGTAAGCTGTATATACCTGTGACTTTGAAATACAGCGGACCCACGACATGAACACTGAAGCAAAATCTGTGTAGATTAAACGAAAAATAAAAATAATCAATAATATCTGAAAGAAGGTAATAACTAGCAGTTTACATATTCCTCTTGTTGTTCTTTGCATATTACATAAGTGGAAAACTAGTTTTAATGCTAATATTTGATAAGTAATTTAAATAAGTAAATAATATAATTGTGTTGAGAAAGCAGCAGATGGTGGCGATGTGGAATGATAGGCTCAGTTTACAGTTAGAATGTCAATTAAGGAATCAGAATAATTAAGTTATCCGAAAACTAACCATAATGACTTTTCTGCTAACTGAGGGTAAATTCTTGTACCGAAGTGAAAGCTTGTGACCTTTTGGAAAGGTATTTTATCAATATAAAGTGTCCATAGGTTAATATATTTAAAAATAATACATATTATCTCCCACAGCAAGTAATAAATCAGAGTAATGTGCGGCAGGCGGGACGGTCGTCAGTCGTATGCAGGAAGGAAGTAGATTGCAGTGGATATTTGCCCAACTCCGATCCGGCGCCGGAAGTGTGGCTCGCTGCGGCCCCCAATCCGCCATGCATTTTGCAACTCTTAACTTGATTGGTCCAAGTGAACAGTTCTATATAACTTAAACTAACTAAACTAGTTACCGAACTTGCTAAGAAAGGTTAGCATCGGTAGCTTCGGACAGTGGTTTTCTAATCAGTATTAATGAGTACAAAAACTTTACAAAACATTTTCTTAAATCCATTCTTACAGCAAATATGGAAAAATTTACATAATTTATGTTGAGATTCGAGGAAATTATCATGAATACAGAAAATAAATTATTTTACAAAACAAAACTGAAACTATGCGTTCTTTATCAGTAATAAGTTTAATAACTACTTAAGTATAGGTAATTCATAAAGTATGATGATTGTTTGTAACTTAGGATTGCCCGAAAGCGTATTCACATGTCAATTTGCAAGTACCTGATTTGTAAATAGCCCTTAGCCATCAGAATTTAATTTCTACCCGGTCTGTTTTTGTTGTGAAAATCGCACGCCAAAGATTTCGAATTGCATTTGGTATTTAACTTAACAAATATTCTTTTCCGTATCGTCAAACAATATTTTGTCGTCCATTTTGCGTTAAAACGTCTAAAGCTGGTGGTAAATGTAAGTACCTGCCTAATCTGATAAAATAATCTTTCGATTCCCACGGAACATAACGGTAATGGTGGATGCTAATGCGTATTTAACCGGGATTTTGATAAAAAAAATCTTATTTCCTTCGGAAAAGTAAACGAATCGTGTCGACGTAGCTCTGCATTGCGTTTGTATATTCGCCTTTGTAGCTACTTAGATTGGATAAGTAGCACTTTTCCGCATATTTGCCGCGCATACATAAAAGCTAGGAATACGGATTTCCCTCCGTCATACTTCCGCGAAAGATGAAAAAGAAGCATTGGGTTTAAATTATAATTAATTCATTAATTATTAAAACGATATTTAATATTATAAATTGTTTGGCGGCAAATGCAGTACATAACAGGATTTTTATAACACTGTGGACAATTTCATATGTTTTAAGTGATATATTTCTGTATCGAAGAAAATACTATAAAAAGTGAAACAGTCAGTCAAATAAACAATAAAATAATGCATTATAATAAATATATAGGTGAACATTAAACATAATTATCTAGCCACAAAGCATAGCTTGTATTATGGGAACCAGACAATGGATAGAATAGATACATTCTTTTTTGTAAATATATACATATAGTATATATTAACATCTAGACATAGATCAAACATATATTCCTCATGAAAATGTTTGTCTTGGGTGGGAATCGAACCCACGACATGCAGCGCAGTGGACAGTATTCGTCAAAATTCAGTAAATATATAATTAGCCGTATACCCTTTCACCTAAACATAACTACCGATACCTAGATTAGTTACCCAAAAAAAAATTGGGAAAAAACAGGGCTAAGCCAAGTTTTAGATTATGTATTTCTTCCGTAGGAAATCAAAGCTTGTTTTCACTCAGTGAAGTGGTTTCTGTTATCAAGTGCAGGCAGTGCAGCTGAGCTGAAGCCAACCATAAACCGCAAACCCCATCCTGTCTACATCGAGCGGAAACCGACTAGGTACCGGTGTTAGAAAGACGAATGTCGCCGTTGAGGTAACATATATTATTTTATATTTATAACTTATATCATTAATCATCCTAGTCATGACCACCAAACGATTCCAAGTGCTTTTCTTTTTCTTTTTGTAAGTATTTATTTAAAACCAAAATATACTACAATAATGATTTTGTCTTACTTCCGTTTTTGACTGTACTCGCCTAAGTTACATTATCACGAAAGAGGGAGTGTTAGTTGGGAGGGCAAGTAAACAAACTCCCTAAAAAAATATTACGGATTATGGAGCGCTAAAATTCTTCAGTGGTTAGTACTTATATACCTAATTATTAAAAAAATAAGTGTCATAAGGTTTTATGACAAAAAATAAAGCAATCTCAATTTTAAGTTTATTTACTCGACAACAATTTACAAAGAAATACGAACTTAACATTTACAAAATTCAATTAAAAAATTCTGACCAGTATAGTACTTAAATAAGACAGTCAATTAGTAGTACATTGTATCAACAAAAATTTGCAGTACACAATTATTGTTTAATTTGAACTAACGAAATAAGAAACAAGTGCGCTAAACACTTCAAAGCTAGGTTACCTAATTTTATCTTTTAAAAACTAGATGTCGCTAGTGTGCCAAATATTGTCCGTTTCTGAATCGCGCTAACGTTACGTTTCACACCGAGACTATAACGGCTCGAGGAGCGCAAACTAATTGCGTTCGCTCGCCGGCTCGGTCAATAGGGACCCACTATATCCTCTATGGGCCGAGGCTACTAACCTAACCAACTTCTAGGGCCTCTTTTGCAGAGTGGCGGGTCGACTTTCGGGTCAGGAAAAATTGAAACTCTGCACCATAAAACATACATGTTCAAGAACTCCTACGTAAGTAAGAGTAGTCCGGTAGACCGATCTCTTGCATAGAAGCGGAAGAGATCCTTTTCTTATAAATTATTCATAAGGATTTAATAATATTAATTGATTGATTTGATTATTAGTAATATCTCTCACTTTTATTTTTTTTATTTTTTTTATTTTGAAGTCAAAAATACTTTATGCTGCTAACATGACCTATAAATTGAGTAGGTGTATATTCATTGACCAATGTGAGTACCTCCAAAAACACCTTGACCTAGTCCAGTGGAATTATCATGTGAAATGGCTGTGATTGAATATAAAAAAATACCTATGTGTCTTTTAATTTACTCTATTTTTATTAAAGCCTTTATTGTACATACACAATATATATACATCACAACAAAAAGATTTAGTTAATGTTTAGCCCAACGGGTTTCCCGATTTAGTGATAAGCGTCTCCTGTGACACATATGCCTCTTCTAGCTGTTTACATTATTTTCTATAAGCATTTCTTGACCAGATTGTCCCTGCAATGTTCCTAATATCATCTGTCCATCTTTTAACTTTACACCTGTTTTTCTTTTGCTATTAAGTGGTCGTCACTCTGTCTAGTTTACAATTTTAACTAAAAACATTGACTTGGACCGTATTATACCTAATTAGGCTTGGATAAAGCCAGATGTCACTTTTTAGAGCACAAGCAAAAGTTTTGTCAAATAAGATATTGATTTTAGTACATTCAGTTGTTTCAGACAGGGTCGTCGTAGGTAGCGAGGCTTGCGAGGGACGGGGAAGGACACCGCCGGCGCAGGGGGAGGTCAGAGGCAGTAAATGGGCAACCATGCCTCCACACGTGAATATTTGATGCCTGAATCTCGCCGCGGCTGCGAGAACAACTGTATTCAGGTTTATCTGGCGCTCTGTGGCCGAATCGATGTCATTCATTAGCGTCAGTGATTAGGGGGGGCTGGCGGGAGGCTGGGGGGGCTCGGCCCGGACTCAGCTCCCGGCCGGCGTAATCCTTTACCGTTCCTTAGTTTTCATTTCAATTAGTAGCGAGGTGTCTCGGTAGTCCGTACCTGTTTCGGTATTAAAGGAATTCTCGTTTAATTTTCTGAAAGCTACCGCCACCGTGTTAATTAGTGTTGCTATAACTACATCTGCATAGTATAATAGGTATAATAATAGGTACAAACTCTAATTAATTTTCTGTCGAACGAAAATATGTTTTATGAGATAGATAATACAATGTTAGTTATAGTTATAATAATACAATGTTAGTTATAGTTATAGAGTTATAGTGCAGCAATTCACTTCTGATAAATGAGAATAGTGTGTGCGCAATGTGCAAACTGCATGCGAAATTTCTCCGCTCCAACTTAAATATGTATGATAGTAGAAATAAAAAGAGTATGAATATTATCTTTCAATTTAGATAATGAAGTGCATAATTTCACGACCACTTGAAATGTCCTGAGTCCTGAATCTATAATTTTCATGAGAAACGACTCGGCAATAAATAAAATCCAATGCTGCAACTTTTTGCGGAGCTCGTTGCAGATAACTTAAAGCATTCTGTAGGTATTCTCGGATTCTGGTTGTGATTCATGTTTATGGTTTCTACGTGCTGGTGCTGCGAACTAATGCTCATAGTTTGCTCATAGACAAACTTTACGTAAATAGTTTTACTGGCTCTGGCAAGGCACGTTATCTCTATCAAAAACACGGTGCTTTATCCTTTTATGAATGTCTCTTACTATCGATATGAACGAGCGTGACGTGACTCACCATACGTTTGAAATATGAGTGAAACGCTTAAGGATTTTTATTTTATTCTGAGTATGCCTCTGCACTGCAAGTTTTATTTGCAACAGATCCAGATGAAAACAAAGGCTTCGCTACTTCCAAAGAAAATGAGTTAACACTTGCACTAAGTTAACACTAGGTGGTGCGAAAGGAGTCAAAGTAGCAGTAGAACTTGTGCTAAGTTCGCCCGGAGAAGTACTGTTACCACACCTGGTAATCTGCCGCCAAGCAGTGATGTAGTCGTGTTGCTGTGTTCCCGGAAGGGAGTGGGTGCCGGTGAAATTGCAGGCGCATGAGACGTAACATCCCCGTCTCGGGGTGACGGATGCAAGGCTATGTGTCTTGAGTGGGGAGGACTTGAGAGTCGTATTGCTGTTGTCTATGGGCGGCGGTTACACTTAAATCAGGTGGGCCGTCAGCTCGTTCCGTCACTTATATTATATAAAAAAAACCCCAAACGATTATCTGTTTTCTTTGCAAGTAGTTATGTTCACAGTAGTTCTTTCACAGTAGTCCTGAAATATAATTACAGAATCCATAGAAAAATATACATAAAAACTAAAATACATAAAAATTTGCTAGATGACCCATGAGTTTGAAACATTGTCTGCGTATAGGTAATTTGTAAATGTATACGAAAAAGAAATAAAAAGCACAGCGCATTTTGTTGCCTGCTTACTTGATAAACAAGAACGAATTTTCGCTGGGTTTAGCTATCTTTTAAATAATTGATTTATAACGAGGTTCCGTAACGGTCAGTTGCGTGTAAGTTTTAGTATCTATATGGAGAGCAAAATTCGACTGTTTGACATTATGTCTTGTTGAATCTGCACGGTCAAGCCAATGGAAAAAAAATGTATGACAACTTTGAAACGGAATCCTAAAAGAAACTGTTTTAACCGACAGGCTCATAACGCCAGCAGCGCCGACTTTCGTGGGAAACCATTAATTAACAACTCTGTGCCGTTAATGAATTTCAATGCCTTTGTACAGCTTACATAAGCGGATATATAACTATTATCTATTATTTAGAAAACCGTCACAGTAAGTTAATTCAAGATGAGTAAAAGAAAGTAGGAATTGTCAGAAAACATTTTCTGCCTTTTCTGTGAGTTATAGTATAGTAGTTATAATAAGTTATATATGATAATAATAAATTGTAAATTTTGGTGGACATTTCACACAGCGCCATCTAGCCCCAAAGTAAGCTAAGTAAATAGCTTCATGGGAACCAATACAACACGAATATTTATTTTTTATTAGCGGTTCATGTTCTGAATGGTAGGGTATAACCCTACCATTCAGAACATGATATATACACCCACAGCTATTTTATTCCTTGCTGTCGCGGCAACAGTGGTACTTCCGCGATAAAATTGCATTGACAACAATTTAACATTATGAACGCACGCACGAGCGCAGTAGATGACACGAAACAATTGTTAGCTCGATCTCGCTGGAACGGATTACGATCACAAATTTAAGAGCAGTACAACTCTCGCCAAGTACCTCCGGGGAAGTACTGCCACCATGCCCATTTCTGCCACCGAACAGTGACGCATTCGCGTTACTGTGTTCCGGTTTGAAAGGTGTGGTTGCCGGTGAAATTACATGCACATGAGCATTCCACCTACACGTCTCAGAGTTACGGGCGCATACGATGTGACTTGAGTCTTGTCGTACCTAGTAGGGGAGGACCGCAGTCGCATCAGTTGTTATGGGCAGAAGTTACCACTTAACACCAGGTGGGCCGTCAGCTCGTTTCGTAACTGTATTACATAAAAAAAAATGCTCTGCACTATTTCCACAGCATCGAAATGGAATGCACCACAAAAAGAATGCACACTCTGCATTCTCGTAGATGATCTATGGATCGAGTCCCGGGATATTGCAATTAGTTCTGCGACTCGCCCGCAATCGCTTCGCAAAGCTTCATCCGGAAACTGGAAAAGCTTTTTGCGATTATGCAATTTACATTCGATCTGAATATTATTGATATGTGCAAAGAAAAACTTCATCTACACGGGTATTATACAGAGATTTTTGTACGGCTGGGGGGACCAAGAGGAAAAGGGCCTGCGCGAACTTCCTACATTGCATGTAGGAGATTATGAAACTACCCATGCTGAAAACTCTTACACTGCTAGAAAGCTATATAAACTTTGAGTGCTATAGAATTCTTATTCTGATAAAGGAGAGTTACAGCCGTATACTTAATGCTTCCCGTGCGAAGCCGGGACGGCCGCTAGTATCAATATAACAAGATGTCATACTTAAACTGTCATATTACCTAAGCTATTTCTACATACATATACATTTCTACAAAAACCGTAATGACGCCGACTCTACTAAGGAACTGCACTGATTGCACTCAATTGTTTTTTTGATAAATCCTTCTGTGTTCAGTTTCAAACTAAATTCATATAGTAGGTACCTAACTAACAAATTATTCCAATTATTCGTTTCAAAAACATGGCTTGAAAACTCGAGTTGCCTTCGAAGTATTTCATTAGATATCTAAGTACTGATTTGTTGGATTATTTCTCCGTCCCAGCCGGCTGAAATCGAAGTATCGTTTTCTCGTCGGATATCCAATTATCTCTATCGGTAAGTAATAACGCGGCTAGGGAACTCCTCAGCTCTTCCTGTGTTCGATTTCGATGAAAGTTGTGAATACCGATTAACCTGAAATAGATTGCTCCCCGCGATAAGTACACTCATTGTTCCCAGCATCTTGTTTGTTGGAAAGTTAGCAAGAACGTGTTTCTTATTTATATAATATGCCGCCCAAATAAAAGCGAATTAGTAAACAAAACATTTCGACTTTTTTGTGAGGTATTGCTAGAAATATAATAGGTATAATTTGTTGTAACTGAAGTGAAGAAATACGGCCCTTGATTGGTTCATATTATCAATGGCGCATTTTAGTCTCCATAGAGTTAAATATAAATAGTTTCCAATTTAACGAACCCTTTAAGGATATTGATCGGTCCGTATTCCCCTGTTTTTGTTAGTTCACAAATTGATGGCTGGCCATTGTATAATTATAAAATGTTTTCTCCGTTCACAAACTTCCGCCATTTTATGTTCTTCCTATAATCCAATATGTGTGTGTGTGTGAGTTGTATGTATGATGTGTAATTTAAATGACTGTAAAAGTTTTTGTTTTGAACAGATATGAAAGAAAATATACTAATAAATTTCAAATACTAGATTGGTGTTAACAGCATTTTTGACATAAAATATTTTGTTTACCTACCGCAATAATAAATATCGCTGGTAATAAACATTGAATGCGCTGGCAAAATGCGCCATTGTTTTCACTGAATTTATAAATTTGCATAATGAGTAGAAGACCCAAAGACCTATGCTTTATGCTTCTTCACGGCACATAGAATAATTTTTTAAGAAACCTACATTAATTACCATTTACCAAAAAAAAAAAAAAAATAATGTATTAAGCTTAAAGTTATTAATAACATCTGCAGTAGCCATTATATTCGCGAGAAAACTTTGATGAAGGCGTCTTCCTACGACAGTAGCACACAATATCTGTCTACCCCTCCGGGGATAAAAAAGTGAATCTATGTATGTATGTATTAACGACTAGAATTTCCAGCGCCTAGTCTGAACCAATTTTGTAGGTAACAAACATAGCTACGACGCAAATAAAATACATGTTACTACGAGTGAGTGTAGTGGAGTACAGGTAGTGCTCGCCGCGGAGCTTACCGCCTGAATACGGAACGGGAGTCCTACCTACACCGGAATAAGTTACGGATGCAAATGAAATCACAAACTTGAGCCGTTTCGAGCCACATTGGCCACATTCGTGCGGGAAGCTTCGCGCTGCGTAACTACATTACAGAGGGAGCATACGCTAATCAAAGTACTAGTTATACTTTACCTTTACGTTTCAATGTTCACAAATCTATCTATTCGAGTCACTGGCTCTCTCGAACCGGTGTGGTGAAAGGATATTAAGTGCGCCTCAAAGAGGTTCCTTTCGTGCACTCGACGCATGTCTTCGAATTTTTTGTTCTAGGACATGTTGGTTTCCTCACGATGTTTTCCTTCACCGTTTGAGAACGTAGTATTGCGCACATACGTTTTTCAATTGAAAAACTCATAGGTGCTCTTCGGGATTTCAACCGGCGACCTCCGGATTGAAACTCGGGGTCAGTACCACTAGATCACCACGCTCTCAGGCTCTCTTTCACAAATGTAGAGTCCTTTGCCGTTTAATTTCCGTCCCGGCTGAGCTTCAAGTGTGGTTTGTAAGTAATTTTAATCGACACCACTTGTGTCTAGACGATTTAAAACGTAATCAGCTGAAAAATGTTGTCGTTTTTCGAATTTCGAATTACTTTCTGGTGTACAGAATATTTAAAATTATTGAGGACTGGCTGTTGCCCACGACTTCATCCCCGTGGACACAAAATCAAACTAATGGCAAATTTATTAATTTATAAATATGAATCCGTTAATTCCCCTTCGGCGTAACTATTTTCTATGGTCTAGCAAATATATTCCTACGGCATGATAACATATTTCGTACGTACTTTAGTTAGCAATCGTCAATTCTGCCGTCCTACTAGAAAGCCGTTAACGCTCAAAAGGTAAATGTTGACTTTTTAATAGGAAGCCATACAGTTCAAAATAATCTATTTATCTGTCTAAGAAACGTTTGTAAATTATAATTAGTTCCGGAGATATTGTAGGCCGTTAAGTGACGGATTTAAAAGGAATTGAAAAGAGTTCTCTGTACATATCTCAAAAACAACAATTTAACGGCTTTTTAGTTAAAGGACGGCCGAATTCTAGATGGAACATGGGCTAGTGTTTAATTCCTTTAAAATCATTATATTACTGTTCGAAGCCTATTAATAGTTTTCACAATAAAGATGAAGCAATTTACGCCTTCTATAAAAATAACACGTGTTGAATACCTTGACCTGAAATTGAATCTTCCATAAATAGGTAACTACTTATATAATTATGTAAAATATCCGCCAACGCCTCAAAGATGAATGAACGAAAGATCTTGGTAACAAAAAACATAAAATAGTAATGTCCGTAGTAGGGATACAGCTGTCACTTTTGTTTTGAGTCTCGTAGACAAAGGATACGAATCCTTTTGCGTGCTCTTTTCAGCTACAACCAACATGGCTACATTGATTTTAGCAGCAGTAGAACTCACGCCAAGTTCGTCCGTGGAAGTACTGCCACCATGCCCATTTCTGCCACCAAGCAGTATCGCATTTACGTTAATGTGTTCCGGTTGTTTCCGGTTGCCGGTGAAATTACAGGCACATGAGACATTCCACCTACACGTCTCATAGTTACGGGTGCATACGATGCGATTTGGGTCTTGTCGTACCTACTAGTGGAGGACCCAAGTCGCATCGGTTGTTATGGACAGAGGTTACCACTTAACACCAGGTGGGCCTTCGGCTCGTTCCGTAACTGTAACACATAAAAACAAAAAATATTGAGCATAGTATCAAAGTATGTATTTTGAACGAGTCTTTCTTCTTTGAACTTTTTTGTTGTTTTAGCTTCTCCTGAAACCCCAAGATGAAGCTTTTAATAAAGATTAAATAATAACTATATGCCTTAGTGAAATAAAACATGGTTAAGCTAATAGTAAATCAACGCTCTCTCAGTTTCTAATGCACGCAACACAAGCAGTCCAAAGCGCCCACGCACTCGTCCATGCATGACGCACTTAGTACATAAATAAAGGTTCCCACACAGTTTTCATTGTCTCAAGCCCGTCATGATACTCCATTCTGTGTGAACCATTAATGGTGATTAGAAGTGGGTTGTGTCTTGGTATGTCCATGGATCATTTCCTCCGTATTGCTTTTGGTTTTTACCGCTTTACATCAGGTCTCTTTTTCTAGTTCTAATAAGATTTGACCATACATAATACCTCCATCGATATTATATATCTTCTACTATAAAAAAAATCCCCACAAAGCAAATATCTTTATTTATTGTTAACAAAAATTACTTTTGAGATGATATGATAAGATGATATAATGATATTCAAGTTTAATAGCAGGAGAATTTATGCCGAGTTCGTCCGGGGAAGTACTGCTCCTATCCCCATTTCTCCCGCCAAGCTTTTTTTTTTCGCGAGCAATTCTGAGTACTAAGATCTATGTTACATTTATGACTACATAAAATACTGAAATAAGATATTACAAGATGTTTTATGTATCTGTGTTACTATGAGTTCTATTTCAACAAATACATTTCTTCTGCATGTAGGTGAATTAATTTAGTAAAACATCCAATTATCTGTTCGTTAAATGGCTTTGGTAATTATGTAGCATAGAATAAATAGTCGTTCGGCCCGACAGTTGTTCGAGCTTTTAAAATAATGAATTGAAAAATATGTTGCGCGATAGACATGGATTCTTTTGTGAAAACCATCAACGCGAAAGATACATATGATGTAAGTGTTACTGGCTCAGCATGCATTCGTGCCTGACCCACATTAGGCACGAAGCTTCTAAGCTAACATCTCAACGTAAACTATACTGGAATGTACAACACACGTCCATTATTTACTCTTATTTTAGTAACATGTTTAAGGAGGTACCAAAATTTACTTAGAAAGGTGTAATTTCCACGAACCTAAGGGAAGAAATTGAATGGAAGAATCAAGTTCTGGGCCCATGCCACTTGCACTTGTCATCTAGCAAATATGGGCATTTTTAGTTCCAAATATGAAATTGACAGTGACATGTATGGGGTTCAAAAACAGCCAAATAGCAAAAACCGTAATAGCCAGCTGGGTACACGACTGCTGGGTCGGATCGGAGGCGGTGGTATAGACGTACCTACTCGCGGACCGGTCCGCGGTCACTGACCCCGCTCGCTCTCCGCTACTCCGCTATGTGTGCAACTAGGTTTTTTCAGATGATAGCCTTATTTGTCAACACGTTTACGTCTATTGAAATAGCTGGCATGTGCCCGCGCGCGTCAATATCTTTTGTTACGTGAATGGTTAAAGGAACGAATTCTATGTACAGCTTTGCATCGTTTGAAGTATTGGTTAATTGTTGTTATATTTTATAAAATTTTAATAATAATTTGTTACGAAATAGATACTCATCTAGATAAAATACAGCGTCCAGCAGCTACGTTATGTTTCCTAGAAGTTGTATCACTGAATTCAACCAGGGCATACCTGAAACAAACAAAAACGACTATAAAATAAAATGCTTTGATATAATCGTTTTCAGCCTGTACTCATTATTAATAAGTAGCGGTGAACTGGGCTAACACGGGCGGCTCCCAACTTCCTGATAATTCCCCCTAAATACGTGGCAGCGCGGTGCTCTTTCATTATGTCAGCCTCAGTAACACTGAGTATTAGATTAATGTTTGCCATAGCTGCGAAGTTGGGCAAGTTCACGCCACGTTCTTTATTAAACCTGTATATTATTATTCGACTGGCTCTATCCAGCCACCCGAATAATAATAAGTTCGATGATAACGCGGCCGAGATGCGGACACGGACTTCTTGGTTTCATTTTGTTGGTAAGACTTATCATGGATTGATTTAAGAACTGGCTACCTGCCCCGACTTCGCACGGGTACTTTGAGTACCCACTTCATCAACAAGCATCATCTTTGTTCAGTCTTCAAGATTCAGTTTACAGGAAAAATATTTTTAAATACATTAAACGTGTTGTATGTTTCTTACGAATGTTTTACAATAAATTTATATTCTGTTCTATTCTATAAACCAGTTTATACAAATATATATAATATATATATATATATATATATATATATATATATATATATGTATATATAAATACTGGTGGACATTTCACACAGCGCTATCTAGCTCTAAAGTAAGCTAAGCATAGCATGTATCATGGAAATAAGACAACTGATACAATACTTATATACTTTTTGTAGTAAATACATACATATAATACATAATACCCAGAAACAGAACGAACATCTATTTTAGTCACAGAAATGTAACAGTTGTAGGTCGTGGGTTCGATTCCAACCCAAAACAACAGCGCAGAAGGCAGGTGTACTACCAACTGAGCTTTCAGGCCAGTCAAATCTATTATATTATATCTATTATATTCCACGATTTCGAAAGCATAAAGTAGCCAGTGAGTCTGAAAAACTCTTCGTGGAAAAGCCAAGTTCAATGAGTGCCCTTTAATAACAGATAACTGAAGTGATGCGACAAACTGTTTTATAAATGCGCCTTTTGCTTTGAATGGCAAAACTTTCAATTGAAAGTAACTAGTTCACTTTCGCGGATTCACGCAGAGACGCCATCTGTATGAATTTATGTAAGTGACAACTTTAAATGTGGTATAAGCCTATATTATATCAATATCATTATTCATACTACCCCGCTTTGTTGTTTTGATTATTTAACCCGGAAACGGACATCAAAGTAAGTAACATTTTACACTGACGAAGCTACATTAGTCCTTATAATAATAATAAATACTGGTGGACATTTCACGCAGCGCCATCTAGTCCCAAAGTAAGCTAAGCATAGCTTGTATCATGGGAATCAGACAACTGATATAATACTTATATACTTTTTTTTTTGTAAATACATACATATAATACATATTAACATCCAGACAGAACAAACATCCATGTTCATCACACAAATGTTTGTCCTGGGTGGGAATCGAACCCACGACCGATAGCAGGCAAGGTCCAACTGAGCTGGCAGGCCAGTCAAACTAGAAATAGACAATGGACTAATTTGAGTTATGTGTGTAGCAACCATACTTTTCTGTACGGTCCTAAAGACAAAATTATTTAAACAAAATTAACTTAGGTACTTCGACAATTGATTTATCGTCGACTTAAATTAAAATAATTTTGTGGGTCAATCTTTCTACAAACAAGGCTAGACAAGGCAGATCGCATAAACTACACAAGTGTTTTCGAAAGCGAATTCTTTAGAAGCCCTTAATTTAAATATTTATGGATGGATGGATGAGTAGGTACCTTTTCTATACATACTGTCTATGAAAGAGTACATTTGAAGTCTTTGGCCGCCTTAAACTTCTTAATTTCCAATTCGATATATATTTTGTGGCTCGTCTCCGAAGCCTTAAAATGTAAGCTATGACAGAAGTATAAAAATATACTTAAGTAATCAATAAGAGCTGGGGATCCATTTTATAATATTTGTTTAATTTAATTTCCTTACATTTTAAAGTTATATAAGGATAATATGTAAGTATTTGAAATTGATATTGACAAAAACGAAATTAAATACATGTTATGTAACCAGCCCATATCCACCGAACACATAATATTTAATTAATTCATTCCAATTCCAATGATTAATGTATAGATTTCTTATTAATAAATGTTATATATTACCGATTCAGCCTGTCATGCTAATGAAGACTTGTTAGAAGTTAGTCTACTATACACAAATCAAAGGCGTATAGTTAGCTTCATTTTACGTCTTTCATACCTACTATGGAAAACGATACGATTACGATAGTTTTTGTCTTAATAATAACAATATTGGTAAACATTTAGCCCCAAAGTAAGCTAAGCATAGCTTGTATCATGGGAACCAGACAACTGATATAATACTTATATTTATTTTGGTAAATACATATAATACACATATTAACACCCAGACACAGATCAAAAATCTATGTTCGCCACACAAATGTTTGTCCTGGGTGAGAATCGGACCCAGCGCAAACGGCAGGGGTTATCACCTGAACTATGAGGCCGGCAAATGATATGAAAATTCGAAGATTTGAATGTCCAGTTGATAAATTGGCACAAAAGCAAAATAAAGTCGCATTATTAAGATCCACTTACAAAAGCGAGGCATTCATATTATACGAGTAGTTAGTTCATTGGAAGCGCGCCGCGCCGCGCCGATGCGGAGCCATATTTTAACTGGCACCTGGTTTATCTCGTGTTTTTACTGAGAGCGCCAAGTGCACTATACTATACCTACTCCAGTGTCCCTGTGTCGACTGCAATGAGAGCAATCGTTCCAACCTTGTTTGCGGTTACACTGTATGTTCAGTTTTTCTCTGTTATTTTGCTTTTAACCATTTTTAACAGTTATCAGTTTAAACTTATCTAGTTACCTACTAGATTTTGTGTTTCAATCAACAACATTTGAAAGAAAAATATTTATTTTGTGTTACATTTGAAATAAAATTAGGCACATATAAAAGAAAATAAGGCTTGTAACAGCAAAAAAGGCTACCACTCAGTATGTGCTGTATCTGTAATTTGTTAATACTACGAGTGAAAGGTTCTTGTTCTGCTAATTATTCTAGGCTTATAATTCTTCCCTCTTTTTTTCTGCGTAGGAAATTAGATGAAAATGGATAGTTCATAATCTATACAATTAAAATTAAAATTTTAAATATTACACATTTCTCAATCATAAAAAAACAACATAAAAGTTGTTATTAAATTTTAAAACAAACCATATCGATGTTATATGTTTGGGTTTATGCCTCAAAAAATATAAGATAAATAGAAGAACTTATCTCGAGTGTATGTAAGTAAACACGTAGCGGTTATTATTTATCTACCACACAAATTATCATTACATACTTAATTTAATTACATATAAGTATTACAGATAACTTATCAAAAGTTTACTTATTCGAATAATATTCGTTTCCAAGTGAATATGCGGCAAAATCTAAGTATATACCTTATTTCCATTGAGCGAAATGAGGGCATATCAACGACAAAACAGTTACTATGGCGTACTTACCAAATATTAAATGTTACTTTCTCCAATAACCTTATTTTGCTTTCCATATGCATTAAAAAAGTTAATACATTCGCTAACGAAATTCATGCGAATTTCAGTCAAATGTATTTGACAAAATTTCGCATTTCATTTACGATGATCCCCGAATGGATGAAAGCCGTATTGAATCTACATAGCCAATGCTTTCCTCCATTTCTATTATAGGTCGCTTTGTGTGCGTTCGGTTGACGAAGCCCCGGAAGTCCACATCCACATCTGCTTAAGTACGTACCGCGCACAGGATGGAGATCAAACGGCAATGTCTGACGGAAAGACGACACCAAATTGCCGGCATAACGTCAACGATAAAGCACTCAGTCGGGGAACCAATCTCTTTTACGGTTTAATCAGAGCTCTCCCTACCTGGTTAATGTTGCACGCGTGGCATAGCTAAGGCACTCGCGCGACGTCAATTTCATATGTGCTCGGCTGACTTGACGACATCAATTTTGTGTAAAGACGGCAAGGAAGCATTTCAACTCGGAGAGTAATTAAATTCTTGCAGAAATCCCAAAAGATTCAGATTTTCTAATCTGATGTTCAATTTGATCATATTACTTTTTCTGTTTATAATTAACTAATTGTTAATTTGTTGCAAATAAGGCTCTATTTGTTGTTTACGCAGGCGAGTGCCCGTGTTTACATGATCAAAGTATTTTGATGAGTACCTACTTGGACACTATTTTGATTGTGGCAACAGTGATCACTTCATTCAATATAAAATGTCACTGTTATGAAATTAAAATGACTGTTATGGCACCGTTCACGGACAGGGACAGGGAGGGTCCACACTATACGCAATATGACTGAAAATTAAATATTTGTATAAAAATATGCGATCTCCAAAAAAGCAATGTATTCGAAGTCAGTTTTAGGAGATAATATAATTCTATGAAAAAAATACTGGTGGTAAAACTACTAATCTAAAGTTCGAATAAGGAAGAAATAGTTGCTGCGTGCTGCATTATTTTAGTGTTCCGTACTCAAAGGACGTGATATTATTAAGCCTGTCGGACGGAGGCGGTCTGTCCGTCCCACGTTAGTCGGACTGTATCTTTTGGAACCGTAATAGGTAGCCGGATGAAAATTTTCACCGAATATGCGTAAATAAGGCAGTATTTCTCGAACCAATGTGACAAAAGGATTGGACTACCTACACCTCGAGAGACTCTTTTCGTACATTTGATTTGCACATGCTCACTAAAAATTTGGTATGTTTTATATAGCAGACTCTTAAGTATAACAACAAATAATTAAATCGGCTACGTGTGAGTTAGATTCGCGCTTAAGATCCGAGAACTAACGGAAAATCTTTACATTTTGGTTGGAACCGTCAGTAAACGAACGCAGTTTGCCGGACCTTGGCCATGAAATAAAGAACTCGAAATTATCTAATTCAGTAAATGCGTTAATATATAAACGGTACTTTTCTATAAAACTTCTTCATATTACGAACACGAGGATATTGACTTCGTAAAACAGGTCTAGGGCTACAGTTATTTTACAAAACCTCCGAAAAACATTAAAACACTGTTTGTGGGTCACTGACTCTGCTACTCTCGACTCTAAGACACATTTATTCATTTTATCTCATTTTAATATTGAACTTCTTAGACATACATATTGATGAAACATTAGCATACTAGCTTACTCGTATACGACTCTTAACTGTTCAGACTTATGACGCCTGCTCTTTATTAATGCATGATGCAGGTCAGTCACAAATACGTACATTTAAGCATCCCCTAAAAATTTTGCTACAGAATCATTAGTACGATAACGCACTTAAAAAATAAAATAATCTATACAAATAAAAAAATTAGAGTGTCTGTTTGTAATATTGTATTAAAATAACCGCTTTTTACTAAGTGCATATGGATGTATTCTCGGTACATACACCAAAACAAAAAAAAATACAATTTTTGTCTGTCTGTGTTTGTTCCGGCTAATCTCTGAAATGGCTGGACCGATTTTGACGGGACTTTCACTGGCAGGTAGCTGATGTAACAAGGAGTAACTTAGGCTACTTTTCCGAGAGGTAAAATAGGGGTGCGTGATAAAAGCGAATTCCACGCGGACGAAGTCGCGGGCAACAGTCAGTAGGTAGGTGATGACACTGTTAAAATTTGCAGAAATTACTCATTGCATCAGCTTGAAAAAGCACAAAGAGTTTTCAGCGACCAAATCGTTGCATCATCAATGCCTAAAACCGACCCATTGTCAAGCGTTTTACGTAAGTACAGAATCTGTGAAAACATTGGTATAAAATTTAGAAAAATTTCAAATTGCAAAGTATATATTTTTTAATAAAATAATAATTCCGCTATACAATACCCCCTCACTTACCTATATAAAATACTCAGAGCTGCTTTATTTTACCCGTTATATAAATAAAAGTTATTTTTGTGAGAAGTATTTCCAACTTTAATAATGCTTATCTATTTTGTTTCCCCTTTGACCCCTATGGTATATATATATATATATACGACAATGTGAATAAAACACGTTGTAATAATATGAAACGTTATCTGACATTTAATACATATTTCGCCAGCAATTGAGAAAGGCTTTTGTAATATCACACAGATTATAATGCAAGAACAAAACCACAAACGTAAGCGTTTTGAGTTACTACACAGTTATCTACATTACCCGTATTACAAAGCAGTTGTGCCTGTGTACACCGCGGTAAACAGATTACATCATTACAAATACATCCCTGCATATTAAACTAAAAAGAATTACACGTTTAAAAAAAATAGAAAGGCTATATTATAGTTTCTCTTTTGGTGACGTGAGTGAGTTAAAAATACACTTTATTGACGTTTAATTGATAAGCATAATATAGTTTTTGTATTGACATACAATACATACTAACACCCAGCCACAGAACAAACATCAAATGTTTGTCACACAAAATGTTTGTCTTTGGTGGAAATCGAACCCACGACCCGCCCCGAAGGCAGAGTTTACTACCTTGGTGAGGGCCAGTCAGTCCACTTTGCACATAACACAGCAATTACACTAGCATCATAATTAAAACTAATTTAGGTTTGGATTATTATGAGGATACTGGATCCAGCTTCTCACGTTGATACGTGTAACAGCTATGAGAAATTAGTAAAAAAAATAACAAGTTACAACATCAGTAACTGCTCACTGGTGTAATGACAGGCCCAAGGTGGCCGGCGGCATAGCGCTGGCGTAACCCCATCGCATACAATAAATAGGTACGCCTATAAATCACTAAATAGTATAAAACAAAGTCCCTTCCCGCTGTCTGTCTGTCCCTATGTATGCTTAGATCTTTAAAAGTCCGAAACGGATTTTGATGCGGTTTTTTTTTATTGATAGAGTGATTCAAGTGGAAGGTTTATATGTATAATACATGCATAATATAATACAGAAACACTGATGATTTTAGAGGTTTCTTATGTGATGTCGTATATAAACACATTTTTTCCCGCTTACATTTCAAACGCTGGCTGAACCCTACGAGATAGATCAAAATAATGTACTACAGTATTGTACACCTTAAAAAGGTCTACAAAAAAGCGATGGTATATGTCTATCTCTTAGGGATAACCCACAATAACCATATTATTTTATTTTATTTTTTAATAACAAATATATTAAAAAAAAAAACATTATAGCACTTAAATAGGTAATACAGTATTTGAACACAACTGAAACAGTGAATATTTTTTTTTCCTTTATTTATTACGAGAAATAATGGCTTATTTACGAAGCGATTTTAAGCAATACAGCATCAGCATTGCACCCGTACGAAGCCGGGGCGGGTCGCTAGTATACATTAAACCAAGCGGCATAATGTTTCCAACCTCGTACCATTTCCCTTAATGATTTCTTCACCAATTAAATGCAAATCAAGGGTTTTACTGAATGTGTTCCTATGCTGATTAGCCTCTTTGTCGATGTTATGCCATTTGAACTCTTTTGTGTTAGTATGGACGGATTTATATGCATAGTGGAGTGGGTGTTGCCACAGCGCAGCGCCTACATTTTTGTTCCCTGGTATATTTCACCTTCAATTGTACCGTGAGAACATGCCAAAATAAGGAAAAATGTTATAAGAAAATCGATCCGTATTCTTCCCATTCTTACTATATATCTTATATGCATTAATAATAAAAAAAAATGTTTCAAACTCAACAGCATAAACTCCCAAACAATATTTGTCGTGTTTCGTAGTTCTCAGCTTAACATAATGCTAAGTACTTGATAATGTTGGACGATGATCGATTTGTTTTGTTAAACTTCTTGATAGATGAACTTAATATGCGGAATTCAAACAAAACATAAATTCTCTTTTATAATGAAGAGTTAGGTTACTTGCATTGCTGTAATCTGGTTAGGACACTGGATGTATGATGGACTGGATAGGACATCATCACCAAGCTGGGGTTGGAAACTAGATATAAGAAATATAATGAGTACCCATCGGTAATGTAATATTAAACCTGAGCGTAAATTTGAATTAACCAAATTATAAAATTTGGAAAATATAAAATCGTAATTATTTATATATATAATACACATATTATTTTAATGATCATCATTAAATATACAGTGGTTAACCTACTACTTTATATTTAATGATTTTCTCGAAGTATACTAATTAAAAAGGTAAATTTATATTTCTTTGTTATATAATTAAATTCAGGGATTACTTTGTGTTAAAATCTTGAATACAGCCCATAATTCAATCAGGGCAAAACCCTCATATTCAAGTTTTAATAAAGAGCAACGAAACATAGGGCAACCCATATTTTTCAATGATTAACCTTCTTTGAAGGCATTTTTTCGTTAGCTATTAACCTATTTGCGTGACCTGGGTGCCGCGCCGCCCAGCAGGTCCTACCTATCTTGAATACAAAGTAGAAATCACTATTTTGCATTAATATTGTACTTACAAATTACTTTTATGACCTTCAATATGTTTAGGTGGACAAGTAGCAAGTACCTTGTCACAAGATAGACGGGAGTTTACAACTCGTGAGTTAAATAGCTAAAAATAGCATTTTAATGTAAAATAATAATAAATTTATTAAAATCCCTCTTAACATCCACTGATCTGAAATAATACCTCGTTGCTCAAACTGCGGATGTTACCTATGCGTCCGTAGATAGAAAAAAGTACTGCATTTGAGTTGAGACATATAATTGTAGGCTTTTACAACTAGAACAAATTTAATATTTCATGCGTTGTGATTGTAAGATATTAAAAACCATAAAAAGTGCAATTTTAAAGAAAGAAAAATAATTAATTTCGACATGAAGTACAATGTTGCGTAGCCGAGTTGATTTATATGTAACGTTACCTTCGAAGTGCCTCTCGCTCTCAGGTTCGATCGCCCATCGTGAGCAGAAAGTCTTGTGTTCGTCCATGCCACCAGCGACACGGGAAATTTTAGTGCTGTATTTTATTTATTTGTTATTCAATCAGGCAACACAGTGGGAATAACATACATACAGGGCCCACAGAAATATAACCTTAAAACTAAAATTCATGCAATTAACGCGTAAATTTCGCGTTTTGGCTTTGGCGTAGTGCGCGACGTCACTGGTAAGGCGGGGTAAGCGTGAGTCTATTTTAATAAATTAACAAGGGCATAAAGTGTTTTTAGCCGGCATATAACGCACAGCTCAGTTGGTAGTAACCCTGCCCTCTGCGCTGTAGGTCGTGGGTTCGATTCCCAGCCAGAACAAATATTTGTATGACGAATATAGATGTTTGTTCTGTGTCTGGGGGTCAATATGTATTATATTTACAAAAAGTATATAATTATTATATCAGTTGTCTGGTTCCCATGATACAAGCTATGCTTAGCTTACTTTGGGGCCAGATGACGCTGTGTGAAATATCCACCAATATTTATTTATTTATATAAATAAAAATGTATCACCGAAACGTTAGTACGCGCATACCTTCCAAACGACTGCACCAAATTGGATAAATCTTTCTTTTATGTGTTCGTTATAGTCAGGATGTATGTATGAAAAAAAAAAGAATACCAAATATTTAAAATTAAAATCTTATACTTTAGACAGTACTGACGGCAAAAAAAAATGGCGGTACGAAGTTCGCCGGGACAGCTAGTTTATTATATTTTGTAGGGCTATTATACGTTTTAATGTAAAAATGGAAAGCCTTCATCTAGTCCTGTATTCATAGTCAGGCTAATCACAACAAACATTCTCACGTTTTACCGTCGGTATATCACTACAGGGCAAATTCACTTCATTACCGTGTATGTAAAGCACGTCAAAGTTTCCCCATAGATTCGGCGGGAGTATGGAGGCCCGGCCACGTCGCAGCTATCGGGACATTCCTTATTGTCATTACACAAGTTTGCTATCGCCACACATCGGCAATTGGTACTGGCATCAGCACAGTGGGCGCCCGAACTAACTTGTTTGTTTTTCCCAATTGCTGGAATTTATTGGCTGATGTGGTTTGGCAATTACTTAAGTAACTATGTAGTATATTTCCACAGTACATTATAACAGTGTCTTAAGGTGGGGCGCAATAATTTATAGCATTATATGTCCCAACCTAAATAATGTCTAACTGCTCAATGTTGTATGTTAGATTGCGTTACGATCAATACGCCTAGGTAGCAAAACGTCTACGTGAAACGTCTAATTATCAGTCAATTATCAGTACGCACTATAACTGACTTTACTTATTATTTTCAACACTAACTTTCGCCCTCGCTTTCACTCACGAGGTACCAACATTTAAAGTATCCTTTAATGTGCTATTCCAGATTTATTTTTTATTATATTTTTATTTTACCATTTATTCTAAGTTTCATCCAAATGTTCAGCGTATAAAAAAACAGGAACACAAATAGAAACAGAAAGGAAAAAAATGGTAGATATCAATCAACATGACAATGATAGTTAAAGTAAAAAGATAGTTTTTATATTTCGTAATAAAAACTATATGTTTTGTTATTTAGCCTCTCTCGATATCAATAATATTTATCTGTATGAAGTGCCTTTACTTACATAATAAGTTTTATACATTCAGAAAGAAAGAAAGAAAAATCATTTATTCACATTCAAAGAATAGTCCCTCTTAACGATGTCTGTTACCATAACTATTGATGGCACACCGTTTACGCGAATCAGGACGACATGCTCATTGGACTTACTGCTAACTAGCTAGACAGTAAAATTATAATGTGACAGTTAAAAATTTAACCGCCTTCAATGTACGATATAATACGAAAGAATGTAGTACTGGCCTCACAGCTCATTTTGTAGTAAATGCTTTCTGCGCTGTAGGTCGTGGGTTCAATTCCCACCCAAGACAAACATTTGTGTGAAGAACATAGTTTGCTCTGTGTGTGGGTGTTAATACGTATTTACAAAAATATATATGTATTCTATCAGTTGTCTGGTACCCATGGCTACAAGCTATGCTTAGTTTGGGGCTTGGTGGCGCTGTGTGAAATGTCCACCAATATTTATTTATTATATCATTCATAACGTTTAGTTAATATACCTTCAAACATCGTTGAGATATTAATTATGTCAAAGTAAGCATCCTACCTCAGGTCGAAGTTCAATAAACAAGCAGTATTGAGAGCTCAAAGCCCAGTGAACTTCGAAAAGTAGAGGCTTTAAGCAAGAGGTAAGAAGCACCTCATTAATTAAGTGCTTCCCTTAAATTCATAGAGTTGTTCGCCAAAGTACTCCATGTAATAACGCTAGTTTATCATTAGTTCCCGCCGGAGGGGTGGGGGGGGCAGAGACGAGTTAATTAACCTGAACTTTCGCCGTTCGTGAGGACGCCGCTAGTTGCGGGTTGGGTGGGCTAGATAGGAAAATGGTAGGACTTGTCTAACGCAACATTTTTCTACTAAGGGCCGGAACATCAAGCAATGAAAAACAATGGGCGAATTCTGAATGATAGTAATGATTTCAAAAATGGAAATTGGGTATGTCTAGTTAAATCGTCAACTTGAAATATAAATTGTTACATAATTGATATATACGTACGTCATGAATATTTCTATTACTGTCCTATTTTCGATTAGATAGACTACGGATATTAACATAATTTAATAAGCGAATATTATTGTAAATTAATTATTATGCATTTTAAATATAACATAAAAAAAAGTTGCATTTTATCTTCTATGTCAATCAGTTCCAAGAACCAATATCTAATTTTCGGAAACCTGACACGAGTGAAAGGATTTAAAGATTATTTTTTCAATACACTTCGTAATTCAAGTTTAAAATTAAGTGTGTTATTTTCATTACAATTTTCAGACCTGTATCAGTTCGTAACATGTAAACCGGTGTGAAGCCAATAAAGGGTTAATTCAGAGGCCTGCATTTATATCCGGCAATCAGACAACTTTGGAAACAAGTGTACGGCTCGAAGGTCTTAAAGACGGACGCCAGCCGCGTCTAGTTTGGGGAACTGGGAAACGGCCGCGACCGGGCTGATATGAGAAAACTCTGGCGAATGAAACAATGCCACCGCACACCCGTACCCGCCATCTTATCGCCATGTTGTCGTTGTAATAAAAAGTTTTATTTCTCCGCTGCAAGTAGCCTTTGATAATGTCTGGTGTAATATAAACTATTTTATCAAGAGTTAGTTTCAGGATTTCGTAAGACAACATTTAGGGATTTTGTTAAAGTTTGAAAGTTTTTTTTTATGACTGGACAATTTGCTGTTGGCCCCAGATGGCCTTGACAGCGTTTACACGGGTTTTTGGTGAGAGCAGACGGCTATCAACTGGTAGACGGCTCTCAACCCGTCGACGGCTCTCAACAGTAGACGGCTCTCAACCGGTTCAGTTTGGAAGGTGTGGTTGCCGGTGAAATTACAGGCACACGAGACATTTCGCCTACACGTCTCAGAGTTACGGGCGCATACGATGCGACTTGGGTCTTGTCGTAACTAATAGGGGAGGACCCAAGTCGCAAGTGTTGTTACGGGCAGAAGTTACTACTTAACACCAGATGGGCCGTCGGCTAGTTCCGTAACAGTATCACATAACATATTAACGCGCAGACACATAACAAACATCTATAGTTGTGACATAAATATTTGTTCTGGCGGGAATCGAACCCACAAACTATGGCCGAGTTACTACCAACTGAGCTGTAAGGCCGGTCAATAATAGATATTATTTGAGATAGAGGTAATCTCCGAGATCTTCTAGTCGGTCGAACGCTGCACGAGAAGAGAAAATAGCTCCAACAGATTGTTTGCCCCGGCTTATTGAGTGCAAACGGGGCGCGGCGGGACCGGGGCCGGGGCGGGACCGGGGCCGGGGCGCAAACATCCCGCACTGTCGTTCCGGCAGCTCGACTTTGCACAGCGAAATTACTATACTACTGCGCATATACGACTTTCATTGTTAGCTTATCAAACATAGCTAATACTATTATTGTTATCGAGAAAGTTTCTGACCTATTTTAAATTGAATATAACTAATAGATATTTCTCTCACAATGGTCACACATGCTTTACAGCGACAAAATGTATAATTTTTAAGAAATTAAATATAGAATATAAGAAAATAGTAATTAGACTGATGACGAGACATATTTGTACACCTAATTTATTATAATTTAATTTGTTATGTGTTTCATATTTGAAAATAAATATATTCTATTCTATTCTATTCATGGTCGCAAAAGGTCCAAACATTTTAATATAATGCAAATGAATTTTATTTTATGACATTTTAACCTTAATTTTACAATTAAAAAGACGTATGTACATAATATTTACAAAATACCATGAAATCAATTGAGCCATCTAAAGACCGTTTCCAAAGATCTATAGAAGTGAGTAGGTAATTGTTTTCGACTACCGCTGTATTTTGTTGTCATTATGATGTTCTTTTGGAAATCAGTTGCCCCATACGCTTCTTGTCACATCCAGATTTTTTCAAGACTATATATCAACATTTATACGTTTTTAGATCTTGTTACTTGAATGTTAGAAATGTGTAAACTATGCCATAACGAAATTATATAGATTAATATTTTTTTTAAGTAAGTCCATTACTTTGCTCTCGACTATACTACTATATATGAACTTATTTAAAAACATTATTTAGCGATTGTCAGCTAACAATGTTTATCCCTTCTCTGGGACGTGGTTTTTTTTATTCATTCGAAAAAAGCATGTTACAAAACACAAATTGAGTAAACATAAACAAGCTTGTTTTCAATTAAGGTCGCAAACAATCTATACTGAGAATGCACGTTTATTCAATTTCTAATTAAACGCTTACGATTATGAACACCCGTTATTGGCTATTCTGCATATATTTTAGGACACTTCGATCAAAATAAATAATACTAAAATAATTTTGTACAAGTGGGTATGGATATATTTTGTATATAGGGTAAGTATACATACAATATCAAACATCGTAACAATTAGCAAAAATACCATAATTGTTTATTTAAACAATAAATTACAATATTGTTATTTGATGGAGATAGTTAAGGTCTAAAAAAACTAGGTCAATTTTTTTTTTAGATTATATAAAGTGGTAATCTGAAACATTTTAATTCCTCTCAGTCTGTCCGCATTACATATATACTTAACTCGAATAATATTGTCATTTACGCAAATAAGAAAATTTGGTGGGGCACTATATAATTAACTGAGAGATGAAAACAGTTGTTTATCCCTCATTCGTTCCTTTAGATGTAATTTAGACAGATCTTCAAAATATTATATGGCGTATCTGAAATATATTTCATAATGTCATTAGTGGTAAGGTATTCGATTCGAAAGGCATAAAAATCCTAAACAACTTACAAACTAATTTTGACTAATGGAGATAAAAACGGTCAAACCGACTACGGGTCCTTCCCTGTGCTTGTGCTTGATTATTTAAAATATAGAAGCAAGTGCGTATCAGCACTTGCTTCTATATTTTAAATAATCAATATGAAACATAAAAAAAAGTTAATAATAAAATTGTTTCATAAAGCTTTCCAGTTTCATTTCGCTCCACGGCAAAGTAGTCTTTGTAGTCTCTACATTTCGAGAAACTTTCGGAAACTTCCTGTTTTCGAGTTTCTGTTCAGTTATTTCTCGAATTCAGGTAACATGTTTAATTTTGTGGTAAGCTTATTTCCTTCATGTAGTTTGGTAAGTTACTTCCATGAAAGCGTTGTCAAGCGTTCTCCACATTATATGAAATGTAGGCTCTGCGGTTAATGTAGTGCATTTTCTGGTTTATGATATGAAGCACTATAAAGCGAGCCAGTTTGCACGTTTTAACGAAAGTAATATCAACTCTTTGTGCTAACTGTCTTTTGATTCAAGTATATATTTAATGTATGTTGGTTAAATCGTTTGTGTGCGCCCTAGAGTTCCTATCTCCGGATCGTAAGAGGCTTAGAAAATTCATATAATTAACTTTTAGTTATACGAGTACTTGTCTTTAGCTTTTTGTCCTACAATAGGAACATAAGCTAAGTACGGGGTTCTGTTTTGATAAACTCATTTCATGACCAACCAGTCAGAATTTCGACGTCTTTTACTTCAACCAAATTTTTGAAATCACTAGAATTGAGTAGTAAGAAATCTTGACCTTTTTTATGGGTTATTTTTACGGTAAAATAAGAAAATAATAATGTAATAAAAAATAATAAGTATTCTAAAAAAATACACTTTTTTCACGTAAGTAAATCTAGGTATATATACATTACAGAAAGCTTTTCCAATTGCTTTATCCGATTATTTCATTGGCGTACAAATTAAAGGCACTGCTTCGATTATCATAACGAAGACTTTTTGAAGAGTTCCACTAGATGATACATAAGGCAGCGTGTGGCGCTATTTAAATTTATAAAACAGTTAAAACAGGTTATCAAACAGTTGTTTCACCATTGCGCCACGAAGAAGGCAGGAAGTCAGGTGGACAAATTACACCATATGGCGTATCATTGTGTTCCCATTGAATGTTATGAGCTGAGTCGGCATGTGTTTGGACATACAGTGACTATCTTCACTGGCCTCATAGCTCAGTTGGTAGTAACCCTGCCTTCTGCGCTGTAGGTCGTGAGTTCGATTCCCACCCAGGACTAACATTTGTGTGACGAACATAGATGTTTGTCCTGTGTCTGGATGTTAATATGTATTATAAGTATGTATTTAAATAAAATTCATATAATGTATTATATCAGTTGTCTGGTTCCCATAACACAACCTATGCTTAGCTTATTTTGGGGCTAGAAGGCGCTGTGAAATGTCCCCAGGATTTATTTATTTATTTATTTATCTATCCAATTAACATGTTCAATGTTGTTTCTGAAAGCTACGTTCATCCAACATTTATCCTTGCACTTCGTTTCAATTATGGGATCTGATGATTTCTAATATTAATGAAATGGAAAACATTACGGAAAACTTTAAAACCAATTCATCTGATTAACCTTTTCTTAAACTGACAAGATTCTCTGCATAACTAAGTTATGTAGAAATACCACAAAACGAAACGGGCTATCGTTAAGTTGCAAGTTACTGTCATTTCTTCATCATAAACAACAGTCAAATGACTGCTTTTCCATGCAAATTCTACGGTACCATTTTTACCTGGAAGACTTTGAGTAATTGCACAGTTATAAGAATAAATCTTGACCCTGCGCATAAAGTCAAGGTTTTTTGAGTACCAAACGATATGCGATGCGGCATGTGTAAATACAGCGTCCTTGTGTAGTCAGCCTACTTACATTAATCTATACATCTATACAAATAAATAAAATTGGAGTGTCTGTTTGTAATATTAAAATAACCGCTTTTTACTAAGTGCATATGGATGTATACACGGTACATATACCAAAACAAAATTTTTTTTCAATTTTTGACTGTATGTCTGTCTGTTTGTTCCGGCTAATCTCTGAAATAGCTGGATCGATTTTGACGGGACTTTCACTGGCAGATAGCTGATGTAACAAGGAGTAACTTAGGCTACTTTTCCGAGGAGTAAAATAGGGGTGCGTGATAAAACCGAATTCCACGCGGACGTAGTCGCGGGCAACAGCTAGACATAACGTGGGATTTGCTTACATTTGTTCATACATTCACGATGTTTGATGAACTTCTTGCCGATTTAACTGCCAAATTGATATTTACAACCGTCACTCACCGAGATAGCGTTTGATCGTGGAAGTAGATAAAAAAATATACGCTCGTCCGGTGTGTGCGCGAGACAAGTGCTCAACCGGACATCGA
This sequence comes from Chesias legatella, assembly GCA_947359385.1. Lineage (NCBI taxonomy): Eukaryota > Metazoa > Arthropoda > Insecta > Lepidoptera > Geometridae > Chesias > Chesias legatella. The sequence continues at coordinate 6,375,033 of OX375774.1, read as the reverse complement.
ACCTTGCCCAGCAGGTTTCGCTTGTCCACAAGCTCTACCATGAAGCTGTCAGTTTACATTGTCACGATTCACAGAATATCAAATAAATAACTGGTAATGTTTTGCAGTTAGACTATTAATGTTTTGCAGTGAGTATATTTAGTAAGTTGCACCCGTTGCGTGAAATCGTGATTAGGTATTTCTGAACTGCATAACTATTGGTGTCAGCGAGTCGCATTGCACCAACAGACGCAAAATGGTTCGGCTAAAATGTTGTAAGTACATTGCAGTTTGGATTTTCAAGTTCTTCCAGCGAATCTAATAAATCACGGGTTACAATCCAACTTGTTAAGAGAATTTGTTGTTGTACTTTCGTAAAAATTATCGCTACATTGAAATCCATTACTACTATTCGAGTCACTGGTTCTCTCGAACGAGCGTGGTGAAAGGATTTTAAGTGCGCCTCAAAGAGGTTCCTTTCGTGCACTTGACACATGTCTTCGAATTTTTAGTTCTAGGACATGTCGGTTTCCTCACGATGTTTTCCTTCACCGTTTTGAGAACGTGGTATTGCGCACATGTATTTTTCATTAGAAAAACTCATAGATGCACGTCGGGATTTGAACCAGCGACCTGCGGATTAAAACTCGGGGTCAGTACCATTAGACCACCACGCTCTCCATTGAAATCCATTAGTTATGATAAACACGCAAGCGATATTCACTCTAAAATCTACGGTTGCTAGCTCATAATCATTTGGGTAAGACCCTGTGTTCGATCTTTAGGTTTTGTTGAGAATATTCAGACTCTTACCTAACAGTGCGTGTCAACAGTCACTTTATTGTGTTTGGGTAAGGGGATCCCGGTTCTATGCATAGTTGCGTTTTCGTGTTTTTCTTTTACGAGTGGAAAAAATCTACAGTGAGACGTTTGGGTTTGCAGTCGGTGAGTAGTTTCAGAGTAGGCCGAACTCAGCGGGATCTCAGCTCCGCATCAAGTTGCAGTAACGGACACTACGCCTTGGACAAGCTTCTGCTTTGAGTTAATTAGAAGTTTTTAGAAGGCCATTCCCTAAATGGGACGTGGAATGAGATGAGCTCGGACTGCTTTTCTTTTGGATAATTTCATGGAACGCCTACCTATGCATTGATTCGCCGTTGAATACTAAGTGGTAGCTCGATCTGTGTGAATTCAGATGTTAGTATCTCAGAACGTAGATACGAATAATAGGTACCAACAATTTTTTTTGTTCCTAGTTGTAATGCGGTTGGAAATGAAGTAGTAAAAATAATTCCCAAGATGTCCGCTAAATGGATGATTATATCTCAAAATTATAGGTCAAGGAGATGCTATCAAAATATACCAACGTTACTGATAACTAATATCTTCTACCAAAATAAGTTCTCCGGCTCTGTGTAAAAACTGCGTGATATTGGACTACACAGATTCAAAGACAAAAAATATATCATACAAAGAAATGGCAACATTTATCACATTTTGGATAACACTGGTACGAGACACGTGTGCGCACTTTCCGCGGAGCGAGAAACAACCATTTGTAGGCGCCAAGTGTTTACAGAAGAGTCGGTGTGGCATCACTAATGAGGGAATCGGTGAAAGTGCTCGAGGGGAGCAACCGCAGAAGCCGCAGCCTTGCATACTCACCTTTGAGCTACCTCCCGCTGCCACCTACCCCTTGTTATTTCGAGTCTGTTTACTGCCGTCATGCCCCTCGCGCAAATTTGAACACATCCATTTGTTAGACACATTGTTTCGATGCATGTATGAGTACTTTTTTATGTGATTCAGTTACGGATCGAGCTGACGGCCCACCTGGTGTTTATTTATTTATTTAAGCACACAAACATCATATATATTACACAATTAAACTCAAAAAGTATAACAAAAAGACAGTTCTGATACATATGACAATAATATGTGTACATAACATTTACCATAACACACATAGAAAATTAATTAAAAAGGAAAAGGAAACATAAGTTACTTAGGTTAAGTGGTAACCTCTGCCCATAACAAGCGATGCGAATTAGATCATTCCCTGATAGGTACGACAAGACACACGTCGTATCGTATGCGCCCGTAACTCTGAGACGTGTGGATAGAATGTCTCATCTGCCTGTAATTTCACCGGCAACCTTTCGAACCGGAACATAGTGAACAGTGAAAAAGTCACTGCTTGGTGGCAGAAATGGGCATGGTGATAATACTTCCCCGGACAAACACGGCGTGAGTTCTACTGCTCTTAAAACTACACTATATTTGCTCGATATATATTACAATGATTTCTCATTCTCATTCCATAAGAAATGTAAAGTCTGGTAGGTGACGTGAGCGACATTCGCAGACGTTATATTTAAGGCATGTGTCAGTTACATCGCGTAATATAGCGTAGGTACTGTTACCTCTAGCCTGCCATAACGAATACCGCGTACCCAGCCCATTAAACAGCCCCTTAGTGTCATTCAAACGTCATACTATATGGAAATAAACAGGTTCATGTTTTTTAAGTAACACGTAGTACAGTAGCCCATCACAGCAACGGAATTTAAAAAAAACGAAAGACTTTGTTGGTAGCTGTTACTATAAGGCCGGACTTTTGGTAATTTCGTTGGTATAAGATTTGTCCTGGCTACCGAGTTCTGTGTCTGGGTATTTAATATGTATTATGTATGTATTTACAAAAGTATACAAGTATTATATCCGTTATCAGGTTCCCATGATACAAGCCATGCTTAGCTTACTTTGGGGCTAGATGGCGCTGTGTGAAATATCCAAAAATAATAATGATAATATAGGAAATGTATAGCTGTTAGGTACGATAAGAACTATTATGTAATTGTATAATTATATTAGTGTACATACAATTAGTCGGACGCAGTATTAGACACTGCAAGCATAGTGGGTCACGAGGCGTGTCACTTCCACATACGAACATAACTCGTTCATAATCTATCCGAAGTCCGATGCAGCCCTTTCATGGTGTTGCGTGTTACAAAATGTTAATTATGCCGACTGGCCACACCAAACGATACACCATTTTGGCTCTTCTGCTTAATTTAATTTATTTGTTTTATCTTACTTCTCTTATCTTACTTGATTCATTTTAACTTTCTTAGTTGTTTACTTATTTCCTTTTTAATTTTCTATGAGTGTTATGGTAAACGATATGTAACACTAATTGTCATATATATCATTCATTTCATTTCATTTCATATATACTATATATATATCAGAACTGTCTTTTTGTTTTTATTTAATTGTTTAATGTATGTGATGTATGTGTACTTAATAAATAAACAAATATATAAACTCTACGTTTACATAATACTACTATTAACTACTTGTAGCACCTGGCTCTTTCGTACCAGTGTGGCCAAAGGATTGAAAAGCGCGTCAAAGAGGCTCATTTCGTGCGTTAGAGACGTGTGTTCTAATTTTCGGTTTTAGGACATGCCGGTTTCTTCAGGATTGTTCTTTTACCGTTTTGAAAAATTATATGCTCTATATAATTTTTCAAAGCGGAAATATAACTTTTCCATTCTGGGTTTGAACCAGCCTCGTAAGTATTGAGAATATACCTACATTTTAAAATATTTTATCGAAAAATCAAAACGATCCAATCAGCTCGAGAGAGATTTCAAGGGAATTGTGGCGACGTTCCCCAACATTTATTTGATTATAGTTTTCCTTACTACTTCTTCGTACTGAAAACTTCTTTGTACTGAATTTCCAAAATGAAAACCTTAAAGGTTTTCATTAGGTTCAAGGGTACGTACTTGCTCGTTTAAAATATCGTGATTGCCAACTATACGACTACTATGTGAAATTTGGTATTGTGTAGGAACATATTATTATACTTCACTATCAAAGAAAGTGTCATGAAAAAATAGAACAGTAATTAGATAAATTTATGTTTTGTTCGTAAAAATGTAACTATGAAAATCACCGTTTAGCCTTTTAACTCAAGCATTCAAGTTAATCATCAAAGACATTACAAAATTACTAAATTAACTAATTATTTATGAATAAACCGCTTTGACAGTGCCATTTTGATTCTATTCCCCAGAGATGTGGAATCCTTATCGTCTACTTCATTCACAATGGAGACACTAACAAAGCTCATTCATATATATTTCCCAGGCTGAGTGCATTCTTGTCCCTCCTGCGTCCTTACCTGCGCTGCGCCATTGAACGTTAAAAACTAGACTCTAATTGAAGAACCATACACACCCACCCACACACACCTGTTCCGCGTCACAGTTTGATGTAATTAAGTGCTCTAACTCCATAATAAATAACGCTATCGTCCTACTTCACCAGGATGTGGTATATAATATTTATTTCTAATTTATTATTTAGTAGATTGTAAAAAAAACCTATTACAACAATTTTTACATCATAAAAATACAAATAAAAGAAATTGATTTAGTTTTTAATTAATCTTTTGGAGTAGAGACCCTAGTTGTTAAATAAACCTTTATTTTTTTTATAATTTATTATATCTTTTAATGACTATTCCAAGTGTACATTGTACTTGAATGGAATAAATGAAATTAAACTGAACTGACCACATTCATTGACAAGGAATTCATTTGCAGGGATCATTTAGATTGGGTGTATTATTTTACATTATTATTGTCTGGAAGAGATCGCTTCTTAGCGATAAGACCGCCCATTGTACGTGTATCTTAAGTCGTTTTAACGTTTGTACTGTATTTTAATGGTGTACAAAGAGTTTCATTAATTGATTCTTTATTTGCTCAGGAGTACAATCAGGCCGGCGATATTTATGACGTTCCATTTAGTATGTAAACGAAGCACTATTATGTTACACTCACTAAATAGTGAGTGTAACATAATAGTGCTTCGCCCAGTAGGATAAATATCCTACTGGGCATGTTCATCCCATAACACGTTGTGAATGGAGAACTCTCGGTAACTCTATCGTGCGTATAAATTCTCCATTCTTGTTCCTAAACTAATATTTATGGACAGAAGCGTATGTAAATGTATTCGAAGATAAACAAGAACATAAAGAGATGGTTTAGATATTTGAATTTCTCACGTGTAATGGACTCTGCCTTTCAGCCATGGTCTAAAAACAGACAAGAAACACTGTAATGGCCGTGTGACATCTATTAGAAAAAACACTAACGTTCTCAGAAATTGATTATTAATATTTTTTTATTTAATTACCAATTTAATACCCTTTAAAACAGTGAAATCTTGTTCTTATTTTATGTCAATTTCTAGTATAAATGGTAAACAATATGCAGATTACGTTTTGTTTATATATATCAAACCATAGTTTGATATAATTAAACATTGTATATTTTAATGAACAGGTAAATTTGTTAGGACAGGGAGCATCGAATGATCTCTTGCTTGGTAAAGCAGTTGTTAGGACAGCTAATTTATTGGTTGGCCCTTACTGTTCAGATATCTATGGAGCATTGTTAATTTTCTCATTGTCATTGAAATGCCCATACATCAATCTGGGGGTACCAGGTATTGAAACGGCAAGGACACGGTACAATACGATAGATACAATGTACAAGGGCCCGACAGAGTTGGAGGAAGGAACTAACGAGGCCATACCCACCATTCCAGCCTTTTAGCTGAATGGCGACAAAATATATTTTACACTAGCTGTTGCCCGCGACTTCGTCCGCGTGGAATTCGGTTTAACACGCACCCCTATTTTACCCCTCGGAAAAGTAGCCTAAGTTACTCCTTGTTACATCAGCTATCTGCCAGTGGAAGTCCCGTCAAAATCGGTCCAGCCATTTCAGAGATTAGCCGGAACAAACAGACAGACAGACAGATAAAAATTGTAAAAAATATTGTTTTGGTATATGTACCGTGTATCATGTGCACTTAGTAAAAAGCGGTTATTTTAATATTACAAACAGACACTCCAATTATATTTATATAGTATATATATATCACTTACTTAATAAAGCAAACCTACATGGAAGTTATATCGCGTGCAGGTAATTTGTGTGAGTTTAGGATTGCATCGATTTCTGAGCCGTTCCCATGGACATCAGGTAAACACTGTTTTTAAAGGATATATTTTGATGTAGAAATTTAAGTTTAAATTTATATTTGACTAGCTGCTGCCCGTGGTTCGCACGCCTTATGTTATTTTACATCATCATCATAGGTTCAAAATTTTAAACCATTTTTATTTTATTAATAAAGAAAGTGAAGTCTCTCAAGTAAAGAAACAACGATGATAAAAATATATTTATTGATTTCAGCCTCTCTGACTAAAAATATATAGAATAAATAATGCTAGGTGAAGTTTATTACCACTTGTATATCTTTTTTAATATATTATGGTATATAACTTAAGTTTTTTTCTTAATAAAAATATTTATTTTAACGTTTCAGGAACTCGATATTATTAACTAAAATCCGTTATTTTTTTTTGCCTTATTTTTTTTTCATTAAGTTTACTAAATTTATCTATAATTAACCTATATGTTATGTTCACGGCCAGAACTCCACAACCCTAACCGCGGCCCAGCCGAAGGCCATGGGAAACTCAGCGGACCCTTAACTTTACGATGTCTACGTAAGTACTAACATGCTTGACTCGGCAGTTAAGGCGTCCATAACAAACATCGCAAAATTAGCTGCCTTACTCACGGGTACCCTTTGGCTCACGAAACGTGTTATGCTTGCAGCATTATACCTTAGTCTGCTCATTTGAACAACCATTTCGTTTATAATCAATGACTAGTAGATTCTCAACCTAGTTTGTCCGAGTAAAACATTGCAATAAATCTCTTGTCATCCAATCATTTTATCACACTTAAGAGTTGTTCAATTACATTTCACAATTAGGAAATCACGAAAACTGTTTAATTATATATCCTACATCAACGTAGCAGTAGAACTTCGTCCAGGGAAGTACTCCTACCACACCATTCTCTGTGGCCAAGCAGCGATACAGTCACGTTACTGTGTTCCGGTTTGAAATGTGTGGTTGCCGGTGAAATTACAGGCATATGAGACATTCCACATTCATGTCTCACGGTTACGGGCTCATACGATGCGATTTCGGTCTTGTCTTACCTAATGGATTGTCACGTTTGAAAACTTTATAACTATCTTTTTTTTTGATGATGTTAGGAATTAGAATAAAACTAAATAAAAAAAATCATTTGTTTTATTCGAAGTTGCCTTTATTGAGAAGCTTTTAGAAGTTAATAGAAACAGAACAGTTAGAGTAGGTAGGTACGTCTAAACTTTTATAATGTAGTCATACGCAACGCATGTTCACAAAATTATATTTACATTGGCCATATACGCTATGTATGTCAAGAGCCACGCCACGCTATGCCATGCCATGCCACGCCTGCGCAGCGCACGTGTCGGAAAATATCAAAATATGTGTAATCCTAACTTTTTATAATATTATAAATGCGAAAGTGAGTTTGTTTGTCTGTTACGCTTTCACGACTAAACAGCTAAATCGATTACGATGAATTTTGATATAGAGATAGACGGGACCCTGGAGCCGGTTATAGGCTACTTTTTCTCGCAAAAAATTACATGGGTGGGCTGAGGGGAGGGGTAATCTTTGCATGAAACTTTTTATGCGTCGCGCTATTTGGTTTTTTTTTTAGTAACTATTAAGGTTCAATCTAGATTGACCAATAATCTGAAATAAATAAATTAATAGTCTTTTCGTTAATGATTTATGTATCGATCGACATGAACAATCGGTTGGCAAAATCAACATTAACGCGTATTACATCAATAAACTGCCATAATGATATTGCATTATACATAAAACAGTTTTCAATGTGATGAAACTTAACCGTAACGGACTTCCATATTTCAAACTCAAACTCGAAACTATTTATTGTGCTATGTTGTTACAAAGATCTTAAAAAAGTAAGTATAATTTATAGTATTCAATATAAACCTGTTAGGGCACAGCAATGCTGATACTAGGTGCCTAATTGTTGGTTATTTTTGTTGATTATTTACATTATAATGTATGTAGTTTATTCTAGTAAGACATATACTATTATAAACAAATGAAAATTAAGTTCATGTAAGTTATGTTAAATTGTGGTTCTCAGGTACACAATTATAAAATGAAATTTAATTATAGTCATCATATAAACTCATTTTTTACTGAACAGAGCAGTTGCTAACTCTATTGAAATTTGCCGTGTTATTGTATTTTATTACATTTTTCTTATATGTAGGAATAAGTATAGGTATAACCTATATTCTTTATCTTAATTGTTTATTATGGTATAAAATAAAGGTATTTAGATTTTGACTGCATCACGTCACGCGCAAGTTATTAAAAAACGTATAAGTAAGGTAGTTCTGGTTGACTTGACCACAACTTACTATGACATTTACACAGAAACATTTAGTACTTGGATTGTAAATGTGCTTACGGTTGGAACGGCGGGCGCGGCGCTCACGTATCGCGTGTAATACGAAACAAACAATATAACAATTCGTACATTCGGTTCTCAGACGTCGCCGTCGCTCACACAGCCGTAGCCGTGAGAAATCGAGGGCGAAGCGAAGCTCCAATCTCCTTGAGACGATGGAGCCGTTGTCGGTCGAAAGAAAGTGATCTATCTTACTTAATCCAACGTACCTACCTGCTCTGACATCATGGTGATTTCGCAATTCTTTTCTGTTCAATTCTGATCTCATTTATTGCATTTATTTCTATTGATAGCCAGTGAAACCTAAACCACCGGAGGCGGACCACCTAGATAAATCATTAACACCATTATTCAATCTATACAAATATAAATAACATTAAGTGTACCCGTAGTGTGCCGTATTTTGACTAGCCTTATAGCTCAGTCGGTAGTAACCCTGCCTTCTGCGCTGTTAGTCGTGGGTTCGATTCCCTCCCAGGACAAACATTTGTGTGACGAACATAGGTGTTTGTTCTGTGGCTGGGTGTTGATATGTATTATATGTCTGTATTCACAAAAAAGTATTTAAGTATTATATCAGTTGTTTGGTTCCCATGAGCTTACTTAGCTTACTTTGGGGCTAGATGGCGCTGTGTGAAATGTCTAACAATATTTATTTATTATATCTATGCTATAGGGTACTTATAACGAGAAACAACTTTTAAAATTGTTGTGTCGTTTGTTTGTTTTTCCGGCTAATTTCCGAAACGGCTGGACAAACGGTTAACGCCCAATGCTGGATTCTATAATATACCATTCCAACATTAGGATACTGAATGCATCCACAACGTTAGACTTTTTACAATATTATTAATAAAGTATATAGCGATTTTGATACTGTTTTCTTTTTTTGAGCCCATGCGAGATTATGTCGAAGCAAAAGACAAAACAGAACATAATTACTTAATCCTTTTAAAATATTTTAAGTAAAATAAAAAAATACATGTAAATTATGGCTAAATGCCATCCTTCTAGTTTCAATCTTTCAGTAGAGCCTTAACTAACTAAATAAGGTATAGAGAAAAAACTCGCAGCGCAAGTTATTGTTACCTGTTTCATTAACAGATTATTTTAAATATGTAACGAACTAACTGCTCTAACCTGGATTTGTACATTACTTAGTAAAGTACTTAGTAAATAACTTACTTAATTAAAATTACGTCTGAATAATTATATTCTTCCGTGTTAATTTAACGTTTTAACTGATACAGATAAAAATACAATAAATGTGCTTAGTGGAAACGTTACGGATATTTTTGCTAAAGATCATATTTTGTATAACCTGCCTATTGCACGTCTTAAGTATAAGACTTAGGCCATGCACTATGACACCACACAGTGCAATAGGTACTTGCAATGTTACGTTTGACTTGACCACTATGGCGATTATCAATATTTATCATCGGTATTAAAGATGTTTTATGGAAAATACTAGATACATAACAATGTTGCCTATATAATTGTACTTCCGCGATTCCCCTTTATTTTAATACACGTTGTTTACAAGTGTTACTGGGAGTATCCTAAGCTTTCTTTCATAGCACCCACCTTAATGCAAGGACCGTGACCGCTCGATCCTTATTTCTGAAATCGTTCCCGGGCCCGCAGTAGTTAAAATTGCCGCATTCCACTGTAGGCGGGCGTGAGACCGGCGCAGCTTCCCTCACTGGACCACCGGTCGCGGTGCCACCTCGGAGCCGCTCCGTTCGGATATATCACAGAAACATGTGCTACAGCACTAAGTGGGAAGTGTCTGGGGGTGTGATCATTGTTATTACATGGAGTTCGATGGCGAGCGGTGCGTCAAGTGGAGCGTCAGGCGGCGCGGGACGACGGACTCGCGCGGGGACGCGCACGGGACTGCCGATGCCGAGCGAGCCGAGGCGACGGCAGCGCCGCGCCGCCTCCGCGCGCACGCGCCCTTTCCTCAGCCTTCTCGGCAGTTCCCTGAGCCCCGTTTACACACATCAACTATGACGATTAATGCTCTGATGTTCAATGCAGTCCAACGAGTTATTTAAATTCGGAACCCCTCCGGTGGAACAGGGGTTTCTTGGCACCCGAACCATGCGATATGATTCCACGGAGTTATCACGTTTAACGGCCGAGGGTGTGAGTGTGACCCAGATTTCGCTCCGCACTAATATTTGAGTGAGTTGGGAGTGGCACCAAAACAGGCTAAAACGTAACAAAGTCTCATAATATACCTAGGTACATGTAGTTAGGCACGTACCTACTACATGTATTTTAATCTGTTACCCGACTGTAACCTAATGTAGGTTATTCTATCCATACCTACATAGGTAGGTACGCAAACATTTTTAAATATTGGTGGAAATTTCACACAACGCCATAATAAGATGCCTCAAAGCATAGCTTGGTCTATGGGAACTAGATAACTGTTGAATACTTACATTTCTTTTTGTAAATAGTTACATAATTATAATTACATACATATCAAATAAACCAGACAGCTGATAGAATACTTATATACTTTTTTCACACAACAGGACAAACACCTATGTTCGTCACATAATGTTTGTAGGTGTGGTAGGCATAGAACCCACGACCTACAGGGTAGAAGGCAGGGATACTACCAACGGAAGTGTAAGGAAATCAATCAATAACCACATTAGGTATGTATTGTAAAGTTCGGATCACGTAGGTAGCCAAACCTTTCTGTTACGAACCTTTTAATAAATATTGTGCATACGAATGCATTTTCATTCAGAGCATAACTATAACCAAATTTAAATAAATATAAGTAAACTTTTATTTCCTTCAAATATCTTTATAACAGTAATGACTTCACAAAGTTTTCTTAGTTGTAGAGTATAGAGTTTAAAATCAGTTAATAAGTTTTTAGACTTTTTTATGGATGGGATGAATCACCTGTATCCTATTAGTGGAAGTATAAAAAGAATAATGTGGTAAACAGGTTCTTTACAGAGCATTTCAAAAACACTTTGCTGCCAATATATTCATTAACCACAATTATTATCATAAAATAAGAGAAGCATATATATCCTGTTATTATGTGTCATGAATGGTTATAGTCCGAGGAGTCCCCATTGATCTAACACCTGGAGATATAGTCTAGCTAAATGTGCTGGTGTACAGGAACATACATCCTCTCGTGCACTTATAATAATCATCATCCTCCTGCCCTTATCCCACATTATGTAAGGTCAGCTCACATTCGGTGGGTAGGCGTCATTTTTTTGTACTTAAATCCATGTTTTCCCTATAGTTTTGATCCATATTTATCCTTTTATATGGCCTCCCACGCTGCATTTTCTTCCGCCCACCGGAAGTGGATTGCCAACATGCCGAGACAGATTTTAAGTGTACTATGCGAGGGTAATTCGCTAAGTTTTAAGTATCTCAACAACCCAACCCCCAATCCCCATGCTCTTTTATTAGCTCACGAGCCGATGCGACGCGACGTGGTTTCCAGGGTGTGGCCGTTGCATGCGGACGGCAACTTGGAGCCACTGATGGCGAAGACTGGCCAAGAGTTTGAAGGCTATCAAAGAGTTTAATTATATATTACACCGTCCGTTTAGAAATACTCCTAAATAAAGAAATAACGTTAAGCCTTTGAAGTGAGTATGTAAAAATTGAAAACTCTTAGTTATTAAAATGTTAAGGCTTTTTGTTTGCTGGAATTCTCGCAATTTATCAAACACTATCGCATTTTTAACTTCCTCCTCTGGCAGCACAGCTGTGTTGTCAATGTCAGTTATGTATGTTTATTTTGCTGTAGCGATTCTGTGTTATTGTTATCCTATATTCTAATCCCTTATTTTTTATAGTTGGTGGTCGTAATATTACGATGGTCGAATAAATAGTGTTCTGTCTATGAATGAAATATATATAACACATTAATTTAGCTACAAATTGTAATTACAATTTCATAAACAGTTTAACATTCGCCATGTCCAAGCAAAGTGTAATGTTTCACCCTATCATAAGTTCGATACAACGAATAGCGCTGTATGAAACCAAGGCTGTGAGTATCCTGTTAGATTCTGATAGTTTTAGAATAGATTATATTTATTATTCTAAACACGGTACGTAACCATCAGATTTTCCCCTTACAACTAATATGATAAACATGTGGCTAATAAAATTCAAAAGAATTGTGCCCCTGGGGTACGACACATTACATTTTGCATCCTTGAATTACTAGAAATGTGGCGAAGTGATAAACTACCATGGAGAATGGATATATGACCTGATGTTGTGGTATCTGCCCATAACAACAGATGTACAACTTCCAGAATAGGTCTTCACCTACTAAAGTATGGTCATCACAGCTTGAGTTTTTTATTACTACTAAATATGAGTAGTTTGATTGCAGAAAGAGCTAGCCAAACAGCTATTAGCTATGCCTATGCTATAGCTTAGCTATGCCAAAACAACATTCATAATCATCCCAAAAAAATATTCTTTTGTTTGGATGTACCTGATTGGCTGTTCTCTACTCTCGTATTCTCAAATAGAAAGAAGAAAGAAAGAGAATATTTTAATTGCAACTCAACAAAAAACAAAAATAGAATGAGGCTTTGGTTGCATTTAGGCTTTATTTTCAATTTGTCATGTAGCTGTTAAGAAGATCTTTTAATTTCCGTCACTAACCCACATCCAGGCAAACATTAACTCAGCCATGTTTGCAGTTACTACTCATATCTATATTTGTACCTGTGATTTGACATGTAATTTCACCAGCACCTATGTCTTTCAAACTGATTCACACTAATGGAAGTGCATTACTACTTGGCGTCAAAAATAGTTGTGACAGTAACATCCCAGGCAAACTTGGAACAAGTTCCACTGCCATAACTAAGTTGGAAGTGTATTCAGCCAATGATAACGGTTTTCCAAATCCCTGAAGCTTATACCATAATTAATACTTTTATAGAGATTTTACCTGATTGGCTCCAACAACACAGAGACAAGGTTTAGAGTCCTGAAAATAGATAGGACAGACCCTCGTGAGTTGATCCTGGTTGATGATAAAGTGGAGTACAACAAACAAGAGATCCACCAGCTACTGAACATGATAGGTTTCGGCAACAGAACAGGGAGAACTGCTGGATTCAACAAACTCGTCTCAGCGTTTGGAATTGTTGGTAATTGTTTCATGCTCTTGATAGATCGATTTTCACTCCATTCCTTAGGTTTCTGCTATTATCTTCCTTCTAATGATAAAATATAATCTATATCTATACAAATAAATGAAATTGAAGTGTCTGTTGGTGATGGAATTTTTTTTAATAATTGCATATGATAGTATATAAGTATGTTACATAATTTTTTTATGTTTGTCTTCTGTCTGTCTGTTAGTTCCAACTAAACACTGAAACGGCTGGACCAATTTTCGCATTTCTTTCACTGGCAGATAGGCTACTTTTATTAAGGTTAATTCACAAACTGAATTCAACACGGGCGAAACCATGGGCACAGCTAGTTTAAAAATGTGTAGTATGCTTCCTATTACATATATTTATCTGTAGCTAACATTATATAGATTTTAAAACAATAATTATTGTATGGATTCCAGGCTTCATTAGATTCCTTGAAGGATACTACATAATATTAGTTAGAAAACGAAGAAAGATTGCCGCTATTGGAGCTCATTCCATTTACAAAATTGAAGACACAGCTACTATTTACATTCCAAATGATACCAACAAGCCGCCGCATCCTGATGAGCAGAGATATTTAAAGATGTTCCTGGCTATAGATCTCTCTACAAATTTCTATTATAGCTATAGCTATGATATCACACATACATTACAAATGAATATGGCCCCACCGAGAAAACTGGCTCCTGCATTGTTCCCGAAGCCTGTCACAGCGGCAGTTTATCAATCAAATTTGAAGTCTCCAGGTAATGATGAGACACAGTGCACTTGCAAGGGCACTGAGGATGATGATGAAGATATATTTGAGACTTGGAAAAGGCAGTTGCAGCAAAGGCAAGATAAGACTGGGTAAGAATTTGATTCTTAACATTATAAGATACTATTTTAGCGAAGTTATTGATATTTGGCATGTTAAGTGAAGTTTTTCGAACATGAATGAAGACAAATCATCATGATTAATTGTGCCAGTCACGTACGTTAATTTTTGATAAATTAATTTCACCGTTTTTAGCTGTTTTATTCATATTTTTATGAAGACTTGAAATAAAAAATAATCAAGTTCTCATGATGATTATTTTCCCTTATTTCTTCATTATCATTCGACACTTAAAAAAACATTAAGTAACGTTAAATACATAAAAAAGTGATACAACCCAAAAAAATATTTCAGACAACAGCAAAAGCTTGAATTTGGAATGAGAGCAGTGCCTGAATGGAGATTCGTTTGGAACAGTCACCTGTTATCTCCTGTACATGCCCATCTGCACCCAGATTGGATCCTGTACATAGTTCACGGGTTCATTGAACAGAGCAATTTGAACATATTTGGGAGGCCTATATACGTGACTCTCGTAGCACGGAGGAGCAACAGATACGCAGGGACCAGGTTCCTAAAGAGAGGGGCCAACATGCACGGAGATGTAGCCAATGAGGTGGAAACTGAACAAATTGTGCACGACTCGATGGTTTCCTCTTTTGCTGCTGGCAGGTAAAATATTAGGCTATATTTTTTGGTAACATACATACAAGAACACTAATATATAATATAATAATAATAAGCTAATACACTTTTTTTTGTAAATACATATTTATATAATACATATTAACATCCATACACAGAGCAAACATCTTTGTTCGTCACACAATTTTTTGTCCTGCGTGGGTATCGAACCCACGAGCTACAGCACAGAAGGCAGCGTTACTACCAACTGAGCTATAAGGCCAGTCGAATGTGTTAGATTACTGCATTGAAATATATCTTATATCCGAGATTCATTTTGGGCAAAGATTTTGAGTTACATTTTCACTTTTATATAATACAAGCTGTTGCCCGCGACTTCGTCCGCGTGGAATTCGGTTTTGTCGAGCACCCTTATTTTATCCCTTGGAAAAGTAGCCTAAGTTACTCCTTATAACATCAGCTATCTGTCAGTGAAAGTCCCGTTAAAATCGGTCCAGCCGTTCCGGAGATAAGCCGGAACAAACAGACAGACAGACAGACAAAAATTGTAAAAAATGTTGTTTTAGTATATGTACCGTGTATACATCCATATGCACTTAGTAAAAAGCGGTTATTTTAATATGAAAAACAGCCACTCCAATTTTATTTATTTGTATAGATGTGGAAGGCCTCACAGATTAGCTGGTAGTACTCTGCCTTCTGTGTTGTATGTTATGGTTCGATTCCTACCCAGGACCAACTTTGTTTGTGTGACGAACATAGAAGCTTGTTCTGTGTCTAGGTATTATATTATGTATGTATTTACAACAAAAAACAGTATTCTATCATTTTTCTGGTCCTAAAGTAAGCAGTAGTAACCTGTGCTTAGTTTGTCATTGTGTGCAATGTCCACCAATATTTATATAGGGCTTGCTACTTTGCTTACCGTTAACAAACCTTTTAGCGCTATCTAGTACTCAGTTTTATTCATTAAAAATCGAAGTCCTAATTACTGGTGTTTCAGGTTCAGCTCTTTTGTCCAAATGAGAGGTTCAGTACCGAGCTACTGGTCTCAGGATGTATCAAAAATGGTCCCAAAACCAGCGATAGCCATAGACCTGAGCGATCCATTTGCAGAAATACCAGCCAAGCATCTGAACAACCTCATGCTGAGGTACGGATCGCCGATTATGTTTTTGAATCTAGTCAAGAAGAGGGAGAAAAAGAAACATGAATCGCTACTGACAGATGTTATAAGCAACTCTATTAAGTATCTAAATCAGTTCCTGCCACCAGAACACGCTGTGCAGTACTACCATTTAGATATGGCCAGGATGAACAAAGGTGCCGATGCCAAGGTTTTGGACAAGTAAGTTGTTTTAGTTGATCTGAATGATAAAATCATAATCTGGACGCAGCACGCGATGCACGCACGCGCCGTACCGCACCGCACACGTAACTATATCAAATAAAAATAAAAACACCTATAATCTATACATGCACAACAAGAAATTTATTATATTTTATTTTATTTATTTGGGATAACAAACAATTGCACTCATATGTTAACTTAGCTAATGTTACATTTAGTCAGTTCTACGAGCACAACCAGCCCCGTTATTCTCAGATTGAGTTTAATTGTAAAGGTGCTTTCTTTGTAACGAGAAAAGCATGCGAAATGCACCCTGTATTGGTATATTTTCAGATTATCAGCAATAGCTCGCGCTGTGATACGCAAAACGGGTATATTCCTTAACAGCCGGTCGTACGGCGAGGAGTACGGCGCGGAGGGACACCAGGGCGGGCGGCTGCAGACCGGACTCGTGCGCGTCAACTGCGTGGACTGTCTCGACAGGACCAACACTGCGCAGTTCGCCATCGGAAAGTGTGTTCTAGCACACCAGGTAACACGCAAACAACACATAATACACGTTTATACAGTAGAATTCTCGCCAAATTCTTCCGGGGAAGTACTGCCGCCAAGCAGTAACGCATTCGCGTTTCTGTGTTCCGGTTTGAAAAGTGTGGTTTCCGGCGAAATTACAGGCACATGAGACCTTCCACCTACACGTCTCAGAGTTACGGGCGTATGCGATGCGACTTGGGTCTTGTACCTAGGGGTGGACCCAAGTCGCATCGGTTGTTATGGCCGAGGTTACCACTTAACACCAGGTGGGCTGTCCGCTCGTTCCGTAACTGTATCACATAAAAAAAAACTCGTGTAAATATCGACCCTTGACCGCCGACTTAGTAAGCGACAATTTTATCCAAATAGGATTTTTTGTTGCAAGTGATAATAACACTAATTTTGAGACGTGAATGTTGTGTCTCAGTTGCCTTTAATTTCTTCACCTTTCTAACCAAACCATAGCAGTACTTGGCAATACTTCTCCGAATGAACTTGTTACAAGTTCTACTACCCGGTAAAAATGCTCAGTAAATATTTGCCTGTTTCGCAGTTGTATGCGCTAGGAGTCCTTGGAGAGCCAAATATAGAGTTTGATTCGGACTGCGCGAGACTGCTGGAAGGCTTATACGAAGACCACGGGGATACATTGGCTCTGCAGTATGGTGGTTCGCAGCTAGTCCACAGGTAAAACTAATACATAAATTCACGCTATTTTGTCCGAAGGGGTACACTTTTCACATTGTGGAAAGGTTAATATAAAAACCTATAAGACAAGACTATTACACGACTACGCCCAAAAAAGGAGTAATGCTTTCAGAGTTCATGTATGTATGTGAGTTTGTTTATTCAATGATTTTAATAGCCTAAACAGATTTGGACGTATTGGGTATCGTTATAATCTTTACATCGTCCCGAGTGAGACTGGATATAAATTTGAACTAGCTGTTGCCCGCGACTTCGTTCGCGTGGAATTCGGTTTTATCACGCACTTCTATTTTACCCTTCGGAAAAGTAGCCTAAATTACTCCTTGTTACATCAGCTATCTGCCAGTGAAAATCCCGTCAAAATCGGTCCAGCCATTTCAGAGATTAGCCGGAACAAACACACAGACAGACAAAAATTTTTAGTTTTTAGTTTATGTACCGTGTATACATCCATATTCACTTAGTAAAAAACGGTTATTTTAATATTACAAACAGACACTTCAATTTTATTTATTTGTGATATATTAGTAAACATCTCGTTTCCAGAATAAAAACGTATCGCAAAACGGCGCCGTGGTCGTCCCACGGCAACGACATTATGCAAACCCTGAGTCGTTATTATTCCAATACATTCTCGGACGCTGAGAAACAGAACACAATGAATCTATTCCTTGGACTGTTCGTGCCGGATCCGCACAAGCCGGCGATTTGGGATTATCAGACCGATTACCACTTACATCATCCTGAGGCCTCAGTCTACATCCCACATACAAGGTAAGTAGCGCTAGAGAGTGGTGCCGAGTAGTGCGGACTCGAACTGAGGTTCAAAAAGTACTGCTCAACGACAGATAAAACGTCTTGTTATATTTATTTCAGTACTAGCTGTTGCCCGCGACTTCGTCCGCGTGGAATTCGGTTTTATCACGCACCCCTATTTTACCCGTCGGAAAAGTAGCCTAAGTTACTCCTTGTTATATCAGCTATCTACCAGTGAAAGTCGCGATGATTAGCCGGAACAAACAGACAGACAGACAGACAAACAGGAAGACTAAAATTATAAAAATGTTTGTTTTGGTATATTGGGCCTTTTTCATTACGTGACTTCTTCAAATAAAAATATCACGTAACCCTTTTCAGATCGCTAACAAAATGGTGGGATGACGAAGTGGTCCGCCACTTACCCATCCCGTGTAACGAGATGCGGAAGCTGTGCTGCGAGATAATCGGCATGCAGGGCAACCCGGCCGTCGAGATGGTGGACCCCTACCACGACTACAACAGACCCTTCGAGTACACATCGCTCCACGACTGCTTCGAATTCCAGGTATTCATTGGAAAACAGTCTGACCAAATCACTAACAAAATGCTCCGAGATCATTAGCGTGCAGGGCAACCCGGCCGTCGAGATGGTGGACCCCTACCACGACTACAACCGACTCTTCGAGTGCAAACCGTTTTACAAATCACACTATCAACAGTTCAAATCCAAATTGATTTTGCAGCTTACTTCAGACGGTATCATCTTCTTTACATCCAGACGTACAGCATCGCGTCACCCTTTCTTGGTCAAATTACCTCACATCCGTACGAAGCGTTTTGCTTCCACTTTCATAATGCGGACAGCCCAAGAGTGGAACTCCTTGCCTGCGTCTGTATTTCCTGAGAACTATAATCTGGAGGTCTTCAAGAGGAGAGTGAATAGGTATTTCCTAGGCAAGCATGCTACATCGTAGACCGCATCGTCACTTAACATCAGGTGAGATTGCGGTCAAATGTGAGCCTATAGTAATTTAAAAAAAAAAAAAAAAGTATCGCTAGAACTAACAACATATGGAGCGACCAGGTACAACACACCAGCTCTTCACGTTTCACTGCTTTAAATTCCAGGTTTAAAACGGTTTCCTTAATTGTAATGGCGTCGATTCTGGTGACATCTAACTGAACTAAATGACTTTGACAGATCTAAAATTATTGCTGTGTATTTTCGTTCGGTTGGTAAATTTTTAGCTTAGCTTTAGTTAATTTTTACCTATGATAATAATATTAATTATGTTTGAGCACACTGATTTCTCTGATTCTAACTACTGTAAGCTGTGATTACTTTGAGAAAGTGAGCACAAGAAGTATACTTTTACAATGTAAGATAATTATGTAAGAAATGTGTATCGCTTACTGGAAACCCTTAATAAATAAATACTGTTTATATATATTTTTCTTTATTGTCTCCTGTCTCCAACTTATTCGCGTGCGTTAATTTCCTGTGCAGATGTGCCACACGCGGCGGGACCTGGCGCCAACGCTCACGGAGAACTACAGTCCGTTCGTAGTGCGCGGCCGCAGCAAGGGGCCCGCCTCTAACAACCCTGTCATCAGCGGACGCTCCAGCACCATCTCCAATAACTCCAGCGAGTAAGTTAACCCTCACTCATACAGCCTTTTACACACCATCTTCCCACCCAACACTGGTCAAATTTGGAATGAGCTTCCTCCTGAGGTTTTCCCGCCGAGGTACGATATGGGCTATGAAGTGGTACCTACAGGGTAGGCAACGCATTCGCATCCCCGAGGATGCAAATGTCAATAGGCGACGGTAACCACTTAACATCAGGTGGGCCGTCTGCTTGTTTGCCTATAATATATAAAAAAAAACTTATATAGGGTCAGGACTTAGATGTCTCTTATATCTTTTTTTTATGTGATAATGTTACGGAACGAGCAGATGCACCTTGCGTTAAGTGGTAACCTCTGCCCGTAAAAAGTAATATAACTTGGGTCCTCCCCTACCTAGGTACAACAAGACCCATGTCGCATCATATGCGCCCGTAACTGTGAATCGTGAAGTGGGATGTCTCATGTGCCTGTACTTTCACCGGAGACCACACCTTTTAAACCGGAACACAATAACGCGAACGCATACTGCTTGGCGGCAGAAATGGATACAGTGGCAGTACTTCCCCGGATGACTCTGGCATAACTTCTTCTGATACTATGCGTCGCGCCTTCAGCCTGTGCCTGCAGCTTCCTGCTTCGAAACAGCCTGGCGTGGGGTCAGGACTTGGAAGTCCCTTATTTTTATTTGATTAAGTTACGGGAAAAGCCAGTGGTCCATCTGATACTAAACGGTATCTTCTGCCCAAATCGAAGACAATACTTGTGTCCACCCCTAGGTAATTAGGTATCGGAAGACCCAAGTAGCATCGCAATGCACTCTTACTTTTGACTCGTGGAACTCCCGGCCAGGTTGAGGAACGACGAAGGTGGCTGGCAGAGAACGGGCTCATTGGCGCTTATTTAGAGGGGCCTATGCCCAGCAGTGGACTATGCCATCCTGACGATGATGATGCTGATCCGAGTGTTGAGATTTTGATACCCGCGGCTATGGGATCACCTGATACTGAAGACCACGTATTATATATAAATAATAAATAAATATTGGTGGACATTTCACACAGCGTCATCTAGCCCCCAATTAAGCATAGCTTGTACTGTGTGTACCAGGTGACTGATAGAATACTTATATACTTATTAAATGTGTATATAAATAGATATCAACGCCCAAACACAGAACAAACACCTATATTCGACACACAAATATTTATCTTGAGTGGGATTCGAACCCACGGCCTACAGAAGGCAGAGTTACTACCAACTGAGCTGTGAGGCCAGTCTGTACATGTCGTATAAGTCAAAGTCAAAAACTATTTCCATAGAATTCATAAAGAAATGGCTTGGAAACGTCAATAATATTCAAAACATAAAGTCACGCGTACTTGTCGCTAAGTTTGACGCCTGTTCAAACCCTATCCGACCCTCCATGGAAGAACAGCCACGAAACGGAAACAATGAAGGGCTTCCTTTTTTTTCCGCGAGCACGATCCTTGTAACAGTCCGAGACCGAGTACTTGAGTAGTTAGATCTATGTATTTAATGTTAACCTAAAAGGTATTCGTTTACAAGGAACTTACTTTGCACAGTTCAAACAGCGATTCGTCGAGTGAGGACGACCTCACGACGTCAACGCCGAACTCTCGTCTCGTCCCGTCACCGCTGGCGCACGTCGCCAAAATACTGGAGGCCACTGAACCCGATGAAACGCCCCTATTCAAGGCTGTCAAACGTACTAATAGGGTGCTACTCAATGAGCCCAGCAAACGAGATATGGTGATGTGAGTGCGAGGCTAATTGACTATTTAAAACTTTAACGGGACTTGTTCATCATATCTACCCTGGAATGACTGAATGTTCTAAATACCAGGTGTATTTCGAACGTTCAGTCTTAGAATATTCTAATCTCAATAAATATATTTTATCCATTAAAAGCTATAAAAAAATATTAAAGATAAAATAGTTGTGTACTTTTTAGCCGGTACATTTGCTCACGTTTTTTCAGGTATCGACGTCGTTTGATAGAAATTTCAAGGACTTTCGTCTATATCACTGTTTTAATATCGAACAAATATACCATTTTTTTTATTTTGGCTACTTATACTAAGAAATCAGACAATTAATACAATAAATATTAACTTTCTAAAATACATATTAACACCCAAACATCTGTGTTCGTCACACAAATGTTTGTCCCGGCTGGGAATCGAACCCACGACCTACAGCAAAGAAGTGAAAGTGACTACCAACTGGGCTTTGTGGCCAGTCATCTATACATCTATACAAATAAATAAAATTGGAGTGTCTGTTTGTAATATTAAAATAACCGCTTTTTACTAAGTGCATATGGATGTATACACGGTACATACATATACCAAAACAACATTTTTTACAATTTTTTCTGTCTGTTTGTTTCGGCTAATCTCTGAAATGGCTGGACCGATTTTAACGGGACTTTCACTGGCAGATAGCTGATGTAACAAGGAGTAACTTAGGCTACTTTTCCGAGGGGTAAAATACAGGTGCGTGACAAAACCGAATTCCAGTCGTGGGCAACAGCTAGTTCTTACATATGTTTCGACCACAGGTACAGACGATATGTGAACTTCGAGCGCAGATCGAACCCCCGCTACGAACCGGACATACCCATCGTGATGACTGTGAGCAGCGCCCTCACTATCGACAGCTCCGTGGACGTCATCCCCCCCACGGTCTCGCGCGCCTCCAGAGAGATATACCACCATTATGTGGAGCGCAACACGGGACTCGTCACTGTGCCCGCCGCCTCTCACTCTATGTACAACAAATATGTTCAGTGTACTTTATACAAGTTATAATACTTAAAAACCTTCAAAAATAATTTTTGGAAAGTATGGTTGCTGGTGAACTCCACTTTCACATCTCAGAGTTACGGGCGACTTGGGTCTTGTACGCAGGTAGAGAAGGAACCAAGTTGTGTTGCTTGTTATGGCCACTTCACACTAGGTGGGCCATCCGCTCGTTCCGTAACATTATCACATAAGAAAAAAGGTAAGAATTTTTCCTCGGTATAATTTTTCGGTGTCGTATAGGTATTGAACCTATGTGCACCTCAAATTAGAGGAACTGTTATGACTTTGTAAAGCATTTGCATAATAAAAATAATGTAACAATACCTACAATTGTATTTGTTTCCCACCAGCATCACCTCTGTCGTTTCTAATAAACACTATTCTAATAGCGCAATTTATAGTCTGTTTTTATTAGAAACTTGCGACCTGCCCCGTCTTCGCACGGATGTAATTCATTTACAAATTAAATACTCCGACCTTTCTCGTTCACAGAGGCAGTTAGCGACATATTTTTTATTTATTTAGGTGCTACTGATACGATCCTGATCGACACGGTTTATCGAGCGTCGATCTGAGTGAACAAAGAACCGTTCAAATCCGTAATTTTCGTAATTCGTGCGTTTATGAAACACTTGAAATGAAAATACGACATGTCTTTATCCAGAGCGTATGTATGTACTATGCATGAATTCATGCCGTATTAGTAGTAGGTAATTTAGACTCTAATAGCCAGCCCGATAGAGTTCAATCAGTTACTTTGAGGTGCGTACTCTAGTATTGACCTATTATGCAAATTACTTAAACCTAATAATTATGCCCGTATTCTACGTGACTCCAACTCGATATTGAAGACAAGCCTAAAGTAGTTTTATAAATTGTTATTTTTTTCGAGGTTTTGCGAAGGCAAAATATAGGGTTCCTTAATTGGTTGATCCACAATTCCGCGGCGAGCCTGGGCGAATGAATGTCCGTCAAATGGGCTAGCGTGTATAAGAATGACAATCTGTCTGACGTTCCTTCCAAAATATAATTTAATCTGTTCCTTCCCGGTATGGCATTGTGGCAACACTGATTAGTTGATCGAATTGAATCGGATTTGCCATTTTCTGTATTGTGGTGAAAATCTATACGAAAAATAAGTGAAACTGCATAAAAGGGGCGGATCAGATGGCATTGTTTTAAATGTGAGTGAAACTTGAGCCGTCTAAAGCCATGGCTATGTCAAAAGGCTTCAAAGTTTTGGAGAAATCATCGCCACCGAGCCCTTACAGCATAATTCTGCAACATAGAAATAAAGAGGCTTCCCTACTTTTCGAGTCTCAAGCCGTAGTCTCACTTTCGCCTCAAGAAACTGATACCCTAAAAAAACAGTATCATAAGATCGCAGATGCTTATGGTTGCTTGGGTGTTCTCCAGCTGAACTCTGGAGAAAATTGCCTTTTGTACCTCGTCCTCGTCACCGGCTGCTGCTCCGTGGGTAAAGTTGGAGATGTGGAAGTCTTCAAAATAACACAAACTCAATTTCTACCTCTATTCCATCATACTCAAGGAGAAGACAAGGTATCCGAGTTGAGGAAACTACTCAATTCTGGAACATTTTATTTTTCTTGGACTTCTAGCAGAACATCTGAAAATCTTTTTGATCTCACTTTATGCTCTCAAAGAAAAAGCAAAGGTGCAGTCTCTGACAACAGATTCTTCTGGAACAGAACTTTATTTATACATTTGATAAGATATGGAATTGATTGTGATGACTGGTTGACCAGGGCCATGTGTGGTTCTGTTGAAATTCGCACTATTTATGTTGGCCATCGTCAAGCTCGGGCAGTTTTAGTGTCGCGTCTTAGTTGTGAAAGAGCTGGAACAAGATTCAATGTAAGGGGCTGCAATGACGATGGTAATGTAGCCAATTTTGTAGAAACTGAACAAGCTATATACATTGATGACTCTGTATCCTCATACATACAAACTAGAGGGTCAGTTCCTTTGTTTTGGGAACAACCAGGGATCCAGGTAGGATCTCATAAAGTAAAGATGTCCAGAGGATATGATGCTTCCACCAGCGCATGTGATAGACATTTTTCACAACTGAAACGTAATTATGGCTCATTAGTTGTTGTTAACCTATTGGGTTCAAGTTTGATTGGAGGTAGTGAAGGTGAAGCAACTTTAAGCAATGCATTCCAGAAGCATCTCAATGAATCGGCTCATAGTGATGTTATCCAAATAATATTTGACTATCATCAGGAAGTGCGAGCTGCCTCGATGGAAGTAGCATTAGCAAAATTCAAGAGAATTATAGAGAAGCACTATGATAGTATTAGTATCTTCAGTGCTAAAGGTTCAGACATCTACAATGTTCAGAAAGGTGCTATCCGCACCAACTGCTTAGACTGCTTAGACAGAACAAATTCAATACAGACATTTATTGGATTAGAGATGCTTGCTATTCAACTGATGCTTTTACAATGTATAGATAAAAAGCAAAACGTAAATAGATTCGAGGAAGTTTTTAAACAGATGTGGGTGAACAATGGCAATGAAGTATCGAAAATTTATGCAGGAACTGGAGCAATCCAAGGAGGTTCTAAGTTGATTGATGGAGCGCGATCAGCTGCACGCACAATACAAAATAATTTACTAGATAATTCAAAACAAGAAGCCATAGACATATTACTTCTGGGCTCAACATTAAACTCAGAACTTGCTGATCGAACAAGAATTTTACTCCCTTCAAACATATTGCATACTTCTACTCCAGTATTGAGAGAGATGTGCC
This sequence comes from Chesias legatella, assembly GCA_947359385.1. Taxonomy (NCBI): domain Eukaryota; kingdom Metazoa; phylum Arthropoda; class Insecta; order Lepidoptera; family Geometridae; genus Chesias; species Chesias legatella. The sequence goes on along the minus strand of OX375774.1, from coordinate 6,349,365 downwards.
GCAGATCTAATGAATTTACCCAACCATCTAGTATTAGAATTACCATCGGTACATACAATGTTAATGGAGGCAAGCATTTTCGAAGTCTTGCCTACAAAGATGTGTCCCTTGCAGATTGGCTTTTGGATAGCCCAAATTCGTCTTTGATAAACACTGTGAATCTAAAAGACCATCCATCTGATATCTTTGCAATAGGATTTGAAGAGATTGTTGATTTGAATGCCAGTAACATTATGGCAGCTAGTTCTGACAATGCTAAAGCATGGAGTGAAGAATTGGAGAAAGTTTTGTGCAGGGATGCCCCATACACACTACTCTCAAGCCATCAGCTAGTTGGTGTGTGTCTCTTCATATTTGTCAGAAAAGATCTGATTCCTCATATCAGAGATGTAGCTCTGGATTCAGTCAAAACTGGTCTTGGCGGTGCCACTGGAAACAAAGGTGCTGTAGGCATTCGGATGGTCATCTATGGGACGTCCATTTGCTTTGTGTGCGCTCACTTTGCTGCTGGCCAGTCTCAAGTAACAGAGCGCAACGCTGATTATACTGAAATAACCAGAAAAATCGCATTCCCAATGGGGCGGTCACTTTACTCGCACGATTACGTATTTTGGTGTGGAGATTTCAACTACCGCGTGGACCTTGATAAAGATGAAATACGTTTACTTATATCGCAAAATAATTTACATAGAGTTTTGGAACAAGACCAGTTGCTGCAGCAAAAATCACAAGGATTAGTATTCAAAAACTGTTTTGAAGGAGACTTGACTTTTCCTCCTACTTATAAGTATGACTTGTTTAGCGATGATTACGATACCAGCGAAAAGTGCAGAGCACCGGCTTGGACCGACCGCATTCTTTGGAGGAGCAGAAAGCATACCATTGATCCAGAACACACTTCAGAATTAGGAAAGGGCAAATTGCTTCATTATGGTCGCGCTGAGCTGAAACAGTCCGATCATAGGCCAGTCATAGCAATTCTCGAAATAGAAGTATTGCAAGTCAGCTACACCAAATGCATGGAAGTCTTCTACGAAGTAGTCAAAGATCTCGGACCTCCAGACGCTAGCATTATCGTCCAACCGTTTGAAGAAACCCCTAGTGACGAATCCGTTTTTGACGATAACGTAATGGCGGCAGTTCTAAAGGAATTGTCTACTATCGGCGAAGTGACACTCGTCAGATTCATCGATGATCAATCGTTGAGTATCACTTTCAGAGAAGGACAACACGCCCTGACGGCAGCACAGAAGGGGGAAATATCTGTGTGTTCTATTTCATTGAGCATCACGCTCAAATCACCAGAATGGTTGGAAATAGTTAGATCAGAGATCAGTTTGTGTACAAATAATACGATTCCGCTATTTGGAGAAATTCAGCAAGAAAGACCTCTGCGATCAGCGCCTCCGACTCCGAGACGGCAGCAGCCAAGCCGGCCCCCGGCTCCCTCGCCCACACCGCTGGTTCCGTCCCGAGCCCCCGCAGCCAGTCCTGCTCGGCCTCCCCCACCGCGGCCTGCCCCTCTCGCCCCTGATTCCGGCAACAGCGCATCTCCTCCAGCGATGTCGTCGCCCTCTGCTAAGACATCTCCCGCGATGACACCTATGACGTCGCCATCCTCTGCTAAGACGTCTCCCACTGGCATGTCATCTCCTGCTAGAACATCTCCATCACCAGTGACGTCTCCTTCTGCGATTACGTCGCCGCCGGCAGAGAGCGGGCCTCCTCCGACGTGCGCCCCGCCTCCGCCCCCTGCAGCGGTTCCCGCCGGCCCCCCGCCACCCGTGCCCGCCCGGCAAGGAGCTCCGCCACCCCTGCCCGCGCGTCCGCGACCTGGTTAATGGGTAAATCATTCTAAATAAAACATCGACTATCTGATAGGGAAAATGCGCAATAAATAAATTGTTCACATTGATAGCAAATAAATGCACATTGTTATGAAACAGACCAAATATTCGCGTCAGAATCGCTTTTGCAACGATTTCTATATTAGCTGAGCTAAGGTAAGGCTAAGGTAATCAAAACCTAAATACATTATAGATGTAAACACTAAGTGTTATCGAACAATTAATTATCTTCGTTTATCTACGATATATGCAATATTAATGCCGAACGTCTACTTTATTAGTAATCGACACGTCTATAAAGTTATCGTTAAATTTCATATTCGTTCGATTAGAGTTTGTTCTTATCTTCGTTCGTATTAATCTTTATATCTATACAGATGCTTTAATTTGGTTTACTTATACGTATATTTTATAGAAAATGGCTTATAATTATGCGTGTTTAGTGTGGGTACGTAACTAAAGCTAACTAATAGCCACTTAGTACACGAAAATTGGATGCATTTTTCCAAACTACCTACATCGTTTAAAACCAACAATTCCAAGGGATGGACAGTCTTTGTAGGTACTGTTTGTTCTGATACTAAAATATTCATTTGTGGCGCCAAGCCACAAGGAACTAATAAACAAGTTAGAAGTAACATTGAATAGCCTAGATGAGGCTTCGCCTTTAGAGAGTACGAGCCTACAAAGAATCTTCATCCTGAACAATTAGTAGGCATCTAAAAATCGTTATCGCATACTTTGAAAGAATGGAGATAATTATCTCCCGTGCGCTTAAGTGACCTGGCTAAGGTGCCAGTTTGTTCGCTGACAATTCGCAAGTAAGTAGGTATATTGTGTATGACTGGTTAGTATCAAGTAACCATCACCGATTTCGTTGATTCTTACGTTTAAAATGTTTTTTTTTTGTGAATATATGAACTACATAGCATACAATTATGTCTCTAAACATATTTATAATAATAATAATCGTCAGGAGAAATCAATGTTTTATACGAATTTGTTTCTTTTTTGAAGGCTGTGTGTAGCATTTTATTAGTTGAGTGTCGGATGTCGTTACGCTTATGAAATTGTACTCTGAACAAGATTAGTCTATATATAAAGTTTTTAAAATAAGTAGAAAGGCGGTGGCTGAAACATTTGAGAAATAGTTATTTTATAGATCTGTTGATATCCAACTGCACTTATATGTTCCAATGTTTGCAACTTAGCCAACTAGGTCATCAGAAGTTCCTGTTCCTATTCCCGATTTTTCTCTTCGAAAATTGGACTGATTTTAGTTTCTTCCATGCTACGTTTTTTAATTTTGAAAGCCTTTACAAAGGATGGTTTTATGGAATTAGAGGGGGGACCTCCATTAAAACCTCCACTAAGCATAGTGGCAAGCTAGTGGTCAATATCTGGTGATAGGTCCTAAAAAATACATTGCGCTTGCATCAAAATCCAGGAAGGAAAATGGAGAATGATTTTGTATAGTCAAAACTCTGCCCACCTTTCCTCTTGTACCTGGTACTATAATTTTTAACAGATTTTCTTACCTCAGTTATATAAGCGTTACGGTAGTTCTCCACTGCCTAATTTGTAATTGTTATTTGAATGATCTTGTTAAATTTTAAATTGTTTTATATTTTTTGTACTTTGAGTAACCTAGTACCTATACGTTTTTAGTTCCTTTCAATGAGTAGGTATTTAGCTTTTGAGATTTTATTATCAAACTTTATAATTTAAGTTTTAATTTATTGTAAGGTTAAGATTGCTAACTTATCTAATATTGTATGTATCTCTACAGTGAATTTGTATATTGTAGCATTTATCATGTGGTTATTAATATGTTTGTGTAGAGCTTTATAAATGTTGAAGCTAACTACTGTACCAGTTTATTTGAAATTTTGACCTGGTATAACACATGGCTGCTTTATATCCCAGTCCCATGGGGACGTAGCCACAGGAAGGACGTAGTTAAAAACAAATTTGCTACTGTAGTTGGTTTGATGAGATTCATAGTAAACGGCCAGTGTTCCATTTATTACAGTGTTTATCTAGTTACATAAATATATAATTATATAGTTGAATAATGTTTTTTGATTATTACTTCTACAGCACTTGGTAAACTGAATGATGACTGGCTACCTCCAATATATAGTGTTTACCTGAGTTTTATGGCTAACTGCATCACACTAAATTTTAATTTGAAGAATTAAAGTCCTATATCCCAAATCAAGATGAAATTCTAGAATTATTCTATCATACAGACTACTATGGTGGGGTACTGAAAACAGTGATATATATTTCCATGTTTTATTTAATCTAATCACAGTGCTGGTAAACTTAAACAGGCGACTATTGCATAATTTGTAATTGATTTATCAATTTACTACTTCTTGGGAACAGCGTGGGTGTAAACAGTGTGCCCAACTCCGAGCAAGCCAACAATGCACAGGCCCATGGTAAGGCGATACAAGATTGCATCAAGAGGACCTCCTTTCAGGAACACTGGGACTTCATCTTCTGTCTGAAAGAATAAATAAATATTTTAAGACCCTTCAAGCGTAGCTTGTCTGTGGGAACTAGATAGACAACTGAGAGAATACTTACATACTTTTATCTAAAAACAAACGTACATAAACATTTGTCACAGAATTGTTTATTCTGGGTGGTAACTGAACCAAAAACTACCATTTGAGTCAAGAATCACAATACAAATACAAAATAACAGACTTATTTCTGGAAAATAAGTATTCACGTTTTATTTGTAAAAAGCATTTAACTCATTGAACACAATCCACTCTAGTGTACTTCACAGTGAAACAAGGCCCACTCAGGCTTATTCTATCTCTTTGGATAATTCATTTGGACCATCAATTTCTTGGTAGCAGAGCTGACATTGCAAATTCAAGTGTTTTTGGTCTGTCGCTCAAAACATAACCCTAACCCAACCAGTATAACTTCAAAGTAAATGTAATGGAAGTACCAAATTATCATCCTGTTGATTTGAACCAAACAGAAGCACAAATATTATCAAAGATATACCTGGAATTTTTGCTGCTGTTGACGGATTTTCTCAGACACACCAGGGTAAGGGGTGTTAGTCCCCGGGACCAGATTCCGTTTGCCTGGTGCTGGGCAAGCCTCCGCCACAGTAGACAGCGGCGCCGTGTGCTTAACAGCTGGCGCCTCCACTCGTTGCAGAGCGATAGGAGCCTAGTGGACAGAAATTTTTAGAACACTGCTATACATCCCATTATCGATTAAAATTGGACACTTACAACTGGAAATAGTGGACTCTGTAAGTTGGTGGCGGCGACAAGCCTGCCGGTGACTCTGCTCAGCTGGTGATACATATTTTCAGGCTTTGAATTACTAGAAATAGAAGATCCCGTACAAGCAAAGTGCGAAAAAACTCGAGTTACGTGATTACGAAACAAATCAGGCTGTGTTGCCAACTCTAGCTCTCGATGGTTGGGTAGAAAGAACTCTGGCGGGCGCCTAGGGCCAGCTGTTTATTGGATAGTATTGGCAACTCAGTGTAAGGATTTCAAAAATCACAGGTGTGTCTGTAAAAAAACTGCGTCTTTGTTTCTTCATACGAAACATTGTACGTAGGTACCTAAATTCCAATTATAATTGGGTGGTTTCATGGTTGGACACCGGCTTTAATTCCGCGGCCATGATGTTTACTTATCTCCACAACGCAACGCGTCATTTTATCCTCTTTTTTGCTATATTTATTAATTCCATCCCATCCTTCCTTCCATCTCTAACCGACCTCGATTTTGTACAAGAACCGATTGTTAAATTACACAAAGCCATTGAATCTACTAACCACAATTTGCGTTCACCTGGGCTAAAGTAAACTTTTAACGTATTTGAACGTTTTTACAGAACGATCTCGATAATTTACAGGGTTCCTCTGCCATAGATATTATTTGAAGGAAAATGCATTCAGCCGAGTGATTTCGTTAAAGGCAACCTCAAATATTACCCAACAACTTTCCTAACGACCGCATATGGCTGAGAGCTAGTTCTTTGTACAGACTTGTTCTTTCTTCTTTCGGCCACTTAAAATCCGCTGACAATCTCCGCTTCTCCCAATTTTAGACTATGCCGACGCCAACTCTGAATATTACCGAAGACCAATTTACTAAACTTGAGCATCTTCGAAAAGGCTCTGTTGGCCCCCTTGTGATTGCCACTTGAAATTTATTATGCAAATATGCATAATTCTTAGTCAGTAGATGGTTTCTAATAGTCTTCGAATGATGCTCCATTTGTTTATTTGTAACGTGTTATATTTCACAAGGGCTAGACATTTATTGTATAATGATCAGGAAAGAATACATTTTTCGGAATGTCATCGTCGTTCATTTATTTTATATTGTATGACATGCATGGCTAAGCAAGTCTATCTACAAAAACACGTTGGACCGCCTCATATTATACTAAGTATGAAATTCTCTTTAAACAGAGATATCTTATTTTTCCTAAATTTTTTAGGAAGGACTTTTTGCTTTTACAATGTGATAATAGGATTATAATAAATTGTACGATTTTAACATGCAACGCACCGTACCAACCGATCTCGACCGACCCATATTGAAAATTCATTCGGGCAACACTACTACGACGTAAAGTTCTTTTCAAAGCACGTTTTGGGAAAAGGTTAGTGATGGTCGTGTTTTTCTTACTTTTAGTGAGTTTTTAAGTGTTATCAGATAACTGTCTTAGAGTTTCTACTGCTAAATACTATTTTACATGTTTGTCAAATATTTTCCACTGTAATACGAAGATTCTAATAGCATTCGCGGTCTTGGTGGATATGTACACGATTGAAAGAATGTGACGTGCATGAACTATCATTTTGTAAGCCCGTTGCCGTGGAGTAAATTATGCTGCCTGATTTCGTTTGACTGTCAAAATCTAGTTTTTTACATGTATTAACCACTCAAACCCTATATTTCAGACACAACATGCAGATCTTTGTTAAAACCCTTACCGGGAAAACAATCACCCTTGAGGTGGAAGCGTCAGACACAATTGAAAATGTGAAAGCGAAGATCCAAGACAAGGAGGGTATCCCTCCAGACCAGCAGCGTCTCATCTTCGCCGGCAAACAGCTAGAGGATGGCCGCACTCTCTCCGACTACAATATCCAGAAGGAGTCTACTCTTCACTTGGTGCTCCGCCTAAGAGGAGGTATGTTTAGGTCTTGGTTATAATCGCTGAACACTAACAATTCATTGAGTAAATTTATGACCAATCATTATAGTGTAGTAGCATCATACATAGTCTTGTTCACATGAGACATGTTGGGTCTCAGTTATAATCATGTGAAACTAACATAGTTATATCACCATGTTACTGCCTTTATCACACAATAGATGAGATCGGACTACTTATATTTCTCTTCAATTTCCCCTTTGTCAGATATCATTTCAGCAATCACTCCTTTCATACATTCCATCTTTTCTATGGCCTACCCCCTCTCTTGTATCATTCACAAGCATATTTAACACTTTCCGTTGTCTTTCATCCATCCACATAACATGTCCATACTATATTATTCCTCAACTTTTCCATCTCTACAATTTTCAGACCACCTAATACATCATTCGTAATTTTGACCATTCTTGTCACTTCACACATCTATGTCTAGATGTTATCACAGTGAGCACTAGCCAGTCATTAGAAGCATAATACATAAGTCTTGTTCACATGATACATGCCAGTATGATTAGTCATAAAATGTTTCCAGGTACTATTGAGCCCTCACTCCGTATCCTGGCCATGAAGTACAACTGTGACAAGATGATCTGCCGTAAGTGCTATGCCCGTCTTCACCCTCGTGCTACTAATTGCCGCAAGACCAAGTGTGGACACACTAACAACCTCCGCCCCAAGAAGAAGTTGAAGGATTAAGTATTTAAATTACTTGTACCATTTTCTAAAACTCAATAAAAATTTATAACATCTACATTTTGTATAATTTTATTTCTAAATGTGTGTATCATGTAAATAACCATTTCACCAATTTTAAGTCTATACACTGGTAAGGATTCTTAAAATCTGTAATTGTGTTAAAAATTGTGGTTATTTACACCCTCTACAGGTTGTTAATATATGAGGGATACCTTAGATAATTTAACTGGTCTCACAGCTCGGTAGTAAATCTGCCTTCTGCATTGTAGGTTGTGGGTGTAATTACCACCTAGGACAAATATTTGTGTGATGAAAATAGATGTTTTATGTATTTACAAAATGATGTATAATGTTCTTCTTCCTTCTTTATTTTTCCAATGACAAGATTATTTATTGAAAAATTATGTTGGCTTATAATAAAATATAAGTATTCTATCGTTCTCTGCTTATTCATAGAACACGCTGTGCTCAATTTTGGTCTAGATGCCTAAATAATTGTTCAGTCAGCAAACTCATAACATATGTTTAGGCAGTGTCCTACATATGCACCTGACCTGACGACACTGGATATTCTCTTAGTTGTAACTAAGAAAATACCGCGAAACTGAAGATAGAATACATCTAACAATTTCCATTTGAACACCGAATGGAATCTGGCCAGTCAAGGAGTCAACAGTTTAGCAATATATTTAATGAGGTAGGGATTAGGGATTTAGCAATATATTGTTACAAAATAAGGAGCTATGAAAGAAAACCAATGCTGTGATTATCAACAAATGTAAAATATATTTATTTGAGTATGTATTTCACTGAATACAGTATTCACAACCACTTGTGTGATTTATTTAGCGATATCTGTGATATTCAGAAACACAAAGAAGTTTAAAAATGTCTGTAATTTCATTAAAGTGTTTCTTACTTAAATGTAAATATGTAAGTTACTTTGATACACATATAGCAGGTCTCTGAATATCACGAATGCTTAATTATTCTTACCAGTACTATTATTTATTCTTATACTAAAATGTATGAAACATCTTATGAATATGGACGGAATCATATTATTATATTATATATAAGAGCACTTCGTCATATCATTCCCAGCTGAATCACTTTGATTTTAGGTTGCTTTTGAGAAGTGATTCCTGAAAAGTAATCAATGAACACTGTGTTAAAGTCACGATTTGTTCCCACCTGTAAAAATACCCACAGACATGAAAATTTAACATGCTCCAAGCGTTCGTGCAAAATTCAAGGCAATCCATTCACGAGTAAGTTACAATGCTACTGATAACGTATCGGCAATAAATACAACAAAAATATATATGGGCGAATGAATTATGATTATTGTTTGTGTGACTAGGAATTCAGAAAATGGTGTCGTTATCATCAAACTAAAATCGATTGTAACAAATCACGTTAATACAGTAAGAGCCCACGACGCGACGGCCAGACCTTCGTCATTTTATAAAAGCTGAAAGTTTTTCTGTGCACGCCCCCTGTACAGGTAAGAACGACCAGCGACTATGGAGTTTGGGCTGTGGTTACTTTGGCAGGTAACTGGTAGTAAAGATGGTAAAAATAGTACCTAAATTTCGTTAAAGTATAAAGCACAATATTTTTATATTTTCTCGTCATCCATTGCCGGACACTTATGACGGTTGCTACCGTCATAAGTATCCGTCATACCGTCTCCGTTTGTACTTTTCCCCACATGGCTGTTTTCTGCATAACACGGTCCAGTTTAAGTCTGGCATATTTACACCGATCTCTTAGAAACACTTCTAACAAAGTACAATGTAAATGCAATGACAAATCTCAAACGACCTAAAACATCATGGCAAAAATAACATAATAGGTAACTATCTAGATAAATAAACAATAATAAACGAATTCATAATACTTCATATAATAACATATTGTTATAATTTCACGGTTGTTACGAGCTAACACGTTTTTCTCCCCCTTTGCTCGCTCCACATATTTTCAACTGAGCGCAGTGTTTTTGCCTTTGGCTTGTAAAAAGTTTTCGAGACTATACACACTCGACTGAACCGGACGGTACGACGAAGATTTATTATTATTCATATCCAGCGACAATCGCCGCGTGCATTTTGGGACCCTAAGACGATAATAAACGACTTTACACATCATTAATTACTTGGAAGATGTGGCAGATTCCACTTTCATTCTCAGAGTCACGAGCGCTACATACAATGCGAGTTGGGTCCCCCATACGTAAGTAGGGGAGGACCCAAGTCGAACTGATCTGTAATGGGCACAGTTAATTGGTCGGCAATCGGCTCGTTCTGTAAGTTTTTCACTTTAAAAATCAATCGGTTGTGGTGAAATTTCCATTTCAATTAATTACAATCCAATAAGCTTTTGCTGCCTTGCCATCTCGGAAGCTTTTTATGAAGCTCCATTAAGTGTGGGAACGACAATAACGACGTACTGCCTTTCAATGTTGCCATTATAGAGACTCAGGCCTACTCTAGACATGCGACAGTCAATGACAATGTGCCGATTTTGTAGGCACCAAACGAAAATAATTTTAGATCACACATCTCGCTCTTTCCATAATTAATAAAAAGAGACCGTATGAAATATACAATTATTATGGAACTCTGAAACTAAATTAATTGATTTACATCAAATTTCATTGATAGGTACTATTCTAAAATTCTTTGTTGGTAGTATTATTAGTTTGACAGATTAGTCTCTCCTTTTTTTTATGGAAAGAATGAAACAGGTGAACCTAAAATTAGGCTGAGACGCATGCTGTCAACAAACATAATGCATGTACATTATTAAGTGCGTGCTTCTGTTAAGGTTACGGTAATATCAATATTCAGGACGTGTGCACAATGTGGGTCAGCCATGCAACAAGTCTTATTATTAACTTATTAACATTTATAAATGCAAGGGTCGCAGCTGTCATAGCGGAATTCAGCGGCTCTGAAGCAATCTAGGTGCAATTTTTTTTTTTTTTTTTTTTTTGTTTAGTTCGATTGAGTTTGATTGGAAAACTATCGTTTCTTATTCGCAATGTAACTTGAAATATTTTTTTACACAGTAACTTCTATTTAATTACTATAGCTTTAAACAGGGATGGGGAGAAAATATCGGTAAAAATGATCTGCGGCTAGCGAACGAGCCAAAAGATCTAAAGCATTTGATACACACCGGCACAACTTAATTAAATATTGACATATCTAAAAGAATTCGGTCTTTTTTACTCACTAAAAAAAACATCAAAATGGCTTCCATTTAGTTTAGTTTGGTCCGGGTTAAAGAGAATCACCACAAATATTGAACTACTTTACGTTTCTGGTGAAAAAATCCGGTTATCAGAGCGACTAACTTCCGCTAGACAGTCAGTCAAAACATATCGTGCAAGTTACGTTACACTTCAACATAGTCGAGGATAGTACCGGCATTCGGGTGCTGCGGTTGGTGCGGTTGGTGCGGTTGGGCGGGCTGCGGTTGGGCGGGGTGCGGCGCGAACGCAGCGAGGTAGCGGTGCGGCGCGCACAGCGGCAGGCTGTCGGCCAGCTCGCGCGCCGGCTCCGGCAAGTTGCGGGGCTCCTGCTGTTACATACCAACAACATAGACATAACACACACACACACACACACACACACACACACACACACACACACACACACACACACCCACACACACACACACACACTACACAGTTACGTAGAGGTAGATAATATTTTTAAATATCAGAATAATAGGAGAAAGCATGGAATATCAATTAAAATAACCTATTACAAGCTTGGAATTGAGACACAGCCATGGACTTATATATAATTTTTAATGTGTATTATTTATATTAAATGTGTGTGTGTGTGAGAGAGAGACACACACACATTTAATATAAATAATACACATTAAAAATTATATATAAGTCCATATATATATATATCACACACACAGAAAGAGAGAGAGAGAGACCCACAGAGACAGCCAGGCACACACAGGATCCTGGTACCGCTACGCAATGCCGAGGTTATTCAGCAATGTGTGTTATGTAGCACTACTATTCTGTATGACTTGACTACCAAAATGAGGGAGGAAATTAAAGAACATCTCTTTGAAAGTTTTTTCTATTATATAATTTAGTAAATAATGTAATCATTAAAAATGTAACTTACCGATACCACAGCGATTGTGACTGTATCCGAGAACTTGACCTTATTCTTGTCAGAGCGAGCAGCGTAACCGTCATTTCTAAACGTCCTATCCATCCCTGTAGGATAATTGTATCTATACAAAGTGTTAGGCGCGTCGTCTCTCAACTCAGTTTGAAACACGTGCTTATAATGAGAGATTTCGTGCGGCCGCGCTTCCAAAACGCCCTTACTAGGTTCGGCCACAGCGCTTTTAGAATGTTTGTACTGCGCTTCGTTGTGCCATTTTGACGTGGTTAGAATAGGCTTCAGTATCTCGTCAGTTCGGACGTCTGTGTTCCAAATGGTGTTGTCTCTGTCCAAGTATTGGTGTAGGTTGGGTCGTATGCTGTGGGTGGAGTGCGGCCCGGGCTGGGACACGGGCACGGGGAGCAGGGCGGGTGGGAGGGTGACTCTGGGCAGCGGCGGCGGTTTCGTTCTAATGTCTGCTGAGGAAGCAGTCTCCTCGCAAGAGCTCAAGCTGCACTCTGAACACGATTCGGAGCATTCGGAATCTGAAAATATTTCATTTTACTTTTTTTTTTTTTTTTAATGTAATACAGTTACAGAACGAGCTGACGGCCCACCTGGTGTTAAGTGGTAACCTCAGCCCATAACTAGCGATGCGGCTTGGGTCCTCCCCTACTAGGTACGGCAAGACCCAAATCTCAACGTATGCGCCCGTAACTCTGAGACGTGTAGGTGGAATGTCTCGTGTGCCTGTAATTTCACCGGCAACCACACCTTTCAAACCGGAACACAGTAACGCGAAAGCGTAACTGCTTGGCGGCAGAAATGGGCATGGTGGCAGTACTTCCCCGGACGAACTTGGCAAGAGTTCTACTGCTCTTAATTTTTTTTGTTTTTGTATTCATTTATTCATCTTTCGACATAAATAATGCACTTAGATAAGTCTAAAACAAAAGTAGAACTTCCTATCCTCCTAGCATTAAATAAATAATTGTTGGTGGATATGTTACACAGCATTTTTGAGACGTAACATCCCCGTCTCGAGGTGATGGACGCAACGCAATGCGACTTGAGTCATCTCATACTCTGGTGGGGAGGACTTGAGTCGTATTGTTGTTGTTTATGGGCGGCGGTTACGACTTAACATCAGGTGACCCGCTAGCTCGTTATATCACCTACTGCACATAAAAAATAAAAAACAGCGCCACTTCGTCTGAATCGGATTCTTAAATCGGTTGTATTTTTTTTTATGTTTGTTACTTCAATCTCCTTCATTTATAAACCCATTTGGAAAAATCTTGTTTATTGATAGTATATATTTTCAGATTAGTCTCACAGAAATTTCATAAAAAATCGGTTTAGTAGTTTCGTTTTTAAATCAAAATAACAGGAAAAAATATGTTATCCAATTCAAGTACCTTAGAGATAACAATGTATCATTTTCGTTCATTGGCGATGAAGTAGGTTTTTCGTTTGCAAGGAAATTATTTTCAACTAGCTGTTGCCCGCGACTTCGTCCGCGTGGAATTAGGTTTTATCACGCACCCCTATTTTAACCCTCGGAAAAGTAGCCTAAGTTACTCCTTGTTACATCAGCTACCTGCCAGTGAAAGTCCCGTCAAAATCGGTCCAGCCATTTCAGAGATTAACCGGAACAAACAGACAGAGACAAAAATTTAAAAAATGTTGTTTTGGTATATGTACCGTGTATACATCCATATGCACTCAGTAAAAAGCGGTTATTTTAATATTACAAACAGACAGTCCAATTTTATTTATTTGTATAGATAAATAAATGTCTCTGTTACTTGTCGTGTGCCGCGCGTAGTGTTCGCACATCGTCGCCGCCTCCTCGCAGAGTGCACGCTGCCCGCGGCGGGCGGCGTCCCAACGCACATCCGCGAACAGATCCCACGCTTCTAGATCTACGGCCAGACTGAGAGCCTTCTCCAGCCGCCCGCGCCTGTTTATAAGATAAAGTTGATTGAAAATTAAATGCACATACAAAAGTAAGTCAAAGTCAAAAACTTTATTTCCATAGAATTCATAAAGAAATGGCTTGGAAACGTCAATAATATTCAAAATATAAGGTCACGCGTATTAATCGCTAAGTTTGACGCCTGTTCAAACCCTATCCGACACTCCATGAGGAAGAACAGCAAGAAACCCCTAATGGACGGCTTCCTTTTTTCGCGAGAACGATCTTTATAACAAGTAAGGATAGCTTAATCATAAAAACCTTTTGTAGTAACAGTTAGACATTATAATTCATTCACAGCTAAGTGTCAGGCATGTTTTCAGCACTTGAACTGGGATTCCCTGTATCTCCGACACCTGTGGTCTATCTCACACCAGCCGGTCGCGGATGTTACTTTGTATATATTGCCGGCGAAATTACAGGCACATGAGACATTCCACTTACACGCCTCACAGTTACGGGCGCATACGATGCGACTTGGTTCTTGCCGTACCTAGTAGGGGAGGACCCGAGTCGCATCGGTTGTTGTGGGTTGTGGTTACCACTTAACACCAGGTGGGCCGTCGGCTCGTTCCATAACGGTATAACATAAAAAAACATATATCTTTATAACATACTTGTGTATTTGTTTTTTGGAACCTGTGTTCTTACTGAAGGGTTATAATCTATACATCTATACAAATAAATAAAATTGGAGTGTCTATTTGTAATATTAAAATAATAGCTTTTTACTAAGTCCATATGTACCTATGTATACACGGTACATATACCAAAACAACAATTTTTTTTCTGTCTGTCTGTTTGTTCCGGCTAATCTCCGAAACGGATGGATTTTAACGGGAGTTTCACCGGCAGATAGCTGATGTTATAAGGAGTAACTTAGGCTACTTTTCCAAGGGATAAAATAGGGGTGCGCGATAAAACCGAATACCAAGCGGACGAAGTCACTTGCAACAGCTTGTTCTCCATATAATTACCAGGGACTCGGTACAGTAAGTCTTACATAGGCTCCAAGCATCTGGCTCTCAACAGAAGATAACAACCGGACATATTTTTTCTTGTCTAGTTCTGGTCAGTATATTATAGTTCAAAACTAAATTCTTAAGTAACGAACCGCTGCCTGCGAGCTACCCTCCTCACCAGACTGCGTGATGTGGGTACACAGCGGCAGCTCACCTCAGCAGATGGTGGAAGAACTTCCTGGCGAGGTCGTGCACGGGCGGGGCGAAGCGCTGCGCGTGTGCGGCGTGCGCGCGCGCCGGCGCCAGGTACGCGCCCAGCGCCGCCTGCGCGCTACACTCCTCACCCACCGCATCTAAGGAACACATGACATTTTGATTTCATAGGTAAGATCGAGTATTATTTGAAAGAAGGGAACCATATCTGCGACACGTCCACACCCCACGAGAGACAAGACGATACTGACATTATGATAACGGAAACGCGCCTAATGCCCATTATCAGAGACCATGGGGTTCCAAAGTTTTCAATTAGCTCAACTCCGCGAACTCCGCGGTGTGTCTCGTAGTACAACCTAGTTCTGAAACTTAGCCAACTGATAATCACAATAAGATTAAGGTATTACATACCTGGTCCAGTCCGCAAGGCCGCGCAGACGAGCCTGTTGACCGCCCACAGGCACTCGGTGCCCTCCGTCTCCCAGTCCATCGCCCGGAGTAACGTCACAGCGTTAGACATCCGCCTCGCCCTTATCCACGCCTGCCATAAATAACACTTACAAATTTAATTTTGATCAGTAACACAATAACTCCTGAGAGAAAATTAAATATGCATAGTTTTTCATTATTAATAATAATAATTACAAGTTCGATATATCGATTCGCTTTCTTACCGTGAGTAATCGAGGATGCCTGATGCGAAGTAGCATCAGAGGACCTCCAGCAAATGAAGTCAATATAACTGGACCACCTCTCGCTTTTTTTGTACACAAAATCTGCATTCGGCGGCAATCACTGTAAGGATTAAAGGACAAAGTCAACAATTTTATTTTTTGCTTGCTTAGAAACGTAAATAATATTCATAACATAAGGTCACGCGTATTTATCGTTACGTTTTTACGCTAAGTTTAACACCTGTTCAAACCCTATCCGACCATCCATGGGGCAGAACAGCAAAGAAACCCCTAAAGGAGGAATTCCTTTTTTTTGGACAGAAATGAATACTCATATTGTTGTTAAGATTTAGAATTAATTCTAGGGATGCTAGTGGTAAAAAATTACGAGAACGTAATGTTAGTAGTAGTAAACATTATGATTACCGTGTGTAAGAAGTTAAGTCGAAGCACTTTGTATGGTGGTGGAGAAGTGAGAGCGCGCGATCGAAGCACTGGAGACGGCCGGCTTCCTCCGCGGCCACTATCAACTCATCCACCCACTGTATGTCTGTAGCTATCTATACAAATACATGAAATTAGTGTCTGTTTGTAATATTAAAATAACCACTTTTTACATGCATTATGGATGTATACACGGTACATAATACCAAAACAATTTTTTTTTAAATTTTTGTCTGTCTATCTGTTTGTTCCGGCTAATCTCTGAAACGGCTGGACCGATTTAGACGGGACTTTCACTGGCAGATAGCTGATGTAACAAGGTGTAACTTAGGCTACTTTTCCGAGGGGTAAAATAGGGGTGCGCGATAAAACCGAATTCCACGCGGACGTAACAGCTAGTTTCTTATATGTAGATTGTTTGAAAAAAAGTGGGTCTACTCACAAATCCAGCTTTAACGGAGCGCGTCAACCCAGCTGTGTGATGGACGACGTGCAACGAGCCATCGATGCAGGCGACCAGCAGGCGCGTGTCACACGGGGAGCTGCGCACCGCGCGCGCGGGCGCCGGCACCGACACGCGCGCGCCGCCCTCTCGCGGCGTCAACCTCGACACGCGGCTCGAGTTCGGAATCTCGTACTGGACCCACTCTATACTGACTCCATTCTGTTAAATAATATCGTCGGTCGGATTCATTAACGGAACATTTCCGAATTTACGTGCATAATGGTAGGGAATTGAATATTTTTTCCGAATCACTAACGGCATAATAACTCAAATGTTAGTTCTAATTGACAGAACACTAGTTATTCCGATAAAGAAAAATAAATTTTAGTGATCTCTTCATTTTAGTATAAGTTTATTTCGAAATGTCCCGCTGCCACTCTAAATACTAAATGTTCCGTTAATGAATCCGACCGACGATATAGTTCTCACCAATTATTTAGCATTTTATTATGTTGACTATGAAAAACAACGTGATTATAATTATTCATAACTAACTACAATATATAAAAAAAGTATTATATGAGTTCTCTCGTTCCCAAGAGACAAGGATTTTTTTATTGTTTATATAGTAACAATTTTACTGAAAAATTCAAATAATAATGGGTGTTATAGGTTTTGTATAGCTGTTGGTGCAATATGCTACAGTACTAAATCATTATATCATTACTTGCTGTGCCCCGTGGTGAATAAGTCATCCCCTTGGAATACTGCTCTTTTCTGGGATCAAAAGTAGCCTATATTTATTTATTTATCTCTGGTTGCAATGTTGCAGCTATTTGTAAGCACATTCACAAGTTGCCTCAATAGAAACATACCTTACCTTTTGGCATGCTATCTGTTCTACTATATGGATTATGTTTTCTTGATTCTGAGATAATTCAGCGCACAGTGTCTCACTTTGTAGTTGGTGGTATGCCACTAAAGATATATTATTACTGCAAAAAAAGACAAATACAACATAAGTATTAGAATAATGAATTAGTATGTTGACTATTTTCTAATAAAATAAATACCCATTGATCTGGTAGAGGTGCAAATTGGCAAGGTCCTCGATGGTGCCTGTGGGGCACCACGGCGCTGGTTCAGAGGAAGTTACACTCCACACAAGTATTCGAGTACCATTGGTTGAATCACAGGATGACAAGTGTCTTTCTGTCCTGCGAGCCCCACCACCAAGTTCTATGCTCTGTAATTTATTTCAAAAGTTAATATTTTTTCAATAATGATGAGTTTTAGAAGCTTGTTGGCTAGTATTCATTGACAACTTACATGAATAGTTGGATCTAGATCTGTGATGCGGCAAGGAACAGCATAATTACTGTTCCCAAAACTGACAACTGTTGCCATCCTATCATTGTGTGAGAACAGCATGTGAGATTTACTAATTGCCACTGAAATTTTAAAGTGAGATTTTTATTTTATTACAATAGATATTAGTTAATATTCTTTCATAGCTTTTACATAAGAGATAATACTGACTATTATAAATTCATAGCTATTTTGTAGGCACTTGAAGAACCCTAAGCACAAATCAATAATTGTTTTGAAGTAGGAAGTTTACAAGCTTACCATTTGTGACCAGCTGCCCTGCTAGCTTTCCAACAAAATATCTATCAAACAATATTTGAGTTATGTCTAAGGTTTCTAACTTTACTGTGAGGTAGACAATGGCTCCAGATGAGAATACAATTGAGACAAGAGTGTCTGTTATCCAAATAGATTTCACCACACTTCTGTCGCGTAATTTAGACACCAGTTGTTTTAGATGACGGGGATGCGATGTTCGCCAATGACCACCGCGGCGAACATAATAATCTCTCTTCGCATGATCAAATACTGTTTCTTCGGTCCTTTTTTTCGTTTCATATCTACAAGATAGTTGTTACATTTTATAACAGGTATGATAAACAAATAACAGCCCACAGCATCCAACTTACTTGTAACTCTTCACATCACAACTTTTTACATCTAATGTTTCATCGCATGTGATAAATTTAACGTCGTAATGGATCATCGTTTACAAAATTTTATGTACATTATTTTATTTTACGAATCTATAACTGAAAAAGAAATGAACAACATTATATTTTAAGCAACCAACAAAAACCTACAGCTTTTTGTTTGTTGTTCTTTGCCTCTCTACACTCTCTTCACTTGTCACTTTTCACTAATTGTCATACAACAATATGTCACGAGTACATAAGCAACTTGAATCAGGCATGTTGTTTTTTTTTTTAAAGGTTGCCTGAATATTTTTTTTTGCTTGTGGAATTGAAGAATGACTTGCTGTCTGTAGCAATATAATTACAAAGTAAAACAAAATATGTCATGTGATTTTTGCAGTTATGGAAATTAAACTATAATAATATTAGAAAGGGATTATACTTATACATTAATACATTCACTATTTAGAAGGTACCTACTTACAAGCTTTCTTATTGCTAGTAGATTACTAGCCTACTACTAGTACCTATGTGGTATGAAACTATTGTCATATTCCAGGCATTCAAAATTTTAAGTTTGCCGTAAAAAAACTTGATGGTTCAAGCGCACCCACATAACATTACATCAAACGTCTACTGTTATATTACACGCCTAAACTGCAGGACCAATTTTATTTTTGTTATGGAGATATATCATAAATTGGAGACGGGCTACTATGTGTCGTGAAAATAAAACTTGAAGGATTTAGGGGAAGTAAAAGCAAAAACTTTATTTTCACAGGACTCATAAAGAAATGGCTTGCAAACGTCAATAATATTCAAAACATAAGGTCTCGCGTACTTATCGCTTAGTTTGACACCTGTTCAAACCCTGTCCGACCCTTCATAGGGAAACAGTCAAGAAACTCCTAGTTGAGCTTCTTTTTTTATGGGATGTGTTCGTATGGGAAATCAATCATTTTTCAAGTAAGAAGTAGAAAACTCATCATAATTTATACATATTTTTTATATTTTTGGTAAGAAATTTGACTAATCAAGTTAATTAAGTGATGTATTTTTTTTAAAGTTCTTAACTACCTTTGTATGGAGATTGGTCAAAGCTTGGAGAAAAGAACAGGTTACTCAAAGTACTAATTTTATGCAAACGAAGTTGCGGGCACCAGCTAGTGTGTAACAGGTACAATCATCCATTCCAAGAAAATGCCTGTAGTTTGATATTAATGTCAATTGAAGAAAAATAAAATTATAATTTGTTTTTCAGTCACTACCACTTGCCTCAACGGACAACTAACAAGTAGAATATGTATACGTAAATATCGCACTAGGTCATTATCAAACAGCATATATATTTTTTATAAGTACATACAGTCACTTAGGCTAACTTTGGCCCACATTCCGGAGAAATCAGATAAACTAATGTTCAAAATAATACGTTAGACACAAAAAAATACTTATTGTCATGGTTTTGAGTGACCTTCTTTTATAAAATATAATAATATTTACTGATCGTTTCTAGGAAAATAGTTCTGAAAAATCCATTTAACCTCCGGGCAAAAGTTACATTGTGAGTTGGGCTTAGATTGGCCCGGGTCCCGATTGTAGGCTTTTTTTGCTTATTTTATGGAAATAAAGGAGTAGTGCTAACATTAACCTCTCTATTTACTTAGAAAAATACAACTGAGACCCATAGACAATAAGTTCGTATGTCCTTGTTTTGTTTTTCGGTACATATTTTTGGGTAAATAAAATGTCACCGTACTAAAGTTGGCACTGCCATTTATTAAATCAAATATTTTGGTCATCAATCAGGAACTTACGTTTTTTAACACATAATAATAACAACATATAGCTAAAATATTAATAAAAAAACATCGAAATAGTACCGTGAACTCTGCTGTCTTTACCAAATGGCTACTAACTTTGCCATAACCAAAAACATGACTTCAATATAGTTTTTTTAAGGGTATGGATGCCTTTATGTCAAAATTGAATTTATAAATGACAACACCAAATTATTTATGGAAACCCTATACGTCATTTCGATTTTCGATGTCATTTTTGTCAGTTAACTTTTCATGCGTGAGTGATATACAATCAAGAGCTCCCAAACTTTTATTAAAATAATTAGGATAAACTTTGTCTACGTTATTATATTTTTAATATTACATTAAACTAAGGTTCTTTTATTTAAATCATATTGATTTGCAGTGCTGCAAGCTACAAGAAATTCGCAATTAGTGTTGGCAAATTCAACATCCAATGTAAACCAGATCATGATGTTAACTTTGCCATATTTAGTGAGAGGTTAGGGCTGCCACATTTTTTAAAATAAATAGATCAGTTTTATTATTTTCATACATTAGGTTATTCTGCGAATCTTTATGTAAAAGTAAAGTTGAAGCTGAATATGTTACTATATGTACCCACCAAGGAATCACTATCTTAAAGATTTCAAGTTCATAAAAACAACGAAAACATTTGGCAACCCTAATATCTTTCTCCTTTTTGTATGAAGAATTTTGAAAAGTTAGGTGAATTTGCCACTTTCTTAGAAAAAATATTACCAGTGCTAAATAATGGGATTATATTATTTTCATATTGATGGATAGAGGCCAAGTCCTGCTATATATTTTTGTTAGAATGTAATTCCTATTAAATATTATTTTATTCTCGTCTGGCAATCTTAGCAGAAGTGATCATAGACTTTGCCACATTTTTCTTTATGCTTTTAATAATGAAAATGATTTAAATGAAGGATTTTTTAATAATAGTAAGAATTTGCACTTAATAAAATATATTTAGAAATAAGTAACTCTTAGCATCTTCTTATATTTTTTAATAAAAAAGTCGAGTCAAAGTTTTTTAGACCCAAAAAAGTGGCAAAGTCAGCAAGTTTCACGGTAAAACATTTGCTTAATACTACACATCATGATATCAAAGTTTGAAAACTTAGTCACCCCATTCCATAGCTAGGAAGTCGTCTTCTATAGTAATATAGCCTTTCTTTCTTTGTATATTCGAGTCAGTTAGCACTCTTATAATATTTGTATCATTCACTGAAGCAATTTGGACACTCCTAGGCCAAATCCAGCCCATTTTGGCCTTTTGCATCACAGAAACATTGTATTTTGGGTGGTTTGCTAGTACTATTCGTCCTGGGAACAATGTTCCTTCGTAATTAATTATACAAAAGCGATCCACAGCCTTTAATATATAATTAACCGTCTGAAGGTCCAATCTACCGTCATTTCCTTCGTATGTCTCTAAAGTATAACCTTCTTCTGGCTCCATTTCATCTTCTTGTGGCCTTTTCTCACACTCATTGATTTTTCTGTGTCCGATAATATATTCATAACGTTTTGAGAACTTTCGACATCGTCGTTATCTTGTTCATACAGGTTTTCATGTTCATTATCAGCATTTACAAAGTTTCCTCGTCCACTTCCTGATGGTTGTGGATCATCTATTTTATCGCTTACTTTCTTCTTTTTTGCTTGACTATTTTAGGAACCTATAGGCCGCCCCCTTTTTTTTGTCAAAGTTTTCGGTTTTTTTCTTAGATTCTTCTCGTTCATCAATATACCTCTGAATTTCTTCTACCGACACACTTTCATTTAACCCTTTTTCAAAAGAATGACAATCATGCTAAGATTGGCCCGGGCTAAAGTTACCCTAACTCAATAATGATTATTTATTTACTCGATATTTAGGGCCATATCACTTCAATAAACGAACCAATTGTGTATACTTTTGGTTGTGATCATAGATAGATAGATAAAGCAGTTGATTTGAAATAACCTTACCTCTCTATGTAATCAAAAAACAGAACAGCAGGTCACTTTTTGGTGCACTCGAAACTTGTCGCAAAATATTCTCTCTCACTCATTCTTCGTCTTTCTACGGCAATTCATTTACTGTACAAGCTATTCGCCTCTGGAATGATCTCCCCAACGAAATCAAAAGTGCGAAATCACTGCCTATATTTAAAACGTCGCTGCACAATCACTTCTTGTCCTTGTCGTCTTAGAAATGCTTTCTAATATTTGTATGTATGTATGATATTTATTTAATATTTTATGTGTTTACTTTGTAAGTATTGATATGTAAGTGTATTGATATATTATCTTTTGTTTAACACCACCGTCCCAAATCATTCTTTTTTAATCCAGTCCATCCAAAGGTTGCCTGGAAGAGATTGCTTTAAGCAATAAGGCCGCCGATTGTACGTCACATGTATTGTAAATTATTTTTAACTTGTTTATTTGTATGTGTCTGTGTGGTGTACAATAAAGAGTTTTCTATCTATCTATTCTCAGTTTAAAAAACACTGACGCTGTAAAATTTACAGATGTCAATATTTTAGCGGGCTAGGAGCATTTACGTAGATACTTTCTACACGCTGTTTACAAAGTTAGATTTTAACAAACTAAAGCGAAGGCAAAAAATAAATAATAAACTGAAATGAGATTTTGGGCCAATGTTATATTGAAGGCTTATGTTACGCAGATTGTGTTTACCTACAAAAATAAAAGTGCTCGTTCGTCTCGGAACGAGAATGCTCTAGAAATTTTGTGAAGGTAGTTTTTTTATACATGTTAACTGTCAATGTCTTCCATTTATGAGTTGTCATTTTCATTGTGTTGCGGTCGGGCCGTTCGTTTCGTTTCGTTTGGATGTAATTTCGTTTTCAATGTTTGGAAAGCCGTATTCGAATCTCAAGTTCGAGCATATCATCTACGAATCATCATTACCAACAGAAGTATACTTCTCATCGGTACTGGTATTATGTGTACCAGCTTAGAAGTGAAAGAGAATATAAGTTTAAAAACTTTGAAACTTGAACATCAGCTTGGGATTCTACTGTCGCACTCCATGGATAGTATGCACCAAAAATGATTTCTTATGTGGCCAGAGCGATTAGTTTGTTTGCCTCAACAATACAGAATTTAATTCTTACTGCATCATTCACAGGAGAACTAATATTATCAACAGTATTATGGGTATGCAGTGTACTGATGAATATACTCGAAAATATAACAAGGTTTTTTCACATTGTTTATGAAGACAATGCGTTTATTTTCACCGAAATACCAACTTCAACAAAAGATATGGTAAACTCAGCTTACAAGCAATTTTTATTTTTACTAAATGGATTAGAGATGTTATGTTTGAGCATATATCATAAGATTGATGCCATATTTTCCTCATCTAAGTCACTAAGCTCTGCAATATTGCTCACAATGAGTGAAGTTTTTAAGCTGCTCATAAATACTGCTATATTTATGGGGGAAACCACATGGCTTATTGTAACATTTATTCCTGTTCATCTTCCTAAACTAATTAGATCAGCAATACAATATTTACTTAATATAATAATTGATGTTATAGTTGATGCTTATATGAAGTTGTTAACAATCACAAACTATTTAACTGAAGTACCATTGGAATCTTTTATGGGAATTATAAGTGCCATTGTTATTGTGCGTTTGTGTGTGCACTACAAAGAAGCAATTTTGATGGGAGCTGTGAATTTCTATTGGTGGCATGTGAGAAATATTCATTATTTGTGCCACCTGTGCTACAGCTATTTGACTCATCCAGAAGTGCAAATATTGACTGGTATGGCAGGTGGTGCTCTGAGATCCAGTGACAATACTGTTGAGACTGTGAATGCCAATGATGCTAACAATGCAGATGTGCTATGTGTCATTTGCCAGGAGCGACAAAAATGTGTCTTGACTCTGCCGTGCCGCCACATCTGTCTCTGTACAGACTGTTGCAGAAGACTATATGGATATCAACGCACTTGTCCCATCTGCCGCACATTTATTTGCCAATCTGTAACTGTATATTTGTGACAGGATGTGGTTTTGTACATATTTTATCTTATAAGTATGATCTTGGACTGATAGGATTTTATTCAAAAGTATCTTCAAGCATAAGCTTCTTTATAGCTTGGGCAATGTAAATCTCTAATGAAACAATGGTGATAAATATAAAGAATTTATAATGCTGTTTAATATGATTTGTTGTTGTTTTATTTTCACTGTTACAACTGAGAACATAATGATTAACATGGCTTTTTTAAATTATTTTGACTATTTTGAGTTATTTTATACAGTGCAGAATTAATGAATGATAATGATTACCATCCACAATAGATTTTCATCTATTATTTATAAGGACATAAAGGTGGTCATTCTGTTGACAACAAACTAAATTAATTTTAAATTTATGCATAAACCTTATATTAGTTTTAGTCCTTACAGAATGACCACCTGTGTTTTTGGTTAAGTTTATCACATTTACTTGTTTACTTAAGTTTACATGTACATAGGCATAGTAAGCCTGTAACTTAACTTTTTTGAGTTTTATTGCAGCTAGTAAGCACAACACTTGTGGCACAAAATATTATCTGTTTCGAGACAGTCTATCTGATTCTAAATGTGCCTCAATATTATGGCTATTCCTCCTGTTTCTCCTGTTTAAATTTAAGTTTGTCATTAATATGTCAATATCTTTAAAAGCATTTAACATAAAAACTGCTGTTATAACTACAAAGAAACCACACATGCAACCCAGAATATCTTGGAATTCCATACCGTTCCATTCTTTGAAAAGTATCCCAGAGGCAATAATAACTAATACAGTAAACATAACATAATAAACAGGAGTTACAACACAGGTGTTAAATATATCAAGAGACTTGTTTAAATAATTCATCTGAGTCATTATACATATCACAGATGAAGCAAAAAGCAGCCAAAACACGTAGTTTGCAAAATTGTTTACATCACCATAAATAGTTTCTTTGACGGCTAACGCAGCTGCTTTACAAAATACAACCGTCAAACTACCTATTGCTGAACACATCAGCAAGTAAATTGTGATGTTAGTATTGCCAAACCTAGGAATAAATACAATTTTCAATATAAAACTCATTACAACTATGATCATAACATAAGTTAAAAACATATAATCACTTAACATTATCACTAGCTCAGAAAATGACTTTATTTCTTCTGATTTTGGGGAATGTATGATGAAGATTATTGAACCAATTATGCAAAGGAAACACCCGATCTGAAAAGTAAATAATATAATAAGATATAATAGACACCACAGATAGCGAGAAACAACAGAGATGATCAAAGTTAGGGTTACATATTTTTATTCCAATTACCATTCCAATGAAATTGAGTTTTTCACCAAGAAATTTGTTAGAAAGAATTGCAGCAACCAATATGCTCAAGGCACCCAATGGAGTGACTAGTGCAGCCGGCGCAAATGCATATGCCAGAAGATTTGTTGCTTCTCCGATACCCACTGAAATAAGAACAATCTAATTGTGATTCATCAGAAGTTAGTATTAATGTTATCTTGGCAATACTAAATAGATGAGACCGAACTTACTTGTTACCAGTCCAAGCCACCACATCCATTGTTTTAAATAAGCATATCCACCAGCTGAAGCTCTTACATCTCCAGATGCATCCAGTCGTTTTAATGCAATTTTTTTTATTATGAAACTGGAGCCGATAAATACACTTGAAGATATTGATAGGCAGAGCCCAATTATGAAAGTAAAGTTGTCGTATTCCTTCCCGCTTAGGAGTAATTTTTCAGTAATCATTTTATTTATATTTATGCAGAGTCGAACCTGTTTTAAATATTAGTATGGGCCAGCCGGCAAAGGTGATTCATTATTATAGGGTGAGCTAGACTATCAACCACACTGTTAACATACTAACAAACTACGTAGGTAGCGTAGCGCTACAAAACAACCCGCCCTGGGCCCTATTTAATAAAGCTGCAATCCGACAAGTCTGACATATGTCAAAAAGTGACAATTCGACAATTTTTCCGTTTAATAAAACTGACAGGCGTTAAAATTGTCATGGGGGAAAATTCACAAATATGTCGGATTGTCGCGACAAACAGACATTTTTCTGTTTAATAAAGCTTTTTAAGCGACTGGTGACAGGTGACAATTTGTCGTGAAAAACTTGTCAAATCTGCTTTATTAAACACAAAATTGTCATGATATATTGACATATTTGTAGAATTGTCCGACAATTCCGACAGGAGCGTTACCCTCTATCGCGAAATCATATTTTGAAGGTATAAGAAAGTGTTTATTACAAGTGTTACTTATGTAATTTCCCAAAGAGTATAATATGTATTTTAATCACTTTGTAATTCGGGCCCCGCGATACAGGCAAGGCCTAGTGCGGGGTCCACCAGTAATCAACCCCATGTAATATCTTTGTGTGAATAAATAAATATGAAATATGAAATTACTATACTTTATTTTAAATAATCCTGTTTTCATAAATAAGGCCCAAATGTTAAGTTTTTTGTGCATTTCTATTTTACACGCGATCAAAACATACTATCGAAATTGCACTGATTTATTATTTTACTGTTGTAATATTTTTTCAATTTTACCATCATTTAGCTTCATAAAACTAGATTATTTGCAAATATGTCAAAAGTCGACATAATTGTCACAACAGTCCGATGGTCCGAATTGTCAGAAATAATTTGACCGTGGTTTTTTGACATATGTCGTGTTTTATTAAACGCTTTTTTCAATGACAAATATGTCAAGATTTCACCTATCGATTTTTGACATATTTGTCACTTTTATTAAACAGCCTAAACGCGACAATTCTACAATGTTGTCGTTTTTTGACATGTATGTCGAATTGTCAGCTTTATTAAACAGGGCCCTGGCCGCATCCAACTTAACCCAACTGAGTCACAGAGAACATATCTTATCTGAGACAGAGTACTCTCTGACTAATCTGTGGTCACAGACAATGTATTTTGGTTTTTTAAGTGTTATACATACGGAACGAGCTGATGGCCCACCTGATGTTAAGTGGCAACTTCTGTCTATATCAAGCAATACGGGTACACTCCTACTT
Source organism: Chesias legatella (assembly GCA_947359385.1). NCBI lineage: Eukaryota > Metazoa > Arthropoda > Insecta > Lepidoptera > Geometridae > Chesias > Chesias legatella. Next base: position 6,321,802 of record OX375774.1, on the reverse strand, counting down.
AGGTACAAAAACCTTCAAGTCACATTGTATGCGCCCGTAAATCTAAGATGTGAAGGTGGAACGTGTCATGTACCTGTAATTTCACCAGCAACCACAGGAATTCGGAACAGTAACGCGTGCGAACTTTAATGTGTTACTGTTGCTGTCGCAATCAGAACAACGAGTAAATATTTACTCGTTGTTCTGATAGCACAAAACTGGTCGTACATTATCGTCTCGCGATAATAATACCAGTATTAAACAGCATAATGTGCAGGGCCTGATAATTCATGTACATAATTTCGAATTATCAGGTTGTACAATATCTGGCCAGACATTAGCTGTATATTATTGTCTCCATTGATTGAAATCAGCCAGCACTAAAAAAATGGAAAGAATTTCTTGTTTGGGATTGTTTGTTGAACAACAAAATTTATATACCGTACCCAGTACAGTTCACGTTTAATTTATTTAAAGTCTCACCGCTGTACTGCTTCAATTGTATTACTCACAGTGTATATCAAACAGTTTATTAAAATGACCACCGACATAGAAAAAGATGCAAGTACAAATTTACTCAAAAAGTATGGCCAATTCTTCAAAGTGCAACTAAATGAACTTTTATCCGTCACTCATGGTGCCATATGGGATGAAAATAAAACTTTTATGCCCATTCAGCTTAATTATGCTCCAGTTGAGCATATTCCAATCATCCAGCTGGTGTCTTCTGATAACACTATGATGACTAAAGTTTTAAGTGTCCTTACTTCACTGTGTATCGAAATTAAAAAACTAAAAATAGAGGCTTTTGAAAGGTTTGTTCTATTACTATGACTAGTAATAATAGTAATATAATACTGCCTAAATAATATAATAACTTAATTGCATTTTTATGTTGCAGGCATTTCATGTTTCTGTCTGTGTATGAAGAATATTCTAACAATGATGTGAGCTTACAAATGGAAGCAATATGCACATTGAGTGCATTCACTGCTCGGTGTGATGAAACTCTGCGTAACCTCTGCACTCAAGTGCTGGCCATTTATAATGAACAAGTAGTCAATCTGAGTAAGATTATTCACTACCTATATCCTGCAATAACATATTTCAGTTATTTTAATGTCATTAATAACTTGATGATTTTTCAGATGGTATCCAATTGCATTACATAATAAACCATATTGGAGAAATATTCACAATCCTTATACTAATAGAAATTTTGATAACAAATACATCAATACCAACAAACTGGTCCAAATACAGTAAAAAATTGAAATCATATAGCAATGCACCCGAATCTCTGAACTTGTCTGGTGAAAAATTCAAAGCCCTGACTGGTGCTGTGGATATTATTACAACAAAATTGATGAATGATGACATTGTACAGAGCTCATTGAGAAATTTATGTTCTCTCCGAAATACTCTGACTGGCAAGACCAGTTCACTAGCAGCTGCGGAGTTCACACAGTATCTAAAGCAAGCCATCACAAACCTGGATAAACTTGTCCAAGACCAGCCCACGGTAGATAACATGTACAAGTGTATCAAAGTTAATGCTATATTTGTGTTAAATGCACATTTGTTTGGGAATAATGACAAAAAAGTGTTCAAGTGTTTGACTGAATTAAACGCTAAGGTAAAGCTATTAAAACACTTCTCTTTGAAGTTAGCAGCAGAGTGTCTGCCTTGTGCTTCATGTTTTTGTGATATGTAAAAGATGTCAAAAAATTTACCAATACTAGAGTTTTTACACAAATGAAAACATTAGAATTTCATACTGACCTATTATCTTCTACTGCAGCACAACAGACAGCTGCCTCGCAACATATCTACTATGATCTGTTAGAGTTCATTTGTTGTTATATCTCATATGCTTTTTTTTTATTTTTACAGGCTCACAGCGTTCATTTGATTGGGACTACTATTTGGTTTCCTGAACAATTTCTACAGAGACATGTGCCTACACTGTGTGCAAGACATGAAAGGTTAGGTCAGACCATGTTAAAGGCGCGTCAAGCTTTCATCGCCACCTGTAAATCTGGATTGTCTAGAGATATTTTAAATCTACAAGCAATAAGCTCACACTGGATTCTCAGCATGGAAAACATGTTTTCACCAAAACATCACAAACTAAGTGCGGCAGAAATGAATTTGCACACTAAAACTCTATTAGATGGACTTGATATTGTCTCAAGAACTAATTTCTCCATGTTGACACTAATTAACTTGCATCTCTCATTAGGTATACCTCTGCCTAAAAGTATGTTAATGTCTCTGTTTGATATCATTGATATATTGAAAAGTTTGAAAAATGTCATAAGCCGCCATAGAACTCAAATAATAACTTCCATCAACATGATAATTCAACATTTATTATTTCAGTCAACATGCTCTATATCAGAAGTCAAGAAAACTTTAATGACTGACAAGAATTATGCAAACAAGAGATTGGACGAACTGACCTGTATTGTGATCGCTGAGAGAGGACTCAGAGGGGCGGCAACCATAGAGAGAAATGTGGCAGTGAATGTGGCATTGAGCTTTGTACCTGACACCACTTATTTAGAAGACAGTTACATGCGACTTGGAATGTTACTTGAAAAAATTCAAACTCTAACCAATTATATACAGAATATGGAGAATTACTGCAACTGCTCCTGGTTACTGTGGCACCAAAACATTATACCTATTTACTTTGAACAAAATTTCAGTATCCAGCTGAATGCTTTGAAGCTAAAGTACTTTGTCATGGTGCTGGAGGATAGTGCTGCTTTGTTACACAAAACTGATAAACTGTACAATGCTGGAAAATCAAATGTATTTCTGAAGAGTGTGACAGATATGGTCAGTCAGAAAGTGCTCACATCTATGAGCCAGAACATTGAAACGAATATACGTCTGCACATACATTCTCATCTACAGCTGGATGTAGTAAATCCATTTGCATTTGATATGACAAAAAAAATACTACTGACCGCAAACAACTTCAGAATAGTTTGCTTGTATATGTCTGTGGTGCCATCAGTGGAACATTATCTCTCTACGATGTATTACAATTTAACAACTGTTGTTTTATCAGATTGGAAAACATATGGAGAGATGCGCCAAATGGCTAAATTTAAATTTAATTTGTCATTAGTCCAAGACAACCTTCCGACACAAACTTTAGAACAAGGTTTAGATATCTTGGAAATAATGAGGAATATTCACATTTTTGTATCGAAATATCTCTATAACTTAAACAACCAGATATTTATTGAAAAAAGCAGCAATAACAAGCATTTGAACTCTATTAATATCAGACACATAGCAAATTCAATCAGAACTCACGGTACAGGAATAATGAGCACAACAGTCAATTTCACATACCAATTCCTGAAAAAGAAATTTTATACATTTTCGCAGTTCATGTACGATGAACACATAAAGTCTAGACTGATCAAAGACTTGAGAAGTTTCAAAGAGAACGCTGTTGCAAATGGAAACATGTATCCATACAAAAGTGCGGAGAAATTCAACAAAGGGATAAGGACCCTGGGCCTCAATGAAGATGGACTGAGCTATCTGGATTTGTTTCGAGATCTGATCAGTGAAATTGGGAATGCGATGGGATATATTCGCATGGTGCGATCTGGCGGACGGCACTGCTGTTCGGATGCAACGATGTTCCTGCCTACATTAGATGCACACGTTTCCTTCAAACAATTAAGTGAAGAGATTAACTTTTCATCAAAGACAGTCACCGCGGCTGACAACTTAGACCAAAACATCAACGGATTGATCTCTAACTTTATCCAAGGGACAGAATATTTCTTGCTCCTTGTTGATGTGTTCGCGCCGGTGTTCCGAAATCCAAAGAATCTTCATCTTAAGAACTTCTACGTAATTGTTCCCGCCCTTACGTTGAACTTTGTTGAGCATATGATTTTGTCTAAGGACAAAATGTCGAAGAAAAATAAAGTAGGCGCTGCCTTCACAGACGACGGCTTCGCCATGGGTGTAGCGTACATATTGAGGTTATTGGATCAGGTAACCACTTTGCATTATACGATTCGTCTAGACATGCCGGTTTTTTTATTTGGTTTTAGTGACGAAACGAGCTGACGGCCCACCTGATGTTAAGTGGTAAACGCCGCCCATAGACAACAGCAATACGACTCAAGTCCTCTCTACCAACGTACGAGATGACTCAAGTCGCATTGCGTTGCGTCCATCACGTCGAGACGGGGAGGCTACATCTCATGCGCCTGCAATTTCACCGGCACCCACTCCCTTCCACTGGAACACAGCAACACGAGTGCATCGCTGCGTGGCGGCAGATTGCCAGGTGTGGTGGCAGTATTTCTCCGGGCGAACTTGACACAAGTTCTACTGCTACTTTGGGTTGCTCTTTTCGCACCACCCGAGGGACACATGTAGGGATTCGAAGGGTAATCACGGACGCGAGCAACTTGGGCCCCCGAATAAAAATACTATATTTGTTAAAAAAAATATGTTTTAATTATTATTTTTTTATTTCAGGACAGTAGCTTTGAAACGTTGCATTGGTTCGAGTCTATTTGGAAGCATATTCGCGACGAACGTGCTACACTTGACGAGCAGAAACTAAAGGGATCTGCACAGCTTCAGCAAGCTTTGGCGCTCACCGAGAAAAAGTTCAGAATCCTGGAAGACGAGTACAAACTTCTTTACTACAGCCTTAGTAGTGCTAGGATATTTTTTAGGTAAACACATTCACTGCCATAGCTTACCTGCTCGGATGTGTGATCTAAAGGTATCGCACGCAAATTGCGTTCACACAAGATGTTCTCTAGTCAGAGAAATCATGTGCTGGGCGCAGAAGTATACAGGGTATTTGTGCACGGCTTTAACCATAATAATTTGTTATCAATATGGAAGTCAAGACTATGTATAATAAATAAATTGTATTTATCCTGAGTGGCGAGCAATGATGCTCCATAGCGCCCCACCATAGGGAGGGAAGGCGCCAAAATAGTATGTCAGCTGGTTATAGTGACACTGGTTGTATTTGCCACCTGCGCAGGTCCTAATCGTATCCAGTGTGCCATTTCCTAAGCATTTCGTTAAAAAATATTCCCAACCCAGGTACCACCTCTCTGTGGCTTAGATTGAATGCATATAAAAGCTGTATGTTAAGTTATATTTAAAAAAATGCTAGATGACAATAATATATTTTATTAGTTATATTCTGTATAAGGGCTACATCAACAAAGATATATATATATTTGTTGCCGCTAGCTGAGTTTGCTGAATGAGGTGCCTTGTAGTCAACACTAGAATTAAGTTACTATATATTCATCAATACAAAACATTGCCTTGTTTAATATATCTCTGTTGTTAGCACTTTAAATGAAAAGAGAAAGTTTTATATTGAGCTATATTGTAAGCTATATGAACAATAAAATCTCATTAATTTATGATTTATACATTTTATTATCATTAGTTCTTATCAGCTATGTGCATTTGAGACAGCACTGCATATTCAATGTGGTTTTCTAAACATTTGGCATGTTTCAATATTGTAGCGTTTTTTTCTTGCAGATAGGACACGAGTCTTCTCATAGCAAGAAATGCATCAATATTATAACTTTTATCTACACTTTTGTCAATAATATGAAGGATATTTGAGCTAGGGACATCTTCTTCTAATCTCCAGTTTGTAGCTTGAAGTTTGGTATCACAATAAATAAATTTATCTAACAAATCAAAGCATTGACCTTGATCGATTAGTATATTGTTTACTTCACACCAATGTGATAATGTGTGTTCTCCATTAATATCATTGTTTATATTAAAATATAAACACCCGTCAGCCTGTGGAGAGCAGAGAAGTTCTATGTACCTGTTTGGTACAGCGTGCCAAGCCATAGCAATCATATGAACATAATCTACTATCTTAGTCTGGGAACATTCTTCATTTCCATTTCTTTTACTTAATTGTAGTCTTCTATAGTTATACTTAAAACAGTCTATAACTTTTTCCGTAACGTGTGTAACATAATTGAAGTTTCTCATATTCAATAGTTTTATATGATCAAAATTAAATTTAGTTAGAATATTATCTGGTAAGTCTAAAATCAATAATATTTTTTTTTTCACACAAGTTAAAGTGCTGTCCCAATTTTCCAAATATTGATACAATATAGAGTAATTTATTTGTGGGGTGGCAGTGCAACACAGATAATATTTAACTGGAAGACTTTTCACATGATCAAATTTGTCTTTTCCCACTGCTAATAACTGTTGCTTATCAGTTCCAATGGTGTTCACAGCAAACATTATTGAAATATATTCTTCAGATCTCTGGCCTTCTAGATAGGTACCCGCATCGAGACAGTGGGAAAGAGCAAACGTGCCACCAATATACACATCCAAAGGGTTCAATTCAGATATGAATCTCATCCATATGTCTTTATTTTCTAATGTACTTCCTATATTTGAGGCGAATTTGGTAATCTTATGTTTAATTTGGAAATCTCTAAACCAGCCATCTAGACAGACAGAATCAAATGAATCTTTGCCGATGGAATTTATCACTTCTGATGTTTTCAGGAGACATTTATTTTCACTGATGAATTGCCCACATTTTGTTTCTAATATAAACCATTCCAGTAGGGTTTGTTCAACCTTAGCATGAAGGGCATCTCTCAGTAAATTCTGCTGCAGTGCATACTTTTGTACAAGGGCTTCTTTTTTATAAATATTAGATATTGTTCGCTGTGTGACACTGTAATCTTTAGCCACCTCTGATTTCGAATGTCCACTGTCTAATGCCTTAATAACTTGTAACTTTGACTTGATATCTAGTTTATTGTTTATTTTAATTCTTTTCTTGGGAAGAACTTCTAGACAATCTAAACTGTCTTCCCCAATCATTAATTCTTTATCAAACACAGACATCTTACAATCCGAATCATTTACAACACATTAATTTGCTACTTAGATAATTTCTTTGTAAAAATTGTTTTTAGGAATTGTTTCCTAATAGTACACTGCTGGTACTATCTTACTACCAAAATTACTTCAATTATTTTTCAACAACACCGTCTGTCAGTCACAGTCAAGCCACAAACTACATACATAATATTTCGTACAGAATGTAACCTTTAACCAATGAACGGCCGCACTGTACGATGGGAATGGGTACGATGGCTGTGCTGTGTCCATGGAGGTAGTATATACTTCGGATATTATCTCTATGGCTATGTCATATCAATTGTAATGTCAATTTCAATACGATTCTATTTCGCAGTCAAAAACACTAAGTTACTCTACCGGTTACTAGACAGCTGTTTCATGGTAACATCTGCAAATCTGTCCTCCCTTACTTAGGTACGACATGACCCAAGTAGCATCGCATGTGCCCGTAACTCTGAGACATGAAGGTGGAATGTCTTATCATCTCACTGTAATTTCACCGGCAACCAACTTTCAAACCACAGTAACGCGAATGAATTACTTCTTGGCGGCATATGTAAATAGGCATGGTGGCAGTACTTCCCCGGACGAACTTGACGTAAGTTCTAAAGCGTAGCTTATTCAAATTCTTACTTTCCAGTTTATTCAAATTGCAAAACACCACTCCCTTCTCTTGAATACTTATTTTTCTCAACAATCATAATGGAGTGGATTTTGGGCTGTAGCGAGTACTTTAGTTACTATCCGACTACTCAGAACTAGGCTTTAGCCTTATTTTCACTATTAAATTTTGAGCACGCTTATTTTTAGTACTAATGAAGATAAAGATAAAGATAAAAACATAAAAGTATAACAAATTATTAGTATGATTATCATTTTCTTGTCTATAGGTACATACCTATTGTGTCATATATATAATAGCAGGCCAGCGTTCCAATGTTATGCTGTCATATTGGTTGTCAGCTTTAATTTGACATTGGATATATGTTGTTTGATATGCCAATGTCTTAATTTGTCTGATATTGTCTTCACTTCGTCACAAAATTATTTCTTGTTTATTTAATTTTGGTTTCTATTGGCCCTTTCCTTTCTTATAATCTTCTATGTGCAAACATTTCCCTTACCTAAAACCGTTACTTGCACAATGAACTACACATGACGTATGAGTAATGCTCGAGAGGTCTGATTTTAAACCATTTTCATCACGGTCATGTAATGGGGTGCTTATATAGTAAAAAAGAGTCCTCGGATCAACACCCTAATGTGTTTCGCGTTGTCAACGTCGACGAGCATGGTGTAGACCTTTGTTCGGGTCAGCTCGAGATATTGGACTCCGATATAGTGCTCTATAGAGAAGGACGTGAATCCACTGTTTGGCCTTTGCACTCCCTCAGGAGATATGGATTTGAAGGAGAAATATTTAGTTTCGAATCTGGTAAGCAATATTATACACAACAGTTTTCATTTCTATGTTAGTTGATGAAATCTGCTAGAAAGCTGATTATTACATATATAATGTAGAAACATTACTAATACAACTTAGAAAACAGAATAACAAAATAACTGCATGTCAAAGAAAACAATTTTTATTATTTATATTTCTTAACTTAATTTTATATTTCTCTTTATTAAACTTTTACATTCACAGACAGTGGATACAATAATATATACTGTTCAGAAGTTCCCTATCAAAGTAAAATATCTTATATCCATACTGACTTTATACTTTAGTGACATCTTCAGAATGCTGTATAATGTACAAGAAATGACCCAGTATGAAAAATCTCTCCTTTCTTTTTAATAATGATGTTCTCATTTCTTCATGATCTCTATGATTTTTGTTACAGGAAGGAGGTGTGAAACTGGTGAAGGAATATATGCATTCAAGTGTAGAAGGGCATCACTTCTGTTCCGAGCATTGCAAAATCAAATTCAACTTAGAAATGTAATACATGATTCTGCACCATACCCAGTCTCTCGAATGAATCCCTCTCCGCAGGGCAGACAAACATTGCAGGCTAGTGTGGTTCATCGGTCTTCCATAGACAATGGTCAACCAGACAATTTAAGGTCTATGGCCAATGGAAATATGGCCAATGGACCAGCGTTAATTGAAAGAAATGCAAATCAAGCTCTCAGATCACCCTCCAGTGCAGATATATTGGAAGTAATGCCCCTTTACCCACGCTCACAAACAGGCACTAGCCATGCAAGCAATGTGTATCAGTTGAGGGATTTCAAACGGGAACATAACAATAATAATCCAGGTGAAGCCCCTCCAGACCCAGCACATTTATACTCGAATGATTTTAACAGAGATCTTGCCATGCTTAGGAACACACTAAGACAAGAAGCGGGTCTGAGCCAACTGAGAGCTGATGAAGATGTGTCTTACTTTCTGGAAAGTCGATATGCCAATGCTAATATTGCCAACAACCAACCAAAAAGCCCCTTGTCCCCAACACTGAGCTCTTCCAGTGAGCACTATGCGCAGCTTAGCTTAGAGCAACAAGAAAAACAAGGAAGGTATTACATAAACATTAAACTCACAGATAAAAACTTGCAAGATATGAAAAGGAATGACACTGTTCCTTCAACCCCCCCTACTCCAGGGGGACGCCAAGTAGAATACTGCAATTTGTCTCTTGGAATCAAACAAGATGTCAACACTTATGCCAATTTATCATTAGGTGAGCTTGGGGAAAGCATTAAAAGTTGCAAGCAATTGCATAGTTCTTCAGAGCATAACCAAAAGTTTTCCGAGTCGGACACATTCACGTCAATGTCGCCTGTTGAGGAATTAGAAGTAAATTATGCCGTGCTAGATATTGGCTCCAATAAGGACATTGTGAAAATGTCTAGGGAATTAGTATCCCCTCAAAGCCAGTCGTACAGCAGTCCAAAGAATGAGAGTATCGCTTCATGTTCTTCCCAAAGACACAGCTACCTCGTATCTCAGTGTAGTGTAGACAAAACTAACTCGTCAAACTCGACCACACCGACTGCCAAAAATGGATACACAACAATTGATTTTGATAAAACTGTTGCCTTGACATCGGTGGCAGCAGACGCGGATGTGGATTCCGAAGGTCCCCGTAAGATGCGGCACAATTCTTGTAATATAATCTGCGGTAGTCCTGGTAGTGGTGACAAAAACAAAAATGGTAACTAATATAAATGTGCTTATTTAATTTATATTAGCATATATATACAATATTTATTGCAGTTAAATAATGCTTGTTTATTCTAAGAGTTTGTTATGAACGTGGAAAGTGTATGGTGAATTTTGCAACACTTATGAAGTGTTCAATCATTTTATTGTTTACTTGGTGTCCTGTTGTCTATTGACGTTTGTGTTTGGCATAACTGCAAAACAATTTATCAGATGCAAGTTTAATAAGCAGCTAATATTTTCCTGCCAATGATTTGTTAATTATGTGTCCAAATAATCACAGCTATTCTGCCATACCATACTGTAGTGATAATTTAAATGTTAGCGACTAGAATACTGTGGAAAGTAGTTGATGTGTTTTTGTGTAGGTTATGATCCGTATAATCTAGATAATACGGATTTCTAATACCAATCTTTAATCATATGTCAAATTATACCAAAGTGGTTTCACACCAAAAGATAACTCTTTTACAGATAATTCTGTTTTCTATTCCAGTAATGGATGCCATATTTGATTATATTATATATAGGTTATATAGGCGTTTTGTAGCTATTGAAAATAATGCCAATGTTAGTCTTAAGGGATAAGATTAAGTTCATTATACAACAAAAAATATAATTGATATCTTATCCAAATGTGCACTCAGCAAATACCTATAATGTATCTTTGTTACTATATATTTATTTCGTAAAGTTAAATAAAGAAAGGTGTGTATGTGTGTGTATTATAAGCGCGCGCGCTTGTGTGTGTGTATGTGTGTGAGTGTGTGTATGAGAGTGAGAGAGAGTATGAGTGTGTAACATAATATGCTAGGAGTTCAGAATCCATAAGAGACAAAGTTTTATTTATTTTCAAGTACTTTTTTCACAAATCAAGCACGTTACTCAGGATACATAATTTAGGAAATAAACTGGAAATGGAAAATAAACGTTTTACACTCTGTATTATATTTTCTGGTATGAGGTCGTTATTACGCATACCTAATGAGGCTATGAATATTTGTGTGCGATGATTAAGCTTTATTCGTTAGCTGGTTCATAAAGAATCATAATACTTCAGTAATTAATTGACGACGTTGTTTAGTAGTTTTAATTATAGATGCCTAAGAAAAAGTTTAATGGCCAAATGTTAGTCTGATTTTAGATAGCTATGTATATATGTTTACGAAAGTTGCTCGTTTTAGCTGTTAAGAAGATAGGATAAGATAATCGGGAGTCACTGTATTAATTTGGTTGATGTTTGGAAGACGCTCAAAAAATATTTTACACATTTTCTGTTAATCTAGACTAATTATGTCCAATGATTAATTATGGCACAATGGGAGGCTTTTATGTACCTTCATTACATATTTCACGCATTTATTTACAATACTAGTTATGTAAATTTTGTTTACTATCTACATAAGCGGGGTTACCCATAAATTAATGTCAAACGGATGTTCAGTAGAAAATGTTTAGTTGAAAGTGTTCTGCCATAATTTTTAATAGCCATTTAATGTATAAAATATGAGCAGTTGTGTCAATTTTTTCCCATACTGCTTAACATCTTTTAAACTCGATATACTGCACAGTTGGTGAATTCATTATTAAGGATTCATTACACCATTCTAATGGTATCACTAGATGTCGATATCGTATGGAACCACGTTTGGCAACTTTGGTCAAATATGGTATCGAAAATCCAGAACTCGAAAAACTAGGATTAGAAGGACTAAATATTTACAATAAACTCAGATCTCTCTTGGAACTTTCGCCGGACACGTACTTTTTAAACTCTTTTGTTATGAGATAAATAATAATTAGTTGACTACCCAAAGATTTAGCCATTGTTGAGTAGGAAATCAAAAATATGTTATATAAATAGGTAAAATATGAAAAAGGAAATCTGTACCAAATTTTCCTTTTACCTCTAGAGAATAGAGCAACTGTCGTGAAGTAACGGAGTTATTGCAATAATTCAATGCAATTTTATAGAAATAGTTGAGCAAAAATGACAAAAGTGCAATGTATATTAATTTATTTACTTTGAAGTTTGGGTATGGACCATAAAGGCGCAGCTTTATTATATACCTTCTATCATTTATTTATGATAAAAAAATGTTATTGCACTAAATGTATATGAAAAACCTAGATACTAAGAAATGTTAGGAATAAACAAAGTTGCCATGTGATGATGACTTACTGTTTTTTTTTTTACAAACCTAAATCATTGACGGTGTAGAACGTAAACTGACCGAAGCGCGTCTACACTACAGATCACCGGTAGAAAAACCAATTCATATTAAATTTAGCCATATTACAAGCAACGATCGAGACGACAACGTCCCTTGAATTTTCCGTTCGGCTATTTAAAAGTTTGGAGTTTTTTTTTAATATAATGTAGGGTATAGAAATACCTGACGGCCACCTAATGTTAAGTGGTAACCGCCACCCATAGACAACAGCAATACGACTCAATCCTCTCCACCAAAGTACGAGATGACTCAAGTCGCATTGCGTTGCGTCTATCACCCCGATGTTACGACGGGGATGTTATGTCTCATGCGCCTGCAATTTCATTTGGATGATTTCAAGCGACCGAAAACAATTATTTTTCTATTTCAATGAGCTAATGAATTAATATGAATATTGGTCGACACAACGCTTTCTAGCTCCATAGTCAGGAGTTAAAAGGAGCTGTGTGTGGGCAAAGCTTGTACCTACTCCATGGGTAACCAGATAACTAACTAACTGAAGTAGATTGATGCCCAAGACTCGTGTAAATATGATCAAAGTAAAATATAATAACTATTAACGCATTATTGTTTCTCAGTAGATACTTATCTTTCACACTTGACTACCTCATCATTGAACACACGATTAAATCTCGCTTACAATTTCACGAATACCAGACAACGAAAGCGTGCAATGTCGTGCGGTGTTGTTTTCTGCGCAAAATCCTACTTAGTTTAATATTTTAAAATTCCTCATATTATAAAAAGTAAGATGTAATATCGTATCACAAAACAAGTAAATGAATTTTTGAACAGCACTGCTGTAATCTCGAAAAGACGATAGTGCTTACATTTGATGGTCGTCATAAAATGGTTTCAAATAATTTTATTGATCCAGTTGCGAAGGGATTATTGCTCATGACAAGTAAGTATTAAAAATAATGCACTAATTACATAATTCTAATGTTGGGTAGATTAACGGTAGAAGTTAAAGGCATATGAAACGTTTTAACTTCAAGTCGCAGAGTGACGGGCGCAATGCGATTTGAGTTTGGTTTTTCCATAATTGAGTACGGAGCGATCTAAACTGTACTGCTATTGGATGGAGACACCTTCCACTAAATCAGTTAAGACATCTGCTCGATACGTCACTTACAAACAAAACCGGGCAACTGGGATTTACAGTTCAACATGCTTTCCGATGCAGGAAAGCTCTGTTTGAACCGCCACTAATGGTCTTCCGACGGCAACCGCCCGCGCTGTGAACTACATCTACTATGCTTAACAGTACCAGAACGCCAACAAAGTTTTTAAGCTATTGCATAGCTTCTATCGCGGGCCTTGAGCGTGGAGACCGAATCCAGAAATTCCGTAACGAAAAAACCTAACACCCCCACTCCGACCGGCACAGCGGTGATACTTTTTAGTTCCATCTATCGATAAATACCAGAACTTTTAATGACTTTTTGAAATATCACGCGCAATAGCTTTACCGCGGCAGTCTCCGAGTGCCACACGTCTTTTTTTTATATTATACAGTTACGGAACGAACCGACGGCCCACCTGGTGTAAAGTGGTAACCTCAGCCCATAACAACCGATGTGACTTGTGTTCTCCTCTACTAGGTACGACAAGACCCAATTCACATCTTATCCGCTCGTAACTCTGAGACGTGTAGGTGGAATGTCTCATATGCCTGTAATTTCCCCGGCAAAAGATGTTTACTGAGAGAGCTTCAGACAAAATGTGTTTGAAAAATATTTATCAACACAATACAGTAATGTAAATATTTAAAATAAGTACATACAAACCTAACCGTTACTCCTTCAATTAATAAATTACTTTTCAGATATATTGAGTACAGTTCGAATAGACAAGCTGGTGGTGCCGGAAGTGACTAGTGACTGTAGTGGAGCGTCGCTGGAATGCGTGTACTCCGGCGCCGGCGCTGGGGATGACGTCACCGTGATGTGGCTCCTCAACAGCACGCAAGTGTACGAGTGGAGCGAAGGGGCGGACCCGCGCGCCACCGGAATACTCAAGGATCGAATCGATTTGTCGCACAAAACCTCGAGTAAGTTGTTAAGCGATGACGTCACGGTGTGGCTTCTCGTCAAAGTCAAATTCAACAACTTTATTTCCATAGAATTCATAAATAATAATAATAATAATAATAAAAACTTTATTTGAGTAAACCACATTATACAAATGCCTTGGAAACGTCAATAGAATTCAAAACAAGGTCACGCGTATTTATCGCTAAGTGACGCTTGTTCAAACCCAATGCGATCCTCCATGGGGAGAACAGCCAAGAAACCCCTAAAGGAGGCTTCCTTATTTTTCGCGAGCGTCGGTACACAAGTGTAGGTATCTAGGTACTAGTGGCAGTACAGAGCACTCAATCTTAGTACTTACTAACGTTAACGAGATATTTTACAAACAAAATTTTGATTTTCTACGAATTTATTGTACATAAACTGAAAGCGTCAAATATATCGCACTTCTACAGTGACTGCAAACGCAGTTGGGTAGGTACATTGTCAGAAAACAATTAGGTATAATAAATTCATAAATAAATATCGGTGGATATTTCGCACAGTGCCATCTAGCCCCAAAGTAAGCTAAGCATAGCTTGTATCATGGGAACCAGGCAACTGATATAATAATTGTATACTTTTTTGTAAATACTTACATACATATATACAGAACAAACATCTATTCATCATACAAATGTTTTTCCTGGGTAGGAATCGAACCCACGACCTGCGGCATAGAAGGCAGGGTTACTATCTGTTTTGTAATTGTTTCGTCAGAGCAAACTTGCGGTTGATACGAATAACTGATTTCTATTTCAGTTTTGCAGCCAGTCCAACGGATAATCATGCGATTGGTAGAACTGACACCGGAAATGAGTGGTGACTACACGTGCGTCGTTCAAAGCCGGGGTCAAGAGGCAAGGCAGACTAAAACAATGACTGTGTTCAGTAAGTAAAGTTTTCTTTTCTTATTGGCGTGTCAAATAAATATTTTCTTTCTCTCTATCTAAGTACAATACCTACTGTCTTGGCTTTTCACCAAGAGGCCTGGTGGCGAAAAGCCTCGATCGAGAACGTGGTTTGGTGGCCTAGTGGTACTGACCCTGAGTTTCAATCCGATCGCCGGTTCAAATCCCGACGTGCACCTATATTTATGTGCGCAATACCACGTTCTCAAAACAGTGAAGGAAAACATCGTGAGGAAACCGACGTGACCTAGAACTGAAAAGTTCGAAGAAATGTGTCAAGTGCACGAAAGGAGCCTCTTTGAGGCGCACTTAAAATCCTTTCTCCACACTGGTTCGAGAGAAACAGTGACTCGAATAGAATAGCCAAAAGGCCGCGCTTGAGTCTGGGCGGTTGTCCACTGCTGGACACAGGTTCTCGACAAACGAGAATAGGTATGGCATGACATGTCACATGCCTTCAATGTTTTGGGTGGACATGTCGGTTTTCTCAAGTTTTTTCCCCATCGTTTACGTATTACATACATATGTACGTACATATTTCAAAGGGAAGTGATTAGATTATTCCACGTTCCTCAGGATTTCAACGTTTCAAATTTTCATGAAAGTCGGGTTCCGTTCCGTTTGCTGTATTATATGAATATGATGAGAATTTAAAATAGCTTTAAATAGTAAAAAAAAAACAAATATTATTCTATTCCTTTGTAATAATTTGATAAAAATATATAAAAGAAGAGCTCACGCGTTGTGAGCGGCGCGGCGTCCGGCGCGGCCAGGTTTTTTTTTTTTTACGAATAACACTAAAACCCCCCGGGTCCTGTTCGATGTGTGAAGCTCCTAACTAGGTAGATGCGCAATACGGCGAACATAAATCCATTGCATCGCACATTTCAGGTCCCGAGCGTGAGTTTCAGTTGACATTCAGCAGACCAACACGGCACATAATCGAAATCAAATGCATCGCAAAACACCTTCATCCGCAGCCTGATTTGACGATTGAATACAACAAGTACGTTACGTTCTCCCGACAAAGTTCTAGCCTGGGCTGGCTCTTTTCCTTAGCCTCCTTTTAGGAAAGAAATTGATTTTGAAATGACAGGCACATGAGACATTCCACCTACATGTCTCAGAGTTACGGGCGCATACGATGCGATTTGGGTCTTGTCGTACCTAGTAAGGGAGGACCAAAGTCGCATCGGTTGTTATGGGCAGAGGTTACCACTTAACACCAGGTGGGCCGTCGGTTCGTTCCGTAACTGGTGGCAGTACTTCCCCGGACGAACTTGGTGAGAGCTCTACTGCTCATAAAATCCAAGTACCTATATTAAGGGCGGTCGTTCCACCTCAACCATTCGAACCACTACACCAAGAACACTTCGACACAACTTGCTATTTGTTAAGTTCAAGTTCTTTTATTCATAACGAATGTTTGAAAGTTTTAGCCGAGTTATTCGCGAGAAAGCAATGGCGGGCCTGAGCTCAACCTGTTCCTAGTATAAACCACAAGTTGAAAAGTGGCCCATTAAAGCTCTGCCTAATCCTTAGAAGCTGAAGCCTATCTAAATATGTTTGTAACTATCTACTACCTATAAAAATGATTTTCACGACTTCAGTGTAGCCATATCGCAACAACAGCAGCGCATTTGGCGTTTCGGTATACATTACGACGCGGAATGTACGGCTGTTCTGTCATCTGAAGTCAGCGGACGCGCGGAGATCTCGTGCCGCCTGCAAATCCCACAAGTCGACTACACGGCCATTACCAAGAAGTTCGTCGATGTGGGTAAGTCAGCCCCTATGTTGGATCTTGTGCAACTGTGCCCCCAGTGGGGGAAAAAGTAACGTTTTAATATTTTTTTTCTTGTTCATAGGAGTTTATGTTTTTACAAGTCCATACCTATTAGAGTTAATTTGGTAAATATGAACCTCTCTATTCTATTCGTCACTGTTCTCTCAAACTAGTGTGGTGAAAAGATTTTAAGTGCGCCTCAAAGAGGCTCCTTTCGTACACAAGTCTTCGAATTTTTAGTTCTAGGACATCGGACGTCTGTTTCCTCACGATGTTTTCCTTCACCGTTTTGAGTACGTGGTATAATATGAACCTAATCTTTATGATATTAAGGGCCTAATATACACAGGCAGACAAATTACGTATGCAGAGAAATTATTTCCACATCGGAAAACAAACTTATGTGCGGTATGGCGACCCATTTTTCATGTTGTATCTTTCGATGGATTGGTACTAAAAGATCAATATTATTTTCAGGAAAGGAAAATTGTGGTACATCTACATTATCAAGTCTGATCACACTTCACGTCACCAGTGGGGTAGCATTATTAAAATTCTTAGCGAATAGCGTCTAAACATAAATAAAACATCTGCAAGCACTATGTATTTTCTTATATTATAGCAACATTTATTCAATAACCACAAAATCAAATCAACACTTAATAAATTTACATTAGTATCACAATGAAGACTTAAATTAGTGAGGTTAAGTGCGCCCCTACTCCGACGGCGAGCATCGTCATCCAGGACGCCTTTATATGGTTGCCATGGTCTCCTGAAATAACAAACTCTAACATCAGCCATCAGTTAATAGCATTACAACTAGTTCATGCCATATAAGATCTCAGTAAGGCTAGGCTAATATGGAATATTTGTGTCGATAAATAAATACCACTTTTAATGTAAAGGCAACGGTGGAGTTCCAAACATGGGTGTAGAGTTGGATACATGTGTGAATTTTAAACGTACTTCTAGCCTTTAATAGATATCGCTAAAATAGCGGATAATTTAAATCTCCAGGATAATCCTACTTTGTTATAATTCGAGAAAAAGTCCCTGCTTTTGTTTACTAAGTTCTACAGCTTGTAAGGACCCTAAGTTTTCAAAGTGCCATACTTTTAAGTTATTGAGTCATCATTATCAGTGTTACAAATAATACTATTCAATTAATAAAAGGTTTTAGTAATAAGAAAAGCATTACATTATAGCACAAGTGTCAATTAGGCAAAGTGTTTAAGTGTTAAATACCTTTTTTTAATCAAAATACACTAACAATAATCGTTAATGTTATTTATAGGACTTAGATGCATTCCTAAAATGACCAAAACAACATTTTAATTTTACAAGAAAAATAAATGCGTACATAATTTAATGTTAAAGTAAATTATAGTATAGAGATAAAAAATCATTAGATATTTAAGCCCACGGGATATTGTCCAATACAAAAGGACAGAAGTTCTTTAACTGTTGGAAAGGTAATGGGCCTCACTTGGTCGCTTGACCAGACAGTAATTTAATTAGCTAATCACAGCTGATACTATAAAGTTGGTATGTAGAGATTAATTTTTTTCCCAGTTACTCGCCACGAATATTTTACTAGTATTGTAACACGAAATATGGCATTACAACTAACGGTAAAATCAATGTGTTGTGGCGTTTCAACAAGAATCATTCATATTTTTGACTGATTCATAATCACTACATAATAAGTAGTCCCTCGTCGCTTTTTGTTCTATCTATCTGTATAGGCTCATCTCAGAAACGAATTATATAAAAAACGAACGAATGAATAAATAAAATTAAAAGTATATTAATTAGTTCTACCCGCTAATTTCGGACGGGCCGCTAGTTCATAATAAAGTTTATGAAGTTAAGACTATTTCGAGTCTCAAGTAAAAGTATATGATGTAGCCGTAAGCCATATTTGTCAGGAGTTTTATACTTAGTAGAGTGAATTTAACGTGGAAATGTATATAAGGATGTGAGGTGTTGGCAAAACTTCAAAGGAGGTATTGCACTTACCCGAGTCTGGCAAAGATTCGGGCGTCGTGTTCTCAGTGGCGTCCTCCGGCATCTCGGTGGTGCTACCCGCGCCTGATGCGTCAAACCGCTAGTTAGTGCACAGACAGCGACACACCACAAGCCGGCGACAGTGCACACGCTCAAGCGTACATACTCCCCGCGGGGATACACCACGTTTATATACACTTATACGTTTATTACACACATCAACAATGTCTAGGGATATAATAAATTAATATAATTCAAACTATTTGCAGTTCATAAAAAATTACTCGGTCTCTGAATGTAGTTATCTCGTAAAGAGTGCACATACGAGTCAGGAGTTTCAGCTGATACGTGATAATGCCAGCGTATTTTGAGTATGAATAATCGATGACGAACTTGTATTACTTTAAAAATTAGAACTATTATGAAAATTAAGTAAAAATGGGCGATTTACAAAAATCTGTCGAAGTTCCGAGTGTCTATCGCATATGTATACTGTTCTTTTGAGAAATTATATATTATTTTTAATAAAATTATATACTCAGAAAAAATAAGAAAGTTGTGAATTAAGTTCAGCTCAATCCTCAATCATCAGTTTCGTCACATACAATAAACTTGCCATTACTGATGTGTGTATTTTTCAAACGTTAATACAAAGACAAGTGGAGCTCACGTACGGAAAGTATGCAACGCATTTTACATTACGCCACTTGATTTTATAACAAAACATAATGAGACAAACTTATAATATGCGTGTCTCAAAAATATGTCAAAAATCGTTGCATACGTTCCGTACGTGGTGCCCTCTGTCTCCATTTGTACTTTGCAAAACTTTATTCTGACTCGCTTTAAAGTGCGTGTTTTACCCCCGCGGTAGAATACGAAGTCACAGAGCAAAGAGAGCTCGCGTGGACACTTTTCTGTTACTCCAAATAGAAACAACGTAACACAGTAACATTTATTAGGAAAGGCTGGTGATGGGAGACCTAAAGAGGTCTAAATCCGGTCGCTTTACTCAGTGAGCCTTGTGACTTCGTATCGCGATCATATCATTACCTACTCCACAACATAACTTCAGCCACTGTTCCCAAAGTGTTATTTTGAGGCGCAGTATGCAAACTCACTAACATGCGAAAACATAATCATTCCGCTAGCTCAAGAGCTCCACACCACGAAGCGGTGCGGTTCGAGATCTAAGCGGTTTAAAACCGCTTTATTTGTTGCCTCATACAAAAATCGGCAGTCGCGTTCGGTGTGTGGAGCTGCTTAGCGTCGCACAACAACCAGACAGTCATACCTACCATAATGAATACCACTACCTATACTTTGAAATATCACAGATATCAATTTCGTGCTCTGATGTTGCCATATTACCAGAGCAATTAGACATTTCTTTTCAGGAAGGCAAGGGGCCTCACAGCTCAGTGGGTAATAATCTTGCCTTCTGCGCTGTAAGTCGTGGGTTCGATTCCCACCCCGGACAAATATTTGTATGACGAATATAGATGTTTGTTCCGTGTCTGGGTGTCAGTATTTTAGGTATTTACAAAAAAGTTTATAAGTATTATATCAGTTATCTGGTTCTTATGATACAAGCTATGCTTAGCTTACTTTGGGGCTAGATGGCGTTGTGTCAATGTCCACCAATGTTTATATATTTTATTTTGATCATGATTTGAACACAACTATGACATTAATTTACATTACATAGCTAGTGAAGTTATGAAATAGCAAACGACAGATATATCTTGTACGTATATCGTAACGTTAAGACACTAAATATGACCAGTCTTCGTCTTATAGAGTCCCACGAAAAAACCCAAAGTTTTGTTTATAATAAGTTCCCCACGTAACGTAAAGTAAGACTTACCAGAAGGATCAAACAGTTCGGTGTCGACGTAGGGCTGATGCGTGATGTTGGTGTTGATATAAACGAGGTCGCATTGCAGATGTGCGCCGTCAGCGTCGCCCATGCTGACCGTGGTGTTGCCATGTATATCGTACATGCCGTTCTCGTCCGGTCCTGTTGTGAACTCGGTGAAGTTCACCTCTAACCTGCAATTAGTGAAATGATTACCTCCGATGGTAGAGAGGCCTACTCTCGCTTGTAGAGTGTAGCCCTGTGCACTGAGATCATAGATATTATCTATGGACACACACAGAACATCCAGAAGTTTGTCAAAATCCATGAAATGAGATATCACAGTTTTTTTAAAGGTTTATAATTTATGAACCTCACAAGCTGACGGCCCACCTGATGGTAGGTGGCTACTATCGCCTGCAAAAGTCGAGGAATTCAATTCATTCATAGCACTACACTTACAAAGATCTTATTTTTACTCAGTGCGGTGCCTATCAGCAAGGAACTGCGTGATGAAAGCAGGCAGCCGATCGCTTCTAACAATCTCTCTTGCAATCTATGGATCAATACGAAGTCCGCAAACATCGTGAGATAACCATCGCACTGTGCAACGGGCAGTTTAAAATGCTTGGCTGACAAGTAAGGATCTACCTACAATGCCATAGACCATATAATACCACTTTAAAACCTGAGAGAATAGTAGTAGGATAGGCAACGTGGCATAAGTTGCCAAGTTCTTCCGGGGAAGTACTGCCACGATAACTATTTATGCTGCCGAGCAGTATTGTATTCGCGTTATTGTTTTCCTGTTTAAAGCGTGTGGTTGCCGGTGAAATTACAGGCACATGAGACTTTCCATCTCACCACATATGCGTTACTGTTTGGCAGCAAAATTAGGCGTGGTGGCAGCACTTCCCTGGATAAATTAGCCTCAAGTTTTTTCTTTCTACTGCCTGAAAAAATTATATACATCCACTTCGAAGTATGGACGCTAAAACTACAGTTTTGCTAAAGTATTATACTCTTATACGTATATATATATCTTAAGTATTAACTTTGACACCACTGTCCATTATTATCAGATAATCCATTCCATCCAAAGGTTGTCTGGAATAAATCGCTTTAAGCGATAAGACCGCCCATTGCGCATAAGTGCGCTTTTTTTTTGATGAATTTAGTAAAAAAATATGTAATTAAACAAGTTTAATTAAGGTGTAATGCACAATCAAGAGTTTATCTATCTATCTCTTACCCATTGATGGTGAGTATCAAGTCCGGCATGGGCGCTACGTCCGAGGCTTCGCATTCGATTAGCACATCTTCTACCTCATCGTCGTCGGGGCCGTCGGCTATCAGAGCCACGTTTAGCTGAGGGCCGGTACCTGGCGCTGGAAAACACGTAACACACGATCATATAACTACAATATCATAAGTACATCATAAAGTTGCTTTAAGCAGCAAAACGAATAAACAGACTTCTTCGCCAATGAACAAGAATGATTCTTCTTTATCTCGTACATGCACGACATATTTTTTCAAGTTATTTTGATTTTGAAATCAAATTACTGAACCGATTTTGATGAGCGTTCTACGGAACGAATCGGAAAGTATATCCTTTCACATAACAAAAAACTTTTCAAATCGGTTCATTAATGTCGGAGTTATGAGGTAACAAACATACCAAAATTGAACCGAATTAGAACCTCTTCCTTTTTCTGAAGTCGGTTAAAAACAAAGTCCCCCCCCCCGGTGCGTTTGTCTGTCTGAACGTGATAAACTCAAAAACTGTAGAACGGATTTTCATACGGTTGTCACCAATGAATGGAGTGATTCATGAGGATGGTTTAGGTGTATAATGCATTGAAGGTTTTGTGTAAATCGGCAGAAAATATGTAGATGATTGTTGAAGATGTCGGAATAAAAGATGTCGCTGGGTGCGCCGCGTTAATCAATTGAGTTATATATCCTTATTAAATTAAATTAGACCATCATTTTCTTTTTAAGCATATATGCTCTGCTTTCCATCCGAAGCCAAGGCTGCTCTTTAATGCTAAATAATTTGGCGCCTTCTTGGGGACGTCCCCATATTGGATTGAGATGATCTGCCGCCAAACAGATGCAGCCAATG
Source organism: Chesias legatella (assembly GCA_947359385.1). Lineage (NCBI taxonomy): Eukaryota > Metazoa > Arthropoda > Insecta > Lepidoptera > Geometridae > Chesias > Chesias legatella. The sequence goes on along the minus strand of OX375774.1, from coordinate 6,298,713 downwards.
CAACCACGTTACTGTGTTCGGCTTTGAAAGGTGTGGTTGGTGAAATAATAGGCACATTCACATTCAACCTTCACGTCTCAGTGACACGGGCGCATATGATGCGACTTGGGTCTTGTCGTACCTAGTAGAGGAAGACCCAAGTCGTACCTACTGCTTGTTATGGACAGAGGTTGCCACCCCATTTGGTCACCCATGACATTTTATGTCAGGTTTATGGAAATAAAGAACCTAATGGAAATACGTGTACTTACTAAACACCACCAATTCCTGATGCCTTCTAACTTCCTCAATGTTGGATACCTCGCACTCGTAGATCCCGGAATCGGCCGGAGTCACATTCAACAACAAGATTGTGTCTTGTTCTTTTATTTCTGAAAAAGAAGGTATAAGGAATATTTTAGTGTATTGGGTGTTATTTACTCCACAGCGCAGTCTGTTCCACGACGTAGGTAATTCTTGAAATTTTGCTTCTCTTTCGACTTGCACGTAAAGCAGGAGAATCTAGGATGATATTTTAGATGGAAAACCTTTGCTATCTCCTTAACGATCACGTTTTTGTACATCACAACGTGGAGGTTGCTCTTGCTACTCGTTGAGTTATCCCGCAACGCAACCAGATGGTAAAAGATTCAGTTGAAATCTAGACTTTTATTATGCTGGATCAGTCTTATAAGTAATACCTACATACCAACAAGCAATTATCCTCTAAAACAACCTACAAATAATAGCACCATTGCTTTTTTCAATTTTTTATGCCAAGTAACGTCCGACAGGGATATGATTATATTATCTTCCTGTTTCCAGATATAATAACAGTTTAATCTAAGCATATAACAAAATATTATTAAAAACAACAAATCTACGTGGAATCATTCAGTTTCACAAGAAAAGTGCTGTGATACACGGACGATTACCAACTCTACAAGCAAAAGTTCCTTTACCTCCGGTACCGCAAGACTAATACTTTTTATTCATTTACTTACCAACATTATGTTGTATGGAGGCCCCGGGACTGCCAGCTATCCGCTGGTAGAGCTGTTTCCGGTCATCTTCAGCGTCGAGTGGCGTCATCCACCACTTGACGAACAGCGCCGCGTCCGACTCGTCCGCATTCAGTTCGAAACTGCATTTCAACTCCACATCTTCACCTGACTGTACTGCGTTTGGCACTACGAACTCTCCAATGGAAAACTGACGACTCGCTGGAAAATATATGTGGTTGAATTAGAGAGAGGCAAAGGCATGACATGAGAAGAATGTAGACACCTACCTAATGTTGCACCTACTCGCTCACAGGGGAACTTATCGGGCTGAATTGTTTTAGTAACCCCTTGCCTCTCTATGGTAGCGTAAATTGAAATGTATGGAGTATTGAGTATCATAGTACTTTCTTCTGTATATTGAACTTAGGCTACTAAGGGGGATAAGACAGGAAACGGTACAAGCTAAAACCAATAGACAAAAGAAAGATAAACAAGCAAAAAAAGAATTGAATTGAGGACCATTCAGTTCATTCTGGAGAAGGCGGGTCTCTCAATAGATAAGTACTTATGGTCGCCAAAAAGGACGATATAATACTTAGTAGGAAGGTATTTTTGGTGGACGAATTGATCAAGGGCTCTTATAAACGAATATTTCATAATAATTTGGGTGTTTATAACCTGGCTCGGAATCAAGAACACTACAATTAACCCAGTGCATGCTAGCATCTTTCGTGCCAGTCGTAATTAGTTAAAATAACCCGGATCGATGACATTACGACTCAGTCTAACCATAACACTACTGTATATGATTTTATACAATAAATCTTAATATGCGACGGTTTATGATGCGCCATTAGCAATAGGAAGATAGATTATAAAGGCGATGGGTGGCATGTTGCAATCCCACACAACCCACGTTCCTAATTTTTATATTAAGTAGTTAGGTAGGTAGGTACCTAGGTAAGGGATCATCTTGTTACCACGGAATGCATGTCAACTATAGTTTTGTACCGATCATGGTTTAATTGCATGCATGCTATTGTGCAATCTATTCAACTATAGTTTTCCCAGACAGCTTGCATGAGGTGAAAGAGATTGATATTCGATGGATACAATGCTGGATTTATATATTTTATAAGTGTAGGCCACTTTATTTCCGCCGCCCCATTAACCTTTCTAAAATAATAATTTTCCATTTGTAGTAAGGTAGGCGCTAAAGTTAAATACACGAATGAATAAACCAACGTAAAAAACAATCATAAAATAGAAAACAAAGATAAAATAGGTACAATAACAATAGATACCTAGGATTGATAATTTTCGATAATATGAATGAGTTTCTATAGGTATTTAACGTACCTATTAGTATAAAAAAACCATGAGAAAACCAATGAACTTGTTTGACTTATATCCTCTGAAATCTGTCGCCCCTAGGCCGCGGCCTATACGGCCTATTGACAAATCCAGTACTGGATAGATAGATTGATATTTCGTTTAGATAAATATTTGAACCTGAACTTCTATGTTACGAAGGTAACCGCGACATAGTAACGTTTTCGCGCGACTCATTTGCAAATCCGATTGGCTTGCTTTATTTATGTAGTTGAATCGGAAATATTGTTTGAAATTTTCCACTACCTTTTGTAATGATATTATTATCAGGAACCAGTAGAAGTTTTAAGAGCAGTAGAACTCTCGCCAAGTTCGTTCGGGGAAGTACTGCCACCATGCCCATTTCTGCCGCCAAGCAGTAACGCTTTTGCGTTACTGTGTTCCGGTTTGAAAGGTGTGGTTGCCGGTGAAATTACAGGCACACGAGACATTCCACCTACAGGTCTCAGAGTTACGGGCGCATACGATGCGACTTGGGTCTTGTCGTACCTAGTAGGGGAGGACCCAAGCCGCATCGCTTGTTATAGGCTGAGGTTACCACTTAACACCAGGTGGGCCGTCAGCTCGTTCTGTAACTTTTTACATAAAAAAAAAAACCAAGGTTTACCTATCGTGGTATACCTACGCAAAACAGGCGAATATATTTTATTGACGTCATCACCATGTGGGGCATTCAAACATCATGAAATTCGAATTCTACGTGTGTTTATAGAAAATTAGGTCATATTCCAATGAATAAGCGACTGTCTTGGCTAACCTTGTGGCGGTCCGGGAATGTTAAAAATACCACCGCAGAGCGGGCGCCGTGTGGGTCGAACATTAGCTATTCGAACTATTCGATTAAATGCCTGCCCATTGAATAGGAGCGGTTGGGATATATACACCGATGACTCGTGGCTCTGAGGCAGGATGATAGATCTTAACTCTAATATGTCCTTCCTTATTCATATCTTGCCGTACCGCTATCTCGTTGCAAGTTTAGAATAACGATCTTGGCAACGAAAATAGACTTTCTCACGAACTATGCTTGGGTTATTTAAATGGGGAAGTAGATCATTTGTGCACATAGGTAATCTACTACGCTAGAACAAGATCATTTGCTCCATTGATGATACCTAGTTATATCCAATATATTTATTGCTTGACCCTTATTTGATGTAAAACCAATGGATTTAGGGGAAGAAGGACGGTGTTCCCCTAAATCCATTAGTGGTATTATTCAAATCAACATTTTGACGACTGATGATGTAGGTATTGTTTTTTATGAATAACGAAAGGTAACGAGTTTTCAGTATCGTTGTGTGCCTCGGGGGCTTACGTCGTAATTCGGTTCATTAAAGGGCAGCTAGATTCGTAAGTCTCCCAATGAACTTAATTTTTTTACGTGATTCAGTTACGGAACGAGCCGACGGCCCACCTGGTTAAGTGGTAACCTCGGCCCATAACAACCGATGCGACTTGGGTCAGTTGGGTCCTCCCCTCTAGGTACGAAAAGACCCAAGTCTCATCGTATTCAATAATGATACTCAATAGTATTATGACCGCGAGACAGGTTTGTGGCGAGCGTTCGGTGCGCGGCGACACCGCGGAGCCGACGCTCCCTGGGGTCGTAAGGGACCCCTGACCCTCGGCTTGCCTTAATTGGGCGGTGAGAGGGGGGTGTTGAAGGCGCACAAGCGGAACCAATGCTCCAAGGGTGGACGTGAAGAAGGGCATAACGCCGGGAGCAGCGTTTAGTGAAACTTCTTGGTTGCCTCTCACCCACTCACTCTCACAAAGGGGGCCCGTTTAGAGGGCGCGAGTCACCACCAATATACATGGGACTGATTGGCAAGTGCCGAGTCTAACTGCAATGGCCCAATGTTGGGTGTTCAACCGCAATAATCTGGAATTCTCTATAATAGCTTTACCATCGACCTTCCCTCCGCCTATTCATAATAAACATCCATTGAAAACGGGCCTCTAACTGTTGGCTTCTGCTCCACTAACAAGTACTAGGACCGAGATAAGACCCGAGATACAATATGAATAGTAATAAAAACAGTATAAAATACTTATACATTCCTTGAACATTTTAAAAAAGTCCATCGTACACCCGACGTTCATTAATCTGCTAGACGCCTAGATTAGTTATTTCTTGCTACAAATTCAAAGAAAAATGTCGCCAAAGTTAATCAAATTAATTACTCATATTTATTATTTACAATATAAATGGTGTTTAAGCAATAATGTAAAAAAAAAAACGAGTTGTGCAAGAAATGTGTGTACAGTGTCGACTCAGCATTATAATCGGTTATCGGCTGCAATTATGAATCTAGTGTTACACACGTATTGAAACTTTTTAGTAAGTTTTATTCATGAAAATAAACACTGCATTTTTTTATAACTAACTCAAAAGGCATTTCTTTTATATATCTCGGTCTATCTTCTGATAGTAGATACTACTGAAGGTTATTGTTATATAAAGCAATTGAGTAATACTTTATGTTTCATTAGATAAACATTAAAAATAGCCTTTTCGCATACCCAATGTTTAGTCACGGCAATATCCACAAACGAAAACACTTTTCAGTGCCAACGTAAAACACAGAATTTAAAAATATCACGTCATAGCATCAAGAGCGGCACAATTTCTGGTACATTTGTATTCACAACAGAGCTGTTATTTGAATGTGATGTTTGCTCACCTGCGACACAGCACAGGAGGAGCCAACACTTGGCGAGTGCGGCCATCGCGAGCGCAGACCGCGTGTCAGGAGGCGCGTGCGCGTGCGGTGCGGTGCGACTGAGTGCGCGGTCCCGCCCGCCCTTCGAACTAAATTGGCCTTGATTCGGTGCGAGGTAACCGAATAACGACGTCTTATTTATTCGTTACTAGCTGTTGCCCGCGACTTCGACCGCGTGGAATTCGGTTTTATCACGCACCCCTATTTTGCCACGGAAAAGTAGCCTAAGTTACTCCTTGTTACATCAGCTATCTGCCAGTGATAGCCCCGTCAAAATCGGTCCAGCCATTTCAGAGATTAGCCGGAACAAACAGGCAGACAGACAAAAATTGAAAAAAAAAATTGTTTTGGTATATATACCGTGTATATAGTAAAAAGCGGTTATTTTAATATTACAAACAGACACTACAATTTTATTTATTTGTATAGATAACGCTCAATGTGTTTTGGTGAACTTATTTGTGTTTGTGTCCCTTCAGTGGGACAAGGAGGTACTTTTCGTTAACTCTGCATAGTATAAAACGAAGTCGCTATCTGCCTGTTACTCCGCTTACTTCTAAACCACGCAACGGATTTTAATACAGTTTTCACTAATAGAAAAAGCGAAATGCAAGGATGTTTTGAGCATATAATTTGTAAATATTTTATACAAAAAGGCTATGACGGTGTTCAAAAAAAAACTGTCAAAAAACTAATACTCTCTTGTAAAGCGCACCACTCATTTCCTTTATTAGCGATGAAACGAATGGCAGTCGTCCGAAGTCGGGGCAGGTCACTAGTTAATGATAATACACATCTTTATCTTAAGTTAGTCGAACGACGCATGATTCCTGGATCGATTTATGTAAAGTCAAACTATTAACCCCTAAACCAGGGATTCCTCTTTTTTCGCGAGCACGATGTAATAATGTGAGAATATTATTATCTATGTTACATTCAATGTTTGAGAATGATGATGTTTTGTTTGTCGTGGAGCGTATTTATTATATTTATAGCGTTTTGCCTTGAACAGGGTTAATATTCCGTGGCTATCACTTTATGCCTTTTTAATATCGGTGTAAATATAGCTGTGATTAATAACGAATTTGTAATTGTACCAACTAAATCTTTTGACCGTTAATATTATGAAAGAAATTCAATGTCTCTACCAGACTGGTTGTGGGCGTAGAATGCAAATAATAGCGTATATCTTCATTTATGCTGAGGACGAAGCTAAGAACAATTGATATTTGAAAAAACTGCATTTTAAGTAATAAATAACATTATATTTGACATACTTAGGTACGTACTTTAATACTAGATAAACATTCTCCTTAATTCTTATATGCATACAAGCTAAATACATGGCGTGTTTTTTTTATTAAATTACGGAATGAACAGGACCTGGTATGGCAACCTCGGCCCATAACAAGCAATACGACTTTGGGCCTACTTAGGTACGACAAGACTCAAGTCGCATCGTATGCGGCCGTTACTCTGAGACGTGAAGGTGGAATGTCTCTGCAAGGCCCAGTCAGAATACCAGCGCTGCACTGGCACCAACTGGTTCAGTACTGCACTACGCTGAGACAGGGACCCTTTTGCATACATGAGGCATCAAATCAGAATTTTTGTTTTTTGTATAATAATTTAATGTAGTTACTGTTTATGTTCCGTGCTCTATGTAGACAAATAAATATATTTTCTTTCTCCTTTCTTTCATTCTAATGTGCCTGTAATTTCACCGGTAACCACACCAGATAACAGTCACTGAACGATATGTGCCCGAAGAGTGAAGGGTATGAGTTTGCTCGCTGCGATGATAGTATCCAGAGTAAAGCTATAAAAATGATATCGCGGTTTTGCGCCCGAGTGACGTCATCACACAGCAGAGTGAGACATCAATTGGTGAGTTCTATAGATTGAAATGAGACAAGAGACGGTCACTGAAAGTTATGTGTTTGAAGAGTGAAGGGTGTGAGTTGGCTCGCTGGGGCGGCCTCGAGGCTAGCGCTATGGACACTGTGTCGCGGAGTCTCGCCCGCGTGACGTCACCGCGCAGGCTCACCAACCGGGCCAGCTGTTCCTCAGTCATATCGGGGCACTTCGCTACAACGGAATGCAGATCCAGAGAGAGCATTTCGATGTCTTGGCAACGCAGCACCTGTGTATAAACAAGAAGACAAATTTATTTATTTTCCATATCCAGGCGTCAGGTAGTCTACGGTGGCGCCACGATACGCCTGGATTGGGAAATGGCTCTCAAGTGAGGCTACCTGAACACGCCTTTAGGCGCAGGGCGGCAGATTCATAATTTCAGGGTAGCTAGCCCGTCGGGTATTTGCCCTGTCAACACGACATGGTTTTATTACGATTTTTCCTTCACCAGGAGCTCCATGTAGGTTTTGAACCTATGACCACCGTAACTGGACGTCACTCCCAAATGAGCTGCAATCACTTCAAACTTAATATCGTAGGATAGTACAACGCAATGCTAAGTAATGAAGAAAGTTATTTGTAAAACTTAAAAGTTCAATGTTCAAAAATACAAAATAAGCATGCAAAAAGAATCACCATCACCAGTTAATCGGCGTTACGCTGAGATGCGAAGGCGCGACTTCTGAATGGCTAAAGAAGATTATTGAGAGGCTAAACGGCCAAACTAATAGTATTTCTCTTATATAAAACAAACAATGAGGTAACCGATGATAATTTGTGTAGACGTGCTTACCTCGGCCAGCATACAGATAACTTCATACGGGTAGTCGATATTGACTCCCTCCGGTGCGATCTTCGTAAAGAACGATCTGATCTGATTGGCCTCTTTAACGATCTTAGTCGCCGCCTGCTGGGCCTCCTCGACTGTTTTAAACGTGATTTTCTTCGACAGCATCGCGGTTATATACTTCTTGTACACCAAGTTCTGAGCTTCATTGATAACGTATTCAAAGTTCTTGTCCCGCAAGTGATTGTAGTCTTGGAAGTAATCGTCGAGAGTAATACAGATGGTGTCAACGGGGATGGTAGATGTCACCCATTTCGCCGTGAATAGATCGTCGAAATGTACCTCCAAGTCGAGGAATGCCTCTTCTAACAAGAATCTCGCCGCTTCGTCTCTCAAGTTCTGTGACAAACCAAACAGTTTAATGTTACTTCACACTAAATACACATGTGACAATAAGAATACCTCTTTTGTTTCTTGTGCTGTATTTACCATGATTTAGTATCAGATGTTATACGACCTTATATTGGAATGTCAATTAAAAAGATGTTATATCTAAAGATTACATATATCCATAACAACCAATACGACTTGGGTCCTCCTTAGGTAGAACAAGACCCAAGTCGCATCGTATGCGCACGTAACTTTGAGACGCGAAGGTGGAATCTCTCACATGGCTGTACTTTCACCGGTAACCACAGTTTTCAAACTGGAACGCCCTACTGCTTGGCTATCACGAGATGAACCGTGTCGTGACGATCACCGTGTGATTGGATTGAATCGACGTTTGAAACTATTATGACCTGGAAGGTGGCGACCATCTTGTCGAATTTGTCCTCGGCGGGCGGGTCGTGTCGGGCGGGCGGCCAGTGCCGCGCCTGCGTCTGGTGCGCGAGCCGGACCATCTGCTCGCTGTTGTTCACAATAGTGATCATGTGGTGAGTGAAGTACGCCACGCGTGAACGGTCCGAGAAGTGCGAGTTCTGAAAATAAAACTGGTGTTAATACTTCTTTTGCGGCTTTGTTTTTTATTTACCTATATAAACTCCAAAAGATATATGCTAGAGCTCATCGTTATTCGGTTGTACTCCTTTACGTCTTCTTCAATGGTGTCTTTATGGAAGTTAGATATACACAGTTTTATTTTGTATTCAGCTGCTTTGAACTTTGCGGTGTTATTGGTGTTTCCTTTACAGATATTTCCTGAACGATTTTTATATCAACGTCTTTGAACTCCTGTCCTAGAGATGGCGTCCTCAATTTCCATTCATTGTTAGATCGTTCATTGATTATAAATGGCGGAGATCTGAGGCACCAAGCATAACAAATACAACCTAATTGGAACCTCCTTTTTTATGTCTGTTAAGTGACGGAACGAGCTGACGGCCCACCTGATGTTAAGTGGTAACCGTCACACACAGACAACAGCAATGCGGCTCAAGTCCTCTCCACCAAAGTACGAGATGACTCAAAACGCATTGCGTTGCGTCCATCACCTCGAGACGGGGATGTTACGTCTCGCGTGCGTCTCCAATTTCATTCTGAAGTCAATTAAACATATAAGTATGAATGATTTTAGACTCGTGTATCTTGTAGTTTCAGATATTTCGTGATGACTCATTGAGTGACTGAGTATTTTAGTCATTCAGGAGAATATATGGAAACATTTGAAAGTGGCCTTTGCCAGCACTGACCTTGAATTGGATAACTCCATCTCTGTACATATTTCCGTAGCGCGCCACTTGATCGATGCTCAGCAGTAACGCTTTGAATGTTATTTCTTTACTGATCGTCTCTGTTACCTGTAAAGAAAATAGTATAGTAAAACCTCAAGTACATTGCGCGAGAGACGCGAGCCCCTTAAACTTTGGCTTTACAATGTTTCGTGCTTGGAGAATATTATTTGGCTGTACCGCGTTCTTTAAATGGGGGATAAAACATCACAAATTGAGCATTTCTAAACCCAAATATTTCAAGACATGTAAGCTCTTATTGAGCCGCATTGGACTCTCGTATCGGCCGCTGTCGCTTGTCGAAAGCAGAAAGGTTCAAGGAAGAGCATGAAATACCAAAGCCGCTTTGAACTGGTTCGCTAGTTAAAATACTAGACAAGTGAAACACAAATATAAGTGAACGAAGAGCCTTCTAGGAGGTCAGCGATGAAATTGGTTTCGCTTTAGGTCTATATCCTGCTGCGGAGTTAAGGGCCTGGGATACCCAGAAGAGGAGATTAAAAAGCAGGTTTTCTACTATACCGTTTTTAAATTGAAAAACTAAATATCGTTATGGAGACTTTTTGACAGACATTCTCGGAAACCAAATCTTCAAATATATATCTCTCATATATCTCACATATCTCTGAAATGGCTGGACAGATTTTGACGGGACTTTCACTGGCAGATAGCTGATGTAACAATGAGTAACTTAGGCTACTTTTCCGATGGGTAAAATAGGGGTGCGTGATAAAACCGAATTCCACGCGGACGAAGTCGCGGGCAACAGCTAGTGTAATATAATTATTAAGAGTATGCAGTATAGGTAGTATACGCGCGGTTCATTTCACGTCGGGCCGCACCGCGCCTGTATTGCAGAAGCAATTTCCTCAAGCGGCTGTCTTGAGTTGCTGTCTCTCCGCTGAGGTAGTACCTGCAAGTTCTGGTCGATCATCTGGAAGATGATAACGGGCGCGTGCGTGTGGAACGCGTTCGTGTGCGGCTCCGCGTCGGGCACGCTGCGCCCCCCCCACTCCGCGCGCTCCGACTCCAGCGTCTTCTCCATCCACTCCATGTAGTTCGATTCCATTTTCTGTGGTAACAAATCATTACACGAGTGAGTTAAAAAAATTAAGGTTACACAGTCGCAGTAGAACTTATGCCATTATTAATGAGAACATTTGGATGGATGGATCTTTGTTTCTCACTCACGCCAGAACGGCTGAACTGATATTTTTTTATGTTAAGGTTAGTTAAACAGGCATACGACCCGCCTGATATTAAGCGGTCACCGCAGCCTATTGACGTCAGCAACACCGGGAGCATTACTGATGCCTTGACTACCCTGGAGATTTCTTTTGATGCTGTAAGTTTTCAGATCAAGCCTAAAGCTGAAAACATTAAACGTAAAATATTTAATTTGGTTGAGACAGACTATAGTCTGGTATAGCTTATACAGGCTACATTTTATCCCGGAAAAGTGCAGTGTTACCGTGGAATTACTTATTCACTGCGGCAACACCGCAGGGCACAGCTGGTATATGATAAATAAATTAAATATAATATTCTAAATAATTTGCTTTGGACGACCTACCTGCAAATACTCGTCTTGAAGTCTCTTCATCATCTCGTCATTGAGTAGCGGCGGTAATGTAGAGACGTCTATGTTGAGCTCCGGACTGGCCATCAACTCTTCGCCGGGGTATGTGTTTAGCGTCCAGGATAACAGGGTCACATACTCATTGCCTTCTATCCCACTGAGGAACACGTCTTGAAGCTACAACAATACAGCAAATAATAACGTTTCATCTATACAAATTAATAAATCTATACACATAGGTAAATAAAATTGGAGTGTCTGTTTGTAATATTAAAATAACCGCTTTTTACTAAGTACATATGGATGTATACACGGACCATATACCAAAACAACATTTTATTAAATTTTTGTCTGTTTGTTCCGGCTAATCTCTGAAATGGCAGGCCCAATTTTGACGGGACTTTCATTGGCAGATAGCTGATGCAACAAGGAGTAACTTAGGCTACTTTTCCGAGAGGTAAAATAGGGGTGCGTGATAAAACCTAATTCCACGCGGACGAAGTCGCGGGCAGCTAGTTAAAAATAAACTCACACTAGTGGACAGACTGGTGTGGTACATATTGACGTATTTGTTGACGATGTCATAGTGCGGCGGGAAACAGGGCACGCACAGCGTCTTCACAACCCTGAGGTCCTCCAGTATGAGCTGCCGCGTCAGCTCCAAGTAACGGATGAGCCACAGCTTGTTGTCTTCCCGCTCGTCGACGCGCGTGCCCTCCACTCGCTGCGCGACCGCACGCTCCAACACTTCAAAGGCTTTCGTGCGCCAGCTCTTCGGCCGCCCGGGCGGCATGAAGCCGGACTGGCTTTGTTGCTGAAATAATTATACTGTTATTTTTCACAGTCAGTAGAGTTTAGTAGCAGAGCTTATGCCAAGTTCGTCCAGGGATGTAGCACCACCATACCCATTTCTGCCGCCAAGCAGTGGTGCGTTCGTGTGTGGTTGTGAAATTACAGGCGCATACGATGCTACTTGGGTCTTGTCTTACCTAAGTATGAAGTATAAAAAAGTTTTTAATCAATTTAAAAATCGTTTCATAAGTTTATTAGCTGATAATCACCACACTGTCAATTCTCTGAGTGTTGCAGGTGTCTATCGGCGACGGTAGCCACTTAACATCAGCTGGGCCGTCAGCTTGTGCACCTCATCATTAACACAAAAAAAAAAGACGCAAGAATCAAAATCAATATGGACAGGTACCTGTAATGCCATTTGATCTCTTTTCTCTTCCCTCTCAATAATCCTCAGAGCAGTCACAATGACTGTTGGTTCCTTGCGCACTGTGTTCAGCGTCCTAGACAATATCAATCTGATTTGCTTTTCAAGCATATTGGAAACCATTTCCACGTCTTCAAAATATGCTTTCAACATGATTTTGTCGTGAGAAGACTGATTTGGCAGTCGGTGCAGTTCATACAACAGGTCATCTCTCGAATTCTCCAAATCATTCAAGCACTGTAGAAATATAAGGTGAAAATCAAGAAGAAATCAATCAAAAAACAACGTAGCGTTGTATAATTGAAATCTCATTCAAAACTCACTTATCTTTCTTCCAGAATTTTGTTAATGAGGGATAACAGCTTCTGTCTCTCTCTTTTTTTTTTTTTTTAGGGATAGCTTATGGGCTAGAGAGTGACACAGGCTACTTATTAAAATATATGTGTGGAAAATGTATGTGTCTAGGAAAATTTGGACCAAACCATGAGAGTGAAACTGCAAACAAATGTGTTGTAAATTTGAAATGTGCTCTTCATATATTGCTTACATTTGCACCCAGAATACTGACAAAGTGGGTATGACGTGCGGCATTAACCTCCTTCCTGACTACTCCCTCCACCCGTCAAGTAAGCGCCCACAGAGTATAAAACGATTCCCAATCCACAGTTTTCATTGCATGCAATGTTACTCAGGGTGTAAGCGGTAAAGCTTTTTCATTTTTCTATTATGTACCTACCTGGTGAGCGTGAAGAAGTTTGCCTTCCCCTATCCACTGCTTGGCTTTCGCAACACTCTCAGGCACAGTGAATATATGCTTCAAGCTGTCCATAGCTGTGACATACTGAGAATGCCTGGAATCCTCTTCTCGCACATTCTGAAGTGCTGCTACTAATGGCGGCACTCCTTTTAACAAATCTTCCAGTTCGTCCATCCTAAAAATAGTATGCAAGTTAAAAGAAGAAAAGAGGTCTTGTTTTAATTTGTGTACATACAAAGTCAGAATAAAAGCTATAGCTAATGCTCCAAGCTAAAAACTGATAAAAATGCTAATCTCCAAAAATCTCTTTTTTTTTAATAAACAAGTAGCTCTTATTCCCTTTACAGTTAGGTTGATGGTTTCTTTCAGTAACTTCTCTGTGACATTTTAGGTATAGTAGAGACTCAATACCTGCTAGAAAAAAACAATCAGATGAGATTACCATACTTATTTAAGATAAGAATTAGGATTTAAAGCATGTCACTTCAGACATTGTTTAATTATGTTTTTATCATATTCCATTACAGAATGTTACAAATAAAAGAGTATAACTTATAAAATATGTCTAACGTTAGACATTCTTGTGTAGTAAAATGTTGTCTATTTAAAATAAGCCCATACTTGATATCTATTTGTTGGACATCATCAATGCACTCCTGCAGCTGCTTCAGCCCCACACTGACTCCATCCAGTTTACCCTGAACAGCTGATTTCAACTGAGCTTCTATTGAAGCTTTCTTGTGCGTTATTCTTTTCTTATATTGCTCCACCTGTTATGTTACAAGAATATTAAAAATACAAACATATAATTAGATGTTTGTGGTTAATGTATCAATTATATTTTTTTTGTTATTCACCATTTCAATGTAACATTTTCACCAATCTTAGAATTATCATGGGAAATGTATATTGTCTGTCAGCGAAATAGTCATAGTTTTCAGGGATTTTGGGTTTAAAATAAGGCTAAGCATACATTTCAAATCCATACCACTACCGCTCAGATAATTTTGTCAGTGTCTAATGGTGCATTTCTACATTCAGTCTTATTTATATTAGTGAAAAACATATTATGGAGGCCCCTTGGCTAAGTTGGTAATAGCCCTGTATGCAGAGTAAGGAGTCCGAGGTTTGAACCAGGTAAACCTGGGCAAGCTTTGTGGAGTGACCATAGTTTTCAAAGGTCTTGGATGCTTATTATTGTGATTATCATGCCAATTGATATAAACAAAAATTATGTGGGGTCCAAACTATGATACCTTTTCTAACTGTCCAGGTCGTTGCATCATATTCATGACCATTTTTTCAGCTGCTGCCTTTGCTTCTTCTTCAATTTCATCCATAGTGCTCATTTTATAAATTCACAGAAATTACTAACTATTCCAGCCACTAGGAGGTTGATCTGTGTACTATACTAATTCAAGGTTCCTATTATTTATTATTAAGTGATTTGCTGATTTAAATTGAATCCACTAAAAATGTAATCAAATATAAAACAAAAACTATTAGAAAGACTAGCAAACAAAACAAACTTCAACATTTGACGTTTGTGTGGGCGGCTTCTGTTGGTATAAGACTTATTTTACCTACCTACTTCGCAAGCGACCTGCGTTATCGAACCGACCAACGTCAAAACATTTTGACAAGCACTGTATCAGCATGATCACTTCGAATTCAATTGTCAAAAAAAAAACAAGCGAATACTTATCGCATATCTAAACAATATACATACTAATACTATCAGAATCGTAGCGTTCAAATCAAACCGTATAGTATGTGCGGACGTCGTTGATTGATTCATCTATAATCCTGGGTCATGCTGCATGCCGTATGGCCCCGAAACTAAATCATAAAACGTGTTTCAAATAGTTGTTTCCAAGTCTGGCCCCCTGAAGCCCAAACAAGCCCAAGAGAAATAGAAAAATAAACTAGTGCTGCTCTATAAAGATCTTGGGCTGCCACGTATAAAGCGGCTATACTGGCTTGACTTGACGTACATGCATGCAAGTCCAAATCCATCCACGTCATATGCAACAAATGCAAACGTCAAGTCAAATCAGGGAAACAAAACAAAAACAACCTTAAAATTTATTGCTACATAGTCATAGTCACCCGATTTTATGTCCTTTTGTCTAATGAGATGTTTAATTCTTGAAAATGTGGTCCCTAATTGTACTATTGATACTATCCGCAATTGCATATCTAACAACTGATGAGTTAATACCGAAACTCAAAGAATTGTTTATAAACGCCGGTCTCTTTGGAATTGACCTATGTAAAAACAATAGAAATAAAATGTAATACGATTAGCATCACTTCACTGTTTAATGTGTGCCAACTTTCTTACATTATCGTAAATATGATTTTGTTTCAGTCCGGAGGCCTTGGGCGTAGTGTCTGGATGTGTTTTTCTCGTAACATGTTTTTTGTTTATACCTATTCATTTTGGATATGGACTCATGGACACAGAACATTTCCCACATAATGAGGTAAGAATGAAAACGTTCAGTCTAGTACGTACGCCAAATAGTTAATGATTATCGATCACTCGGAAAAGGCTCATTTGAGAAAACTATGTCAATATGTTTCATATAAATAAATAAATATTGGTGGACATTTCACACAGCGCCATCTAGCCCCAAAGTATTAAGCATAGTAGCATAATATCTATTCGTGGAAACTTTTAATTGGCCCTCTGTATTTATATTTGTGTTCTTGTTTCCTACTAGCTGTTAGTTTCCCTAAGAGTCTTAAATAAAATAAAATAAAATAAATAGCTTGTGTCATGGGAACCAGACAACTGATATAATACTTATATACTTTTATTTTGTAAATACATAAATATAGTACATATTAACACCCAGACAGAACAAACATCAATGTTACAAATGTCACAAATGTTTGTCCTGGGTGGGAATTAAACCCACGACCTACAGTGCAGAAGGCAGGGTTACTATCAACTGAGCTATGAAGCCAGTCATATAAACCTACATTATTTTGTTTTCAGTTTGCTGAGCTGTTAGCTGCCTTGCTGTCCATTTGTTGTATGCTCCTGTTGGGCTTTGCTGATGATGTGTTGGATTTGCGATGGAGATACAAGTTGCTACTCCCCACTGTGGCATCATTGCCATTGCTTGTTGTATATTATGTCAATTTCAATTCTACAACATTTGTTGTACCAATGCCATTACGGTATTGGCTGGGAGTTTCTGTAAATATTGGTAAGTAGGCATCAAATAAGCATCTTACTACAATTCTATTCAATTTTCTATGTTTATCTCATATATTTTAGATCTGTTTTTTTATTTATGGATGGCTTAGCTCAGTCTGTAGTAACCCTGCCTTCTGAGCTGTAGATTATGGGTTTGATTCCCACCAAGAACAAACATTGCTTTTTGTGTCTGGGTGTTCATATGTATGTATTTATGAGAAGAAGGATATAACGTCCACTTGTGACATCTCTGATTATAGTATAATTTGAGATGTCACACTGTCGTCGCAAGTGGATGATAAGTATTTATATCAGATGTCTAGTCCTTATGATACAAGCTATGCTTAACTTACTTTAGAGCTAGATGGCCTTGTGTCTACCACCATATTGGTAGAAAAATGACTACCATTTACTATTTATTGTAATGTTTCAGGTTTTCTTTACTACATTTACATGGGAATGCTAGCAGTGTTCTGCACAAATGCTATCAACATCCTGGCTGGGATAAATGGTCTGGAAGTTGGACAGTCTGTGGTCATTGCCCTTTCGATCATAGTGTTTGATTTACTTGAGCTGAGAGGAGATCAGTTCAAAGCTCACAGCTTTTCCCTGAACATAATGATACCATACTTGGCGACAACATTGGCTTTATTCAAACATAACTGGTAAGAATATAGTGCTCAATCAATGTATCTAAACATGCACGTTTAGTATGTTATTGTTAGTCCATAATTTGGACTTACTATTCTATTTACAACTAGCTGTTGCCCGCGATTTGGTCCGTGTGGGATTCGGTTTTAACACGCACCCCTATTTTACCCCTCGGAAAAGTAGCCTCAGTTACTCATTGTTACATCAGCTATCTGCCAGTGAAAGTCCCGTCAAAATCGGTCCAGCCGTTTCGAGATTAGCTGGAATAAACAGACAGACAGACAAATTTTAAAAATATTATTTTGGTATATGTACCGTGTATACATCCATATGCACATAGTAAAAAGCGGTTATTTTAATATTACAAACAGACACTCTAATTAGATTTATTTGTATAGATATACTTTCTTATTTTCAGGTATCCATCAAAGGTTTTTGTTGGAGACACCTTTTGCTATGTGTCTGGAATGACATTTGCTGTTGTGGGAATCCTGAGTCACTTCAGTAAAACAGTCTTACTATTCTTTTTACCACAAATCATTAATTTCCTGTATTCAGTGCCTCAGTTATTCCATTTTATTCCATGTCCAAGACACCGCTTACCAAAGTACAGTGCAGAAACAAATTTGCTCCATGCTAGCAGAACAGTAATTGTGAAAAAAGATATGAATGGTTTGACTAAATTATTTGTCTTTGTGTTAACACAGTTACATTTGGTTGATAGAATAGAAGATAATGAAGGCATAATTATCAACAACTTAACTTTAATAAACTTATTTTTAATCAAATTAGGACCTATGCCTGAGGTTCGGTTGACCAAGGCACTTATGACATTCCAAGTCTTTTGTAGCTGTGTCGCATTTTTAATAAGATACCCTATGGCGGCTTATTTTTATGATGCATAACATTAGTGTGGACATATGATATGGATCATAGAAATAAGTCATAATATTTTTATTTTGTTTTTATTATTATAAGTGTAAGTTTTATACGATACATGTTAAAGTACATCACAATGATGTGGATGGACAGTTTTCATACATACATACACTGGTGTGACTTTTTCAGGGGAAGAACCTTTATATGTTACGGTTTAATTTCTTCATATCACTTTTGGAGAAAAACTAAATGTGAATTAATTGAATCATAGCTGTTTTAGATAAATATAATAAAGGATATTTCACTTATAATCCTATTAACTGTTGCCACACTATTGTTTGATTGTTTTTGTACATAAGGAAAACCAAAGAAGTGTGTAACAATGAAAAATTAAATGAAGAATTATTTAGATTATAGAGTAAAAGGCTTTGTAATGATCAAAAATAATGTTCATCATGATAATTTAAAGTGACAAATTATACAATCAGAAATCTGTTAAGCAATGTGATAGTAGTATAGGATTAGGATGAGTATGCAATACTCAAGAAGTGTCTATGAATCAATGGAAACGATTTGATGATAAATTGATCATTTCAGCAAAACCAAATAAAAATAATGGGTACTCTCATACTTCAATTGTTTAAATTTATATTTATCCACTAGCGACCCGCCCTTGCTTTGCAGTCCAGTTTAGTTAACTAATAATAATAATAGGTTTAGAAGAAGTAAATGGAGAAACATAGGCTGAAAGTGACTTTGTTTTATACTATTTCGAGATAAATCATTTCCGAGCTGCAGACGATATTTTTAGAAGTACCTCAGACTGATCTCTCGACCTTTACCAAGGAAAGATTTCTGGCCTAAAAATTGTCGTTTACGCAGAAGACAAGGTTTTTATAATATGGGCCAACAAAGTATTTACATTCACGGAACTTATTATAATGTAACCTGAAATAAAGATAAATGTGTAAAAAAAAATAATGAAAATTTATAAAAAATAATAATAAATAAAATGATAATTGTGCTAATTCAATTCATCACTCACATATTGGCCATAGTAGGTATTATGAACAGTTTTTTTTTATTAAAGCCTCACCATTTATAATTTATCGTCACATGTGCAGACTTGTTGACTGGTTTTACAGCAGAGGAATAAAGATGTGCACGGTTGTCTGGAAAAGTACCTGCTGCCACCATATCCATTTTTGCGTGCAATATATGGTTAATTACAATAAACCAAAATAATTACAAATTTTGTCTCATATAATTGTTAATGTGTAATTAAAGCCATTTAAAATAATGCTATAAAAATCTAAATAATTAAAAAATCTTGTACAACAAATTATTTATATTTTATCATATCATACATACATCTCTTTATATACATAATTAGTTAAGCCAGACATCGTAGAGTATATTGTCCTCATTATCAGTTTCATTAATAACTCTGAGTGTTTTTAGAGTTTGCAAATAGAAAGTTAATTCTGATGTGACTACACCATGTTGCGGACTGCCATTAGCTACAATGTTCATCTTTAATAATTGTTCTCTAAGCTTATCTTTAAAGTTATCATGTACTCTTCTATAAATAAACTGTATTTGTTCAGTTGGCAAAATATCTATTAAGGCTTCGTGTAGCTTTACTAAATGTTTCGAAATATTTCGGAATGTTTGAGATGGCACAGGGGGTTTTGCATCCCACCCTGTCAACTGAGAACACAACATATTGCTAACTATGGTACTAATCTTACTTTCTATTTCTTTCTTATGACTAACAATATCACTTTCAATGTTACTAAAGCCATTTAGTGTAAGTTCTTTAGCATAATGTTTCTCAAGTGAACTTCTGATCAAAGGCAAGAACCACATGACTACTTGCAGTGATCTTGATACTAATGCTAAATTTGAGGTTGATATTGTTTTTAAGCCAGCACTCTGAATTGCACCTGCTCCTAAAACAAGTTGGCAACATCTTGAATTGAATAATCTTATCAGCTCCAGCATGCAATGCAAAAGGTATTGTACTATAACTGGAGACTGTTTGGTAGCATCACAATATTCCAGCAAGATTTTTATCAGGAGCTGGACTGTAGCGACCACTGCATAGTTTTCTTGGTTGATCACCAAATATTTTCCATCAGGTTTTCCAGACTCGTACACAAGATTATGGGGTATTTCACCAACTTCACAAATTTTACTGATGGCACTTTGCAGTTCATAAGGAACATCAGCCGGTTTCCACCTCTCTGTGTTCAGTGTTGCTGTGAGCTGGGATCTGCGCTCCGAGTGCAAAGTCTGGATATATTTCATGGCAAAGCTTCTCAGTGCCAAGTTCATTGCATTGCTGTGGTGACCAGTTATACTTTCGCATTCTTCACAGAATTTTTCAATAAGATAGGACAGTTTCGACAGGTGGCTCAAATCAGAGAACACATAGTCTTTATCTGTTTTAGTTACAATAAGGTTGGCACATCTATCATTGCAGTAATCTGAAAGTGATACAACCATTTTCTTTAGTTTTTCTTCTACAGATGTCAGTTCTTCTTGTGTCCATGCTTCTTCACTCTCATTACCAGTTACATCATCCATTTGACTAATTTCAATAATTAAGTTTGTTATATATGTGATTCTTCGGAATAAGTTCAGCAAGCTTGGATTAACTTTTTGCAAAAATATGATGCCTTCATTACACAACAGCCACATACTGTCAGCGTTGGATCCTCTCAGCACAATCTCTGAGCTACCATCTCTCTCAGAGATGATTTCAATGACACTCTGCTTGATAGTAGCTTGAACTGATGTCATCGCTTCTGATTTAAAAGTATCTATAAAGTCAAATTCTTTAAGGCGGAGGATCCCAGATACTATTGAAACTATGTTATCCCTTTCTGGTGGTTCGGATGCATCACTAAGTGGCCTATTTAAGTCTGACACAATGAGTCTTTGGAATTCATTACTTAGCATTTTATGGATAAGTCTTTTCATTTCTGTCAATTGAGGAGAAAGGTGCCTAAATGCTTGTATACCTGCTAGCCGTGTAGATAAAACTTTTTGTGTTGAACTTATTAAATCTAAAGCGGCCACATAGTCTGAAGTGCTCAGCAAAAGTTGAATCATTGGCTGTGTCTGTTGAACAGTGGCCACTAACTTCAGAAGCTCATGCACATTTCCTAAATTTTTATTTATTCTAGTTAAACTAACTAATTTTAGTGGACATTCTGTTAGATTTCCTTTCACTTCTTTAATATTCTCCCTAGTGTTCCTAACTGTGCTGACTGCTTTTGCCATCTGCTCCATTATGGTGTCATGAGACAACATAGCATGGAAGAAGGCATCTGACTTCAGAGCAACTTGTTTAGATATTTTCATTTCTACAACATCAAGATAAGTACTCAGGGTTTCTTGAAGAGATCTAATTGCTGCATTTGAATCTTCTGAATTACACAGACTTGGAAATACTTTGCTAAAGACTGTAGAATCATTCAGTGGCAATGTCTGTTCATAAAATATTTCGGGAACTTCACACAAATTTTCCACTGCCTGGATCTTGGTTTTAGCAGGAACATTTTCTTTAAGCCTACAGTGTCTGCGATATCTCCTTGCTATCCGTTTGCAGTATGGTTCAAAATGGACAAGTGTGATGTCAGGTAGATACGGACTCGGAAATATTTCCACTTTGTCAACAAAACTGTCTCCCCATGTCTTAGTGAAGAAATTGCTCTGTTTACCTCTGTTGGGATCATTTAATACTGCCGGGAGGTTTTGTGATGATGAATAAAAGCTCCAGTCATTGTTTTCATCATTGGAATGCAGGTGATACTCTCTCACATGATATTTGAAACCAGCTTTACGTAAATCGCCAAACTGTAACGCTGGACACATGCCATTCAACCCATATTGACAGAGAATGATGGAGCCTTCCTTAATGCTGTGCTTCTCTTGAACATGTCTGTAAAAGATATTATATTATATGGCACATCCTGGTGAGTAAAAATTACTAATTAGATTACAAAACTCATTAGCTAAACGTACTTTTCAAATTCGGTTGTGGTAGAAAACACTAGCCTGGGGCAGTGGACACAGTTCTGCCAGGTAGGCTTCTTACAAGGAGCGGGGTCGTCCTCCATAACATCTTCGTGTAGGCTGTAGTTTATGTCAATAGCACCATTCTAATGAGCGATAATCATTTTCAATGGGCCGTGATAAGTTTACAATTAATTACTTATAAATTATTAACAAATACTGCACGTAACTTTACAGTCTTCACACGCACATTTATCTTTGATGACTGGTTGACTGAACGAGTGACTTTGACAATGGCAGTTTACAAATAAGTTTTTTTTTTTGTAAATTCATTATGACTTTGACAACAACTCAAAATAACCAGATAGTGGCAGAATTGTGGATGATTGTTAGGTAGACTCGTTTCAGGTTTACGTGCAATAAAATGTAGTCATACTGTTAGATATTTTTACGTTTTCATATACACAGTAGGTACTGGCTTTAATTGTTATATAATATTTACGTGAGACTTATTAAAAATAAATAAGTACATTATTAATGCTTAGCTTTGAACATTAGCGTATAAGTATACAGCAGGAACCATTCAACTTCTAATATTTAAAATTAACATCATTTACAACTGCCGGCTACCGTTTCTTTAAATCAGCGATAAAGACAATCAAGAACCCTGAAGATTGAGGTAGACAATATCAGAAGGAGTATGGAAACCAGTGGGTAAAAAAACTTCACGGAGCGAAAGTTTGTGACATAACAGGACAGTAACGTAGGTAGATGAAAAATACGGTGGTGTGGTAAGGAAACTTTCCCTTCTAGTATTTGTAGACAGGTTTTTGTACTAGTTATTCTTTCTGTTCAGACCACTAAGGGCTCTTCGATCGAAGTTGACAGTGAACATTGCAAGATATTTTTGATAATAATCTATACAAATAAATAAAATTGGAGTGTCTGTTTGTAATATTAAAATAACCGCTTTTTACTAAGTGCATATGGATGTTGATACACGGTACATATACCAAAACAACATTTTTTACAATATTTGTCTGTCTGTCTGTTTGTTCCGGCTAATCTCCGAAACGGCTGGACCGATTTTGACGGGACTTTCACTGGCAGATAGCTGATGTAACAAGGAGTAACTTAGGCTACTTTTCCGAGGGGTAAAATAGGGGTGCGTGATAAAACCGAATTCCACGCGGACGAAGTCGCGAGCAACAGCTAGTTGTGTCATAAGATTTGACAACTTAGTTAAACGTGGGAATTAGTATTCAAATTGTTATAGAATTTCACATAATCATGTGGAATATCATTCCACAAACTGACAACATGACCCTCGCGCGCATCTGTATTGGATTTCATTTCGTCTGCGTCGGTATTAAATACCTACTTTGATACAAACGCAATTTGCTCTATTAACATGGTAGAAACGCATGTGCGTATAGTCCACTTAATTTTCAGTAACACTTTCGAGTATAATAAAAAAGCGTTTAATATATTTGTATAAATCCATTTAATTCATTAATTTGCTTTTCTTTTATTCTTTCCACTTAATTAGCTACTTTACCTACCTCTAACTCCATTGTAACGTCTCCATACCCTATAGGTATATATTTTTTTCTTAACTAGGTATGTTTGCAACTAATAATTTATTTCATTTATGTACGAGTCCAACCCAGGCTAACATTTTTACAAGTTACACATTATTTAATGAACCCACTCAGTTTATAAAATGGTAGTACGGGAATAAATCAGTTGTTATTCTTTTTGACAATGGTAGCAAGCACACGACACTGCAGATTTAAAGATCAAGTTTCTTTCGCCGTCTAGACATAGAACTTTGACTGGTACCTGAAACAATAAAATAAAGCATAAATAGGCAACTATTACCTAATTAATCGATAATGTGAATATTATATATTTAGAGGGGTACTTTACCTAAATAAAACTAGTAGAAAGCAACGACATTGTCGGGAGAATGAGGGAGAAATAAAACATTTCCCTACAACTTCCTCGATAGATGTCGTTGACTGGTGACAGAGTGAAGGAAAAGGTGGATATTGTAGTAATAAAATACCCAACAATTGAAAATAATCCCCTGGATCATTATTTCCCCTAATTGTGTGCGGCATTACGTGGTGTCTATATATATCTCACTTTCTCAATTACTTCAAATTATATACGTTATTATGTGCACATGCACGAACTGTGTTGTGTCTAAATATTATTCCTTCCAATAATTCCTTAATATCACGGAATCCCTTTCGCGGGGCATCGCCATCAGATTCCAAGCTTTAGAATCAGCCATTGAAAAGCTGTCATTAGATCGGATGGAGACCTAATACTCGTCCGCTAACGTTGATATGCATTTAGTTCATGATTTATTTCTACTCACATCCTCAGATTCCATTATATTACAGCACTGGCCCAGCGAAGTGACTGGATGCCGCTTGAAGCCAAGCATGATGCTCGGCAGCGACCACGACTCGCAGTAGCCCCGACATGCGTTCGTTGTGATTTTGAATTCCACACAGTCTGGTATGCTGATGTTCCGCGTATGTCCTGGAAACCAATATTTGTTACGTAGAGATGTTATTGATGACTACTAAGTACCAATGGAAAAAGGTGATGCTATCTACGCACCGATTCTGTGGCATCCTGGTTTTCGCCATGACTCTGCAGCAAGTATCTGAGTAACAGATAGCAATAAAACGAGACACCTCAGCAGCATGTTGATTGTATACTGGATAGTCTTCCAGTTTCTAATGATAATATTTGTTTCCGTGCTGCTTTTTATCCCAGGAATATATGCAGAGATTGTGAACCTTTTTAGTTCCTTAACCTTTTAGTCTGTAGGCTTGGGTCAGTGCAGTAACTATCCTGCTTTTCTAATCGAGCTATCTGAAGTTATGACTGATTACGGTGAAGGTATGGCACAGATTATTTAATTATCTTTATTTTTAAATTTAGAATAAAGGCAATATCTTGCCATCAATATCTTAAAATAAAATATACATAAGTATTTTTTCATCTTTTTCTGTCATGTACAGCAAAAGCGATAGGTACTTAACATTTCGGCAGTAGCTAGTCAGAATAGCTTTAAAAAAGGTCCCAAATTATTTTCTTAACCTCTACAGAGCATGGGGCTCATGGTAGAATTCAAACCCACGACGTACAGACCTCAAGTTGATGCTACGGAGATATCCCCCTTTATATCTTATTTTGTAGAGTCCTTATGATTGACAAATAAGGACCAAAATGTTGACAAAATCTGATTTCTTTCTCATGACAAGTTTTCATTTTCACCCCATTGCGTTGACGTGCATCAATAAAATGTTATGGGGCGTACGGAAAATGTACATTCAACTGACGAACTGTGAATAAGTAGGAATAGGAACAACTTTGGGACAGCGAGGTATTTATACAATATTATAAAGTGCCAGTTTTTATGATGTGCTCTTATAAAATAACTCAAAAGTACGTACTTATTTAAAAACTAACTAGGCCCTGAACCTACGGCTAATAGGTAGGGCTCTTTGGCATCTATTAGTTACTTAATACTAAATAGGTATTTACGTAGGTACTAACTACAGAATTTAATGATATTGCTACCTTCTGAAGTTACAGTTAAAATCACATAATATAATTGAAATAAATAAAATAAAATTGAAAATGTTTCCTAAGCATGTGCTAGTATCATGGGAGACATCGCATCGCCACCTCTCATATCCACGCTACCGACTCTAGTGATAAAGTCAAATTTAGTTACATTTCTGTTGACTACACAAGTTGCATAGCAACGGACCCATCGCGAACGGAGAATCACAACATTACAACTAGTTAAACTAATCACGTAGTTCGCTTTACAATTAAGTCATGGAAATTGATTACAAAATATTGAATTTGTACAAAACAAAACAATACGATGAATGTCTAAAGTTGTGTGCGATCGCTCTACAGGAGAAAGACGATCGCATGTTAGAGTTTATTAGAATGCGTGCTATGACTATTCAGGCGAAAATAGCCGGCAATGGATATGAGGAAGTGGATTATTTCCCTCAAACAGACAACTTGACCTCCACGGCTCTAGCTAAGACACCTAGAGCTGGGACTTCTTTTCAGCGTCAGGTGCTTAGTAAGACTGCGCAAAACTTTGATATGACAAAGGTCAGTTTTATTATTTAATCAACTAGATACGTTCGTACAGTAGTTTTTCCCTACATCTGCTTTAATTTACCCAGAGGTATACTGCAACAGCAACATCGCGGTCCCGTGGAGGAACCAACTCAGCTTACGCGCGACGGAGCGCTAGGACTGCTCTCCATACCGCTTCTAGAGCATCTAGAGCAGCCACGGCACTGTCTAGCGGAGGCCCTTTCAATCCAGGTGTCCCCTTGTCACTGAGATTCCTTAGTAAGGAGGATAAACTTTTCGGTCCAGCTGCTAAAACTCTTTTCGAGTATGTATTTTACTGTGAGGGTGATGTTCGAAAGGTTAGTCAGTCCACCTAAATCTTGTAATTGCTACTAACGACTCGTTTCCTTATGATGTGTCCCTTTCCAGGCTATGGAAGTGGCATTTCAGGCCCAAGGATTAGGTGACACTCCAGACTGGTGGTGGAATTTCTCTTTAGCACGATGTTTTTTCGCCCTCGGCATGTACAGGAACACCGAAGAATGTTTGCGTCAAGCACTGAAGCAGCATAAACATATTTCAATATACCTTCGTTTGGTATCCATCTACGTGGGGTTAAATCAACCCCTCTCCGCTTTAGAAGTGTGCAAGCAAGGGTTGTCTGTATTTCACGAGTACACACCATTATTACTTGAGCAAGCTCGGATACATGACCAAATGGGAAACTCGGCGCTTGCGGTAAAAGAGTACCGCATGGTGGCTCTCGAAGATCCATCTAACATGGAGGCCATTGCAAATATAGCTCTTTACAACTTCTACAATGATCAACCAGAAATTGCCTTACGTTACTACAGGTGGGTAGTAGTATTTCTATTATTATTTAGTTTTAGATCTTATTTTATACTTCGTCAAATATTTTCAGGCGGCTATTAGCAACTCACCCGCCAGGTCCAGAAATCTACAACAATTTGGGCCTATGTTGTTTGTACTGCAACCAATGGGATCTTATTCTGCCCTGCTTTAGACAAGCCTTGTATTATTCTACTGACCCGGAAAGTAGGGCAAACATTTGGTTCAACCTCGCTCACGTGGCACTCGTAAGTATAAATTGTTTTATATATCATAAAAATAATAATAATATTGGTGGACATTTCACACAGCGCTATCTAGCCCCAAAGAAAACTAATTATAGCTTGCATTATTGGAACTAGACAACTGATATAATATATAAATATTTTTTTTCTTTTTTTTTTAAGAAAAATCATACTTCTAATTTTGTAAATACATACATATAATACTTATGAACCCCCAGCCATAGAACAAACATTTATGTTCGTCACACAAATGTTTGTCCTGGATGGGAATCGAACCCACGACCTACAGAGCTGACGGCAGGGTTACTACCAACTGAGCTATAAGGCCAGTCTCAAAATGATAATAATCTTTAAAATTGACTACGTCGAGTGAGTGAGTGAGAGAAAAAAAGTGAAATTGTAATTTCTTTTTGAGAAAATAAATGATGTTTAACCATAATATAAGAATCAAAATTCGTTATCTGCATGACTTTTTTTAATCATTTTCTTTATTTTAATTTTTGTAGATACCTAAGTAAGATATTTGTTTTTTGTTAGAACGCCGAATTATTTTTTCCTACCTTTAATGTAGACTGTTGTTGTTGACATTTATTTATGTGTGCAATAAAGAATTAAATAAATAAATGACTTTATCAGTCGACAGGTGACATGACCCTTGCCCGGCGCTGCTTACAAGTTAGCATCGCTACAAATTCGGAGAACGATGCAGTAAGGGGAGCCCTGAGAGCACTGGATGCAAGACTTTTAGCCAGGAGAAAGTAAAATGGGACTCCATAATGATGGCGAACGGGATTTTAATATAAGTAGAGCACGATGACCAACAATGATATCCTTTAAGACTTCTTAAATAGAAGGTTGTACAATGATCAAGAGAATAGAGTCACTACTTTTTCATTCACAGGCAAATGAGACGCGATATAGATAGGTAGGTACTTACAGAGAATTTAGGTGGATGGCGCAGAAGTTAACAAATTAAATCATACACTCTGTACCTACGTTTACCTATTTTCCACTATTATTTACTTAGTTTCTTACCTTTTTGTTAGTTCCTTACCTAGTTTCCACTTAACTTCAGGAATATTTATCTAAATGAACAAGAAAACAAAATCATGCATTGTGCAATATGTATAACTGTATAAATATATAAATATATAATATAAATATATAAAATAATATATATATATAATAATAATATATAAAAAATATATAATATATAAATATTTGCTATTTTTGTTATTTGTTCTTTCTTTAATTTTTATATCAATAGCAGAACCCACGTTCTCCTGCCATAGTTAAAATATGTAACAATAAACCTTTTCCATGAAAAAGCACTTAAATATGCCAATTTTCATGTTACTCGGTCAAATGGTTTATCATCTTCATACATATTTTCAACATTCAATTTACGTGTACGTGTATAGATTACGATTTACCCTTTAGCTAGTTTTTACCCAATTTATTTGTAAACACTCAACAAATATTCGTCTATAGAAATATCTAAGGAGTCTATGTTGCGTAGCTCTTCGTATTTCAGTGCCAATATCTTATCTAATGTTGGTTCTGGATGCGCCTGCGCAAGCTTCTGCCCACCGCTGGCAGCGTCACAGGAAACCGCCGGCTCCGAAGGGATACGTGACAAATGTCTTATTTTGACCTAAAACAGATATAAATACATATTTATAATGCTTTATAATGTATGTAGGTGTCAATATTTTTATTTAACCGTCCTCACAGCTTAGTTGGGTAATAACTCTGCTTTCTCAGCGTGGTCGTGGGTTCGATTCCCACCCAGGACAAACATTTGTGTGGCGAATATTTATGTTTGTTCGGTGTTTGGGTGTTAATATTTATGTAATTATAAAAAAAAGTGTATAGGTATGTATTATATCAGACACCTTGGTTCAGTTGGTTCACATGGTACAAGCTATGCTTAGTTTGCGGCTAGATATTGGTGGTTTCACACATCGCCATTTGTGAATTGTCCACCAATATATCAAAAACTTTATTCAAATATTATTCAGCGTTAAAGAATGAGAACTTCATGAACATCACAAAAATACTTGTCCCAGAGCAAGACAGATCCTGTGAGAGCGTCGCGGCCCATTTGTTTTTCCTCTCATTCCATAGGGCACTGCTTCAAACCAGTGTTTGAAGCAGTGCCCTATGGAATTGATCAGTATCAATGAGCTTATATGAAATATTCAAGTGCGTAATTTACCGCGCTCTCAGACGTCAGAAGGAGAACGTGAGGAAATCAGCATGTCTGAACCAAAAATTCGAATACATGCGGCTAGTAGCTTTCAGACGAGGGACGCAGCAGAACTCTCGGCAAATTCGTCCGGGGAAGTACTGCCACCATACCCATTTCTGCTGCCACCCAGTAAAGCGTTCGCGTTACTGTGTTACGGTTTGAAAGGTGTGGTTGCCGGTGAAATTACAGGCACATGAGACATTCCACCTACACGTCTCATAGTTACGGGCGCGTACGAAGCGACTTGGGTCTTTTCGTACCTAGTAGAGGAGGACCCAAGCCGCATCGGTTATGGGCCGAGGTTACCACTTGCCACCAGGTGGGCCGTCGGCTCGTTCCGTTACTATACTATACCGCATAAAAAAAAAATGGTTGTCTGTAAAGTCGGTTTACTGACGATAGTTGAACGTGACAACGTCTTAAGAAAATACTGATGGAATGGTAGCATTTTTCAAAAGAAAATTTTAATTTCATTTGTTTAATAGATTTGTATGTATATAGAGAAGGAGGTAATTGGAAATCACAATGAAATTGATCAAGTTAGATTTATTTGTACGCATAAATACAATTATGTCAATTTTTTTTTACAATTTAATAGTTTTACACTGCACTTGATACTCGATCAAAACATGTAAATGTAAGTATTAGCAGCTGTCCACGCAGACGCATCGCTCACTCAAGTAGGAGAGAGACGGATGTCGAACGCTGCCGAACGCAAAGGCCGATTGTGCTTCTTTGTCGCTCGTTCCGCGCTCTCGCTTGCACTTGCACAAGCCTTACATGGAACGCCTCAGAGCGAGGTAACGCCGCATGAGTCATGTTTTTTCGTGCGTGCAGCCGGCTCTATCGAATTATAAGACGTTGTCACGTCAAAAACGACGAGGGACGGAAAGAGCTATTGCACGCCAGACGGTCTACTAACCTGTTCTATCGAAGACGGTGCAACACCAATACTCTCCCATGAATCAGAATCATTTGGGATGAGCAACGGTTTGGTATAATTTGAATTTTTGTCTTTGAAGACTATGCCATTCCCAAAGGCAGAGTTCTGTAGCATTTCCTTCGCACGCCTGACTAACGAAGGCTCCTTGTAGGAATAGAACAATACATGTGCTTTGTTTATCATCGCCACGCTTCTGATGGTTGTGCATATCATTTTCTTGATTTCACTATCTGTAAATAAATTGTATGACGTAAAAAAATAATGATGTAGTGTACGTATATACCTACTGCTTAGGATGTACGTACATATCAAGGAGCAGCTCTTTGGAACTATAAATAGAAACAAACACGAATACTGATATAGCTGTCTACTTATGCCATATTTCAATTATTTGAATTATGATTCAGTAAAACTTATAATTTAATGTTTATATTAATAATAATAATTTTAAGCCGCAGGGCACGCTTGGTGGCTTCACCGCGGAGCCCGGGACTCCTGGAGTCCATAAAGGGCCTTGACCCTCGGCTTGCCTTAATTGGCGGTCGGAGCTGAAGTCGCAAGAGCGGAACCTATGCTCCAAGGGGGATGTGTTAAAGGGCATAACGCAGGGAATCAGTGAAACCGCAGCACACCTCTCCGCACCCTTCAGCAGACCTCACTAAGGCTGTAAGCAATATGACTTGGGTCTTCCCCTACTTAGGTACGACTAGACCCAAGTCACATCGTAAAACCCGTAACTCTGAGACGGGACGTAACTCTGACTCTGAGACTCTGAGAAGGTGGAATGTCGAAGTACGGAATTTGAATATATTTTTTGCATTGTAATTTATTGTACCTACTGTTTATGTTCCGTGCTCTATGTAGACAAATAAATATAATTTTCTTTCTTTCTTACCATAGTTTTTGAATAAGTCATATTTTCCACCAATAATAACAACTTCTGGCATTTTTTCTGGCTCCGTGTACGTGTCTTGAATAGCCTGAAAGCATGTTTCTACTGTTTCCCATACTCTCTTAATTTTACTCAGGTCCAGCATTATATAAAAGTAATATTTCCCTTTTATTGGAATAGAGGTTAATACAGTCTTTAAAGCTTCTAATTTACCACCATATTCCCAAATATGGCATATAGTTTTCTCAATGCCTTGTTTCTGATTTGATTTTCTGCCAAAAGAATATTCTAGAACCAACGTTTCTCGAGGAGCATCAGGCTTATCCAAAAATGCAGACAGGAGCGTAGATTTACCCTGAAATGTTGAGCAAATCCGTTATGCTTAAGAGTTTTTATACATTTTTACTTTAACAACTTAATGTAAGTAAATAGGTACAGGTATATAGTACTAACCACTTCTTTGCTCCCGGCAAAAACCACTGTGTGAGAATTATCTTCATTTTCTTGCGAAAGATTTTTTTCAACTAGTTGTGTAGCTATTTCTGGTAAAGTTAACATCTTAAAACAAAATACTGAGATGGTTTTATATTAGAAGTGTAGGATCTATCTAGCGAGCAATACATATACCATTCACCTTACTAAATTAACTAGTGAATAATCAGATTATCGTTTTTGTTGTCAAGTCAAACAAAATAGTATCATAGCAACAAGTACAAAACAAATAAACAGCACATAACATCTAGCCCCTATGCTGGGACTTTGCGTCCATAACTAGAAGGAATATTACTTAACTGTGGAAGTAAAAAGCCACATGAAGTTAAATAATTTATTTATCTAAGATTATATATTACGGTCAGAGCAGATGGATGGAGTGGGAAAAGTAACACAGTTTAAATTGAATGTAATATGCTTTAGAATATAGCTGCAGTTGAAGAAACTAAAATAATGAAATATAAATGCTCATGTGGTAAGGTAGTTTAACAAAAGAGGGACCTCAAAAAACTATTAAATATACAGGGTTACAGGAAAAGTCGTGCTAGATCCGTTAAGGGCGTGGAGTACCCATCATTTCTGACTTATTTCACTATGAAACACCCTACCCTAAACTTAACCCTTTTCGAGATATTCGACTTTTAATTTTTTATTGAATAATGCCGATTTTTAGGCTACGAAATTTATTTTTGTTTATTTTGTGTATCTTATTATTATTATTATTGCATTTTTACATGTGTAATAAGATGCTTTAGGACATCAATCATTAAAATAGTGCATAAGTTAATTGAATAGACCGTAGTAGACAAGTGAAAGTAAAAAAATAAAAAATATATTAGCAAGCTTATTTTTCTCTAAGGGATATCTAAAAAAAATATTATGACACTTGTTCGGCAGATATTTTTTAAAATATCTACGTTTCATCAGCTATCTAACGAGGTCTAACAATCTAGGGTTTGTATTACATTTCGTGGAAAAAAGTAGAGAAAGACCCAGATTTTCTAAGAAATATCTTGTGGACGGATGAGTCCAAATTTGATAAAGATGGCATAACCAACTATCACAACGTCCATTACTGGGCCCCAAAAGAACTAAGGAATCCCAATAAGAAAAGAGTGAAAGGGTCCCAACGAAGATTCAGCGTGAATGTGTGGATGGGCATTATCTCTAATCATTTGATTGGACCTTACTTTCTCCCGGATAATCTAAATGGGGAAAGCTACGAAAATTTCCTGAGAGCAGACTTGAGTGATTTGCTGGATGATCTGCCACTCAACCTGATCAGGGACATGTGGTTCCAACACGATGGCTGCCCTGCCCATTTCAGGAGAAGTGTCAGAGACTGGCTGGACACAAATTATCCAAACAAATGGATAGGACGAGGTGGGCCGTTGCCATGGCCAGCAAGAAGTCCGGACCTAACTCCCATGGATTTTCATGTATGGGGGTGCATGAAAAGTCTTGTGTACAGCGAGCCGAATCCAGTTTTGTCTGTGGAAGACTTAAGAGAAAGGATTGTGGATGCAGCAAATAAAATGAGGACCACGTTGACCACTGGAGTAGTGAAGACTGGTCTCCGTAGAAGGATGCGACAATGTTTCAGAAATAGAGGCGGCCATGTTGAACATGAACTGTAGAATAAGAAAAAGTTGTGTGAAAACCTTTAATAAATGACATTTCATGCATACCTAATGTTTTATTTTACTTTTTAGGGCTAAGTATAAATTTTCTTCTCCACTGTCGCCTATGAAACTAATTTTTTTCCAATGCATTTGAATAAAACCCTAGATTATTATACCTCGTTAGATAGCTGATGAAACGTAGATATTTTAAAAAATATCTGCCGAACAAGTGTCATAATATTTTTTTTAGATATCCCTTAGAGAAAAATAAGCTTGCTAATATATTTTTTATTTTTTTACTTTCACTTGTCTACTACGGTCTATTCAATTAACTTATGCACTATTTTAATGATTGATGTCCTAAAGCATCTTATTACACATGTAAAAATGCAATAATAATAATAATAAGATACACAAAATAAACAAAAATAAATTTCGTAGCCTAAAAATCGGCATTATTCAATAAAAAATTAAAAGTCGAATATCTCGAAAAGGGTTAAGTTTAGGGTAGGGTGTTTCATAGTGAAATAAGTCAGAAATGATGGGTACTCCACGCCCTTAACGGATCTAGCACGACTTTTCCTGTAACCCTGTATAACATATAAAATATATAACATATAAAACATTATTTTATATTAAAACATGAAATATTATTGCTTTCCATATAGTTTTCTTTAATTACAAACTTTTTTACTTGTGAGAAATCAGTCTCTGGTACTCTATTTCTTTGAATGCAATATCTTTGTTTATGTTTTGAAGTATCTCCTGGAACCTTTGCCGTAATGTCATGTTCTCCAACCCACTTATTTCTTGCTGAGTTTTTTGCTTCCTCTGTTTTAGTTCTTCAAGTTCTAAAGACAATTGCTGCAATTTAATATCAACATCAGCAGATTGGGTGTAATCGCCTAGTAGATATGGGTCTGCTGATGACGTGGAGGGCTTTGGCTGTTTCTTCTTGCTTTTAGTGGAAGTGATAGCTTCTGGGCTTTTTAAATAAGATTGCTGTGGCCGGTAAAACATATCAGAGCTAAATTCTGTTGCATAAGACTTCTTACCAAAATCTGGTGCTTGCATTGAAGCTTCAGAATATGTATCTTCATAAGTGGACAGTCTGCTATCCTCCATATCCACATTTACGTTTTCATCTTCTAAATCGCTATCACTGAGTGTGCCACCAAAAATGTCTTCTACCTTTGAAGATTGTTTGGCACCTTCAGCTTTGATATGTTCTTTCTTAGTTTTAACCTTCTCTGGCTTAACAGGCGCACTCTGCTCAGGTTTAGTATTGGGCTCATCTTCTTTGACGGCCTCTTCAATAATCTCCCATGAGATACCAACGGCTTCATTGTCTGCTCGCAATAATCGCTTTACTTCTTTCTCAATTTCTGGAGCTTCAACACTTTTTTTCTTTAAAGTTTTCCTGAAGCGCCTTTTTCTCACATTCTTTGTTGGCGGTGTGATACCATGAGGAAACAAAAACTTTTTGTCCACTTTAAATGGATCTTTCTTTTTATTTTTAACAGGTGATTCTTCTTCAGAAGGTGCAGGATCAACTTCGTCTTTACAAATCATCATCTGACAAATATCTGCAGTTTTGTAAACGCTCTTCCTGTCTACAGTTTTCAGTGATTCAACAACAGTCGGAAGGTCCACCACTTTAGCGTGCAGTAGCCATTCATCAAAGCGAACTTCGCCATGGCGCATGTCATTTTCCATTTGTATTGAGAGTCGATTCTTAAAGTTTTCACCTAATTTAAGGACATCTCTCAGCCTTTTGGCCGGTTCTTCAGGTAATCTCAGAATAAATTGCGTTTCCAATTCCACAGGGTACTCAATATCTTTTTTATCCCTGGCCATATTAATTTTTCTGTAAGGTTCCATGTTATAGTTCGAGAGTATTTAGCTGGCTGGATCACCAGGATTATCTATAAAGTTCAATACTTATAGATATGTATCACAGAATAGTCAATGTGGCCGACAGTAGCAGCAGGTAGTAACTTCGAAATAACACATTTTTCATTCAATTCAGAATATAATGTAGGTACGTATTTACTAAACAAAGATAATGACCACAATTCAGAAGTTTTTTATTTGACGTCCCAACTTGTCATTTTATTTTTGCCACCACTTCATTATTGCCACCGTCGTCCATCCGTCATATCATGGCAGTAAAGCCGCGTGCGAGCATAAATCAAAACGTCAAAGTTGTCCAAATAATTCAAAGGTGGATACGGCAGGATCAACGTACTGTTTTTTCGCACAAATTGTGCACAAAGATTCGTTTCTCGTGCAGGTTCGCGAACAATCCATAGATTTATTATGATTATGAGGATAGTACTGGAAGTTACACACTACGCTAATCCGCCGTTCCCGTTCTCCACAAACTCGCCCAAAATGCGTACGTTTCACGTACTATTTATTCGACGGATGGTCCGCGAACTGCACG
The DNA here is from genome assembly GCA_947359385.1 of Chesias legatella. Lineage (NCBI taxonomy): Eukaryota > Metazoa > Arthropoda > Insecta > Lepidoptera > Geometridae > Chesias > Chesias legatella. The sequence goes on along the minus strand of OX375774.1, from coordinate 6,262,997 downwards.
AACAACCCATTTACACCATAGGAGGTTGGACGAGCAGCTGAAGGGTTTGACTATACGCACAATGAACGTGCCCTCATTACGACGTGCTTGTTAAAAAAGTATACATACAATTTGTAGTCTATGGTTATAGTTATTTTGTGTTGCTATCTTATGATCACTAAAAGTACCCAAAATCGCATTAAAGTGTTGCGGGAAACATAGCTGTGCTTTTGTTATTGGTGTTACTTTATCTTTTGTGTTTTATTGTGGCTTCATCCAATTTGATTTAAGTCAGTCTATGCATATTGTTGGAAATATACAGGAGGCATAGTAAATTTGGGTACTTCCCGACAGCGATACAAGAACTAAGATAGAATTAGTGCTATTTTTCTAAATTCAGTATTATGGAAGAAAATAGGAATTTCATCGCATTCGTAAGAAACTCATGCAAATTTTGCATTTATTATATATATATACATGTATAATGTTTTGCAGTGTACATTTTGTGTACATTATTAGTGTGTTACATTATTGTTATTAGAATGTACATTTTGATAAAAAAAAACATATTAACTCTACTGAGATATTCATAATATCTCATCTTTACACGCCAAACTCACCTATCCACCGAAATTTTGCTGGGTATAGCCAACACTTACGTGACTATGACTAGGTGCTGGCGACTTTATTTAGAATTATCATAAGCTTCCTTGTATCCTCAATTACCCGATGACGATCACATTAAAAAAATTATTATATGTGTCATAGTAATAAGGTCTCTCGCACCACTGACATGTTTCTGACATGGTATAATTACTTGCAATGCAACGAACGTTGTGAAACCACCGACTTACCCACCAGTAACAAAGTCGTGGTATAAGGGTCCAAGGGGCAGTATATTAATTCGTAATCTGAATACGTTATGGTTACAAGCAGTTTAATACGTTATGGTTACAAACAGTTTCGTAACAGCATTACCAGGCATTCTATGAATCTAAACAATAAGTGCCTATATCTGACACCAAAATATTGTGTTGTGAAATAGGTTATTTTTCCCAAGAATTTTTTCCCTAGAAATAGGCAGTTCAACATTTAGCTGGTGCCATTCCAATTGATATTTTTTGGTTTACAAGAAGATTGAGGTTTTTGTTGAAAATCATTGTGAAATTACGTTTCATCTGCTAATCGTGGCTCTCTAAGTGATTTTAACTAAATAATCGTGTGTATTGGTTCTATTTGTGGGATATATCGATGATTTAAGTGCAGTAACAATAGTGGTAAGCTTATTCATTTTCACCTTCAGATTTGCCCTCAAACTCAATAAATAATATTTATACTAAATGGATTAATATGCATTTAGATCGAGTGTTATGTATAATTTTTAGTTCTTTCCATGCTTAGACAATACCAGTCCTAATGTGTTAACTTTCACACCAAACCATGTAGATCAGGAAGAGAAAGGTGCACTGAGTATTGCTCAAATAGGTACCTACCTACATTGTTGTTATGAACCATAACCTACTTTTTGCAATCATCAATCTAACAATTCTAAGCTTTTGTCTTCAGTAATAAGCCAGTTTTCAATGAACCTATAGAGTTAGTTAACTGCTAGACACAAATAGATTTGATTATCCTTTTAATCAACCATTCAATTGTATTGTAACAACAAAATTAATTGTAAATATAAACAATGTGATATATAGTGAAGTTTTTTCTTGGTCATTAGTTACATTGTGCACACTTCCTTAAAGATAATAAAGTTTGATTAATATAAAAATTCTTCACTATCAATATTTTAATAACGAGGGTTGTGTTTTAGCAGATGGCGGAGGTTGATCCGGAAACATTGCTGGAATGGCTATTGACCGGGCAGGGTGATGAGCGGGATATGCAGCTCATTGCCCTCGAACAACTGTGTATGCTGCTTCTTATGTCCGACAATGTTGATAGATGCTTTGAAAGGTAAAACCAGTTCATCAGTTGCCACTTGTTTATTTATTTATTAACTACACAAACATCACAAACATAAAATACTTTTTTTTTTTATGTAATACATTTACAGAACGAGCCGACGGCCCACCTGGTGTTAAGTGGTAACCTCGGCCCATAACAGCCGATGCGACTTGGGTCCTCCCATACTAGGTATAACAAGACCAAAGTCGCATCGTATGCGCCCGTAACTGTGAGACGTGAAGGTGGAATGTCTCATGTGCCTGTAATTTCACCGGCAACCACACCTTTCAAACTGGAACACAGTAACGCGAATGCGTTACTGCTTGGCGGCAGAAAAGGGCATGGTGGCAGTACTTCCCCGGACGAACTTGGCGAGAGTTCTACTGCTCTTAGACATAATCACATATATATAAATGTTATTTTACATTAAACAATTAAACAAAAACAGACAGTTCTGACAGTTCTGATTGACAATTAGAAGTGTACATATTGTTTACTATAACACTCATAGAAAATTTAAAAGGAAATAAGTACTTAATACTAAGAAAGTTAAAATGAATCAAGTAACATAGATAAGAAAAGTAAGTCATAAAACAAATAAAATAAATTAAGCAGAAGAGCCAAAGTTGTCATTACTTATTGATATACGAGTTCTGATCCTACTCTGTGATTTAAGTTATATATATCAACATTCATAAATGTTAGCATGAAAAGCTAGTTGCTCCAGATTTTTTTCCAGTTAATTGATTGAGTATCAAAATATGACCACCTAATATTTCTCATGGGTATGAATAATATAATTTTGATACTTGTCATCAATATTTGTATTACTATAAACTACCTTTACCCGCAGCTGCCCCCCTCGGACATTCTTACCAGCTCTTTGCAAGATATTCCTTGATGAGTATGCACCTGACAATGTTCTGGAGGTCACAGCAAGAGCCATCACATACTATCTGGATGTCTCTGGTTTGTATTACAACTATATATTCTTTTGTATTCATAGTAGCTATGTGGTTTAGTCATTTTTATTAATTTGTCAAGTAACCTTAATAAAAGTAGTGTAAGTTACTTATTTGAAATGAGGGATCTCTTCTACTACAGGTTTCTTAATAACAGAAGAGTTCCACATTCATCAAAGGAACAAACAAAATAGCAAAAAGTAAATAAATAACTTTTGTTTCTTGTTTGTTTATAACGTCAGTTATCTGCCAGTGAAAGTACTATCAAAGTCTGTCCTGCTGTTTTGGAGGTTAGGCAGAACAAACAAACAAAAATTTCATAAAATCTTTAATTTTTTACATACCATGTGTACTTTCAAATGCGTAAAGAAAAAGGCTGTTATTTTGACATTACAATTACAAACCGACACTTCAATTTTATTTATTTGTATGGATGAAGACTTAATTGTAAAACGCGCATTGATTTACCAAGTCAGTGAACTTTTTACAATTAAGTACAAGTAACAACTGCTATTTGCATGTTTTGCGAGTCAGTTTCATCAAAAAGATATTTATATAGATAAATAATATTTGTTTCTGTGAAATTATGTTTTTTTTAGCTGAATGTACCAGAAGGATAGTGGCCATTGAAGGCGCAGTGAAAGCCATTTGCAGCAGATTGTTCACAGTAGACACCAACAATCGCACTAGTAAGGATTTAGCAGAGCAGTGCATCAAAGTAAGTCCCTTATCTCTAAACCAACTTTTATGCTTTTAAGACAGAAACTGTAGTTTCATTTTTACTGAGTCAGAGTAAATACTAGACTGGATTGTTGGCCTTGGAAAGTAACTATGGTTAAATAGATAGATAGACTCTTTGTTATGCATAACACATTAACTAAACAATTACATTTTAAAACTAAATTAATAAATACAAATTCACAATGTGCCTTCTTATCGCTTAAAGTGATTTCTTCCAAATTAGATGTGTAATTGTAGATCATTTGTTTGACTAGTGATTTCATGTTAACATAGGTGTTAGAGTTGGTATGCACTCGAGAGGCAGGTGCAGTATGGGAAGGTGGTGGTCTACCTTCAGTGTTACACTTCATCACCCATCATGGCACCTCTGTACACAAGGACACACTGCATTCAGCTATGGCTGTTGTCTCAAGGTAAACTCCTACAAAGTCTACAATACTCAATTACCTAACATAACCTACTCACTGACTGGCCTCATAGCTCAGTTGGTAGTAACACTGCCTTCTGCGCTGTAGGTTGTGGGTTCCATTGCCAACAAGGACAAACATTTATGTGATATTTGTAATATTGATGTTTGTTCCATGTCTGGGTGTTAATATGTATTATATGTATGTATTTACAAAAGAAAACTATATAAGTATTATATCAGTTGTCTGGTTTCCATGATACAAGCTATGCTTAGCTTACTTTGGGGCTAGATGGCGCTGTGTGAAATGTCCACCAATATTTATTTATTTATATTTACTGTTGTAATGACACCGAATCATATTTTAGGGTATGCGGCAAAATGGAGCCAGGCGATGCCCGTGTGGGTGATGCGGTGTCATCACTCTCCGCGTTGCTGAGACATAGCGACGCTCGCGTTGCAGATGCTGCGTTGCGTTGCTTCGCCTCGCTCGCTGACAGATTCGCGCGCGCCCACGCTGACCCGGCCCCACTGGCCGAGCACGGTATGTATTCTTATGGTTTGAGAAATTTATTTAACTCTAATGATTACAAAAAAAAAACACTTTAAGAGTTAATACAGGTTTTTAAATGATTATGCCAAATAGCGTAGCCAGAACTAACAAATTTTCAACTCAAAAGTGCGGTATTACTCAGCGCTTACCCGCACAGAAAAAATAATTATGAATGAACAGACAATTTCGAGTTACAAGTAATGAAACATAAGGTAGCGGACATGGTAATAAGATATGCCGTATTAAGAATGATCTTTTAAAATGTGATAGTTTTTTTTTTAAAGTCTTCCGAACCGCTCCCGAACTAGTTTAAAACTGTATTTCGGAAGCCATCGTCTTCTCCCAAAAGTGGGTATCACATCACATATCTAATGTGTAATTCTAAAAACAGATATATATATATATATATATATATATATATATGTGTATATATATATATATCCTATTCATATAATTGTTCTTGCATTACACTTAATTTAAATGGAGAAAATTACTGGTTGATGTAATTCTTCTTCTTCTTCTTCTTCGAGTCACCGGTTCTGTCGAACCAATGTGGTGAAAGGATGTAATGAACATATTATATAATGAAACTGACATTGTTGCTCCCAGGTCTGATTGATGAACTGATCCGTCGCCTAGGCAGCACTGAAAGTGGCGATGACAAAGGTCTGTCACCCTCGGTGTCTACCACTGTCAGCTTACTGTCAACTCTTTGTCGCGGGTCTGCGCAAATTACACATGTAAGTACCGTGCAAGTACCATGGAATACTTTAACCTGAACACTTTGTCAATAACTAGTTCTGTATCTCTGTCTGTTAGTGGGATACACGAAAGTATCTAACTGTCGAACCCTACTTTCGGTATTTAACGATTTATGACTCAGCTTTAGCTTTGGCCCTGCTGAGTATCAAACTGACACATGCAGATATGATATTGGTGAAACCGGGCATTCGCTCATCTTTTGCAATACATTTTATATTCAAGAAGCCTAAGTTTATTTATTTATTAAGGGTTTCCAGTAAGTGATACACATTTCTTACATAATTATCATTGCAAAGTATACTTCTTGTGCTCACTTCCTCAAGGTAACCACAGCTTACACAGGCAGCATTCCTTGTTAAGATTGTGTGTGTGTATGTGTGTCATAAAAGAAGATAGAAGTGATGAAGTGAGTGAAGAAGCCTATGGGTCATTAGTTCCATAATGCAATATTTTACAGGATCTAGTACGTGCCGAGTTGTGTTCGGCGGTGGAGGCGGCTGTTCAGGCGGACGAACGCTGGTGCCTCGAGTGCATGCGTCTCGTAGACCTGCTTCTTGTGCTGCTGTGTGAAGGAAGGCACGCCATACAGACGTAAGTGTGTACTTGAAGAGCAGTAGAACTCTCGCCAACTTCGGTCCGGGGAAGTACTGCCACCATGCCCATTTCTGCCGCCAAACAGTGACGCGTTCGCGTTACTGTGTTCCGGTTTGAAAGGTGTGGTCGCCGGTGAAATTACAGGCACATGAGACATTCCACCTACACGTCTCATAGTTGCGGGCGCATACGCTACGACTCGGGTCTTGTTGTACCTAGTAGGGGAGGACCCAAGCCGCATCGGTTGTTACGGGCCGAGGTTACCACTTACCACCAGGTGGGCCGTCGGCTCGTTCAGTAACTATATCAAATAAAAAAAGTGTCATTCAGGTAGACGTAGTTGTGTTGGGTGGTTCAGGTGGACGACCGCTGGTGTCCTCGAGACCATGAGTCTCGTAGACCTGCTTCTTGTGTTGCTGTGTGATAAAACATCATAACTCAAACAAAAAACAGTTTGATTTTTAACTAAACGAAAGTAAAATGTCACAGAAATTGGAAAAGACACAGCGAATCGAGCTTTTTAAAAAGTATGGTAAAGTATAGATTGCCAGTCAGTAACTTGTTTTGATCTCATTTAATAAAACCTGTGGTATTGTTTGTACCATACCTGTTATGTGACCTGCATTGCTGTCTTGCGGTATATCCGGTGACTGACCGTGTGATTGTTTCAACAACATCCGGGAATCTTTATTGTCATGCATTTTTATGTATTTACTGTGAATTCAGACCTTTTTTAACCTTTTTAACTTGAATTGGTCAAATTATATAGATTCTGACCCACTTACATAATTATTATTGAACGAGTTTTTGCGATGATACAAATATTGCTCGGAATTAATGAAATATACATGTATGTCACGGTCAAATTCAGAGTTTCTTATAAAAAAATTGATGCGATGGATAAATTATTATTCCACGGCGAAAATAACGATAGTGACCAATGTAAAATTACCACTTGGGATAAAAATTTGCATGAACTGTGTTATATTTTCTTAACAACACCAATTTCAACTGTATCTCAGGTCTAACCCGGTCTTTGGGTAGGCATTAGCGGGGCCGAAGTAAATGCTAAGAGGCCCGCTATGTGTGATTATGAACCTTATTGATATGGAGGGAAGGCTGATTATTATTATTGTAGTGGTGCGGCTCGCAACGGTGCTCCAGCGGCGGGAACGAGCAGTGGCGCCGCGGGTGAGGGTACAAGCGGAGGCCCGCGTGGTGATAAATCACACAGACAGCTAATAGGTAACATTATAATGTAACAAAACCAATGAATACACAATCAGTTTTCTGTATCTGGACCAAACTGGAAATAGGTCTTGCCTCTTGACGGAGAATAGACGAGAGAAGAGAGAGTTTACTGAGAGAGTTTGAGAGTTTACTACTAACTTCAGAATTTCCGAGATTCACCCACATCACACATAGGCAGTGCATGGGTCCACTCACTATACACGACTTTCATTTATATTTTGAATAATATCCTCTCTGAAATGAAATGAAATGAAATTTATTTCGACAACAAACATTATTAATTTTAAAACGCAATAAAATACATAGGTTTGGTTGGAAAAACATTGGTACCCATACTAGGATGACCTGTGTTATGGCGTACCAATGGCAATATGGCGTAATCTTATCATATATAAGCGACACTATCAAAAAGTTGAGTTGATTGATACCATTGAGTTTTTTTTCAAACTGTTTAATAAATAAATAATAAATAAGTGAACTCTTAAAATTAATCATACAGTCAACAACATTTTTTTTTATCTATCCTAGTATAGTTACAGTTTTTTTGGAGTTACAGCACTGACTACCTATCTATCTAATCAAACTAAAAGCAACCAGATTATGATAGAATAATAATTGAATTATTATTTAAAACACTATTTATTACTATTTCAATTTATATTGATCTCATAAAATACATAAAAACTTCAGACTACTGTAAAATTGAGTTCTTTATGTCATTTTAATTTTCACTTTTGATATCATCTAATGTCCTTACCAATCATTACGCTGATGTTTTAACTCTTAATGTGTACACTTAACCACTTTGCTGTCAGACTGCATCCGAGGCAAAGACACAGAGGCGCTCCTGGCGGCGGTGTCGAGTGGAGCCGTCGACGTTAATTTCACCGATGACGTCGGGCAAACACTGCTTAATTGGGCCGCCGCTTTCGGCACTAAGGAAATGGTCGAATTTCTTTGTGAAAAAGGTACATTATTGATATTTTATCATGTCCTATGAATAGTGTACTGGCGTATACAATGCGACTTGGGTCTTGCCGTACTTAGGGGAGGACCGTATTCATATTGCTTGTTATGGGCAGAGGTTATAACTCAATAACAGGTTGGCCATGTGCTCGTTCCGTAACGTTGTCATATAAAGAAAAAAACAAACATTTACTGAAAAAAAACTTCAGGGGTTTCTTGTTTGTTCTTTTCCATGGAGGGTCAGATAGGGTTTGAACAGGCGTCGAGCTTAGCGATAAGTACGCGTGACCTTATGTTTTGAACATTATTGACGTTTTCAAGCCATTTCTTTATGAATTCTATGGTTTTTTTTTTACTTTGACTTTCTATTAATCAGTTTCCAGTTGTTGTTTAAATTGCTTAGTTTAATATATATTTTCCATTGTAAGGGGCTGACGTGAACCGAGGTCAACGCAGTTCGTCCCTGCACTATGCCGCGTGTTTTGGCCGACCGGCTATAGCAAAAGTGCTACTTCGATATGGTGCCAACGCTGATTTACGCGACGAAGATGGAAAGACCCCTCTCGATAAGGCTAGGGAACGTCACGATCAAGGTAAGCTAGCCAGTAATTAAAGAATAAATCGTATTTTTCCCTGCTGTGCCCCCCTAACTGACCGAGATGCTAAGATACATTTTAAACAGAATTTTCCGTAGGACATAGAGAAGTTGCAGCAATACTTCAGTGCCCCGGCGAGTGGCTTGTTGTTGGAAACCATGACTCTCCATCATCAGGCAACGAAGATGATTTTCCCGAAACTGGCGACAAAGAAATGGCCGCTGTTTATCTAGAGTGAGTGGTTTTATATCTACCTTATGTCCAAGTGCAGTGTTCTTACATAATGACAAGGATTTTTCTACGAATTTTAGGATTTCGTAGTATTTTGGGATTTTTGTATTATTTACTTGAAAATGAACAAACTTGCAGGCGCATGAGACGTAACATCCCCGTCTCGGGGTGATGGATGCAACGCAATGCGACTTGAATTATCCCGTGGTCTTCCCATGCCTCCCATGTTTGATTGTTTTGTGTCTTCTGTGTTATCTTCCGTGACGTCACCAAACGGCTCTGTCGGAAGACCAGCGTTAGTTGTAACGTGTTTACAACTACCTCACGCTGAGACAGATACTGTTTTGTGACTATAATTGACTGAAACTAATAATTGTATTATAATCATGTTTGTGTTTATCGATTAAGTTACAAATCAAATATTCTCTTTCTCTCTTTCTCGTGCGCCTGCAATGTCGGTCTGGTGTGTGTTGCGCGTAACGCTCCCGTTAACAGTGGTGTCGTTGCAGACGTCTGGTGCCCGCGTTCTGCACGCGGTATCTGGGCGCGGGCGGTGCGGGCGTGCGCCGCGCGTGCCTCTCGTTGGTGCGCAAGATGGTGCACTACGCGCCCGCGCGGCTGCTGCGCGACATGTCGCGCGCGCGCACGCCGCACACCGCCGCGCTGCTCACACACCTCGTCGCCGCCGTGCTCGACAATGCGGTCAGTATATTCACTATATGTATAGTGATACCGTACTGTTCTACTGCGGGAACTTGCCAGCTCTGAAGTCAGGTATACGGTGGAATCAGTTTATAATGACATCGAAGGGAATTGCCAACACGTCATACTAAGCGGACGTCTTACAAAGCATTTTTGTGAGACAATAAAAAAATTACTGCACCTTTCTCCTCAATCGTAAATGCTTTAGGACGTTGAGATGACATTTTTTTAACATAGGATATCACTAAAAACAATGCGTGACGTTCAACAATCAATTACTCACTGAGATGCAAAACAAAAGCAAGCCACGTGTCGAACGTTGTCGGGAATCAATGAACTTTGCCGAAGGTGTAAAGAATCATGTAGGTCACTATAAACGGACAACATTTATTAAAAATGGGTCATAATAAGCGACATGTCACTATAAGCGAAGTTATTATATCCGACTTTGTTACAAAGAATTTTATATGAAACCAAACTTCGTTGTGCAATTACGTCATAATAGGCGGTTGGTCAATATAAACGGAGTCATAATAAACGGATTCTGCTGTATATTGCAAAAATCGTGTTCTCATTTCATGGTACCACGTTTTTATGAAAGCGAAAGTAGTTATTTTATTTTATTTTGCTTTATTCGGGAAACATACAGTACATAAATTATGTTAGCTTATAACTAATAAATAACACAGAAACCAGTGAAGTTTCCACCATGAGGTAGTACAGTTAGTAGTAATAATAAAATAAGTTTTATGAAAAGAGTAATGGATGGGAACGAAGCAAGCGAAGCTGACATACTTGCAAAGTGGCGTTCCATTGTCTCTGCTCACCCCACCCATGGGACCGAGGCGTAAGCATTTATGTATGTATGCACGGACACTACTGCAGCCAACTTCAGTGTTAACCAGTCTCGTCAGAACTGTACTCTCATGCTAGCGCATAACTGAGATGCCGGAGTGCTACGAGAAGGAGTCGCACTGACAAAAATAGTTCGGATATCTTGCTTTTTTTTCTTGCATAGGTGTCGTACTATCACGGTAGTTGTAAGTCCCTATTGAATTGGTTATAACTGTAATGTTGGGATCGTTTTGACCTTATGCGTAAAAGGGGAACTAAATCTGCAAATTTTTACTACACTCTTAACCCAGATTTACCATTTAAAAAAACTGCCGAATGCTGTTACGTCGCTATGCATTCGACGTTTATTTTCGTATTCATGCTGGCGATGGTATTTTATGTACCGAGAGTCAGCGTATCACAGCGGACAGTGTTTCGGAGCGAAACGCCAGCGTTCTCCCGATATTGGCTGTGTGCAATACGCTGCCCACTCTCTGTATACAATGATTTACATATAATTATGATTACCTCAAATGACCTCACTTTTTATGGTAAATTTACTCGTACAATCAGGGTGAGGTGATGGTGCGACGTTCGCAGCCGCGCGTCCTACGCAGCCGCTATATTCGCCCGCCAGCGGTAATGTTCCGATGGTGTGATGAAACCCGTGCACTAACTTCACAAATATATATCTCTTGTGGCTTTAAAACTATTGATGAAAGAAAATTATACCAGTAAAAGCCCTGTAAAAGGGTGCATCACGATTACAACACGAAGAAAGAATTGGAATGTGGTTAAGATGCATTTGTTCAATAACAGTAATTGAAAACAAAAAAAAAAAGAATATTGGAACATTCCACACAGCGCTGTCACCAAACCAAGCCTAGCTTGTACCATGAGAACTAGATAACTGTTAGAATACTTCTATGGTTTTTATGTAAATAATATTAACACAGAACTGACATCTATGTTTGTGACACAAATGTTTGTCCTGGGTCGGAATCGATCCCACGACCTAAGCGCGGGATGCAGAGTTACTACCAATGGAGCTGTGAGGCCAGTCCTATTTTATCTTATTATTTTTTATTATAGTCTATGAGCTATGAGCTGATTTTCAATATTTTAGAGCCACAATATCTATAATATGTTTGCTTACGACAGTGTCGTTTGGATTGTTGGAATGTAAGATTATTGTTAATACAATGATCCATGCGATCCCCGCTCGGCTTGGTAGGATTATTAGTAGTACATTTGATTTTATGTAGTCATGATACCATTGTTTCAAATACTAATTAATGTTTTGAACTGATACATAAACATAACGGTTCATGAATTGCATCTAAATGCATCCACATTATGTCAAAACATCACACCATCGAAACTTACTTGCATTAGAAATGTTTTGAACTATCGGTTTGTGTTGTTTTATTTTATGTGTATAAGGTCTGTTCTCTTACTAAAATAATCATAACCACATTTTATGAACAATATTAATTCAAAGGCAAAACACTTAAGACACGGTTTTACCACAGAATCACATCTTTTCATGACTCTATAATTTTCTCAACGAGCTTGTACTTCAAGCAATTTCGCACTTATTATTAAGTGTACTGATTTTGAGATAATTAAATTATAGAGATATTGAGAAGTGAAATTCTGTTCGAACAATCTGTCAAAAACAAAACATCCCCACATTCCCCTTCATCTGAAGCTTTCACACTACTAAACTCGTGTCGTTGTATATATATAATGGTTTCTACAGGACGATGACGACGGTCACCTAGTTGTACTCGGAATAGCTGAGGAGCTGATGTTGAAGGCGTCCGATATCTATCTAGAGCAGTTCGCACGACTTGGGGTCTTCAGTAAAGTCGAGTCACTGGCTTCTTCGGCTGTGGCCGTGTCGGAGTCTACAAGTTCAAATGCCGGTGAGTTCACGATACGATATCTCGTAGAAGGAGGGAGGAAGAGTTCCCTCACATGATAATCTCACTCAACAATCAATCGCTTGCTAGTTCAGTAATTGAACTGAACAATTGTAAATAGAATAGAATAGATTATAGCTTTATACACCCATATACCACAAATCTATACAAATAAATGAAATTGGAGTGTCTGTTTGTATTATTAAAATAACCGCTTTTTACTAAGTGCATATGGATGTATGCACGGTACATATACCAAAACAACATTTTTCACAATTTTTGTCTGTCTGTGTTTTTGTTCCGGCTAATCTCTGAAATGGCTTGACCGATTTTGACGGGACTTTCACTGACAGATAGGTGATGTAACAAGGAGTAACTTAGGCTACTATTCCGAGGGGTAAAACAGGGGTGCGTGATAAAACGGAATTCCACACGGATGGAGACGCGGGCAACAGCTAGTGTTTAATATGTGTCAGGTGCAAGTTCAAGCGTGTCCAGCGTGGCAGTGAGCAGCAGCGAGGACGCGTCTTGCCTGTCCAGCGGCGTGGTGTACTCGTGGCGCGAGTGGTCGCTGTGCCGCGGCCGCGACGCGCTCTACCTTTGGAGTGACGTGGCCGCTCTCGAGCTCAGCACGGGGAGCAATGGCTGGTTCCGATACCTGCTCGACGGCAAACTCGCTACTATGTACTCCAGTGGCAGCCCTGAGCATCAGACCGATAACACTGGTATGTGATTAACTCCAACAATAAACATTACACCGGTAATAATCATTAAAATAATAAATTCTTTAATTGCTCGATTTACCATCCTTTGCTTATTTCACAATGCAGAAAGCCGTGACCCTCAACACTTGCCGGATAGTTAGAAAATTCTTGTCCTCAGACGATGATAGCAACACGCAACAAAATAATCAGAGTCTCTCCAGTAACACTTGGCACAGCCCGTGTTTTTGGATAATCCCCTGAAAAGAGAGAAATAAAAATCTGGACAGAAAATAATAATAATAATAAATTCTTTATTTCTTAACTTATAAATGAAACATTCAATTGGAATCTCCTTTTAAGCTTCCTGGTATTCCTGGTAACGCTATCATACATGTATTTTCTATCTGGCTGGCCTCACAGCTCAGTTATTAAGTAACTCTGCCTTGTGGAGCTGTAGGTCGTGGGTTCGATTCCCACCCATGACAAACATTTATGTGACAAGCATTGATGTTTATTCTGTGTCTGGGTGTTAATATGTGTGTATTTACAAAAAAAAGTATATATGTATTCTATCAGTGATCTGGTTTCCATAGTACAAGCTATACTTAGTTTGGGGCTAGATGGCGATGTATGAAATGTCCACAAATATTTATATTTATAATTTTTTGATATTATGTAGTGACACAATGTGAAGATAACCCATCTGATGTAAAGCTATCTATTCTAATTGGAACAGCATTGTGAGTAAATGAGTAAAATCTTTACTCAGGTTTTACCCAAATTTCCTAGAATTGTACTCGTGCTTTGAGACTTGAAGATTGAATCTAATGAAACTGAAGTGCCTGGTAAAATTATATTAGCTTCTCTTTTTCTAATTAAAATTGTCCCCTATAATTATGTACTGTAAATTCTTTTTCAGAAAATCGTGGCGAATTCATTGACAAATTGCAAAGAGCGAGAGCATCAGTCAAGAATACTGTGCCCCAGCCTATTTTATCGAAACCGGGGCCTAGCAAACTAATCATTGGCAACTGGGCGCTAACTTGCAAGAAGTAAGTATTGATGGATTATTTCAATTAATGCAATATTTATTCAGTTCTATTACTTAAATTTACTATAATTTACAGAGAAAAAGAACTTCACATCCACAACACTGATGGGCAACAGCAATCGACGATACTTCGGGAAGAGTTGGCCGGCTTTATCTTCGAATCTAACAGGGGAACTAGACACGCGTTCATCGCTGAGACCTTCCTCGGTACGTTTCATATCTGTGATGACTATGTTGAGCGTTTTTTCTCGTTGTTGTCAAATCAAATATTGATTTATCAGTTTCAGAGCTGGGAAGCGGATGGAGTGACCGCAAGACGGCGGCGGCTGCTGCTACTGCTGCTAACCCGACTCGGTCGCGGGCTTCGACTAAGACTGAAACTGTCAAAGCACAGGTCAGTGCACTTGTGACGGTAGAATTTAGCAACTCTTAGTTAACTGAAGTGCCTAATTATCCATGTTTACTGCTGCATATTAAAAGACCCAACCAACTTGGGAGTTGCCAAGATTCGTCGCCAAAACTTAATGAAGTCCTATGCCAATGTTCAACTGTCTTCCATCGACAAAGTTTTTCAAAATTTCATTTCACTCGTATTTTTATGCGTTGTGATACATTTTAACTATAATTAAGGGTGGATCCACCATCATTTCATTTCACCAGTTTTTCATTTGGTCATACACCTTGGCCGCATAGTATACACACACACACACACATAACACACGAAAATTTGTTTAGGTATGTGAACGAGCCCGCAATCTGTACTCTCGGCATTTGGCCAGTGCGGCGACTCGACAGCCGAGACCGCCGGTCGCGCGTCTCAGGGCGCTTTTGGCGCGTTTGCAGCGTATTGCTACACAACCAACTGGTAAGCACCTACTGTTATGAAACAAACATCAGCTAGTCTCTCACCTCCGTTGGTAGTAACCCTGCATTTTGCACTGTAGGTCGTGGGTTCTATTCCCACCTAGGATAAACATTTATATAGAATAGAATAGAATACATTTTATTTAACACACAAGTTTACATACAACATTAACAAAAACAAAATTATATTATATGACGAAAATACATGTTTATTCTGTTTGGGGGTTTGTTAATATGTAATATTTGTATATTTACGAAAATACTAAAAGGATTATATCAGTTGTCTGGTTTCCATGATACAAGCTATGATTCGCTTACTTTGGGGCTAGATGGCGCCGTGTGAATTGTCCACCAATATTTATTAATTAAACAATTTTTACACACCTTATTCGTTGAACTTCGTCATATCATGCAGTTTTCCAGTTAGTTTTTACATATAAAATTATATGAGAAATTGCGGGATTTTTTTATATGCCAGTCGTATTTCGGGTACATAATTATCAGACATCTGTGCCTCCGACTTCATGTTACTTGATGGTAAGCGACTATATCGCCGATGGTAGCGCCACGCCACCTTCAACTTTTTGTTCTATATTGTAGTGTACATAAATTTATTATTTCTTTCTTACTTGTAAGTCGTGCTTGTGTCTGTGAAATAATCTTATTTTTCCATGATTATTAGGAGACTGGCAAGAAGAATTGATAGAATCGTTGGACCATCTCACGAAGCTACTCTGCGGTGACGAGCATCTCTCGGCCTATGAACTGCAGTCTTCAGGATTGGCACCGGCTTTGCTTCAAGTTCTTTCACCTCAGGCCAACGGTAACTGTTATAAATTATGTATACGCCTGTTATTGTTGCTGCTGGTTTCTTTTGTTGATATGTTTTCTTCTTTGTCCTTATTTTTTGCATGTTGTTCACTTTCATTCATTGATGTTATTTTAAAAACTTTAATATATATATATATATATATATATATATGTGGGATATTTGAAAGATTTGAGGCGAATTGTTACTTTTAACACAGTTTATTTCAATTAATTCTACACCAGTCATACAATGTCTTTTTTGCCACACCCATCACATCTTGACAGTTCTTAAAAACATGACATTTCTCTATAGTGTTGCAAACAAACAAAAACTTAAATTTTACTGCGATTACTACTAATCTATCCGACACGGCCGTCCTGTTTATTCATCTGTCCCGGATGAATTGTCTTCTGGAGCAATCCACGGCTTCATGAGATCTGCTGATGTAGTCGTATTAAACGGTCCTTCGTTGTTACCAATCTTTCTCACGGCGTAACGGTCGTTTCGATTGCATTTAACCACTTCATACGGTCCTAAGTATTTGGGAAATAATTTATTTCCTTGGGAGAACTGTGTCTTTTTTATGGCTACCAAATCGCCAATATTATAGATTCTTGCTCCCTTTCGCTTCTTATTGTAGTTTTTTATGTTCTCTTCTTGAACTTTCTGTATTGCTTCTTTGGCCTTCTTTCTGAGCTCATCTCTTTTTTCATTAAAATTCTGTATGTTTTCTTCTTCTATCATTTTCTGAAGTTCATTATCTCCATCTCTCATTCTAATACCAAAAAGTAGTTCAAATGGTGTCATTTTTATGCTTCTTTGATAGGTTCCATTCAGACATCGTTGAACTCTGGACACACGGCGATACCATTTGGTCGGATCGTCAGCGCTTAGCTTGCTCAACACCGCGATGATGATCTGGTGAATGCGCTCAACCTGGCCGTTACCCCTGGGTTGTCCAGTGGTGATTGTATAGTGTGTTATATTCTCATTTTTACAATACTCCTGGAAGTCGTTAGCAGTAAATGCAGCATTCCGATCAGTAATAATTCTTTCAGGTGAACCAAATGTTTGCTGTTGTAGTCTTAGTTTTTCTAATGTCTCTTCAGCAGTTAAGGTCCTGACAGGGTAGATCCATGTAAATTTCGTATAAGCATCAACAATAGTAAGGATGTATTTGTAATTCTTATGAGTCGATGTCATCGGTCCCAGATGGTCAATGTGATATGTTGATAGTGGGACATCACCCTTGTCAATCGGATGAAGGAATCCTTCTTTCTTACCTCTTTTGTTCGATATGAGAATACATTCAACACAATTACTTATGACTTTTCTTATCTTCTCTGCTAATTTCTCAATGAAATAATCTCTACTAATCAGTTCTTCGGTTTTTAAAATTCCAAAATGTCCTCTTTCATGGTTTTTTCTGATTATCTCATACTGCATTTTTTTAGGTACAACAATTAATTTATCCCCATCTTTCCTCTTGTATAGTATTTCATCCTTCATGAAATAGTTTTGAAATTCTTCCTTTTCTAAAATTTTCTTAATCAATCTTACATAGTCATCTTCATTCTGTGCCTTTCTTATACGGGCAGTAGTTTCTGTTAGCATTAGACAGACAGGATATCTGCTTAGAGCATCTGCATGTTTCATCCGTGCTTTTAGTCTGTGTTCAATCTTATAGTTGTATTCTTCTAGAAGCAGGGCCCAACGAGCAACTCTGGGAGGTAAGTCTTTTTTCTGCAGTGTCATAGTAAGGGCAGAGCAATCTGTGATTATTTTAAAATGTATTCCCTGAAGATACACTCGGAACTTCTTAATAGCAGTAACAATAGCTAAAATTTCTAAATAATAGCTATGGTATTTTCTCTCAGCTGAAGTAGTTTTTTTACTCATATAGTGTACAGGGTGAAGTTGGTTGTCTTTAGTGCTTCTCTGTAGAAGAGCAGCTCCATATCCATCTGCACTGGCATCTGTGTGTAATACTGTTTCTAAATCAGGATTGTATATTCTGAGAACTGGTGAACTACACAATATTTTTTTCAGTTCTAAAAAAGCTTTTTCACAACTCTCATCAAAATCAAATATAGCATCTTTCTTCAACATATCAGTCATTGGTTTTGCAATTAGTGAATAGTTTTTAATAAACTTTCTAAAATAACCAGTCAGTCCAAGGAATGACTGAACAGCTTTAACATTGTTTGGTTTTTTAAAATTTGCAACCGCTTTAATCTTCTCTGGCGACGGTCTGACTTTGTTGTCACAAATAATGTAGCCAAGATACTGTATTTCTTTCTTTAAAAAATGGCATTTCTTCCAATTAAATTCTAGACCAAACTCTTCACTTCTTTTAAGTACTTTCTCTAGTTTACTTATTCCTTCTTCATCTGTTTTCGATGGTATAATTAAATCGTCGAGGTAGGCCAGCAGAATACCATCAATTATTAGGTCGCTGAAGACATCATTAATAAATCTTTGAAAAACAGATGGTGCTGTACACAAGCCAAATGGCATTTTTAAAAATTCATATTGGCCTTGAGGAGAAACGAATGAGGTGTACTTTTGACTGTCTTTGTTTACGTTCACATGGAAAAATCCGTTTTTCAGATCAAGGGAGGTGAATACCTTTGCCTCCTTCAACTTGTCTATCTGATCTTCTATTACAGGTAGAGGAAATCTTTCTTTAATAACTTTTTTATTTAGTCGTCGATAATCTATGCACATTCTATGCGATCCATCTTTCTTATCAGCCAGTACTATAGGGCAGGCGAAATCAGATTTGCTAGGTATTATTATTCTGTTGTCCAACCATTCTTTTATTTGCATATTCACAGCGGTCATTTCTAAGGGTGACAGGCGTCGTGGGTTTTGGTAAACTGGATCTTCATCGGTAAGTATTATTTTCAGTTCAACATTACTTTTTTTCTTCTTTTCATTAGGCTGGTAATCTTCGCACATTTTATGTATCTTTTTTGTGAATTTTGAATCTTCTATATCATAATCATGTTCATTGTCTTTCTTCTCCGTTAGAAGTGTAAGATGCATAATCTTTTCCATAAAGACACCATCAGGAGTGAAACACACTTCAAAATCTTTAAGGATAGGATTTCCAATTAATATAGTTACAGGTATCTCACTGTCTTTCACAACATGAAACTTTATGTCTGTATAATACTGATCTATTTGTACATTCACTGTAAATATCCCTTCAGTATAAACTTTATTTTCTGCTATTCCTGTTAGACATGTCGATCCTGTTTGATAATCTTCAATTCCTTCTATCTTCTCAAATTCTGACTTCTTAATAAGGTTAACATCACTTCCAGTGTCTATCAGGGTTACAAAATCTTTCCCATTAATCTTAATCTTTTTGTAGGGACCTTTTTCTTGTTCATTTTTATGTTGAATATTCATTGTCTTTTTCTGTTTATTGTTTATACATTCTGTTGATTTGTGACCATACTCATTACATTTAAAACATTTGATTCCCTTTGGACAGGCTGGTGATTGATGATCTAAATCACCACAGTTGTAGCACCTCTTCACCCGAGTCATCTTACGGGTTGAATGATATCCAGATGTTTGGCCAGTCTGTGCGGATGTATTACAGACCTTCTTTCTGAAGTCACTATAGATGTCCAACTTCTTGCGAAAATCTTTCATGTCTGAAGCACCATACAAAATAGTTTTATTGGTCTCAAGGTCACGGATACCATCAATAACATATTCTATCAGTGCAGCGTCCTCAATCTTTCCGTGGAGTGCCATTTCTTTCATAGACAGGAAATACTGTTGGTAACTTTCATCATTCTTCATCTTTCGCGAGGCAAGTTTCTTGTGTATGGTTGCGCTGTTAACCTTGGGTCCAAATTCCTCTTTTAATGCCTTCTTCAAATTCGCATAGTCTTTAACTGTTCCCATAGATCGTAAAAATAGCTTGGCAGTGCCATCTAAGAGCCTCTTCATATAGATCAACTTCTCGATTTTAGTCCACTTCATAATTTGGGCAGTATCTTCAAATTCATCAATAAATGTCACAATAGGGTAGGTGTCATCTCCAGTAAACATGGTCATCGACCTCTCTAAGTCCTTGAATGAAATCTGAACATCAATCTCCTGATCCTCATCTTCACTTTCTTTATCATCTTTCTTCGGTGGCATGGTGGCAGTAACACTCGTGTTATTTTTCAAATTCTTTGAATGACGTCTCTTACTCGTCGTACAAAATGATGGCTTCGTTGGACTCATTTAGTCTTCAGTCTTTAATTAAATCGTATTGTCCAATTTTCCATAAGCTATAATTCTTCACCATGAGGCGCATGACGTTGAGAAACAGTCCTGGTTGCTCCCGTCCTACACCACTGCGTCAGTAACAGGCGGATATAATGGCGTCGCGTGGGCATTTCACGTCGAATGATTTGCGTTGTAACTTCGTCTTCAGTCTTCGATTCGACTCATATTTTGTCATATCCCGGACGAGCCCCCAAAAGTTGTGGGATATTTGAAAGATTTGAGGCGAATTGTTACTTTTAACACAGTTTATTTCAATTAATTCTACACCAGTCATACAATGTCTTTTTTGCCACACCCATCACATCTTGACAGTTCTTAAAAACATGACATTTCTCTATAGTGTTGCAAACAAACAAAAACTTAAATTTTACTGCGATTACTACTAATCTATCCGACATATATATATATATATATATAAATATAATAATAATAATAATACACTTAGTTGTAGCTTACTTCCAACTCCACCAACTTAGCTCCGCAACATTATTAAGGTCTGAGAAACGACACTTTTAGAAAACAAAAACGTCACGCATACTTGATGCTTATAGTGGCAACCGTTTAGGGTTTCTTCAACCCAATAGCAAATTTATGAACTTAAACATCTCAGGTATTATGTTACATATTGGGTAAATGTCTCCTTCCAGATGGTCCAGGGCAGGCCAGCGAACGTGCCCGCGTGGTCGGCGAATGGGCTGCCAACAGTGGTGGCGCCGTGGCGTCTCGTCTCGTAGCCGTCCTCGAGAGTGTCGAGCGGCTGCCGGTCATAACACCCGCCGGCGACGCGCCGCCGCCCGCCCCCGCCGCCTCGCTGCACCTCCTTACTAAACGCATCAGGTATACAAAATAGAAAATTCCTTATTGCACCAGAAAAACAAGTACATAGGCGAACTTAATCCTAAAGTATGTGTCGGGTCCGTTGCATCTAGTGGCAGTGTTGCTTCAAAATTGGTCATTTATACATTAAACGGCAAATAATGAGTTCTGTGGCTAGGGTGTAACATAATAACTCTTACTCCATTAGCTTATTTTTTTGCTCGTTGGTTCTCTCATGTCTGATGAACTTTTAAATACGTTTTTTTGTGTGATGCAGGTTATGGAACGAGCTGACGGCTCACCTGATGTTAAGTGGTACGGTTACCACGGCCCATAGACAACAGCAATACGACTCAAGTCCTCTCCACCAAAGAACGAGATGACTCAAGTCGCATTGTGTTGCGTCCCTAACCTTGGGACAGTGATGTATATACATATACATGACTATAGCATCCTTTTGTATGTCCATTAGGATACGAGTAGAGCGTGCAAACGAGGATTCAGTAGAAGATCCGAACGCGAACCCGGTTGGCAACAATAATGGACGCAATCTCAAAGTGGAGGCGCTGATAACAGTGCGCCAACTTGAACGATTCCTGGCCAAGTCAGTCGCGAGACAGTGGTACGACATGGAGCGAGCCACGTTTCACTTTGTGCAGAAGATCAGAACCGACGGGCCTATCACCTTCGCTTACGACGTGAGTTACTTTATGTTTTTGGCGAAAGTTGTTAATTAAGTAAATATGTGTTTATTTTAATATGTGTGAATTTTGAAGATTTGGACGTGAATCTGACGGGCAACAAATACGCTATTTGCGATTTCCTAGTTCCATAATTCACATAAAAAGCAAAAACAAAACATTGACTGTCATTATGACATCGCAATGTTTTTGTAATGATGGTATCACTGTGTCGATGAAACAGATCCCCTACTGAATACCTAACGGCGTTTATATGTATTCTAGCACGATTTCGATGAGAACGGCGTGCTGTACTTCATCGGCAGCAACGCCGGGACATGCGAGTGGGTGAACCCGGGCGCGCACGGCCTAGTGTGCGTGTGGTCGTCAGACGGGCGACAGCTGCCGTACGGAAGAGCCGAGGACGCCTTATCGCGGTCCCCTGAACCGCTGAATGTTCACACAAATGACGATCGCAGGGCATTCATAGCTGTGGACTTGGGACTGCATATTGTGCCTTCTGCTTATACGTTGAGGCACGCACGGGGATATGGACGATCGGCGTTGAGGAATTGGTTGTTCCAAGTGAGTAAATTAAAATATTATATTTTATGTTTTGTTTAGACTGTATCGAGAAGTGTGCTACACATCCGGTCTCTTGTAGCTTTCTCGTAAATGTTATATAATTGTAACATAAAATAGAAGCGACGGGTTCGGAATGGCGACGGAACGACTTATGATAAAATATTTTATAAATAAAAATTTCAAATGAGACTTAAATCAGGTCATCTTAAAATCCTTGATTTCACATGCACAGATAACTATGTACTCATTTACTTTGTTAGCTCCTATTCCGACCCTATTCAATGAGAAGAACAGATGATTGCGTCCAATGTTCACTTTGTTTACAGGTATGCTTTGGACAAAGAAAAAAATACAAATTGAAATGTAATTGCTGTATCATACTTTTAGATGTCAATGGATGGAGTAGCGTGGACCACATTACTAGCGCACAGCGACGAGCAAGCGCTACAAGAGCCAGGAAGTACGGCCACTTGGCGCATACGATGCGACGCGCCTTACCGCTATTTGCGCATACAACAGAATGGGAAGAATGCGAGCGGACAGAGTCATTACCTCTCGCTCTCGGGCATGGAAATTTATGGCAAGGTACATATTGGTTTTCTATAATAGGTTTTTAGAAAAAGGAATGCCTCATGTTTGTTTTTCTAACATCTTTATAATTTTCCACAGAACTTGTTCTATGCAACTTTTCTTTTGACGCCATTTGGGAGAGACGGGAAATGTACAGGAATTATTTAAAATATTCCCTGATTTGATGTTTTAAATAAACGCTTTAGCTCATAACCCAGTAGAATTCCCAGTATCGCAGGTGACACAGACATACCTGGCATCACACATCACATGCATCATATTTTATGCTCACCAACACGCAGTTGCGGATCTCAGCCGCGGGATGGAATCCTGGACCCTTGCCATGCAGGCAGGGCTACTATAGACTTAAACTAGACGTTAATAGATGAGCCGTTAATATTAAAATAAACCCAAAATTACTATTGAAGACACTAGCTCATTGTGCTTATCAAGAAGGGATACTCTGAAGAGTTGCTTTATTTTACATTGGCTTCAAAATTTTACCACCGTACTACTCGAAACCATATTAAAGCCCATACATCGCGAATCATATCTGTATAATATGTCGGCCTGTTGTAAAAAATATCCAAGGAGTGTGGTAATTATGTTTGAGTTGTAATTATCAGGTGGTCGGTGTAGTGGATACGCCTCCCCGTCAGTGCGGCAGCGGCGCGACGGCTGCGGCCGCCACCGCCGCGGTGGGAGGCGGCGCGCGCGCACGTCGCTGGTCGCGCGGCGCGCGAGGCGTGTGCGCGGGCGCGCGGGTTGTGCGCGGCGCCGACTGGAAGTGGCGCGACCAGGACGGGCCGCACCCCGCGCTCGGCACCGTCACCTCCGACCTGCACAACGGATGGGTTGATGTCAGGTGTGTAGACATAGATAGATTATGTCTCTATTGTCCACCATTTGAAAAATTACATAACATTTAACAAGAAAATGGTACATTGGGCGGCCTTATCGCTAAGAGTTATCTCTTCCAGGCAAACTTTGGATGGACAAGATCCGCATGGACGAGTAAGGATGTTGTCGTACATAACAAAAGAGAAAATAAAAAAATAAAAAATAATAAGTATGGTTTATGTAATAAGTTGTGTATTACAAGAAACGGCTCACATTCAACGCGCTCATATGTGGAACTACCTCATATACTGTACTACTGATTAACACAATGAAATTAAAATTGAATCATCGTCTTCCATTCTTTTCGTATTCTTCATATATATAAAATATAATACCTTATGAACATAGCTTACTGTACACATAAAATTGTTTATTTTATAAGTATTCATTTGCATTGTGATTTTGCAATAAAGTGTTATTGTATTGTATTGTACATCAGGTCATAGCATATCAGATGTCGATCTTCAACAAAATCTTTTCTTAATACTTTGAGGAAACCGTCTGCAAGGTATTAATTCTGAATCTGGGTGTTACCTACCACAAAACTGCAATTTTCTGTCACATCACAGGAAACTTCATAGTGTAAGGTTTGATCCACGTGTCTAGGTTTGGGTGAGAATTATAACTTACATTTTGTATAATCTCACAGGTGGGATCACGGTGGACGCAACTCTTACCGCATGGGCGCTGAGGGCAAGTTTGATCTCAAAGTGGTGAGCGGCGGCGCGACAGAAGGGGCGAAGCCGGGCCGGAAGAGCCACTCCACTCCCAGCTTGCCTGATGCTACCGGTGCAGAAAATCAGGTTATAAATCTATCTCAAATCGAATACCGATTATTGGAGGTTTTAATATTGTAGATGAGGATAAGCTTTAAATAAGTCGTCAGTTAAAAAAAAATATAGTAGGGGAGGACGCAAGTCGCATCGGTTGTTATGAGCTGGGGTTACCACTTAACACCAGGTGGGCTATCGGCTTGTTCCGAAACTGTATCAAATAAAAAAATTAGGCGATGAGGAATTAGGTATACTACTTTAGATTAGTTCTTTTGGTTTAGATTCAAAGAACTTGCATTTTAACATGTAAATCAGTATTTGCCCTTTTTTTGTATAGCTTTTCGACAATCCAGGTATCTTCTATTCATTGTGATCTTTTTATTTGTAGGTGTCGGTTGCTTCAACGGAGCAGGCATCGTCAGCGGACAACATATCCGGCGAAGAGCTGGCGAGCAACATGTCCCGTCCGCGCACGCACGCCACAGATCTCTCCGCTATCAATAATTCCACTCATCATATAAACACAGGCACGTTACCCTAGATTGATATGCGAGAAAGTTTGCACAAACTATTCTACGTTATTAACTACTTTCTAAGTTTCGTTGTATGTGAACATTTATTTAGAGTCCGAGCTGTATTCATTGTCCAAAATGTTGCAAAATAGTAGCCTAATAATTTTTATAATTTATTAATAATTTTAACCTTATTAATTTTTATAGTTTTACAAGGTAATCTATCTATTCGAGTCAATGGTGCTCTCGAACCAGTGTGGTGAAAGGATTTTAAGTGCGCCTCAAAGAGGCTCCTTTCGTGCAAAGTACATAAACAATCTAGTAATGGTAATTTGGTAGATACTTTGAGCCTTTATGTCGAGTGGCTAAAGTGTATATTTACAAAAAGATGACATATTTTATAATAGTCATAAATCAGGAATGGCTTGTAATTCCATACAATTGTCTACAGATCTCGCCACAATAGTAGAATCGCTAACCCTCGGCGCCGAGAGTAACAACTGCATGGCAGATCTGGGAAATACCTCTTTTACAAATATGGAAATGGGCCCGACTAGTATTACCGACATCACCAAACCGTATCCGGCCAAAGAACCCGTACCCGAAGCCAATCAAGAGGTTTGTAATTTCTTATATTTCAAAACGAATGTATGATTGAATGTTTTGTAGCGTATTGTAAATATATAGTTGTTTGATAGAAGCGATGCTTATTAATGTGCTTCAGGCTCGTGAAGTCCATTTGATTTGTTGTGTGACTTTTGACGCATAAGATACTTAAGTTTACAATATACTTACCAAAACTTTGGAACTCAGGGAAGACCACCCAACTTGACGATTTAAGAATAGGATTGGATCGACGTAGGATCAGCAGCGACGTGTTACATAACACAGTTATTACCAGGAGGTGCTACTGACTGATTGGATAATTAGTTATTTATAGATAGGTGTTTGTATAATTTGACCCTTAACACCCAGCGATGAGGTTTAAATTAGTTTGGGAGCTATTGATGTATAGCTTTGTGTGGCTTGACAGTATTGTGTAACGCAGGACGGCGACTCGCGGAATAGCGACGGCGACGCGGTCCGCAACAGCGCAAACTCTCTGAGCGAGCTGCTTGCTTTGCCTGCCTCCTTGTTACATACTCTGCGGAATAATGCCAATCGCATACAGATACAGGTACTGAAAAGTATTAATTCCAATCTATCTGACGTGTGCGGAAGGACACAATAAACGTTAATATCAAACAAACGTACGACAGCAATATACATATTACATATACATAATATTTACAAAATACAATGAAATCAATCGCGCTATATAAAGACCGTTTCCAACTATCTATAGGTGGGTCAACTGATTCAATATTTTTTTTTATTTTTTTTACATTTAGTTGTGACAATACTGGTTAATTGTTAATAATAAAGTCCAAATCAAAATAATAAAAACTGACAATAATTCATAATAAATTATTATAGGTTACGGTTATATTAATTATAGGTTACGGTGAAGTGTTATAACTTTAAGTAATCAGTTTAATTTTATCAACAGTGCATCGAAAGGGACGACCGCGCTGAAGCTCAATATGGTGAACATAAAAAGGACAACCAATCCAGCGGCGGGTCCGGAACTATGAGCGCTAGTGAACCGGATTTGACTAATCAGGTAAGTGTAAGAACCCACTAATATTATGAAAGCGAAATTTTGTTTGGATGTTTGTTACTTCACGCCAAAACAGGACAAACATTTCGCTTTTCAGTATAGGTAGATGACTTGAAATTAGCATAGGCTTACTTTTTATACTGGTAGAAGTTTATGTCGTAAAATAAAAATAAGCAAAAAAATCATGGTGAAAAGAAAACTAACAGTCTAAACGGTATTCAACTTCTGTTAAATATAAGTTGGTTTTGCCAACTTCACTACATAGTATAAAACAGAGTCGCTTCCCGCTGTCTGTCTGTCCCTATGTATGCTTAGATCTTTAAAACTACGCAACGGATTTTGATGCGGTTTTTTTTAATAGATAGAGTGATTCAAGAGGAAGGTTTATAATATGTATAATATGTATAATACATGCATAATATAGTAGAGAAACACTGATAATTTTAGAGGTTTCTAATGTGATGTCGTAAATAAACACATTTCTTTTCGCTTACATTGCAAACGCTGGCTGAACCCTACTAAAGACATTCTGTAGTATATTTAGTAACAGCATTGCACCCGTGCGAAGCCGGGGCGGGTCGCTAGTATATAATAATAGCAAAATGTCGACAGGGTACAGCGAGACTTCTGGAGTCTCTCGCAATGTGCCGCGGCTCAGGCGCGGGCCGCGGCAGCAACCCGCAGCGCGCCAACCGGACCAACAATGCGGCTAGTCTGTTCCCCAGGTAAGTGCGGATCCTTTTATAAATCCTAATGTTTTGTTTTGCTATTACTTTTTGTTATTTGAACATAATTAATTTGCGCAGCACAACGAATAAACCGACTTCATCGAAAATTAACGAGAATGAATCATCGTTATCTCGTACTTGGATGACGTATTTTATCCAGTTTTTTGATTTAAAAACCTAACAACTGAACCGATTTTGATGAAATTTCTATGGGATTCTATTCCATGGGACCAGTCTCAAAGTATATCCTTTGAAATAAAATAAGATATTTCCAAATCGTTTAATAAATGACGGAGATCTAAGATAACAAAAAGAAAAATGCAACCGAATTGGTAACCTCCTTTTTCTGAAGTCGGTTAAAAATAAATTAAGAATTCATACTACTTTTAATATAAACATTATTCCAGATTATATGATAATTTATGCCAACTCATCACCCATAAAAAAAAAAAAAAAATAGTTGGTTTGTAACACAATGATACAAAAACCCCGGGTGTCAATTATTTTTGCTATAGTTAGATTTGCTGTGTAGCAGATTGTTGCGGATTCTTAGCGAGTTTCTTATGTAACGACTCTTACTTCAGCCTGGTACGTTTGGCATTGTCGAGCAACTTCCCGGGCGGTCTATTGTCAGCCGCACAGAGCTATCCGTCGCTCGCCCCGAACGCGCAAAACGCCCTTACGTTGTCTCTTACTTCTACATCCAGTGAGAGCGAACAGGTGAGTTCCTTATAATTGTCTATACTTTTTATCTTATTCCATAATTTTCATGTTGTGTGCCATTTAAACCGATTAGCTCGTTGAAATATTAGAGGAACGCTAAACAAGTTGGTTTTGAAAGGAACAGGAGGTAAGACGAAGTACCGATAGTGCCCACCGGAATAAAATACAGCTGTCTAAATAATAGTAAAATTACGAGTAATGTGTTAATTCTCCTCAAAACTACCACTTTTAGATTAATCTTTTGATTATTTTTATTTTATTGAAATCAAAGATTTTTTGTTCATTAATGTTGTTTTATTATTAATTGTTATGAAATTCACATAAACACCTCTAATTGGGTCCAACTTCAGAGTTGCCAAAATTCGTCTTCATAACTTTAAACTCCAGAACCAGAACACTGAATCTTATATACTTAGTTGTCAATTGTGCATCCAGTATGTCCAGTATGTGTGTGAGCAGCAGCGGATAGGTAGCAGCGGGTAGGGTAGTGTATCTTGTGGCGTGTGGTCAGGTGTCGCTGGAAGACTTCCTGGAGTCGTGCCGCGCGCCGGCGCTGCTCACGGAGCTGGAAGACGACGACGACGGCGACGACGCGCTCGACAGCGACAAGGAGAACGAACCATCTTATCAAGATGTGGTTAG
Source organism: Chesias legatella (assembly GCA_947359385.1). Lineage (NCBI taxonomy): Eukaryota > Metazoa > Arthropoda > Insecta > Lepidoptera > Geometridae > Chesias > Chesias legatella. Next base: position 6,234,227 of record OX375774.1, on the reverse strand, counting down.
TTTAGTATGTAGTGAAGATTTTTCTTTTTTTGTTGTTGTTTGTATTGTTTTAATCTTTATGTTTTTTGAACCTTCTTATTTAAATTTTTTCCGTTCCTCTGTTTTCTGCGTCACGGGAGATTTTTTACATAGAATGTTTTATTGAATACGATACGGTGTCGACGCGCTTGGTAAAGATATGAAAAACAAACCGTATTATGACTAGATGTGGCTGATTAAGTTTTATATTTTTAGGTTTTTATTGTTATCCTTTGCTTACGACGAGGTAGACAAAAATTTTTGAAAACAAAATAGTAAAAGATAACCTCTTTTAATATACGTTATTGCTTTATGTGTCCAATTTAATGATTTCATTAAGTGATGATACTGTTTTGCTATACCGGTGTTTTGCTTCAAAGCTTTTTGCCTGCCTGTGTATATCAGGCTGCAATATGGGCTGATTTTTCAACCCTTTAATAAATCGTGAGTTCGATCGATTGCAAAATAATAGGTTTTCAATAATCAGACATATAAATATTAAATGCAAAATAGAGAAGAAAGAACTTTATTCATTAGGTATCTATCTAACACTTTATCTAAGGATTGACAAAAGGCCCTTAATATAAAAAAAGGGAAGTCGTATATTTCATAGTCATTGTCATCATTTCAGGTGTCCAGAAATCTGCTCTCTCTGATGGAAGAAGAAGCGTTAGAGGCGGTGCGCGGTGGAGTAGGGGGTGCGGCTCGCGCCAGACGCCCGTGGGACGATGAGTTCGTACTCAAGCGACAGTTCTCTGCGCTCATTCCCGCCTTCGACCCGCGGCCTGGCCGCACGAATCTCAACCAAACTGTCGGTTAGTAACGCTTACTCACATCCCTGCACCAGGACGGACACTGCAGCCCACTCTGTTGGAACTAGAAACGTTCAAACTGGTGCACACCCCACAATCATTTCCAGATGGCGATTTTAACGAAATATTGTTTGTTTAAATCATTAGATTAGACAAAGATTTAATAGATACATGACGAGCAATATAGCCATTGAGAATCTTCATTGCTCATACATGATTCTGATGTAGTAGGGTGAAAAGAAATAATCTGGTATTGCATATTATTCTGTTGGTGCCAGTCTAATGGGAGCAATAGTCTATTTTTTACTCAACTAAACGTCATTAAAACTAATTTTCTCCGTTTCATCTAAAGCAAAAGAAACAATATCAATGTTAGAATTTTAGCCAATATCAGCTTTCTAATATTCCCACTGTTGGGAACGTCTTGTTATCGATAAGACAGAGATAAGCAATCATTGCAGCAGTAGCAGTTTTAGAATTGAATGATTTATGTGTAGTGTAGTGTAATCATGATGTATAGAGTGTTTTTCATTGAATCTTTCCATATCATTATTTATCACGTTTTTCTTATTGAAAAATTTTAAAGTCTCCCAACAGCCGTTCACATATTTGTTTTTCTATCCCGCATCATTCCAATCATGAGGCGTAGTTCACGTTTTGGTGAACTTTGGACCAAAATAAAATTGTTGGTATGTGTTGATCCTTCGGTCATATGATATAACCGAAAATTTTGCTTCAGATCTCGAAATACCGTTAAACGAAGCGTCAGACGAAGACGAAGACCAGGAAGACGAGCCGGGCTCGGGTGATACTGAAACCGGGGAATCCAGTGAAGTGAGGGAGGAGAACAATGCTGTGTGCAGCGCGGCGGCGGCGGGCAGCGCGGCGGCGGCGGGCAGCGCGGCGGCCGCGGGCAGCGCGCGGCTGCCGGCGCTGCGGCTCGTTCTGAGTGGGGGCGGCGCCTCTCTCACCTTGGAGCGCCCCGCCTGGACTGTATACCGTGCTATCTTAGCTTTGAACGCGCGGATGCCCGCTCACGACATGCACCGAGACGCTACCTACACGTAAGTAGACAGGCGACGAATGTTGCCAACATTACTTATCTGTATCACAGAGTGTATGATTGTTTGTTAATTTCCAGGCTGACTTACAAAGAAATAGACGGTATTGAAACGTTTGCTTCGTCGAGTGACAGTGAAGATGACGAGCCTAATGATCCAGGTATGTATTAATATATATGTTGCTCATCTAGTTTCTACAAAAGTTATTAAAACAATAGCCACATAAATTTTCCTGCTTAATGTTTAGTCATATCGGCAAAATTCTGTCATTAGACTATCTGTCGTATCTCTTATCTATCTATTCAGTGTCGATAGATAAGAGAGACACTTTAAATTTGCATTTATTTCGACATTTTCAAGGCCATTATGTAGACAAATCATAATGTTGTATTTCGTGTAATCTTGACAGAGCGTGGAATAGTCGGGGCTAACGGCAGCGAAGGAGCTATAGCGACAAGCTGCGTGCGAGTGTTGCGTAGACTGCGAGCGGTGGCGCCAGCATTGCCTGCCGAAGCGTTCCTATCAACCAAACTCACCAACAAGCTGCATCAGCAACTTCAGGAGCCGCTGACTCTAGCGGCCGGCGCTACTCCGCCATGGTAAAGTTTGCACTGTTGATAGCAGCGCCGCACTTGGCAAGCAGCTACATCAAGCGGAGGTTATAGAGCGTAGAATAGTCAGAGCCAACGATAGCGGAGGCACTATAGCAACGTGCTGCGTTCGAGTACATTGATTGCGAGCGGTGCCGGCGGCGCCAGCATTGCCTGCGGAAGCGTTCCTCTCCTCCAAACAAACGATGATCAAGCGTAGGATCGTGTCATCTGTCAGGGTATTACATATGCTATATTACACATGACCTTAAGACGATTTTTATGCTCATCACACAAATATTTGCCCCAGCCGGGATCGAACTCCAGTTTCTCAGACAGATCTCCAACTTAGCTAACGGAAACGTTAAACCTATTTCAATAATACCGTTTACAATTTAATAATTTTCCATAGGTGTCAACAATTAAACGACTGGTGTCCATTCCTATTCCCGCTGGAAACTCGACAGATGTTCTTTGCGTGCACCGCTTTCGGCACCTCGCGGACCATCGTTTGGTTACAGGCACAAAGGGACCGCGCGCTAGATAGGCAAAGGTATGCAATTAACAGTTTTTTCTCGAATTTCACAGATAGCAACTTTATTTAATAATTTATATGCAATTGAATTTAAAATCCTAACTGATTCATAATTTCTTGTAATAAATTTGACTGAGTGCCCATTTGCATTTCGATAAATAATTCGCACTGGAATGTTTTTTGGCGCTTTGCCTACGTACTGCAAACGCAGTCCCATCCAACTCAACTCTGTTAAATACCTGGAAGAACTTGGGTTGATGCCAGCACTTACTGTCAAGTCTAAGGCACGAACATGTGTACAAAAAGGATATTACGATAATTGGTTTTATATTTTAGGTCTGGTAACACAGTATCGCCGCGACGCGCAGATTTAGAGGCTACAGAGTTCCGCATGGGGCGTTTGCGTCACGAGCGTGTGCGGATCCCTAGAGATCCCGACTTACTGAGATCCGCCATGCAGGTAAGTCACAGCAAAAATCTAATACTTAATTCCCTTTAGATATTCAGCTGTCGTTTAGAAAACGACATTGTCAAATCTCTTCGATTTTTATTAATCCTATTGTCAAATCTCTTCGATTTTTATTAATCCTATTAAAATTTAATTATCGGTTGAAATTTTCATTACTTATCAATTAATAACAATTTATTTTATAACATTTTTCTTTCTAATTGATATGTAATAAAATTACAACTAAGTTAAGGGGCCACTTGATATGTCATAAAATGCTGGGCATTTTACATTCGAGAACAAAACCTGATACTGAAAGCGTGATAAATTGACCATTTGTCATTCTGAGCTAGATTGTATAGTACCGATAGTAAATATCAGTTACTTGTAAGAGCCTTATTGCAGAAGCTGTCTGTCATGTTCTCCTCACACTCAAACATACATAATCTGGTACCAGTCCCAGTTTTTTGTTCATTTTCATTTTCGTATTGCGGTTGTCTATGGGCGGTGGTTAACGCTTAACATCAGGTGGGACGTAAGCTTGTTCCGTAATTTACAAAAAAATGTGGCCCTTAGGTGATGCGAGTCCACGCGGGCCGCAAATCCGTACTGGAGGTAGAGTTCGCCGGCGAGGAGGGCACCGGCCTCGGGCCCACGCTCGAGTTCTACGCGCTGGTGGCGGCCGAGCTGCAGCGCGCTGATCTGGACATGTGGCTATGCGAGCAGACCATGTTAACTGAAAACGAACTCGACGCGCCCAACCATCTAGTCACGCCGCACGGTAATTACAACCCACCTACAATTATATCTATATGATTTTGATTCGAGTACTTGGAAATGTGGTCTAATTTAAACTTGTTGTCATTACAGAGAAGCCCCCTGGGTACTACGTGACGCGCTCGGGCGGCCTCTTCCCGGCGCCGCTACCACAAGACTCCCCTATCTGTGATAAAGTTTGCAAATATTTCTGGTTCTTAGGAGTATTCTTAGCTAAGGTGAGTTTCCAACACCAGTCGCAATTATGTATTTTGATCGTGGAAAGCGGGAGCTAGAACTAGTACTTTCATTATTCACGTACACATCTTTGTATATAAAAAAAATGCATCTTATTATATCCGCAGGTCCTTCAAGACGGACGATTAGTCGATCTCCCACTCTCGGAGCCATTCTTGCGTGTAATGTGTGGTGAAGAACTAACGACTGATATATTGGAAGAAATTGATCCGATTAGACACAGGTTATTGTTTTATTTTTATTTTGTTATTTTTATCTTGAAGTACTCAACAGATGAGTCGCATCCATCGTTTAGTGCCATCATATTCGGCAGTACACGGGCAACGCAAAATATCGGTTTACTCTTTTATTTTAACTCGTTTCTGAAAAACTTCAAAGTGGATTGACAACTTTTGATGTTGATGTTTTGGTGTTTTGACAACTCTTATGTGTTTGTGGAACGTCGTTTATACAAATGACATAAAATTCTGCTAAGGTAATGAATGATAGTGATAGGGCATTAATTGTATGTCTTAATTTTTTAGGTTCTTATCAAACGTGCTAGCCGCAGCGACCGAATACGATAGCATAATGAAGGACACATTGTTAGAGGCTGAAGAACGTGAAAAGAAAGCTAAGGCACTGACGGTAGAGGGCGCGACGTTCGATGAACTATCGCTCACAATGACACACGTCGCGGCGAACGCGAACGAAGCGGTCTCAGTACAGCCGTTATGTGATAGCGGTGAAAATATAGAAGTAAGTATCACATACAGAGATACATATAGAGATATCGGGGCGAAATAAGTTTATTTTGTTTCCACACGAGATGACAGGACAGCTACTTTATATTAATTAACGGTGCGCATTGTGATTCGCGCAGGAATGTGATACTGTCATAATAAAATTAAGTTTCAAGATTTTATTTATTTTGCCTATTAATATGTGGTTTAATTATTTCCCTTTTTTTTTGGCCAGTTCTTTCTGTTATTACCGTTTGAGTTTAAATTTTGGGCACAACCATACTCACACGATTAACAATTTTTTACCGATTTAAAAAAAAAGGGGGATGTTTTCAGTTAAATTCCTTTTAAGTAGTTTGGTTTATATTCAAAATAACTGGAAAAATATGTTTACCAAGTACGAGATAACGAGGAATCATTCTCATTCATTGGCGATGGAGTCGGTTTTATCATTTCTGCGCAGTTTAATTGGTGAATTTTTACAAATAGTTGGTTGCTTCTCAGGTGGGAGCTCAAAACGGCCGCGCATACGCGGAAGCCAGCGCGCGGTGGATGGTCCGCGAGGGAATCCGCCGGCAGACGGCGGCGTTCCGCGGCGGGTTCGGCGCCGTGTTCCCGGCGCGGCGGCTGCGCGCCTTCTCGCCCGCCGAGCTGCGGCTGCTCGTGTGCGGCGAGCGCGGCCCCGTCTGGACCAGGGACCATCTGCTGCAGTACACTGAGCCCAAGCTCGGATACACCAGGGACAGGTATTCCATACTCACGTTTGTTACTCCGCTCAACTCAGTACCAGATAGATGGTCAAGTTAAAACATAATAAAATATCTTTATTTACTAAAGACTAGCCTCATAGCTCAGTTGGTACTAACGCTGCCCTTTAAGCTGTAGGTCTTCGGTTCGATTCCCAACCAAGACAAACATTTGAGTGACGTATATAGATGTATGTTTGTGTATGTATATACAAAAAAGCATATAATTCTATCAGTCATCCGGTTCCCATAGTACAAGCTATGCTTAGCTTAGTTTGGGGCCATAATGGCGCTGTTTGAAACGACCATCTATATTATTATTATTGTTGTTGTACTAACATACATAATAACGTTTTTCCGTCAGCCCCGGCTTCCTCCGGCTAGTGGAGGTGTTAGTGGAGATGACGATGCGCGAGCGCAAGGCGTTCCTGCAGTTCGCGACGGGGTGCAGCAGCCTGCCGCCCGGCGGGCTCGCCAACCTGCACCCGCGCCTCACTGTCGTCAGGAAGGTACGCTTTGGTTCAACCAGACAGTGAAAGAAAGAAAAAAAATTATATTTATTTATTTTTATTGATAACAACAGTGAGGCGTCTGCTTAGGAAAGCTGAAGTGAAGCTCCGACCGACTCCCCTACATGAACTGATTAGTATATATTTATTTCAGGTGGATGCCGGCGACGGTTCGTACCCGTCGGTCAACACGTGCGTGCATTACCTGAAGCTTCCCGAATATTCGTGCAAAGAGGTGCTCCGTGATCGGTTACTCGCAGCGACGAACGAACGCGGTTTCCATCTTAACTAACAATTTATTATTGGCATTGTTTTAATACGAGCATATTGGTTACTGGTTACTGGGTGTTTTCCATCTCGTTTGTACGAAGTTGACCAAAGATAAGAGATATCGCGATCTGTCACGCGAATAATGTTACAATGCAGCAGATTGAGTCTAGTGTTGGATGAGGCCGCTAACTGAAACGGCTACTACGATTGCGCCATTTCCAATTATTCAAAGTCGATTTATAACTTCATTTCCGTATCTAATTGAATGAATTATATCGATTATCATAGTGCACTCCTGCTGTATAACTAAGACGCGTTGACTTTACATTCATGTCACCAATTCACCGAGAACTTTTGGTCTGTAATTTCACCCAAATGCACATGAGCTTGAATGGAGAGGTACTATTAAATGGCTATGAAATCAATGAGGCAGTGTTAAACTAAAACTGATTCTGACGCTACTAATAATTTTGATGCAGTTTGCACTGTAAGGTTAAATAATGATCGCAATAGTATAAAATAGTCGCTAGCTTGCTCCTTTTTCAGATTAATTACGGCATTCATATATTAGCGGTTGATATCTTTAAATAATTTCTTATACTATTACACCAATGCATACTTTGTTTCCGTTCTTAACATTACTGGAGTAGAAATTTAATTGTGTAACAAACATCTTACTGTATTGGGGTCTTACCGATCTTTTTTTATGAATGTGTTATTTTAGGAAAAGTTAGGTTAGTGCGAGTACTCCGCCTATACGTGTTTGAAAAGTATACTTGGGAGAGTACATTATTCAATAACTTAACAATATTGCTATATAGTGATTTTTGAGTTGAAAATGTATATTTGGATGTCTTCGGATAGGTGAGCTATTTTGGCCTTTTCTAAAAACAAAGTTTTCGGTTGATTATTCAATATTGTTACCTTCTCGGTTCACACCTTGACAGACGCAGCTGACTTTTTATATATTGAAATTATTGGAATATATATATCGTGCTGAAATGCTGTTTCTGTTAACTTTACGTACGATTTAAAAGTATGAGTTACTTTTTTGCAGTAAAGTTTTCTCATTTCAGGATATAGAAGTATGCGATCGTGTGATTGGTTCATTAAAAACTTATCCTGTATTTAGACAATGATTTGCTCTTATAGGACTGATATTTAGTAAAATAAATAATTCAGGGTGTGAAACACTAATATGCGTTTCTAAAAATAATTATTTTTAGCTATGTTCCTTTATTATCTGAATAATTTTATCAACTTAAAGTTGATAAATTGTGATTTATTATAAATTTTAAATAACCTTACGAATATATTATTATTATTTTCAATTCATTAGATTGTAGACTAAAAATATTATCTCATCTTGTAGTTTCATGTAATTGTTGATGAATATTATATCAATGAATTAAGAAAAGTGTGTTATTTTTTAATAAATTCCTTAAAACTTCCTCTAGACTATTAAGGCAATCTTGTAAACAGTGTTGTGCCACCGATTTAGTAAAAACAAGACAAATCTTACTGATATCTACCCCGAATATATACAGATAAATAAGTTAGAAACGTATTGTATTGTTTATACAGTTTTTTACTAAATACATATAAATATTGGTGGACATTTCACACATCACCATCTAGCCCCAAACTAAGCATAGCTTGTACTATGACTGTGTACCAGATTACTCAATACTTTAATATAATAAATACTTCGTGTAAACACATACAATATATAAAATAAACAATACAAAAAACACATACACACCCACACACAGAAAACACATCAATGCTCGTCACACAAATGTTTGTCCTGGGTGGGAATCGAACCCACGACATACAGCGCAGAAGCAGAATTACTACCTACTGAGCTGTGGGGCCAGTTATGTTACATTTATGGTAAGTAGATATTATATAGTAATAAATCTATCTATCCTACATCTTACATGGACAGGGTCTTTAAATTATTGGATTGTAAAAGTTTTGTGGCAATATTTAGCGATAAAAGAGTTTCTCAAATGGGAAACTGGTGTACCTACGTCACGTTTTTCAAAACTATGGTGAAGGAGACAATCTAAAGAAATTGGAATGTTCTAAGCCAAAAAATCGAATACATTTGAAAACTACCCAATCCGGGAACGTTAATTTCATTCTTCGTTCAACATTAAAGAATTACCAAAGTTAGTTCCAAAATTTTCTATTTTTTCTATGACTTTCTTCTATACTTTCAATGGTAGGTGCCGTTTCTTCATAAAATTCATTCTCTACCAACACGCAAACTAGAAATATTTAAAAGTAGCTAACTTCCCACGTCTCCTTATTTTTCCGTTTTAATTCTCTCTGAAAAGTCCTTTACTTACTAATGATCAAAATCAGTTCTGCTGTTTCGGGGATTAGCCCGAACAAACAAGCAGAGCTGTCTGTCTGCGTGATTGGGTTTTGCCTGCGTGCAAATAACCATATTTGAACCTATGAAAAAGTATTTATTTTACTGGCTTGATGTTTATACAATGTTTGAAAGCTCAATTTTGTGTCTAACGTAACGTAAGTTTTATTGCGCATATATGGAAAATATTCAATTTTGCTTTTGTTAAATCTACCTACCTATCAAGGGCGGATCCAGCTTTAGTGCCAGCGGGGGGGTCCACATAGTCATGGTCAAGTCACAAGATGTTATAATTTAGTTTTTATAAACATAGATACTAGTAAAAAGTAGGTATTTTATTAATGTATCTTAAAAGTACTGTGTAAGTACTGTTTAACAATTTTAATTAGTGGTCCACCTAGGTCCTGGACCCAGCCCAGGGGGGAGGTCATGACCCCCCATGACCCCCCCCCCCTGGATCCGCCCTTGCTACCTATACCTCTAAGGTACACAGATGACCTATAAGCTGTAAAGCCTGTTTCACAAAGTTTGTAAAAAGGTAGGTACCTAGTTGTATTCAGTGCGAATGAACTGTGTAGGTAGCATTCTTATTCGAGGACGTGAACTATAAATAATAGAAAATAATCTTTAAAATTATTTTCAACTTAAGTAATCACTTTTTGAAAACTGTTATTTGAGCCTTGTGGTAAATATGCGACTGTGGTGTTTACACTAATTAGTGGAACCCTGGGGATTTAAACGAACCATTTTGTTTTTTATATTGGTGGAAATTTCATACATCTAGCCCTAAACTAAGCTAAGTAAATAGCTTGTATCATGGGAACCAGGCAACTGATATAATACTTACGTATATATTTTGCAAATAGATACATATAATACATATCAACAGCCAGAAACACAACAAACACCTATGTTCGTCACACAAATGTTTGTCCAGGCGGGGTTTAGGACTACTATTTCGCTTCACTGCACAGATACTCATAATGGTACTCATGATGCATGTAAATAAAACACTTTTTTATGGAATATTGCAACATGGATAGCAAGAAACAAAAACTAATCGTTGGCATCGTATCTTTTTTACCGACATCGATAGTGCTAATCTTGTCAAGTAAGTAAATCACATTAACTCACTGGCATTTTGAGATTACAACTTAAAAGGTGATCCTGCTTTTATCGATACAAATATAAATTAATTTGTGTCATATCCGTACCGAGATCACAAGTGGTTTTACTTAAGGTGCATATAAAAGGCTCAGAGCTTAATGCACATCTAAGTTTTGTCTACATAGGTATATAGTAGACACATAAAAAATAAAAACGACATTATTTGTTATTGTGCGATAGTCATATTTTATTTGTGATTGCATTCAGTGGTGCTTATTGGATTTCTCGTTGAGACACCGGGTTCCGCAACTAACTTCCAGTGGTACATAGTAACCTTGAGGCTTTACACAATTTTCATACAATACAAGCCAAGATCTACTATCAGTATAAAAACTTGTCACTCGGCGACAAAGTCATCAGTCAACTTCGATCTCTGCATTGTCTTGGAACCATGAGGGTGTTTGTAGTGTGCTGCCTCGCTTTAGCGGCGCTTGCAACTGTCAGCTGCCGGTCGACTGAGGAGAAACAGGATGCCGATCTGGAAGTAGCGGCCACCCACCACGGTGGGAAATGGGACAAGGGCGGCGGGCACGACCATCACGCTGACCATCACCATGACCACGGGGAGAAGGGTCACAAGGGATACAAGGGACATCACCACCACGAGCACGGCAAGAAGGGTCACCATCATCACGAGGGGCACAAAGGACACCACGACGAGCACGGTGGACACAAGAAGCACCACCACCACGACGACGGCCACCATCACGAGCATCATCACGGCGAAAAGGGCCACAAGGGACACGGGCATCACGAGGAGGGTCATTATCATAAGGGACACTCTACTAAGGGCCATCACGGCGTTCACAAACATGATGAGTTCAAAAAAGAGAAACACTTCCACGACAAACATCATGACGGTGGTCATCACGAGCACCATGGAGGCCACCACGAGGAGCACGGACACAAGAAGGGTGGGGAGTTCCACAAGGGACACAAACATGGTGGCCACCATGAGCACCATCACGGCAAGAAGGGCCACCACGAGAAAGGAGGCCATCACCACGATCACAAGGGACACCACGAAGATGGAGGTCACCACGAACACCACCATGATCATCATGACCACGGTAAAAAGGGCGGCCACGAGGACCACAAGCACTGGGGTCATAAGAAGGGACACTAAATGTGACTGTATCGTGCCTCACACGCTTCATAGGCCAAAACTAGTCGCATAGACCAGAGACGTTCATTGCGGCTTTCAAATCCGTAGTACTTGATTGCCTAGTCCGATCTTTTTTATGGATATCTGGTTTATGCCGGTTTTGGTTCATGAAAGTTTTTAAGCCCAAATTCTCGAGCACTACTGTTATCTAGGTGTAATAATTTTAAGCTAAACATAACACTTTGTTAACTGTAATGTTTAGTTAATATTAAGTTGTTGACTGTGATGATTAGTTATTACAAAAATTCGTTACCAAAATTATATTTTACTTTATTTTTAGTTTATCCCCAAACGTTAGGATCCTTCATTGTTTGGTATGTTTATAAAAAAATTATCATCGCACTAATAGAAAACAATTCGTACAACAAAGAAAAAGTCGTTACATAATATTGTTATACTTTTTATGTGTTAAAAACACACTCCAATTGGCGAGCTAGGCACTATCTCTTACGAGGCAGCGACTGCAGATGAAAAATGCTCTCTAACAATTAAGTTCAAGTACAAAACAAACTTATCAATTTCACAGCACGTTTCGACAACAAAGTTACATAAAATTGTTGGCGGTATACTGTTGGCAACCGCTCCCGGACCGATAAGTAACTCTGCGTTGAGAAACTAGAGCGCTGCCCGAGATTGGCCTACATAGTGGTCAGCGAATTAGTCGTGGGATGCAATCAACCGTTTCTATACAAGTTATTGTCACTGAAATTGATAATATTTCTCAATTGTTGTTTGGAAAACCAATAGGTAGACTGTTTCTGCAGTTTTCATTGTCGTTTGAGAGGAAAATGAAGCCGATACGCTTTTGTGATGATCCGTATGTAGTGAGCTCAGCGAATCTTATGTGTGGTGTTTATATAAGTTATGTAGCTAGGTTTTGTTTATTGGGATTGATGAGGATTCTGTGATATCTTGTGTTGCAATTGTGGGCAAAATTGTGGCCTTCTATTTTTGCAATAAAGGTTTATGTTTTATATTGCTCAATTGAGTAACTGATTGAATCTTGGTGGCCTAAAACTGATTAGCCATTACGGCCTTAATTTATGTGAAAAACATAAATACCTATGTATTTAATTATTATCAATTGACAACAAAAATTATTATACAAAAGTTTACTACTCAGGTTGTTGATGGCTAAGAATTTGTTAAAAAGCCCTATTTGATAATAATACATTTCATTACACAGGAGAAACATAAAAGCCATTTAGGGATTTCTTGTTTCTTTAATTAGCGTTTGAATAAGATCTTGATGAGCTCATTTGCTAATTGCAACTGTGTCGGTTACTGGAGCCCCAGGAAACTTTTCTAATAGCAAAAAGCATGTCAGGAACAATGAGGTAAAACCATTTCTCTCCAGCTCCTTTTCCTTCAAAACCCATTAGGTTTCGGTTACATTAAGCTTGAGGAAAATGGTCCACTTACATCGCAACTTCAGCCAGAGGATACTACTTATCTAAACGAAACCTAGGTTTTCCACTCTTTAAGTATTACAAGTTAAAAATTAAATGGTTAGGTATGAAAATAAAGTTTTTATTGCAATCGTTTCAGGCATAAGGGTCTTTAATTTGATTTATATCGACATTCGGACGTTGTGTCTTAAGGTATCTAAGTCTTTAAGATCGAGTACGAGAAAACATGAGAACATCAAGAGCGTCAACCTGTATAATGGAGTACACTGCTTTCATTTACACTGTCCTGCGATCTAGAAGTTCGATCGATCAATGTTATTATTCAGATTCAGATAAATTTATTATGAAAATGGGTATACATGCAGTTCACAATTAATAATAGGCTCCTCATAGTTCGCTTTACAGCATGCAACATTTAAAGTATACACACAATTTAAGCTTAATTCTAAATTCAGTATGGTCGATCTCGGGGCTAGAGGATGTACGTTTATATAATTTGGAGGTAATTACTTAAGTAGTATGCTTTTTAATGTCAGCCGAGACGTGACGTCTAACACATTTTTAATACACATTTGTCTTTTAGAAACTAGATTACGCAGGACGCAAATTAACGTAACTTCGACCTGAGATAGTAATGTGTTATATTTTTACCAAATGCGTGTTTCATTGAGATGTAATGTTGATGGTAAAATCCGTATTCGTCTGTTTTGGATAATGGCGGGGCTCACAAGCCAATATGAATACATTACAAATTTTACTAAATATGTAAAGGCACATACGAAAATATAAATAATACCGAGATATTTAACAGCGCACAGGGATCTTAGTTTGGATATTGGAACGATTTGTATCTACGTGCGTTGTCGCTGTCACAAGAACTAGTAGTTTGCACCGGCTGGCGCTATGCCATATGGACAAGTTCCTAATGATAGGGTTTAGTTTTAGTCCAGCTCTAGTTCAGTAAGTTCGAATGAGCGTTTAATTGATCTTTCTAATTTATCATTTTATAATGTATGTATTTATGCGAAGTGACCGAAATGTGGCTCTGTGGCGTACCCACGCAACAAGTGGGCGAGTCTTGAGGCGATGCGGGGAACCACAGGATTCCATGCTAAGGCATTATATTATTGAATGAAGCTGGAATGTCTGTAAGCTGATTGCTGTTTCAAATCTGATGTGTAGTATCCAAATGATTTCATCAGGAAACTGTGTGGAAACTGGTTTGTTCTGCCGGATATATAATAATTCTAAAACGTGAAATTGGATTGCACTCTCGGCTATAGGTCATTCTTTCTCGCTTACCGAGAACAAGCCCACACTGCATCAACATTGTAGTTCAGCTTTAAATTGTGTTGGCACAGAAAATGACATTTTGACCTAATTATTGAACTCTAAGTAAGATAGGTTCATGCAGCCAATTGGACATTTGTATTATTACAAGTGCCTCTATTTGTAACAATCAATTTATTTATTAGTAATGTAGTTAAAGGTATATTTAAAGTAAATATAGGTTATAGGTATATTAGGCCTCAGTGTAAATTACTGTTTCATTAATCATCTCAAATAATAAATAAGAGAAGGTTGCTCTTGAATCACCTGCTGCGCTAGATCTAACCGAGACGCGACGATTGCCACACCTTACACAACTATTTATATAAAACCTGCTGCACCATCAATGATGCTGCCAATTTTGGAACAAGAGGAGACCGTGCACTGTTACTCTACCGACCTCGTAACATGAGGGTTGCGTTCGCATTGGGGATCCTAGCGTTCCTTTTTGTGGTTCAAGCTCGTCGCCTCCCCGCTCACCGCAATGAAAAGGATACCAAATACATAGACGACCAGGACCTCGCTGCGACAAAAGCACATAAGAAAGATGAGCATCATAACCATGAACACAAAAAGGGTGGCGGGAAAGACCATCACGCAGATCATCACAATGAACACGATGAGAAGGGGCATAAGGGTTACAAAGCTCATCATCATCACGAACACGGAAAAAAGGGTCATCACGAGGAGGAAAAACATAAAGGTGAATATGACGATCACGGAGGCCACAAGAAAGACCACCATCACGAGGACGGTCATTACGATGAACACCATAAGGGTGAGAAGGGGGAAAAGGGCCACAAGTATGCTGAAAAAGGACACTATAACAAAGGACATTCGACCAAAGGACATCATGAAATCCATAAACTCGACGAGTTTAAGAAAGACAAACATTTCTTTGATGAGGAGGGTGATTCCGGTCACGAAGAGAAACACGGAGGGTTTCATGAGGAGCACGGGCATAAGAAAGGTGGAAGTTACCATAAGGGACATCACCACGGGGATCACCATGAGCACGAGCACGGCAAGAAGGGACACCACGAAAAAGGCGGACACCATCACGAGCACAAAGGACACAAGACCTCCGGAGGCCACGACTCTCACCACAAACATCATCACGATCACGGTAAGAAGGGTGAACATGCGAGTCACAAAAAATACGGATACAAAAAAGGACATTGATTTGTTATTGATTTTTATCGCCCTTTTGTACTGTGAACAAATTCCTACAATTAATTATTTATTTCGGAAATTGTGATAAGTAATGCATTAGTGTAAGTAAAGAATGATTGAATTAAATTATTTATGAAGATTGTGTTGTTGAATTAGTTATAGTTTATTACTAAAGATAACGATTTCTAAAATGTTACAAATGTGTGTGGCTCGATTCGAAACATATGGATAATAATAATATACACGGGTTGACAATGATTACAATGCCACAGAACAACCACAAACCTACAGATTATTCTGTGGAACAATAGAAGACAGTAAAGTTGCGGATAATATTGGATCCCTCGGTATAGTACTAACATTAGTAGAACGCTACACTGGTACCCTTCGGAATCGCATAACTACTATTGCGTTCGCTGTATACCGAGCACGATGTTGTGGCGGGCGGTCGTAGGTATCTGCACTCGTAAATCTATCTGTCCCATATTGGTGTGTATTTCACATGTGTTGCCTGTAACATAGAATACCAAAATAGTCTCCGCGACATCAGTTTTGGGTCAGTTACTGTTATGGGAACCTATGATGAATATTCCTATGTAGCTACTGGATGAAATTATATTTTGTGGTGAAATGCTGCGCACTTTAGTGAAGTAAATTATTTATGTTTGTTGAATGCCCGTTGGTTTTATTGGACGATCCGCTCCAGTAGTGAGGATTTCCACCATTCAAATGTATTAATAGTTCAAAATATTTTTAAGGGCAATTCACACAGTGCCATCTAGCCCCAAACTAAGCATAGCTTGTACTATGGGAACCAGACAACTTTTTGTAAATACATACATATTAACACCCAGACACAGAACAAACATCTATATTCGTCACACAAATGTTTGTCCTGGGTGGTAATCGAACCCACGACCTACAGCGCAGAAGGCAGAGTTAATACCGACTGAGCTCAAAGGCCTGTCAAATTGCCTGTCAGATTTCTTTAAAAAAAAGGCGATTTTCTTTGACGGTAGGTACTGCTCTGTTGGCAAGTGTGAAAATACCGTGTCGAGAAAGAAAACTTGGACGAGGTAAATTGTATTTCGGTAAAGGAGTCCTTGTCTTCTTCTTCGAGTCACCGGTTCTGTCGAACCAGTGTGGTGAAAGGATTGTAAGTGCGCCTCAAAGAGGCTCCCCCAGTCCTTGTGATAAGTAGTTATTAAAAATACGTTTCTGGATTCGTTACTAAGACAAATATGTAGATAAAAATATCAAAGTATATTGTGTGCGAAATTGTGAAATTTGTTGTAGCTGGCTACGTCGTAGCAGGAAGGACGAAAAAATAACATCAGAAAAAAAAAATGCTTTGATTATTTTGATAGCAGGCTTTGATAATTATATAGGTTATTGAAATTAATAGCTATTATTTATTTCAGTTGAATAGTCAGTGGGAGGGATTATAAAACAAATATAAAAACGCATGTAAAAGGAATAAAAATGTAGGTAAGTTTTTATTGGGGTGTACAGATTTGTAGTGATTTTATTGACACGATTTGTGCTTGTATACCACTCTCTGCCGCCAATAATTTTTGGAATAGATTTATAGTTGGTGTAGGATTTTCTAATAACTAGATTGAAAAACTATCTAAGATAGGTAAGAATAGATTGAAATCGTTGGGAAAGAAGACAAATAGTTTTCCCGTCATCTTTAAAATAAAAGAGTGTTTATTTAGGTTAATGACGTAGATCAAACCGTTGTTAACCAGTTGCCAAAACCAATTCGAAAAGTTTTATTTTTACGTTAAAAAAGCCCTGACATATTTTCGTCATTCCCAAGTATTCCATGGGCAAATTTTAATCTGCTTACTTAAATAGATATAATAATAATAATAATATAAACTTCTAAAAAAAAATCTTTTTAAAATTCTTTTGAAACATTTTCCAGTAACAATCTGAGTTGCAAGATCTAGTTACCCATTCACCCAACAGTGTAAAGAAGTTGTCAATCCATTGTCACTCGTTTACACTAATGTTGCAAGTGAGTACAGAGATTAGGGATGTGGCACCTCGCTTTAGATTTATGGGTAGGTGCAGACGGGCGTCAGAAGTAATCCTGAACGAGTGAACGGGCTGGCGTCGTGTACCTTAAGCTTTCTTAGTTCGCTTCGGAGACGAATTTCTCGTCGTTTAAGTTACTGAGTTCACATTTATTGCACATCCTTTCATATGATTACCATCCGAAGGTACGAATCGTTACAAGGGTATATCTTGAAGCACATATCTATAGATTATTAAGGTTCAGCAAATTCTGTATAAAGGATTTGCATAACATTTCTAGATACTAATTAACATAACCTTTAACATTTTAACATTGAAGTTGCCTGGAAGAAATCCCTATTAACGATAAAGCCGCCCATTGTAGGTATTACCTTAGCTTAATGATTTATCTTTACGAATTTTCCAAGTATGGTGATCAAAAATTTTGAGAGCTGTAGAAGTCACGCCAAGTTTGTCCAAGGAAGTACTGCCACCATGCCAATTTCTGCCACCAAGCAGTAACGCATTCCCGTTACTGTAAGGTTGTGCTGAAAGGTGTGGTTGCCGGTGAAATTACAGGCACATGAGACATTCCACCTTTAAGTCTCAGAGTTACGGACGCATATGATGCGACTTCGGTCTTGTCGTACCTTGTAGGGGAGGACCCAAGTCACATCGGTTGTTATGGGCTGAGGTTACCACTTAACACCAGGTGGGCCGTTGGCTCTATAATAAACTAATAAAGTATTATCTATCTATCTTTAACTTAAGCTTACAAAACAGTGGCCAGTAATTAACGGTGTGTAATATTAACTTCATAAAAGAATCGATAAATAATTTTAGATACCGTTTAAAACACTGTTCAGCAGAAGCCCGTAATGATTAGAATTTATGATATGATTTTCCAGTAGTTGAGATATAACTGTATCTCTACTTTTATCTAGGATCAATGAACCTTCCTTTAAAACAGAAACGAACAAAAGTGCATGCAACTGGTTGAAACCACAAACCTGGTGCTAATATATTCATGGAATCACAGTTTGTTTGCATGACCTTTTATTTCCTCGACAAAAATATATTTGTCATGAAACGCCTGACGCAAACTAAAAGCATGCAGCCGCCGCGACGATACGTATGAAAAATATGTCCAGGCGATTACTGTTATCTCGGAGAGCTAAATTATGCAAGCAAATATCAATAAAATATATTATAATATATTTATTATTATTGGCACGAAGGGGAAGAACCCTCCTGCCCCTTTGTGGCAATAATAATAAAAATATGCTTATCGTTATTCGCTCGGTTACGGATTTGTTCTCACAACCTGGCTTCTACACATAAGATATCATATCTCCACGTATGGGGTGTGGAGCTAAAATCTATTGTGCGACTACGCATAAGGTATTCATATCTCGAATCACTTAATCTTTAGCTTATATAATATCTGTCTCTTACTACTGTACCACTATAATCATAAGTGAAAATGTTATTTGCCTGGTTTCGTTGTATGTAGTTTCTTCCTGATCTCCATCGATCTCCCATAATTTTATCTTAAATACATTTATTAACGTAACCTGAAAACCAATTGTAAGTATCATAGGGGTTTGAAACCAGTACTTATGAAATATTTGCAATCAAAATAAAATTTTTGTTTTATGATCCACATGAAAATCCACGAACATTATATAAGAAAATGGAGTAGCGCATTATTAGAAAGAAATCAGTATAAGCTAGTAAAGAAAATTGCATGTATTTTGAGTTATATTTTTACATACTTTACGATTTTATAAAAATCCCGTGATAAAGACCAACGTAGCCCTAATATGTAGAACTACTACGAAGTCTACGCCGAGTGATACGTAGCACTTAATGTTATTAATTTAGTAACTTTGAATATAAAAAAAGAATAGAAAATTATTGTAATTCATTTTAATTAATCGATTATTCCAGATAACGTAGTGTTTAATTAGTTATCTGCCAAGCTACTTACACTAAGCACTAGCTATTTCTTTGCGAAATGCAATTTGCAGTTTTCTAGCTCTCAATGAGATTAAAAACTTGGTACTCTCAGGGTCTTCTCAGACCAATTATCTTTTAGAAAATATCCTTCAATATCTTACCCAACACTTTGTCAGATTCGTTCAAGATTTTGTTTACTCCAAAGGTACAGTATTTAATTTAAAACCAGTAGGTCAAACGTTTAAACTAGGTGCTTTACTATACAAAACTTATTAATTATGATACAATAACCTGTCATAATGATATGATAGGAACAGTAATAAAATTTTCTTATTCAGCCATTTCATTTTTTCCTTCAATGTTTATTTTTTTTATGTTATAGGGATCGATTAACAAGGTGAAAAAAAATTGTTCAAAAATTTGGGAATCTTCGACCTAATTGAAATAAGTTCGAATCACCTCTTTGGGAAGGATGGAATCGGAAAACATTCAGTAACGAAGTGAAATATAAATATATTAAAGGAATCATGTATGTACAAAAATGATACAATAGTAAAAACGCTTACGTACAAACGCTATGTATGTAACAACAAAAATCACATCTACTACTAAGTTTAGGTTCATAGTTTAGTGTCCCTTTTTGAAGCCCCAGTGCTTGTGGTCTTCGTGGCCGCCCTTCTTTCCGTGTTCGGAGTGGTGGTGGTCGTGCTCGTGGTGTCCACCTTCGTCGTGATGTCCCTTGTGGTCGTGGTGATGGCCGCCCTTTTCGTGATGGCCCTTCTTGCCGTGGTGGTGCTCATGGTGACCGCCGTGCTTGTGTCCCTTGTGGAAGTGACCGCCCTTCTTGTGTCCGTGCTCGTGGTGGTGGCCACCGTGACCCTCTTCGTATCCAGACTCGCCGTGCTTGTCGTGGAAGTGCTTGTCCTTTTTGAACTCATCTATTTTATGAACTCCATGGTGACCTTTAGTTTTGTGTCCTTTCGCGTAGTGTCCCTTTTCTTCGAAACCGTGTCCCTTTTCACCCTTTTCGCCGTGATGATGCTCGTGATGGTGGCCGTCGTCGTGGTGGTGGTGCTTCTTGTGTCCACCGTGCTCGTCGTGGTGTCCTTTGTGCCCCTCGTGATGATGGTGACCCTTCTTGCCGTGCTCGTGGTGGTGATGTCCCTTGTATCCCTTGTGACCCTCCTCCCCGTGGTCATGGTGATGGTGGCCGTGATGCTCGTGGCCGCCGCCCTTGTCCCATTTCCCACCGTGATGGGTAGCCGCTACTTCCAGATCGGAATTCTCCCGTATATCCCGCGCCTGCACCATTGCCGCGAAGGCCACCACGCCCAGGACCAGAGCCACCTTCATTGTTTCGTGCCTATTACACCGTTTTGTAAGACAACTGCTGGTTTCTGGCGCTTATTTGGTTATGATAATTATTTTACCACCACAAGGTTTTATAGACACTGGCTCAGAATTTCTCCGCACCGCTGTTGAGCAATGGTTTCGCTTTAACTCTGGTATATACTTCTCTACTGTCAAGGTCAACGCCCTAATCAATACTTCAATTGTTACCGGTGCTTACCTACTCTTGACTTTGAATAAACGTTCATACCATTCTTTTAATTTTACTTTGTGCGAAATAGCTGTACAGTTAAGCGAATAGCGTCAGCTATGTGTGATTGTTATGGCGACTCTAGGGACCCCATTATACGCTCTGCTACTGGCAGTAGCCAGATAATTAATAACTTTTTATCTGAATTATTTATGGAATGAAATAGTCCATTTGATGTAAAGCGGAAACCTCTGCCCATAACTAAAGTAAGACGAAGTGAATCCTTGTCTACAGAAATATGGGAATAGACGTAAAGCTGGTATCTCTGGTACCAGTAATTTCAACGGCAACCACAACTTTCAGTTTCAGCACTTCAGCACTTTCATGCTTTAACAAAATTTATCTTAAAAGGAGTTTCTAAACCCTGAATGCTTCAATTATAAGTTTCGAAATAAATAATTTATTACAAATTTTTTATATTATTACTATGTTGTTTTACGCGTATGCATTATTCCTTAGCTTTAATCAATTTTGGACAACCGATTGCGGTTTAGTCTACTATTGCGGCTAACACGCACTTCCACTGTACGAAGTAAATAAATCGATTTAATATCAATACAAAATGTCGATGCTCGTTGCGAAGTAGTTAAAAACTGTCATTCACGGAAACTTATGAGCTTTGATGAGCCATATTTTGAAAGTAGCTGTATAAATATGAGCAATTTTTATAAATCAAATTTTCAAAAGGTTCAAAAGTTTTACGGCATGTCAGTCCCCAAAATGTTTTTCTTTATTAGTGTCAATTCAGATTCGGACCCGCAACCTTTGAGTTCACGCCAGTCCTTTTGGGATACAAGACTTTCTATTTAGAGGTCAGCTGTACTAGAAAAGCTGGAATATAAGAAAGGGGAGTTAAAAAAAGACTTTGTCAGTAAAATTAGGGTGATTATTTGTATTTCGTCATCCTCTGTAAAAGATCGCTTTGATATAAGTCGAAGAAGAATAAACAATTAAGCTAACCAATCACTAAATATCGATTGAAGAACCATCAAGATACAGGTCTCCAGTGCTCAACCTCAAGCCCCATATGTGAGAAATACCAACCAAAGACAGTTTAAAAAAACTGGAAAACATCTGAATTTTAAAGATAATATTTTATGTTTTATAAAAGACGTACAATTTATGATCTGATTTTAGATAATTGCGGCTTTCATATTTTACGATGAGCTTGACGCGATTAATGAATGTGACACCGTTTACAATATGAAAAATCACGTTATTCACATTCATTTATAACGGATTTGAAAAAAAATATAACTCGTTTAACGAGAAACAGAAAGACCTTGAGTGTGAAGTTAAGTGTTTCACTTGAGCACAAGTTCCCGTTTCGTAGCGCCATCATCGGCTACATAGTCGCTTAAACATCAGTTTATATGTATAAAAGTCGTAACCTTGTATAAAATGTAGTATAACCAGGAAAGTTGCGTCAAAAGTTTCCCTTACAATGAAGTGTCAATGTTAATATGGAAATCCAAATTCCGTAGGCGCTATAAACAAAAACCTACGCAAACAATCGCTGGCGGGTCCACTAGTAAACTTTACAAGTTATTGATATATATATGGTTTAAAAAAATATTACAAAAACTTTGAAAAATTATGATATTTTCAGACAAAAGTTTTCTACAGTCTCAGTGAATTCTTGAATAGAGTCGACCATATGATAGACTGCTGATTTTTGTTGATTCTTAATTACTGTTATATTCAAGATCTTCACGTCAGTATTTAAATGAACTATCGAAGTGTTTTTCAAAGTGTTGCGACTTTTTTTATTTCAATTCTTCCCTATGGTAACCATTTAAACTCCTTTTAAAGACTTTCAGATTACAGTATTCAGGAAAAATATGTGCGTATAAATGATCACTTTAAATTTACCTAGTGATTAAATGTATTGCTTCTTCTTCTTCGAGTCACCGGTTCTGTCGTTCTGTCGGTGAAAGGATTGCAAGTGCGCCTCAAAGAGGCTCCTTTCGTGCACTCGACACATGTCTTTGAATTAATAATTAATAATTAATTGTATTGCTGAAAAACTAGGGATGGGCTAGGCTGGTCACGGCTGCCTCACACAGGATGAATTACACAGCACAGAACTACCAACAGTTATTAACATTAGCGGGGCGTAACATTGTGACAGTCAGTGGTAGGACGAAACCAAATTACTTATATGCGGTTTCCGATTAGCGCAGCTTCCGGATATCCTACCGCACGCAATTTGGCATTTCATGAAATTTTCAGTGTTTTGGGAGTATGTACATCGTTTACTGTAGAAAGGTTTGTATTTTCTATGAAGAAAGTGACATGATTCGTCTTGTATAGCTGCAATGTGAGTATTTTTTTTTTTTTTTTTTTTTTTTTTTTTATGACTGGACAATTTGCTGTTGGCCGCAGATGGCCTTGACAGCGTTTACACGGGCTTTTGGTGAGAGCAGACGGCTCTCAACCGGTAAAAACTTAAAATTATACACAACGTCACCAAGGGCACCACTTAGGTTCGGACCTCGGCTTGGGGCGTTGCGAGTCGGGAGGAATTGGAGAAAATGCGCCCCGCGCGGGCATTTACGGAGATACTTCGACCCCGCCGGCGGGGTCGGTGCGAAGGTTGAGTGTTTTCTCTGTGGGGGGCTGACGATAGGAATAACTCCGGATAGGCGGACGTTATCTCGTCAGGGGGGTCACCAAGTACGTGTCTTGGTCTACGGAGAGAGCGCCTAGCAGGGGGGACAACCGAGTAGTCGGGTATGGTGCGAACCAGGTGGTTCGGGTGGGACTCGACCGAATCATAATATCGCTGGGAGGCGAGTTTCATGAAGCGGGCTATAGACTCGAGACGCGCGTCTCGGTGGAGGGAGCGATTGCGTACGTACCAGGGAACGCCCGTGGCTTTCCGTAGGAAACGATTTTGAATAAGCTGTAGGGGGCGGGTTTGAGCATGAGCGAAAGCCACGGAGGCGTATGTCATGATGGGGCGTATGCAAGCTTTGTAAAGTCTCACCTTGTTGCCAAGGGACATTTTACTCTTCTTGCATACGAGGTTATTGAGGCGACCCAGTATAAAGGCCGCCCTGTTACGAACAGTTCTAATGTGTTCGTTGAAGTTAAGACGTTTGTCAAGGACGACGCCTAAGTAGCGGGCAGACTTCGCCCATGGAATGGGTTCGTCATAGAGAGTGAGGGGCTTGAGCGTTGGGCGTCGCCGGGAAAAGTACACCGCGGTACTTTTCGTCGGGTTCACCTCAATGCGCCACTTCGTAAACCATGCACCGAGTGCATTGAGTGCGGCTTGCAGCTTTATGCGCACCCTATCGGCATTCCGATCAGATGCGTATAATGCTGTGTCGTCCGCAAACAGGGCGAGCTCTGTTTGGAACGAGTGGGGGACATCGCTGGTGTACAGCGTGAATAAGAGGGGGGCTAGTACGGAGCCCTGAGGGACTCCGGCTCGGATGGGCTTGGGTTCGGACAGCTTCCCTTCCACTCGATAGCGGAAGCTACGATTGGTCAGGAAGTCTCGTATGATGAGCACGAGTCTGTCTGGCACACCAAGTTGAGAAAGCTTGTAGACCAAGCCGTTGTGCCAGACCTTGTCGAACGCCTTTGCCACGTCTAGGAAGACGGCTCCGGTATCTTTAGGCCAAATGCCTTGAGAGTTTGAAAGGACGTGTTCCGTGAAGCGGAGGACCTGCTGGGGGCACGAGTGTCTGGCTCGGAAGCCAAACTGTTCGTCCGGGAGGAGTTTAAGTTCATTGACAATGGGCCAGAGACGATTAAGGAGGAGACGCTCGTAGAGCTTCCCCATGGTCTTGAGGAGACTGATGGGACGGTAACTAGAAGGCTCCGTGGCCTTCTTGCCTGGTTTGGGGATGCCAATGACATTGGCTTCCTTCCAGGCGTCGGGGAAAGTGCAATTGGCCATTGCCGCATTGAAGATGCTTACGAGGAGATAAATGAGAGCAACAGAAAAGTGCTTGAGCACTCTGTTGCTTATGCCATCGGAACCGGGGGATTTCCTCGGATGGAGATCCTTGATGACGTGCTCCACTTCGGAAGCTCTAATAATGGGCAGAGGGGGAGAGGAGGGGACTCGCGAGCTTAGTATGTCAACTTCACTGTTCACCGTATTAAGGTGAATAGGGTCGACATAATTAAGACTGGGGGCGCATTGGGCTTCGAGGCTGGCAGCCAACGTGTCGGCTTTTTCCTCGTCGTCGAATGCGGGGGTTTGATGGTTGGGGCGGTTAAGAGGGGGCATAGTCGACAGTTGGTCTGACTTCATAGACCTTGCCAAGTTCCAATATGCTTGGTGGCTCGGCTCGATCTCCGAAAGCAGGTCATCCCATCGACTGTTGCGGAGGTCTTTAATTCGTTTTCTCACCTGACGGTGGAGGGAACGCATTGTAACGCGGTTAAATTCAGAGGGGCAAGAGCTGTAACGTCGGTTTGCGGCGTTCGACTCGGTGATCAACCGTCTCACATCGTCTGGCAGGACCCAGCGATGATCGGGCACCACCGGGACCTGTTTCGACGATCCGCCAATGGCGGTAGTGACATGGCTGGTCAACGAGTCGACTGCGACAGTAATGTCGTCCTTAGTCAAGATGTCGTCTGGGATCCTATCCAAGTCGGGTGAGTGGATAGACTTGAGAGCAATCCCAAGCTTATGCCACTGCACCACGGTCTTGGTGGGAGGAGACGAGTCTGGGGGGGGGCCTAGTTGAAGAAGAACGGGTCTATGGTCGGAGTCGAGTTCGTACAGCGTTTCTATCGAACGCAACTGTAGGGTTACGTTCTTTAGCAACGCTATGTCCAAGACGTCTGGGCGATGATTGACATTACAAGGATAATGGGTCGGAGCTAAGGGGGAGATGAGATCAAAATTTAATTCCTGGATGAGATTGTCAAGTACGCGTCCTCTGGAGTTCGTTGCTACGCAATTCCAGAGGACATGCTTGCTGTTGAAGTCTCCAGCCAGAATGACTGAGCTTCCCAAGTTAAGAAGGGCTTCTATATCCCTTCTGAGCAAGTTTTTGTCGGGGGCAAGATAGCAAGAGGCTATTGTAATGGACGGATGACCGGTCATCCCTAACCTACACACGGAGGCTTCTAAGTTAGTGAGGGGGGGTGCGTCTATGGGGATGCAATGCAAGGACCTCTTGTGATAGATGATGGTACCACCTCCCCGTCCGTGGGCTCTATCATTGCGAACTGCTTGGTAATTGGCCATCCTGGGGGTGGCCTTGTTCGGCTTCAAGAAGGTTTCTTGCATTAGCATGATATCTATTTGATGGCGGGTCAGAAAGTCGTGGACGCGGCCACGCTGTTTGAGGAGACCGTCAGCGTTGAAGAACGCCAACGATAGGGATCGGGGCCTAAGTCTTTCTTTCGGGTGTCCTAACATATTTGTACCGTAAGGGGGATGGGCATAGTGCGCTTGAGGACTCCGATCAGCAGGGCATTGTTCTGGCACAATTTCTGCTTCTCGGCTTGGGTGGGGGCTTCGCGTATTAGCCGGGCAAGCTCGGCAGCTTCGGCGGAGGTCGAGTATGCGGCACACATTATCGTCCAGAAATCATCCTCCTTAGAGGGCTGATTGGACGGCGCGGGGCAGTGTGAGGCAGGGGCGCGGCGGGTCGGTGGGGGGACTGCGGTCATGCGGACCGCAGCTGGGGCTTTCGGGGCCTCAGTCCTGTGGACTAGGGGCTTAGTCCACGCCGAGGGGATCAGGGTAGGGGCTAGGCGAGGTGATTCGCTGTGGGGCGGGACGGCTACCTTGGAGGTAGCTTTCGGGTGTTGGGAGGGGGCCAGAGGAGCAGCTCGCTCCTGGTTCCTCCGGACCACCGCCTTGTTTGCCTTTGGGGCTCTGGGGCACCCGCGATAGTTCGCGGGGTGACCCTCGGTCCCGCAGAGCACGCAAGCCGGGGGGCCAGGGGAGTCGGGAGTCCGCTTGCACTCTGCGGTGCCGTGGACGCCCATGCACTTCACGCAGCGGGGGGTCATCAGGCACTTACGTGCCGAATGGCCGTACCGCTGACATCGGTGGCATTGGGCGGGATAGGGACTTGGGTGAGGGGGCTCGACGCGCAAACCCGAGAGACCGAGGACCACCTCCAATTTCTTGAAGATGGCCTTGCCACCCGGAGTCCGGTCGAGGTGAACCCTCACCATGTCGTAGAGGACCTGACCGTTTGCACTACGCATACGGTGGACCTCTCGGACGGGGAAGTTTTGTGAAATGAGGTCGGCCTTAATGGCCTCCTCGCCGAGCTCCTTGGGCAGGCCTCGGATGACCACGGCAAGGGGTTTTTCATCGAACCGATTGTTCGTGCAATGAGGGAATGGTAAGTATCCCTCCGGGGGAGACTCCATCGTCTTGGTAAGACGACGGTGGTCCTCCGGAGAGGGCACTATCAGACGGATAGTGTCCGAGTGATTGGACGCGCTAAGGACCGTGATGCCCTTGCGCTTGCAAATTGAAAGAAGCATCTGGAGACGCTCCTTCTGTTCCAAGAAAATTGGAGGAGGGCGCTTTCCTTTCGGTGCTGATACCGAAGGAGGGGTGTTGGGGCGCGAGACGGCCGTCAGAGGGACGGCCGATTTGGCAGGGGGCTCGGAGGGAGAGGACTTGGTGCGAGGATTCTTCCTCTTACCGTACTTGACGGGAACAAAGTCCCCGTCAGAATCGTCGTCAGACGATTGCGGCATGGGGGTGAGGGGTGAGGGGAGGTCCTCCTCCATCTCTACATACTCCGGAGAGGACGTAGGCGACGGATCGGGCGACTCTGGGAAGTCGGGGATCGGCGTGGGCTGCGCGGTGGTGGCCGGTTGGCCTTTAGGGGGAGCTTGGGTACTTGATACCCTTTGTGCCGGAGGGGCCGCGGAGGGGACATTATTATTAATAGTTTTTATGGCTATAGGAGCCGGGGAGGGTGCCTGAGGGGCTGAGGCAGCAGCAGAGGGCTGGCATGAGAATGCCTCCAAGATATGGGGGTACCTCGTGAGGAGGAACTGGAAGAGGGCTTCCAAGTTCAACCCCGAGGTATCCATTCCGGGGGACACCGGATGGTGTGTCGGGTGAGTGATCCTCCCTGTCGGGGTAGACAGGGGGGGATGTGGCCTGGGTGTCCTACCTAATTGGTGTGTCTCCTTAATCTCTCTTACGGGAAGAGGAGGTGTGTCCTACTGCTGTCTGGTGTCGACTAGGGAAGCCCCCAAGGCCGGTGGTTCCAGACCCAACCGGATTTTGCGTTCCTCAGAAGGAGGAAAGCAGGCGACTCCGGGTCCGCGCCCAATCTGGTTCGTTATCACCGTTAGGTATCCCCAGATCGACCACTAAGCGTGGATTTTTGTTTTGACGCTCAAGTCAGAGAAATTACCTCGCCCTGAAAAGGGCGTCGTCCTAGAACGGACTGGAATGCGGCACGCTAACGGAGAGAAGCTAGCTTCTCTCGGAAAGCGGCGGCTTCCGCGAACAATGGGACACTCGCGCCGCTCTAATAAGAGCAGGCGAGGCCTATTGTCCGTTGGCTTCTTGGAAGGCGGCGAACCGGTGTGGGCAGGCAGCCGGGTGGCTTCCTGGAAAGCTGCGAGCGGAGCGCACGCAGGTGCACACGGAGAGGTGTTGCCGGTCCGACGTCCAGCGAGCGAGTGTCTGCAATGTGAGTACGAGATTTATGTACCTATATATAGTTCGTGTCCTGTGGTTATCAAGATTGCGTTTCAGATACAGAGATAATGAATTTTTGAGGTGGGAGCTTGATTATTAATATTTCAGGATCTGGTTGTTTGGCGATACTTTCATTAAGTTTGTTTTATCATTAATTTTAATATACTTGTATGCTTTCTTTGCTAGCTCACCGAAGGTTCATGACCATTTCGTACATCGAAAGAAACATTAACAAATAACATTTTATTAAGTTACTAGCTGTTGCCCGCGACTTCATCCTTCATCGGTTATGTCACTCATTTTACCCCTAGGAAAAATAGCCTAAGGAATGTCTTAGAACATCTATGTGCGTGTGAAAGTCCCGCCAAAATCGATTCAACTGTTTCAGAGATTAGCCAACACAGACAGAATAAGATTTTTTTTGTTATAAGTAACTTATAAGTACAGTACATACTTTCATACGCGTTTAGTAATAAGCTTGTATTTTACGACACCAAAAAAATAAAGTTACAAGTTCTAAGTAACGAATGCGCTCGTTAGCCGAGCGTCGTTACAGCGTTAGAGATCGCATACGTCCGACCACGTCGCCTGCCCTCACATGGCTGCCGGTGCGGGTAATCGTAGTTAGTGATCTACACTCCCTTCACTTCCACGCATATTTACTTCACAGGAAATATTTTCTAAGTTTCCTTTTTAAACTTGTCTCTGAGTTAGTTACTTATGTATCTATTACTAATCTGTCAGTGGTTAGTATAATAGATAAATAAAATAAAATAAATAAATAAATATCGTTGGACATTTCACACAGCGCCATCTAGCCCCAACGTAAGCTAATAAAATTGCTTGTATCATGGTAACCAGACAATTGATATAATATTTCTATTTTTTTTTTAATATATACATGTAATATATATTACCCCCAGTGACGGAACAAACACCTATGTTCCTCACACAAAAGTGTGTCCTGGGTGGGAATCGAACCCACGACCTACAGCGCAGCTGTGAGGTCAGTCATATAGACAAAACATAGCTTGTGTCCTTCGCCAAGGTCCAATCTATCTCTATACAAAAATTCATCAAATTTACTTGAGAAATGATTTTTCCCCTTACAAATTTTTATTCCCATTTCACACCCTTCAAGTTTCATAAGAAGCTTTCATTTACCGGCCGTTTATACCAGTATATACCTATATTTATGAGTGTTCTGGGATGCTTTTTTTGCGTAGCTTAAAAACATGCATATTCACATCATAATTTATATATAAGTTAAGTAATAAGTAATAAGGGTACATTAAAGCAGAAAATTGGAATAAGAAATATATGTAAAGATATTCAATAACGAGTCTAAATATTTCTTGCGCCTCACCTGATTGACATCTGGTTATTTTCATTAGCACTAGTAAGACAATGTGTACTTTTTTAAAATTTATTTTTATTTGAAGTATAAAACGTAACAAAAACACATATGTGCAACAACGTAAGTAACAAGTTCAGTTCATCGTGACATCGGTTAGTGTCCCTTGTGCCCCCAGTGCTTGTGGTCCTCGTGACCGCCCTTCTTGCCGTGGTCGTGGTGGTGGTGCCAGTGTTCATGATGGCCGCCTTCACCGTGGTGGCCCTTGTCGTGGTGGTGGTGGCCGCCGCCCTCATGATGACCTTTCTTGCCGTGATGGTGCTCGTGGTGGCCTCCGTGCTTGTGCCCCTTGTGGAAGTGACCGCCCTTTTTGTATCCGTCTTCATGATGATGACCACCGTGGTGCTCCTTGTGACCTTTCTCGCCGTGGTGGTCGTGGAAGTGCTTGTCCTTTTTGAATTCATCGTGCTTTTCGACGCCGTGATGGCCCTTCGTGTCGTGTCCCTTGTGCCAGTGGCCGTGCTCGTCGTGTCCGTGGCCGTGCTCGCCCTTCTCTCCGTGGTGGTGATGGTGGTGGTATCCGTCGTCGTGGTGGTGGTGCTTTTTGTGGCCTCCGTGTTCGCCGTGGTGTCCCTTGTGCCCCTCGTGATGATGGTGACCCTTCTTGCCGTGGTGGTGTTCGTGGTGTCCCTTGTGTCCCTTGTCTCCGTGATCACCGTGCTCGTGGTGATGGTGTCCGTGGTGTTCGTGGCCACCACCCTTGTCCCAGTGGTGGCCGGACGCGGCGGGCACCAGGTCTGCGCCTGCCTCGGCCTCGCGCTTCTCCCTGATCTCCCGGCAGGAGACGGCGGCCGCGAGGGCCACCAGGCCAAATGCCACTAGCAGGCTACTTCTCATTGTTGCTCCGTTGTTGCAGTTGTGAATGATGGCTGCGTCGTTGCGAATGATATTATATACCGACAGTGGCACTACTGTTAAGCAAGTTTTCAGCGTACTAGTGTCAAGGTTCAATGAGATAACGAGAGAGATTTTTCACTTCCTTCCTTACCTAGGTGAATTGCCTGTTGATAGATTCGATATTATTATTATTATTATTATTTTATATTTAATTCAAATTCAAATTGTGTAATTTTTGTCTTTAGTTAACTACCTGTCTGTTTGGTAAACTCGACTATCTTACATATTCAAATTATATAAAATCCTTTATTGGCTATACGATAAGTTAATTATGATTTTATTGTGTTAAATTAAGAGCTGTGGATTTTGTAATAATAACAAAATAAATAAAATAAATAAATAATAAATGCTTGTTTGCACCAACAAGCTTGAGTTAACCCGTTACCATCTTTTTTACTGAGAGAGAAATAAATTTCGCTGATGAGATAGAGATTTTAGGTAAGCAATATTTTTATGCAATATCAAATCATAAAGGTCAAAAGAATGATTGCAACTATATCAGTTTTTCCCATATAAACTATATACCCATATACTTAAAAAAAAACTGTTAAAAAGTCAATAGTCAATATAAAAAGCAGTTATTAGGGATGTTAATTCAACATAAATTTTCGCATTCCTCAGGTCTCTTCGAGGTGATTTCTTTTATTTCATGAGTCATTATACACTTCGGAAGTTGACACAGAAAACGGCTTAAAAACAATTCAGGCAACACATTTTCTGAATCCAGAATTATTTTACGCTCTAAATCCAAAAACATTATGAACAAACAGGTAAAGTGTGCTATAAAGACACATTTTGATTTAGTTCAAAGCCACACATTGGCGATAAATGACAGTTTCTTGATCCTTGATTAAGTCTATTTTGTGTAATTGACTTTTAATCGCCAGCTATCCTACTCGCTGGTATTATAAATATAATTCAGCATCCATTTAACATCATCAATCACAGATTAAGAATCCACTAATACCTATTCATTAATAAAGTTATCTGTAGATCACTTATCAAACAAACATTCTGAAGTAATAAATTATTCATGCATATCTATTATTAGTAAGTTATTATTACAAATGAATAACCGATTATGATATATATCTAAGTAGTATATAAGTTATCCAGTGCTACTATACTTCTAATTGTCTTAGCCAAACAACTGTTCAATCCTTTCCACTGGCCTCACAGCTCAGTGGGTAGCAACCCTGCCTTCTGCACTGTTGGTCGTGGGTTCGATTCCCACCGAGGATAAATTTGTATGACGAATATAGATGTTTGTTCTGTGTCTGGGTGTGAGGCTATATGATGTGTATGTATTTACAAAAAAGTATATAAGTTTTATATCAGTTGTCTGGTTCCCATGACACAAGCTATGCTTAGCTTACTTTGGGGCTAGATGGCGCTGTTTGAAATGTCCACCATTATTTATTTATTTATCCTCGCTTTTAGGGGCTCCCCTGCGCCCACGATCGAAGAACAATTGTGAAGTGAAAACGGAAATATCATCATAATTTAAATTGTTTCCTTTAGGAACTGCTATGCAGATACCTCAGACGAAAACAAAGGCCCTTTTTGGGGAAATCTCTCAAATGTATTTCAGTGTGTTTGAATTCCTTTTTCAGGTTTTGCCCCTTTTTCTCAGTTTTTCTATGTAATGAGAACCTTTGTAAATTCATCGTTGTGTGAATTAGAAAGAAAGAATGCCTTTAACTTTCAGGTGTGGTTGTACTTGCAAATGTGCGTTATTCTATTATGTGGACATTTTTGGAGACCAAAAATAAAAGAATACAAATGTTATTAATACTTTTAGCTCATCTTGGACAGAGTCCACGACAGTTTGCTTCCAAAATGAACAAAGAAAGACAGAAAGGAAGAAATCATAAGTATAATGCTTTTGAAGTTATATTAGCAGTGTAAAGTTCTGGTATCTTAATTTTTAAACTTCAGCATTAAGATACATAACAGTACAGTATGTATTATAAAGATATTGTTTTTAAATTCTTATCTAATAGGTAAGGTAAATATAACAAATAAATAACATTTCTACTGAATATTTTGTGGAAAATACGCGAATATCATCATTTTTTGAAGGGTGGGTTTGTGTAATACTTGGGATATTGAAACCACTCACTTATAGAGTCCCTTCTCTGTATATAGGTGCCAAATTATAAGAATAGTTTCACTATTTTTGCGAATGGGAACATAAAAATTTACTTACATAATGGTATAATATGTTATAGTAATGGTTGCTATTGAAATAAGTTTACGCCGTGTCATAACGACACAGACAAGTGAAAGCGTTTCACGGAACCAGGAAAACGTTACTGTCTTGCATAAAGTAAATCCCTCTTTTATTTTATTCACCTTAAAAGTACGAGAAACGACGTAAACGTATTGGTGCTGTTGGAGAGTAATCGTGATAATAATGAGGTCCATTTTTCTTTCGTATTTTCTCGTACATGAAGGAGGATATCTAGCTAAGGCCCCGGTTCAGGGTAGTGAATAGAAAAAAATCACTTTTACCCCTATTGTCTCACATATTTTTTTGTACATTAACTGTTGGCGGGTTAAACTTTGTGAACAGTTTAAAAAGTTAATCCACATATCACTGTGCCTTAGTTAAATGTTAGAATTAGCAAAAGAGTGTCATTAAAATATAAAATAACGGTTTGATATTTGATTTCAAATTATAGTATTTAAGTTTAAGAAAAACTAACAAAAAGCGTCTAACGTAACTAATTCTACTTTGATGTTATAGTAATATCAAAATATATTTTTCTTTACATTACAACGATTTACAAATAAATATAATAATATTTTCATAATATCAATAGGTGGCTCAACTGAGCCAGATAAAATTATTCCGAAACACAGATGGCATCGCCTTGCTCATTATGTCCATAGTTATTATTTTCATGTCAGTAATCGCCAGATAAGAATATCAAACGAAATCATCATCGAATATTTAACGAAAACGAAAAGATCTGCATAAATTGGCTTTCTTAATTCTAATAACGTTTAAATAGTGACAGGCACAAAGATTAAATGGGATTAAACCATTCCCATAATGAAAGTTTTTGAATAGTGATAGAGTAAAAGACTTGTATTTTAGAAATTTTTGTAAAATAATTGTCTCTCACAGCTATCATACGTTTTTATTCTTTGAAACCATTGGGAAAAGCAGTTGGCCCAGTCTTCTTCAGAGGCTTCTCAATGCCCTAACGGAATTCTATAACCGCATCCGGCATCGTGAACCGTATATAAAACGTCTAAATAAATCCTTTATCTATACAAATAAATAAAATTAGAGTGTCTGTTTGTAATATTAAAATAACCGCTTTTTACTAAGTGCATATGGATGTATACACGGTACAACCAAATCAACATTTTTTACAATATTTGTCTGTCTGTCTGTATGTTCCGGCTAATCTCTGAAATGGCTGGACCGATTTTGACGGGACTTTCACTGGCAGATAACTGATGTAACAAGGAGTCACTTAGGCTAATTTACCGAGGGGTAAAATAGGGGTGCGTGATAAAACCGAATTCCATGCGGACGAAGTCGCGGGCAACAGCTACTTTTTGAATAAAACCGGGAGTGTGCTATTATCGGAATGTTTGAGGGATGTGTCGTCAGTTCCACGTTTGAAATTTTCAAAATGCCATTGTTATCTTAGTGGCATGTACTGTCATTATGAAGAGTAGAGAAAGAGAGAGAGAGGGAGAGGGACAGAGACTGCTAAAAAGGAGCTTTTCTTCTTTTCCTATAAAACTGGGCTACATATGTTAGGTACCGACGTACAGACTGTTCTTTGGCTTTCTAGTGAAATTTGCTAGTAAAGTACAGTCCTGCAAAATAAAAAAGAATTTTACATGCCTTTTTTGGTAATTCTAGTAAATCTTAGGGAGTTGTTTAAAATTATGCTCATAAGTAAAAATCTGTGTTTTTACTTTTTTTTCACTCGTCGTTATTAGCCTTTATCATGTATAAAGCTCAACGTTAACTTTGATGATAAAATATTTGGTATAGCGTACCAAATCCCATTTCATTGAAGTTAACCCTCGCCGGTGGATCAGTGAAGTGACTTGTAGTTGAAAATGTATACATTTTAAATGCGATCGATAAAAAATTTATAATGGTTTTTTTTCCTTTGTCTCTGCAAGGCAAGTGCGTATTCTATATATATAGTATAATATTTTCCTATTCTGTTAATATTTTGGGAAATGAAACGCTGAACCAAAAAAAAGACGCATGTATATGACTTATTGGTTTATTTCCGTATCACAAAGTATTCAACAATAACAAAAATCAAGACAGATTTAATGTAACATATCATTAGTGTCCCTTCCATCCCCAGCCCTTGTGTTCCTCATGAGCACCCTCACTGCCGTGTCCCGCGTGGTGGTCCCAGTGCGCGTCATGTCCTCCCTCATCATGGAAGCCTTTCTCGTCGTGGTGGTGCCCGCCTTCCTCGTGGTGACCCTTCTTACCATCTTCGTGCTCGTGGAACCCACCTGCCTTGTGTCCCTTGTCAAAGTGCCCCCCCTTTTCGTAACCACCTTCGTGATGGTGTCCGCCGTACCCCTCCTCGAACCCGGACTCACCATGCTTGTCGTGGAAATGCTTGTCCTTCTTAAACTCGTCTACCTTGTGGATACCGTGATGGCCCTTGGTCGAGTGACCTTTATGGAAGTGGCCCTTCTCTTCAAAACCTTCACCCTTCTCGCCTTTCTCACCGTGGTTGTGCTCGTCGTAATAGCCGGCGTCGTCGTGATGATGCTTCTTGTGTCCGCCGTTTTCGTCGTAATATCCCTTGTGCCCTTCATGGTCAGAGTGGCCCTTCTTGCCATGTTCGTGCTCGTGGTACCCCTTGTAGCCTTTCTCCCCGAGTCCACCGTAGGACTGGTGATGGTGGCCTTGATGCTCGCCGCCCTCTCCCTTCTCCCAGTGATTGGAGGCTGCTCCCAGAAGATCTCTCCTCTGGCGTACGTCCCTTGCCGCCGCCACCGCCACGACCGCAGTCAGACAAACGAAGGCGATCTTTTCCATGTTGCTTTGCTTTCCAGACTCTGTTAGGCAACGATTGCCAAATGATGCCTGTTACAATTTTCTCTTTGCTTATATACTATTGCCAATAATCATGTCTTTGTTACAGTTGAATTCGATGTCAGGGTGAAGAGTGGCGGCCACAGGTACGCATTGACCTGAATTACATTTTGTACGTCAAACCTTTTCAAATAAATTAGTATGAACTCCGTGATTTGATCATTCCGTGAAAAACATTTATTTGTGCACTTAATCAAAACAAGGTTTTGGTGTACCATTATAAGTTAACAAAAGCAATATTGTGCCCGCGAGTCAAATAAACATTCTAATTAATTAACGGGAACAAAGGTTTCATTGTTCTAGTTAAATGAACACAAATAAATTAATCAACACCAGTAACATAATTATAAATTTAATGCATATATTACTAAAAAAACAATCGATTACGCCATGAAGCTAGTTTGTAAAAAGTTAAATCAAAGTTTTTACAAGCCAAAGATCAGCTGATGAGAGGTGGCGACCGTTTTCACTGAAGTCAAGGGCGTCCGATGTCAAGGTGGCGTTGCGAAGCCGTCGCCCCCATTTTTTCAATATCATTTATCTAAATAAACTGTTGTGATCGATTTGTTTCGTCAGTTTCCAGGTGAGTGGCCACGCGAGCTGGGACCTCTCGCGAACAGCGATATGCACTTGTGGCACGTTATGAACATTATGGGTGTTTTTCGTTAGATTCCAGAAATATTTAACACTTATTAAATATTTCTGGAATCTCTGAATTGTTTGAAAAGTCATAAAGTTTTTTATATTTTTAAATAATATTCATTTAGTTTTGGGTTATTTATTATGGTAGATAAACCATAAGTCATCCCCACAGATTGAAAGTTCAAAATCAAAGCTCATCAAATAAAACAAAGTTACTTGCAGTAGTTTTTTATTTAGTAAGAAAACTTGAGATTAGCTAACATGTACCCGCGGCTTCGTATTGCTTGCTCCAGATTTTTATCATCTGAATAAAAATAAGTCTATTTGCAAAGAATCACGATCCGTTGCATGATAGAAGAACAAACGCACAAACACTTTAAATTTATAATATTATTACGGGTTATATAAATTTTGCACACTATAAAAGAGTTTTCATTTTGGCACTGTCAAACAATTAACCTATTTCCTGAAACTTTCCTTTAAAATCAGCAGTGGCACACTATTTCTACTTGGATTCATTTGAACGCTATACTCGTAGCTAGTGTCAAAATTAGTATGACCGTCATTAAAAGCTTTCCAAGTTCTCAGAAGTTATACGGTCCTATAAATTGACAGAGAAATTCGCTAGCAGTTGAAGCAACACAGATTTCTAGGGACAAAACTTAACGTGAACTTGTGTGATATACACCAGCATTCATTTAAACATTTCAACTTCAAACGAAAACCAATTTCGCTAACTTTGATTCAAATGGACACAATGAAGATCCAGGCCAAGTCACTCCTTGAATCAATTTCACGCTAGCTATTTTACAAAGATCATCTTTGAAAGAGAAAATACGTTAAAAATATCCAATAAAATTTAATAAATCTTGTTAAATCATTTACTTTTACAGATGTCTAAAAGTCAAATCTATAACTAATCTGAGTTTGGCCTTTGATCATTGAAGATTGAGGTCAAAATGTGACAAAGCTAATTTGATAGAAGATTGAAATCAATTACATTTTATTAAATAGATAAAGAAGATATACTTGCTCATGAATTTGTTACAATTTTTTTACGATATTATATATTTTATTATTTTCATGCCAATACTTAAAAATAAAACTAACTCATCACGAAATCTCTTAAACTGCATGGCCTGAAGTTTGCATGAGTGTTCTTTTCAGAACGTAGACGGTTGCTAAGTCCTTCAAGAAATTCCACCCCTAAATTACCCCTTTAACCAATGTACCAACGGAGGAAGTAACGGCCAGGTCCAGTGGTCCTAATAAATAATAAAAAAAAACATATTTGTTTCGTACATGGTGATAACAGCACTCGCGTAGACGCAGCTCAATACTGCTTGGAGTTAGATCAATCATTGTTTCCTATGTGTGGCCTCTATGCAACAACAATTCTACTAGAAAGAAAGAAGAAAGAAAATAATTTAACTAAAGTAATGTTTTACTATATTTAATAATGTTAGTAAGAAAACGAGAAAGAACACGCTGTTCATTACTGTAAAGTTGTATACACATAGTGCCTATTTCCAAACGCACGAAAGTCTCCCAAGATTGTTACTTTACCAGTTCTCATGATTGTAAAAATAGGTACGGCGCTCCAACTTTCCCAAAACGAACTTCGCATACGACTAGTTTGTTAACCAAAACCATCAAAACTTTATTGAAATACCAAGCAAACTTCTCTATCTTATACATTAATGTATTCTGTAATTATACGCTGACCACGTAGTCGCAAGTCTAGGCAACGACTTGCAACTATAATAAAACCACATCTTAATTGGTTTATCTATAGGTAACACTAATTTTAGTCGTATCACTGGCTCTTTTTGATTAAAGTGGGCTACAAAGACGCTCCTTTCGTACGATAGATACATGTCCTCATATTATTGGTTCTAGCGCTATCGGTACCCCCATTATGTTTTCCTTCAACGTAACTTAGCTTTGTATCAACGACCTCCAGACCAAAACTCTAGGTAGAGGTGACAGAGGTGAGCGCTGGTAGAAGAAACAAGACTGT
The DNA here is from genome assembly GCA_947359385.1 of Chesias legatella. Taxonomy (NCBI): domain Eukaryota; kingdom Metazoa; phylum Arthropoda; class Insecta; order Lepidoptera; family Geometridae; genus Chesias; species Chesias legatella. Next base: position 6,195,570 of record OX375774.1, on the reverse strand, counting down.
ATCTACCGTCAACTATCCACGCGCCTACCTCTGAATTGCATCCGCACTAATCTTGCCACATGGGACGACTTAATTAAGAGTGGTCCACTTATAGTTCAGTCAATGATAAATAAATAAACTGGCTACAGTTATTGATTTATTCGGGTTAAACATGAAGCTAGCGAATAAAAATAGTGCCACCTATAATCTACCGTAGGTCGCAGGTAGCTCCGATTTCAATAAATAAATTTAATTTCAACTCCATTATTCGACAATACCAGATTTGCATTTCAATCTGTGCGTTTCAAATGGATCAGATTTTATTATTTTTCCGTGCCAAATAAACGGAACAGATGAACATCTCTGTATTTATTGACCAATAGAGCTCAATACTCATATTTCATTAGGCACAGATATTTCTCATGGCCGGGATACTTGAGGCTAGTTTTTCAAGCTAGGATAGCAAGCTGGTGTACATAGAACTGGATGATGTTTTGCTATTTCTGTATATGCGAAGCCCTAGCCTGCTACCTTACCTTAAAAACAAGCCTTGTATTTCCGGGCATTAGGGATTGACGTAGATATCCGAGATAGCTATAACAGTATAGTTTTCCTATCGATGGTCGTCTAAATAGGAAACATCATCATCTACCATTACCTCTCGAAGCAAATCCAAGAAACAGGAGCTAATCCTGTATTGTTGTGAGAATGATTTGAATCACGTAACACTAATTTAGCGAGATCCTTATCCCTCTTGACAGTTTCAATTAATTAAGGTTTGTTTTATTCATCGATGTGTACATTTCGAAAGACAATGGCAGGGTATAAATTGTATATTTAAAAGGGATTGTTCTTGGTACACGTATCTCCGAAACTAATTACATTGTAGGCCCGTAAGCTGCCTCGCTAAACCAAACCAAAGTATTAATCCGCGCAGCTAGGGTAGATTCGAGTAAAATCCGCACTTCCACGCAACAGGCCCGGATAGGGTTGTTAGATAACACATACAAACATTTAAGTGGATCATTGGGAAAGCCAGAAATTATAGCCCAATCAGAAATAGAAAACGAGTTTTATCAGCTCATTATTTTACTTGCTCGGTGATAAAGCATCGGTTTTGCGTATTACCCCACTTTTGATCGGTGTCATCTTTATTATAGAGCAACTTTTAATAGGTCACATAAATTGTTTTTTTTTTTGTATTTGGTAAAAAAAATGCAAAGGTCTTTATAGACTTTTGTATCCAGTGTTTGAATATCTAGCTTAAATATCTAGCTTGAAGTTGGGAAAGAAAAATAAAGTTAACAATTTTCTAAATACACATTTAAGCAATGTATATAATGTATTAATCTACTGCTGCCGCTACTTGTCGGTGTCACTAAGGCGCAATAAGACTGTTTATATTTAAAGCGATCATTCATAATTTTGTCAGTATTATTAATATTGAAGTGGAACATAGTTCAGACGAAACCTAACCAACTGATTTCAGAAATATATATAATATACACTTGTAGAATTTACCTCTAGACATTGTAACCTGAAATTTTTAGCACATTCGTCCATAAAGCTTAAAACATTAGCTAGCTTACTTATATTATTTCGTAGTATTGGAATCCCGGTGTCCATAACCGTCACACTTCCCGATGTGGGATTACTCTACCAATTAATTTGATTGACTGTAAAGCAGCTCTAGTGTTGTTGCTGTGTCACTGCTAATTAAAAACTGACTGACCGTGTCACAGAAATAACCAATGGGGATCAATTCACAGCTGAAACTGAACATTGACAGGTTTCGTTACTTCAGGGAATGCGAGGGACGAGTTGAAAAAGCGACATATAACGGTTTACCGGTCTGTATGCGTAAACGTTACGGTTTTATTCATAGCCGTTACCTAAACGACAGAGATTCACTTACATCGATCGGGATTTTGGAAAGCCGAGTTTTCTAGCAGTGAGATTTGTATGGATCAACTTTTTACCAATTCCCTTTTACACTTTATCGATAAGATACGACGCAATACGAAGTGAAATACTAGATGTTACGTGTTTTAATAATGCTGTATGCTATGATATTTTATTTTGTACTATTTGATGCCAAAACTATTGAATACTAGCAGTTGCCCGCGACTTCATGCGCGTGGAATTCTGTTTTATCACGCACCCCTATTTTACCCCTCGGAAAAGTAGCCTAAGTTACTCCTTGTCACATCAGATATCTGCCAGTGAAAGTCCCGTCAAAATCGGTCCAGCCATTTCAGAGATTAGCCGGAACAAACAGATAGACAGACAGACAAAAATGGTAATAAACGTTGTTTTGGTATATGTACCGTGTATACATCCATATACACTTAGTAAAAAGAGGTTATTTTAATATTACAAACGGACAGTCCAATTTTATTTATTTGTATAGATAATATTTTAAGAGCAGTAGAACTCTCGCCAAGTTCGTCCGGGGAAGTACTGCCACCATGCCCATTTCTGCTGCCAAGCAGTAACGCGTTCGCGTTACTGTGTTCCGGTTTGAAAGGTGTGGTTGCCGGTGAAATTACAGGCACAAGAGACATTCCACCTACACGTCTCAGAGTTACGGGCGCATACGATGCGACTTGGGTCGTCGTATCTAGTAGGGGAGGACCCAAGTCACATCGGTTGTTATGGGCAGAGGTTACCACTTAACACCAGGTGGGCCGTCGGCTCGTTCCGTAACAGTATCACATAAAAAAAAATAAAAAAATACGGTAACTTAGGTATATCCCCGTTACATGCGGCCGAAGCTGCAGTCAGAGGCTATCAAGTTAAAGGAATTCACGATTTAAATTACGACGTAAAAGTCAGTTTGACTGTTTTATTGGTAGCTGAACTTCACTAACTACAGACGAATGTTTAATTTGACTGCATATCACTTGATGTTAAGCGATTGTAACTGATGATAGGTAGCCCTAAGCAAAGCCTGGACTGTGAATTAGCCAGCCAGATATTTGAACCACCACCTTTGTGGTTTCTTCACAATGTGTTCTTTCACCGATGTTCCTCTGATAAACTACGTAAGCATTATATTAATTAATTGTACGGAATAATATGACGTAATCAGCAGTAGGTATCATGAGTTGATTACTGCAGCCGCAGCGACTTATGAGCCGTGTTCCTGTTACATTTGTAGACAGAGTAATTTTAATTTGCATGGAACAATTTAGTGATATCATACTTAACTGTGATTATATGTAAAACATAATTAAACAAAAATAGCCTTTAACACACCATAAGGAACTAAAAAGCTACGTGTAAATAAGGTACAATTGGAATATTACAGTAATTTTTGATTTACTGAATTATTTAATGGAAAAATGCTTTAGCAGGGTTTATCGTATGAGCGATGGTGGTGGCAGAACTTAGACACTAGTTTTACCTACTCCTGCTTGAGCCTTGACAAAATGAAAAAAAAAACCGTTCAGTATATTGTAATTAGTATATAGTGACTGGCCTCTCAGTTCAATTGGTAGTAACTATGCCTTCTGCGCTGCAGCTCGTAGGTTCGAATCCCACCCAGGACAAATATTTGTGTGACGAACATATGTTCTGTATCTGGGTATTAATATGTATTATTTGTATGTATTTACAAACAAAGTGTATAAGTATTCTATCAGTCTATCTTACAATTCCATACCTAATATTGATTTCAACACGACATCTACCATTCTCTAGGAATTGACCGAAAAGAAACTATGAATGTCGCTTTAACTTCTAAAATTAGATAATCCGGGTCGGTTTCCATATAGGGATATTGCATAATAGCGGGCCATCCACTAACGTTCTTTCTGCCGGAATCTATAAGTTAAGTGATTAATGATTGAACACAATAATATATTTACGACACCGAAACATTGGTAAAATTTACAGTGATAAACGTCTTCATGAGACTTTTTTTTGAACTTGTTCACAAAAACGTTGATTGAGAATAGCTGAATGGTTTTACATTTTGTATCGATGAAAATCCGACCGATATTCACATCATGCGAAGTCTTAGGTTACTGTTCATAAATCTAGAATAATACAGTGTTGTTCAAGTTCAAGAATGATACACAAATTGAGATCAAGATGTTATGAACGAGTTACTCATAATTTCTCCTTTATGCCGATCATCAGGTTTTACATGCATCCTCGGCGGAGTTACAGAAGATAGTAACAAATATGCATGGAGTCTTCGAAAGTAAAGGAAAAATGTGTGTAAGACCAAACTGGTTACCAGTGGTTTTCTAAAAGGATGAAAGTATGACAGCTTGTCATACATTCCAACTGATTATTACACAATATTCAGGTACTGATCTAAAATGTGTGTCACAGAGGTATAAAAACGTTAACAGATAGATATTTATGGAAAAAGTCACGAGGGAATTGGATTCTTTGAGAACCAAAACTATTTCTCGTAGACATTGAGATATAACTACATATTCATACTAGACCCTTATGCCAGATTACGGTCCATACAGCCGAAAATAGGCTTAAGTTTTAGCTGTGCTGATTTGATATGACGGTATATTATTTTACTATTAATAAATATAATGAATTTGAACTCCAACAATAAGAGGCCAGGCTATTGTCGATCACACAGTGACCGGATCACAAACACATTGTTTCGTAAAATATATTTACTACGGTTTATGCCGTACAAACATCAATGGCTAGTATCGAAATTACATATTATTATTATTATTATAATATTATACGTTGTATATAATATATTCTATTGAAATTGAATACGATTAAAATGCAAAAGTTATTGAATACTCTATCTACATGTGATAATAGAAAATCATTGTATAATTATTAATTCAAGGCCTTGCATAATGTTAGAGTAGATACCGATTACAATGATCCGATATTCAAATTCATCCGCATAATCTAAGTTACACATAACATATGCGAACTTATAAGGTACTTGTTTTGCTAGGCGTGCCATAACAAGCTCAAAGCGATAATGGAAATTCGAAGCCGTCTCTGCTACAGATTTGTATTGGTGCAATATGAGAATTCACTACAAGTTAACAGAGAGAACGAATATTGATTTGTTAATAGGTAAATCGGTACCTTAAGTCGACGTTGCATCCGAGATTCCGACGAAACATAGTTTGATGAAGTAAATTACATTATAATGTGATTTTTTCTCTCTCATGATTTGTCCTCGAGACTGGTTTAACAGTGCCAAAATATTTTTCAGAATTCAAATATAGATTCGGTGTGTTGACATTTATCGTGCCTCAATGGGTGATATCGGCAAAACAGTTTGATGGCTTAAATAACGTAATAATGTGTATTCACAGAAAGTTGTCCGTTCGTTTTTGTTTATCACCCCTCAATATTGTTCAAAATTCATAAAGGAATGAACGCGGTTGAGAGCGGTGACATTTATCGTATCTCGATGGGTGATATCGGCGATCCCGCAAACAGATCGGGCGCGGAGGGCGGCGGCTGGGGGCTCGCAAGAGCGTAGCCGCCGCGACGGAAGCAATTAATGAAATTGGAATTGTCGCCGAGGCCGGCGTTCATCGTTCCCTCCAATTGATTTTCATAGACAAGAATTGTCATTCTACTGGAGAGCCGCTCCTCGGGGGTCGGCAATTGTCGTGATATGAAAAGCAGGTGGATCGAGCCTTCGTGACTGGAATACTAAACGCCTTGTTATCATCTCATTCTATGCGCCGACGGAGGTTAAAATATCTTCTTATCTCCGTTTGATATTTTAACTTTTTTATTAATTTACATTTTGGAGAGAAATTTTGAACGATGATTAAAGTTGAGAAAACAATGAAATGTATTTAGAGCATTTGTGTATACTCATACGTATAGGACATAATTTTTTTGAAATAACATTTTGTATTATTAGTAGGTACTATAATTATTATATAGTATATTAATAACTGAATATGGGAGCGAAGCGAGTGAGATGTCAAAATCGAGATGAACGAATCGGCATTTTAGGTTTGTTTATATGTCGGTATGTATATTTTGCCTGATGAAAACTTTCACATAATCCAATTCATCTGGAACTTGGCCACTGTGTGGTTTTTACTTACAATGGAAGTACAGCGGTAGGGGATCAAAAGGGGGAAAATCAGTAGTTTAATTAGCTCGAGAGAAAGAGAGTGTCATATGAAAGGGGATAGTTCCAACGAGTCATTGTGAATAATTCATTCGTTTTATACCAACCTACTCCCGAAAAGTAACATTGCTTGGGATACATTTACCATAATCCATCACGGGATAACGACATCCAGATTATAAGATCTAGATTAGTAAATGACCGCTGCATTCAAAATGACAATAATAATATTGGTGGACATTTCACACAGCGCCATCTAGCCCCAAAGTAAGCTAAGCATAGCTTGTATCATGGGAACCAGACAACTGATATAATAGTTATATACTTTTTTGTAAATACATACATATTACACATATTAACACCCAGACACAGAAAAAACACCTAGGTACGTCAAATAAATGTTTGTCCTGAGTGGGAATCGAACCCACGACCTATAGTGCAGAAGGCGACTTAGTACCAACTGAATTATGAGGCCAGCCATGTTGCAAATATAAATTTGACAACATTATTGTGAAATATACAATAGCAAATCAAAATATGAATCTATTTTATTGACAGTTTAATCGTGGTTGATCACAATAACCAAAATTATCAAAAAACTACGGATTGTTTTCTGTGTTGCATATTCCGCCTCCAAAGTCCACTGCGAGAACACCCATGCATTTCTCAGCTCGCTGACTCGGAATGTATATTTAATTGATTTTGGTATTGCGGCTGGCGTGCACACTGAATTTCAATGTAAAGTCGGATCTTTGAAATAGAATAATTGCAATTGGAATTTTCATCTATTATTATTTTGTTGAATGCTTGCTAACTATTATCGTCAGGTTACATGTCGTTAATCTTGGTACTAACTGGTCTACCAGTAGAGCCTGTTTAGCCTCCTGTCAGTATCTGCTGTGGAAATTATATAAAGGTGGGGAACATTATGTTATTACGTAACATTATGTTATCAAAAAACTCTTGAAGGAGTGCTCTAATATTCTTTGTATATCTTTTTCCCTGGAACTCTTTAGCTTGGTGATCATAATTAGGACTGTTCAATGTTCTGTGTAAGTCTTACGCATTTTCTAATTTCTACAAAGCATATATTTCCAAAACATAAAAAATATTTGAAGAATCTTTTTTTGTATTTCATTTGACTACATTATCACCAGATGTAGCTGATGGTGGCTCTACGAAACATCTGATTGGGCTGTGTTTTAGGAATTCAATAGACATCTATAACCTTTTTGAGTTGGTTGATTATTATTTTCGAGATTCTGAAAGATATGATTTATAATATTATCTTCTTCTTTTGTAAATAATAATAAACTCGCAAGTTATTCAAACCGAACTTTTTCTGGCGGTGTGTAACATGAAAATATTTTTTGTAAAGGTTTTATGGTAAAAGCTACGAAACTTCAACCTAAAAATACGTCGAGAGAAAATTATCCTGAGGCAATATGCCCAGTCTCTTTCCATTGGCTGATCACTCCACGCCCTGCCACGCAATGTATTTGTTTTGATACAAAATAAAAAATAGAAGATAAATCACTACTAATACACAAGTGGCCAGGAAAGTTATTTGAACGTTCATAAAATGTTAAAAAGAGTCACGCGCACCGGGTAGGTATTAATGGTGGCTTAAATGGAGGTGAAACTTTAGCCAAGTCCCGTTACCACGGCAATTTGTCAAACAAAAAATATGAGTGAACTTTCAGTTCGGAGGCGCTGTCAGACATGACTTATATAAATAACCTGTGCCCGACCGGACGGGCGGTTAGTTCCAACAATCTAAGTTCATACTTTATTTTACGCAACTTTTTTGATATCAGTTTGAACAGTTGGAAGTTACAATGAACTTCTGGCAATAACGGTCGCTATTATTTTACAATATATCGGGCGAGACTGTTTCTTCTAAGACAAAAGGCTTTGTTTCATGTGAGGAGGCATAATCAGAAATAGTTTGTTCCCGTGTAATCTAAGGAACACGTTAACGAGTTTCCTGACATGTCTTCTGATTACAATGCTCTATGTGGCTCTGTAGTTGCGTCAGGAAATCAAATAAGAAACTTTGAAAAGTTCAGTCGAAGGAGTTCTGATTGCTCAACTTTATTACATGCCCAAACTTATTATTGATTGGGGGTAAGTACTGTATATGAATTAATACCAAAAATCAATTTTTATATCATAAATTGTTATCTTAGCCACGATGGAAAATAATAAATCACTGACTGGAGAAAAAAAATCTAATCGAGATTGAGCACGCCGCCCGCGCCGCCGGCGCCGCTTTAGATGGACAACAGACTGATATTGATCTTTACAGTAATCGTCAAGACATTGCGTAAACACGTTTCGATGCCGACGCGATATACTCTTACCCACCGCCATAGGATACCGCAGTTACAGTTTGTTTGTTTGGTATTTTTTTTTCAGTATATACATCTATATTCGCCACACAACTGTTTGTCGTAGGTGGGAATCGAACCCTCGACTTACAGCGCAGAAGGCAGGGTTAATACCAACTAAGCTGTGAGGCCAGTCAAATTCGGGGCATGTACCACTAGCCACCATGGCTTTCCGTAATTTGAATGAAAATAATATATATCGCTTGTGTCTTGGTTACAGTTGATTGAAAAGATTTTGGTCGGTATATAGTTAATAGCCTGCAAAGCGAGGGATCCCGGTATCCGTTTTCGGCCGGTGCAGTATAAAATTCGTTCCTAGCTCTTGGATTTTTGAGTTGTGTATTTATGTATGGCCGTGCTACCAGAGGCAAAGATAATTATTCTATTGCTAGCTAATGAATGCGTAACAGTGTTTTTGAGTTCAGTGAAATCATCCTAAAAGCCTGAAGTATCTGTGTGAATGCGAATAAATAAGAGAACGCCGTGCAGAAGCTAAATGAAACCGTAACCTCAATTCATAACAAAAGCAATACTGCTTGGTTCTTTCCTTGTAAGGTATGATACGACCCAAGCTGCATCGTATTGCGCCCGTAACTCTCAAATGTGAATGTGGATGCATATGCCTGTGATTTCTTGTTTCGGTAGTTCGAACTGAAAGATACTGCTAGAACTACCTGATAGTAATTTATCTATTACTACTTATTTGGCGACATGGTGGCAGTACATCTCGGACAATCTTAGCACATCTACTACTGATACTCTAAAAGTGGTAAATAGTCTCTAAGAGTATATTTTATCCCAGTTCCTAGGTACCTACAGCGTTTGAATTAATAAGTACCATCACTTCTACGGTGCAAATTGGTAGGCTTTAGCATCATTGCCATGATTCATAATTACTGTATAATTTATATTAAAATTACGAGATGTATTTAGTATATGTAGCGCGTAATTAATTGGCCTCTAAACTATATACCTATAAACATGTTGGCCATCAATACTGCTATCGGCATTGTAGTGTTTTTAACGCGTTACTATGAACGAATGGTATTTGATTTATAATTACGCTAAAATTACTTTGTAGCTTAGAAGTTGCATACAAAATTGAGGTTCAATATTTTGTCATGGTTGATTAAAGATGGACTTATGTATTTGTGAAGTGGTGTGTCGTCACGCGAAGAAAGCATTATTGGTTTTTATAAATAAATAAATATTGGTGCACATTTCACACAGCGCTATCTAGCCCCAAAGTAAGCTAAGCATAGCTTGTATCATGGGAACCAGCCAACTGATATAATACTTATATACTTTTTTTGTAAATACATACATATAATACGTATTAACACCTAGACACAGAACAAACATCAATGTTACAAATGTCACAAAAATGTTTGTCCCGGGTGGGAATCGAACCCACGACCTACAGCGCAGAAGGCAGTTTTACTACCAACTGAGCTATATGGCCAGTCGATATATTATATTTTTATTGGTTATAATTACACGTTCTAACGTTCACCCTGCAGCAAAATATTTATGTGATGTTCATATAAATGCAATCCTTTTCACAAATTTCACTTTGAAAATGTATCCCGTTAATGGTCTCCGTACGGGCCACGTGCTGAAATGACGCCCTCACGTTTTCATATATTCGTATCTAATTCGCAATGCCAGCAAACGTGGAAAGCTCCTAATGAAACGTTACGAATCATTGTTATCGTCCGGCCGCACACACTCAACTACTCAGAGGTTCGGAACAAGCATCTATCGCACAAACACTTAACGAATTACAGAGGATTACCAACTTATTTCATTAGGAACTTTCCACGACCGAAATGTTAGATTGGATAAATCTCGTGAATTATCCAGACGGCTGCAGCCACAATCAGCTCGATTGTGACGTGTGCGGGATATGGTATATTCATTTGATTTGATAACGTTTCAATTATTATTTTTCACCATGATTTGGGAAACCAAGTAGAATTTTTAAGATCACCTCGAGGTTGACGGAGAGACATTATCTCCATAAACATCCTACCATATTAATCGTCGTGAAGGGCGCAAGATGATCTAAAGCGTATTTTAGTTTTCTGGGGACAGACGAGAGTTGAATATTGTACCACAATGTTGTCCCCATTCGCTCGCAGTAGGAACACATGGAAATAACTCGTCAAATCAATATAACTGTTAAAGCCGCAACCGAAAATTAAGATGTTCACCGAAGCTCTGTAGTGCTCGTTAATTAATGCCAGTAATTACACATTCCACTGATTACGAACTTGCTTAATCTAATAAATCTATTAAAATTATAAGTAAATTGTTACTAAGAAAATGTAACTTAAATAAGCTGTTCATAAAATAGCTTAAAACTTAACAATACATGCAAGTTCAACAAAAAATAAAACATTTATTTATCTCGGCGTAGATAGTGATGATATCCATCATGGGGGATGAGTGCGTCTTCCGTAGCCGGTGGAACGAATTGGGAGGGAAATCATAATTGGTGACTTTATCATGACTTTACTTGAGACCATTTTCTATCTGAAATATTAAAAATCTGGTGAAAAATGTTTTCAATCAATGTTGCTATTCATCAACTAACAGACTACATATAATTTGCGTATCAGCACCAGTAACTACATGTAGAAAGATACATTCTTTAGTGAGTACCGTACGACGGGTTCCGGCCAGAATTTACGTGAGACACTTATGTCCAGAAGTAGAATACAGTCGGCTGAGGCCGATGCATTACATTTCAATTTACTTGCTTTTTTCAAATATAAATAAGTGAAGTAATTAATGAATGATTTCGTTTTATGGATTAGCAGTTGTAATTCTCTCTGTGGATTGCGGAATGGCTTTTCTACAATCCTAGATCAAATTGCGTTCGATTCATTGAACTAGTCAAATACCTACTACAATACTACGCCATGAGGAAGAGTCTCATTGCTACGCATGCCTTGCACAGATACGCGAAGCTTGTTTCAATGGCGTAGCCGACGTAGGCGTAAGTATAAGTATTCGTGCGTAGCGTATGCGTCGGTTTGCAGATGACGTTTCACCATACATTTTCATATAAAGTGAATTTATCTCAACGAGCGTAGAGTGCCTGAGCGTAGGAATGGGTTCCAACCTTGTAAGCCACTTAGGTATCAATTAGGCATGCGACTCAGTTGCTACAAGATACTCGTGTTCGAGAGGAACATGTGTTTAACTTTGTACCGTAATTTCTCAGGTACACTTGCTGAAATTCCCAATTATTTGATTCTGCATCGAAATTGCGATAGGAAATAATAAAGTACAGTGCACGTTAATTGGATTGTCCACTGTGTAACTCGATAAACTCGGCTGAGAGATGTTTTCAGCTTACACGAACTGATTTAAAAATGCATTAAGTAATTAAACAAACAGCTGATAGGTTTATTTATTCGAATTCGTTTATTTATTGTGAAAATTATAGTAAAATATGTTGTATTAGGAATAGTGTTTTAAAAATCTACTGCCCATCTTAATGTTCACTAAATCAATCATTTGAGAACATTTGAGAGGGTTTATTCGGTGTTTTAGGACTAGAGTTCAATTGAAATCACAAATAATATACATATTGTGCCCACACGTACGTACCAGAAGCGACCAAATAAAGATATACTATGTTTCGTTCCCAACAATTCCCTGCGCAGTAATTCTTCAGGTATATCTCATGAATCCTCCCTTTGTCCCTTGTCTTTGATTCAAAAGCCCCTCCGATTGATGAGTACTATTTGCGTGGAATGCGATCAGTCTTCCCAATGAGTTTTAGCTTGGCTTCAGACACAGTCATTTGAATATAAAGTAGATACCTAATAAAAGTAGCTTAATTTAAAACTGCTATGCCATGGACAATGTTGAGCTGTAGTGAAGTTATTTTATTGAAATGCAGATAATCAATATCCATTCAACCGATATTTCATTAAAATCAACTTCTCAAAGAGAAACCGTAAAATAGCATTTGAATTTAAGTCGCATTAAAAGTTTGCGTGAGCTGAGTTCGCAGCACAATGGGGCCGTAGGAAAAATTCTAATTACTTTAGTGAGTTGGTTTGGAATTTAAAAAAGTTACGCTTGCCGTGGCTCTCAGTTTTAATACACAAACGAATTTTTATTTTCTCATTATTCATGTATTTATGACTTCCTCAGTCGTTGCTACGTAGTATGCAAACAAAATCGCATTTTTTAATTAAATTCAAAGTAACCAACATAAGTTCTAAGTGATATAAATAGTCAAGTCAGATCCTATAGAAAGGTGCGAACTAATAAAACTATTACATCACAATTCCATTGGAGCGGGTTTATTGGCAGTTTTTATACACCTTCCCAGGATCTGGGATCGATGGAACGTTACAAATAATGAAGTGGAGTGAACTCCAGTAAACGCTCGCAGCTCCGAAGTGTTGGCAATTCAGAGCACCCGGTGCCGCTTGTTGGCGTCGTTTTTCTTGCCGCTTTGTTCAATAAATGTGCGCCTCGAGTGCCTTTCTCACAATGTTACACCCATATTACACAATCATAATTGCATATTAAGAACGTTATATAGTTTATAAAGGGAAAATATGGCCGTTAAACTGTTTGAAGTCAAATATTGGGTATGTAGGCCTACGAAAGTAGCTATTACGCCGCCGTTTAGTTCCGTCTCAACCCGAATGTGCACGCCACCGCCGCCGGCGGCCGGTACCTAGCAGCGTCGTCGTACAGACACTCAGGCCAATTATGCTAATGGCACTCTCTAGCCAAATACATCATTCAAATTGCATGTGCATCGCTGGCATTTACTCCTTATTACCTGCACAATTAACCACTTAATTACGAGGCTAAGGATCGGAGTTAAGTATCCACTGAAAATATGTGAAATTTTCCTTTATACTGCCGTAACAACTTTATAGTATGTTGATGTACATTTTTATAAAGTTTTATTACAAGTGTCTTAATCAATTTATTTGAACACTAGCTGTTGCTCGCGACTTCGTCCACGTGGAATTCGGTGTTATCGCGCACCCCTATTTTATCCCTCGGAAAAGTGACCTAAGTTACTCCTTATAACATCAGCTATCTGCCAGTGAAAGTCCCGTTAAAATCTATCCAGCCGTTTCGAAGATTAGCCGGAACAAACAGACAGACAGAGACAAAAATTGAAAATATTGTTTTGGTATATGTACCGTGTATACATCCATATGCACTTAGTAAAAAGCGGTTATTTTAATATTACAAACAGACACTCCAATTTTATTTATTTGTATAGATGAACACCATTTCCACATCACTGCTCTTTATTTCTTCAAGTTTATTTTCCAGTTTTCCAGTGCTTTGGTTTTTGCAAGCATATTTTTATGAACTGGTAGTCTTTTGATGCATCCGTTGCCTCATTAACACTCGATTCACTCTCAGAACTCTTCAATGATTTTCAGTTTGATTTGATACCGCTTAATTTATCTGAATAAAAGAGAAATATCATGGATCATTTCCAGTTGAATCGATTGACAGTCGTAATTAATTTTTCGTTTGTCTGCATTTGATTTCTTGCACTTTATGTATTATAAATGTAACCTTATTCGTTGTAACCAATACGTTCAAAATACGAAACTAGTGTCTAATGAAGATACGTCATTGAATTTCTCTCACTTTAGTGATGTTCTTACTCGTATGACTCGTATGGCAGCGTACCATTTCAGCCAATGGGTGGAGCGCTCGCATTGCTGAAAGGAAATGAAATGTTTTATTTGATAGAAGAATGGTTGTACTAAGGTCTTAGTAAGAAATCATCAAATACACACTCCACCGTTTAAACTGGGCATGCAAATAACTTAATTAACATTAAATAACTTATCTAAAGATAATGTATTTTGTAAGTTCATATAAAAAAAAGTACTTTAGTAGTACCTGTGTTCCGATTTGCAGGGTATGGGTACTGTGTTTCAGGCACAGTGTACAAGAGTGACAGGCGCAATGCTATGTGATTTGGGTCTTCAATAGAGGAGGACCCAGACTGTATTGTTGTTCTGGCAGGGTATACCGATTAACATCAGGTGGGCGAAGTGCTCATTCTGTCATTAACTCAAATAATAAGTGGAACTCTCCTAAATTCACCTTGAGATATAAAAAGGACACAAACACACAATAGACAGAACTTTACTTCTACTGAATCGTTAAAAAAATAGCTCAGAAACATCAGTCATCTTAAAAATTACAACAACACGAGTACTTATAGATAAATCCAGCGCCTATTCAATTCAATTCAATTCAATTCAATATATTTATTGCTATATAAGTCCTATATAAGCCTATATAAGTCCTAACACAATCTTTATAATTACGATAGCCTGTCACTGAATTAAGTGCACATAATCGTGTCTTTTCATCTCAAATATACTTTTTGACACAGTCCATCTCTTCAACTCACTCTAACTAAAATTAAAATAAACTAGTATATGCAAAAATAGTATATGAAAACAATGTTCTACGTTATTGTTATAGCAGTAACTATTGCTAATAATGCTTAGTTTTGTAGAGAACTCACTATAACTGAGGGAAAACACATCAAAGTGGGGAATTTATTACATACATTGGCAAAATACTCAATTAAATTTTCTGAGCCCACTATTGCCGTTCTAATTCGATGAAGAAATAAACAAAGTAAGAGTATATTATATATATAGAGTATTACATGAGAACATGTAAACAACGATATTGTACAGTATGTACGTGTGGGTACGATTGTACGAATGCGTTCAACAATAGCGTTCGTTCCCCATGCGAATTAAAATGCCAACAATAGCTTGGGGCAGGTGGTTAACGTGTGTTGTGTTTTATACGTATTACCCAGCAACATCCGTCCGTACCTACTTTCAGACCGTTTCATCTTACGCCCAAACGGGTCAGCGTAATTTATTACCTATTGTGCGGATATTTCATTTATCACGGTGAATTCAATTTACAGAACAATTAATCATTCCACAATACTTACTTGCCGACAGCGGACTGGTTGTCGGACACCGTAGAAGCGCCCGGGGACGGTGAAAACATTTTTAAACCAAAATACAGAGATATCTCTTTATCTAGATATGTAGTGTAACTCGGAGATAAGCAGCGGTAATATAATATAACTTCCGAGAGCTTTTAGCTCCGGGGGTAAGTATTTGAAATTCATGAATCACGATAAACGATAGAGATTGATAATATCGAAGTATCTGTAACTCGGCTCTTAGTCGTATTTATACGGAAGTTGTTTTATTGCAGCTTTATCGGATCTTGGAATAATACCAGCTACCTGATAACGTAACATAGCGATAACTGGGATCAACAGTTTTATTTGTAATTTTAATATATTAGCAAATTTATGATGACAATTATGAAATAGTTATAAAATACGGATAAATAAGGATTGGTTTGCATCAGCGTCGTGTTTATAAATTAACTTCAACTATATGTTAATTTAACCAGTTCACAATGGTAGTCAAACGCTGGTATATGTAGCTCCTTAAAATTAATTTGGAAATTAAGAATTTATTCTACTATAGACAATAATTTGCGAAATATGCATATCTAAAACAATTGGTAAAATATCACTTCTGAAATCTTAAACAGTGTCCAAAAATCTACTCTATCCTTTAAACTTTGGGATGGGGGATTTTATTAAAATGTGAAGTACTTAGTAGAATTAAAACAATAATCTACGGTTTTTTAAGATTGTTTGTTCCACAAAATTTTTGAGAAACAGACTGTTTTCGGATACACGATATTCTCGGCTTAAGCTTTTTATTCACAGTATTTCGATAAATAATATGCAGCATAAATTTAATTTTGCCGACGTTCATCCTAACTACGGAACTGTTCACTGGGAACGGTCAAACACGCACTTGGCCGGTTTTTTCCTTTTACAAGCGAAAGACCACGAGCCCGATTCTTTCTTTTATAAAAATATATATTTTCCCTATTTCATCATCCAACCAACCTACCTACTTGAGGTTTTAGGGCAGTGCCCTGAAATTACACTAGTTACCACCTAAGGTTCTTTCATAGGTATTATATGCAATTATCAATATAGCATTTGCAGCCACGCCATTATTTCTTGTAAAAAATAGATTTCTGTATTGCCAAACAAAATACTTAATATTTTGACAATAGCAGAGAATAAATTGAAAAATAAAATTAAACGACATATTCTGACTAAAAATCTGATAAACATGGCATTCTTAGGCATAATAATCAGTCACCATCAAATCTTCCAACGTATTTTTCTATTTTACCCGACAAACAAACGACTCACGTTGATCATCAAATTGCAAATTTTGAAAGAAAGACATAAAATACCCACTTTTTATAATGTTAAAAGTCTAAAATAATTCAAAGTGATTTAGGTTAACAGGAAAAATACAGTAGATTTTCGCCAAAAAATTGAGGATTTATTATTTTTGATGAAGACGGATTTCGTGAGGGGTGTGAAGACAGAGATGAATTACTGTGTGAACCAGTTTATATTGTGACAACCGTACATTGGCCACATCACGGTTACGTTGCTGCTACGATCATGGGTTAGACTGCACGCATTTGATTTTGATTTACTTTCGAGATACCCTCGCCAAGTTCATCCAGGGAAGTACTGCCACCAAGCTCATTCCTGCAGCCCAAGCAAGTGTTTCGGTTTAAAAGGTGTGGTTGCCGGTGAAATTACAGGCACATATGACAGAGTTACGGGCACATACTTGGAGGTATTGGGTCTCAGCATACCTAGTAGGGGAGGACCCAAGTCGCATCGGTTGTTATGGGGTTACCACATAACACCAGGTGGGCCGTCGGCTCGTTACGTAACTGTGTCAAATAAAAAAAAAATCCTTGGCATTCGTATTTGTGCATAACTGCATGACTGATATTAATTTGGCAACACGTATAGACGGGGTAGTAGAAAGAATGCATAAGTATTTGATGACAGCCTGGTAGCCCCTACCCTATGATTCAATTTTACACCTATGTACTAATTTCATTCATGAATTTAATGATTCACCAAATGTCATCAAACAAAAAACAAATTTCGCGAAAATAAATATCTATCAGCGTCTTATATTGTTCAAAAATTCACATAAGTGTCCTACGTCTCAACCTGATCGACGAATCATCCTAAATATTTTGAATTTGCTTGGTCATTTTAAATAACTAGAAAGTTGGCCAAACAAAACGTCAACGCTAATCTAAGCATGTAAAAGTTAAAATAAACATATTTATTTTATTGGACAAAGCCACTGAAATACAAACGGCGAGGCGCAAGAAGTGGATGGCTGCGTCAACCAGAAGTGTCGTTAAGTGCTGGGACCCGCCGCCGTCACAATTACCGCTAGGAGCCTGTAATGACCCAGAGAGACCCTTATTAAAACTTGCCTCACTCCGCCCTACTCCTACTAACTAAACTTCAAAGTAACGATGCATATTAATGTGACATCGATAATGTAATTTGTGTTCAAATGTTACAGGAAACTGCCATTAAGCGCGGCAATTGGAATAGTTGCGACTTTTGTCGCATTAGGTGTTACCAATTTCATTAATTATAATTAAACCTAATACTATTATTACTTATTACTTTTTTTTATAACTTATTACTTTTATTTACTACTTACTACTATCAAATCATAAAATTCTTATGAAGCAGATTTGTTTAAGTTTGAATGGATAAAGTCCCTCTTTTAGGTTACATACCTAACAAATCAATGGTGGTAATCGACTCACACAGGAAAAATGGGACGATTGACTGGCATGACAGCTCAATTGATAGCAACTTTGCCTTCTACGCTGTAGGTCATGGGTTTGATTCCCGCTCAGGACGACCATTCGGTGTTAAAATCACTATGGCCGATGGTGGCTTCGCGCAACGCTTGAATTGGGAACTGGTATTAAGCGAAGCACCGAAACACCGTTAATTTGATTGGCAAAAGATTTATAACTTGTGCGTGATAGCCAGCCAGCCAGGAATTAGCTCTCACTATATTTTATTTCATTTGTGTGAAGAACTTTTATGTTTGATCTGTCTCTGAGGGTGCTTTGTCCTACCATGCTGTTTTCACGGTGATTTTCCTTTACCAGAAAAATCGGGCTTATTCTAAGATTTGACCCACGACCTACAAGATAGTAAGGCGACGTACTGTTGCCTGAACGAGCCGTTATCAAACTGGATTTGATTGCCAGCTGGGGCCAACTTTTTGTGGTGAACATGAAGTTTGTTCTCGGTTCTTTGATATTTATATTGTGTGTATTTTTTGTCGATGCCACCCGAAACACAGAGACTCCTTGTATAGGGTATGACAGTTTTCATTTATTTAATGGAATAAATAGTTTATTTTTCTTGAAGAAAATGACGAAATAGTAATATCGAAGATATCCAAGATTTAGCGTTTGCTTTCTTACGAAATTTGAAATGGGACTTGGTATTTGTCTGGCAAAAAACAACAACGTGAGAAGAATTCGAAAGAACTGCCAAAGAGCTCTAAACTTTTGCAATAAAAATAACTATTTAATAATAACAGTGCTTACATAACGATTTGATATGTTGGGGACTATCCAATAAAGACGGGAACAGCGTTCGAGAATAAAAGAAAGAAAGGTCTCGAAAAATTATATGGAGCTATTTTTATTTTTTATATTGGATTATATTATATTGGACAATGGCGCGCTCAGTTTCTGACATGATGTCTATAAAGGGTAAGCTGTATATTATAATTTATCTGAATTAGGTTCAAAAATTCTCTAATCGCATTTAAATCTGGTATATTATAAGGTTTAACTTTGGGATTCTATCTAGATGATCTAGATTTTAGATATGTAAAAAAAGTGATTACGTATATTTTTTTAGTAAATATCAATCAAATTATTATAGAGAGAGAATGCATGTACTCGTATGTACTCTGTGACTACCTGTGCCCGCGCTTCGCCCCCGTTGAATCCAGTTTCAACTACGTGGTTTAGTCATTTTTATTAATTTGTGAATTAACCTTATTAAAAGTAGCTCAACTTTTTTTTCTTATAACATTCTTACAACAACTATTGACGGGACTTTCACTGGCAGATAACTGATGTAACAAGGAGTAACTTAGGCTACTTTTCCGAGGGGTAAAATAGGGGTGCGTGATAAAACCGAATTCCACGCGGACTAAGTCGCGGGCAACAGCTAGTTATGTATATATTTTAAAAGGTTTATTTACCAATTAGGTATAACTAGATATTCTTGAAATGAACATGAACATCTAGATTTAGAATTATATTTATTGGTCGATTATATTTATCCTTTAGCCTAGTCACGAAATTTCACTTAAATAATCACGCTTGCTTGTTACGTGTGAGAGCGTGGTGGCCTAGTGGTACTAACCCCGAGTTTCAATCCGGAGGTCGCCGGTTCAAATCCCGACGTGCGCCTATGAGTTTATCGATTGAAAGATTTATGTGCGCAATAACACTCTCTGAACGGTGAAGGAAAACATCGTGAGGAAACCGACATGTCATAAAACAAAAAAATTCAAATACATGTGTCAAGTGCACGAAAGGAGCCTCTTTGAGGCGCACTTAAAATCCTTTCAGCTCACTAGTTCGAGAGAAACAGTGACTCGAATATTTAGGTCGATAAACTTGCTTGTCTAGAGTACCTAGCTTATGTGCCCCTGTAGTGGGATAATGGCTGTATAGATTTTCGTAAAATCTAAATAATAAACACACGCAACGCCATTTGTATGTAGTATAGTAATACATCAGTGTATCCATATCGTTCGACGCGTTTGTAAATAAATGCATGCTTTTATTTAGCGCGCAATAAAATAAAGCAGTTCTTAGTCACTATAAATTGCAAGTGTCACATAAAAAAAGGTAAATTGGCGATGCAGCACAATTTTATTGGTGTCATCGGGTTGTGTGGTCGTAAGCACCCTGTTTTATTACATCCACTGCTTATTATTATCCCGTTTTACCGTCTCGTCAATAATATAAATAAATATTGGTCGACATTTCACACAGCGCCATCTAGCCCCAAACTAAGCTAAGCATAGCTTGTATCATGGGAACCAGACAACTGATATAATACTTATATACTTTTCTTTTGTAAATACATACATATAATACATATTAACACCTAGACACAGAACAAACATCAATGTTACAAATGTCACATAAATGTTTGTCCTGGGTGGGGATCGAACCCACAACCTACAGCGCAGAAGGCAGGGTACTACCAACTGAGCTATGAGGCCATATGAGCTGAGGTATGAGGTATATTATATATGGTTGTGGACTGTACTGTTTAAATGTTTACTGAATTGCTTTAAATTTCTACCTAGTTGAACCGCTTCAAATTCCCACGAAACTCTCGAGATTTATGTCTTAACTATCCTGATGCTGATGTACTTACATTTTCGATCACTTAAGTTAGACGTGGGTTGGTAACCAACTTAGCCGCTAGAATTAGTCACAGTCTGGATGTCAAATCCGGGAGCAGTGGTTTACGCTATGCTTTATTGGTCAGTGAGTGAGTCGCGTCTTTGATTCTCGTTTAGCACATTGAAGCCATTCTCACTTTTTGAGAGTAAGCCTGTGTTGTGTTGGACATACATGGACATACATCAAAAAATGAGTAAGTTATCAAAGTCGGTATTCTATTAATAGTTTTGTTTTAGTTTTTCTTTTTAAATAGGCTCAAATTTTTATGTAGCATATGAGATTGATTATTGTCGGAAACCAAATAATATACGTACTACACATGCCGGCAAATTTATTATATAATGTAAATATTTTCTCTATAACTGTGTAATTATATTGAGAAATAAATTCTTAAATTTGAAACCGCAAGGTCGCAAAGGTTTTTTGCAAATATCTACAAAGAAGACGGCTCGTGCACTTAACATTTTGTACATACTCAAAGCGGGCCGTTGTTCAGAGGTATTTTAGTAATGAATGGGCCGTGCATTAGCGGCGTGACATTTAAGTGAGCGCGCTGCGGGGTCGGGAGTACCCCATTGCCGCCCGCCGCGCGCCCTCGTGCCCGGAAGCCTTGATTATAACGTAATTGAGTACCTCCGTTCTCCTATAAGCTACCATTAAATCAAGCTAAGCATTTTTTAGATTTATTTAATAAAAGATTTTTGTGTATAATTAAATATTGAACATGGTAGGTTTCGTATTAGGGTGGTATTATTAGGCAATTTAAAGATAATAATAATAACAGAAAACGAATGGCCGGTCAAAAGCCTATGAATGGGGTTTCCATTAGAAAGTAAATTATTCAAGAAAGGTTTATGTTAAGTGTATATGTATAAGTGACAGATTTGTATGTGTGAGAACTCAACTTGCGTATTTTCTTTATCTAATTTGCCTTTAAAAAAAAAAGGGAACAGAAGCTCATTTTTTTTTGTTAATATGTTAATATGTAAAGGATATAATAGGTAGCCTTCTTATAAGACAGTAACTAACAGAAAAAATGAAAAAAAAAAATGAAAAAATATTTATTAACAGCATAAAAATTACAGAAAAAGCTTAAAAGTAGGTAATTTCAACTACAACTATGGTAACATTATTATGCTGGGTACACTACTATAAAGCTAAAACTATAAAGCTCTATCTCTCTTATTATTATTATTATTATAATTTCACATGTCACCTCTCGCACATCCAGCTCGGCTCCGCTAGTGGGCGGTAGTGGAGGTACCCGGGACTGGACTCTAATGCTTGTGTCACTATTATTTATCGACATCTGGACTGTATTCTTGTAGTGTGAAGGAAGGAGGGACGTATGCATAAGAAATATGAAATAATCCGCCGCGAGCGTAGCAAGATGCATTCAACCCTTATGAGGGCACTCGGCCAGTGTCGAATTATTGACAGTTCTGTCAGTCAGGAAAAACAGATGATTCATGAATCTTCCTGTGGCATAACAGGGGTACGAGCCAAATAGAGATGGGCCGAGAGAAAAACGAATCTCTCTTAGTTTCCTCATTTAGAAGAAAAGATTAAAATGACACAAAAGCAAAACAATGTTAAATCACCCCGCTCTGTCGGGGTCCGCGATCATGCTTCGGTGCGTTGCTACCACCATAGCTTGGTAGATACGTAACAGGGGAGCAAGACGGCCAACTTAGAATAATGTTCATAATTTTTACACCGAGGGTATCACGAGAGAATCCAAGATTAACAATTGCCCTTAGCCGGGAAACGAGAAAATTAACTTTTAAATGTAAATTTTACGAGGAAGTCATAACGTGAAAGCTGCCGCGGTTACTCTGATTTATTGTACTTAGAATTGAAAGTGTTAAAGGAGTTGCAATCTGAAAAAAGTTTTAATAGGCACCTCTTTAAAGAAATGTAAATCATGATTGTAGAGCAAATTAAACTTTTGCAAAGTTTCAGCCTCATTTTCTTGAGTGCCCATTTAATAATGACAATTATTACGCTAATCGCAGAAGTACCTACTATTTCACCGCTAATTACCTACAAGTGACAGACAAACATTATTGTAACGATATTTTATACCTTGGCTCTTCGATTAAACTCTGAGTACTGTTCGCTATGATTTACTGGGTTGAAATTTTGTTTTTTCTTGTGCAGTACAAGTTTTTGATAGTATCAGCATTTCAAGGAGCCTGCAGAATTTTATAAAAATATTCAAACAGTTTATGGGACTCCGAATTTAATTTAAAAGTTGCGGGTAAAAATTATTACTAATCTAATTTTGGAAGGAGCAGTTTGAAGCTTAACTCTTTGAGTCATAAAGTTGGATGGAATAAAACTCGTAACGTTGACGAATCGTAGAAAGTAACGAATGTGTACAATCAAAACTTGGGAAAGATTCATGGCCACAAATTTAGCAAAAATATGATCCAGTTTCAGTCAAAGAATTTGAGAACGGATATTTCTCAGCGCGTTGCGGGTGGTGGGTACTTCGGAAACTTTTTCATTTCCTCTTAAAACGAGAGAAATTTTGTAAAAACTATGTGTTTAGTAAGAAAACGTATATTTTCCTACTAAACTGTTATCACCTAAGGATAGCCACCTAGGAGTTATCATATAATATGTAAAGAATAAAAATAATAATCATAGAAAGAAGAATAATCTTCATTATTTTTCACATATCTCTTAAGTGGTAGCCCGAAAGGCCGAAATACACAAGACGATAATTATACTATAACTGCACTAAAGTAAAACAGCGTTGTTGCGTTAAAGTCTTTTTGAATGGCATTTATCTCAGTCCATTAGGGAACTGAATAGTTATATTTTTAATTGACAAATGGTATGATTCTGATGAGTATTCAAACTAATTTTAAGTGTACAACTCAATTACTTTAAATTAATTGTATTTTTTTTTATTGTATAAAGTGCACATATTCATATTCATACGTAAATTTTTGTATCTCTCCTTTGTAATATCAAATTCTGAACACTAATTTTGGTTACGCTACGCACTAAGACACTACAATCTATTGCACAAATTATGATGTTAAATAATCTTTAAATGTATTCTTATGCTGTCCCTGTCACAGTTTTCTTACGCGATAGATGTGAGTTCCAACAGTGGGAACATTACTGGCTAATTATGGTCAGTTGTTATTCCAAAGGCATACGAGAGCACGGGTAACGGGTCTTCAGTTGCCACGACACAGCGCGAGCCGTGTTTGGCTACGGAGTGTGCAAACTCGCAACCCGCTGCATTTGCAATTCGTTTGCGGACTACGAAATACTCAGCAGCCCAAGTCTTTTGTGTAACCGGATTTCTCGACTAACGACCTAGATTCTATACGTTGTGTAGTTTGGTCACAAACGTACACAATCCTGTGTCGCAGTTGGTACAAAAAGATCGACTATAGTTTTTTTTTTTTTAATAAACATTTCACACATTGCCATTTTGTTCTACATAATACACTAGGTATACCGCAGCCTTTTCAATTAATTATACACTTCCAAACAATTATAGCCAATTACTTGTATATCCGGGTAAAGTGATCGATAAGTGGTCGTTTGTTAAACATCCAAAGCCGGCGCAGTTGTCAACCCTTCGTAAATGGGGGGGGCAGACCTTGTTCAAAGAGGATCTCGCACGAATCACACTAAACATTTTAATAACTTTAGTGTATTTTCTATTTGACGAAGGGCGTTATAAATTTGACGCCTACGTAAAGACTGTGTGTTGGCTTGGTGGCTTCCAAAAGGATTGACCAAAAGGCCTTTTTTCAACCCCTGACGCAAACATTTTTATTCCCCAACGCAAACAGAGGAGTTTTTAATTTTAACACGTGTCTGTCGTATGTAAATATCTGTGGCACTACATTTCCAAAACGGGAGAACCGAATTTGATTTAGTTTTTTTGTTTTTTTGTAAGTTGACTTGATCGAAAATATTCTGAGCAATGATTTAAGAAAATCTGTTCACACGCTTGATGAGTTCTTGTCTACATGAAAAAGTGTAATATATATGATGTTTGTGTGCTTAAAGAAATAAATAAATAAGAAGTGATGTGGCAAATTCCACGGGTCTGATCAACGTGAAAATTTGTATACTGTTATTTCAATAATATTTCAGGCACATGGTTACCAACGTCAGGTCAGCGTCACCTAAGTAACAGCATCAGCGACAGCGTGAGAAGTTTAACTTATTACTAGCTGTTACCCGCGACTTCGTCCGCGTGAAATTCGGTTTTATCACGCACCCCTATTTTACCCCTCGGAAAAGTAGCCTAAGTTACTCCTTGTTACATCAGCTATCTGCCAGTGAAAGTCCCGTCAAAATCGGTCCAGCCATTTCAGAGATTAGCCGGAACAAACAGATAGACAGACAGACAAAAATGGTAATAAACGTTGTTTTGGTATATGTACCGTGTATACATCCATATACACTTAGTAAAAAGAGGTTATTTTAATATTACAAACGGACAGTCCAATTTTATTTATTTGTATATAAATAGATATATATTATAGATTACCTATATTTTGATACCAGACAAGGTATATACATAAAACAAAAATTAATAGTTAACAGCGAGTGCAAAGTTCGGGTTTATTCGGCTATTTAGAGGTGTAAAAACAGCAGACTGTGTTGTTTTAATACGTCACCGCTGCCACCGAATGCTAGAAAGCTAGTCCATTACAGCAAAAATCACTATGTTATTATTAAGTGTTACAAAAATTATATACGTAGGTATTATATCAGTAGTCTGATACCCGTGGTACAAGAAATACTTACTTTGGGGCTAGATAGCGATGTACGAAATGTTCACTCATATCAAAAAATACTATCGGAATATATACATATTTAAAAGAAGTAAGACAATATTTTTCAATTTTGAAATACAATTAGACATTTACACACAATTAAGTAGTTAGAAAATGGCCTGGCATTAGGGCTAAAAAGTACCGGAGGCAACGGAACCCTTAAACAAAGACTTTCAACTTTTCCACGTTTTTAATATTTGTACGTTGTTATTAGTGCGTAGATATGTATTTCAGCCGTTTTAATGGCTGCGGCAATGGAAATCATAATTACATGTAATGATACAAAAGTTGGGAAATAAATATGAATAAACAGTTACAGTACGACAGATTTAATTGTGTCGCATTGCGGTTAAGCGCATAGTAAAATATGTAAAATAGATCCATTAATTAAGTTTGGCTACTACTACTAGGCCCTAAATTTTCACTTGAAGTTGAGATTCCAAAATTTGATTTATTTTGAGAGCATTGATTGGTTTCACGTTCTTCCCAAAACTCTTCCCAAGTCTCGGTGTATGCAATGTCTCAGTAATCTAATCTATACAAATAAATACAATTGGAGTGTCTGTTTGTAATATTAAAATAATCGCTTTTTACTAAGATGGATGTATACACGGTACGTATACCAAAACAACATTTATTTTAAAAAAATTGTCTGTCTTTCTGTTTGTTCCGGCTAATCTCTGAAACGGCTGGACCGATTTTGACGAGACTATCACTGGCAGATAGCTGATGTAACAAGGAGTAACTTAGGCTACTATTCCGAGGGGTAAAATAGGGGTGCGTGATAAAACCGAATTCGAAAACATAAAATGCAAGCAGCTCATGATTAAAATAATATTGTTGTATTTTATAAATTGCGTTCGTCGCTAGCCTACATCCAGTAAAGAACCAGAATGTTTTTTTTTTGGTAAATTGTGCCCAGTGCTGCTATCTTGTTACTACATATTGTTTGAGATATTATTTCTACTTGATGCCTGCTATTATTCTATTCGCAAACATGACTAGTTCTAACGCAACACCTAGTAGGCGTTGTAATGGTAATATTCTATCTATTAATGTACCTATCTATAGGAATTGGAAATACTTATTATTTTATGTCCTGTACTATTTTAACGCACTATAGGTAAATCAAATTTGACAAATATGTTAAAATACGAAAAATAAGTTTTCTTATAGCAAAATACTTTTAGGTATTTCAGTTCCTTTTTGCAGGCAGTCATGTTAATTGATTAAAATATCACTCAAAATAATTTAATGCTTTTCTGAAAAATTATTAGATGTTGTTTAGTTGTCGGTCTAGAAATCATTATCTACCGTAGATCGCTTACAATCTAACCAATAACTCATTCCAATATAATATGTAGATGAATTATCATGGCAACAATTAATCATTTCGATTGACCCGTATCAGTCTCGGTCATTTTTAGCCCATTAAGATGCATGAATTTGGCTAATACAACTATATTGGACAAAATAATAATAATAATAATAATAATATTGGTGGACATTTCAAACAGCGCCACCTAGCTCCAAAGTAAGCTATGTGTCATGGGAACCGGACAACGGATACAATACTTATATACTTTTTTTTTGTAAATACATACATTATTACATTTATTACCTATCAACACCCAGAACAGAGCAAACATCTATATTCGTCAAATAGGCTGAAATTTGATAATCGTGCATAAACCTGATGCAGAATACGAAAATCTATACAAATAAATAAAATATATAATAAAATAACAAAATTAAAAAAACTACACAAATAATAAAATTGGAGTGTCTGTTTTTAATATTAAAATAACCGCTTTTTACTAAATGCATATGGACACGGTACATATACTAAAACAACATTTTTTACAATTTTTGAGTGTGTGTGTCTGTCTGTTTGTTCCGGCTAATCTCTGAAATGGCTGGACTGATTTTGACGGGACTTTCACTGGCAGATAGCTGATGTAACGAGGAGAAACTTAGGCTACTTTTCCGAGGGGTAAAATAGGGGTGCGTGATAAAACCGAATTCCACGCGGACGAAGTCGCGGGCAACAGCTAGTAAATAATAATTTTAAAATGCCTCTAAATAGTACCAGTTAACAGGTCCGGGCTTAACAAATATTGAGTTCAATTAGAGCAGAAGGCGGCGCGCGGCGGCAGTGGCAGCCGTCACCATAACCAGCGCTGACTTAACCGCCTCTCGGAGAGTAATTACACAGAACTTCATTTAACTTCCTCAACTCACTCCAAATACCAGTACCACTAAGCACTGTACTTACTTTACTTAGCCCGTAACATAACGATGCAATTTTAAATAACGGTCCGGCGGGATCAGTCTGGAGCGTATGTAGTTTATATTTTCATCATAAAACAAAAAGAATGTTTAGTAGGCCTGTTTGTTTTGTTTCCAAAGATTCTTTTATTTATATAGAATTGTTTTTTTTTAAACACACATGGAATATTAACAGTAGCAAAATAATTGGCATTTGTTATGGTGTGGTCAAATGGGTCTCCGTCTCAGGAAGAAGCCGCTCCCAAACATGATGGATAATAATCTAACATGCCGGTAACGGCGCTGGTTTTCAGGTGGAGCTATAATGCATGACGTCGCGAACTATACCTTCCTATCAATCAATCAATCAATTCGTTTATTTCAGACAACAATAAATTATGTTACAAAAATATTTAAAGTGTCCATATTTAAGTGTTACATGAAAATGAAAATGAAAATGAATGAAAATGAATGAATGAATGATGAAAATGAAATACAATATTAAAATTAACATTAAAATCACTATTTCAATAAAAATCACAATTATAATAAAAATAACAACACAAAAAATACATTAAAATCAAAATACTAAGTTATTTTGATTTCAATGTATTCCAGTGTGATATCTATCTAACAAACACTTGTCAAGAGAGCACAATATACGCTCTTGTCCAGTGTTCCATAAAGAGACAGTCAGTGTCCAGCCTCTGAGCAATGAGCTGTAGGTAGCTGTTAGAGCTGTCGCGCACCCGGCGCATCAGGGACGCAGATCTTTTGCGCATTATCGCCGCGAATCCGTCTACTCGTGCGTCAGCAAACATTCCTGACGCACTGCAGAAGCGCGGCAGCCCCATCAGTACCCTGAAAGAGTTGTTGTACTGTATCCGCAGGGCATCCCAAGACTTTTTGGTGTGCTTGACCCATAGGCTGCACGTATAAAACGACTGGCAATAAGCTCTAAAAAGCGTCGTTTTTACCTGCCTAGTGCAACGTGCAAACCTACGGGCCAGCATGTTCGCTCTAATGGATAATGCCCTGCATTCCCTTTCCATGTCCTGACCATCTGTAAGAGACTCGGTGATCCAATGGCCCAGATACTTAAAGCACGTTACTCGCTTCAGCTCGCTACCGTTCAAGAAAACTGGCGGAATAGTGTTATAAGTCTTAGTACCTGATTTGAAGACCATGAGTTCGCTTTTGCTTGCATTGTATCTGAGCCCGTGGGCCCCCGCGTATCTCTCACAGATCCCGATCAGTTTTCTGAGAGCATGGATCGATGGGCTCAGCAGCACCATATCATCGGCATAGCTAATGTTATTGACCAAAACACCATCAATAGAGCAGCCGACCTCAGTGCTGCTGAGCTCACGAATCAGACGGTCCGTGTACAGGTTGAAAAGTCGGGGCGAGCTCACCCCGCCCTGTCGCACCCCACATTCCAACCTGTACTCGTCCGATAATGATCCCGACCACTTGACATAGTTGCTCTGCTTGCCATACCAGTGCTTGAGGAGTGATATGAGCTCACGGGGAAGGTCAGTGTCCTTTGTCAGCTTCTGCCACAACCTATCATACGCCACTAGATCAAAAGCTTTCGATAAGTCGAGAAAGCAGGCGTAGATAGGTGTGCTTCTGCTGGTGTAGTACTGGACGGTGTGTTTGAGGCATAGTACTGCAGTTTCAGTTGACAGCCCAGCTCTAAATCCGAACTGGGCGTCATGCAAGTTTACATGTTTAGTTAGATGCACATCAATCACACCGTCCAATACCTTTGCCATCACAGTAGCCAGGGATATAGGTCTGTAGTTGCCTATACTGGAAGCGTCTCCAGTCTTGTTTTTAATAATAGGTACAACTATAGTTCTTAACATATCCTCTGGTAAATGCGAATGACTGACACAGAGGGTGAAGAACATGGCGAGCACCCCTGGCAGATGTACTCCTGCATTTTGCAGGTGTTCAATGCTCAGTGAGTCGTGGCCTGGGGATTTTCCTCGCTTCATGTCTTTCACCACCCGCGCCACCTCCTTCGCTGTAATAAGCACGGTCCTCTCTCCCCCGCGCACCCCCTCCCCACCCAACCCTGCAGTTGCAGGCCCCAATGGGGATTGTACCCTAAAGTGGTCCCTAAACATATTGGCAATTTGGACTGGATCACTAATGCCCTGTACGCTCACCGGGACACTCGGTTTTGGGTTCAGTTTGTTGGTCTCTTTCCAGAACTTCGCAAAATTTTTAGCCTTATGTTGCGTCGCAATAATGTCCATTTTTATTTGGGTCTCATTATTTTGACACCATTTTAGTTTGGCTTTAAAATTACTCCGCGTCTCTCGCATTTTGTGGTACGTTGACCCACACAGAGGCTTTCCAACTAATCTCCACTCCTGAAACCAAAACCGAGCCTCCCTATGAGCATCAGCTACATACTTATTCCAACCAGTAACATGAGTCTTTCTTTTACTTTTCCTGTTACTAGCAACTAGCCCACAACACTTACTGGCTGCCTCACAAAGAATAGTAACAATTTCACCATACAGGTTGTTTAAGATAAGTTTGTGTTCCATTTTATCACAGTGAGAGTCTGCACAACTTCTAAATTCGGAGGGGAAGTTCACATTTCGAAGCTTAGATGTACATAATTCTCTATATTTATTCTTATGTAAGTGGTCCCTTTCACCCCAAATAACATAATTCGGTACCGATTTAACCTCTTCAACTTTTAACCGTATAATACTTAGGTCACAGATAATTTCTAAGGCAAAGTGATCCGACCATGAAAAACTATAATTAATTTTAATGTCCTTGATCGAGTTTTTGGCAGCCTCAGTAGTTACAACATGGTCTAACCACGACGAGGTACCGTGCGCATCACTAATAAAAGTGTACGTACCCGACGACAACCCTAAAATGTCAATGTCCGCACATATCCAGTTCATTTCATTACAAAAATGTTTAAGTTCCTTACCAAAAGGTGCCTTTGGATCCGCATTAAAATCACCTAATATGTACACCGAGTCTACATTACTGTTTTCCACAATGGCACCAATTTCACTCAAACAGCCTATAAATTCCGCTTTGTTCTCAGGCTTCTCTGAACTGTCAGTAGGCATATACACTGAAAACACTAGAAACTGTCGATTCTCTAGTATCACTTTAATTGCCGCGATACGCACACTCACACACTGCACAGTAGAAACGGAGCGAAACACATCCTTGCGCCACAGTATAGCAAGGCCACCGTGGGGCCTGCCCCGCAGCATGCCCACTGAGGTGTCCACCGCAGAGTTCCCCGTGCAGCCGAAGTCAGGATCAATTGTCCCCAGGAAAGCGACGTCGTGGGGCAAAAGCCAGGTTTCCTGTAAGGCCACTATGTCAGCTGTTCGACACAGTGACCTTACAAAATCTATGTTAGTTTTAACATTTTTACAGTTATAGCTCATAAAAGTTGAGCTATTTTTATTCTTTTCTATTGTGTGCTTCATTAAAAATAGGATTTTTAAAATCAATAAAACGCCTGTACGTCACACCCACAGGCCATAAGCTGTCTTCTAGAAATAGGGCAAGTTTTGAGTGAGGTACCATCATTTTGTAGGCATTATATTTCTTCTGTACCCTACTATTAATTTTCTGCAGCGATACCTTTATTCGTGTTCTTGTAAATATGTAATCAGCGATATCATTCTCTGTTGTAGTGCGTCCACGTTATTTATAAACAAAGGTACCTTTATTTCCGCTGCCTTAAATTTATCGTTCGTGTTCACTATCGCATTTCCCTCCGTTGTAACAAAGCGATTTTTATGCCTCTTGCGCTGAGCCAAAATCCATCCCTCATCCGGTTTTTCTTTTTTCCACTGACCCTCCGCACGAACCGTACTGGCGAAGGTCTTCGGTGGCTGCTCTGGCGTAGACGCAGGCGGATGAGTCAGATGTGAGCGATTATTTACCGTATCTACTCGCACTTGCGTCATATTTAAAGTCAACACGGGCGAAGTCGAAGTTTTGGATTGTATATCCGTGCAAATGTCATCGCGCCCAACACTAGTGTTTTGAATTGGTCGATACAATCCATCATTACAATCCCGCTGCTGACGCGACGACGCCGGCGCCGACGCCTTATTCGAAACCACCGAGCAGTTATTGTCCGGTGACGTCATCACAGCTGTTTGACTGCGCTCCAAAATATGCGGTAGGCCGGTAGGCCCGCTGTCCATATAATAACTATTAGACAAAACACCGCCAACTCCACGCTTTTTATTCACGTAGCAATCGTAATTGTTCACAATTGATGTTTGTTTCAAGTTAATGAGATCATTTTTAACCTCTTCAAACTTGTCAACTGATACATATGTTTCTTTTAGTGTTTTTAAGTCATTCTGAAGTACAAGAATGTCCTTTAATATTCTCGTCGCGTCCAAATGGTCCCAGAGAATAGGTGGCAATTTTTGAAGCATCCTTGCAACAAAGATAGGTGTATCATTCGGATCCGTTTCTTTAAAAACACTAATCACATCGAAGAGATCCCGCTGTGTACGCCCGTCCCGTTTTCGAGAAATCTTCCGCTTTGTTGTTGTTGTAACCGAATCAAACAACAAGTTTTTTGCTTGTTCAATTTCTTCCGCCGAGAACGCTATACTACATATATAACAATTTAGACTAAAAACAAAAACTGATAATTGTATAAGATTTAAACATCATTAATTTTTTTTTAATTTATGAAGGGGAGAAATTTATAAACAAAAACAATATATTTTACGTTGCTCAGGTGTTCCACCTGAAGTAAAATGGTATCCCCTGCTATATAAACATTAAAGCTTGGTACAGCTGAAATACTTAATTGTAACATTATTAATCTGCTTTGTCAGTCTACAATAAAGATTATTATAATTACACTATGTAAGATCCAAGTGGCACCTGATTACACCGAAACCTGAAACTTTAAGATGGAAAGGCTTGTGTGCCTGTAATTTTGCATGTTGTTGAAATCCTATTTGGACGATAAGTTACTTTTAATTCGGCTGCGACAAGCGATTCGATATGGTTTCCATACAAATGGAGTGTTTGTGTGGCCAAAACCGCAGGCAACAGTTACTAAAACAAACTTCCCCGTTCTGCCGAAGTTGGTGCACAGTTAAATCCGCCTTTTAGATAAAAACAAATTATTTCTGTTTTGCCTCTTGTTTGTTCAATTAATAACATAAATTTGGACTACGTAATGGCTAATGATTTAATGATACACTACACCATGCACTACAAACATTCAGTTTCATAAAAACAGAGCAACCTGGATTTTACAATAAGGTCATCAATATATCGTCATTAAACTTGACATAAGTTCTACCTATCTCCGGAATGTGTGCTGTCGTAGAACTCTACCCTCATTATTATTTTTATTTTCGCATGAGACGTAACATCCCCGTCTCGGGGTGATGGACGCAACGCAATGCGACTAAGTCATCTCGTACTTTGGTCGTACGAGTCGTATTGTTGTTGTCTATGGGCGGCGGTTACCACTTAACATCAGGTGGGCCGTCAGCTGGTTCCGCCAACAGCATCACATAAAAAAAAATTACCACTAACAACTACTACTGCTAACTGACTCTCTCGAACAAGTGGTGAAAATTAAATTGCAACTTAGTCTCCTACAACTTGACACGAATCTTTGAATTTTTGTTCCAGGACATGCCTGTTCCTTCACATTGTTTTTTGTCACCTTCAATGCGAATGACGACAAACTTTTAAGGTTTTTAAGTCACTAAGGCAAGTTTATTTTTAAAGTAATTGACCGGTTTATTTGATAAACAGCGTACTGTGCCTATAACGAAGCAATTACCAATACTTTACGGAAATACCGAAGTGATAGCAAATAGTGCAGTGGTATGCGTGGCGGGTTATCTAAAGTCGTATTACACCAGAGATCGATAAAAGTCTTTAAATTTGGAGCACAGTATGAATGCATTAATGCTTGGCGGTAGGAGTAGGTCCGTGTTTGAGATTACATTCTCATGCTTTATTATCAAAGTGATAATAAGAGTAAAGAAATGAAAATATTTATACAATTTATTTGTAAATCATATTTTGTCCAAACTTAGTAGGTATGTGTCGTTTGTGTCGGAAAGTTAAAATATGAACTTTCCCAAAATCAAAAAAGTGCTTTCGGAATCATATCTTATTGAGTCGTTTTAAATAAGTAAAAAATACATAAATAAATAATGGTGGAAATTCACAGCGCTATCTACCCCCAAGGTAAGCTAAGCATAGCTTGAATAGATTAAATAATTTAATCAAAGTTAAACGCGTCGATCTGTATAATAGAAGTATTTACAATTGAGTGTCTCCGGAATCAGTGACTAATGGCGAAAATGGTTGGTTTTAATCGGTTCTCAGTATTGGAAGATGTCAAGATACTCTGAACTAAAAGACAAATTAAAGTAGGACAATATAATAAGAAAACGGATATAGCCAAAATCATTAGGAAGAAATATGTCTCTACCGCCATGATTACTTTTGGTTCCCACACGTTCCTATTATAAATATTAATGAAAATCTTACTAAAACATTCCTTTCAGTTATTCAGTATTACATATGTATTAAGACCTTTATGATAGGAAATATAATGTGAGTGAGCGTGAACCGATCAGAATTTTCAGCGAATATGCCCGATGCTGAATAAATAATGTGCGAACCTCGGCTATAAAGGTCTAAAGTGCCTGATAGAGTACTATTCACACTTGAGGTCGGCAGCATGCCGATACAATGTCTACTGCTCGTATAGTGTACGACATAAAGTCACGCATAAATTCCAGGTAGGATGCGATAACACCTCTGAACTTTGAATTGATAAATCACCCTATATATTGTAGCTTACCTTGTCCTACGGGTGTGATGATTCTTGTGGTTTACGATGTATGTCGAATTTGTACGAGAGCATCTGATTTATCAAATGCAAAGATTAGTCGATCTTGTGCCATTGTGGTGAAAAGATTAAATTTCACTTCAAAAAGGCATCATAAAGATAGACACGTATCTGCGAATTCTGATGCTAGGGCAAGCGGTTTCCTGAAGATATTTTTCTTCATCGTTTTGAGAACGTAGATCAAAGAGCGATATAACTCACGGTACCCGTCTGGATTTGAACCAGCAAGCACCACGAAGGTATTCGGTGAAATATAGCAAATTTATCTGTCCCGCTCGAGTTTTTTTATCCAAAAGCCCTTACACGAAATGTACAATATCTCCAATGCTGATGACAGGAAAATGTTCGTAATAATTATCCTCCTTCACCTTCAATAATTGAATAATTTGACTCACGATACATACTGAATTGATTGATAGCTTGCTCGCGATAGCTTAGGTAAAGCTTAAAAAACAGAATTTCCATCAAAATCGTGCCAATACTTTTTGCACAATACCCGAACAAGTAGTCAAACAGTTACAAGTAATCGAAGAATCCTATACCAAAGTCCATAACACTTCATCACTAAAATATACCGAATGGGATTTAGTAAAATAGAAGCAAAACACGTCGCGCGTACCGGAATCATTAAGATTTGTAATTTCCACTCCAGGAAATTACACACAAGCCACGGCTGAACTCGAGTTGCAATCGTCAAATGCAACTGAGAGGAAGTTCGTAAATTACTGCCAAGAAATCCATTGGCTTGTAAATATAGAGTTTCAGTATTTATCGGCCAGGTGGAGCGATGACTTGTGGAAGGTGGCTGCCAGACAGTGGATGTGGAGAGCCGAAGATCGATTAAATATTCAGATAGATTTTCGGACGAATAATTTTACTATTAGAGGAATAATTTATTAATTTATTATTTATTTAAGGGTTTCCAGTAAGTGATACACATTTCTTACATAATTATCTCTGTAAAAGTATACTTCTTTTGCTCACTTGTAAACACAGCTCGGTCGGATCGTTCCGTAACTATATCAAATAAAAAAATAAAACAATACTGTACAGTATAACACAGATTAATTTGTGAAAAAAAATATTAACTCACCTCAGAATGTTTGTAATAATACTTTATCGTCTGCTGAAAATGTAGGAGTAATATTGTCGCGGGTGTGGATCCCATGTGCGTTACGCTCACATTCAACAGGTAATAAGACATAAATTGCCGCCGTATGACGACAGGTATCCCATTATCGTCCTCTAACCAAAATCCCGAAAACTGCTCAGCGATATAAACGGTCGCCTTGCCTAATTTATTACAGAAATATCCATGACAGCGGCCGCCTACAGATAATTAGGCGCTTGTACCCACATTAATTATCAAGTCGTATTAATATGTCTCTTTTGTGTATAAAATTAATGTGGCGTGAAATGTTACTCTGCGCTGCGCCCGTGACTTCATTTTCAATTAGGAACATAATTAAACGTTACGTGCTGCGCTGCTACATCCTGTAATCAGCTCAAAAATATCATCTAGTTCATCGGCGGCTCCTTGTGTAGTCGGTACTAGCTCTGGCTACAAAGCGAAAGGTCGCGAGTTCGATCCCGGCCGGGGTAGGCTTTGTGTGGTGATGATTGTTTTCAGTTTTGGATGACTGTTTGGGGTATCTGTATTTTTTTTTTACCAGCTGGAATCCTCTTGCATGTTATGAATTTATCGATGTACTTTATCTCTTGGTTATTAATTATTAATAGATAAATGAGTCGAATACCTCCAAATTTCAAAACATTACAGCTAGCAAAGCCACAGCTCTCGAGGAAGAAAGGTTCCCGAGAGGCGACCGCGAACAAGAAGACAGTGTGAGTGGT
Source organism: Chesias legatella (assembly GCA_947359385.1). Classification (NCBI taxonomy): domain Eukaryota; kingdom Metazoa; phylum Arthropoda; class Insecta; order Lepidoptera; family Geometridae; genus Chesias; species Chesias legatella. The sequence continues at coordinate 6,158,817 of OX375774.1, read as the reverse complement.
AACATAACAACGTCAGATAATAGCTTTGAGAATAGATTCTGTATTCCCTTACCTAACTTCCTAGAGTGAATCAACGTCCTGGCTGACAGATAATAACGCACAAGTTAAGCCACCGGATCTAGATAATTAAAACGTTGACGGGGTGTACTTATTTAAATGCGTAAGCGGGATTTATATCATTTCGATCGTTGAATACAGAAAATGGAAATGACTATTATAAAGTATTATTATTTCGTTCACTGTTGGCTGTAAACATATTTTTGTTTTTGGATGACGTAGAGTCATTTACCTAAGCGAGCGGTACAGCCACTATACCCATTTTTCAGTTTCAGTTACCAAACAGTAGTGCTCTTGCAACGTTGTGTTCCAGCTTGGAAGTTGACAGATTTTGACGAGACTCACAGACATAGCTGATGTTATGAGGCTACATATACTTACATAACTTAGGCTACATTTCCGAGGGGTAAAATAGGAGGGCCTGATAAAACCGAACCAAGTCGTGGGTAATAGTTTGTTAAATATAAAAGTAAAATTAATAGTAACTAAATGGTTTCTCTGAATCGAACCTACGCAGAAGGCATTTGAATTATCACATGTATGTGTTAACAAGACGTTTTTTTTTATTCTACCAGTTATCTAGTTCGCATACAAGCTATGCTTAGCTTGCACCGCGCGGTGTGAAATGTCCGTCATAAGTAGTTATTAGTATTCGGTATATTTGGTCCAAATTAATAGAACCTCAGTGACTAAGTCATACGGCTATTCTGATTGCCGCTGGTGATATTATAGATACGCTGTCAAGGAAAGCGCGCCTGTCATTTATCATGTATTAATCCTGTCCTTTTATTTGATACGTTCATTATAGTATTATTCCAGCTAGAAAAATAAGACACATTAATTGACAGACCTCACAGCTCAGTTGGTAGTAACTCTTTCTTGCTGTAGGTGGTGGGTTCGATTCCCACCCAGGATAAAGATATGTGTGACGAATATAGTAGCTTTTTCTATGTTTGGGTGTTAATATGTATGTATTTACAAAAAGCATATATGTATTCTAACTCTTGCCTGGTTCCCATAGTACAAGCTGGGCTTATTTTGGGGCTAGATGGCTATGTGAATTGTCCACCAATATTATTATTATTATGAACTCCAGCATTTGGGACACACTGAGTGCTTTGCGTATAATAAAATAAGGCATTTGAAGCTAAGCTTAGCCCGGTTGCTCGCTACTACTGTCATAAATATTACATCAGCACGTGTTTCACTCAAGCTATCCGGATGAAGTCGCGACCGAGTAAAAGCTAGTTAGTAATTCAATCCGGAAACTTGATGTTACTTAATCCAACCGCAGAATTCGCTTTACATGATACACGTATATCATAGCCGTCCGGTTAATAATATTAGTAGTAAACAGTGTAGAGTATCTTGAACTAGACAATAAAGTGATCGCGTATGTGCCCTCGACCGCCGCTTGACACGTTAAACGAAGGTTTCCTGTTTTGGTCACTTGATCACGCTGGGTGACATCATGAGCGCGTACGTATCCGACCGTTTCCTTCTATTTTCCTTAACCGGGGAATACTGTTGGCAAACCGCAGTCGCCGTGTGATATTAGTACAAATACGCAATAAGATTTATTTATTGTATACCTATTATGAAGCTATTTTCCGCAATAGGATAAGCAGAGCCTCCAAGCTGTAGGTTCATTTTCAGGTCATTAGGAAATTATTTTTATTTATTAAATACAGAGGTTATGGTGAACACGATAATAAATACTAGTGTCGATCCCAATAACTAACTGAGTTGTTTCTATTATCGTTGTACCTATATGGATAATTTATGTAAATTGTTGCTAAATTACGTTTATAAGTCAAACTGTTTAATATAGTCAATGTAATAAAATGACAGGTCAGTCTCTATTTTAGAAAAAAACTGATATAACAATGAGATAACCGAAGAGCAGTCACAGTCTTAAAAGGCATCATTTTACATTTTACACTGTCGTGGGAAACTAGACCGACTATATTTGGTAAGTCGCCATTCGCCACCATTGTTCCGAGTAATTCAGTTAACACTTCCACTAGTAATTAATTCCAAATATTACCGTCAGTCAGGATATAATCCTATATCTTAAAGTGCGGGCGACGAAAGCAATATCAATCTGTTTTACCATTGCTGATTTATTACTTGAATGAAATTATGTTTGTATAGTTAATATTATCATAGCCTCGTTGAGGCGCGCTTTTATACTTTCACCACACTGGTTCGAGTTAGTGATTTGAGTAGTTTATTTTATTTTTACATATTCTTTAATTTTTTATTTATTCTTGAACTCTGAGAAATCTACTTGATTTCGACGATGATGTTTCTTCCATGCAATTTCTTTTTTAACACATAATTTTGTTTATATAAGTTTTTTAACATATTAAATGTTAAATAATTATAAATTACTAAATGTCTGTATTTGCGTTTTATTTATTCTAAGATGTTACAATAATGATGATTCAATTTCACAAACTCTAGGCATATGACAGAGCATACATGACTCCAAACTAGGTTATCCTTTGTTTAGGACAAAAGAGGTTGAAAATTAACACACATGCTAGTATTTTTTGTGCACTAGCGAATACATTATACTAAAATGGTGTCATATTAAATATCTGAGTAAAGAAAGCATAGAAAGGTACCTAAGTGGTGATCGTGTAAGATGGTGTGGTGAATTTCTTAAATTTCAAACCATTTCATTGTGTTAAAAAGTGTACCTGAGGATAACTTACGAAAATAAAGAGATTTAGCTTACCTTATTACAAAAAAATATAATTCTTAATATAAATTTTTTTTTTTTAAATAAATAACTAGACTAAATCTTTATAACTCAATGCTATATAGATCTAGTTCTTTGTTTTTTTTTAACCTTATCTTTATTTTATCAGTGTTACGAATCATAAATTGCTTGCGTGCAATCGAAGTGTTCCTGGAATGTTAATTCTATTGTTTCAAGAGACCTATAATAAAATCTTACCTTGTGTATTAGTCAAGCGTTATAAAATATTTCTTTATTTTTGCAAAACAGTTTGCATGTCACTGTAGTTATAATTTAATAATAAGACATGTAAATGTGCAAATCTATATAAATAAAAATGAACCACCGAAATGTTTGTACGCGCATAACTTCCAAACGACTGCACCAATTTGGATAAATCTTTCTTTTATGTGTTAGTTATTGTCAGGAGAAGGTTTTTATGAAAAAAATATTAAAAAATAATAGTAAATATTTAAAATAAAAATCTTAAACTTTAGACATTGACGGCAAAAAAATATGGCGGTACAAAATTTCCCGGGACAGCTAGTAATAAATAAATTACATAACGCAAATGCACTGGCTTTCCTTTGAATAGTTCAAGAATAACACCACGAGTAATAACTTGTATGGCTTATTCCAGCTTTACAGCTTACAAAAACATCTACGAATAAAAGCTGAATTAGAGAAAATAAATTCATGGTTCTTTAATTCGATCTTGGAATATCGTTTTATTGATCTTAAGCAGCGAGAAGCTAACATTGTACGTTATAACACGGTCATACGACCACGCCAATAGGGTTTTAAATACGAAAACGATATATAGCTCCACTATCTAGTACATAAGTTAATATATTTAACACTTAGAGATGGAATTACGCATAAATTAAATGATGCATTGATTCTGTGACTTCTACGCGTAGATTTCAACTTGGTAGTTGAGTCCTGAACCTCTGTCACTCTTCAGTCTGAGGTTGACGTACGAGAAGCCCACTCCACCAGCCGTGATGCTGGCGGTGGCATCTGTGTGGTCTAGATCGCGTGCGATTACACCCTGAAAAGAAAAATCGTATTACTATTGTATATTTTTTATTATATAATGTAGGGTATAGAACGAGCTCACGGCCCACCTGATGTTAAGTGGTAACCGCCGCCCATAGACAACAGCAATACGACTCAAGTCTTCTCCACCAAAGTGCGAGATGACTCACGTTGCTTTGCGTTGCGTCTATCACCCCGAGACATGTTACGACTCATGGGCCTGTAATTTCACCGGAACCCACTCCCTTCCACCGGAACACAGCAACATGAATCACTGCTTGGCGGCAGATTACCAGGTGTGGTGGCAGTACTTCTCCGGGCAAACTTGGCACAAGTTCTACTGCTACTTTTGGTTGCTCATTTCGCACCACCCGGGGGACACGTGTAGGGATTCAATGGGTTACCACCTACGGACGCCATCAACGTGGGCCCCCAAATTATTTGTTTTGCGTTTTTCACTGTACCTATACATCTAATATGGACCTTAACCTTTTATCCCTTAAGGTATACAGCCTAAATGGGCCAGCCTCCACTACTATCGTATATTCATATTATATTCTAATATGCTTATTTACCAAGAACAAGTCAACTAGCACTTACCACCAGCAATTCATTCCTACTAAATCAAACAGCGAAGAGAAATCTTATATAAACAAAATTACCGACTAGACCGGGTGACATATACTTTTTGGAATGCAAAGCGACGAATTTCAGTTTTGAGTTATGTTGGTTAAAAAAAGTTCTTCTAAAAACAAATAAGTCGAGAATTCCAAAGTTGCTGGTATTTTTTGTGCGGTTGCTTTTTTTGTGGAAAAAACATACGGCAGACCGTCATGATTCACTATTTTATTTATTATACTGAATAGCTTTAATATTTTACGTTATAAGTGCCTGTTTAATTTCAAATTGCAAAATTTTTTGCTCCTTCTTTGTCAACTTCAAATCAATGTCAAACTTTGTTGTTGACTCAAATTATGAACTGAACAGATATAACGGGTTTTCACTGTGTTCACGACATAACTATGCAATATTGGAATTTATTGTCCGTCATCAAGCTAGAGCAATAATTGTAAACAAAGAAAGAGTGGAAAAATGTAAATTTTTTTAACGTCGCAATGATATTGCATGAACTACTGTTTATGTGTTTAAGAAGTTTACTTATGTTAAGAAAAGAGTGTTAATTAGGTAAAAAGTTGCATTTGGTTTTCAAAATAAAGAATTATGTACTATCAAAGTTAATTTTGAATGTCACAAGAATCCTAACACTCTTATCTTGTTTTGAAGAATTTGAATCCCCGAATTCAGTCAAATACCTACAAATTTGAATGCAGTTGGGTCATAAAATTCAAGGACCATGGAAGTCAATATTGTGTGCTTGTATTTCGATACCTACCTTTGCTACATTGAATACTTATTGTGGTATGAGCGTGTAACCATTTGTTAATTTATTTACACACTAAATTTGAGTTATATGCACATACAAAGAAAAAACAAATTATAAATTGCAAATCAGGATTCTGATCGGAAACTGAAATGAAAATACACTTGCTAGATTGAATACTAAATAAAAAAATTAAGTAATTTTAAATTATACACATAAATAATAATTACGAATATTACGAAACAAAAACCATCTGCGACATAGGTAATCTCTATAAATCTTATTGTTATGAGTTTGAGTAATTATTATTTTAAACAAACTAACATTTATCAAGTTAGCGATTTTCTGTTCGCGTCGGACAGGTTATTGACAGCCAGATATTTTTTTAATAATAAGGCATTATGTAACATATTATGTGAAAAATGTATTGTATAACGTTATTGCAAAATTTACCTTAATGATTTGCTGTCCCGGATCGGAGAAGAACACTTCTTTCACCCTTTTCTTGAGCGGTATGGCGTTATATTCGGCCTTCTCCTGCGATATCAACCTGTTGTTGAAACTTGTGCCCACTATGAGGTCTTTGCAGTAGCTGATGCTAATACACAAGAGGAGCACAACAAACAAAACCGGAGACAAATTCATGTTGTCGAGTTGTTCGGACGATTGAATGCTACTCGGTCAGCGTATACCGACAGACTGGTCGAACCTAGTGGCACGCGTTGACTCAACCTGATTACCTTAACTTATAACTGGAAAAAAGGTTAATGCTTACATACTTTAAACGACTTATGATGCATGCACGCATCAAGGCCACACGTCCACTAAGGTTTTTTTGCAATTAATATGTATGTCAGCTTCTGGGCGTATAATGTTATATTTAAGCGGTAGCCCGCGACTTCGTCCGCGTGAAATTCGGTTTTATCACGCACCCCTATTTTACCCCTCGGAAAAGTAGCCTAAGTTACTCCTTGTTAAATCAGCTATCTGCCAGTGAAAGTCCCGTCAAAATCGGTCCAGCCATTTCAGAGATTAGCCGGAACAAACAGACAGACAGGCAGACAAAAATTTAAAAAAATGTTGTTTTGGTTTATGTACCGTGTATACATCCATATGTACTTAGTAAAAAGCGGTTATTTTAATATTACAAACAGACACTCCAATTTTAGTTGTATAGATTTGTTTGCTGACAATGTTACTAACAAATTGTATAAAGAAACAAACTAGATTTTGTGTATCTAGAAACAAAAGAAGTTTAAGTATGAAACATATCTAGTAACTCAAGGTTGTTGTTGTAGTCAAGTCTATTCTCAAGGCTAATGCTATCCAAACAATAACCTGTTTTTTTAGAATCATATTCCGATCTTTATAATCATCTTTATGGTAATATAGAGGTAATATGGGGTGATGGACGCAACGCAATGCAACTTAAGTCATCTCATAATTTGGTGGAGAGGGCTTGAGTCGTATTGCTGTTGTCCATGGGCGGCGGTTACCACTTAACATCAGGTGGGCCGTCAGCTCGTTCTATCACATAACATCAAATAAAAAAATATAGAACTTGTGCCAAATTCATCCGTAGAAGTACTTGTGGTCCTAGAGGTACCTATTGGGGTTCTTCCCATACCTAAGGCAGGACCCATGATGCATTGCTTTTGTTATGGGTAGAGGTTACTTAACATCATGTGGGCCATCTTCCATCTTGGGCTATTTGCATAAAAATAACAGTTAAAGCTATGTAAAGTCACTTAAAAACTTTTCTGTTTTTTTATACCATATAGCGTGAAAGGATCGTATTTCTAATATGTTGTATCACTATATGTCTTTGCTAGATGATCATTTGGCTTGATACATTGTTTCGCACACAAAGCTATCTCATTTTCGTTTCGTTCGTTTTCGATGATTAACTTTCCTTTAAAAATATCGGTAGGTAATGTTATTTCAGATTTACAATCAAACAGCCCTTACTATGGTGAGTCACCATAGTAAGGGATGTTTGATTGTAATTCTAATATATTTCTTCTAATGATTCGATAACTGTTCATTTTCAAACTTCATTCTACAACTTCATTGCGGCTTATCAAATTTCTTCGAATTAATTAAGTAAACTATATTTCTCATTATTTATCAAACAATGACAGTGATGTGATAACCTAGAAACAAGAAACTATTATTATCGCTTTTAAAGGTCAAGTTTTATCATTTTACTGGGGGACCAAGTTGTTCGCGTCCGTATGCGATTACCCTTTGAATCCATACACGTGTCCCCCGGGTGGTGCAATAGGAGCAACCCAAAGTAGCAGTAGAACTTATGCTAAGTTCGCCCGGGGAAGTACTGCCACCACCACACCTGGTAATCTGCCGCCAAGCAGTGATGCATGTTGCTGTGTTCCGGTGGAAGGTAGTGGGTGCCGGCGAAATTGCAGCCGCATGAGACGTAACATCCCCGTCTCGAGGTGATTGACGCAACGCAATAATAATAATAATAATAATAATAATCATTTATTTCAGACCCATAGATCCATAGATTAAAACACATTCAACACAACACAATTACAAGATAACAAAATTGTTGCAATGCGACTTAGGTCATCCTGTACTTTGGTGGAGAGGATATGAGTCGTATTGTTGTTGTCTATGGGCGGCGGTTACCACTTAACATCAGGTGGGCCGTCAGCTCGTTCCGTGACTTCAATTACATAAAAAAAATATATGTTGTGGCTAATGGTAGGTAAGTGCAGTAATTCTCAGATGAATAATAATGTTTTTCCCTTATTTCGCACCAGTGGATGGTAAAAGTGATAGTTTTCAATATTGATGACCTAAAAATCAACTTAATTTAAAATATTTAAGACAAATTCCTCGATATGGCCAGTAGTCGGTTCGCATTTTCATGAAATGGATCAATTCGAGCAACGACATCTTGCTGCGAAAGCGAAGCTGGCAGTGAGTTATTCCCTTTTCAATCTCCCAAGTTGAGCAATAAAAAATCGTGTGATGCATTCGACGTTTCACTATAAAAAAACGAATACAAAAAGCAACGTATCCTATCTGTTTGCGAATAATCTGAAAGGCAGCAATTCTGAGCATAATTTATTTCTTGCAAAGAAGCAAAGTAGATATGCCTCTGAAGCCAAGAGCGTTTGTACACATTAACGCGGCGCACCTCATGAAAAATCGCTTAGCAGAACCGCCGCCGCGCCGGCCGGAGTAAGCATTATGTAACATAGTACCCACCTTCCTTCTGTCTGCCGACTTGCGTTGTGTATATAAGAGGGGATTATTTATTTTACGGCACGACTGTTTCTATTTACTTGTTACGAGGAACTTTCCAGATCATTATGGTAATGGATTCTAAACAAATTTGATAAAGGTGACGCAGAGTTTATGAATCGCTGACGGGTAGGGCCAAGATGAAGTCGGTAATTACCCTGTACCGCATATAACAAGTGCTGTAATCAAATTTCACACATTATTTTGTTAACGTAACATATGAATACTACATATTTTCATAACTATATTTGACTAGCTGTTGCCCGCGACTTCGTCGGCGTGGAATTCGGTTTTATCACGCACCCCTAGTTTATCCCTCGGAAAAAGTAGCCTAAGTTACTCCTTGTTACATCATCTATCTGCCAGTGAAAGTTCCGTCAAAATCGGTCCAGCCATTTCAGAGATTAGCCGGAACAAACAGACAGACAGACAGACCAAAATTGATAAAAATGTTATTTTGGTAGATGTACCGTGTATACGTCCATATACACTTACTAAAAAGCGGTTATTTTAATATTACAAACAAACACTCCAATTTTAATTATTTGTATAAATTTGAAAATAAGGTGTCAATAGTTAACTTCACTTTCTCATTGTTGACCTAGATTGTGAGTGTAAGTAAATAATTTTACTGAAAATAGCTTTGGTAACCCGTCGCCATCGGTCGGTCGGAGCAATAAACAGCTAGCCTGCGCATTACGCCCTCATAATTGAAACTTCAACAAAGGTGAAGCTGAATCGCAATAAAATTATACTCAACAACCTACTATTAAGTAACATGTACATTTGTAACCCAGATTTAACCTGAATTTGCATAATGCTTTAACTTGTCACATAACAGCGCAGGAACAGTGGCTATACAGAGTTTAAATTGCATTTCGGTAGTTTCGGAATGTTGTGGTTACATATGCGTAGCTGCATTTTGGCACCAAAATATACCAACATTTCGCCGGTCGTGTACCGCCCGTTTCAATATTGTGCATCTTTTTAAATATTGAAAGTACCATTCCGAATACTACTGACTGTGGTTTGTTGCACTGTACAGAGCGGGGCGGTTCTCGGTGATTGATTATTTTATCGTACGGGTGACTTGTGGGTTATTTCTATCACAAACTAACCATTATAATCTATATATCTATACAAATAAATAAAATTGGAAAGTCTGTTTTTAATATTAAAATAACCGCTTTTTACCAAGTGCATATGGATGTATACACGGTAAATATACCAAAACAACATTTTTTACAATCTTTGTCTGTCTGTCTGTTTGTTCCGGCTAATCTCTGAAATGGTTGGACCGATTTTGACGTGACTTTAACTGGCAGATAGCTTGATGTAACAAGGAGTAACTTAGGCTACTTTTCCGAGGGGTAAAATAAGGATGCGTGATAAAACCGAATTCCACGCGGACGAAGTCGCGGGCAACAGCTAGTATATTAATATTAACTTTGGCATAATTATGCGTAATATAAACCCTAATATATAATTAAACAATACAAGTGACGCGACAAAACGCGCCCCAGCGTAAATGGTCCAGGTTTTGTTCAAAACCGTTTACATTAGAGTTAATGCAAATTAAACGCCTTTTACAGCGGTTGGCCGGACCCGGTCATGATGATATATGACGACATTTTCCTCGAGTTACAGCTATTCACTAGGTACGTTTGTATAATTTGGTAGCGAAACGGTTCTCGTATCCCTGAGCCCGCAATAGTTATGATGGCGTAGAAGTGCCGATCAATACAATATTTCAATCCACAAATCATGTACAAAAGTAGAAAGAAAGTAAGAGAGGAGGCCTGGGAGGAATGAACTAAAGGTGTGCCATATCTCTACAGCTCAAATATGTTCATTCATGTTATGAGTATTATTCATAGAAAACTATAAGTATGAAATGCAACAATTAGGTGCACAAAAGCTCATGCTACATTTTTCGGATTCATATTTAGGTTTAATCTATGTACTGGATAATGAAGCTTTCCCATAAAGGAAACGATTACTATTTATGTTTTTTCTCCTTTCATTGTATAATTTGGGAGATGACATTGATAGTATAATTAACTCTTTTAGTCTATCATTTCGAGCTAAGTATGCAAAACTAAATGGAAGGATTACAGAACAGAAATGGATTTCCTGTACATTTGGAAAAAATAGCCAAGGGAGTTACTTGGATTATTATTCGGTTCGAATAGTGCCGTCACTCACCGGATAATCTGGTTTGCACGCACTCTCAAGTTGACTCCTTGGAGAGATTATTAAGACGAAACTCAGCATCCTCATCTTATTACGAGTAGGACCCCACAAGCAATATTATTTAAGATTTCTCGTTCCAAGGCTACTTACGACATATCTCAGGTTTAGTAGGCAATAAATCAGCTGATGTTAGACAGTTCTAGCATTCACATGCGATTTTGAACGAATATGCATACGTTTTGCCGAAGCAATTTATTTTGCAGATAAAATTTACATTTCACTTAGACTTAAATAGGTTACTGTAACTACTTTGAACATAAGTTAGAAGCAAGATTACGAAACAATTAGACAAGGATTCAATAAGCACATTAAAGTTACTTAGCGATTAATTGGCTATTTGGTGTTTTGTTTTTCGGTGCCAAATTGAATGACAAAACAATGATCAACAAATCAATCACTAATCAACGTTTTTATGTAAGGCCTATAATGTAAATGCCTATATTTAGACAATGTAGTACAACTGTCGAACCAAAAAAATAAAAACCAAACAAAAAACGAGAGGACTTGCGTCGTATTGCTGTTGTCTATGGGCGGCGGTTACCACTTAACATCAGGTGGGCCGTCAGCTCGTTCGGTCATTAATATCACATAAAAAAATATGTCTCGAACTTTATTATATAGCTACCTATCATCACATCCTTTCATTTTTGAGTCTTATTTCTATTCTTGGATCTGTATAAAAATGCGTGCATATGAATGTTAAGAAAATTAAGTGTTGTCATTATTATGTTATTTAACCTTGGATTGATGAAGCGGAGGTTAACGCGGGAACGCTGGAAGGTCAAAATCTCTGCGAAGCCCGTCGGGATTAGCGTCAAACGAAGAAAAAGAGACGCGGGAAATAAGCCGTAATCCATGAGACGTGACCTAAATTCTTCCTTAAACATCGACGATTTGATAGCCTCGTGAAAACAATTTGATTTTTTTCCCCTCTCTTCCAACCGTGTCCTTTGACTTTGAATTGGATGGATTGTATTGAACCCATATTTCATGCATAATTCAATTGATTAATCCCATTTAATTTTTCTCCTTTTTTTTTAAACTTCATTTCATTTACTAAAGTCCGATTTACAGTCCTCAGTCCTCAGTCCTACGAATAAAGTTGTTTGACTGGTCATCTTTCTCGTATTGGTTGTCTATTATTATATGTATTATCTAGAATTGCCTTTCATTTTACGAATAACTTACAAGCTATTCAAGGTCAGCCAACAGTCAACATTAGACCGACACTTGTTTTTTTCATACCATAAAACAATCAGTAGCCTGAATTATATTTTTTCTTAACCTGCTAACGGTCAGCCATTCGGTTCAGTCTGGCTAACTCTGTTTCAGCGTAGTATAAGATTTATCCTTCTTATATAATATATTATTATATAACTCTCAAATTCTTTTAATACAGAATGAGCCGACTAATCCATAATAATAATAATCAAGAAATTGAACTAGTTTTTCTATGAAATCATTAAATTAATCACCTAACTTGCTATGTCACACTATGCTTTCGTAACTACATTTTATATTTTCCATACTCTTTACTTTTTACATTTCATCCAAAATTCTTCTTTTTTCTTGTTTGCGGGTGAAGTCGACAAAATCCGATGCAGTGCATGTCCCTATTTCGACCTGAGCAATGCTTACGTCAGGGAAATTAAATAAACATTATTGCATATTGCACTTTAGAGCAAGACGCGACGAAATAGGGTCAATTTTTGCCTGACTTAGCATATTCTGTTCGGCAAAAAATGTATTGTCACTAGACTGTGCTGTAAATTTGTGTTCGAGGTTGATTTATTTTCCAAATAAGGTTACCTATGTTCTCTTCACGTGGACATATATTTTGTACTGGCAAGGCAAGAAATCTATACGAATAAATAAAATTGGAGTGTCTGTTTGTGATATTAAAATAACCGCTCTTTACTAAGTGCATATGGATGTACTTAGTAAAGAGCGGTACATATACCAAAACAACATTTTTTACAATTTTTGTCTGTCTGTCTGTCGTTTTGTTCCGGCTAATCTCTGAAATGGCTAGACCGATTTTGACGGGACTTTCACTGGCAGATAGCTGATGTAACAAGGAGTAACTTGGCTACTTTTCCGAGGGGTAAACTATGGGTTCGTGATAAAACCGAATTCCACGCGGACGAAGTCGCGGGCAACAGCTAGTTTTTGCTATGTATCGAATTAACCTGTTTATCTGACGATTGAAAAATCCACCCTAAGTGGCATATTACTCTTACATTTTATTCAGTATGAATAATTTATAAACTGATTTAAGACTCAATTTGAAACAATAATTCATATTCACCTTTCATCTGTTCGTCAGAGAATAATTTACTTAAATCCAGACAGATTTAACTAAAAATGATAATTCAATTACAGAAGATAAAAGCTGTTTTCATGGCTGTATTCAGATAAAAAATAAATGGATTTTAAAACTCAGTAGATCTTGTGTCAGATTAATCCGGGGAAGTACTGTCACGACGTTTATTTCTTCCGCCCAGCAGCAAGCAAGGTTTTATTGTGGGTGCCGTTAAATATTCAGGCATTATGACACATTCCATCTGAGTTACGTTCGGATATAATGTGACTTGGGTTTTGAACGTGAAGAAGAGGAACAAATCGTATTAATTAAGTTACGTACAGAGGTTACGGCTCAACATGAGTAGGCTCTCGGGTTTTTCCCGATCTCATTCGGACAATAAAGGGAAAAAGGCGCACTATCACCGCGATCGACCATAATAATAATAATATAATATTGGTGGACATTTCACACAGCGCCATCTAGCCCCAAAGTAAGCTAAGCATAGCTTGTATCATGGGAACTAGACAACTGATATAATAGTTATATACTTTTTTGTTGTAAATAGATATATATAATACATGTTAACATCCAGACACAGAACAAACATCTATATTCGTCACACAAATGTTTGTCCTGGGTGGAAATCGAACCCTCGACCTACAGCTCAGAAGGCAGACTTACTCACCAACTGAGCTACGAGGCCAGTCGATCATGACCATGACTGTATTCTGCTAATCAAAAACGATGTGTGATGTGTGATAGATAACTTATATAGCATTATACAGGCCCTGCCTGAAAACCAGCGCTGCCCTTGTTTTCTGTGTGTGCAGCACTATGCTGGGACCTATTTTGCCGACTTGCCCACCCAACACATTCGTTTTTTTGTGTTAGTTTTGTTAAACGCTATTTTATGTTTCAGTATTTAATATGTGTTTTAGTATTTATGTTGTCTTATGATGATTGGGTAAAATAAATACACTTTTTTCTTTCTTCTTTATAGTTTTTCTGTCGTCACTGCCTCTAATAATTAGTTTAGTGTAAAGTGACATAGTATAATATTTAACAGTACGACCGTTTGACATCAAGGAACATATTCCGTTGCCAAGAAAAAAATCTTTTTCACTATTATTTATTGCATGATATATGAAAGAAAAACTTGGATCTGGGATTCTTGTGTAAATTGTGTTTGTTTGTATTCGCCCTTGTGTAAGTAAAAAAATGGTGTAAATTAAACAATATATAATCATATAACCGTGTTCGGTGTATTTAGGCATAAAAATTGTACAAAAGCCAAAATCTTACAGCAATTATCTTTATTAACTAGTGCGTTTCTGATTATTGCCAATTTTAGTGTTTATTTGCGAAAGATAGAGATATAATTAAAAGATTGTTTCCCTAACTTAAAAAGTTGAAAATTATAGTTTTCGCAAATAATAAAATATATTATCAAATTAATGAACAGACATGCTTAAATTTGGTTTTATGCGAAAACTAGACAATTCGTATATTGTGATGTTTATTGGAAGTAAGCCCTCAAAATTTGCCAACAAAAAAAAAACATAAATGCTCACCTTTAAAAAAACGCAGCCACGCAACAGGATTAAGTTCACAAGATCTAATCGAGTTAAATGTTAAAGGACACCATTTACTTACATCAACCGCTTTTGTTGAAAAAAATGAAAGCTGCGCTCAAAAGCGCTGTTGCCCGACATTATTTTTTTAACTGATTATCTTTGTATACTTTTTGTTATTTAGACTTTTTCCCATCTTCAAAATCTTCTAATATTTTATTTTTAATATGAAAGTCAATGAATCTCAAAGTGATTACATTTCCTTATACTCGTAACACGAAATGATTTTGATGTTTTGCCGATGATTTGTAAATAACGGCCGAAGACCTGTGTCAAACTTAACTGAATGTCGGCCTAAAGATGAAGACTAAGTTTATGACATAATAATATTCTCCTTCAAATCAGCCAATTAGTTACCAAATCGGACTAGGTCTAATAATAATTGTAAATAATGGCGATGGTTCGAAATCAAATAGGTCTTGACCTCGTTCGGTAAGTTGTGACTAAGAAAGAGTTACATAATAATAAATACTTTTTTGGCATTGTTTTATCATATACTGCATTTATGGGTACAAAATTACTAATTAATTTTGAAAAGGAAGCTACGGTACGCCTTTCTGACTCGCATTTGACTGGTTTATGTAAATAGATTTTTAATCAATATTACATGCTACCACGCTTTATTGCCAGTTTTACATTATCGGAACGATATAAATAACTATATATTATAAAAATTTGTGTTAATTAATACTACAGGTATATACGTGGACACACTTTAAGCTTAGTATATACGGTCATTGTGATACAACTGTTAAAATAGAAATTGAAAATATCTCTTGGAGATTTCTAGATTTCATTGGTAAAAATACTGCAATTTTCAATAAGTAATATCAATCCAGTATCAGTAGAAAAGCTTAGTTCTAATGGTCACAGAGATTATCCTCGACCCTATATATGTAGGTAGAATATGATGCTTTCGCAACGACCGTAGATTCGGATTTGAAACGGAATGACTTGTTAATCCTGTCTGCAATTATTGTATAAAAATCAAAAAAGATTAGAAGGGTTATAGGAGTAAAATGGCTCGCATAGCCGGAGTTATTCGTCGACACCCGCAATGTTTCAATAACCCATATCTCGGATTAAAGGGTTTTGGTTGCGCATAATCCGTTCTTATTCCTTCGTAAATGGATATTGAAAAAATTTGATGGGGCCTTTTTATCGGAAACTCTTTTTCAGAAGTGCTCTATTTTGCCTCTCGCAATGACGTCGATTTAAGGTGAATGAACGAGCGAAATCCCTCTTACACGAAAGAGGCGGCGCTAAGAAGGTGATGAGTTTATACAGTACCATTTAGTCGACGGCGCACCTTTCAACCGATAAATTGGCGTCAAGAATAAGCTCAGTGCTCGTTTCACTTTCGCAATCCTTTCGATTCGTTTCCATCCATTTTCAATTTATGTACCTACAATATGGTTAAACCGACTGGCAAGGTTGCTACTTTTCTCGCGGTAGATATTTTGTCGAGCCAGCAGCGTCGTAAGAACGGCGGTAAATTTACTAAAAAATGTACCGAGAACTCACTGGAAAGGAAATTTTCTTCATCCCTTTTTTCGTATAGTACTAGAAAGTTTCATCATTAAGAACTGAATGAAACTTGACTTTAAAAGTCACAGTTACTCGGAATATTTAGTTGGCGTTTTAATTCCACTGGATGATTTCACTCGACTAAGCGTTGACTATATGCTTTACTTATAAGTTAATATTGCAAATCTGTGTACTATTATGAGAGTCACCGGCTACTAAGTCTAGAATTCCATTTAACGTTCCCAGCTCGACAATAACCGCCCGTGGAATTTAATGGTTCGTAAAGCGGTCTCGATTAAAACTGCCGTCTATATGGATAAGGTCAGTCGTTTTAGTATATGAGCCAACTTTTAATGAGTTTATGAGGGCTCCCAGCGATGTACCTATTACGCACGTTCCGGCATGTCTGATCAACTTATTCCCGAATGTCTAATTTAACGACATTAGATCCGCCAAAATGAAATGGACACTGAATTCGTTTTGGGGGGTCGAAAGGTAATTGTTTTTATCGTTGCCATTCATTTTGGATGCCATGCAGAGCTTATATATGCTTATGTGGGTTCACTAAAATATTAGTTTAATATATATTTTTTGTAAAAAATATTTCATAATTTTTTATTTTCTGAAACAAAGGCAAACTTAAAGATAACAATAAAATAAAAAGACAGCCATGATCCACCATGCAAATATAAATTTGATATGTTTAGTTCCATTAATAAAATAATCAAGACTATAACCTAACAATTAATAAAATATCAAATTGATAAAACATGCTTACATTCAATTGAAAAAAAAATATATAAAAGAAAATAATTAAAAAACGTTCGTTGAATATAAAACAGTATTTTTTTTTTATTAAAAAGCCTTTATTGCTTATGCTAAAACAAAAATAAACATTTATTGGACACAAAGAAAAACAGACCAAATGTTACGAAAATGTTACATAACACCAACAGACTTGTACTGCAGGTGTCCAGACTTGAATCAGCAAAATAGACATATTAGGGGACGCTGAATAATTAAATTTCTAGACCGACATTATTCCACTGCACACAGGCCTATCTATACAAATAAATAAAATTGGAGTGTCTGTTTGTAATATTAAAATTACCGCTTTTTACTAAGTGCATATGGGTGTATACACGGTACATATACCAAAACAATATTTTTTACAATTTTTGTCTGTCTGTCTGTCCGTTTGTTCCGGCTAATCTCTGAAATGACTGGACCGATTTTGACGATATTTCCACTGGCAGATAGCTGATGTAACAAGGAGTAACTTAGGCTACTTAGGGGTAAAATAGGGGTGCGTGATAAAACCGAATTCCACGCGTATAAAGTCGTGGGCAACAGCTAGTTCTTAATAAGCGTGAGTGAACACGTTATTGAAGAGGAATAGTCCCTTTAGCAAATGACATTTTTGAGAAAATATTGATTATTGAGACAAACGAAGATACGTTTAAATTTAGAAATATATATCAGTACCTCTAACAATTTAACACTCACATAAATATATTATATATTCAATCACGCTACGTATATAAGTTTATTGGCCATTTCCACAATAAATATTCATGAGTAAAACTTAATTTAAACTACCCACCCTTCTATCACTGCGGTTTAGAAATATTGATTAGGTACATCAAGATTCCACAGCACTAAATACATTGGCAAATTGCCTATGGTTGGCAACAAATTGTATATTATGTAGATTCAATTAAGATTATGTAGAGTTCGCCTGAAAAAGTACTTCCACCATACTCATTACTCATATTACTCATACTCATTCTGTTGCCGAGCAGTAGTGAACTCTGTGTGTTATGGTTTAAATATGAATGGTGAGTACATGAGAAGTTCCATCTGCATGCGTCAGGGTGAAGGGTCGTGTTGCTATTGTTATAGACAGATGATATACACCTCTGAACATTTGGCAGTCCATCCGTTTGTGCTATCGCTTAGCTAAAATAAACGCAATAAGTTTTGTCACATCCAAAAGCTATTGTTTCTATATATTTAAGAGCTTATAAATTAACTAGCTGTTTCCCGCGACTTCGTCCGCGTAGAATTCGGTTTTATAACGCACCCCTATTTTACCCCTCGGAAAAGTAGCCTATGTTACTACTTGTTACAGCGGCTGCCAGTGAAAGTCCCGTTAAAATCGGTCCAGCCGTTTCGGAGATTAGCCGGAACAAACAGACAGACAAAAAATTGTAAAAAATGATGTTTTGGTATATGTACCGTGTATACACCCATATGCACTTTGTAAAAAGCGGTAATTTTAATATTACAAACAGACACTCCAATTTTATTTATTTCTATAGATTATTTCAGTTATATTCTACTTAGGCATATCGGGAAATTATCTTTGAAGACAAAAAGTTTAAAAGGAATTTCCAAAACATATTTTGATTATCAATAGTCGATAAGTTTGTATGCACATAATAATAGTTAAATAAAAAAAAAACCTTTAAATAAATGCATTCCTACAAGAATGTCGCTAGGTATAATACATTTCTAGACTATTTCTATTTTTATATGTCCATCTCCAACAATAATATTTCTCACAACACAAAATTGAAACGTGGTTTCGAAGAAGAACGTGGCTACATAACATGTAACTAGTGATGTGTCGATCCTGGGTCTTTATGACTTCTGGAAAAAATCCAGTATTGCTCGCAGGAACGGTACCAAAAGACAAAATGCCAATAAAAACAAATTATTACAAGGTTATTTTGTATATTTTTTTAGTGACTTACAATTCGAGCAGATTACATTAAAGTCTTAATACATATATTAAAAAACGTCATAAATATCTTTAAATGCTAGTCCAATTAGTATTGTCGTAATGTTTAAGAAATCTATATATACAAATATTGATGGACAATACTCACGCCATCTACCCCTAAACTAAGTATAGCTACAAAAACAAATCAACGGGCACTTTGTGAAATATTCCATGATACAATGGAAATATACCAATATTTCACGCAAAGTAAATTTCCGGGTTTTCTCAATTTTCTCCACAACGCATCACTACATGTAACACACGGGACTGGAAGTTTCGTCTTTTGTTGCTATATATTTAAGATGTCATGTACAAATGTTGCAGGAACAAGGTGCAGAAAGTTGGACAGCTAAAGGGACATAAATCAGGGCGTGGAGTGCGCCAGATGGCAGCTCGTGAATAGTTTTGTCGGGTACCGACCGCGTATGACATTCGATTACCCTCCCCAACGCCACCGCTCCGCCCGCCGCCGCCCTCGCGCAGGATCGACGCGCGCCCCTTCCCGCTTGGCGCCTTACATGACACCGCGCCAATATACGAAATTAATCTTCGAATCGTTCGCGTTTCCACTACTAGGACCACCGGTCTGTCTACTCTCAACAGGCGAGATAGCTAAAAACAACCGCGGGATTGTTATGTCGTGTGTATTTAAATTGATTGTTGTAAAATAAGTCCCAAGAGTTTTCTGGTGATATGTTGGCAAGTCTGAAGTAGGCCGCCATAGTTTTTGTCTCTTACCATCGTCTGTAATAGGAAAAGTTTAACAGCTGTGTAACAGTGTTGTCGAAAACAGTAGTCAGAACTATAATTTTAATGTTTTGCAAACGTGGCAACCTGTTAGGCTCAAACCAGCGACCTGTGGTACACCCCCTGAACTTCATCTGAATCCGAAGGTCACAATCTTACCCTCGTTTGTCGACAGTAGCTATTATCCCTTCAATGTGATGAGAACAAAGACGGAAAAATGTATTTTTCAGGTTTTAATTTATACACTGTGTTTCATTTATATATTGGTTCAATGCAAAATGTAGTACTTTTGAACGTACAATCAAGCTTCTAGTGTCTAATTACGGATCTTGTGGTTAAATACCTAAATTAGCATTATGTTAAAATGTATCATGCACTCTTTGCATCTCTAATGTCAGACTCCTGAACCGATTTAAAGATCTTAACTTTCTCAAGTACTATGTGCTGCAATAGTTTAAAATAAAGCAATTAGTAGGTATTTTTGCCGTTTCATTTATTTACAACATATTTTGGGTGCTAAGCTGTTTTTATTTCTAATTCTTCATTTATGTTGAAACGTTTCAAATTAAGCTGCCGGAATATTAATTTAGTAAGGTACGTGTGAACGGTAAAATTATTACTTACCCACTTTTGCGTTATGTAATTAAATTGAATGAATTTCGCTAAAATTTATCCGTATGTAGTACGTATATAAATGAAGTTTCGACTGAATTTCATTAATAAATAAATTTAGACAAACAATAAGCGAAGTTGAAAGAGGGAAGGACGAATAAACAATATAACAGCCGAGAACAAACATCCGCCTCGTTGATATTTTAAGCCCAGTTTGCTTTTCAGTGTAAGTGGGTATGGAAGTGAGTTATTTTCCAGTTCAATAAGGAAAGCGATTCAATCGACAAGACACTGACTTACATTATTGTGGAGTTTGCTTTTAGAAAATATCTGAACCCTGTAGCAATTCTGTCACAAATTTGTTGTACCTTTCTAATAATGTTACTATCAGACATGTCGACGGATTTTCATTGTTGTATGAATAGGCGAGAAAATATTCCGTTTTTTAAAGAAAGAAATTTGAACGTATTTTTCGGGTCTCCCTCCCGCTTCGCTTTGTTGGGTCTAATTTCCCTTCGTTCAAATGTAAGATATATTCTCGATGTTTCACAGCTAGTCAGGTATTCTATTTTGGGGATTGTACAAACGAAATCATTCCAACAGTGTTTGCATAAAATGTAATGGCAGATTGCGGCCGTGCCGGGAAGTACTACCAGCGATTCGCATTGTGCCATCTGCTCACATTTAGATCCCTTATAAAATGTTACTGCGCATTATCACACGTGGATGTGGCCCCAGTCTCGTGGTTATTTCGAAATGCTACCTTTTTATGACACTAATGGAAAATACTGTTTAGCTTCACGCACAAACATATTTATATCACGCACTCGACTTTAGATTTCTCAGGGCCAGCAATGTGAATGGTACCTACTAATGAATCATGTGAACATTTGGAACTGATATACACCATACATTTATTACCTATCAAAAAATATTACACATCAATTGCTACAAATGGGAAATTGCTGATCATAACTCATATAAAAAAAACTCTAAATGTAATCTCTGCTTATCTCCAAAACTAGTCTAAGGGTAAAATTTCCATTAATAGATAGAATAATTCACGAGCAAGTTCTTTGAATATAATTTATTAATATTTCTTGAAAATTGGCTCAATTGTGATGATGTTTATCGAACAAGTTGGAAAAAACGTGACTAGAGAGCTTTCTTGGCGTGCGCTGCTCTTATAAGTTATTGGGAACTGATGTAAAGAAGGATTGTTCATCCCAAATTGCTTTAAAGAAAAGTCTGTGACACTGTACCATACGGTATATGGTATCATGTATATGATATATTGAGAGACTATCTGTTAAGACGAACTCGCAAAAACAAATTTAATGATTACAAGTTACACATTAAAGAAGTCTTCTTTCATTTTGCCTACAACATATGACATTTTATTAATTTAAATATGGTCGTAGTTTGATATTTTATAACAAAATATAATTAATGTCGGGAAATGAAGTCGTTCAGTTTTTGAAAAGCAGGATCGAAGCTCGAAGTACATTTGAAGGGCCAACCCGTATGCATTTACAGCGGCTGGAGTCCAGGAATGAAACTGACTTTAAGTCCTACGTGCTCCAGATCACAGCCAAATTTAAAGATGTGATCCTTGATCCAGGATTTTGGCCTACTGGGATCGTTTACCGACGCTTTTGGGAAGCGGCTAAGAAGTAAAATCCCTTGCATTTGTTGTAGTCTTCAGTTATTATATGTATGTTAGTCACTAAGGTATATATTTATATGGGCCAATGTATTTAATACTAAGTAGCCTGAAATATACAAATTATTATTATTATTATTATAACAGTTCTTACCCCAAACATTTCAGACTAGTAATTTTAAGTTTTAGAAGTGAAGATGTATTCGCAACCTTAAATATGTCAACGGTGCCAATTCTACTTCGCAGAAAGGATTTAAGGATGTCTTTAAATTTATTTATTTTCCTGTAAGTGGTCACGATTTCCTTGGACATCTGCAACAATAGAACCACTGCTGATACGTGCTAAAAAAAACAGATGTCATACAGTAGAATGTCATTGGTTACGATGTAGATTATACGATGTAGAAACCTGAAGTGGTTGTTAGAATATAAAAAGTAGCCCTTGTATATTTTTACCGACACGCACTTGCATCACTTCGTTCCAGTGTAAAATATATGGAAAGTATCGCAGTATTTACTATTATTATTCTCTGGAAAATAGGTCAAAAATAATTAGTACAAAACAAGGTGAAAACGACTTCGAAAAGTCACAAAGAAAACGAAAAATAATCAATAAATCAATCGATTCAGTATATACTGTTCTGTTTGAAGTTGGCGCGGCGCTAAAAAAGTTGGTGAATAAATTAATACGGAACTACCATGAAGATATACCGCATCCAATCCAAAAATATCAGTTTACATCAGATTTACAGTGTTACATCGGCCAATATAAACCGAATTCTTTAGAAAGGAACTTAAAATCATTCTGCTGATGCTTTTAAAAGTTGTGTCACAGGTAAGCAGTGGACAAACGGGGGAGTGGGTAGCGGGAAAATATCGCAAAATCACCCACACGCTTAGTTGCGCATGATAAATAAACCAAAATACACACATGAAATGTTCTGTGTTTCTCACTGCCACACGAAAGGTTACTCATATGGCCTTATAAATCATATTGAGTGACGTTGAATTGACATATCGAAGTCATAAATCAAGCTTAAATCGAAAGGGAATACCGTGAGAGAAGAAGTTTTGACAAGCCACTTAACTTCAGTTGGGGACAAAGTGATTTTCTGAAAAAGTTAGTCTTCAATTTTGCACCTACACACTTTGATACACGCGTACCACTTTGGAAAGTGTTTATACTTTGTGCACTTTCATGTTAAGATTAGAGATGAAACGGAAAGTGGTTTGGACAGATACCGGATACTGGATATTCGGCACTTTTCGGCAAACTTTTCTCTTAAAACAGCTATCTATTAGTGAAACCTCAACATAAACCCTAAAATAATTAGTTTTAGAGATTAGCCTAAACAGACAGACAGGGTGGCAGAATCACGATGGGACTTTATTCAACTAGTGATATTTCACCAGATTCTAGAGAAATCATTGACATATATTTATGATCTTTTTAACGTTTATTCTGAGAGAAAGTAATAAGCATATTTTGAAACGAATTTTTAATTAATTGCATAAATTCTTAAAGGGAATATTACCGGAAATCTATAAAAAAATCTTTATAATACATAATTATAGGATGAGTTAGAACAAGGCGCTGACTGATACATTTAAGACAGTGTTCAAGTAACCAGTATGTACTCACTAGGTGTAACTTCAATACAGAAACTAACAGCGAGTCGCTTCCTGCAAATGAGATTACACACCGATTTACCAACTATAGTGTTCCAAGCTCGTTCATTGTGCTATATACTCGTACCTACAACGTTCTGTTGCAGATGTATTGATTTCTGTGATACCTACAGAATACATCACCCGCACCACTCCTATAATAAAAGTGACGAATACAATCTTTCGTTTGTTTGAAACCTCTCAAAATAAAGGTCGTGAACTTTATATAAACAAAGTGGATTAAAGCATGGATGTCTTCGCAAAATTTGACTTTTTATAGCAGATAAAGCTTTAACGTAATTTTCACAAGAATAAAAGTTGAAAGTAAACTGAACCCTTAGGTAATGAATATGAAATTACTTCGTTGTAACATTTTTATGCCTTAATCCGGGTGCTAATAAAAGTGTAAAAAACAGCTGTGATTTTTTTCTACTACATTTTAGTTCCAGTGTTAAACTCGTTATCTTTCAGTACAATCAATGGATTATTATTATTATTATTTAAAAAGCTCTCTAAATTATCGTTAAGGCTTTTTTCTTTCAACCGGTAAATAGGTTTTCGATTTTTTGTTGGGTGTAGTTTTGGTTTGTGAGCTCTTACTGCCACCATGAGATCAATATAATAAAGCGCGCCATCTTCAGTTCAGTTCACGAGAATAACACCAGAATATCAAATACTAAAAGTAGAAGAGGACAAATAGCCAGTATGAAAGATATTTTTATTCCCATTTGTTCCCTCTCGCCTTATGAAAGTAGAGCTCGAAGACAGTATTGTTAAAATCTAATCTAAAACTTCTTGCCGCTCGCCGCCCGCGCGCCGGTCCGCCTCGGGTGTTTATAACTTTTTTCTTGATCCGTTCGGATACTACATGTCTTACACAGTTGTTACTAATGTGCCTGACCCCCGTCAGCTCTTGACGAAGGTGAAGGCACCAGGTGTATCCCTCTGGATAAACAGTATCGGCACCCTTGTAACGAATTCTACCGAAATAAATTTCAAATCAAAGTTTTGGATAGATATTGGAATCAGTGTACGAAATTATATTCAAACAACTGTTTTACTTACTGAAAACTATAGTGATGTGTAACTAAATAGATAGTGCTACTTGTCAGTTATGCCATTTTTAGGTTATATATAAATAATATAATAATAATTTTATTATCAAAATGTAGCAAAAATAAAAATCCTAAAACACGCTAATTGCCCCTAAGTGGAACCAATCACCAATCATGACGACTAATTCCTCTCCCCAACTCGATTCAGTTTAACAAAAGGGTAATTTGCTTTTAAAAGGACACTTTTTCCATAAAAAAACGCTAATGAGGCCAATTGTAACACACGAGGAGTTTCTGTCAGCGTGAAGATTGTATAAATCAGAGCGATGTCTCAATAGGCGTCCCCCGGTCTCTTCGTACTGAGTATTAATTTAATGAAATCATCACAGTTTACTCTGCTGTGATGGCGGAGCGGGCGTTCAACCGACAAGAAAGCGCCGCAAGACTCATTTACAATTCCAATTAAGGGCAATTCTCATTTACTTTTGTCCCGTGGAACGTACAAATCCAACCATCTACTTGTAGCAACCCAAAAACATTCATTGCAATAGCTTCCACTTCGTCTAAATATAATGAAAATCGACAATTTAATAACTACGGCCACCGATAAGTACACTAAAATGATAATGGACTCAATTTAGACTCGCAATGGAAGCTGTTTAATTTTATGATGACAATCCATTACACACCAAAATGGCCCCCTCCTTGAGCGCAGAAATTGTCACTCGAGTATAGGTACTGTTATGATACTTTGACTGAACAAGCTTGCTATTACATTTCAGATAAGATTCAAAACTCAAAGATAACAAGTTCATTTGAGTATATTTACTTACACGTAGCAGAGAGTCAGAAGTTAATACGAAAATCTCAAAGAGAGTCATTGTAGTTCATAACAGTATTGTAGAAGCAGCGTTGGCGTCGGATGCATAGCAATCACAAATCTCTGCTGGCGTGCAGTAACTTAAATTGAATGTCTAAGCTCGCAATCGGGATTCAGCAAATACCACTATCTATTGGAAGCGACTGGAGTCTTTTGGAGTCTTTAAGAAAATCCCTCGGCTTCACTCGTCTGCTTCGATTCGCCGTTTCCGACATCGGTTTATTATCCAGTATATACTTTGTAAATATCATGATTTCGATGGCCTCGGTGAAGTTCACATGGAATTGTTGTTGTCTTTATTGTTATTTTTGTAATTGTAATGAAATTGTTACTAAACAGAGAGTAAGTTATTGCTCACTTTCGTAGTGTTACTATTTTTAATTGCTCGTGCCATCACTAACACTAACAACTTAACTGGCCTCACAGCTCATTTGGTGTAACCCTGCTTTCGGCGCTGTAGGTCGTGGGTTCGACTCCCACCCAGGACAAACATTAATGTGACGAATATAGATGTTTGTTCTGTGTCTGGGTGTTAATATGTATTATATGTGTGTATTTACAAAAAAAAAGTATTCAAGTATTCTATCAGTTGTCTGGTTCCCATGATACAAGCTATGCTTAGATTACTTTGGGGCTAGATGGCGCTGTGTGAAATGTCCATCGATATTTATTATTATTTACTTAATATCGAATATTGACACAGAATTTAACTCTTGACTTTGTAACCAATAAAAAAAAGATTCATTCTATTTCGATCATCGGCAAAAAATGGACCTTTATTCTCCTCAATTCACATCGGAATCAAATCACCCGATGGCGAAAATAAATTAACCAATTTTAGACATTCAATTATTGCTATTTTTTAGAAACCTCGGCTTATGAATATGTTGTTATGTTTCAGTTTGATTCGTGTTTGTATTGCCAGAACTCTACAGCGTACAATGTGGGTCCCATATGAAAATTCTTTTCCGCGATTTTGTTTTTGAATAGCGACATGTGAATTATTTGGGTTCTTGTCTTCAGTTTTCAGTTTTGTTTATGTCATACACAAAGAGTATTTTATAAACAACATGTTTGTATGTAAGCCTCGGGATATATAAGTAGCGTCTTGGCACGAATCGACTTGAATTCGAATTCAAATCTTATTTCGAAAAGCCGGCATAAAAAATATGCTGAATTTGTAATCAAAATCACTCAAGAAATCTAATAAATAATGAAAGGTTTTAGATATACGCCTAATAGGTACAAAATGCGAAGTTTTGGCGAACTAGCGGCTTAGCAAATGACGGCGTAGAACATTTGCGGTCACCCTTCGAAGGGTCTTAATCGGTCAATAAATTTTCTTTTATGTGTTGTGTATACGAGCGGAAGGATTGAAGACTGCCTTGTTACTAGGGTGACCCTCTATTTACCATGTCTAGCTAGGACGGTACCGTGTTATTACATGTCTTACGTAACACAAACTTAACACTCTATTTCTGTACGATTACTACTAATATTTTTTGATCATGTTTAGTTATTAATACTATGAACAAACAAGTATTTCGACCCAGAACTGAGAACTCGCGAAATTTTGTAGCGCCAACTAGTTATCACTTTGGGTACTAAAACTGCAAACCATGTTATTTTAGGCTATATATAATCCATGTTGGCTCCAAACTGAGAAATCGCGGTAAATGTTCTGCGCCATTTAGAAAACATACTTCTGTTATTAAGCAGGAAAATACGTATGTAGTTGGCGGAAAGGCGGCTTGATTCACGTTACGCTAAGCGTAAGCTTAATTTTGTTAAAGACTAAACTTATTTTGACTGGCCTCGCAGCCCAGTTGGTAGTAACTGCCTTCTGCGCATCGGTCGTGGGTTTGACCCGCCGAGGAAAAGAAAACATTAGTGTGAGCAACACATTTTTTTGTTCTATGTCTGAGTGTTAATATGTATTATGTGTATTTACAAAAAAGTATATATGTATTTTATCAATTGTCTGGTCTCCATAGTACAAGCTGTGCTTAGTTTGGGGATAGATGGTGCTGTGTGAGATGTCCAACGATATATTATTTATTTTTGGATTTTTACGTATCATGTTTATTATTCTTATAACAAGTATTTAAGTCTGTTTGTATGGATGGATGGAGCGTTAGATATATGTTTGTTACTTGTAAAGCAATTTTGACCATAAAAGACCATAAAATGGAATAGAAGGTTATTTATTAACCCTATATCATTTGGGTGAAGCTGCGGCTAGAAGATAGTAGTAACCTATAGCTCTGTTCTTAAAGGGGAACCGTCTCACAAATTAATCATCAAGCCAAACAGTGATGCACTCGCGTTGCTGTTTTCCGGTGAAAGGGTGAAATTGCAGGCGCATGCGACCTAACATCCCCGTCTCGGGGTGATGGACGCAACGCAATGCGACTTGAGTCATCTCGTACTCTGGTGGAGAGAGTTTGTGTAGTATTGTTGTTATCCACGGGCGGCGGTTACTACTTAACATCAGGTGGGCCGTCAGCTCGTTCTATCACCTACATGAAATAAAATAAAAAAGTATTATTTTGTCAGTATCAAAAATGTTCTATTGTTTAAAAAATGATAAGTCATCCAGTTTACTAAAATAATAACGACGGTCTCCCCCATTACATCATGATAATGGCATGCCTACTTTGCAGAATATTTTTTTTACAATTTATGAAATTGGTAATCTAAAGTTATCGTAGCAAAGCGAACGCAGGTGTGGATGTCACTTCGACTCTCACGAAACATTTCTCTCTTGCAACTTGGATTCATATTTTGAGAAACAAATTGCCTTGTTTATGACACTCTAAGAGTTTCTAAAAATCCTAATTTATTTTCCATCTAAGCCACGTTCGTGGGTGTTTCAAAGAAAATTCAAAGCTAGTTTTTACCCGCAACCTCGTCCGCTATATTATTTATATATTTTTTATGTGATTCTGGTGGCTGTACGAGCTGACGGCCCACCAGATGTTAAGTGGTAACCGCCGCCCATATACAACAACAATACGACTCAAATCCTCTCCACCAAAGTATGAGATGACCTAAGTCGCATTGCGTTGCGTCCATCGAGACGGGGATGTTACGTCTCATGCGCCTGAGATTTCATCGGCTCCCACTTCCTTCCACCGGAACACAGCAACACAAGTGCATCACTGCTTGGCGGCAGATTACCAGGTGTGGTGGCAGTACTTCTCCGGGCAAACTTGGCACAAGTTCTACTGCTACTTTTGGTTGCTCATTTCGCACCACCCGGGGGACACGTATAGAGACTTAAGGGTAATCACTTACGTACGCGAGCAACTTGGGCCCCCAAAATATTTAAATTATATTCGTACTTAGTTTCCGTAATATAGCACCCGTTATCGTTGCTATATAAAACAATTATACCAGTTTATAACTATAATCGGAGGGCATTTCAAAATGTGTTATCAAATTCAGTTCAGTAGCTTTCTTCGACCACGTAAAATATGCTGTAGTGATATTAACCTAAATAATGAATTACAGCCGAACTACCTGCTGCTTTAATCGGCGGTACCTATTACGGTCTTAATTAATCCAATTATAGAGAAACTGTGTAAACTTCATGAAAATGTAACGTACTGGCCTGACAGCTCAGTTGGTAGTGCCCTGCCTTCTGCGCTGTAGGTCGTCGGTTCGATTCCCATCCAGGACAAACATTTGTGTGACGAACATAGGCGTTTGTTCTGTGTCTGGGTTTTGATATGTATTATAATGTAAGTATTTACAAAAAATATATATATTCATTTATCTGGTTTCCATTATACAAGCTATGCTTAGCTTACTTTAGTGCTAGATGGCGCTATATGTATGTCCACTAATATACAGGGTTACAGGAAAAGTCGTGCTAGATCCGTTAAGGGCGTGGAGTACCCATCATTTCTGACTTATTTCACTATGAAACACCCTACCCTAAACTTAACCCTTTTCGAGATATTCGACTTTTAATTTTTTATTGAATAATGCCGATTTTTAGGCTACGAAATTTATTTTTGTTTATTTTGTGTATCTTATTATTATTATTATTGCATTTTTACATGTGTAATAAGATGTTTTAGGACATCAATCATTAAAATAGTGCATAAGTTAATTGAATAGACCGTAGTAGACAAGTGAAAGTAAAAAAATAAAAAATATATTAGCAAGCTTATTTTTCTCTAAGGGATATCTAAAAAAAATATTATGACACTTGTTCGGCAGATATTTTTTAAAATATCTACGTTTCATCAGCTATCTAACGAGGTATAATAATCTAGGGTTTTATTCAAATGCATTGGAAAAAAATTAGTTTCATAGGCGACAGTGGAGAAGAAAATTTATACTTAGCCCTAAAAAGTAAAATAAAACATTAGGTATGCATGAAATGTCATTTATTAAAGGTTTTCACACAACTTTTTCTTATTCTACAGTTCATGTTCAACATGGCCGCCTCTATTTCTGAAACATTGTCGCATCCTTCTACGGAGACCAGTCTTCACTACTCCAGTGGTCAACGTGGTCCTCATTTTATTTGCTGCATCCACAATCCTTTCTCTTAAGTCTTCCACAGACAAAACTGGATTCGGCTCGCTGTACACAAGACTTTTCATGCACCCCCATACATGAAAATCCATGGGAGTTAGGTCCGGACTTCTTGCTGGCCATGGCAACGGCCCACCTCGTCCTATCCATTTGTTTGGATAATTTGTGTCCAGCCAGTCTCTGACACTTCTCCTGAAATGGGCAGGGCAGCCATCGTGTTGGAACCACATGTCCCTGATCAGGTTGAGTGGCAGATCATCCAGCAAATCACTCAAGTCTGCTCTCAGGAAATTTTCGTAGCTTTCCCCATTTAGATTATCCGGGAGAAAGTAAGGTCCAATCAAATGATTAGAGATAATGCCCATCCACACATTCACGCTGAATCTTCGTTGGGACCCTTTCACTCTTTTCTTATTGGGATTCCTTAGTTCTTTTGGGGCCCAGTAATGGACGTTGTGATAGTTGGTTATGCCATCTTTATCAAATTTGGACTCATCCGTCCACAAGATATTTCTTAGAAAATCTGGGTCTTCTACGTCAGCATTTAGCATAAATCTGCAAAAGTCCAATCTTCTCGCGGGGTCTCCTTCTTCAATAACGTGTACCGGCGTGTAATGGTACGGGTATAGGCCAGCAGTATGCACTGTAAACCACACTCTCCATTGCGAAAGTCCCAGATCACGGGCAACAATATTAGTGGAAGTAGTCGGATCCGCTCGAAAGCGTTGCACTATCTCATTGTCCTGTTCTTCGTCGTCAATTCGTGGTCTTCCCATGTCTGTATTTCGTCTCAAAACAGAGCCAGTTTCTTTAAGTCTTCGATAAACTCTGTCAAAACAGGCCACATCCGGCACTCGACGACCGGGGTAGCGAGTTATGTATTCGTTACGAGCTTGCGCAGACACACAATCGCAGTATCCGTAACAAATAAGCATATCAGCATATTCCTCAGGTGTGTAGGACGTCATCTTCAACACATATATCACAGTATCACAGGTACAAATCAGAGTCCGGTTAACAAGCACAGTAGTCACAAATCAGAAGAAATAGTCCAGAATCACAGCCAAGTCGAGAAAAAGAGCAAAACGATATCACATCTACTATGTACGAAGCACAAAAGCAGACTGACAACCAAAACAATACCCCCTGTTGTATTCCCAGCTCTAACCGGTCTCTACACTTTTTCTTTCATTCGCACCTACATAAATCGTCACTTGTCTCGCTCTCTCGGTGCGTCTTAACTTGAAGGAAAATAGGCGCGGGACCGTTAGAACTGCTACCTGGAGCGTCCCAACTACTTTTTTCCACGAAATGTAATACAAACCCTAGATTGTTAGACCTCGTTAGATAGCTGATGAAACGTAGATATTTTAAAAAATATCTGCCGAACAAGTGTCATAATATTTTTTTTAGATATCCCTTAGAGAAAAATAAGCTTGCTAATATATTTTTTATTTTTTTACTTTCACTTGTCTACTACGGTCTATTCAATTAACTTATGCACTATTTTAATGATTGATGTCCTAAAGCATCTTATTACACATGTAAAAATGCAATAATAATAATAATAAGATACACAAAATAAACAAAAATAAATTTCGTAGCCTAAAAATCGGCATTATTCAATAAAAAATTAAAAGTCGAATATCTCGAAAAGGGTTAAGTTTAGGGTAGGGTGTTTCATAGTGAAATAAGTCAGAAATGATGGGTACTCCACGCCCTTAACGGATCTAGCACGACTTTTCCTGTAACCCTGTATATATACATACATATATATAAATATAAATATTACTTCTGTTTTTGTCCCTTTGGCCTAGTGCCCAATCTTTCTCAGATCAAAACGTTTTGATCAAACATAAAAGAGGAAATCTTGATAACAGGTAACGCAAAGCCACTGATCCTAGAGACTCCAAATTTTGAGGGTGTTAATTCTTATTGTACGCCCAGTGAAATAGGAAAAACAAGAACTTTTAAATCGATTATCACAGGGGTTTAAATTTAAATTTTTGTGTTAAACAAACAAACGCTGTATTTTAGAAATTGTCAGGCGTCGTTTAATATTACATAAAAAGTCAAATGTGTTTCGAACTGTCATATATATTTTGCAGAGACCCCACATTTTAATAAAGTTTGAACGTACTTGACCTCAAAATTATGAAACCATAATGCGATTAAGTGGAAAGGTAATTAGTTAATATTTAATAACTTAATAATGATAATGAGAACTCGACAATTAAATGAAAATATATTCGAACCCGGACTATACCGGCTCATAGTTCAAATAGCCAAACATGTATGTAACATAGATTCTGACCAAGTAAAATGTTGAAACCGCAGATAGAACATTGGTCATCAAGCAACGCTCACTGCATTACTTAGTCCATGCGGGCTGAGCGCGCTGGCTAATGTTAGTAATACGGATAATTAAAATAATCCAATAATAATAAAACGTCTCAATAAAACCGTAACGAGCGCGATATCAATAATGATAACGTTTCAATAGAAGTATCACCAGCTGCAGCTGTTCATTACATGAACAAATAAAACAATATCCTTATTCAACAGGTAATAAGATACGATGAAAAGGATCGTATTATCGCACAAAGGCGGAATCCCAAAAGTGGCTTGATTTATTGCTCAAAATATCCTTGACGCAGCTTTGCTCCAAAGGAATTATGTTTTACTCGGATGCCTGTGTATTTGAACATTTCTCTAAAGGTTGGTAAGTTGAAGGCAAGGAATAAACCCTGCGCGAGTGAGGGTAGGAGGTTCGTAGGAGGTTCCTAGGAAGTTCCTAGAAGCAACGCATATACGCTGCACAAGTAAGGATTTAGTGCGTGCATTCACTCAAAGGATAATTATTAAATATTGTTTCGGTAAGCCATATTGCTGTTTTGCGGTAAAGGTCAACGTAGTATACAAAATTGGGCAAATTAATTATTATATTCTTATAAACTGATCGACGTTGTTGATAACGACTTATAGCAAGGTTATCGGAAAAGTTAAATTGATTTCCTGTTGCTTTGCAATGACAAAATCAAGTTAAAAAAAAGTTTTGGCTTGCTTATTCATAATTTCATATTCATTCATGTTTCATAATGTCATCTACCTTATTATTATTGATTGTGCCCCATTGGAATTATGAAAATGTCAAACCAAACTATCATTTGTTATACGTAATTAATTTGTGACATATATATAAATCATGATACGCTTTTTCTTTTCAAAAGATAGAAATACTACTACGACATTATCGTTAGCGGTTTAAAATGTGTTTGATATTTTTATTGGATCGTGGAATAACGATAGGAATGTTTTTATTAGTCTGTGTGTTTTTGTTTTAGATCGACTGCTGAAATTCATTCCACGCATTTGTTATAAAATAAATCTATTACCATATTTTGAATAAAAAAATACATCAAATCCATTTTTTAAAGTGTTTATTCTAGAAATGTTTTGTAATAATAGTGCTTAATTAGTTTTGTACAACGTACGTTTATCTATAGTTCATTTGATTTCATATACAAATAACACGACAAAGTAAGTAGTTGTGTTTGTGTGCAGATCAACCAGTATCCAATATTAGACAAACATGACAGAAATGCGGCTGCAATCTCGTGACTTGAAATAAATGGGACTGGCTGTTGGACGTCATCCATCATAAGACGAAGGGACAGCTCCATTCCGAAGCGATTAGATGACTGTTTGTTTGCGGTTCGATACCGTTTTGTAGAGCTTGGGGGATATCCGAAATTGTCGTAATTCATTTTGAATGGTCTTTTTCTAGGTACTGAATTATGTTAGATGTAAGGCTTTCGGGTTATTGAAATCTTGAAGAAGTTATTCCAATCTCAACTCCTATATATTCCTATATATTTGTGGTATATGTTTATCTAATACACATATATATATATATATATATATATATATATATATATATATATATATATATATATATATATATATATAGATATATTGTTTCCACTTTTAATTATGTTATTTAGCAGCTTTATTCTTATTTAACCGCTTTTATTTATTGTTTAAGTTTACTGACTCAGTGCAATTTTAATTCCTCAATTTGTTTTTATTTTCATATAGGTATACCCATTTAAGTATAGGAAATTTTGTTAGTTTGGGACTGGTAAAAAAAGCTATAAAAGTTTAAATAGAAAGTATTTCCTTTTTCTATGTCTATGCACTTACGCGCGTTACTGTGTTCCCGTTTGAAAAATATGGTTGCCGGTGAAATTTCTGGAACTTGAGAAATTCCACCTTCAAGTCTCAGTGTTACTGGCGCATAGGAAGTGACCAAGCAAGACGTGTACCTAAGTAGAGAAGGAACCAAGTCGTATTGCTTTGTTATACCTGGTAGGCTATCTGCTCGTAACATATCCTTTATAATATAAAAAGTCACCATTTTTCATTTCCACTTTTATACTTTTATTTCATCTTTTATTTTCAATGGACCGAATTATTAAAAACAAAAAGTGCTACTCATATGTGTTTCATTCGCTCATATTTGTTTAACGTCAAAAGATTGCTACATCTCTACTATACATGTTACGAGTAGCTTACGTGTCGGTAATAAGAAATAAACAAACTAGGTCGGCGTGCCTAACTGATCGATACGGCACGAATATCAAATATCCGTTAAAATAAAACATGGAAAACAAGTTTTCAAATACGATACATTTTTATGCAAACATCCAAAGCTTTAGATTGCAGGCAAAACTCATGAGGAACGAGCGCAAAGGGCTTATTCTATCTTATCGCGGACGCAGTAAACTTGCTCTGGAAACTCTCTCGGGAATACACTTGTTTGAGAACGTCGAAGACAAATGGAATCGTCATGCCACAATTCGTACCAATAGATACTCGTACCTACTAGAGAATAGAGTCACAATACCTAGGTGTCGTGGGAAATACCATCGCACACTGCGATGTAGTATTTTTAATATTCATTGATGATTTTACTAACGTATATGTATATTATCAGAAACATATAAACCCTTACAAAGGATATATTCCAAGCTTTTATCCGTTTCTTGCAATTTCGTGGTTCGGATCTCGTAACTCGCAAGCGTGACCGGACTCTACAACTCGTAAAAATGTTAGAAAGTTCAACTTTCATATTCAGCTTCGCGCACGCATAAAAACAGCGCTCGCATGCACTGGTTTATTTCAGTAATTTGGTGTCATTTTACTGAATTTACAGAAAAAGCAAAGGTGATTATTCCTTTTACACACAAATATCCAAATGTCAATAAACACATGAAAAATAAGTCAATACATTTTTAATTAATCTTAAATGCCATTTATAATGATTTCACCAAACCATTACATGGCCATTATCTGTTTAATATAATAATGAAACCTAATTAACTACGCAGGGGAAATTATTTGTTGCATACTTTAAATTGATTATTTATAAGTAGTCTATTATCTGATGGTTTGAGTATATTTAGTTAACACGAAATAGCTTCCATTTAGTGAATTTAACATAATAGCCTTTGACTGAGATATAACATAACAGACTTTGATTGACTGAATAAAATCAGAAATATAACGAGAGTAGGCAGAAACTTACATATTTAGATAAATACGTTAGCATTTTCTAAACGAAAACATTTTGTATTCGATCCTCCACCGAAGTAGTAGTCATATTATGCGATCTGTTGAAGCAGAACCAGTATTATTGCATATAATTTACAATAGATGGCACCGGGGTGGTTTCACGACCGCAACATTTTACCAATTTAACAAAAAAAAACATTTATATGTAAAGTGAAACAAAACACTGGATTAAAATGTTGATATTGCACGTTATGTTTTAGGCATTACTCACACTTAAAACGTAGAATTTAAATATTTCTCTCAGTTAAACCGTGCTGGCTTACATATTAATACTTAAATAGTGATTGAATCCGTGCTATGAGTGACCGTTGAACGCTCTCCGCGTGAACGTCCGCACTCATGTCGGGATTTAATTTGAAACGGACGCAGTTCGAATCGACTATACCTCTACAGATTGACATACGCGACATCACGCCGGATAAAATGGCAGTGTAGTAAGAACACTTATAATGTAACATTATATTTACTGTTCCTTACATTTTTTATTTTAGGATCAAGTATCTGTGTCTATATGCCATGCCATCCCTGATATTCTAAAGTGAAATTAAAGCGCAGACGGAATTTGCATTTCAGTCCGAGGCGGTTGGAGTCACAAATCAAACAATAAATAATTTTTAATATTATCGTAATATCAAACACGTTTACACTGTTACATTATTTCATTTTATTGATTTACATTATTCATTAGATTATTATAAATTCCGATATTAAATCAACTACATTGGCGGGCTTACATAGAGCAAAGAGATCGAGGTGGTAATCGTAACATATATCTTTTGACAGTTTATCAATCGTGACAATGACAGTGAAGTAAAGAAATCTTCACAACTTTTAACATCCCTATTCCTATTACCAGTGCAGGCAAGTATATTTAGTAAACTTCATTGGTCGTCATTATCACCAAAATAACTTCATAAGTCCACCACTGGATGTTGCTTCCATTAATAAATACGTCATACTTCGAAGTCGTCATTTCTCTTGGCCGGGAGTGCCTTACGCTTTATATGCCGTCATATAAGAACTCTTCTACACCAACAATTGACGTGTGTACTGAATAGCATTTATTACCGTGCGGATGCAATAATTACCGACATCATGGAGTAGCCGGTCAGCAGGACCAGAGTGACGTCTAGTGGTCAACCCGACTTTGAGTGGCGATGCGATATTAACCCGTCACCCGTCACTGAGCCCTCTTACCAGTACACGGATGTTTTGGACGTAAGAGCTTAACTGGTGTTATTTTTTACATTACCGTTTATTCTATACAAATAAATAAAATTGGAGTGTCTGTTTGTATGTAATAACTACTTTTTAATAAGTGCATATGGATGTATACACGGTACATATACCAAAACAACATTTTTTTTAAATTTTTGTCTGTCTGTCTGTTTGTTCCGGCTAATCTCTGAAATGGCTGGACCGATTTTGACAGGACTTTCACTGGCAGATAGCTGATGTAACAAGGAGTAACTTAGGCTACTTTTCCGAGGGGCTAAAATAGGGGTACGTGATAAAACCGAATTCCACGCGGACGAAGTCGCAAGCAACAGCTAGTTATTCAATATTTGTTTATACACATTTGTCACACTGGCGTAGTACAATATTAATTGAAAGCGCGGTAGCCAAGTTGTCCAGGCTTATACATTTTCAAAATGATTATGGTCAAAAGCACGTAAAAAAGCTTTTTTAACAGGCTTTTTCACTGTCCCATTATGTGATATCTTCAGTCCTGTATGAACGTAATTATACGTATGTTAGACGTTGAAGTGTCAACATTTATTTTACCTTGTTTATAAAGCTCTCTGTAAATAAATGAATTGGACAATGGAATTATTGGGTGTGTGATATATTCAGTCGCGGCGCTAGCGTGCGGCATAGGTACTGACTGCATTTCCATCTGCTCTGATATATACATTGTTCATGAATTGCCATTGGACAAATTGTTTTTCATGAGCTTAACATTTTTTTCAGGTTTTAATTCAGTTTTTAACGTAGGTGTCGAGTGAATGAAGATACGAACTGGGAACTAAGTCGAGTTCTGAAACGTTTTGGAAATTCACTTTATAGGGAAACGCGGAAAGGATTTAGATTAGATGGCTTATCGAAAAAGCACTGAACTCTGAAGGACTGGTTAGGACAATCTTCATCCTGTGGTTCAAAAAAGGGTTACTCTTTGCCAGCATACAGCTTTGTCAATTTGATCACTTTTAATTTAATAGCGGTTCAGTCGCGCAAGTTCCAAAAGCCGCAAGACGCCGATAAAAGCCAAATAATTCGTACAAAATTTCGCCTTCCAGGTTGTGCAACTAGTAGTGAGAGCTGAGGATAGAAACCCGCCAATGCAGAGTATTTGGTAAATATTGATAATAATCTCTTTAATATCTAATTTTTATTTAACAAACAGCTAAAGGCAGTAGGTAATATAAAAATATTTGCCGCTCGATGGTAGAACGAAACAGGGCAGAGTTAAACGATGTGAAAGTGCTT
The DNA here is from genome assembly GCA_947359385.1 of Chesias legatella. Lineage (NCBI taxonomy): Eukaryota > Metazoa > Arthropoda > Insecta > Lepidoptera > Geometridae > Chesias > Chesias legatella. Next base: position 6,120,527 of record OX375774.1, on the reverse strand, counting down.
CAATGAGAGTCCTAAAGAACCTTTGCGGGTAAGTTTTATTCAAATAAATTATTCATTGAAATTGATTTATATTCGCCGCAATAGTTGTGCAGTTCATTGTTGTTCTGACAGAAATTTTCCTTGCAATTATTAAATAGAGCGTCTACAAAACAAATCTACAACTTCAACAAAGAAACTAGTATACGTAACTGAAAATGGCAATAAAATGAGAGCAAAAATAAAATGATATTACGATATTTGAGACATGAATGAAATAAAAAATAAATGAGATGAATTTGAAGACAAAATGACGTTATTAATTGCTGAAAACATACCAACTGTTTAAGTTGCATTGAGATGGAGGTTAATAAAAATACGCTAAACACCAAATCTTAATTTTTATAATATAAGAGTGAACAAAGAGTACTTTTCAAAGGTCAAGGGTGAGAAAAAATTGCAGTCTGCATTTATAATATAAATGGCGGCCTTCTGCTACACAAGGCTTGCGTCGAATAGAAAATTTAAATATTGGAAAAGTCGATCGTTCGTGTTTATTTTCTTCGGGTGGTGGTACGTGTTAATTGGGGACGCCGCGCCGAGCACGTCGGCTTGTTGACTTGCGACAGGGCCATTAGGCCTGAGCAGTCCCCCTCCTCTGCCCCATACCCCAGCCCGCCCATTCGTTGTGGGTTATCTGCATTATGCGTATAAAGCAAAATCATTTTTACGTACTCTACGTCAATGAATACAAAAGGAATATTGTGGTCAGTCGTAGATCAAAGTTACGAGGTTAGTATGAAATATTATAACGAGGGGAATATTTTCCCTTACTTTATTGTGTTGGCAAACATTAATTTACGAAGAGATTTTCTCTTGGTTATATTATTGTAAGACAATGGTCTCTGAGGCGTGGGTATTACATTAAATATGACAGTAAAAAGAGTATTTATTCACACATGTTTGAGTCGAATATGATTTTAATATTACAATCAGTAGTGGTTATATTCTTTGAAAATGTAAAACCGTATAACAAATATAAGTAAAAGACACCAAGACTCGTATAGAAAACTTCCAGTTCCTGTTGTAGTTAAAATGAAGAAAGATAGAGTCGGAAAACCAGTTTTCACTTGCTCACCTCTTTGTTAAAGTTAGTTGAAATCCTTACTATGTTTTATGTTATCTAAAAGAACAAGTCTTGGCTGAAGCAGAAAGCTTTGAGTCACCGTACGAGTTACATACATACCTACATCGAATAAAAACTATTTTGAATTTAGAGGTTATTTTAGTATATGTGTTTTATTACATATTAGATAGAGAAAAGAAGCACGTGAATAAGTGTTGTTGTACTTAGCTGCTTTTGTTTTAATATTCTCAGCCATTGGAACTTGTGCCAAGTATTTGCTGTAAGTACCGCCACCATACCTATTTCTACCACTAGTGCCGCGTACGCAATACGATGTGACTATTAACTAGAAGGTGAGTCAAACCCAAATCTTATTGCTTTTGTTATTCACAGAGGTTACTTCTTGACATCACATGGGCCATATGCTCGACTATCCCAATTTAGTCATATAATAAAAAAAAATGTTAGTAAAAAATGTAAGCAAGTAAGTCTTTAATAATTTAAAACTCAATATGATTCTCTTTAATTATAACTATTATTTATACATTCGTCGCTGCGTAGTTAATTCGGTTAATTTACCGAGGCGTGCAACCGCTAATCTTGTAGGAACCCTGTCAGGTATTGTGGTTTATTGGATTCCCACTATAGCCACTGGAACCAAATAACGTGTACAACACGTAGCTTCTGTTCATGTTTATTTTCGTCCCAATGAAGCTTTAAATATACCTATTGTACCAAGCATTGTCTGAAAATATACCTATCAATATGTAATAAGTTTATTTCCTGAGATTATATATGACTAAAATCTTATATAAAAGATACGGAGACTTTACGTTCTTCTATTTTTAAACTTCTACTATAAGAAGTTTAGTAAAAACTTACAGGGCAGAGACTAATGAGCCAAAAATGTGAATAAGGTTGTTGTTTGCAATCTGAACTTTATGTTCGCGGCGATAGAGTATCAAACGGCATTTTAAGACGGCCCGGGCGCATGCTGATGGTTTTATAATTTTTTTGTACCCGAATGCGCCTGCCAAGATACTTTAATATGCACCAAACGGTTCCTTCCGCATACAAAACATTCCCATGCGATACAATACAAACGATGCAAAACAAATAGCACATTGACGAGTGTTTGTCTTTACGCTCCGGCTTTTGGAATTTGGCATTCGATAAAGCCGCATATGAATTTATAGCTTTCAATGCTGTGTGAATCACTCCGAGTGAAGTACAGTATAATTATTCTTTCATTTACAATTGCTATCCGTATACTGCAAATGTGTAACTATAATAGATTTGAGGATTGTTGGATGTTAATGACTTTGGATGTTTTGTAAGGACAGACCAATCTGCGCACAATATTTTTTCTTTACGAAATGAGCCCACATGGTGTTAAAGGAAACCTCAGCCCATAACAACCGATGTGACTTGGGTCTTCTGCTACTAGAGACGAGACCCAAGTGGTATCGTATGCGAACGTAATTCTGTGACGTGTGATGATTATAATTTCACCGGCAACCACACGTTTCACACACAGTAACGCGAATGCGTCACTGCTTGGAGGCAGAAATGGGCACGGTGGCAGGACTTCCCCGACGAACTTGACGAGAGTGCTACTGCTCTTAAAATTAAAATTTCAATGTTTTAAGATCGTGCTCTATATTTTGTTTAAAGTGAAACTTTATGCAATTTTGTGAATTTTGTTTATTCGAAGCAGTTAAACAGTTTTAACAGTTTTCAGTTTTTACAGACTGAATGTCGGTAAAAATCATTGCCAGTCGGGTATCATGCTCTAATAGAACGCTGCATGTTATTTGCAATTATACTACCATTATAATATACTACCATAAAAAATACACAACTTTTTAAGGATGTATGGAATAATCATACGAGTATATTAATCCTTCCTGATCTATATAAAATAATTCAGTATTTTTAGTTTGGAATACATTGCCAAAAAACTATAATTTGTTGTATTAGTTTCTTACTAGATAGACCTACTTTAATTAATTAAAAAAACAGTTAATATTCATAACAATAGGACATAGGTATAGGTTGAGTAATATTAAAGTCTATGCTGTATTAAAAAAATAATTATATATTACTACTACATAATTATAATCATAGTTGTGGAGTTATTATGATAATTTAAATATTACGGATACAAAAGTGGTTGTAAAATTATTACTAGTTAAATTATTTATTTTATAATTGTTATTGTAGAAAGTCATCATTTTTATAAAACACAAAATGACGACCGTACACTTTATTACATAGAATAGACAATCGAATTGAAACTTTTTGCTTGAACATTTTCGGTGCATTGTTTGCATCATACACAACATACACTAAACGATGCTAATTCGGTGAACGTTACACGCAACATTAAAAAAAGTCTCAGAATTCATTTGATACTAATAAACTAAATTAAAATCTCAAAGAAAAAATACTTTCCTTTTGAATTGTACTAATAAATATGAAATTATAATACGCAAAACAGATATTGTACTAATGCATCAAATGGCTTCGACATAAAAAAATGATTGAAAATATATAAACTTAAGTAGGTTGTATCAGTTAGGTACAGTGTAAAGATTTAAAAGATGAATGAACCGGCTCTCAAAAAAGCAATAATTGAATTCCTTATTAACTAGGAATACATTTTTGCTTGTTTGATCGAGAATGAGTAGTCTGTTTACACTCTTTTTATTTCAAATAGTTTTATTATTATTATTACTATACATTGTGTAATTGAGTCATTACGTACATTTTATCCGTAAACAAATAGTATTTCAGAGCTCTTCATAAATTATACAATAAAAACTTAATTTAACATGGTATAAATGCAATTTTTATTCTCCAATCGTCCGCCTTAAACTTTCCAGTGAGAGCCGTTTCTTGCGAGTTATGAGAGCAACGAGGGGAATATTGGAATTTATTTTTATGAAGCTGGATCCCCGACCGAGTTAATCTGTTAATATTGAACATTTCTCCCGCAAGAGTAAACCATCCCTCGCTTCGGGACAGAAAATAAAGATATTACCTTATATTCGTTCTGATAGGTAGGTATAATATCCCATCTGAATATTAAGTACATACGTTAAGCTCTACTTTTATCTTGTAAGTAGAAGAAGACTGCCCTGTTACAAAATGTTGGAGTAAAGTCAGCATTAAAATAGCTCAAACTGCTACAAAAAAACCATAGTAATATATCGTAGTAGTACTTGTAGTCAGGTAAACCTCTGATGGTATTCCACTATGAATATTCTAAAGAATATTAGTATATTAAGACATAAAACCTAGAAATTTAACATTATGGAGTTACTAAATACCAATTATTATTATTTTTTATATAGGCTAACATTTGACCGCAATCTCACCTGATGTTAAGTGACGATGCGGTCTGTGATGTAGCATGCTTGCATAGAAGATAACTATTCACTCCCCTCTTGAAGACCTCCAGATTATAGTTATCGTAATTATCTCATAATTAATTAGAAGACACTACACGAAGGCTCTTATTTCATATTTGCCTCCACATTTATTCATGTTTTTTTATTTCAAATAACGCTTAAAACCGGAGGAATACTAATTGCAATTACTCTTAATTACTCGCTTGGGCTCAAACTGACCAGAGCGCAATTGCAAGCGTATAATTATCACAGGTATTGTATTTGAAAAATCTTTCCTATGTGCTAAAACATCGATGCTATCTAAAATGGTAACATTAAAGCGGTAGCAATGAACGGTTGCTCTTCTTTTTGGGGTTGGGATTTTTTTATATTTACTACTGAAATTATCTATCTAATCTTATCTTAAATCTCAGTCTTATATTTTAATCTGATCTAAATTAAAAAAACATTTTCATCTCATCATTATATTCTACTTATGTTACCTGTGACTACCTTAAGGAAGTCAAGATGTCCACTTTTGAGATAATATTTATATTTATGTCAGAAATGCATATCAATAAACGGAAATCCTTAATAAACAAGTGATATAAATAAATTAATTCTCTATTTAAAATTTAAAAAGTAAATGCTGTTTACGTATTTACTTTTTTTTTTTTTCATTTTTTGAGTCCCATTTTGAGAAAATATGTGTGACCCCACGTAGTACCCTGCAAGTATTATAGTGGAAGTTATTAAGGGTGAACAAAATCCCTTCCAAGACAACGAAGATTTTTTTATTTTCCGCAAAACACTCAAACGTGGCCCACGGTGCCGTATTTAAATATTGTATCAGCGTTTTTGTTCCTATATTTCAAAGATAATACTATAATATAACTATAACTTTCCTTGACGGCGTATCTATAATATCACCAGCGGAAATCAGATAGACCATCCGCCAGCATCATTTGATTCTATTAATTTGGACCAAATAAACTGAAAAGTAACAGACTTATCACAGCGCACCACCTAACTATGCATAGCTTGTACTATGGGAATCAGATAACTGTTAGAAATACTTATATACTTTTCTGTAAATAAATAAATAATAATTGGTGGACATTGCACACATCGTCTCTTGCCCCAAACTAAGCATAGCTTGTGCTATGGGCACCTGACCACTGATAAAATAAGTATATGTAATTTTTTTAAATACATTGCTTTGGTACCTATTATCACCTAACACAGAAAAAACATCTATGCTCGGCACATAAATTTTTGTCCTGTTGTGTTGTGGAAATCGAACCCACGACCGGCAGCGCATGCCTCAGTCATTTTTCCTATATATTATATATAGACTGTAAGTTCTTGAGGGTGATAATTGACTGTACCAACGTCGTATTTATAAAATGTAAGGATCGAATATCTATTTGACTTTCTGAATATTTGAAACGCGTTTTTATAACTATTATCAATAGGTAAGGAAATAAAATGTTAGCTTAGTTATTCGTTGCAAATATAAATCGTGTTTACAAATATAAATCCGAAATTTATTTGCCAACTAAGAAACCATAAGGTGAAAAATTGCCCATGAAAGCTGTGTGTCCCATTACGCGTGAATCTCCGTACTATATATTTGTTACATGCCTTCATTTTTATGTGGAGGTTTGGAAAGCTTTTTATAACTCTAAAACGCTTTTGGATTGGTTGCCATTTCGTGGCTATTCTCAAACTTTGAGTCACACAAATGATCCTACCAATCAATCATTGTACTTTAATATTTGTTTTATTACTTGGTTGCTTTTTTTTGTCGCGAATTAATATATTTTCTTTCTTTCTTCAGTAAATCTTGTAAATGAGCGAAATATTTTGTTTGTAGCGGATATTGGGTGTCCAATTAAGGGTTGCTATTTATCTATGTAACAAACAGTGCCGGCATTTGATACGCGTGTAGCGAGATATCACGGTACGCACGATGCGCAGTGATAATTACAAATCGGAGCCAAATTACAAACATAATACATCGCGTGACTCGGAATGAATACACAACCCTCTCGGCCATTAGCCAAACAAATACAAATGTTAACAAAATGAAAAAATGCTCTTATGGAGGAGTTAAATGTCAGGAATTAATATGACATGAAATAATCGCTTGTTAGTAACCATCAGCTTAGCATATGGCAAATATTTTGTTAAACAAAATAACGATAGTGTTTCCTGAACTCTCTTCATCGCTTTTAGAATATAAAAACATAAGTATTCAAAAATTGTTTATTATTATTATAGATTTTATTAGAAAATGGTTTCTGCCTGCAGCTTAGCCTGCGTGGTGCCAGAAAATAGCCTTAGCGATATATTTTTAGTAGCAATAGAGCTAACGGCGAGTTCATCCGGGGTAGTACTGCCACCGTACCAATTTCTGCCGCCAAGCAGTAAAGCATTCGCGTTACTGTGCTCCGGTTTGAAAGTTGTGATTCCAGTGAAGACAGCACATGAGACATTCCACCGTCACGTTTTAGAGTTACGGGCCCTTACGATGAGACTTAGGTCTAGTCGGATCGAAGTCGGAGGATCCAAGCCACATTGTTTGTTATGGGCAGAGGCTAACAACACCAGGTGGGACGTCTGCTCGTTCCTTAACTTTATATCACAAAAACATGTCTCAGTTCAATATTCAAGCCGGATCGATAATGTTCATGTGAAAGTGTAAGTAAAATACGTTCATCCATGCATTCACACTTTCGCATGTATAATTATAGTATATTGTAGTATATGTAGGTATATTATGTATTATAATTATACATATATTATAATTATAGTAGGATAGTAGGTAGAGAGGAGAGTATAATGGTGCCAAATCTATTCAAGTCCAACTAAACTAATTCTTAATGAGGTTTATTTATTTCTTTTTTATACGAAATGAGAGGTAGCATATTTTAATAATTAAAGTGGGTGTAACCTCGATTTAAATAACTAACCAGCTTAATGCTGCACATAGAGAAAATTAGCCCAGAAATAATAAAAGAAAGCTAGAACCTTTATGCTATACGAGACATTTTCATTTTTTTACTATTTTGCCGGAGTATTACAAAATTGGACTAAGGCCAATTCGAAAAATCCCGCCTTCTTATCCTAGTTCGTGTGATTTCAAATCTTTATTTACATATACATGAATCACTATTATACCTAGGTTTAAAGCTATAAAATTTAATTTTTAAATAAATAACTATCAAACGATACATTCGAGTAAATCCGTAACTTTATTTTTTTAATGTATTAAAAAGTTCCCCATTGATGGTCCGATAGGGTTTGAATAGGTGCCAAACTTGAGCAATTGCAAGAATAACTAATTGACGTTTCTATGCTACTGCCTTAAGAATTCAACGGATATCAATTTCATCTATTGTTTTTTATTTTATTTGTTACAGTTACGGAACGAGCCGGCGGCCCACCTGGTGTTAAGTGGTAACCTCTGCCCATAACAACCGACGTGACTTGGGTCCTCTCCTACAACGACAAGATCCAAGTCGCATCTTATGCTCCCGTAAGTCTGAGATGTCTAGGTGGAATGTCGCATGTGCTTGTAACTTCATTGTAAACTGGGTACGAACAAAAAAAATTGCTGATATTGTGAGCATTGTTCCAGCGTCGAAATTGAGCCTACGACACTTGAATCTCAGTGAGTTGCAGAGCGAATAATAAAGTACTTGGCAGCGGAAATAGTTTTTTATTTTTATTTTATGTAACTACTTCGACACAGAAATATTGAAACTTATTTCTGGGAAAACTGGTTAACGATCAAATAGTACGCATAACGGTGACCACAATAAATTAAAATAAAACGTTTGCTGCGTAATAAAAAAATCACACATGAAAGCTTTTTACCGAAACGCAGGGTATTTAAGTATTTCCCTTTGTCCAATGTACGCTCGTTACACTCCACTCACAGTGGAGCTGAAAACAGCTGTATCGTTTTATTGTGATACCTGATGCTGCCTTTCCACTGGACCGGTGAGAAGTTAGCAGTTACTCGTAGAACTTTAGTAACTAATATTAATGAATACAGAGACTGGGTAGCCTTGTAGCCAAGTGGTACAGATCCCGTCATTTTATCCGGAGGTCCCTGTTTCTATTCGGATGCTGGCGAGCAGCAAATGGTATTTTACCGACTCTCCGAATGAATTGCAAGTTGTTATATCTCCCTATCTGGATTGAGCTGCCTTTGTAAACTGCAGCCTGTTCACTCTCACTTGTGAAGATTAGGCCTGTGTTCTCGCAATAGGAACAATACAAGACAATATTGACACAATATGGGGAAAATAGGAGCAGAGAAGAAAAAGTTTAAAAGAAGAAGTTTTTTATGTGCTCCTTTCCGTTGTGAACACACGAAAATAATTTTAATCTATAATCTGAGACAGTCTTAAAGGGGAGTAAATAAGATAATTCAGATCATTTATATCATGAGGTGAGATTGGATGTTTGTGATCCCATTCTCGCCAGTGAGGTTATGGAGCACATGAAAAGATTGTTTAGTAAGAATGCTAGTTTACTGCTGACTTGCCAACTCATCCGCAGTATTCATAAGTTGGGTATTGTAATCGTTTTTTTATATGAATAAGTTACGAAACAAGCAGATGGCCTGATGTTTAGAGGCCCATAATTAAACAACATGAGTTAGTTCCTTCTACTTAGGTCACTCAGCGTCTGGCCGGTGAATCGTCGGGTCATACAGAGACAGTATTGCCGTTTATTACATTTTAGAAACGTTTTGTTCATTATTTACTGAACCCGTATCCTTGGGTAGGGGAAAACTCAAGTCGCATCTTATTGCGTGTGACTGAGTTGTAGTAGTAGTGGAATATTTTCCATAATTTCACCGGCAACCCTTTCAAGCCGAAAAATAATTCACATTACTCTTTGGAGGCAGAAACAGTCACGTCAACAGTATAGTGACCACTACCTTTCCGGACAATTATGGCATAACTTCTACTGCCGGAGAATGTCCGTGCCACCCTTGATACAGGTAATTTCAATGAAGGGTTATCGGTTTGTTGTTTGTTTATTATGTCATTCTCGATATCACATAAATGTTTTAAATATCAATACTCACGTGCATCATATTCGTTTTATTGACTATTTTCCAAGTTTCAAGTAATAATCACGTTTCAAGCTGATTAACCCACTATAATAAGATTTATGTTACAACCTGCATTTACCCAGACCTGTAAACCCTCTTTTATTATTTGCTTAAGAGCGCTCTCTATTAAGGTTCCAATTAATTACCCTACGCATTAACCTCTTACAAACAACAAACTTTAACACCACTTTTTAACTTGGTTTGAATTCAAATGTTTTTATTGTCAGCCTCCTACCCTACTTTATATTATAAACACGAAAGTGTGGTTGGGTTGTCCTTTTTTACTGCAGTAATGGAGAAACGGTTCCATATGACTTTTTGCACTACTTTTGTGGGCCCAAGAGAGCGACAGAGGCTTCCTGTTAATCGGCAAAATTCCAGCAGGCAGGACAGCCACGGGTAAAACTAGTTATAAAACAAATATGTAGATATTAATTATTATGAAACAAATATGAACTTATTGTATGCTTTTGAACAGCAGCTACGGTCCAGCATACATCGTAAAATAGTCAGCAAGTCAAAAGGTGTAATAGCCAATCATAGGTTGTTGACATGAGTTTACCAGCAATCAAGCGGAGTTGGTGATGAGCTGTATGGACCCAACTTTTAGTCCCAAGATAGCTGGTTCAAATCAATGAGTATATAAGAGTTTTGAAAAATTTCAAAAAAGAAGAAAATACAGAGAAAGAAAATATTGTGAGGAAACCGACATGTCTAAATAATCAAAAACCTGACGACATTCGACATCTTCCAACCCGTCGTAGAGTAATAAACCTTTTCATGCTTTTTATTGACAAACTTCTTAAACTCGAGATGATGGCTTTTTCCGAACGCTCCAACTAAAGTGAGGATTTTATAGGACTGCCGCAGTTCAGTGGATCACGGCAAATCTGAAATTTACTGCAAGGGGCCCATATTATATTGTACCATGTGTGAGGACTTTTGAAACCAATTTCAGATCGCTTCATCAGATGCCAAATTTCGTCACCACTTCATCAGATGCCAATAATCACCACCGTTTTTCTTTTCGTTAATTCGTCACTAGAAATGTATGTGTGATGTTGTTGCATGAGCTGGATGTAGGTAGCGTCAGCAGCGCAAGCGGATGTTGGCGGAGGGCCTTGTCCGGCGCGGCGCGGCGCGGCGCGGTCGGACGGTGGCTAAGTGCTCTGTCGGGGCTCGCTTACGCGTGATGGATTGCACAGCCGTTTCTATAACGCTGTCCCATTTAGTCTTAACCTTAATGATGTACTTACCCGCAAATACTTGGACATATTTATGACCGTTGTCTTGGAAGTTTACACGTGTATTCTGACGTGTAGTATACAATTTATGGTACGAGTGTCTTTTACTTTTTCAAGATTTTATTTATATATAATATATATAATTATTTGCATTTTGATGTGACTCTTTGGATCATTATTGATCAAAATCAAAGTCACGAGTTCTTGTTATTTCATTGTATTTTAACAAACGAGTTATGACTGACATTCAAATGGTTGTCGAATGAAGTATTTACACTTACACTTCGTCATACTACAATGAAAGTTCAATATGAAAAGCGACTAAATAAGAGATCGGTAAATTCTAAAACAACAAAAACCCTTAAAGGCTTTTTTTAACTACCATTCCGGTTCAGGTGGGGAGAGGACTGTAAGTGATATGTCAGGTTAAATTCAGAGATTTCTCACACTCTTAGGAGACGAAACTACAAAGGTGCGGCGACAAAAATGATTTGATGGGACAAGGGATCAATAAAAACCTAATGAGTCACTGTACATGGATTTCGTTCCCGGACAAAAATGTCTTGCACCATTACTCGTCGTTTACAGAATTCATGTTATTGTTTCAAGAGTAAAAACAAAAAACATGGGAGAATACGTCCCAAAAAAATTAAGAGATGAAATCGATTGTGCTGCGCAGTCATCGTGAACCATTGTTTGAGACTTATTCTTTGTATTAAGTTTTGCAGTAAATTAATATTTCCATTTGGCAAAATCAGACAGAACAAAGCTTTATTTCACAATGCAGTTGAAGGAATTAATATTTTTGCAACCTACTTATTTCTCATAATTGAACATTTTCATGCAGATTGCAATTGGGGTTAAAATAAAATTGCATTCATGTTTGCTTATAATTTGACTACAAAATAATAGTTGGACTTACTGAGAGTAAAATACATTTTAATCAAAAGCTGGTTTCAATCTCATCCTATTTACCACTTTACAGAATTTATGATACGTTTATTTCCTTATATGCTGCAGTGAATATAATTGATTTGTTTTTTTTACGAAATCTTATAATAGAAATAAATATCACGTAAAAAAATTTGTCTAGGCATTAATTACTATTTATATTATTGACTAGCTGTGCCCCGCGGTGTTACCCGCGGTGAATAAGTAATCCCACGGGAACACTGCACTTTTCTGGGATCAAAGTAGCCTATGTGTTAAGCCAGGATATAAGCTATCTTGGTACCAAATTTCATCTAAATCCATTCAGCCATTTGAGCGTGAAAGAGTAACAAACATCCATACAAACTTTCACGTTTCGCACTTTATATAGCCACGGACGCTCAGGCGCGAGGCGTGTAGTACGTACTCTGTACGTTAAAAATGTTCGCCGTGATTCTTTAAATTGACATAACTTTTTTTTTATGAACCGATTGACATGAAATAAACACTAAATGTTAAGTGAAGCTTACTACAATATATTAGTGAAAACCGTATCTAAATCGAATAAGCCGTTTCTGATATTAGCGTGCACAAACACACAGACAAACAGACAAAAAAAAAAAATTACAATTTCGGGTTCGGCATCGATATAATAACAACCCCTGCTACTTTTTTTTATATATTTCCATTGTACAGACACCACTTTTCTACAATTTTATTATATGTATAGATTTTTTGACCCGTCTATGTTTATAACGAAATGATAAATAAAAATCTGAAACCTTCGAAATGGTCAGATGTATATTTTCATTTTGTACAATATGCTTTGAAATTGGATGCTAAATAATTTTAACAGAGACCTGGGAACCACTATATCTTAAGCCCACAAATGCACTGATAATACAGGGAATGAAATGAAAATCTTCGTATTTTCTTAAGTCGGAAGTTTTGTATCGATTTACTAGGCACAACCAGCAAGAGGTACCCGCGCGCTCGAAAATATCGCAGAACACTTTCTTCAGAATGTTTTTTACTCGTAACTTTGTAAGATTTTCCTTCAACTTCAAAGACCCTTTGCTCCAAATTACAATTACAAATTACGGCTCTTGAAAATGTTTAAAAAGCGTCCCAAAATTAACAGCGTATTTCAATTTGGAACTTTTGTTTCTATATAGCTTTAACTTGGCAATTACTACATTGTATTCTGATTCATTATTGAAAAAAAAGAATCATAGCTCAATCAATGTCATTGTGAGTGAAATTATGATTGTCATAAATTTGTTGTGTATCACAAACTGAAATCGTTATAATAATTATTGACGTGCATTTATATTAATCATTATTATGGTAATTACAAAGCGTTTTATTCGAGTTTAACAGCTGCAGAGACTCACACTAAAGTACTTATTTAATTACATATGCAATAACATCTAACTTTGTTTCCTTATTTGATAAAATGCTCTCAATTTATGTAGCAAAACAGATCATTCAGGGAATGTGTCTTCAATTTCTAAGAACACACGAAACAAACTTTGGAAGCTGCTTATTATGCTGAAATTATACAATTTTAACAGTCGAAAGCATTTCGAGTTTCATGTTTTTATTCTCTTTCTCTGTGGTAGGTACATATAAACCTGCGTCAAACTTAGCTATCGTATACTCGCGAGCCCGCTTCTGAGTGTCAGTGAAGTGTGAAGTGAAACATGTTTTTAAAATATAATTATAACCATCCAGAGATTCATAAAATTCTTTGAAAATGTATCATTTTCAATTCTTTGCCTTTCTTTGCGAGCAGGACGTCATCTAGCCGCACAGAAAAGAAATGTAACAACAAAAATTACATCCAACAAAGCCTAACTTATATACTTTATAAGTAGATATATGAAATCAAACTAAATAAACACATCAGGCGACTCACTAAGTAGTCAGACAGCAAAATGGTTATTGTACGAGAGTTATATCCATGAAATGTCAAAAACAAGTAGATTCAAGGCGGAGGACGACTCGGCCGGGGTCAGCAAAGACCCCACTACGTGCCCCGGATACGGCGGACATCATAACCAAACCAGTTTAAGTATTTTCGAGTCGCATTCAGAATCACAATTAGCCAAAATCCCGCAGAAAACGTCACCAAAGCCACACTTTCAATTAAGCGTTAACTCAAGAAGTAATTTAACGTTAATCTGAATATTTATCTACGGGTTAATCTAATATTAGTCTACAAGCTTATAATATAAAAGAGAAAAGGTCTGATTCAATCAGTTGTGATAAGTTCGCCCGGAGAAGTACTGCCACCACACCTGTTAATCTGCCGCCAAGCAGTAATGCATTTGTGTTGCTGTTCCGGTGGTAAGGACCCACTTCTGCCGGTGAAATTGCTGGCGCGTAAGAAGTAACATCCCCGTCTCGGGCTGATGGACACACCGCAATGCGACTTGAGTCATCTCGTTACTTTGGTGGAGAGGACTCATGGGGGCGACGGTTATCACTTAACAATAGGTCAGCCGTCAGCTCATTCCGTCACCTAAATCACATAAAAACAGAACACTGACTCATCACGAAGTTTCAGAAATCAAATACGAGTGAGATTTTTCCTGAGCGTTTGTTTTAGCGGTTCTGTGTTCTTTTCAGTACGTAAACTCTCCCTGAGACGGGGTTTTTGGAAAGTAACAACTCTAGTGGGATGAAATGAGGTGTTAAAGTTGTATATTAGTTGTTGTGTATTTCATGGACGAATCACTATTCTTATATCCAAAATTGACGGCGAGCTTGGCTCTTTCTATTTACAAAGAGCACAATAAGGTGTTTTAAAAAAACATATTATGCTAGTATGTTTGCATAGTGTATTATTACTTTAGTAAATAATCCCCGTAGCAAAGCACGGGTTTTTAGCTAGTTTATGATATAATTATTGAGCAAAATTTCCGCTGAGCCAAGGATGCTCAATAACAAGTTCATATCAGTAAAATTGTCTCCAACTCATTTAGAAACATTTGAGCGTTTCCAACGATTTTGGGGTAGGAACAAAATTAATTTTCATTTAAACAAGGATGGCCCTTTATGTTTATCGGAAAATATAATGGTGATCTCTCTCGTTCGTGATCTTTCGGTATACCTACTATTATATATAATAATCTGCCTTGATTCTGCCATTGATTTAAAACTCCTCAAAGGAATGAAGTTTAAAAATAGCCTTAGAAAATGGCTAAGTTCAAAAGCATAATACAACCTCTCAGAGTAAGTTTTTTTTTTATAAATTGTACGTACGTTTGTACGTAGTTTATTTTATACTTCTTGTTTTATTTATGCTAAAAAAACATTATTATATTGTCGAAACGGACAAACTGTACGAAACTTGTACTATATATTTTTAAGATTTTTTTAAAGTACAACAGTTATACAATAAATATTTTCTGATACTGAATAAATTATCGTGTATATATTGCCATCTTTTCTATGAATTCTAGTGAGCTTTGAATTTATGGTAAGTTAGATATGTAAGGTTTCCACATCGCAATAAGCTGACTGACCGTCATGACGCGATGGCTGAGAAGCCAATGCACTACCCTACTTAAAGTATTGCTTTCCCCCTAATCTTTGCAAAACGTGCAAGTGAAACGATTGACAATGCATATTTATTTAGAACTAGCTGTTGCCCGCGACTTCGTCCGCGTGGAATTCGGTTTTATCACGCACCCTTATTTTACCCCTCGGAAAAGTAGCCTAAGTTACTCCTGTTACATCAGCTATCTGCAGTAAAAGTCCCGTCAAAATTGGTCCAGCTATTTCAGAGATTAGCCGGAACAAACATACATACAGACAGACAAAAACTGTAAAAATGTTGTTTTGGTATATGTACCGTGCATCCATATGCACTTAGTAAAAAGCAGTTATTTTAATATTACAAACAGACACTCCAATTTTATTTATTTTTATAGATGCATAGAAAAAATCTACACCTATGGCTATATACCTACACGGGTATGACTGAGTGGAATATGCTCTTTTGTATTTATATGTGGTAAAACTAATTTCATATCGCAGGTCCTTAAAGTGACTGGCCTGTTTAGCTCCTAACTCTATGGATGAAGTGAACGGTGAAACGTAATATGATTAATCTAAAATGGCCGCTATAGAACCCCTGATGCCATAGGGTCCCTTGATAGGTAGCCCTTGATACTGACTCATAAATACGAGTAGCTCCCATGAGAAATCGACACTTTCCATAAATGATACGGGAGGAGTTTAACCATTGGCCAATTTACGATAAGTTTCATATTTAAAAAATGAACACGACCCTGTACTTAATGGTATCATTCAGCCTATAATAATAATAATAATAATATTGGTGGACAATTCACACAGCGCCATCTAGCCCCAAACTAAGCATAGCTTGTACTATGGGAATCGGACAACTATCTATCTATCTATTCGAGTCACTGGTTCTCTCAAACCAGTGTGGTGAAAGGATTTTAAGTGCGCCTCAAAAAGGCTCCTTTCGTGCACTTGACACATGTCTTCGAATGTTTAGTTCTAGGACATATCGGTTTCCTCACGATGTTTTCCTTCACCGTTTTGAGACGTAGTATTGCGCACATTTTTTTTTTTTTTGTAAATACATACATATGAACATCCAGAAACAGAACAAACATCTATATTCGTCACACAAATATTTTTCCTGGATGGAAATCGAACCTACAGCGCAGAAGGCAGAGTTACTATCAACTGAGCTGTGAGGCATGTCTAGAACCTGGTATAAATCTATGAAAATTTATTGAAACATACAGTCACTAAAATTCAATAATTATGTAATAATGAACTGTTGAACCACAGAGTAAGAACCACTTACACAAGTAATCGTTAAAGTCCCTTTATAGCCGTTTTGAGCGGTGGTGAGCTAGAGCCAGGATTACGAATGATGGATGCACTGTGGATTACCAACGTCCGGCCGGCCAGCGCAGCGCCACGAACTACCTACCGACGTTTATAATTATGTAAACAAGCTGTTTCATAAATAATAAACTCATGGTAGGAGATGAATTTTAATTAATTTCAAACTTAAACTGATTTTATTTCATACTAGCTGTTGCCCGCGACTTCGTCCGCGTGGAATTCGGTATAATAATTATATTCTTATACTATACTTATATTCGATATAATACTTATATGCTTTTTTGTAAATACATACAATACATATGAATACCCAGACACAGAACAAACTTCTATGTTCGTCACACAAATTTTTGTCCTGGCTGGGAATCGAACCCATGACCGACATCGCGGAAGGCAGGGTTACTACCAACTGAGCTGTGAGGCCTATGATATACCTACAGTATCTTGCATCGCAGTTTTAAAATAGCCCATATAATTCAAAAATGATTAGGATAATGAATTAGGGTTCATTCTGGTTACAAAATGAATATTTTGTTCTTTATTAAAAGCTTATAATCCGTAACTGATGATGGTATGATAGCACTTTTCGTGATATCGGGTCATTAATGAAATGTTCAGCTGTATTCATGTGATGGGAAAATACTTAGGGGCCTTATTTATAAAAACAACAGAAAACTTTAACCAATAAGATAGTTCTTGTTTTTTTTATATTCAATTTGAATCGAAATTTCTGCAGTCAATGATTTTGTTATGAATAACTCATTACGTATTCTACTTTACATGTACGCAGGTACCATAGTACGAATGATCTCGAGTTAATCACGCACAAGATATGATGCGTATACTAATAACCGAGGACATAATGTTACTAATCGCTCAGGATAACCCAGGGAACGATCATAATTTTGAGGAACAATACACTGCCGTGAACGGGTATTTGAGTTTCTGGGGAACAATGAGTTAATGATTCGTGAGCTCGTAAAGTCTGCACTTGTACTATGTAGTTGTCAAAGTTTGTCATACATGGATAACTGAGGGTTTGATAAGGGCCAATCTCCAACATAGGATCGAGGCGATGTGCCTACTGTGCTACACGACTATAATAATTATAAGATTTCAATTTTATGGTTTCACTTCGAATTTTAGTTTATTATATTTATATATATTATATTTATATATATGTACATATATATTATTTTATGTACAGTTTTTATCTCTATATTTTATTATTCACTCCTGTGTCTAGTTAATATTTAACGACTGATACTATACAAATTAATATCGTAATGATGTATTTATCTTTAAGTTGTTATTTGTTATTTGTTTAAGTTGTGCCTTTAAGTTGGTATTTCGTAAATAGGGCGACACAATTCAGAAAACATTGCAACAAATTTTGAGATGCATAAATTTCCGGATATCGAGACAAAGCTCTTGTTAAAAGAAAGGTGGCAGCTGGACAAACAGATCCCTGGAGGCAATAGGCTCAGCCTTCTCGCGCCTCGAAGCCTCGTCTTGACAAACGAGCTCAGCTCAGACACGGTACGACTTTTTCCCTACCGTTCTACACCGGGAACATTCTCAGTGCTATATGTTCCATATCAAATAATTTTGTACCTATACATGGTCGATATCTAGCATGTTATTTATTTAACCTCACAAGTAAAATTTTGTATTGTTAAATGTATTCGGTAGAATACTTTGCAGATCCAATATCGTAGAACATCTACAGCGTAGCAGTGTAAGAAAGTTATTGCAGCGTTTTCGTTGCTTATATTCAAAGTTGGTATTACCCCCATCATCCCCATTTCATCTAACTGTCGTATATAGAATAAGGGGTAAAAAGAGGTTTTGACGCTTTAACAATTATTGATATACTGAATCACATTTTGAAGATGTAGGTCGCCAGCTATTTTTACTCGTGGAAGCACGCGCGCTAGCGTCAGCTGTTGGCGATCGCTAAGCCTTAATATTTCTCATATGAAGTACCAGCCCGCCTTCAATAAAAATGTCAAGGTTCAATGTACCAAATATTGCGTATAAGTAAAGTGAGTGATAGACGCACGTGTTATTAAAATACGATTGTAAAAGTTCGTGTTCTTCGTTTCGAAGTCATACGTAAAGCTGACACACGAAAAGGTTGCTTATTCGATGATGCGATGTCATCCAAAGCAGACTCACTATTCGCTATTTAGGAATTACCATCTAAGTTTTAAAAAGCTAAAAAAAAACAGTACCAGTAAATTGGACTTTATTATTCATTATCGAACAAAATCGTGGCTCGCAGGATGTGCGTTCTACAAGAAATATTTCAAACATTGCTGACTGGTTGCTGACAAACTTACTCGCTAGCTTTTAAGTTCCCGCCTCTTCCTGGCTTGTGGATGCGGTATCGTTTGACTCGGTTCAAAAATTTTGAAGCTTCTTACCGAATACGTACAGATCTTGTGCTGAGCGCAAGGATCGGTTTTAGTGACTGGTGAAAAAACTTGTCGAACCACAAGTACGCGCAGTTACTCGTCTATCACCCTTTTAAGGAAATACTGAAATGCCATTAAAAATTCTGTCGTGCCCTTCAAGTCGCACACCGGAGTTAATTGTCGGAACGAAATGTCATTACATAGTTAGCACGTGCTAGTTCGTTTCACACTTGAAAAGATTATAGAACCTTACGGAATAATAATTAGAATTATTCCGGGCGAAATATTTTGACACTTTATATATTTAGAGAGTAAGAGTTCAGGCCCACACAGTCAATTTTTAAAACATGTTTGTGTACTATTCTATTCGAGTCACTGGTTCTCTTGAACCAGTGTGGTGAAAGGATTTTAAGTGCGCCTCAAAGAGGCTCCTTTCTTCTTTCATTCTTTCTCCTTTTGGGTACTGACTCAAATTATTCAGTGTCAAATAATTGTCTCTAAATAACCAGTTTATATATTCGCATTAATTCTATATTTCGTATGTGAAATACCTTTATTTATTATGGGAAGACTCACAAGAATTGGTTTGCACCTGAACACACAAAAATATTAGCAACCAGAACGTAGTAACATAAAAAAACGAGTTCAAGTGAGTTTGGTAATTAACTTGCTAAGTACTAGAAACCACAGCATACTAAAATCAGCACGAGGTTTGCCGCAAAACTGAAAAGATTTCAGTTTTTTGGCGAGGGTAACCTAAACTATTTGTTTCACACTTTATTTAAACTAAACGGCGGGTATTTAAATATTTATTGTAATACGTCTACTGCCTAGATAATTCATTATGAGTCAATAAATAAACCATTATATTCCCAGAGCTCAAGTCGATACTGTAAATAACTTGACCTGAAAGTTTAAAGTTCAAAAGCACACATCACCTGATTTATGTATAAAATTTTTCACCACAGGTAAAGTTTATGAATGTATCTCTCTCAATGTAATAAATTAACTATTCCAGACTCTCTGAGTATTTATACATTGCCTAAGTACAGTTTGAAACCACTGCGTTCTAACAAATTGAGCGGTAATCGAGTACTCATTTCGATCGCCCTAAATTGTTTTTGTGATTAATTCACTCATTTACCTTATACGCTGGTTGAAAAGTCGACCAATATTCATTATTTATTCAGTTCCAAACATAAAATCTGCAACATAATGGCATCTATGTGTCGTTTTATGAAATCTGTGGCACGCACTACGATGTCGTGAAGATTATAAATAAGAGTTACGACGAAGGAAAAATAACATAACAAATATTTATAGTGCAAAAGTTAAAGATATCGATCATAATTTTGTTTGAAAAATCTATACAAATAAATAAAATTGGAGTGTCTGTTTGTAATATTAAAATAACCGCTTTTCACTAAGTGCATATGGATGTATACACGGTACATATACCAAAACAACATCGTTTACAATTTTTGTCTGTCTGTTTGTCTGTTCCAGCTAATCTCTGAAATGGCTGGACCGATTTTGACGGGACTTTCACTGGCTGATGTAATAAGTAATAAATAATGTATAAGTAACTTAGACTACTTTTCCGAGGGGGTAAAATAGGGGTGCGTAATAAAACCGAATTCCACGCGGACGAAGTCGCGGGCAACAGCTAGTTAATAAAAGTAATTGACCAAAGCCGATAAGAAACAAACATTCGAGGCGCGTGCCCACAACAAAAAACGACCATAAAGTTCGACAAGCTATCTCTAGGTACAAACTAACGTTACGTGAGTTTCTCTTGGCGGGCGGGCGGGGCGGTAGGGTCAGGTATTGTGAAAAAACCGGTGATATCACAACAAACCTCTGGGCGCTCGACTCATTCTCGTTGTTACTCGGACGTGACCCGAATAGGGTACGCCCAAATGTTCAGGGATACTTCACAAATGTTCCGTTACGATACGCGATCTTTATCTCCGTAGAATGCATATTCCACACGTAAATAGCTATACGACCGCGTTAACTTCACCGTTTAGATGTATCAATCGATTTGAGTCTTTAGTTATCCCCCTTTTATGTGGTAATTTCGTATATTTCCAATTCTCGAAACAAACAACATCTACAATTGTTCAGAGATATTGAGCGGTTGATCTGATTTCCAGTAAAAATATCTAAATCTGGCGAGTCTGATATAAAGTAACGGAATACGTGTATCGCTAAGTTATGCACGACTTACACGTGGTTTGAATTGGGTTATGGTGTGAAATAGTTCGTGGAATGGTTAATTGAGTAATAGTCGAAGAGCTCGCGATTCTGGGAAGAAGGAATTGTTGGAAAACCATAATCGAAATCCGATAAATACCATTATAATGAAATCAATCGACCGTTATTATATTGTAAAACATTTAAACTGTTCATAAAATTAAATGTCATGCGTACATACTGTACACTGTACACTGTAATTAGGAAAGGTCACGCAATGTATACAATTAGTCCATGGAATATTTTGTTTCAATCATGTATTGAAATCAATGTATATAAAGTTAATTTAAACATTTCGCAGTGATATAAAGGATGTATTTATCCCTACATTTACTCGTGTACGAACGACAAAAATATTATAAATATTGCGTCGACAAAAATAAATTCTTAGATTATTTCGGTCACGAAACATAAATAGAACATCGTTTAAAAGAGACCAAAGATATTTAAAGTGAAAATTTCATTATTTTTTTACAACAGATATTGGTCTGGTGGAGCAAAGATATTGCCTGTAGCTGTCACCGGCAGTAGTTCCAACTGGCTTATACACTCGTGTCGTCCAGCCACATTGTACTCCGCGGACGCAGCGCTCAAATGTGTTGGCTCAGCAATGTTATTATTTTACTGCATCTAGATAAATGAAGACAAAATTTGTACTTTCCTACTTTTATTTCTTTACTGGTATTCGTTGGAAATGACACGTTTGAGCGAACATCACAAAGGATTATGCAGAAATAACTACGTATTGGTATTTTACGATTGTATATTGAAAGAAGTGTTAAAGCAGATTGAAATCATGCCGACTGACTGTGCTTGTCACTTGAAAACCGGAAACAAAATTTGTTTGATAGTTAGAGAGCGACACGCAGCGCAGGCTCGGAGCATATAAAGAGTTATTTTCACAAATTGTCCAAACTAGTGATAGGCCACCGCGCGACGTGTCCAGTGAATCAACGAGTAGCGCTCCGCTCGGTCGGGCAAAAACGGAAAACCATTTTACGGTCCATTGTGAAAGAGGATTGGCAATTTCGTTCCGAGCTTACTCGACCATCGGCCGGGCAAGTTTTACAACGTCTCTGATGTAACGCGAATGCTACGATGAAACCCTCTAATACAATGTGCACACACTCATTTCCTGACTCATCATTGCTTCGCTTTTATTTTGGCAACCATTCTCTCTTATCTATACAAATAAATGTTTTTAATATTAAAATAACCGTTTTTTACTAAGTGCATATGGATGTATACACGGTACGATTACCAAAACATATTTTTTTAAATTTTTGATGTGAAACATCTATAGCCGCACGTAAACCGATTTCTGGTATGGCGACGCGTCGCCACGGCATGCGTTGCATATTACTTTTACAAAATAATGTCGATGTTTCACATCTGCCAGGCGTCCCGTGACGGCTCACATTTTTTTTTGTCTGTCTGTCTGTTTGTTCCGGCTAATCTCTGAAACAGCTGGACCGATTTTGACGGGACTTTCACTGGCAGATAGCTGATGTAACAAGGAGTAACTTGGCTACTTTTCCGAGGGATAAAATAGGGGTGCGTGATAAAACTGAATTCCACGGACGAAGTCGCGGGGCAACAGCTAGTAATTTATAAACCTGTGCAAGCGTTTTAACTTTAAATACATAGAGGCAACAAAATTGAGAGAACACGGTAGCGATTACTTATTAAAGTCGTGTATTTTTAATCAAAAAATAGTAAATAATAATAATTTTATGAAGAACATATCCTCACTATTCGTACCAGACTGTTATTCTATCAAAATTTAAATTAATACTTGTGCTGTATTCAGTTTGCGTAAATTTTCTCTTCTGGTCTGCCTCAGTGAGGTTATAAACAGACGCAGATGGCGCCATCGTGTTATATTACTTGTCTATTACTTATTAGATTAGTGAAAATTTGAGGAATCTGTAATCTATTCGCCAGGACGATTTATGTAAAAACTATATTTTAAACCACTTTCTTGCACGAACACGCAAACGGTAACCGAAATCGTTCGTGTCTTATTGAAAAGCTTTATCCCAAATTCACTTTTAAACAACTTATTCCCAACGGACCAATGATACTTACTAGTACCGTGCTGAAACAGCCTCAGTTCTTACGTCAAGATGTGATGAAATCTTAAATAACTGTTAATATCTTGTGGAGACAGAATGCTTGACCTTGCTTACCTATTTTATCACTAAGTAAACATCAATTTCGCCTAAACTAATTTCATTAGTTTTACTTAAAAGCGTTATCTGTAGACAAAACAGCAGTAGTTAAAGAGCCAAAGATTTTAATGAGATAAGAAAATTATCTAGTTACTATTAAGTAAATTTTCCAAATGTATAATACTTTAGAATATTAAGTTTCGCAGAATTTAATTACATGAAAAGAAGAATAATTTATTACTATTTTACTTTTATTATTTATACCGTTAATCAAGTAAATAATGTTTGAATAAAACGAAGAACTCGATCAATCTAGACAAAACTAGGCTCTAAAGCAAATTACTTTAGAGGCGCTTGATTTTCAGTAAGAAATATGAATAATACAAGGTATTTTATAAAAGATTCAAATCTGTAGAATAAAGGGTTCTGTAGAATAAATAATAAAAACCAATAATAATATAGAAAAATAATATTGTGTTCACAAAAGCCCTGTGTTATACGCCTCAGATGCTTCATATCTGAGGCGTATAACACACGACACAGGTCACAACTACGCGGCGGAGAACGATGGACCGGAGCAAGATTTTGTACTATTCTGCAGGTCCTTACACAGCATCCGCTTAAGCGTTAATCGGGATATAGCATCCAATCTTATCTTGTTACTGTTTTTTTAACCCTTAAAAGCTAATGGGTGAATAAGAGGGGTCCACTTGATCTTAGCCGATAAAATCTTTATTTTTTTCTCGCAGCGTTTTGCGTGTCTCTAAAGTCGATATAATCCTGAAACTTGCTAGGATGCGTAATAGTGAGAACGCTTTATTAGTGGTGGAACTACTTTTGTTCGTGGGTGCTTTTTGCCCCTGATAGGTTAGTGGGCTTGCTGATTTTAGAAGTGATGCTTATCTCTTTGTTTCTTTCAGTTTAATGAAATTTATTCTCATACCAGCTGCGCCCCGCAATGAATAAGTCAAGCCACGGGAACATTGCACTTTTCTACAATCAACAGCCTATGTGTTAAAACAGAATATAAGCTATTTTGATACCAAATTTCATCCAAATCCATTCAGCCGTTTAAGCGTGAAAGAGTTACGAACATCCATACATCCTCACAAACTTTCACGTTTATAATATTAGTGAGAAGTAGGATTAAGGGCATAAAATACAGTTCACTTATATGAGTTTAGAAAAATATAGTCTCAATGTATTGATTACGTTAAAATTAGCTTTCACCGTACTCTAACTCTGAACAGATTTACAGATGACACGGGACCAGTGCGATGCCATTATTTCCGAATCTTTAGGGTCTTATCACACTGGCGATTTGCAGTGAGTTCGCCGCGGGCGCCTGGCGAAATGGCCGCGGATGCGCAGCGAGCTCGTTGCGGCTGAAATGGACGCCAGTTTGTACACTCCCGTATTTAATAACAGGCCATAAATTATAAGTATGCACGTATGTATGTATACCTGCTGTAACCCATTTCGGTGGAACATCATTCTATAGATATAGTCGCTCTCTGTCAGTGGACTGGTTGATAATGGAACCTTTAAAATCTGTCGTTGTACTAAAAAGCGTTTCATATCCGAGATCCAATTACTCAGTTAAAAACGCTTCAAAACAAATACCTACCGAACAAATCAAGCTAGTTGCGCACACGCGGCGAATATAACGCCACACGAAGATAGTCGCTACGTAAGGCGGGCGCGTTGGCCAATTGCCTCGCAACTTTTTCATAAATCTCTAGTGTGATAGCGCTCTTAGGTAACAATCAAGAGGTGCGGTATGGCCTAATTGTCAAAAGTTAAATTTCTCAAATCCTGAACGTAAATTTTGATACTTTCCTCCTCCTTATTAAAACTTCCAATGGTTTCAGTTAAGGTAGGTGATGCCTACGTCCCCCCCGGGGTTTCTGCCTTGTCGCGGCGGGGGGGCTTAGTAACCGTGGACCTTGCCTACCCACGGAGAAGCTAAAGGAACCCGAGAGGGGCCGCTCCTCGGGCTTTGCCTCCAAGCCCCGAAGGAGCGGCACTTGTAGGTGGCGGTGCCTTATGGGGGGCACCGAAACTGAGGAGGGCTGCGGTGTCGTATGGGCGGCACTGCAGCTGAGGGCAGGGGCCGCGGCGGGAGAGGAGTGCCGGTATTACGGTGCGCCGTTCTCCCTACCTTCCGCGGCCACGACGGGGCCGCCACCGTTCGATGGCGGACGCGGTGGGGCCGCAGGGGAAGAGGAGTGTCGGTATAGCGAGGCGCCGCTCTCCCTATCTTCTGCGGCCGCAGTGGCAGGCGACGGGGCCACAGAACAGACCCGTCGCAGGGGGACCTCGGGCGTCTTGACACGGGGTCGTCGGACGCCCTTTGGCTATTTGGTTCCCGAGGTGGTTGTGACGTGCCGTGTGTTCCGGCGCGTCGTACCCAGGAGGGTGGAGACACCGATGGAGGGTCTGGAAACAGACAGCCGCGGTGGGTTCACGGAAGAGTAACCGTCCCCGTGTTCCCGCCACTAAGCGGCAGAGGTGGACACCGTGGAGTTTTAGTGGGTATATACACCTAGTCCCACATAACCACTCAGTTTCCCCGTGGCTGGGTGGTATGCAAGTGCATTTCTCCACGAAAAAAAAAAAAAAAAAAAAAAAAAGGTGATGCCTACGTAACAATAATACGCACACATTTACATGAAAATAAAATATTTTGTTAGTCCTCTGTCTTATAATGCTCACTATGCGATACGTAAGTCTAATGTAGGGTAAAATATTATAATAATATTGTTTCACGTATATTTTACACGAGCTCGGGCCCTTGACGTTAATCTAACAAAATCCGTATCAATTACCTAATCCGGGAGAATTATAATGCGAGCATGTCGGCGTCGCGTCGAACCGCGAACAGTTCTCCTCTGGATAAACGGAGGCCTATTTGAAATTCCAATTAGAAAGTTTTCTCATTTACTTGATTCAGGGCGTAGAGTGGCGGAAGGGCAACAATCCGCGCTGATTAGTCCTGGTCTCCATGCACCAGATTTAAAGGGTATGGGCGCGGGCGCGGGCGCGGGCTCACCGCATAAACTAATCCTTCATTGGGGACTTCGCCGTTTGAATTATTTTTAGGAGGGCTTTAACGGCGGACCTTCGCGTCCGGTAGAGCTCTGATTTGCGTATTTGAATGCCTAATTGGCTGTTGGAAATTTAAAGTTCATTTGAATGTTCATTTTGAATAGGCGAATGGACTTTTCGTGATATATTGAACAATGGTTCCACTCTTAGTTAGTGTAACGTAGCTCCATTTCCTTATATAGAACTATCACTTGAAATTGTCATGGGAATGCTATTGCTATTATGGTTTTTAAATATAGATATCATTAATTCAAACAAATATTTTCATGATACAAAATAAGTTACCTAACTGTATAAATTGACATGAACCAAATTGAGTTTAATGACTATCATGCTATTTAGGCAACTTATCGATATCAAATCGAGACTAACGCGTTTCGTCGTTATTAATAAATTTCAGTATAATGTACTTTTACTAAAACCATGTGTAACTGTAATCACAGTTTAAGGCAAATAGCCCCTAATTTCTTTTTTAAGTTTGCATCACTAAAAGATACTAATATAGGAATAAAATAATAATTATACTCAATACTTGAAACAGGTATAAATTTTCAAGGGTGGTTTGTGGAACTATGTTCAATGTTTGCAAAGAAAGTAAGTTACAAATTATAAGGTAGTGAGAAATGTTGAATGATTGATCTATTTTCGTGAGTCTTATAGTGTATAAGTAAGATAGTGTATCATAATTTGTTCTTATTATTATTATACATATATGATATTAATATTATAAACTATAGGTATTTCATAAGTTATAAATGTTTTTCAGTGTTGTTTTTTGTGGAGTAATATGAGGAAGCTTTTTTCCTACGTATAATCCTCATCAGACATTTAGCATCAACTACTTAAGTGAACTATGCGTCGAAAACTTTGTTGCTATTCAAAGGAATATCCGAAGATTAGTGAAGTTCTTATATCGATTCAGCGCGAGGCCAATTTATTCAAAAAGTATCAAGCGTGAACCGCCCAGACACGGAAGTAACCCACTTGAAAATTGAATTTATCAAACTTTTCCTGGACAAACAGATACTTTATAGAGTGTGAAATGCAATTTACTTTCAATTGCTATCAATCGACCGAACTAAAACTGGAATAAGCTGTTTTACCCGATGAAACTCTGGCTGGCAGTTTCATCGGATACGCGATATGCTGTTTTTAGTATAATTTGTGGTATTAATATCATGTGATTTGCCGCAGGCGGGTAGCTGTATGATTTCAGAAACAACATATCTACTTAAATCGGAACATGCCTAATTAGTAACCATGTAGCTTTGCTACTGTCGGTCTGCCGAACATGAGAATTCAAATAGGTATGTGAATAGTTTGTAAAATGAAGAACAACATCATGATAACAACTGATGATTTTTGAAATAGATATTGTGCTTAATAATGCAAAGCGACATATTTTATCCATTATTCTTATTATACTCATTATTGCATGTAGTTTATTGAATGGAAGATGTGTCTCATCTTTTTGTTTACGCTTTAAAAGCAGAACATGGCTCAACATTATAACAACTTAAGTTTATAAAAATTTGTAATTATAGGTTCGGAAAAAAAAAATATGATATGTATCACCAGAGATTACACTTTATCTATACAAAGAAATAAAATTGGAGTTTCTGTTTGTAATATTAAAATAACCGCTTTTTACTAAGTGCATATGGATGTATACACGGTACATATTCCAAAACAACATTAGATTACAGATTACATAGATTACATAGATGTTTGTTTTGTGTCTGGGTGTTAATATGTATTATATGTATGTATTTATAAAAAAAAATATAAGTATTCTATCAGTTGCCTGGTTTCCATGATACAAGTTATGCTTAGCTCTCCAAATGAGACAATTCTATGGACAATTTGATCTAATCGTAATTACCAGTCAAAGGGGTGGAAGAAAGTAACAGAGATTTTACATCGAAAAACTCACAAGTCGGCATAAAAAGGCATAAAGCGCGAATAGTTACAGACTGGTAAACAGGTCGTAAGCTATTCACACGTACGCAATTAACAGAGGGAAGTGTGTGCATACTCGGCTATCAACATCAATCTATTAACGTCGACGCCTCCACCGCGCCCGTCAACTACGTCAGTCGCTTCACTTTGCTTACTTTTGTATACATTTCTATGCAATCTCGTGTTTATTCGTTGATTGTGTATAGTTATTCGCTCAAATAGTGACGGCAAAGCAAAGTGGCATGAAGGTTTCTTAATAATAATAATACAATAGTCCAGACGTAGGTTTTCCTATGTTGCAGGTGGCACGGAAAATACATATGTCGTCGATTTGTCAGTCAACGTCAAGTTAATATCAGCGTCAAAGTCACTGTCAAAGTTGTCATTAATGTCAATGTAAAATTCTACTACTTCCCTGTCGTCAACGTCAACCATACCAATTTCTGGGTGAAAATATTAGATCCGCGAAGCTAGATTTCCTAATGATATATTATATGAATATTTATTGTTTTTCGAGTTATCGAATTACTTATATTAGTATCTATCCACAATTTGATGTTAAGTTCCTACGTATCCTTCTATCCAAACCAATTTGACTACATCAGTGTATACGGGTCCCACTAGTTTTCTTCCGCCCGACAACGTAATAAGTATGTAACCTACATGTATTGTGTAACCTGGTGAATAGTCATGTGCAAATTCACTTAGTTACCACTGCTATTTCACAAGTTTATTTTACAATTCATAAACGTGACTTATTTCATATAAATCATGAAATAGAAGTATATCCTTCATTTTCACGTCGGGAAGCGTAATGAAGATTTTGAGACAATGCATTTCACTCAGTGAAAAGAGAAAACAGATGGAACTTGAACATCATTGAAACTCCAAGAGATTAGCAAACGGCTCGGCTGAATGCTAGAGTGAAATTATAAAAAGTCTCTGTGGCAGCTAAATTAACTTTTGATTACATTACGCTGCGCGATAATTCTGTTGAAGTGAAAAATATGCAGTGAAATTTGATGCTTTATGTTTTATATTAAATCATTTTACCATTTTGTGTTTGAATTTGGCGCTGTTTTATTTTTCCTTTTAGCGATTTTTCTTCGCTAACGCTGCGTATACATAACAAGGCTTTCATTTCATAAACCGGTAATAAAGATCTCAAAAATTATCCAGTTTCTTAAGTTTACTTCTTAGTCAAAGCAAAACCTGAAGGATAGGTGTTATCTTTTTTACTTACAATAAACATCGTTTACGACAGTAATAAGATCTAAATCTGCTTTTATCTGAATCTTTGTCTGAAATATGGCCAGAATAGTAGGTACTAATAATTGATATATATAATTACTATTTACGAGTGTATTAAAACTTATTAAACTACAGGTCTATAAAGACTTGAAAACATTTGAAAGAGAAGAAGAAACATTTTGAAGAGATCATTTGACATTACAAAGAGATCCCTAAAAATTTGCCTATTCCATTTCATTCTAAGATTGCACAGATGAAATTATCCGACGAATATCGTCGTAATACTTTTAAAATATTATGTAAATAAGATTTGAGAGTGACGTAAGTGTATTGAATTACGCCTTGCCTGAACATTATTTTGTTTATACGTGAAGAACCTTCCTGCTTCAAGTATAAATTATTTATTTTGTTTTTCGCGTATTGTCGTATTGTGATACAAAAATCATGGTATAGGCGTTTTTAAAAGTCAGAAACAATGTTATTCATAAGGTTATAATGAAACAATAAAATTAAAAACAGTGGACTGTGAACGTAGAATACGTAATTTCCTTACTTTTTGGTTTTTAGTTTACTAACTTCTGCCTGCGCGACTTTGCCCGCGTACGCTAAGTAAGTGCAATGGGTTTAATAGTACCTGCTTGTACATTTCAATAACAGAAACTAAACCCTTCTTCTGACACAAATATTTTATCGCCTGAAGTTTTGACCTTTAATTTAGTAACAACCTAAGACAGTGTCTCCCATTCCTGATTGTCCTATATGACCTCAAAATAATATAAATAGCATTTAATAGCATATATATCTATACTAATATTTATAGGCCAATTCGCATTTCGAATAAACATTCATTTGCACCTATGCCCTTAAGGAGTCCACATAATTCCAAGTTCCTACGACCGGCTGTTTAGGCTGTGGGTTGAATGCCAGACATGACTTCCTCTTTTAAATATTGATTAATCAGATGAATTTTATATTCCAGTTATAAATCCTGGCCACATTAAATATACATATAAATAAATATTGGTGGTCATTTTACACAGCGCCATCTAGCCCAAGCTAAGCATAGCTTGCTATATACGTGTCGGTAAAATCCGGTACAAACTCCCTGCAGTTTCGTAAGATTTCGTAAACAGTTTATGAATCACCACGATAGACAACAAAAGTCAACTGTTCACTTCATAAGACGTGACATGGGAAGGAAACGGATATATTTATGCAGTAAGCACCTTGGCAACAGAAAGGTATCCCAATAAAATCAAACGCGGTAAAATGTCATATACGAACAAAGACTCCACACAAGAGAATCTTGGGCCCAATAAGGAAGCGTTGAGATACAGAACTACGTAATAAGAGGTATCATTATAATCAAGGGTTTTGGGGCTTAGGACAGGGATGGGATGGCACTAAATAGGGGTTCTCGAATATTCCGGACTACATCTATGTGAGTATTTAAGAGAGTAGGTATATATTTCAGATAATTCTAAGAAATGTCGGTCATAAAGTTTTGTCTAGGTATTGTTGGATATGTCTAGATAGGAATTGTGTATTGCAGTAAAACAAATCCAGCCAATTTCGGCCCCATCATTACTCTGCCGCCCAGCAGTAACGAACTTGTATTAGTGTTCCGCTTTAAACGGTGTATTAAAAATTTAATACGGAGTTTTCAAAAAGAGGCAAAAAGAGTCCTTCTGACTTGTTGGTTTTTATGGATTGCTCTAACTGCCATTAACAGAGTAACGTAACCGAAGCACATACACAGTTTTATATTATGTTTGTGGTAACTCTCATACTGAGTCACACTATCTAGTACTTTAAGTATTACTTTGATTGATTTACAATAAGGATTTATTATTGCAACAGCTACTATAAAAAATGTGCCTAAAAGATCTCCAAACGTTGTAGGAAATTAGTGAGGAAACAAGCATTCATATAAATAAATACTGGCGGAAATTGTGTGAATATTGGTTTCACACAGCGCCATCTAGCCCCAAAGTAAGCAATCATAGCATTATCATGAGAACCAGACAACTGATATAATACTTGTATAGTTTTTTTTTATAAATACATATACAGGGTTACAGGAAAAGTCGTGCTAGATCCGTTAAGGGCGTGGAGTACCCATCATTTCTGACTTATTTCACTATGAAACACCCTACCCTAAACTTAACCCTTTTCGAGATATTCGACTTTTAATTTTTTATTGAATAATGCCGATTTTTAGGCTACGAAATTTATTTTTGTTTATTTTGTGTATCTTATTATTATTATTATTGCATTTTTACATGTGTAATAAGATGCTTTAGGACATCAATCATTAAAATAGTGCATAAGTTAATTGAATAGACCGTAGTAGACAAGTGAAAGTAAAAAAATAAAAAATATATTAGCAAGCTTATTTTTCTCTAAGGGATATCTAAAAAAAATATTATGACACTTGTTCGGCAGATATTTTTTAAAATATCTACGTTTCATCAGCTATCTAACGAGGTCTAACAATCTAGGGTTTGTATTACATTTCGTGGAAAAAAGTGTTGGGACGCTCCAGGTAGCAGTTCTAACGGTAGCTCGTAACGAATACATAACTCGCTACCCCGGTCGTCGAGTGCCGGATGTGGCCTGTTTTGACAGAGTTTATCGAAGACTTAAAGAAACTGGCTCTGTTTTGAGACGAAATACAGACATGGGAAGACCACGAATTGACGACGAAGAACAGGACAATGAGATAGTGCAACGCTTTCGAGCGGATCCGACTACTTCCACTAATATTGTTGCCCGTGATCTGGGACTTTCGCAATGGAGAGTGTGGTTTACAGTGCATACTGCTGGCCTATACCCGTACCATTACACGCCGGTACACGTTATTGAAGAAGGAGACCCCGCGAGAAGATTGGACTTTTGCAGATTTATGCTAAATGCTGACGTAGAAGACCCAGATTTTCTAAGAAATATCTTGTGGACGGATGAGTCCAAATTTGATAAAGAACCAACATTGGCATAACCAACTATCACAACGTCCATTACTGGGCCCCAAAAGAACTAAGGAATCCCAATAAGAAAAGAGTGAAAGGGTCCCAACGAAGATTCAGCGTGAATGTGTGGATGGGCATTATCTCTAATCATTTGATTGGACCTTACTTTCTCCCGGATAATCTAAATGGGGAAAGCTACGAAAATTTCCTGAGAGCAGACTTGAGTGATTTGCTGGATGATCTGCCACTCAACCTGATCAGGGACATGTGGTTCCAACACGATGGCTGCCCTGCCCATTTCAGGAGAAGTGTCAGAGACTGGCTGGACACAAATTATCCAAACAAATGGATAGGACGAGGTGGGCCGTTGCCATGGCCAGCAAGAAGTCCGGACCTAACTCCCATGGATTTTCATGTATGGGGGTGCATGAAAAGTCTTGTGTACAGCGAGCCGAATCCAGTTTTGTCTGTGGAAGACTTAAGAGAAAGGATTGTGGATGCAGCAAATAAAATGAGGACCACGTTGACCACTGGAGTAGTGAAGACTGGTCTCCGT
The DNA here is from genome assembly GCA_947359385.1 of Chesias legatella. Taxonomy (NCBI): domain Eukaryota; kingdom Metazoa; phylum Arthropoda; class Insecta; order Lepidoptera; family Geometridae; genus Chesias; species Chesias legatella. Next base: position 6,087,145 of record OX375774.1, on the reverse strand, counting down.
AGAAGGATGCGACAATGTTTCAGAAATAGAGGCGGCCATGTTGAACATGAACTGTAGAATAAGAAAAAGTTGTGTGAAAACCTTTAATAAATGACATTTCATGCATACCTAATGTTTTATTTTACTTTTTAGGGCTAAGTATAAATTTTCTTCTCCACTGTCGCCTATGAAACTAATTTTTTTCCAATGCATTTGAATAAAACCCTAGATTATTATACCTCGTTAGATAGCTGATGAAACGTAGATATTTTAAAAAATATCTGCCGAACAAGTGTCATAATATATTTTTTAGATATCCCTTAGAGAAAAATAAGCTTGCTAATATATTTTTTATTTTTTTACTTTCACTTGTCTACTACGGTCTATTCAATTAACTTATGCACTATTTTAATGATTGATGTCCTAAAGCATCTTATTACACATGTAAAAATGCAATAATAATAATAATAAGATACACAAAATAAACAAAAATAAATTTCGTAGCCTAAAAATCGGCATTATTCAATAAAAAATTAAAAGTCGAATATCTCGAAAAGGGTTAAGTTTAGGGTAGGGTGTTTCATAGTGAAATAAGTCAGAAATGATGGGTACTCCACGCCCTTAACGGATCTAGCACGACTTTTCCTGTAACCCTGTATATATATTATTATTATTATTATTTATATCATATATATTTTATATATACATTTTAAACCCAGACGCAGTACAAATACCTATCAGCCACACAAATGTTTGTGCTGGGTGGGTATCGAACCCACGACCCACAGCGCAAGAACGACCAGAATGGCTATTGAGCTGTGAGGACAGTCTTAGATAGTAGATCATAGTTCAAAGGCATGTGATGTTACAATTTAGATTATTGGCCTAGACCAATGTGGGTGGTCTTGTCCCCATGATACAGACATAAAGAATGACTAGGTACAACTGGAGTGCCCTAGAAATTTGCTCCTGCTTAAGACCCCTCCTAATCTCTTGAACCCCGCAACGGGTATAGGTAGCTATTCGGTAGAAGTGAGCTAATCACGGCGGCTGTTAAAGCCTTTCCACGCCCTAACTGATGCAAACGAGGAAACTTCGGGATCACAAACGGTTCGGCTGAGCCCTTAACTTTGATCGACACTTCAAAGTCAAAAGTCAATCTACTACGTACATATGCGGTTTTACGTAAATATACGTGATTACTACGAGATTTTGTAGTCGACAGTACCTATGAATATGCAGATCGTTGGCAGATGTTTCATTTTAGGGCTCTCATGTGGTTCTCGAAAAGGAACCATCCGTTTGTGTGTCACGACGTTTTTATAGGCCATTTTATACCTATCAACCTCGAATTTGAAAATTATTGTAATATTTAAAATAGATAAAAAAAGACATAAAACTTTTATTGAAAATCACCTCAATTAAAATCAGAATTTTATAAACATTTTAAACTTAAAAACAATTCACGATTAAAAATTAAAATTCTGAAAAGTTCTATTGCGCTACCTTTTTTCTTTTTATACGTGAATAAAGCGGCAGATGCTCTGTATATTTTTCTGTGTAGGCAAAATCACTAAGATACATAGAAAGCGCAGGATGACCTTCATCACAATTCATCACAGATGGCGTGGGTATCAATCGGGGAATCGAAACTGAATAAGTAAAAATTAATCTAAACTTACATCGTTTTATTTTCTAGTATTTTCATTAATCACAAAGCAATAACTCGTCTAACAAGTATTTTCTGAGTGAATTCTCAACTAATTTAACATCGATTATTTTAATAGCAATTCGATAGATGCGTTACGTTGCGATTCGAAATTTCAACGACGCACCGTCTTATAAATATACCACATCAATTTAAGATGAATTTAACATATCCCATGCGCAAAAATAGGAAACACAGTAACAATGAATCACTTAAGTTGAATTTGAAGATTAGTGTGAACAATAATGATCGATTAATGCATTACTATAGTTTGCTTAATGTCCTCTAAACGCACCTACTATTACGTTCCATTGTTGTGTCCTGACAGTCTTAAATCATTAACAAAATTCGTGGCATTCGAGGGCGATTCCCCTTGATTAATGTCAGACTCTTTGGAGCCCAGGAGGAAATTAAGCTTCCTTAACCGAAGTTTATTGCAGTTTTTGTTAACTTGTATCCTAATTAATTTTCAGCAACAAGTGCCCGCTCAGGATTCCATCGAGGAGGCTAAAATATACTTATGAAATTAAGCGCGTTGGAGGATAGCCTAGTAATTTTTATAGCGTGGTGGTTTGGTGGTACTGACCCCGAGTTTCAATCCGGAGGTCACCGGTTCAAATCCCGACGTGCACCTACGAGTTTTTCGATTTAAAGATTTATGTGCTCAATACCACGTTCTCAAAACGGAGGAAAACATCGTGAGGAAACCAACATGTCCTAGAACTAAAAATTCGATGACATGTGTCGAGTGCACGAAAGGAGCCTCTTTGAGGCGCACTTAAAATCCTTTCACCACACTGGTTCGAGAGAACCAGTGACTCGAATAGATAGAGAGTTGTAGTTTACACAATGTGGCAAGTACCTACGATACAGCTACAGCTACATTATAACATTTTATGCATTCATAACCGTGATAAATTATTAATTAATTAATCATTGTTTCATATTTGATTTTATCTGCAATCTGTTTCACTGTGACACGCTCTCTTCAGTTAAGTTAAAAACAAACCGTTTCTGAATTAGAGCTACCATTAAAGTTGACAATAAATAACGAATTAACAAAAATATCAAGTACAAAGTTACTTTTTCTAGTAAGGGTCATTTATTACGTAAGACTATTTTCGCTAGTTTTGACTCCCTCCCCCCTATTAAAAGAAAAAATAAGAACAGGCCGACCCCCTCCCCCCCACCCCCCGTTTAATATTTATTACGTAAGAATCTAAAGGAATAAATGAATACACGTTTGGTTTGTTTTCATGTTTATTTTTCAAATGGAAATGGAAATCGTTTACCTATACGCATCCGAGCGAACCTCGGCACTCGCGCCTTTTCCAAAGTATAATTTTAACTTTGCGCACTTAAGAACTATAGAGACTCCCTCCCACCCCCCTTGTAAGAAAAAATAAGACATGGTCAACCCCCTCTCGCCCCCTAAATCATCTAACGTAATAAATGAATGGCCCCTAACTGAACACTAGTCCTACTTATTAGATAATAAAATATTAATTTAAAGTAACAGTTATGCACGCCGAAGATAGTTCAGCCACATACGTTTATGCCTATCAAGGAAAACAAAATAATAATAGCGTTTCATGTTTTACAGTACCCTTTATTTTCCTTTTCATAGGGTTATCGACAGGCAGCACAGCAAAGCTATAAAATATTCAACGCAACCCCTGTAATGTTATGTCATAAGTAATTGATATTTATATTTTATTTCGGTTCCGTGTAACCTTCTTTCTAACTTTAATGGCTACGGGGTCAAGTTTATTTTAACTATCAAAGTAACTAAGTCTCTGAGCTGGTGGTACACGTTCTATAAAACGATATTCAGTACAAGCAATAAACGTTTTCTGCTGACGATGGCTCATAGTTAATAATATAATAATAATAATAAGAAATATTGGTGCGCCATCTAGCTCCAAAGTATGCCAAGTAAATAGCTTGTATCATGAGAACCAGACAACTGATATAATAATTAAATATTTTTGTTTGTAAGTATAAACATCCATTTGCACAACTCCACCGGACCGCAAGCATCTGCTCGATACCGTGTGACGCTTTGCGGCCAAGTAGTAAGTACTTGTTGAATTTTATGTGTACGTAGTTTATTAATTACTCTTTATATTATTCGTTTTTATTGAAAACGGAAATATGAAAAAACGAACATGGGCGACGTGACTGGGAAATAATCTGGAGTTCCAAAATAATTGAAAATAATGTTGTTGTCTACTACAACAGCAAAAGCATAGAAAATATCATTTCTGGAAAGAATAATCTTTTGGTCAAAGTCGAGTACCCGGCTGGCCACAACAATAGCCTGTATAACACTAAATCCCTGGACCATTAACTCCCGTTTTATATCCGAGCGGCTGCGGCTTTAGCAAAATCATCGATTGAAGTGATATCAAAGGAGCGGATTGCTGTGTCGACGGCGGATCAAATATTTGCTGAACAACAAAGAACTTTCTGCGCGTATCGGCTGAGCCATTAATCACTCTATTATTGTGCTTTGCGGCATAAAGCGCAATATTGGCCCTTGGGCCTTCACTCGTAAACACACAGTAATGACCTATTTGAGAAAAGTTAAATGAAAATCAATAGCTGCTGCGTAGTTTTGATACAATAAGTGCCCGCAATAACGACGGGACGTACCTATATCAAATAGGAGCTGTCAAGTGGCTACTTCATAAAAGCTTTGAACGGATATTGTAGTTTTCTAATCATCTCTATGCTTAGTTTGACTAGCCTCGGCTTAGTTGGTACGATAGTAGCACTGTGTTCTCTGCTGTGGTCGTAGCTACGATCTCCCCCTTGTCCAAGTCTGACTGAAGTACAGAGGACGTAAAGGCTTTTAGGCAAAATAAGATCCTAAAGCCAAGTTTAAAAAGCGAACAGTAAAAGAAAAGGTGTAGCAAGTGACCGCCTGTTTTGCTTTTCGTAAAGAGCTAGGGGCATTTCAACAAAAACGGTTACGTCACAGATTACTTAAAAATATCACTACAATATTATAAGTATCTTCGTATTACAATTATTTTTCAAGATATCTAATATAAGTTTTTGACTTAACAGTAAATAAAAAACCTACATAAGGTAAGTTTATTTATTGTTATTTCAGATACGAATGAAATTTCTGCCACATGGCGCTCCGAAAGCGAAGAACTAATAAAATATGTTACATAAGCACGTGACTCAGCAATTATATTGAATATTTGTATATTTGTTGTATATTCTATATTTATAGAATACATAATTATGTAATAGATATAAAAACAGACAACCTACCCGGTGACAACTGTTGCCGAACTTGGCAACAAATACATTTACTTATCAATTCTTTTTAATTTACTTAATTTCTAAGACGTACCTACTCATATCTGTGAAATTACTTGGAAGTATCCCTAAAATTTGATGTATTTTTTTTCTTTTTATTACTAACCTAGTTATAATGAGATGCCGTAATGAAAAGAAGTAGGTACTATATGACCCTCTATTTTCCCGAAGACCCTTGAAAAGGCCTTTATCGGTCTATAAAACTCCTTTTATGTCACGCGAAGTTTCTGTAGCGAACAGTAAGTTGTTTGATGGTCACCCTCGAAAATAATTTTCCAAGACCTCTTTCAACGTCACCGATCGACTCACAAGTTACTGCCGATAAAATAAATTCTATATCATATAAATTCTATTCTGAACCCTTTTAGGGTGTCGCACTCAAAACGAAAGCCTATCCAGCCCGTCAAATTTGTTCATCAGACCAGCGATAACGATTTCTTATGCTCTATTTTTTCTAAAAACACACTATTTCCAACATTTCGTTGTCATTACAAGTTTGATATTTTTACGCGTTTATACGTGGTTGAAATATCATTGTATTTTGAATTCAAAATTCATTATGTAATGAATTATGTAGATAACGGTACAAAAGTGTGATATGAGACTTCATTTTATGGTTTTTGACTTTGTTAATCTGCCAGCCGACGCGACGTGTTAGGTGCTGACGTTGTGCTTTTCGCGGTAGTTTCCCCGATTCGGTTACATAGAATATTAATAGAAGTCTAAATTAATAGAATCAGGGTACCTGAAGACCTGAATGTATCCATTCTGTATAAAAAAACTGCTGCATACATCTAGTTCTACCCGCACCGTCGAATCAGGTTAGAATACAAAGGCGACCCGTACTGTGTGCGCGCTCATCCCATCGGGTAGGTAATCGAATTGAAGAAATGAATTGAGTCACGGAACTCCGACGTGGACCCCTTGAGTGAGCTCCGCTTCTCTCACTAGATGTTTCTTTGAACTTCTTTGCCATTTCCTCTTTCTTACCTTCCTCTTCTTCCTCTTGTTTCCGCTTCGCTCAGCTTTTACTGAACCTGATATAAAAGAACCCGAATTTCAAACATCTTGTCGTTATTATTTTCATTCGCCATTTCGTTTGTCTTCCATTTCCAAATGTTTCAAATACCCGATATGAACTTCCGCCGACCTGGGCTTTGAACTCACTCCGAAATTACCTGACGAAATTGTGACTTAGTGGTTCAGACGTACAATACGTGGATTAGTTGAGATTAAGAAAAAAAACGATAAATTAAATTCCGCGCTAGGCGTTGTTCAAAATTGTCAACGACACAAATTAACAACAATCGCCGTTATTTTTCAGTCCACTCAGTCTAACGCAAGGAAACTGTGAATAAATGATTATAGTTTACGTATTTTGTGAGTTCCAAAGGTCAGTAATAATTATGTATGTGGTGATTTCATTTGCTATACGTACATTTGAATCTGCCATTATTTAGGCATATCCTTATTACCTTATATGGTCTGGTTAAAGGTACCCGAATCTAAAATTCACACCGTTACCCTCACTCGTGGATTTTTTCAACAGGATACTTTCGGGGGTAATATTTAACAGGATCATGCAGGAATTAATGTTTCCAATAACTCGTCCTTCTTGAACTTAGTTTAAATAATTCGCCTTATCGAGAGAAAACGAGCCTACTAAAACGCAAAAATGTTGGCAGTCTTGAGGTGAAGCCTCGATATTTCGATTATTTTTTCTTCACTTTCCTATACGAACAATAAAGTATTGCTTTTTCATTTCACTTATAGATAATACCAATTTAATCAGTTTCCTTATCTTGATCAATTAAACCCAGTTCCGCTAATTATTCCTCTGACAAGCACATTTCGTGCTGCATAACATTTAATTAGCAATTAGATAATAATAAACATATTACACAACGTACCTAATACTGAATAGGTACATCGAATCTGACTGAGAGAAAGTTAAGATAGATCTTGGTTTAATCAAGTTGGCCACCCCTGTTCTAGACCAGAACCGCACAAACTGTTTGAAGGACCCTTTTTGCTCTTAGCACAGCTGAACTCGCTTACAATCACATTCCAAATTCATGACTTTGATTAAAAAGTGTTTGGATTATTTTCACAATCTTTTTTAACCCTCCCCCTTCCTGCCCTTAGATTATTTTACCGAATGATCACTGACGAGCTGATAAATGGAAAAGGTAATCTCTGACAACTGAGACCTTTAGTTGTTATAATTGATAAATAAATACACCAAAAATGCAAATAAAAAAAATGTATTAAAGCCACTCTTATTTTATTTAAAACTAGCTGTCCCGGCGAACTTCGTTTCGTTCGTTCGTTCGTTTTTTGCCGTCAATACTATCTAAAGTTTACGATTTTAATTTTAAATAATTGCTATTATTTTTGTAATATTTTTTTTTCATACAAACCTTCTCCTGACTGTAACGAACACATAAAAGAAAAATTTATCCAGTTTGGTGCAGTCGTTTGGAAGTTATGCGCGTACTAATATTTCGGTGATTCATTTTTATTTATATAGATTAATGCCATGGTTCCTTTCTAAGATTTTACTCTTTGATTAATAGTTCATAATGCCACCGAAAAAGAGAACACCATATATACTCCGTACGTAATATAACCGAAGTGTTTCGCGTAAATAAATAGTACCTAAGTATTATATTAAAAATGTTACATTATTTGTAGCAACGGGCATCTTTGCTGTTCCCTAAGATGAATTTATCGGAAGAATAACATATATTCTCGCTTATTTTCCTTATATTTTCTACTACTATACGTATATTTTCGAATGCATAAATTCCAAGTAATATCAAACATTCACTTTTTTCCATTTTTGACGGTTTCCATGTGGTTTGATGGTACATTAGATTTATTTTTACAGCCAGTGAGTTTTCGTGAATGATTTTTGGTTGTTGGAAGTTACGGTGCGCGGCTGGAACCGATTTCGTGGTCGGCTGACTGCCACACACCGCTGGCCAGCGACAATGGGTCCGGGCACTGCCCTCGTGTCTCGAACACGCCGGCGCCCGCCGGCCCAACATCTCATTGTTTTTGATGATTCGGCTCGAGTTATTTAACCGGACGGCTACGTACACTGATTTATCGATTATCTACTAGCTTCAGTTTTAATGGAACCATCTTTTGGCTTATAAATTCTCTCGGATTTCCGGGACTAGTTTCAGTTTAGCGTATTTAGAAGAACGTTTCCTCGACGGAATCTGACAGCAGCGATAAACTCGGTATCGAGTTATCACGTTTCATTATCACGATTTGCGTATTTCCGAAAAACAGAACTCACGAAGCTATATTATTAAACCTATAGTAAGCTATGGTAAACAACGTGGTATCATTTGGGAAGTATTACTAAAATAAATTTTCGACAAAATACCTCACCAAAAGTGCAACATGAACTCACAAAAATTATATTTTGATGTAACTATAAAGTTTAAAAAATTAAACGTTTTTTCAATTAAGATTGTATGCGTGAGTTCGTAACTACAAAATAGTATGAATCCTCATAATCATAATGTGTAAGGTATACAAATGCCTAAGGGAGGAAGGGGTTAGTGTAATAAATCACGAAACAGCACACTTCAGCTAATGTATTCAGATGCTCAAAGTTGGTGTCTATTATCCGCAGCTTACCTCAGCTACGTCGGCGTCGCCTGAAAGTTTGATTACTAGGCGACATTAAGCGATGAACGGCATTAAATTGTCATTAGAAAAGCGTTCAGTGGATGACTCATTAACTACGCTACTAATGAATGATTTACGTTAACTGGAGTGTGCTGCGTCACATTCGCCAGGCGAGGTGATGTATGCGCGCCGTGCCACACGATTAATGCCTCTCCACTGGGAGCCTAGCGACCTGTTATAAGAGAGCTTTCATCCGTGAACCGCCGCTACACTGCACCGCTACCGAAATTGACGATTTCTTTTCCTATTTATACGCAAAGCAATCGAAAAACGTTTGAGATATTTGAAAACTTGTGTGATACAAAAATTTCACCGAGCGATATCGGAGGTAAGCGCGCTATCGGTTTCTGATTACGAAAGCAGTCTACCTCACGCCGAGCGAAACGATCTAAGCATAAATTGAAGAAAATTCTATTTTATGTAGCTAAACATTATCGAATCATACGCAGTGGGATTTCGATCGTGAATCACGAGTCGTCAAGGCGAATTCAATTGTAATGTACGCACGGTTCAGTGCATCCGCCGCCGCCGTCGCAGTCGATAATGAGCGACGATACGCCGGAATCACACGACACGCTTTCCTGGAATAATTCACCGTAAAGTCGATAAAAAATATGTGAACGAAATTTTTCCGGTTTTTGTAACTAAGCTACAGCTGGTCCACAGGCTACGGTAGCATCGCAACCATACCACCGATCCTTACGCACACACACACACACACACACACACACACACACACACACACACAAAACACCACACACACACCCTCGCACCCACCCACACACATTTACACACGCACACACACACACACACACACACACACACACACACACACACACACGCATGCACTCAATCTGTCTGTAATTAATTTCAGTTTTTCTGGCCTATTTCTTTATTTAATTTTTGTATTTGTCTACTTTTTTATTTTTATTTTTATAGTTTTAAGCCTTTACTTACCGTTGTGTTTCCGTGGAGTGGGGGCCTGGTGACTAGTAACACAGGCGTTTAGCCTACCACTTGCACCAGTCTCTCATAAAAACCCGTTTTTTGCACTATAATTTGTAAATTACTTTTAATTTTACGTGTTTTTTGTGAGAGAAAATAAATATATATATTATTATATTATTACAATCGGCGAGACCGGCCTGCTAGGTAGCCACCATAAATAAGCAGTCTCGTTCGACCAGAATTAAAAAAATAATTATTAAATGTGAAAGGTTTTTTCCAACTTCTTTATTACGAATACAACAACTTAATTACTTTTTGGAAAGTATAAATTGGATTATCTGACTCTACCTATTGTATGTAAAAACTATTAACGAAGCGTACCACTAGAATGCGGTGAAAAAGACGAAGTCAGCGCTATTCACTAATTGAAAAATATTTTTCGAAACCACGCTTTCATTAAGTCTAAATATGTACGACGAAAATTAATAAGTAGCGTTGAATAAATAGATAGATAACACATTTATTCTGCACACAGGACACAAATACACAAAACAGTTTTTTTTTTAAATAACAAACATGAAAAAAAAATACGCCGTTTTCTACATTATAGGTTAGTATCTCATTGCATTCCTTGAATTGAAAGTGAAAGTAACATTTAATTTCCACCATTTCACTAGTCTACTATTTATAACAATTATTTACAAAAACCACATTCTATTATTTTTTGCAAACAATACTAAAATACTATTAATACATCCCTCTACTGTACTTTATTATACAAATCAATCAAACGCAAAATTTAATCCAAATCAAACTACGTGGTTCAATTTATTTCTAAAAATATATCCGTTTGTTTGAATGTTTGGAATGGATTTACGTAAAATATATGTATGTGTTGGAATTATCTAAAGTATATCAAAAGCGAGGGATGGTTCTAAACGTACGCACAACCTAATACGTTCCTTAATTCTCCATAACGTGCCGTACCTTTTCAATTATCTGGAAAGCTTCAATCGAATTATTTTTGTCAATGAAGTTAAATTAGAATAAATGTGTCAAGTGATGTGTACCTTCGATATATCTTTAAATATATCAGCTGCATAACAATTGCCGGATATTGATATATTTTTATAATAAATGACAGACCACGAATGATTTGATTGATTTGAGTTTTAATTATTCAGGGCATTTTCACTACTCTGTCTGGCGTCAAATTGCCTAAGCTAAGCACAGCTTGTAATTTGTATCATGGAGGTTAATACTTATATGTTTTTAAGTAAGCGTTTTTCTATTAACATGATAAACGCATGGATTTGACATGAAATTGATAGAAAACGACTCAAACAAAAGTTCTATAATCAGCCCACGGCCAAGTCATTGACCAAAATAATATAACACAACTAAATGTAGAATTTCATAGAAGTAATATTTAAAAAAAAAAAAAAAAAAAAGTAATAAAAGCTATCAATCAGCTTGCCCATTTCTGTCGCCAAGCTGTTCCGGTTTGAAAGGTGTGGTTGCCGGTGAAATTACAGGCACATGAGACATTCCATCTACACGTCTCAGAGTTACGGGCGCATAGGATGCGACTTGGGTCTTATCACACCTAGTAGGGGAGGATCCAAGACGCATCGGTTGTTATGGGCCGAGGTTACCACTTAACAGAAGGTGGGCCATCGGCTCGTTCCGTAACTGCATCAAATAAAAAAAAACTTGCAGAAGGAACCGGGAAAAATGTACGGGCAGAATACCACTAAAGTAGGTTACTACCTTCTCTTCTTAATATAGTTTGAGTAGTATAACAGCTATTGCGTATCAATCAAGCGGTTGATAGTGGTCCCGTTTTAATTCTGCTAGACCGGAACAGACCCAACCGGCAGGTGTGTGCTCAGGCTCACACAAAGACATGAAATATATTTTCTTACTTGGCAACCTGGTCACGATTGATGCTATAGAACTAAGTGTTGATTTCTGCGAACATTTCTCTCTATTAAAGGGCAGTTTAGAGGCCGCGCCTGCGTTGTATCTAGTGATCTATTTATCTAACTACCCCCTTTATGGTTTTTCCGAGCGGCGGGTAACATTCGCGGTCGTATTATTATCCAAATATCTAGACGTGTGCGATAAGCTGCCGAGGGTGCTCGGGAGACTTAATTTATTGCATGTAAATCTGTCTTATAGTATACCTACATATTTGCTCAGTTGTTTTAGGTGTCAGGTTTTTTGTAATTTAACTCAGGATTGTGACTTTGTTGATTTTGGAGTATTATGTATTTATGTAATTATTTATTTTATTTATTTATATTATACTAGCTGTTGCCCGCGACTTCGTCCGCGTGGAATTTGGTTTTATCACGCAGCCCTATTTTACCCCTCGGAAAAGTAGCCTAAGTTACTCCTTGTTACATCAGCTATCTGCCAGTGAAAGTCCTATCAAAATCGGTCCAGCCATTTCAGAGATTAGGCGGGACAAACAGACAGACAGACAGACAGATGGACAGACAGACAGACAAAATCCAATCCAATTTTATTTATTTGTATAGATAAAGCTCAGAAATGTTTGGGCAGTTCGAGAGGGGGTGGGCCAAAACTGAGTATAGGGTCGTGTAGCGGGTGGTCGCAGGGCCCGGGAAAATCTAACATTTGACACCCCCCCACTTCTTTACCCCCCACAGCGTATCTCGGAAAGTATTAGAGGTAGGGTCGATCTTTAACTAAAGTTGGGAGCAAACGGTTTAAGGTTTTTGAAAAAAAAAGATGACCGCCATACAAAATTGAAACGCTTATATCTCGAAAACGGCTGCAGTTAGGTGAGGGGTGGTCGAACAATCAAGGGGGAAACGTGTCGGTGGTATTTAAAATCCAAGATGGCCGATTCTAAATATCGGCAGAAAAAAACTTGCTCGGATCAGGGTGAAATTTGCACCCGGGGGTTTTTGGATTCGGCATTGGATTTGGCAGATTCCAAATCTAAGGTCAAATTATTTTTTATCATAATTTTTAAAGATGGCCGCAAAAGTTGATTTTTCCCGATAAAGTCATCAAAGTGGGTATTGTTTTTGTATGGCCTTGAGAAATTTCATGAGGGTCAAACTTTCCCCAACCTCCCCGCCATTTTTATCCCTCCGCCTGTATCTCGGAAACGGTAAGAGATAGCGGCATACTTCCAAAACTAATGTTGGTCAGGGAAACAAGCCACAGAGTGAGAGAAGCTTCGATGTCTCCTTACCTAAAAAAAAATCGCTCGTGTGATAGGACTCTTAACTTAATAGCCACAAACAAAGATATGGCAAACGCAATTCAAAAATCAACACTAGTATTAAATAGTTATCTCTGCCAATTAACTTGTCTTGTAGTAGTAGTGTGTAAAGGTAAAAATACAAGAAACCAGTTGTTCAAGCTAAGAGAGCAGGTTAATTCCATCCTAAGGGTAGAAAGGTAGCAAACAATGAAAGGTAGTATCCATGCTCTGTTCATCAGAACTTCACTGTCAACAATATGCAAGCTCAATACCTAAAACATAAGGTTTTTTACTAGCACTAATTAATTTGAGAGCATGGTGGCCCGCTGGTACATACCCCGAGTTTTATGTCGAAGGTCCCTGGTTCGAATCGTAAAGTGCACCGATTTTTTCTCCCGAAAAATTTATGTGCGCTATATCTTTTTTTCAAAACGGTGAAGGAAATCGTGAGGAAATAGACATGTCCTAATAAAATTCGAAGACTCAAGAAGATGTGTCAAGTGCACAAAACAAGCCTCTTTGAGACGCACTTTAGTCCTAACAGAGGTTCAAGAGAGCTATTACACGATTAGAAGTAGTAGTAGCACTAACTCGCAATCCAAGCTTGTAAAACTAGACTCGTGTATCCTGGGCATAACGGATTATGGGTAGAACTATCTACTTCAGGTTGCTATCAGTTACGCCCAACGCCCAGTCTGCGTCCTAGTGCCAGTGCGGAGCTTTTCCATATTCAACCACGTGATTTAAAGCTTAACTGTGAGCGCAACCTCACAAAAAATATTTATGAAAATGCAAAAAAGTGCAAAAGTGTGTGTAACTTCCTGTGTAACGTTTACTAGCTACAGTCAACGTTTAATGTTCCATCAACTGTATAAAAACATTTCTATTTTACATTTATATTCCTTAAAATATCATTTAATGTTTAAAAACTAATGATAACTTTTGATTTCAAATTATTTTGGTCAAAAAGCAAGAAGCCTTAGTTAAAATCATTTTTTTATAATATATCTACGTTATTTGCGATAAGTACGTACAAATTGCTGACCCCACACTACGATTAACTGTGTCAAGGCATCCAAATTATTGAATACCGTGGTACCATAAATAGGTATACGGTATATTAATAACTGTATTGATAAATTTAAAACGGTCGTTTATTAAATCTTTAAAACATAAACTCACTAATTCATTCATCCGTAACCATTTTTTTAGTTTCGTGAAGATGCGATCAAATTACGAAGGTTTTTTCACCTTCAAGTGTATTGGTTTCAGTCTAATCTGTATATTCCCACCTTAAAATTCACTTATTCACTTTGAAGATCCGCTTCGTCAAGTTTTCACCACAACACAACTTTCATCTCTTAGTGTTCTCCCTCGAGACGGGGTGAATAAGCACAGAATTATGTGCCTAATAATAAATAAGCTCTTCACAGCTTTTCGATGGTTACCTGTGTTGTTGCTGTATAATATGTAAATTTAAAATGAAGTAGCAAAAATTCAAGTTTCCAATAAGTTCATTATTTACATATTGTATATTTTTAAACTTTTGTTTTCTTTTGGAAATTATTCCCGCCTAATTTTTCAAAATACTCAATAAAGTAAGTCTAACCAAAGTTCTCAATACTTTCAGGAAAAAATATTATAAATCATAATTTGTTTATTACACCTAAGAGTGGTGTCTACGACGCCGACGCTGTGAGCAAACGTAAAATTTTCGGTGGTTGTACATTTAACGATAAAACGTTATTTTTTTTTATGTATTGCTTATAATCAATATTATAAAAATATGAATCCTGACGACGTTACATTGCATTATTTCATTCAGAATAATCATTTAAAACTTAACTTTATGTGGATCAGCTTTATAAAAACTATGCAAATCCTCAAAGAATTAAAATATTCAAACAGAGTAACATTAGCAAACGTTAGTAAAATTCGCAGTGTGTTCTATTTTACGCCGTCCTTTAGGGAAATATCACATCATGTGCAAACTTCAAAACTGCGCCGCTTCAGTTTATTTTGGGAGATAAAACTCGCTTCCCAAATAAGTAGATGAACTTCAAGAGCAAATACTACCGCGGATTCAGCCAGCTTTAGTATTTATTGCTGCACAGACCGATCCGGGTGTAAGACCTAAGATAACCTAAGTGTAACTACTTCACTCCACAAATTAGGTTTTAAAAGACTTGGTTGGTGTTGGAGGCGTACGAGAAATAATCTGAAAATTTGTCAAAAAAGAATAATAATTCTGAAATATCTTTGCATTATTATTGTATTGTAACAAACACGAGCTCTGAAAATACTTCCAGTTCTCCGATTAGGTTTTTAGTGTTTAATCCTAAAGAATCGATTTCATTTAAATCCCCGCCGTGAAAATTTTATGCCTAGTAAAATCGAGGGTTCTCAAGCATTACGTCTTTCAATGCGGAAGAGTAAACTGCAATAGCGCAACATAACTCCCCAGCGTTTTTTAGAAAAGAAAGAAAGCAAGAAAGACAGAAAACTTTATTTGTAGCTATAAAAAAAAAGAATTAACACAACACTGCAGATACTTAAATAAAAAATAATAATAATAATACTTAAATTAATAACTTATAACGATTGAACATTTACGAAACTTATAGCTACAAAATGGCGTCCGACTCAGCATATGTTGTAGTAGCCATAGGCTACCACAACGCTGGTCTTCCGTCGGAACCATGCGGCAGGAGTCATTTACGAAGCGAGACACATTATAAAAGAAAACAACAAAAAAACATATTTTTTTTTTTTTAAATATCCATAACTTTATGAACTTTAAATAACTATAAAATATCTGCTGTATTTAAACTACCTTAGAAAAAACTCGAAAACGATAGCGTAATGAAAACAATCGAGAGCTAATTTAATATTGAAATTAAATACGAAAATATATCGATCTATGAATAGCGTATAACACAAATTCAGCAGGCACATAATTGAATCGGTTGCACAACTTAATCTGCATGAAATAAATACATCCCCATTCATATATTTCACGTAATAAAACTGTAAAATAAACAGCAACGGGAATGCGAGGGTATGCGGCGGGGCCACGCAACGCTAATCGGAATTAGAATCTTCCGACGGACGTCACGCGAGTACCTTTAAAAGCATATTTCATTTCGTGAGGAAATAAACTATAATAGTATTGAAGTTTACTTACACATGTAAAGTGTTTTAGTGAATTTTTCTCTGAACGTCGCCAAATGGAATTTGCTTCGTTTTCAATCGTGGTGATTATCTATAAGCAACTCTGTAATACAGAACGTTATAAAATGATAAGACTGCCTAATTGCAGTCTTGCCTAAAGACTGTTATAAGGGTTCCGTATTCAAAGCTTTGTATGTGATATTTTGTATTTTTGTATTTTGTAATATAGACTTGTTCCGAAATAAAATTTATTATTATTATTATTAAAGCACCTATAAGCACCCTATAATTAAACTTACACCGTCCGTACTTCAGTTCATCCGACTGTCTGTCCTCCCTTCAAAGGGAAATCGTTTGAACCGTAATAGTAGTACTAGTAAATAATAGTAAATAAAGTTATAGTATATTTTTCCACGAATATAATTTGTAATGACGGATTTAAAAAAAAAAATAAAAAAAAATGGTGTAAACTTTTATTGGGTTTCCATCGTTTTCCGATGCTCTGATTTTCCAAAGCTTGATGTGATTATAGTCAAAACTATAAAGTGAAACAACAAAAATAAAAACAATTATAATACTATAACCGGAAAAATGTGAGTCCGTCGTGTGCTAAGGATCGCGAACTAAACATTTTGTTACTTGCGGTTATCTCGCGTTTGTCCGGTTAGTTTTGGCCTTTTCTACTGACACAGACACAACTGACCTAACACCGTGCTTAGCTGTACAGCAGTACACCCATCATAATTTTAAGACTAATCGAACAGCTGCACTGTTTTCTGACTGACCCTATTGTTACTTTTTGAGAAAATTATATAAATAAATAATAAATAATGGAGTACATTTCACACAGCGCCATCTAGCCCCAAAGTAAGTTAAGCATAGCTTGTGTTATGGGAACCAGACAACAATACAATACTCATATACTTTTTTTTTTTAAATACATACATATAATGCATATCAACACCCAGACACTGAACAAATATCTATGTTTCTCACACAAATGTTTTTCCTGGGTGGGAATCGAAACCACGACCTACAGCTCAGAAGGTAGGGTTATTAACCAACTGAGCTGCGAGACCAGTAAATATTGAATCAATAATGAACTGTTGAAATTTATATCTCGAAATTAATTTCAGGTCTGATGAAAAAACCCTCATGGGGAGTGGGAAGTAAGCACTAGCGCAAATAAAGTGGTAGCTATTGTGATTTCTGTGCCTTTAAGAAATAGGTTTGTTTCACAATAAACTCGACTGTTTTGCAGTCAGCTTATATTGCGGTACTTATGTCCAGTTCTGTTTTCAGATCGATAACAAATTACTTATGCATACCCGGTCGAGCTCAATGCCGCCTGCAGTGATGGATCGAATACTTAGTTGGGACTATTATGTAATAAATCGAGCTTTGATTAAACCATATAGTATAGGTTATTGTTTGTATTGCGTTAGGAAATTCATGGCCCCTCTCGGGAATGTACGAATCTCTATAAATTTAAGAAAATAGGGGTAAAAAATATATTATGTAGGAGTAATTTTCTTACTATTTTAATATGCATTGTCCGATGTTTCTGGTTTTTTTATGTTGGCAGAATTTGGCTCTAGTGAACGTCCGAGAATGTCGTTTGATCTCCAGTAAATAATATCCAAATAAACAATGTATTCTTCGTAAATAATTATTAAATTCGAAGTAGGTAAATAGTGATAAGAACGGACATTCAATGGGTCCCAGCTTTCTATGGTTTGTGGTAGATATAAAGAAAGGGTCAAACAGCCATTATTAAAATTAAATATTTATAGATGCGCAATACCAGGTTCGCAAAGCGATCAAGGAAATTATCATGAAGGAATCGGCATGTACTGTGACGCAAAAACTATCAAATGCATGTAGTAGTATCTATCAATTTTTAATTTGAGTACCCTTATTTCACAGCTCAGTTGGATGTTCTGCCTTCTGCGCAGTAGGTAAGTGTTGGGTTCGATTTCCACCCAGGGCAAACATTTATGCAAATAATCTTAATATGTAATAATGTAAAGATCTTTGCTCTGTGTCTGGGTGTCGATATGTTTAACTATTATGTATTAAATCTATAAAAAGTATATAATTATTCCATCAGTTGTCTAATTCCCATGGTACAAGCTATGCTTAGTTTCGGCCTGGATGGCGATTTGTGAAAGGTGAGCGAAAAACAAAAAGAAAGAAGATTAAAGTCCCAATTCTCAATCTCGTAGTCGGCCTGTGTCCCTGTAGCGGGGTATTAGAGTCAGATATCGTAGATATCCATGACTTGCTCAAGGTTATTCGGTGCCCGAAATAGGCAACATAAATTAGGCCAACTTTGAGTTGAACTCGCGTGTCGAGGCTTCCGTATCATTAACATAATATCACGTACTTTCGAACCCTATTAAGATAAAATCCAACAGCCGCATTCGCAGTTCTGATATTTGGGGGAGGGTCCAGAACTATGAGTACCAGGATAACATCCGGAACTTTTATAGATCATGAAGCATTTGGTCCAGATGTTAGCCGAAACTACGACTTAGGCAAAGTCAAGTGCTCAAACCAAGTCTCAACTCAAGTCAATAGGGTACCCAAAAAAAATTCGATATTTGTAATCGGGACTATATTCAACCATTACAGTGCGTAAATGGCTGCTTGACCACGCATTTTACACATTAGACGAGTTAAACTGCTAATTATTGAAATAATTTAATATTTATATAATAATTAATTATTATTAAGGACCCAAGTCGCATCGGTTGTTATGGGCAGAGGTTACCACTTACCACCAGGTGCGCCGTCAGCTTGTTACTCAACTATATAACATAAAAAAACCGTAATGACTTGTAACATCGTGTTAAGAATAAATGATTATATTGTGACATTTGAAATCTATGCCTTATTTTATAGAAACCACATATATGCCTTGGAACTCAAAAAACTCTCTTTAGATCACTAAAGGACCTACGGTGCCGTCCGTGGGTGTATGAATCACTGAGGACGGCTCTTAGCAAGCCTTCAATTCCTGGACCCCAAACGTTCGATTCCCGGCCCCTGCAAGCATTTGAGTGAGAGCATAATGTTTGTTCTCAGGTCTAGATCGTTGTAAGAGGTGTCTATCCATGATACCTGGACGATCCTAGTAGCAAGAGTCTGTTTGTTCAGGAATACTTTCCTCCCGGTCACGTATCGCCGTTGCTGGTATGACTGATGTTATATCTTCATAATCAAGTAGGTGAGTGCAGACGGAACATGCGTCGAACGGGTTTCAGAGATTCGGAGATTCGGTATTAACAGCATGCAACTGCGCTAATCTCCCTTAGTCTATATAACACCTGATGTAATTCTCACTGTCCACATGCATAAGGGACCTAATTCCAGCATAATTGATGTGGACAAACATCACTAAAGAAACATTTGCTTGTTAAGTACTTATAAATATTCTCTTCCATAGAACCTAGAACTTAGATCCCAGAACCATCCTATATGAAATAACGAAGTCCGTTCACCAAACAATAGTTTACAGCACACTTCAACTCATCAATATAATGAAATCAATGTTTATTGTTATATTTCGTTTCAATTGTATTGTCTTAAATTTTGTGTCAATTTTCGTTTTTATACTGTATTAGTTCACCTACCTCATTTACTTATTTTGCAAATGTATAATCTTATTTATATTTTCTTACTCGCTCTTGTCTTAAACGCATGTAGTCTTCGCCTATAATTGTAGTGGCACTTGTATTGTTTCCTTTTTTATGTGTCATTCCTTAAATGTATTCAGTGTACACTATGTTGGTGATCTATAAATAAATAAATAAATAAATAGACTCTTCAATTTAAGTAGTGTTTGGGAATCTAGTGCCAAGTATGACCAAACCGGTGATGAACACATTACCACAGTAGAATGACGAGTGAACTGAAGTTAAAAATAATTTCAGTATATAAACTCAGGCGGTCAATACCTCATTGGATTGAATCAAGCACGCAAACGTGGTTACTAAAAGTGGCACTTTACTCGCTTCAGCATTAACGTATTTTATTAGTAAAGCAATCTTACGAATGTTGAGTTCAATTCCGTGAATTTCACTTTCGTCGAAGTTTTACTAAATCGTGTCACGATTTTCTTACAAAAAAAAAACCTTTCATGTGTTACTAGCACTTATATTTTAATCATTCCCTCTCAACCAAAATCAAACGCTTGAAAACGCAAATGTGATCACGATTCCACTTGAAACATCAAAGATTTGTCTCTACGCCCCCGCCCACCCCCGCCCTACGGAAGCGCACTTACCAGTATCACGAGATCGTACGAAATCTCAACAGGGTACCGTTTATACGAAAATAGTTCTGGAATCGGCGCACCCATTCGCATGCGAAAGGTTTACGGAGAGCGAAGTGTCGCCGTCGATTTGGTACAAAACTTGTAAGTGTAGGAATCGTTCGTAGGCCGATATCTGGAACGTCGGGCCACCACTCGCGAGCAATCTGTTTACGTAACAGCCCCGTTATGTTCCGAGAGGGTTCGCGCAGTAGACGTTAAACATATTGCCTCATAAATCGTGAGAATCCCGGCAAGCGCTCAACGTACCGGTGTCGATTTGACTACGTTTCCTTTACGATTTCACAATATTGAGCCTTTATCTGTAATACTTTGTAACTGCTAATCATAAAAAAAACATCTCTACAGCTACGCTCTACGGCGTTTCGTTGAACTATAGGTAGGTACAGCTGATTAATCGTATATACACCAAATAACGCAGTTGTAATGGCACCAAAGCAGGCACTGTGTCGTCGGGAGGCATGTTAGTATTTTTTAGAAGCTATAAATAAAGGCTCATTTTCGCAAAAATAAAACTAAAATTGTCCTCTGATAACCATTCTGTTAATAACCTGTTAAATTCTGTTCAAATCATGCTTGTGAGAATTAAATACCTCCCTAGGGTTTCTTGTCTGTTCTTCGTGCAGGGTTGGATTTCAACAGGCGTCAAACTTAGCAACAAATACGTGTGACCTTATATTTTGATTATTGACTTTTCCAAGCCATTTCTTTTTAAATTCTATGGAATTAAAATTGTTGACTTTGACCTAACATGGCTTTTCTATCATTATCCATTTTACTACCAAAAGCAACACAAAATTCGGTGTGTCTTTGTGTTTCATTTCGCCTAAAGTGGAAAAACTAATGAAAAAGTACAAACAGACGAAAGGCTCAACAAAAAATAAGGCAATGTTTGCCAACTCTGCCAAAGTTCATGATATCGTATAATATTTTCAACCAAAAAACTCTTAGACCAATATAACATAACAATAATATTATTTAAATACTTAACAATAAATATTTCTAGTGTATTTATTGGCCAAATATAGTAAACTACTAAACATAATTCATAATTTTTCCTGGTACCACATTTAAATTTACACTTTATATCTTGAATTAAAATATTCCATTAAAAGCTACGAAATATTTGAAAAAGCTTAATGTGAAATGTACCTGTTTGTTATGTTTTCATCTTTGTTGTATCCACAGCGCTGGAATTGTTTGAGCCAATAGATTTATTCATAATTAGAGTTTTGTCCCTCCATCCCATCTGCGGCCGCCTCCATTAAAGGTAGATTGATTGCTTGTGTGAAATAGCTTAATGGCTTCATATTCTAAGTACGCAAATCTATTTGTGATTAAACCTGAAGATTATTAAGTAACACTGTTTATTATTATAAAACCATATGAAAAGCAGCTTATTGAGCACTTTATTACCCTACAATTAAATATATAAACTAATTAAATAACTTAAAATCGTAATACTACATATATATGACTGCATTATGTTCATATTTACAAAAAATACTGATTTAAAAAAAATAGGCAACTTGGAGCTGATTAATATTCCTTTTACCTTTATAACTTAAAAAACATTAATTGTAGAATCATTGAGCACTACAAAACTTTACATATCTATATGTATAACCATGATTAAAGTAATATAACCTTCTGTCTTATAGTTAAGAATAATGAATAGTTATTTTGCTATATTTTTTCTAATATAAAATATGTGGTATAACACCTAAATATCCACTTATCTTATTTATGGAACGCTGTTTTTCTACGAGCATACTTCCAAGCTCAATTTAAATGATAATGTTTCTGTGAAACATTTTCTTTTAGTTTCAAGAGTCGTTTCTAAACAAAACTAGGTTAAAGTTGTATGCTTAAGCCATTCCAAGATTAGAGTTCAACACGCAGATGTGATACAACTGTGTATCGCGTTACAAC
Source organism: Chesias legatella (assembly GCA_947359385.1). NCBI lineage: Eukaryota > Metazoa > Arthropoda > Insecta > Lepidoptera > Geometridae > Chesias > Chesias legatella. The sequence goes on along the minus strand of OX375774.1, from coordinate 6,064,792 downwards.
AATTTGTTGCAAATTCGTTTTTGTTTTGCGATTATTCAGAAATTCTTCCTGACACTTAGAATCGTGAAAGTTATTTTTTGTTTAGAAGCTAGCGTCGTATTTCCTGTTCAAAGCCTGTTTTCATCGTGTAATTACGGGCCGAATCGTTCTACTCGAAATACAAACCTTCTACTTACTTTTAACAAGATTACAAAATTCAAGGACCACTGGAATTTCAAATTAATATTCTCGATCCGTGTGATACTTTGGCGAGTCAGTATATTGGAAATCAGCGATTGCGTGCTGCAGTTACGATGTCTAATATTTACATCTTAGCTCCTGAAATTTTCCGAGGAAAAATCATATTTGGAAAGACTATTAAAAAAAGTACACATTTTTAATGTTTTTTTTATAAATTCTAACGAGCACTAATTTGTTTCCTTCCTGAGCATACAGAGCGCATGAGAACGGAATGCAAATACATGCTAAGTGACATCAATGCCCCCTGAGTGGCTAAGAAGAGCGCAGTGTTTATTTTTGAATTAAGGATATGTAATTTTACGCACGAAACATCGCCTTCGAAGTAAATACCTACTATGCTATATACTATGCTATACTATGCTCGCAAACTGGCTCGCGTAGCCGTGCGTGTGTGTGCGCTAAGTGCGTAGTAGTTCCGTCGAGCGGACACGGATCTCATTTTGAAATCATTAGCTATTCGTATATAACACTACCTGTTGCCTGCGACTTTGTCCGCGGGGAATTCGGTTTTATCACGCACCTGTATTTTACCCCTCGAAAAAGTAGCCTAAGTTACTCCTTGTTACATCAGCTATCTGCCAGTGAAAGTCCCGTCAAAATAGGTTCAGCCATTTCAGAGATTCGCCGAAACAAACAGACAGACAGACAAACATTGTAAAAAAAAATATGTTTTGGTATATGTACCGTGTATACGCACTCATCATCATATGCACTTAGTAAAAAGCGGTTATTTTAATATTACAGACACTCCAATTTTATTTATTTGTATAGATTACAAATACAAAAACCACAGTAACATGTAATTTAAGGATCAGGAAGTATCGTGCGCTTAATTGTACGTATTTGAAGAACTCAGTTTTGTCAAACACTTACCTAAAGTACGTCCCAATCTGATTTAGACTTTACTACTTTAGTAGCATAAAGAGATTAAAACGGTATTTAAATATCCGTGCGTTTCACAAATAGAAATGCTCGCGAATAACTTAGTGAAGCTGTTTAAAGATTCCAAGCGCTCTTTAGTTGTTTTAAAGATCTCGATTATTCAATTTGTCCCTGAAGTTATAGTAAACCAGAAGACATCTAGGGAATAGATATTTCATTTCTGATAGCTTACTCGTAACTCCAAAAATTGGAATACCCATTTCGTCTTTTATCTGGTTGTATGCCGTTTGTTTGGCACTTTTATCTCGGTAGTTTACCAAATTCAAGTTTATGGTACTTGGATTCGGTAGAATCCAAGTAATGTTACAGACTATGTTAAAGGAAATGTTTCAGACCTGACTTACATTTTGCAAACGCCATGGATGAGTTTTCCGTAAAATTTAATTCTGTTTTTTGAAACACTCGCACTCAAGATCTAGTCACAGGGCCCTAAATTGCGGTGTATGCAAGTTCTTTTAAGATAATGGCTATTTTTAAATATTTCTTTCACTCATTATCCCCATGGTGGGCAGCTGGTATGGCAGACATCGTAGTTTAGCAATGACTACAGCTAAAAGGATGCGTAGCTAAACAGAACTGAAGAGAGGGAATGATTATGGTTTTCCAAGAGAGAGAGAATATTTTATAGACTCCCGTGTAAAAGCTAACAAGTTGGTATCGCCCCGACGCGCGACGCGACGCGACGCGGAAGCACTACGAAGTTTCATATTACACAACCAAGTTAGCTTACTCGGGGACTTGAAAATCCCAGCACCTTGATTTTGATTGAATTTCTGCTTCAAATAACTATATTCAGACCGAAGTAATAACTTATTGAAATGAAGTTACATACATGAAAAATACCGGATATACATTATATATAAAATAATTATAGTTCAGTTCTCCGAACTGAGATCTCCGAACTGATCGACTAAATTGTTTTGTCAAACTCATATGGACCTTGACTACAAATTTATGCGTAATGTCCAATATGTTACTGTTCAAAATTCAAGGTAAATTAACATATTTTTAAATGAAATCAAATACGGCACAACCTTATGACCCACTTGGTGTTAAGTGGTATCTGCCCATAACAAACAATACGACCTGGGTCCTCCCGAACTTAGGAGAAGACCCAATTTATATCGTTTGCGCCCGTAACTCAGAGATGTGAAGGTGGAATGTGTAATAATTATATATATTTTTTAATTACTGTATTTAACCTGCGACCACACCTTTGAAACTGGAACACAGTAACAGTAAAGTGAATGTACCTACTGATTAGCGGCAGAAAATGGTATGGTGGCAGCAATTCCCCGGACGAACTCATAATTCCACCACTTCTATATATATTTTGTACTGTAGCTTTTGCCCTTGACATGGTAGGCATTATTCAGAAATCTTTTGCTCCGGCCCGTGAGACAATTTATTTACCTTTTTTGACGTAATATATACAGGTTGACAGGTAAATAAGGCGATATCAAATGAATCTGTTTAAAAGGGCCATGAATCCATTATTTGTAGATTTGCCAATAGGTTCTAAGAAAATGAGATGACAGCTCTTCTCGTGGAATATAAGTCCATGAAGGAAGAAATTATAATTAAAAATAACACGGTAATAGGTAGCTCAAAAACCAAACTATGCAGTGAAGTATGTTCTAGGAAGAAATTTAGATAGACAAGCATATATTTTTTATGAACAACCCTTTTTAACTGATAAACAACATAAAAACTTATACCTACGGGTTGTTTGTATGAAGCTTTGGAAATTCATGCAATTTTATTTGTCAGATTATTGTAGCCGGTTACAACAGACATAAAAGTCGCTATAAAAAGTAAAAGATAGGTTTTATAGCCTGATGGGTACCAAGAACATGGCATAGTTTATAAGAAGTTCAGAATAATGAGTTTTGCAAGTAAAATAGGGACGTGAGACGGAGGGTATCATTATCATTGATTTCCATATTTCTTTATTAAATTCAGTGTCTTGAGAGATTAGCATAACGCCTGTTTACCATAAATTAAGACATTCATATTGAAGTTAATGACGTTGATGGTTAATTACCGGCCTCTGTGGAAACAAATTGCTTCGGGACAGAATATATTTGCGGTAATCTGTATCATGAAACGTAATAATTTTGTTGTAGTAAAGAGTTTAATTCGAACATAACTTTCCATTTACATAAACTTTCTGGAACGATATTGAATGTAAGTAAAAAGCGTGGAAAGAAACCTTATACTCGTAATATTGACTTTATTTCTTGTGCTGCTTCACACATGGCGCCAGCCGGGTCCCTTACAGCTGGAAGGTACAAAATAATGCGACTAAACGGATTTCGAACTCACTCCCTCCCCATAATCATTTATAAGTTACGAAATACGTAGCTGGAATAGTGGTTTGTTTTTTCTGTGACAGGCAGTTTGAAATTTTATCGACAAAGATAAAACAATTTTTATTTAACCCTTTAACGCTTTAGGAATGAAACGATATGCGATTGTAGCGTTTGCCCAATCCTATTTATAGATTAGAACGAACGGAATAGATGGAAGAGTATCTGTTTCAGTAAATCATTTATGGTTTTTCTAAATATGCACTGGTATAGGTGTTTGTGTGTGTGGGTGTGTGTGTGTGTGTGTGTGTGTGTGTGTGTGTGTGTGTGCGCGCGCGCGTGCGTGCGTGCGTGCGTGCGTGAGTGCGTATTTGTGTGCGTGCGCGCGTGTATGCGTGCGTATTTGTGTGTGTGCGTGTGCGTGTGTATGGGAGCGTGCGTGCGTGTGTGTGTGTGTGTGAGTGTGTGTGTCTAAGCACAAAGTGTGTTTGTGCTTTTAACAGACATATCGTATTCATTAGTAATTATTACTACTGTCGAGATACATAGTTGTCGCAAATGTGAAAAACACAACGGTTCTTCGCATGATATTTTATCTCATAAATCTCTATAATTGATTTTTGTACATCTTTAGAGTAAATAAATTTCTCAAACCACAAATAACACATTGTACCGGCAACGAAGGTTTTGTATTGACGTGGAACGAAACCCTTCATGGGAGTTTGCCCCTCATCGATGTGCCACAATAATAAAACGGTGGGCATACCTACATAAATATGTAGGCAGGATCGTTGAGTAGGTTTCCTGGCACTCAGTAACATCAAAACCGCTTTTGAATATCACATTCTCACATCTAAGCAAGGAGGTACGAACACTTTATTTTTATTTTTATCCTCCATTGTTCTGAAACCTCATCCCAACGTCTCGTCTGCGAATATGTTTGGCTTGTTCAGAGCATTTTCTGATACTGTTTATTAAACATTACCTACCAACACGCCCGGCCCGTAAAAGCTTATTAGCTTGTGCTTAGTTCAATTTGAGTTCAACGTAACACAAATTAATTTTCATTACCCAACATGACGAGAAAATCCAACAATTATGTTATTCGATCACTAGCTATTAAGCTAATGATTCATTTATTACAAAGCACAAACATCATTTACTATTTCCTAATAACTAGAATTCTTTCATATCTTAGTAAAAAGTATCTACGTTCAAATAAATGTCAATAATCTAACCACTGACGCTCTCGTCGATTTTAAGCAAGGAAATAAATGGCAATTAAATTAATCAAAATTATATAACCGTCCCTCACAGTGTCGATTACTGATGAAAGGTGAATAATGGTTGCTCGAATTTTGCATCTTGGCACTCTATTTCGACAGCTGTGTGGAATTTCTCAGTTTCCTAAGGCTTCAGTCAGGAGCGGACGTGCACCTATTTAGTTGTACGCACATACATATATGTTTGTTACACTTTAGATTGTCAATTGTTTTGTTATTATATGTATTTGTTATATATTTTTGTAATTTTGTTTGTATTGTTTTTATAATTGTAATATGTTATTTGCGAATAAATAAATAAATAAAAATAAATTTTTCGTTTAATAAATGATGTACTTAGGCAATAATAAAATATAGATATTATGTATGGACTACGTTTACGAAACGGTGAAGGTGGTACGGGAGAAATTGTTTAGTACTGAATTAGTGATTAAACCCGCCTACTTATGTTGAGCGGTGCTTCATAACAATAGCACAAAAGTTCTAGAAAGTACAATATACTTATAGATACATGACGCATTGTACTGTGCCCGTCGCATTCCTTCTTGTTGGAAGTGTTTTGTCAACGTTAGAAAACTAAATGGGTTATGATCATTCGTATTAATTATAAACAGATTTAATTGCGCTCTATTGGATAAGGAATTTTATCAGGCTACTGAAGTAAATACAAAGTTGTACAGACTGATTTGACGCGTGCACTGCAAGCTTCACTCGTACAGCTGAGTCGCATTTCCCAGGCAAAGGTAAGCAAACTCAGATAAGGGCGGAAGTGAGGCCAACGTTCCCGGCGCGGCCGTCTGATAAAACAACACCTGCCTTACTTTGTTCATTGACACTGCGTTCACTTTGGCACCGAATGCTCAAACTACAAAGATAACGACACCTTGCACGCTTTGTCGTCATTTCCTCATAACTATTTAAGGTCCCTACTGATTTTGAATATGTTTTCTGCTCTTTCGGCGAAATTTGTATTTACGAATTCAGATAAAAATAACATACATTCATAAATATCAATGTGACAATTGTTAGTTGGATACAAAATAAAATAACAATGCAAGGAAAACATTATAGAATGTTCTCTAAATATTAAGGTCACCTTGGTTTATTTTGCCAATTTATTTACCCTCAGATTACGACAAGCTGACCAATTCGAATAATAAACTACTCGTTACTGAAAACTGTTGGTATAGATATTCAATTTTAGTTATCTATCCGTAGGAAACGTCTTTAGATAGATAAATAGGTTTCCTTTTTTTTTTAAATATACAAAATAAATATAATATGATATTCTATGTGAATTCTGATACAAACATCTGTACTTTCCTCACACAAATGTTTGTCCTGGGTGGCAATCGAACCTACGACCCACATACAGCCGCACAAAAGGCCTTACTACGCCCTAACGGTTTCCGAAATATAGACTTATTACGTTTCACATTAAACATCGTCGAATTTTCAAAATTCCTTTCTTAATGTGCGCTTTATAAAGAGCAAATTTAGTCTCTAGGGCCCCCGATAATAAATTTGTACAGTCTACTGTACAAATGTATCCACTCAAGGCATCCTCTTTTATATCAATTTTATTGTTATAAAAATTTTGATACCTTTAATTAATATCTTTACATATATACCTATGATTTTTTGGACAAGTTATTGCTTTCAACTTTCACAGATCTAACACGGAATATATTTCCAAACCAAAGGCGAAACTTGTTTCGCACTTGAACATACCTATTTCCTTTTAGTCGGCAAAATCAGGGTAAAAGGCGAGCGGTACAAAAATGGTGTGAAATAGAAAGGCATAGCGATTGCCTTCGAGGACCCTTGTGCACGCGTTTGAGAAGCCACGGAACAAAAAGGGGCCATCTCACCTTCCAGCGACGGGTGTTTTTTATCGCCACTGACTCCATTGCTTGAAAAGAATTTAGAACAACTAACTAAAATTTCGTACTTTCCCAAGTTACTTCATTCTTGAATTAATGAAGTAAATAAATAAAAAGAAAAATGACTTTAATCCCCTTATCATTGCATCTTTGCCCAATGATGCATGCGATGTTACTCGTCTCTATCTTGATGGGACTTAAATAGTTGCAAGGTTAACATAGTCGCTAATGCAAGTTGCTGGTGTCTCATAAATATCCAAGTCAGATCTCCAATATGTTTTTAGCCCTGTTTTTTCAATTATCTCTGCTGAAAAGTAATTATTATCAGCCATCAGATATGATTTAAGGTGCTCAAAAATGATTTCAGATAGGCATTAGAATATCTATAAAAATAAATAAAATTGAATTTTCTGTTTGTAATCTCAAAATAAAAACATCATTAAATGCATATGACAAGATATAATACACATGACAAAAAAAACTGTTTGTCTGACTATATGTTTGTTCCGGCTAATCTCTGAAACAGCTCGATCAATTTTGATTGGACTTTCACTGGCAGATAGCTCATTTTATAAGAAGTAACTTAGACTACATTTACGAGGGTTACAATGGGGGTGCGTGATAAAACTGAATTCCACGCGAAGTCGCGAGCAAGTCAACGGGGGCGAAGCTGCTGGCACAGCTAGTAATATCCTGTATAACAGATACGACAAATCCTTGTCACTATGTGACTTACTGTCAATAAATAGTTGGCAAATTTAAGGTAAAGGCTAAGTAGTATTGGATGGAGAAGGACATTATAGATATTTGTTGATCAATAAACATATATACAGTATACAGCATGTTCATAATAATGTTGTTGCCAGGCGAGCTAATACATCTCTTATTTTTATACTCGTGAATAACGCAAAGAACTTGAAAGATTCAGTGACACAATTGCCAGACAAAGTACCTACTGTATAAACTTTGGCCTTACATATAAATGTGTCGCAAAGTTTCACTGCTGTTTACTGGAAAATACGTATTATAAACGAAAAGTTAGAAGTTGAGTCTCCGATCTATCGTCGATAGATGCCTCTTCGCCGACTTCTCTACAGATTATGGGAGCATTTACATTTGAAACGTTTCACTGAACGCTTGCACTCGACTTGTACTTTTGTTGGAGTGAGGCACATTCGGCTAAGTTCTCTACTATGTAAAACGAACGTAGATATTTAAAAGACAACTCGTGAAACGAATGGCTTGTTTTATTTCTCAAGTACATTCAAAATGGCGTTATACTGGTGTTTTTTTGGACAGTTTTGCCGTTTTTACCATTCTGAGATAATATACTTTTTGAAAACAGAGTGTTACAATTCCATCGTTAAAGAAATAGAGTAGAGAGAATCGTAAGAGCGGAAGTTTCAATATTAGACATGTTGATAGACACAAATTTAAAGTACGATTTTATATACCGTTTTCCTTGATTAATTCAAGGACTGGAAACAATTTGATGTTATTGTCAAAAAGGGATTATCAATTGTGTCCAATGGTTCATGTAATCCCTTACATACTCTTCAATTTGAATTTGAAAATTTGTATAGACAGGATCGCTTTAAATCTAAATTAAAGGTTTTTAATGGATCCTATCTCGCAGCAATCCAAGTACAACAATTTATATTCGGGAACAATCCGATAGATACTTTAATTAATATTTTATTTTTGTTCTACAGAAATTTGATCGAGTTTTACAATTAATAATCCTTTTGGAACCGTAAGTTAACATTGTCTTGTTGAATATAAATATTGAATGTCTATAATATTCCACCATTTCACAAGAGTTTAAACTTTTTGTATACATGGAAGGATATGATATTGAGGTTTAGACCCTTTTTAATGTATTAATTTCACCCTAGTTCTAATCTAATCATTAAATATATCTTCAGGATAAGCTTAACAGGAGAGAATGTGAAAGTTTTTGTGTTTCAGAAGCAATTTCTGATAATCCGAAAGTACGAAAATTTCAAGGTTTAGTCTAGCTGTACCGGCGCAGTATAATAGGCAACAGTAAAAGTTTATTAAAATTAGTTAACTCGTAACTAAATAATTTGCCTGTCAACGAAATATCATTTTCTAATGTTTACCTTTATTTTACATTTCAATGATAACATAAAACACAAAATAGTCTGATACAGAATGATATTAATAAGTGCGTAAGCATATATATAATATATATCTTTTAAGATAATATAGTGAAAATGTTTTCATTATCAACTTGCAGCTTTGTTTGACATTAATGAAACTTTCATGTTGACTGTACATGCTAGCACCAGCCTAACATATCCCAAAAGCCTTAACCTAAATAAAGGCAAGGCGCATTCATATAAGCTGGGTTAAAAAAGGACGCGGTTTGCAGTATGTATATCATTTATCTCAGAGGATGTGCGGAACATTTAACATCGGGAAAGATTCCTCAAAACCCAAATGTTTTTCAGCGTTGAACAGAAGAACGAGGCCCATATTTTAGCCGGCGCCACTCCATTAGTGACGCGGGAACCCCAACCGAGACGGCTGGGGCGAATCTGCAGTGACAGGGGCATTCACCCCGCGTGCAGCCAACCCCTCGGTTTTGTTATAAAATCAATATATTTGGAACAGGGCCACCCTCTGCAACAGTATACGGATGTCGTAGGAGCTGTAGGATTAACCGAAATCCAATTTAGAAAGAATGAGCTCCAGTTTGTACAGGTTTCGTTTTCTACTGATATAATGAAACACCACTACGACCCAGCTTAGTATTAGGTAGTGCGGGAAACAAGCAAGTATTATTTTTTATTGAATGTTAGGAGTAGTATGATATTCCATAGACAAACTACTCAAATTTAGGGGGAAACTTGGTAAACGTCAGGCTATTAACAAGCGGCAAAGTTAGCTATAATTACGCATGATCTTATCATCTTCAGATTAACTAAATGATTTTCTCATCGATTTCTTTAACAAAACTTTTTATATCTATTGCAATGATATTAAATCCAATTCAAATGCCAAAGTTCTTCTCCTTGCATTGGTATCTTCATTTCTGAGGATTCCAAGATTAGCAAGTAGCAGAGTTCTCTCTTCTCTCTTCTCTTCTTTATCTTATCTTTAAAACTAATTTGAACAAAATAATTACAGTTTAAACGACATCGTCATATAGGTAGTAGTTACCTATTATAGCTCTTTTCTTTTATAATATTTTTACATTCCTTTCTATTAATAAACAAGATAATTATTGAATCACAACGCATGACGTTCGGAGTTCACTTGAAATACTTCGCAATTGTAATAAGTATTATTTATGTATAATATCTCATTGGCAAGACTAAGAACCTGACTATGTTTTACATTGAACGTTAATAACAATAATACAATATAATATCGGTGGACATTTCACAAGGCGTAGTTTAGTCCCAAATTAAGCATAGCTTGTACGCGTACCAGACAACTAATAGAATACTTACAAACTTTTTGTAAATACATATTACACGCAACTAACATCTATGTTCGTCCTGCGTGGGAATCGAACCCACGACCTTTGCGCACACGGCAGAGTTACTAATACTGAGTTGTGAGGCTAGTCAAAAGTTCCAAGCAGATACCTTATACTTAACCACCGTTATATATCGATACTTTACTTTGTAATGATATGGTTGTGTTTAATATGTCACCTGATGTTAAGTGACTGTGGAACCATGCTACGCCTGGATTGGCAAGTGGCTCTTAAGTGAGGCTGCCGGAACACACCGTTACGTGTCTTGCGGTAGATTATTACCCTGAATTATGTAGGAAATCAATGGGATATAGCATGAAACTTACTTGTGTTGGGGGGCCCATGTTGCTCACGTCCGTATGTGAATACCCTTTGAATCCATACACGTGTCCCCCGGGTGGTGCGAGAGGAGCAACTCAAAGTAGCAGTAGAACTTGTGCTAAGTTCGCCCAGAGAAGTACTGCCACCACACCTGGTAATCCGCCGCCAAGCAGTGATGCAATCGTGTTGAGGTGTTCCGGTGGGGAGTGTGCCGGGGACATCGCGAGCACATGAGAGGTAACTTCCCCGTTTCAAGGTGATGGACGCTGTGCGACTTGAGTCATCTCGTACTAAGCAGAGGACTTGAGTGGTATTGCTGTTGTCTATGGGTGGCGGTTATCACTTCACATCAGGTGGGCCGTCAGCTTGTTCTGTCACATCAATGACATAAAAAAATGAAGCAATTACTTACCAACACACTCAGGTTTTTTTTTAAAGTTTTCGATCATAAAAAGCTCTAGCTTTGTAGGATTTGAAATTACGAATCATAGATAGCCGATCAACTACTTACAATACCGTACCAAATGGTCCATTTCACGTTTTTGTATAAATAAATTTAATCTTTCCTTCTTTCTTTCTTTTCAGGATTTTGTACATCTTAAAGAAAACGGATGCCTAACATAGAACGCCGACCGCTACGTTGGTGAGTTCAAGGTTTTCCTTATTTGGGTCAATAAGAACCACAAGGTATATAATGTGGGTTAAATCACGTACCCTACAACTGTTCGGTTCAGTTCATTATGTGCCTGGTCGCACAAATCTAAAGCACTGTTTATGATAAAGGTGCGCTTAACGGATCTGTCAAAATTAAAAGCTTTCACATAAACTGATATTATTTTCTTTGAAATAACATGAAATTGAATCCCAAGTCTATATTAGAAAGAAAACTATGCATATATTTGATTTTGCTTCTTCAAATTATATTATTATTATCATTAAGGCTTTTTTTTACAAAAGAACTTAGAACTTTTTATTTGACACACAGGAATTTAAAATACCTTAATTAAAACAATTTTTTGTTGTTCTTGTGGTCAAATCTCATATCCCATAGTACAAGCTACGCTTAGTATGACGCTAGATGGCGCTGTGTGAAATGTCCACCAATAATATTAAAAAGTTCCCTTTTTTATGAGACAATCCTACGAGCATACGACAACTAAATGTGCGGTATCATCTTGCCATAACAATAGTAATACGACGTGGCTCGTCCCTTTACTCCTAAGTATGAAATTATCCAAGTCAGATTGTATTATGTCCGTAACTTGGATAAGACTTGAATATAAAATGTTTTTTTGTGTGAAATTTCACCAGCACACCTTTTAAAACGGTTAGGTACTGCAGAAATAATAATTGACAAGGATGCGCTCGGCACGAGTTCAGTAAGTATAAAAATATATCTCAATTAAGAAGCATTTCGGGAACCAATTTTTGTACCCACTGCTGGTCACCACACCACACCCACACCCACACTGGTCTGCATTCACGAATGTTATATAAATTAAATCACTCCCCTCCCCCAGTTACATAATGTGTTCGAGTGAGTCAGGTGGTATGCGTTTCGATCGCTGGCTGGTGTAACTTGGAATGTATCTGGAGTTATCGAGAATTGAGTAGGTAATGTAAGTATTGTAACGTACTGCTTGCAGGTCGTGGGTTCGATTCCCACCCAAGACTAACATTTGTGTGACGAATATAGATGTTTTTTCTTTGTCGGGGTGTTAAAATGTCTTATATGTATGTATTTACAAAAAGTATATATGTATTTCATCAGTTATCTGGTTCCCATAGTACAAGCTATGCGTAGTTTGGGGCTAGATGGCGCTGTGTGAAATGTCCAGCAATATTTATTATTATTATTAACTAGCTGTTGCCCGCGACTTCGTCCGCGTGGAATTCGGTTTTATCACGCACCCCTATTTTACTCCTCGGAAAAGTAGCCAAAGTTACTCCTTGTTACATCAGCTATCTGCCAATGAAGTCCCGTCAAAATCGGTCCAGCCATTTCAGAGATTAGCCGGAACATACAGACAGACAGATAGACAAAAATTTAAAAAAATGTTGTTTTGGTATATGTACCGTGTACATCCATATGCACTTAGTAAAAAGCGGTTATTTTAATATTACAAAGAGACACTTCAATTTTATTTATTTGTATAGATTAGAACTAACTCTGCCCGCATAATTCGTCCAGGAAGTACTTAAGTACTGTAAATATCTTACTTATTTAAACGAGCAATTCTTGTATATATATATATATATAATCTGAATCTCGGAAACGGCTCCAACGATTTTCATAAAATTTTGTATACAGGGGTTTTCGGGGGCGATAAATCGATCTAGCTAGGATTCATTTTCAGAAAATGTTGTTTTATTCGTGTTTTCAATAATCAACTTAACGACTGTAACGCCATCTCTTGTCGAGTAGCGTAACTGCTTGAACGTAAACTCTATAGTCGTATTTTTAAATAGACGAGGCCAACTGACAGTAGCTAATGTCACTTTGTAAAATAATGTTGCCATATTTAAAGTAATAGTGATGCGTTCAGTTGTCGTTCAATCAGATGAGTGAACAATGAGTGTGAATACGAGTAGTTAATCATTTCAAGCTATAAAAGAATATTATTTGTATTTTACAATAAAATTGTATAAAAGTGCTCTGATATAAATATACAAACAGGAACATTGCGATAAGTATGTTGTAGACGAGATGGCAGCGCAGCATGGGATAATTGTTTTACGTCTGCCCCCATACCACTGTGAGCTCAATCCCATTGAGTTGGCATGGGCGCAGGGTAAAGTATATGTTGCAAGAAATAACAAAACCTTAAAAACGCCCTAAAAAAACCTTAAAAACCTTAACCTTAAACCTTTTATACCTAAAATGTATAAAAATGCTCTGATATAAATATACAAACAGGAACATTGCGATAAGTATGTTGTAGACGAGATGGCAGCGCAGCATGGGATAATTGTTTTACGTCTGCCCCCATACCACTGTGAGCTCAATCCCATTGAGTTGGTATGGGCGCAGGCTAAAGGATATGTTGCAAGAAATAACGAAACCTTAAAAACGCCCTAAAAACCTTAAAAACCTTAACCTTAAACCTTTTATACCTAAAAACGCGTGAATTCTGGAAATTTCGCGGCTTACAGTCTCACTACTGAACGCTAGATGGCTCTTTCTTAAAATGAGATTCTAAACCTTTGGCTATTCATTAGATACATTTTTTCATGCATCATTTCAATATCATACCTATAATATAATATGTTTCACCTTCGAAATACAAAATTTTGAGTACGATGATTGTTTCACACCTTGTATCTTATATATTTAAACGAGCAATTCTTGTATATTTTATGTATATATAATATAATCTGAATCTCGGAAACAGCTCTAACGATTTTTATAAAATTTAGTATACAGGGGATTTCGGGGGCGATAAATCGATCTAGCTAGGATTCATTTTCAGAAAATCAACTTAAACATAAACTTATTTTTTTTTATTGAAAGAAATTAACAAAAAGGTGGCGTTTCTTCTGTCGGTAAGATCGAAAAATATTATTCATATTTCATCATTTTATCAGTATGTACTTCGTACTTAAATATAATTTCTACAAAACACAATTTATCAAAAAAAAAAAAATACCGAGCAAAGCTCGGCCATCCAGGTACTATTATTAATGTCGCCAATCAGTAATGCTTCGTATTGCTGCTTCATTTTAAAGGGTGCCTACAATTTTGTTATGTTGTTTCAGCATTGTGATCATTATGACCGTACAGGCATTATTCGAGATATTTGTCCACAAATTACCCGAAAATCAAACTTTTACAGCGTGAATTGTAAAACAACAATTATAACTTTTGTATACCCACTTCAATGAAGCTATTAGGCTTTGTTTGGGGTTTGTGTTAGCAACTCCTCTTTTATTATAATTCAATTCCCAATTTCTATTTTAATTCTGGTTATATAGCTATTTTAGTTACATAAAGCCGCAAGCACGGATCTAAACAAACATTTAGGTACCGGATATGTGGTACTGGGATGTGGTACCCTGTGTCGATTTAAAATTAGATGGAATTTAAAAAGTATTTTACTTGGGTTACGATACCTTCGCAAAATGCGTTTATTTAGAGGTCTCTTAAAGCAGATTTGACAAGGTTCTCTTTGAATTTCATTAGCAGTGAGCTCCAGAGACGTATAGCTACCAACTCAAAAGGAATTTCCACGAATACAAGTAGTGTGTAAAGGGATTGCTAGAGAGCAGCAAACTTCGTTTATTGAGTTTTTATTTTTTACGTATTAAACTTACGGAACGAGCAGATGGCCCATCTGGTTTTAATTGATAACCTAGCATAAAAAGGCAAAATATATCATTGCTTACTTTTAAGATCATGTACATTATTAGAGTTAAAAAGATCAAAATCCAATTTACCAAGTTCAATAAGTTACAGAATCCGAGCTGGCGTGCTAATCCCCACAATTAGTTCCAAACAGCAATGTCTTCTCGTAAATAGTTATGTTAATCCCGATTTAATGCATCCAGCGTGAAGCCTTGTTGCACACCCGCAGAAGAATACAAAATAACTCTCGTTTTACACCCAACATCATTATTCTTAGTGATTCTGTTGGCTCGCAACAAACGAAACTATTATATTTATCGCATCTCTTACTCTTCTAAACAAATGAAAGATATCGACCCACAGACTGAATTTTAAAACTGTCAAACTAATTTTTGCGTTTGGTTGCCCAATGTTTCCGTCAAATTTAATCTGATTTACGATTCTTTCAAAATTTGTAATCTAACGGACGTCATGTTTATCTATACAAATACATAAAATTGGAGTGTCTGTTTGTAATATTAAAATAACCGCTTTCTACTAAGTGCATATGGATGTATACACGGTACATATACCAAAACAACATTTTTTACAATTTTTGTCTGTCTATTTGTCTGCCTGTTTGTTCCAGCTAATCTCTGAAATGGCTGGACCGGTTTTGACGGGACTTTCACTGGCAGATAGCTGATGTAACAAGGAGTAACTTAGGCTACTTTTCCAGGGGGTAAAATAGGGGTGCATGATAAAACCGAATTTGAACCGTTGATAATTTTGATTTTGTTGATAAAAGTGATGTCATCGAAACATGATCATAAAGATAAAGATCTTGGCCAAAATATAACTAAAATGAAAAAGTATTTCTTCTAAAACGTCGGTTCAACAGGACATCGATCTCTATAGATTCTTAACTAAAACTTACATGGCGCGATTTCTCGTCCGGCTTATGCAATGTGTATAACTTGTTTGAACTTTACATACAAACACTCTAACCATAACCCGCCTACACGTGATGACGAGGCGGCCCGCCCGCCTACGCCACAGACGATGACTGGCTCTACGCTGCGCTGGCACACTGTAATAACTCACAAACTTTAGACATATCTTGAGATCACCAAACAATTACCGATCGAAGTCTTCATCTTATCAATAAGCGGAACAGCAGATCCTACTAATATTATAAACGCGAAAGATTGTATGTATGGATGTTTGTTACTCGTTCACGCAAAAACGGCTGAACGTATTTGGATGAAATTTGGTACCAAGATAGTTTATATCCTGGATTAACATAGGCTACCTACTTTGATTACAGAAAAGTGCAGTGTTCCCGTAGGTTGACTTATTCACCGCGGGCAACACCGCGGCGGGGCGCAGCTAGTGAGAAATAAACTCAGTTTAAAATATGTTGTTGATAAATTTTTAATTATTACAAGTGCAATTGCAACATAATTAAAAATCTATAAAATCACTTTGACACAAGGCAGCAAGGGAATACTCATCGTCCGTCCTCCACTCTATAAACGATAGATTGGTTGCATGGCAAAGTGGTTGCCACTTTAATAAACCACTGGGGACACTAATTTGAACCACACCAGTACTCGGACATGCATAATTATTATTTAAATTATCCCTCCTTAAAGGTTCTCTCGACTGTTATGTCCATCGAGGTTAAGGTATGGTTTGAACAGACGTCAAATTTAGCAATAAGTACGCGTACCCTGATATTAACCCATAAAATGACGTTCCTAAGCTATTGTTTATGAATTCTATGGGAGTAAGATTTTTGAGTTAGACTTGTAAAACTAAGCGCAGATTTTTCAATGTTTAAGTTGTTAGTGATGACTTGCAGCTCGATGACGGATGAGATGTGAAAACTTAGTGGGGAATAACCTAGCACACTCTTGCTAATAAGTATAACGAAATATTTCAGAACCTTGTTACAGAAATAACGACCTGCATTCATTATTTCAGTCTATTTTGGAACCTAATTGCGACCGCAGAGTAGTAGTTAGGCTTTGGTTAACATAATCATGAAATGGTGGTTAAATTCACTCGCAGCTTTAATAATAGTAACAATAACCTTTGTACGGGCAAAGCTATTTGCAGTAAAGGTGCACCACAGCCTCAATTAGTAAGGAAACTAGTAGGTGTTCAATCAAATACAATTTGCACGAAAACTATTAATAAAGCAGTAACGTTAATTGATGAGTTAAGGTAGACGAGTTCACGAGTGGAGACCGCAAGTGAATGCCTCATTCTGGTCCTTTTGAGTTTGCTAAGCATTTGTGGTCAACTATTACACGAAATTTGAGCATCATTCAATGTACAAATTAATTACATTGGGCTTTATAGAGAAATAAATAATATCACTCTTGCTCGTCGAGTGAAGGTCTCCAGGGAGGGAATTTATAAGCTTCCTACACTTATATTATTTAGAGATAATCCTTATTTGTTTGTATGTAGTGAATTTAGAAGAAAGTTACTTTTTAGTAGATAATAGTAATATATTGTGTGATGTACGGAACATGTTACGATGCGAGTCACTATTAGTTACTTACTTCAGGGTATAAGTTATGAAACAAGCAAGTTGGTCCAACTGGAGTTAAGTGGTATCTTCTGCCCTTAACATGAGAGGGTTTTCGCTCTTCCAGGTATGTGAAGACCCAAGTCGCATTGTATTGCGCTCGCAACGTTGCGAAGTGAAGGTCTCATGTGCCTATAATTTTACTGGCAGCCGTACCTTTCAAAGCGGAATACAGTAATGCGTATTTGTCTTGGTGTCTGAAATTGGTATGGGTAATGGAGGATTTTCCCGAAAAAACCTGGCTCAGGTTATACTGCCTGGGTGTATGTTTTTTATGTAAAAGCGCGCAGACAAGCTAACGGCCCACCTGATGTAAAGTGATCACTGTCGCTCATGGTTGTATATATAACACTTATTAAATAAAAAAAATTGTGTTTGTCAGTTTCGACGCGCTACTGGGGTTTTCACTTTTTTTTTTTTTTTTGTTACGCCTACTATATACCGCTCGATACTATAATTCATGGTGAAGAATGCTGGAGGAACAATTGGTTCAATTGTAATATGAATTCAAAAATGTATTTATTAATATTATTATAACATATTATAAGTAATATAAAATTTAAAAAATTCTAATGTTGCTAGAAGAAAATATTTGTTTTCATTTACCTTGACCTTGATCGTATAAACGGCTTGAGGTGCCCAACATTTGTTCTAAACACAGCTGAACTTACTTACGCTCGCGTTCCAAATTCAATCTTAAAGTTTTGAATTCAATCTTCTATGGCTTTACAGTTAGTGTTTTTGATTAAAAACTGTTTGGTTTATTTTTCACGGTAATCAGATATAATTCTACCTACATCATTCTTATATGGAAACTTGAGGCCTATGATCTAAATATTTATTTTCTTCTAAATAATTTTTCGCGTGTCATTGTTTATCTCTATGACTGAAAGCTGAGTTTTTTTAATTAATAATAAGTTTTTCTCTAATTTGAGACACTTAATTATTTATTTTGGAGAAACAAATGACAGAGCTTTACGATTTGTCTGGGAACATTACTCTGGAAACTTTATTCCTAATGAGTAGGGTTGATTGAGACTCACTTATTATTGTATAAGGATTTGATTTCAAGCCTAGCTGTATATGTTTCTTTAATGAAGCCATTATTTTTACCTTTCTTTTTAGGTATTTAATTTAGAAGTCTTTGTGCCACTGAAGTTACAGGAGACTTACCAATTTCATATTTTAGGGGGTATCACTGTGCTTTACCCTTAGATATTCTCTTGAATACTATATTTTCTTCAGTTCTCTCCATTTTGGACTCTATTTAAGTAGCGTTATTAGCTGACTTATTCGCTCAAATTACACAAATTATTACAAAGCCGAGTATTCAATAACCACCCCACGTGCGCGAAAGGTAAGGTTTGCTTCTTCCTACTTATCACCTGACGTTCAGCGACTTTGTAGCCGATGGTGGCACCATGCATCGCCTGGATTGGGAATTATATAAATTGGCCCTAAGCGAGACTACCGGAATACACCATTAGATGCTTACCGGCAGACTTTTAAGGCAGAAGGGCCTTACAACATGCTAGCCTTGAATACCCTTGAATCTACACATTCTGGTTCGTAACTTGCGACTATTCACATAAACTTGAAGAGGAACATAGAGTCTGAGCTTAGCAATCTATACAAATAAATAAAATTGGAGTGTCTGTTATTAATATTAAAATAACCACTTTTTACTAAGTGCACATGGACTATACACGGCACATATACCAAAACAACAATTTTTTTAAATTTTTGTCTGTCTGTCTGTCTGTTTGTTCCGGCTAATCTCTGAAATGGTAGGACCGATTTTGACGGGACTTTCACTGGCAGCTGATGTAACAAGGAGTAACTTAGGCTACTTACCCGAGCGGTAAAATAGGGGTGCGTGATAAAACCGAATTCCACGTGGACGAAGTCGCGGGCAACAGCTAGTAGTGTTATAAATAAGTGCGCGTATTGTGAACTTATGGTGACCTTAATTTCCACCTCAACAGGGGTTGTGTAACGTCTACAAAATCTTGGAGCAAAGCCGACCGAGTGTTAACCTTTTTCGTTGGCGTGCGGAAGGCCGTTAGCATGTATAATCGCCCTTGTTCGTTTTAAATACACCCTCGTTGCTCATTATTTCTGTCGTTTATTAATATTTGTACCAAATGTATCTGCAGCAAGCGATATCAATCATGTTAACACTTATTTAGTGTGATTGCAAGGGTTAAGTTATCGTAATTACAGCGGAAGAGATAATGATTGTTAATTATTAAATTACTGAGTAGTCCCCGTTATTATTTCTTGAGAGTAAAGTTTAAATTTTTCTATTTCCGTAAGGAACATAGAATTTCAGGTTGTTCTGGGATTATTAATACGAAAATATTAAAGCAACAATTAAGCAATATATGAATTATTAATTATTAGCCCAACATTGCACAGCCGCGGTGGCAGATACTGGTGCACCATTATATAATATATTTTAAACTAACTGATAATATATATATTCATGGAACAACATAATGTACCAGCGAGATATTATTAATGATGACTCTTGATTATTAATAATTTTTTAAATATTTTAAGGATTATCTAAATAATATAAGTGTAGCAAGCTTTTAAATTCCCACCCCGGAGACCTTCACTCGACGAGAGTTTTATATTACTTATAATACGTATTTATATATGTTATAATAATATTAATAAATACATTTTTGAATTCATTTTATATTTGAACTCATTGTTCTTCCAACATTCCATGACTTATAGTATCGAGCGGTATACAAAGGCAAAAGAGTTAAACATCAGTAGCCCTTCGGAACTGACACACAATATTTTTTTATTTAATAAGTATTATATACAGCGACAGTGACCACTCTACATCAGGAGGGCCATCGGCTCGTCTGCGCGCTTAAACATAAAAAAACTTACACGCAGTATAACCTGGGCCAGGTTTTTTCGGGAAAATACTGCCACCATTTCCCATACACAGAGACAGAGACACAGCTTGAAACGTCATTAAATTAATTCCTTCTTCAATTACTTGTTATAAAAATACACGTCTCAAAATAAAACCTACAAGAAGAAACGAATAGTTAAAGCTCTCGTAATATAGATTTCCAGAACCGATTATAAAAATCAAGAGTATTCCTTTTTTTTCAATCCCTAAATAATACATTGCAGCGTTCCAGAACAGTTTCAGCTGCTTGGCGTACTTACTGGTGGCCGAGTATATGTATATGTAAATGTTTCGTTTCATCTGGATGTGACCGCCGCGCCGCGCCGCCCGCCCGCCCGCCGCCGCCGACCACTCGCCGCCCAGCTTGCAGCTTGATGAATTCACATCCATTACACTGTCACAGCCAGCTTCAATCGATATCATTCAATTTTCTACAGCTATCAATAAAAAGTGTGACATTGTAATCCTTGAAATTGTTGATTTTTGATTTCGATGGGAAAATGAATGGTCGGTATATGAACGCTGAACTGGTAAAATATTATGCCAGGAATTCTAGTATGTTTTTAGCATTGCGTGTACCTACTGTGATTTATAGTAACTGTCTTTACAGCGAGTGTCCCGGATTGTATCCTCATCTTCATCGAGCCAAATATTTGTGTGATGGTCTTATAAAGCCTGATTTTGAGTCTTGTATGTGTATACTTATATTGTATATGTTGTATATCTGTGAGCTTATTTCAACGTTTCCAAAACATTTGTATGTTATCACGGCAAACGACTCCTACAATACTGGCTTGCGGCATCAGGACTGGATATAAAGATGTACTACACATTATGTTCTCAGAGAAAATCAGTAAGTACTAATCAGGTCACTTACTATGTAACCATTATTTAACTTCATTAAAATTACACAACTTTCCACTTATTTTAATTTCTCATCTATCAAGTGTCTCGATTCGTAAGAAAAAAAAACAAGTGTTAAGGAAAGTAATCCATAATTAAATCATATCATTACATCTTATCAAAGTTAATATACTTTTGTTCCTTTCCATGCATTTTACATTAAATACTTGGATATACTAATGGCAAAATCGCATGGTAGGTATATGACAAAGTGGTAGAACTGAGTATATTGCCGCGCTAATTCGAGAGGGTATCATCCACCAATTGACAAATGTTGGCTGATGCTCGTGTTTTTAGGCACTTAATTTCAAGGTATTTATGATGTGCTAATTAGGTGATAGGTAATAAATGTACCTCAAACTATAAAACTATTTTTAACGATATTATTAATCAGCCTATATAATTATTATAGCCCACATCTACTGTGTTACCTACGAATCTAGTTCGGAATTGACGTAAAGGTCGACCAATGACCTCAAAAATAAATTAATGACACTATCATGACTTAGGTAAACTGATTCCCATTAAAAACTTGGCACAATATATTTTTATCGATAAGCCTACGTTTTCAGCATTAATTGCAACTTTGTAAAATTAAACATTTTGGACTTAAACCACACGCACTTGTAATTTATTTATTTTTAAAAGTATCATTTGAAAATTCCATCTTTTTTTGTTTTATCCGTTTTAATACTTCAAACTTCAACACACAAACTTATTCTCGTTACTCGAGAGTAAGTTTGTGTGGCAGTGGGAATATTAGAGCTGGTCTTCAACCAGGGCATACGAAATATAGAGGTTGAAACAAGTACTATCTTTCATATCAACAGGCTGTTCGTTTAGTAAAAAAT
The DNA here is from genome assembly GCA_947359385.1 of Chesias legatella. NCBI lineage: Eukaryota > Metazoa > Arthropoda > Insecta > Lepidoptera > Geometridae > Chesias > Chesias legatella. Next base: position 6,042,697 of record OX375774.1, on the reverse strand, counting down.
GTATGCGTTCGATGTTTATTTCGCCGGCGCGTGTTCAGTTCACACAGCTCGAGGCTTCGTCGGCATTTTAATTTTTCCATCATTACTTGGTGAAATATTCGCGCCCGCTACATGTAGCGGCGATGTAAATTACCTTTAATAAAGAGGTAAATAAAGATAATCTTTAATGAGGGTGTAAAACCGTTTATTCTCGCTTGACGTTCAGACTTTCCGTGAGAGTTTGTGTGTATTATTTTTCGTTTTTTTACATTAGGTACATGTGTTTAGGATAAGATAGATTTAAATAGCAAGTGTCCCTGGGGTACGCTAGACAATTAAAAGTGTATTTAATTAATATAATTTTCTTGGTCTGCGGTTATACATTTTTGTGGCACAAAAATACCAAACTAGAATTAATTTAGAGCTTTCGGGTAATATATAGAGATAAGAGCAGTAGAACTCTCGCCAAGTTCGTCCGGGGAAGTACTGCCACCATGGCCATTTCTGCCGCCAAGCAGTAACGCTTTCGCGTTACTGTGTTCCGGTTTGAAAGGTATGGTTGCCGGTGAAATTACAGGCACACGAGACATTCCACCTACACGTCTCAGAGTTACGGGCGCATACGTTGCGACTTGGGTCTTGTCGTACCTAGTAGGGGAGGACCCAAGCCGCATCGCTTGTTATGGGCTGAGGTTATCACTTAACACCAGGTGGGCCGTCAGCTCGTTCTGTAACTGTATTACATAAAAAAAAAATATATATATATAAAATTATAGAATTTTTTATATTATTATGTCTGATTCTCTACATTCTGAATTGCATATTTCAACCTTCACGTTTATTTACTACTATGGACCCTCGTATAATTTTTTGGTTTGGGATAAAATGTAAGATTGTTGGTTCTAATATATTTATAATTTTTCTTTCTTTCTTTCTTTCTATTATTATTTCATTTACTACTATAGACCCTCGTAGCTACAAAGGTAATTATTTTTATGTTATCCTTTTGTTGCTTATTTACAATCGTATTTTACTGAACAATTCTTAATCAGTAGTCAACCTGTATAAAATTATTTTTAGTAAAATTTTTAATTATAGTTTAACTTACCGCTGACAACATCGTTGTTGGTAACAGTCGTTATCATCAAGATCATCTCCAATAAGCAACACTATTAGAGTATTCATAAGTGTTCCCAGCAACAAACTCCAGCAGTGGTAATGAAGACCGACGCGGTGCTAATTGATGTTAAGATGGAAGCCAGCTGACCGTGGCCCAGGGATAAGGAAATCCCGGTATTAACATTACGCTGGTTAAGCCCGCCCCAGCCCCGGCTCGGCGGTAAACACAACACTGCCAAAGGCTTAGAGGACTTACACGTTCAAATGCAAGAAAAATATTCCATTAGTTCTGGGCTGCTCCTATTTTTTTAGGTCCTTAAACCTTATTGTTTATTTATTTAGCGGAATTGGTTACTTGTGATGGATATACAGTCTAAATACCTTCTATACACCGTATCAATGTGAATTTTGTGTATATTTTAAACAGCGAAAATAAAAATTAAAAATCCAAATAATTGTTTTATTCCACGTTATTCACCACTAGAACAGATGCAAGAAGACATAGAAGACACTCTAATAAAGTTAGGTGAATACGACATTATTTTCATAGTATACCTAATAATAAAAAAAAGAAAAAGTAGCTATTTCTATTGTATATAAGAAACTATACTTACCTAATTATTGTCCCTAGTCACGAATAAGTGACCCTTTTCTTGATTACAACAAGGTGGCAACCCAGGGTTCTCTCTTCTGTCTGATAAAATTGTATGCCCTTTAATCCGTTTATGCCCGAGCAATCCTTAAACGTTATTTGACCGAATCTTTACAACGTCTTATAATCTATACAAATTAATAAAGTTGGAGTGTCTATTTGTAATATTAAAATAACCGCTTTTTACTAAGTGCATATGGATGTATACACGGTACATATACCAAAACAACATTTTTTTTAATTTTTGTCTGTCTGCCTGTTGTTCCGGCTAATCTCTGAAATGGCTGGACTGATTTTGACGGGACTTTCACGTGCAGATAGCTGATGTAACAACTTAGGCTACTTCTCCGAGGGGTAAAATAGGGGTGCGTGATAAAACCGAATTCCACGCGTACGAAGTCGCGGGCAACATCTAGTAATATAGGAAAAAAACTGCACACTTATTTGGAATAAGGCCTGTGTCATTCTATTTAGTGGATACCTATATCACCTATGGATGAATATCTTTAATAGTAGTGTCAAAATGTGCTTCAGCTTGTGAACGAACACTTTGAGTAATTCCGAATTCTATATTTTCCGAGCCGAACACGTCATTTTGAACTTACTCCGGCGGTACAAAACATTCGAATTTCAAAAGTTACAGTATTTGCAAATGATATTTCCGTTTTAATAACGGGAACATGTCAAAATCAAATTTGGACGGAACGGGCGCCATAATGCGCCGCACTGCCGCGAGCTCAACACTTCCGATAGTACGGCTACAATTTTTATTCGTATAAACTGTTCGCACTAAAATAAATTGCGCTATATTCGGCCAAAATTCAATTTCGAACGTGAAATGTATTTTGTATGTTTGCCATTTTTGTTTTCTGACTTATGGGAGGATGTTAATGTTAATCCAGAAATGCCCGTTGGTTATGCAACAATGCGTCATACGTAGTTAGATCTAGAGATTCCAGAGCTAAGTTAGAGACTTAGTTTTGATTTCAGTTGTGGCAAGCGTATCAAGTCTCTGGTGCGCAGGGTCCTCCGCTCCAACGTTATTGAATTTTAATAATAATATAAGTAATATATAATTCTTTAATTCAGACATGAATCCATATTTATCACAATAATACGACTGGCCTCACAGCTCAGTCGGTAGTCCTACCTTCTACGGTGTATCGTGGGTTCGATTCCCACCCAAGACAAACATTTCTGTGACGAACATAAGTGTTTGTTCTGTGTCTGGGTGCTAATATGTATTATATGTATGTATTTACAAAAAAAAACCAGTATTATATCAGTTGTCTGGTTCCCATGCTTAGTTTACTTTGGGGCTAGATGGCGCTGCGTGAAATGTCCACCAATATCTATTTATTTTATTTATTTATTTTCGGATGGCGTCAGTAAATAATGTGCTGTAACCCGCTGTTGATTGTTAGGAAGTGATTTATTGCAAACACAGATTTTCCAAAACATTGAGTAGCACTATGTGAATCATGATATACGAACACTGTAGAAATTTATGTGCGACTTACTATACTCGAAAGCTGTTCACAGTTGAAATATGATATAATTGCTCTACGCGAGTTTCCATTGTTGATGACGCGGGAACATCATTATCTGCGAAGTTACATTTACGAGAAGAAAGCGCGCGCCATTGATGTAAAGTTAAATAAAATTGCTGTTGGGACCAACTATAACGACATTCATAATATCGTTATCTTACTAGTTTCACTCTATCATCTTTGATGTATGTTACCTATTGTACACGAATGTCGTGAATTCGGGACTTGCCAACTTGATGGTTCGAGTGTTCGAGGCTTTCGGGCATTCTCTCAATATCTTGCTTGATTAAGGCACAGGTATGCTGAAAACCTAATAGTAATAAAGTTTTATTAACCCTACAAATCCTTAACACAGTCTAAAGCTTTATTAGATTGTGCCTAAATTAATGCATAAACCGTGAAACTATTCTAGGAAAACAAATACCTCTGAGCTTTCATTCCAATGTAAATGACGTCAAAAAAGACCATCCAACAATATCGTCGACTTGAAATTCCCGACTCCATTGAACCCGTTTAAGGTTCGGTTCTAATAAAAAAGACTGAATTGAACGGAAATGAAATAACGCTAACCGGTTTTTCTTCGGTGCTTCGGAGGTGAGCTCCAAGTTTATTTCTTTTTTGTCGCCTTGTCAGTGCCCCTCTGCTATCGATTATATTTTAATACCAACCTCTAAGGGACAAGTTTCCGATCTATATTTTTTGTATCATTAGTTCCATAAATGAACTCCATTTAGAGTTATTTTTTATTTATTTAATATTTAACGTAAATACCTAATGAAAAGGCATGTCCTTATATCAAGTAGTAGTCATAAAGTTAGATATTAGGTATTACTTTAAGTAAGATTTGAAGGATAATAAAATATGTTATTACAATCGCCTCATTTATTTTAATAGGTACTGCTAAAACATTTATCATTTTCTTCAACATAATTTTTTTACATTTAATTATTGTACATACATAGAGTAACAGTAGGTGTTCGTGCATATAATTGTTTAGGGTCTAGATGTTATGGTAACGCCGTTATTCGTAGCTTCTGATACCTACACTGGGAAATCTAGTGTGGGGTCAGGACTAGTTATGTTGCCTGTTATACATTAAGAACTAAATATATAATTATGTATGATATATAAGGAATCTGTCTGTATTTTATTTCAGAGGGATTGAATATTATCTTTGGATTAATTTGTGTATTCCTTAGGTACACAATTAATAATATTACCTAGATGTCGTGTCACACATTTACACGATTATCAACAATGGAGATATACAGTATTCATAATCAGTAATAATTATTTGGCGATTATAGTCAATACCTTCCATATCACGAGAATTACACTTACATTCTTCAACTAATCAGTCGCGGACCCATCATTGGTCGGATCCAATGTATCTAACGCTCCTTTACACCTTAAATAAATTATATAATACAAAAAATATTACACTAACAACCTGTTTAGGTGTACATACATACATACAATGTACCTTACGTATAGATCGATTTCTAGCTTAAAATACATACAAATTTACAATAAATTCTGACATGTCTCTAGATATGTAACAATGCGTACATACTCGTATATAGGTATATCTATATAACAGTTAAACATCGGTCGCACAGCCGTCTTGGAAGCTGTCCTCGTTGGAGGGCCGCGTGATGGTGAGCACGCGTTTGAGGGCGGACACCGGCGGCAGAACCGGCGGCGCCCGCTGCCACACGCGGAGCGTGCGCGCGCCGCCCACCGGCAGCCCGTAGTCGGGCGGGTACGGCGGCTCGCCGCCCGCCGCCGCCGCCACCGCGTGCGACCGCGGGAACGTGCGGCTCGCGTACCCCAACTCCTCTTGCGACCCGTTCACGCTGCTGTTCTCTATGATCGGCGTCCGGTCGGTGTAGTACGACGGAATCGCCGAGCTAACGGCCCGAGACAGGTTGTTGGCCTGGTTCATTTTCATCTGTTCCCACAGGCCCGACGGGTAGAGCGAGTCGGAACCCTCGCGTGCATATTCACCGCTGCCCGGCCTAGCGGCGCTGTCCGCCCTCGCGGCGCTGTCCGGCCTCGTGTCGTTGATCAGATCCGGATCTATGGAAGCGGATACCGTGGGCGAGACTACAACGGGCCCACCGGCCGTCACGACGCTCCCCCGCCCTTCGTAATGATTTGTCGTATACGGTATATCGTTGATTCGAGGTGGTTTGGATACTGGATTGCATTTCTGATCGTTGTAGGTAGATGTCTCTTGTCTGTTCGCCAGAACGGCTACGTGAGGCCTGTCTGTCGCCGTCGGATGCACTTCGTTTCCTGATACTACTCTATCCAATGTGTTGGGTGTTTTACTCTCGCAAGCAGGAGTGGGGCGAAACCTCACAAAAGTAATGAGTAAAGCTAAGCAAATGACAACAATAACTAAAAACAAGGCAGCCCCTAGGCTCGCTATTTGTGCATTGCCTAAGGATGCCATTCCGGCCGCCATCTGTGTTACGTGTACCGTGAAATTCGCTTCAGCATTTCCACCCTTATTTTCGGCAACGCAGTAGAATTCGCTGGAATCTGATTCTTGCGTGTTTGTAATTATTAAGATTGATTTCTTTTTTGCATCACCGTCTTCGTAGATGTATATTTTCTGATGAGAATTGAATAGGGACCCATTCTGAAGTAGTCTTCCATTCCAATACCAGTTAATGTTAGCACTGGGAACGGCCTCGGTTCTACATATGACGGTTGCATTTCCGCCAACGGTCGCTTCAACATGTCGACTAACGGGCAATATTTCTGGCTTACAGGCGAATTCTTCAATCGGTAGCTCCGAGAAAGGACGATTCGCTAAACGACTCGGCGCTGAACAACTCGGAGTGGAGAGCAGTTTATGTTTCGCCAGCCATAATTTAAGTTCACGAAGTCGGCAGTCACACGTCCAAGGATTGTCAGATAAATCTATCGCCCGCAACTTCTCTAATCTCTCCAGTGATCTAAGCGGCAGCTCACGGAGCTTGTTGTGGTTGAGCTTTAAAGATTCCATTGACCGTAAACTTCTAAACGCGTCCGTAGCTATCTCTCTAATGTCACATTTGGATAAATCCAGCTTAACGACGCTACCGAGGTTGCTCAAAGCGTCTGAATGTACTTTAACTATTGGATTCTGAGCCAGTGTTAGATCTCTGAGGAACGGGGCATCCACGAAACTATCCGAAGGTATATGTGTCAACAGATTATGTGAGAGATCTAATTCTACCAAATTAGTCAAGCCTTTAAAAGCTCGTTCGTTTATTTGGCCTATTTTGCAGCTGCGCAAATATACTCTTTGCAAATTGACAAGTCCTGTCTTGGCGAACGCCTCCTGTGGCAGTATCTGAAGATTATTCCCTGAAAGGTCGAGTACTTGCGTGGCTGGGTCCACGGGCTGAGGCACCGTGATGAGAGCCTTGTCCACACACTCCACGGTCTGCTTACCGCCCTTCCACTTGCAAGCGCACACCGCCGGACAAGAGCCGGGTGGTGCCAAACCGGCGAATATTGTTTCCCACACCATTACACTCATCGTCACTATTAACCACCTCATTTTGCTTCTAATCCAATTTCCATCCAGTCACTATAACATTACATTCAATTAACGCCTCACATGTGTTCCACAGTACACTCATAGAGTTGCAAACAATTCTCACGAACACAAGTTGTTATTTCGGTATCGAATCACATCACTACTCGAGAAAGTTGAGAATCGGTACATGACGGCACGGCACACACGCGCGGCGGTTCTCAGTCAACTGAGGGGGAAGGATCGTCCGCTCCGCTCGTCTCGGTAGAGGAGGCTCAACGCATGCGTGTCGGGGCCTCCCCGCGCCCCGCTCTGCGGCGCCCCTAGCCGCTCGCCGACTAAATCGTCCGCGCCGAGAAGCTCCAACTCAAAGCGAACTGTCGAACGAATTCCAAGTGTAATTTTCTACCTGGCTACGACCGCAGTCGGTCATCCGGCTTACCAGTCCGGCACGTTCATTCATAAATACCTGGGGCTGGCGTCGTCGCCGCGCCGCGCCGGGTACAGATACCCCGCCGACAATAACTCGCCCGCTCCGTTGTCCCACGTAAACCGCGCTCCGATTTCTATTCAATACGCATATTTTTGTTAAAATCACGTTCACCGGTACCGGGGTGTCAGGTAGACGACTAATCTCATTGTAAATAAGAAAACCAGCAGACCAAACAAGAGGGCAGGTTTATAGTATAATCGACAATGGCAAGGGATGTGTTCTTAGAAGTCGACAAAATTACGATTCATTCATACATTTTACGGAATACGTTAGTAACTAATGAATACCGGTAGTCTTCATTACTTTCATTTGACGTCTTTGCCAATTATGAGGCATCGTGGTGAGCGTGGTGGTCTAGTGGTACCTACTGAGCCCGAGTTTCAATCCGGAGGTCCAGAGAACCAGTCACTCGAATAGATAGAATGAGACATCGTTGCCGGAGCAACTTATCCTTATTATTAGAGTGTCGCCGTTGTACCAATATTATGCAATGCGGAATTATTTTTCCGTTATAAAGAGAGATGCTGAAAAAATAAGGGGCGCAATATGGTATTGTGGAAACTAATATAGTTTAGTGAGGTGGGTTGATTGGCACGCGGCACGCGACTGGCATGCTCCGCCATGTGCACGGTGCTGGTGTCAGCTGTGTCGGCACCTGGCCATGGCGGGTGTCGGCAAATGCCCGCGCCGTCTGCTCCGCACAAGCTTCGCTATAAGGATTCCGGGCTTTATAATAAAACCACTCACATGTGGGTACGAATGTTTTTCAGTATCTAACTAGGACTACAAATTCTCAACACGATGTAACAGAAAGAAATAATTTTTTTTTTTGATCACTCGCCCACGTATAAATACACACTTCTTCTTCGAGTCACCGGTTCTGTCGAACCAGTGTGGGTAAAGGATTGTAAGTGCGCCTCAAAGAGGCTCAAACACACTAATATGAGGAAACAAAATACATAAACAAAAGAGAGAATAAAAAAACACGTAAAATAAAATATGCAAGTGCTACTTCATTTTTACCAAACTTACAACTATATTTGTTAAAACTAGGTATTTTGTAAGATGGTGAAAACTGTTCAGTAATACTTAACATTAACTAACGAAATTTAATTGTTACACACCCGACTGGGTTTTCAGTTTTTTACACAATATTTCTGGTAACAACGACATAAATAACTTTACATAATATCTATAACTCTAATAATCAAAGCCCGTCTGTGCAACCTAATATTTAGGAAGTATTTTATCTTGCAGGAAATTAGCTTTTGACTCATATAGTTAAATTAGTATATATAATTTTAGGTGTTTGCGAAATAATATAACATATTGTGTAATAACACTGCCCATTCAAAACCCGAACGGACCATATAACAGCTATCGCATTGATTAATTAACAGATATTAAATTATTGCTATTCCTAGACATCTCCCGTTCCTGAATTGAAGTAAAAATCTTGCAGATGGATTACTACTGCCTAAAACGTTTCCCCGGGAATGGGATTAATCGTTATACAAACTGTATAATACAAAAATTCTCATAACAATGTACACAGATGATGAAATAAAACATCTTTCAAACAATCGTCTACCATATGGTAACACATGAATGATATGGTAACATTTTGAAAGTTGGTATTGTAATAACATCCCACAGAAATGAAAGTAAACCTGAGCTATAATGACGTCAACATTCTCAGTGTGTTTGATACGCTTCAGCCACGGCTTTTAATAGTACATAGGTACATGTATAAAGTCACATTTACTTCCTTGTTGGTTTACACTATAGTTGAAATATTTAGACTGGCCTCACAGCTCGGTAGTAACCCTGCCTTCTGCGCTGTAGGTCGTGGGTTCAATTTCCACGCATCACAAATATTTGTGTGACGAATATAGATGTTTGTTCTATGTTTGGGTGTTAATATGTATTATATGTATGTATTTACAAAAAAGTACATATATATTATATCAATTGTCTGGATTCCATAGTACAAGCTATGCTTAGTTTGGGGTTAGATGGCGCTGTGGCCACCAATATTATTAATATTCTCTTCTCAAAATATGATATCGATCGATCATCGTGTAGGTCACGAAAATTATTGAGACTTTTGAAACAATTTTGTATAAACATACAAACATGTACAAACATGTGTTGGTATGCGTTTATGAATCAAGTAGCTTGAGCTGAACGCGTGCAGTGCATTTGGTTCCTCACACACCATAAATTAAGGCCAATTCACACTGGCAACACGTCTCCGTTTGTCTGTGGTCGATCTGCGGACAACTGCCACCTCGAGAACGCCGCAAACAGACCAAACTTCATCAAGCTCTAATGAGTGGTTTGCCGCTGCAGAAATTTAGAGATACTTCAATTTATTACCCCACATCGTTGTAAACTCTTCAAAGCATGTTTCAACACGTGTACCGATTACCATTCATGCGTACCAGAGTTTTGAAGAACATAAAATACCGCTAATAATATAATGTATTTCTTGTTACAAAGGTAAAACATTTTAGGAAAAATGCCAGACCTCATCGAGTTAAAGGTATAACCGAATTGGGAACATCAAAAGGAGCAATCGAGAGCAGTATCAGTACAAACCAAAATGAAAATACCTAATGAGGCCATTAAACTCGTTTGAATTTTGTTGGGTATTAAACGCTTAGTTAAATAGGTAATTTTGTTTAAAATATCGCTCGAATTCACATCTGTACATTTTATTTTTTTCGTGAGTCTCTTAATGACCGCAGCGTCGTCGGTCGGTAATAATTAACAGTAAAAAGCGGGCGTCCCAATTTAATGATTACGAGCTAGTTCCGGTGGACAGAATACGGAGCAACTTACTGTCAGCCGCCGCGCCGCGCCGCCCGCCGCCCGCCGGCGGGCGCCGCGCCGGTTATACGCGAAACCTTCAATTTAACAGTTTTGAAGGACGAAATAATTACGGCACATGATGTCTGCGTTGTTATGACTAAGTTCACTTGCCCGACTCGTTTTGTAAGCTAGACTAGCATGTGGTGTTATTAAATATACTTAATAAGCAATAAACAGTATGTGTAGAGTTTAAATATCATATAGAGATAAATGACTTTATTGCACGGATACGCAAAATGTAATAGGATATTACAATTCGATCTCGATAAACAGTAAGTAGTTACGCTAGTAGTTTTGGGGGGCCACGTTGCTCGCGTCCGTATGTGATAACCCTAAGTTCGCCCGGAGAAGTACTGGCACCACACCTGGTAATCTTTCGCCAAGCAGTGATGCATTGGTGTTGCTGTGTCCCGGTAGAAGGGAGTGGGTGCAGGTGAAATTGCAAGCGTATGAGATGTAACATCCCCGTCTCGAGGTGATGGACGCAACGCAGTGCGACTTGAGTCATCTCGAGGGAGAGACTTGGGTGGTATTGATGTTGTCCTTGGGCGGCGGTTACCACTTAACATCAGGTGGGTCGTCAGCTTGTTCAGTTCCTTCAATAAAATAAAAAATAAAAATTAAACTTGTTTGACATAGTTCTAGTAAGCAATTGGTCGTGAATAAAAACCACTACAGTGTTGATTAGTAGTGTGTATTTAGTGCGCGTCCACATTTACGAATGCTCCGAACATTTGTTACTACAAGTATAACTGAAAATGCTCATTGAGGTTTCGGGATGCCTTTTTAACGCAACACACGGTATGCTCGCAATTTGCGAGTGGGTGGTGAGAGTGGCGAGCAAGTACGCGAGCAGTTCGTGCGCGGACCGTACTTGCGACAAAGCAATGCAAGTGTTCAAGTCGCAAGGTTCGCGAAACTTGCGACCTGCTAATTCTCAGAAAAACCTTAGAAAGACCTTGCTAATAAATAAAAAACTTTAAGTTATTAAAAATCATAATTAAGAAATAAGAAAATAATTATGTACCTAATTATTTTTCATAGAAAATGTAATCTTATTAACCAATCACTACATCAATAAATAGGTATACTTGTAGTTGTGACTATAGATTGGCACTGTAATATATTTCACAAGCATTAACAAAGAACATCCATTTCCAGGACATCAGTCAAAAAAGGATGCAGTAAAAATTATTTCTAGCTTTGAAATCACAATCATGAATAAGTACTCTAGCTAAAAGGACAGTTGCAGCCGCGCGCCCCGATTCTATCACTTTGAGAAGTTAGCGGCATGGCTAACGAGCTTAAAAATTTATGCTCTACTTATTCATACCTAAACCAGCTTATGAATACTATCATACATCCTCTACTTCTGCAACTTACGTAGCTGACTCAAGCGGACTGCGAAGAATTTACGATTGCATTACCTTTTGAAATTAATTTAACTGTTGTAGATACCGGGGGAATATCACAGTCCCGAATCCATTAAAGCTCAATAAGTCCCGTTCGGCTCACACCATTCAAAATTTCAGCGTTGGCTCATGGATAATCTGAATAAGGAGGCAATTTTAGAGCACCCTATTTCAGATCTGAGGGCAACTGGCGCGATAAGGCCGGGTAATGGCGGCACTCGGTAAATTAAAAAGCATGGTCCAACTTCGGCCTCGGCTGCTCGTGGAATTGTGCCGGCCATTTGCATTTTCCCGTATGAGAGTAGCTATTAAACGTTAGGTGCCGCCCGCCCACATACTCGATATTAAGGATTTTACGAGAAGGCACTTTTCTCTTTCACGAAATTGGTAAACGTTATCACAACGCAATATCGACGTGCAAAGGACGATATGTGCTTCAGAATTATTACTGAACTTAATAGTACAATAGTAGTGTAACTTTTTATACATATATACAAAATAACACCTGCATGACATCAAACAGTTCAGTGTATATTATACAGAAAAATATGAATTGCTATAAAACTTGAATGTAAAACTTAATTACGTAGTTAGAGAATTATTAGTGAAACAATTGAAATAGACGTAAATTTTGAAATTAGCTAACCACCAACCACTTCTCATATGAACGCAATGCTTTCACAATATTTCAAATTATTTTGTGCAACATAATTATTTGGAATGCAAGGCTACTTACAATATTATGCTTATTATCTTAAGAGTTATAATTAAGTAGTAACCTACTTCAGTGTCTACACAGTAATTTGTGCATATTACGAGTATATTCAAAAGGATGGATTTATGTGCATATTTATGTTTGACCTTATTCTACACAATATACACTGTTCTGACACGAGAAAGTAATCGAGAGATATTGGCAAAACTTGCCAACAAATAACGTCTAACTGCTAAGAGTTTCTTTGGTGCTTATTTCAGCGACAAGCGAATGTGGACAAAAACTTTTTTCATGGCTGGTCAAGTATTACCATTCTTGTGTTGCAATACTATTTAATAACATCCTTTGATTGAAAGTAAAGTACCTCGAAATACCGTTCTGGTATCACATCCAAAGATTTTGTATACGCACAACAAACCGCCGAAAAGTTCTTTTTTTCTGTTTTTATGTAGTAATCACAGACACCAAGAGTAAACAGTTAAAATATATTGTTATGTATAGGTACACAACCAGTAAATTATGAGAATAAACTTATATACAATTACGTGAGATAATGTTCTTCTAGTAACTGTGAAGGGTCTTAATAAAACGTTTTTGTGATACATAATAGATCATGATCTAACGCAGGATCTTTTAAATAATATAAATAATTATTGGTGAACATTTCACACAGCGCCATCTACCGCCAAAGTAAGCTAAGCATTTTGTATCGAATCATGAAAATATACACCAAAATAAATTAATTCTTTACAATTTTTATCTATCTAAAATAGAACGTATCCCAATAATTTACTTTCTACACTTTGTAACTGAGGGAAAATATAACGAATTAAATTAAATGATGTATTGGAAATTCTTTGAGTTTGGGTGAAGCTATCCATTAAAAAGCCAATTAATGAAGTATGAGCTACCTGCCCGGTTGAGACCCCTTCGATATTTTACAATAAGAACGCGACCGAATGACAAGGACCATTGGACGGCGGTTTATGTCTTGACCTCCGACATCCAGTCTTTCTTATCTCGGCATATCATCTTAATAATAATTTCGCAATAAATTTATTCGATTTAGAATTATCTTTATAACTCTACAATCTTACCGTAAAGTGAAGTTGGCTACTTCTCTTATTATGAGGGATATATGATTTGTAAAAGACTGACTAAGAATGACTGGCCTAACAGCTCAGTTGATTAGTAACCCTGCCTTCTGCGCTGTAGGTCGTTGGTACGACTCCCACCCAGGACAAACATTTATGTGACATTTGTAACATTGATGTTTGTTCTGTGTCTGGGTGTTAATATGTATTATATGTATGTATTTACAATAGAAAAAGTATATATTTATTATATTAGTTATATGGTTCCCATGATACAAGCTATGCTTAGCTTACTTTGGGGCTAGATGGCGCTGTGTGAAATGTCCACCAATATTATTATATTATTATTATATTGCTTAAAACTAGTATTTTTATTTATTATTACAATAAATGTAAACCTTTGGTTAGACCATGAATTGTATAAGGTGTGGCGAGTTAGAGATTATAATAAAAAAAACGATGTTTTATTATTACTGAGACTCTTGAGTATAAGCGTGTTTTGCAGAGTATCATGAAATGGATGATCTGTCATGTAATAAATGATCAATTAAATGCAAGAGCCGAAAACAGTTGATCGTGTTGCCATATTAAATACGCCTACGCATTCCCTAAAAGTAAAAAAAAAAATTAACTATCCAACGACAAGTCATTCACGGAGGAAATGGGACCGATCCGAACAAAAAGATTTAACTGTCAGTTATATGAAAAAAAAACAATACGTAGTGCCGGTACCTGAGCGAGCGACGGACGTGTCGTTGTTCGATCTGGAGCATTTGTATTAGCACGGTGCGGAGCCAAAGGCGGCGCGATTGTTTGCCATTCTCATTGCGAACAAAGCAGGCGGCGACGGATAGCACGGGAGCGTGCGATGGGTCATTTGCGTGATACCATTCAGTAGAATCTAGAGAGTAGGCTAGAGTTGGAAATAAAGAATAATTTTATATTTAGACAAGCTGTTGCCCGCGACTTCGTTGATTTTATCGCGCACCCCTATTTTACCCCTCGGAAAAGTAGCCTAGGTTACTCCTTGTTACATCAGCTATCTGCCAGTGAAAGTCCCGTCAAAAGACACTCCAATTTTATTTATTTGTATAGATTAGTGTAGATGTTTAGAGTAGATCGTCATTAGATTGTTTAGCTGGTTCCTTTGTATTTTGTATAAATACTCATATTAATAATTTATTAGTATTACTGGTGTTCGATGGATAATACCGTTGTATTACGCAAATGTATGAATGGTTGTATCAACCCATTACTGCTTATTACTTTTGTAGCAAGCAGCTTAGCCTTCCGACACTCAATAACTGTTTTCCTAGATGGTTTGAATGACTAATTCAAAGCAGCAAACTTCCGCTAAAACACCTTGATGAAAATCATAACCGGCTCCTGGACTAGCCGAGGAGGACAAACCGCCATCCTTCACATCGCGTCACGTATTTATAATCCCACATTTGCTTCCTGCTTTTTGTTGAATTTCGTAAAAGGAATTCAGAATTTGCAAAGGAGCGTTTTGGGGGACTCGAAATCCTCGAATAATTTAAATGACACAAAATGATTACTTACCTACACGGGGAACAAAATCTTAATTGTTCGTCATTATTTTACATGGATTACGTTTGGTTTTCAAACTTTCATTACTGTGTTAGGATTACTATAAAAAAAAAGCAAGGTGGTATGTCACCTGCTTATAAACATTACCTTATGATGACTTAGATATTTTTTGTATCAGTTACTTGATGTTTATATCAAGTTACCAATAGTTATACCAATATCTTAATCAAGATACTAGTTTAAATTCTCCTTAAGTCGGTGGTTTTCTACCAAGCACGTCGCTATCGGTATACCAATACCAAGGATGAATTAAATACTACATTTACAATTACCCGAATTTCTCATACAGGTGTCCTAACAGTGTAGGAGCCTCCTTGAGGCGCATTGTAATCCTTTCACCAACTGGTTCGAGAGAACCCGTGACTCGAATAGTAGTCGAAGTATTAACAGTAAGTAATACTAGAAAGTATACACTCTCTAGGTTGAGATGAACTGGTGACGATGAAAATAAAATTTAAGGCGCAACAGATAAATCCGAATTCAGTATTAGCGCCCAAAGTAGTGTTTCTCTTTCAGAGTTCATCTCCTAACTGCGCCCAACACAACGTCTAAGCAGCGTATTCTTGGACTCTTCTTGTACTTTCAACATTGTTTGTAAGCATATTTATTTTCAGAGTCAATACTGAAACTATACAACACTACGAATCAAAGCAGCTGTAATTCCTTGTTATTTGCATAGATATGTTCCTAATACCTCTTAGTGACTCCGAACTCTATAGATTTTATACATTAGAAAGTGCTTTTTATAAGCTGCAGAGCAATAACTAACATTATACCTTTGATTATCTAATAAATAATGAAAGCATCATGCACTTATTCATGCAATGTACAGTCAGTGCATATCGTTGAAATGTGAAAAAGCATTTTATTAAAACGAGAAGGTAATAAGTGGCGCATGACCACGGCATTAGAGCTCAGCGTCCCATTAAGTGCATGCCGTAGTGAAGACAATGTGCATATTTAACGAATAGTTCACTCGCGGTCAGCTCTGGATAGTTCGCAAATTCTACGTTAGTGAACTCCGGGACGTTCACGACCACACTTCTACACTGCCGACTTCCGCTGAACAAACAATGTTTTACGTTGCCAACATCTACACACTTTTGCCTCGCAAATATCGCACATTCTTTTACACCGTTCCATTTTAAATTTTTATTGTTTACTAGATTTTAGCCGCCGGATAAAAATGGCAGTGAAAAAAGCTTTTTAACGAACGGAAACTCGTAAATGGCCGTTTTCACGAACTGGGAATTAAACTTCTGAATTAAGGTTATGTGGATTATCTGACTTCTCTTTTTTCAAACCCAATTAAATATGCATTTTTTTTTCATTTTGAGATTGTAGTGGTGATTTTTATTGTACCATATCTGTCTTCTTTTTAGAAATCACAAACGATGTCATTTTTATGATTAATAAATATTTTTTATAATTATAATTGACATAGGTAATCCCTTAGTAATAGAATGCGAATTGTGATAAGTATTTCTTTTTTATTGCAAAAGTATCATCACTAACAAACGTAATAATTGTTAATTTGTTCTTTTTTTACTATTGGAATTAAAAATACATTATTTTGGGCTATAAGGCTTACAAGCTTCCAAATAAAATTAACTAAAATATACAGCAATCAACTTTTAAAAGCAAGAGAGCATGGGGGCACAGTGGTAGGTAACCGAGATACAATCCGGAGGTCGATGTTTCAATTTAAACGTTCCAACCATAAGATTTCGCACCATGATAGTTCGTACCGTGAGATTTGTCACTTGGAAATCATCCCACCGTTAACCGAGATATGATTAATATACCAATCAATATCGGGTATCCGTGATAGGTTAAAAAATCGTAATTTATATTTAAATCAGGCAACACAGTAGCAATAATATAAATACATGACACATATTACTACCTATTATATATATTATCTACCTTAAACTAAATTTACTTTAATATCAAACTTTTAATAACCGACCAAATCTCAATCAATTTGAATTCATCATTTTGTTTTGAGAGCAAGCCAGCAATTTTCCACAATTTGCTCTTTCGCAAATTGGTGCTAGTTTGGAAGCCCTATAGATAATAACATCCAACAGTTCAGCCACAGTAAGTTCAAAATAACTTTTGGAAGCAGTAATGACATTATCACACTGAAGTTTCATTATTTCAAGACCTACTATATCACAACTTACAGCTTGTTGGAGTTATGTTACTTTCGTAACTCGCAAGAAGTGTTTATTACTCATATTTTAATGTCTGGTTAAATATGAATGTTCCCAAGTTTCACTACTGGCATGGAAATTATTTTTTGTGTTCAGGTGACCTTACACCCTTACTGGCCACTGCTGACCTATTAAATTCTCCATCCTACCGAGAATTTATGGAAATATCTACTAACCTTACGTAAAGAGGTTGTAGTTCTGAACTAAAAGTCAAATAAAAAATTGGAATTTGTACATTTGAATTTCCACAATATACTTAGCTACTTATTCTAATTAGAGAGAAATGGTTCCCTATACAAATTTTTATCCCCTGTTTCACCCCCTTCAAGTTTTATTTTTGCCACAAAAAGTAGTTTAATGTCCTTCTCCAAGTCAATCTATCTCTGTACAAAAATTCTTCAAAATTGTTTCTGTGGTTTAGGTGTGAACAGACAACGTTACTTTCGCCTTTATAATATAAGTAAATATTACTAAGTGTGGATGTAGTTACTACATTTCCCACATAAAACCGTCGTACAACGAACTTGTTTCATAAAATACTATATCCTAGTGAAATGTTTGAAATTAAGGACACGCGAAACAAGTTCAGACAGGCAGGCAGGCCATAAAATTATATTTCTAATAAAATAGAAACATAGTTAACTACTGACGGGGCTTGTTATGGCATACGTAAACTATGAGTCAGTGATATCAAAGCTCGTTTGCAGAGCAATGTACGACAAAGGAACAAGGTTGAATCGACAGGTTAATACAAGTCTGGAAGTATGCCTGTGTGGGTACAATAGCCGAGCATTACACACGACCATAGCGAGACACGTTGGAACAGGACGTCGCGTCCTACGCAGAATGTAGCTCTATGATACATATGGCTAGGCATGCGGCCACCTTGAATGGCTCATTCTCTGCACTCGGGTCCGCCTGCGCTGCGGTTGGATTCAACTACCGGTGTGACTAGAAGCACAGATTACTGATACCTATATAATCTATATAAATAAAAATGAATCACCGAAATGTTTGTACGCGCATAACTTCCAAACGACTGCACCAAATTGGATAAATCTTTCCTTTATGTGTTCGTTATTGTCAGGAGAATGTTTGTATGAAAAAAAAAGAACTAATATTAAAATTCTCCTGTCACAGTGTTTGTGAACAAACTCCTCCGAAAGGGCTTGACCGATTTTTATGAATTTATTGTGTATATTTGGTAGGTCTGAGAATAGGACGTAAACTATTAAGTGATAAGGGTGATACACCCGATTATTATTTTTGTTTTATGGACATAATTTTTTATTTCAATTTTTTTATGATTCATCATTAAGTACCTACGTACGCGCTCAGTTTAAGGTGTTAGAGTCCAAGTTCCCACTCCGTTCATAAGCACAGACATGTCCAGGAAATGATAATGACGTCAGTTTATCAGCCTTGTTCACCGTCAAATATTTTATTAAGAATATTTTCAATCGGAGGTCCGTTTTTCAGACGGAAATAATTAGGTTTAAGTGATAAGACTGCCCATTGAAGAATTCTGTTTGTACGTGAATCTATTATATCTTGTTCACAGAATTGAACCGCACAAGAATCAACAGATATCGAACTTTATGTTGTTGTTGAAGGAAAATTCATTCGGTACCTACCCGGAAGGAACCTCATACCAACGGATCTTCTTTCAATATATATTAAGACCGTTTTCGTGTGGGAAAATCAAACGTTTATAATAACTTTTCACTTATTATGTAATTCCGAGAAATATTTCCGAGTTTAGATAATGTAATAATTTGTAGCCTGTACATTACGTTAGATTAATTAAGCTGTGGTGAATTTTCTTACCTCTATCCTAATTATGGGCTCATACAAGACATTATCAGAGCGAGAAATGAACTGCCAAGGAATCGACGATGATGTATCTAGAGAGCGGGACGCTTCTTAGCAATATTCTTCAGATGTGGCCTAAATTATATGAAAAACTACCTACCCACCAGATACCTACGTAAGCAATAATGTAAGACTTTGAAATTATAATACGTAAAAATATTGGTATCCATGTGTTTGACATACAGAACAATTATATCTCAAAGATGGGACAAAACAAACAAAAAACCCCCACATAAATATTAACCGGTGTGCGGCGATCAAATAAAAATATATTCGTATAAATAAACTCCTCGAGTCCGAGAGCGAGCCTTGAGATCGTGTCATCGATAAATACGTAGTCCGAGCTAAAAGGGAAATTGTGTTTAGAATGTCTGTCGCGGTTAGGGCTGCCATTCGCCTTCTACTCTCAACTCGAGCCACAAAATGTCACGTTAATTCAACGATACGAATTCATCTATTTTACTAAAATATTGTTATATGTTTACTGTCTATAATGATAGGTAAATCATAGATAGTGCCTTTACTATTAGAAAAAAACTAAATAGAGCACCTGAGATGTATTTATTACTGTTTGATATAATTAACAATGAATTCATCATAACATTCATGGAACATTTTTGAATTAAATTTGTTTATATCCCCTACAATAATAATTACTTCCTGCACGATGTACTTATTGACAACCCTAATTATGTTGCACCAAAATATGACAATCCCACTTCCAATTGAGTGTCGTCAACGCGCCCGCCCCATTCTCACGAGCCTTGTTATGCAAATCACGAGTGTCTGTTAGTAACGTTTTGAGTAGGTAGGGTACGTATTACCTTGTCGGATTCATTTTTTATTAATTTTACTCTGTGGCCCGCAAGCCGTGCGCGTCTTACTCATATAAAACCGGAATATTTTCAAAGATATTTTTCAGTTGGGGAAATCTTCCCGATTTCGTATTTTTTATGTCAATAAGTTACGGCACGAGCAGCTGTCCCAACTTATGTTAAGCGTATATCTCTGCTCATTGTTATCAAAGGCAATAAGATTTTTAGGAATAGAAATACCCACCCAAGTTAAATCGTATTGCGCCCGTAACTCGTAAGACGTGAAGGTGGAATGTGGCTAGAAGTAAATATTAAAAAATAATATTTTAAATTGAATTTTTCATCCGCAACCACAACTTTTAATCGGAACAGTATAGAGAATGTGTTGCTGCTGGCCGGCAAAAATAGGTAAGGTAGCAGTACTTCCCCTAACGAACCTGGCACAAGTTTTACTGCTCGAATGAGTTTCAGGGGAACAAAGAGCGCTTATATCTCTCTCTTCTCACCTTCCACTTTTTCTTTGATTAAACAGGTTTATGACCAATCGGAACTTACTCATACTGTAACCGTGTTCTGGTTTGGAAGGGGCGCGGACGGGTGCGGCCACACTGCTGGCACATGAGACATTCCATTTATGTCTCAGAGTGACATGACAGTCGCATCACAGTGCTTCCCATACCTGAGTAGGGTTTGGGTATGGACACATAGTATACCGTTTAGCATCACGAAAAATATTTAACATCAGATGATTATTAAGTGCCAATGGTTCATAGACTATTGACTGGTCTCATAGCTCAGTTAGTAGTAACGCTGCCTTCTGAGCTGTATGTCGTGGGTTCGATTCCCACCCACGACAAACATTTGTGTGACGAACATTGATGTTTGTTCTGTCTGGGTGTTAATATAATAAATAAATAAATAAATAAATATTGGTGGACAATATAATTTACAAAAATAGTGTATTAAACATTCTATCAGTTGTCTAGTCCCATGATACAAGCTATGCTTAGCATACTTTAGAGCTAGATGGCGCTGTGTGAAATTTCCACAAATATTATTATTATTATTATGTCGCTACCTTGCTATTTTATAACTTTGTATCGGAAAACGCTGTCGGCCTAACTCGAAAATATAACTTAGTGATTGATTAGCAATGTATTGTTCAGACTTATCGACTGTCCAACATACCAGGCCCGATCTCACAAGTAAGATTTCATTAATTTGTCTGCCGAACCAAAACAATACACTTAAACTAAGTAACATGATAAAATACTTAGAGGGATATGTTTTTAGTTTTTATTTTCTTTTACTATTTCCGTAATGAGTTTGACTACACACTCGTATCGCCTCACGTTAGACGACTAGTGAGTCGATGATGGCGCCAAGTATCTCATTA
This sequence comes from Chesias legatella, assembly GCA_947359385.1. Lineage (NCBI taxonomy): Eukaryota > Metazoa > Arthropoda > Insecta > Lepidoptera > Geometridae > Chesias > Chesias legatella. Next base: position 6,021,367 of record OX375774.1, on the reverse strand, counting down.
CTACTCTTTTTTTTAATATTATTTTTCATACGCCAATGTTTTCAGTTCATCCAAATTTAAAGAAACAATCTACTTTTTCTCATCTTTTTATTTAAGGCTCTAAATATTAAATAGTTATTACTGATTCAAAACAAATTTCATTTAGATTTATAACTAATTATCTCTCTTAATACAAATGCTTATAGATCATTCTGAATCGAGATCCCTCCGAGATTATCATGTGTGACGTTGCGACAGAAACCAAAACGGGTTGTTGAAGGGTGGGATTTTAAGATAAACGGCCTCATTAATAAGCAACCACTGATGCTGAAAACCTTCAAATTAAGTTAAATAAATAAAATAAATAATAAATAATGTCGGACATTTCACACAGCGCCATCTAGCCCCAAAGTAAGCTAAGCATAGCTTGTGCCATGGGAACCAGACTGAGAACAGACCAGAACTGATACAATACTTATATACTTTTTTTTGTAAATACATACATATAATACATATTAACACCCCGTTTAAAAGAAACTGATTATATTTAACCTGTGCGTGTTGCTAATCTTGTTTTTTATTTATTAGCGCGTTTGCGACATGATTGCCACGGATATTTCAGGTAATACAAATCTTCAGAAACCAACAAATAGATCCTGCTTTAAGGATAGCTCAGTAATCACTAAGGACTCTCTTATGTAACAAAATAAATAGTAACTTTAGTCCACTTTTTCGATAGATTTCAAAACTGGATATCTTAGAGAATAAATAAATAAATAAATAGAGAATGAAGCTAACAGAAAGTCCAAAAATGTATCCATCATCGTGATGGAGCCCTAAAAACCAAACAAAACCTCACTCCATCGACAGTAACGGAAATTACTTATCAGATACGCGTCGGCCGCAGCTCGAAGCGGCTCACACGAAACAACGGACCTACTCCTATCTACTCGTAATCTTGCCTCTACACTAAACCACTGAATATGCATCTACAACAGACGTTAAAGTCGATTAAATTCAAAAGAATAACACTGATAGCGGAGCCGCAATCCGCAATCCCAAATTACATCAGATGTCTGTCGTAAGAGATGTGATTTATTTTGTTATTTATTGGCTGTTTTTACTCGCCTCACAGCTCAATTTGCAGCAACTCTGCGCTGTAGATCATGCATTGTGCGCCAAACGAAGATGTTTGTTCCTGGGTATTTTATGTACTATGCGAATGTACTTAAAAATATGTATACAAGTATCGTATCAGTTATCTGGTTCCATAGTACAGTTATGCTTAGTTTGGGGCCGATGGCGCTGTGTGAATACCGTTCCGTATGAGGCTAGATGGCTCTGTGTGAAATGTCCACCAATATTTATTTATATTTACATATTCTCAGTAAGAAAGAGTTAATTGGCTTTCATATACGGGTGTCAAATTGATTCGGAGCATACAACCAATCCTTCTCAAAGTTACGGCAGTGCGCTTGAAGCTACATTCAACCACGCCGCGCCCGCCCGCCGCCCGCCCGCCGTTGCGTTGTAGTAAGGTAATAAAAATACTTAAATACAGCCGACGCTGGCAACACCGCAGCAGGACGTTACTTATACAAGCAATGAGACATTCTGTCGCCCGTACAACATACAATGACGACCACCCGGATTATTCTTTATGCCAGAAACAGGTAATATTGAAAGTGTTGTAACTACAGCTAGGCCACTATCGATATTTAATTTCACAACTATGATCAGATCATGCTTAATTTGTCTGAGGCAAAATGATGAGACGCCTCCATGAGGAATACTATAATAGAATTAATTTATCTAATTGGCCTCGTAAGTTCATGGTTTTTAAAATAGTTTTTTAGTTATCTATGTGTTCTAGGAAAATTATATCTTTATTTTTATATCAGTTATTTATTTCATTGTTGCTTGATTGATAACGCATATTCTGAAACACCATACATGATTGAAGTTCTTAAGATACGATATATACTTACGGAATAACCTAAGAAGTATTTAATAAGTATATAAAGTATATAAAATAAGTATATAAGTATAAGTATTTAATACCGAGAGTGGTTATGATCGTGTAGTGGGACTAGACAATGAATCCCAACGGGAGCGTGACTGATACCATGCCGATGCCAGTGGGACATAGAGATAACTAATTATCACATCGCAATTATCTGACAGTAAATCAGACCATAGGTAAAATTATAAAACTCAGATTTTTACTAACTAAATTGATAGAGTTATGGAAATATATTTTATACTAGCTGTTGCTCGCGACTTGGTCCGCGTGGAATTCGCTTTTATCACGCACCCCTATTTTACCCCTCGGAAAAGTAGCCTAAGTTACTCCTTGTTACATCAGCTATCTGCCAGTGAAAGCCATTTCCCATTTCTCCGCCAAACCCATTTCAGAGATTAGCTGGAACAAACATACAGACAGACAGAGAGACACAGACAGACAGACAAAAATTGAAAAAAAAATTGTTTCGGTATATGTACCATGTATACATACATATGCACTTAGTAAAAAGCGGTTATTTTAATATTACAAACAGACACTCCAATTTTATTTATTTGTATAGATTTATAACATTAATGAAAATACATTTTACAAACATTTAGTGCTGGTTTCATTTTCTAGTAAGGGAAGAAATTTAAAGTGTTCATTAATTTCTGAGCAATGAATCTGATTAGTTTAAAATATGTATATGAAGTTTGCAATTAAAAAATAACGATTTGATGTACAATAATGAATTATTATTGTGTAGGTTCTATGAACGATAATTCTTAGGACACCCTGTGTTGTACTTTGTACGCTTCCAATTAAATAAACACCCATCTAATTCCCTGAAAAGTTGCTTAATCAGTTCTGACTCAAGACGAAGCACCTCTTAGTAGGGGCTTAAGAATCTCTTCGTTTAATTGAAAATGAATTAGGCATCGCCCGACTCTGTAATTATTCTGAGGGCTTAAGACCATATCCCACGCTACGATTCAATTCGAATCCAATGTTTGCTTTGCCAATGTAAGTCAATTTTGCTTGTTCGTGTATTGAATAAATCACTTTGCTTAGGAGAGTAATCTGTGATATCTTTTGCACTATTCGAAGGAAATTCACACAATATAAAACTTCACCTACAATACATTTAAACCTAAACAGAACTTGTAAACAACGTCTCTGTATACATACCCAACGAAATAAACAAACTAAGTAAGACGGCGAGTAATCGACAAACATCGTTGGAATCCCTAGAGGAACGGCAATATCGCAGCAATGCTATGTGATTGGCGCGCGGTGTGGGGGCGGCTGCATAATGAACCTACAGAGCCAGTCTTGGGGGGAGGGGGGTCGAGAAGGAGAACGGCACCCCTAGACAAATGAATTTCGATGCGTGTCGATCGTTGTCGATAAAACGAATAGCTAAGAAAATGTACGAACTCGACTCTGACAAAGCAATCATTTTTTTGATGTCTGGACAATTTGCTTTGGCCGCAGATGGCCTTGACACCGTTTACACGGGCTTTTGGTGAGAGCAGACGGCTCTCAACCAACACACCGCACGCACCCGTCGCTAACTTTACCCTCCGAACATCACCTCCATTGAAATTCTCCAGTTCGTTTTAATCGCGCTTCGAAATGATATGTCTAGGGGGCAGGATGCCGGGGGTGAGGCGACGAGCTTGCGTTTCGTTCCGTTTGCTGCTAGATTGGAATCCGCACGAGCCATCGCCTCCTGCCATCAAATCCGTCAACATTTTCATAATATCCGACACCGGAATAGTGAGCTGTTATTGGTATTTCTTAATCCTTTGAATTCAGTCTTCAAAGAAATGCTATTAAATTCATACTTTGTATTGACAATAGATAACACAAAAATGTTTTCCTCTTTTTGATGAGAAAGTTGACCTCTGAAGCTGGTTAATTAACACGTTAATTACTTCGTGCTATCAAATTATTCATAACATAAAAGAATAAAACTTACATAAAATGTATGTTTTGGGCGCTTCGGACAAGATAACAGTACGAAAAATGTGTATTTTTTTTATATTGGTTATCATTTGACACAGCACCATCTAGCCCAAAAGTAATCTAACATAGCTAGATATATGAGAAGCAGACAACCAATATAATACTTATATAATTTTTTGTAAATATATATATTGAAACCCAGACACAGAATGAACATCCATATTTATCATACAAACATTTGTCCTGGGTGGGAATCAAACCCACGACCTACAGCGCAGGAGGCAGAGTTACTACCAACTGAGTGTTGGGACCAGAACGAAGTATATTGTACTATGACAAACCTAAACGTTTCTAAATACAGACCGCATTACTGCATATGGTAGTTAAAAATAAGCAGCTGCCGTTAATTATGAAATAGATAGATTAAATCTTCAATGTACTTCAAAGAAAAACATTAGAGCATTAGGACAAGTTGATACTAGAATGCAGATAAATAAGTGTAAAACTATTTGGCGAACCTCAAATCATGTGTTTCGCAATTACTGTTACACTAATACAATACTAATACAATAAGTAGGTATTCTCATGCTTTCATAAAGCCTTGCACTTGAAAAGCGTGCTCACAGACTGTAAAGTCACAGCGGGTACATTTGCTGAAAATGTTTCTCTTTACCTCAGAAGCTGTGCGTCCACGTGTATCTACGAGTGAGTAGTCAAAGCTACAGAGCTTTTCCCCTCGATTGCGGAAAAGTTTCCGGTATACGTCCGGTGAAATTCCACACTCCATCCTAATTTCCTACTTTTAATTTAAATTTTAGCATTGATTTGCAAGTAATCGCAAGCTCCATTTTCTTCATTCGTATTAATGATACTGAAGTCATTTACAGTAATAACCACATTGAAAAGCTGAGCTCAGTTCATTATTTTGAGAAATAACATACTTTCAGAACGTGAAACTCCTATTTAGCTTTAATGCAAAATTATTGGATGCAACTTGCAGTGCGTCAGACCGTAAAATAATATGTAAATTGAGTGCTTTCGTTATCCTGATTATCGACACTATTGAGCGAACACATCGACACAGTTAACCCGTTCGTAATAAATATTACCTAGTAAAGGACAAAACACATCACTTGCCCGTACATGGCAATTTTAGGCGTTATGCTTTGACATGCATGAAACATCAATTAACAGACACTCAACAGCCGCGCATGTCTTACATACCCTCCAGACAGATGCAGGGCACACGATTTGGTCTGTTTTACTTCACTCCAATTAGCCTGAGTTGATTTAGCCAGCAAATCATAACATCGAAGTAGTGGTGTGAAGACTGTAAATAACTTTATTTAAGAAAAATACGAGGCAAATCAAGCCGCACTCAAAAAATGTTATGTAAGCCACTCAGGAAGTTCGCGGAAAGAAGCCAAATCAATACGGCTATCAAAAACTTTTATAAAATGAAATACATTTCATTAGACCTACCTGCCTCCATAAATTAACATCCATAAACCCGCTCGTACAGAGTCACCAAACTTCGCTGGAAGTGTGTATATTTAGCTTTAAGTTCACTTTCAGTCATAAAAGCTAATTAATTTCCGTAGTAAGTGCGCCTTTGACGCGGCACAACGTTAGTCGACAATTGAATATGCAACAAACCGTTCGTCGATATGAATCGAAACACAATTTTAAAGGATGGCACAACTGTCCACCGACGTTGGGCTTAAAACGCAGATATATGTGTTTCATAGGTCAAAATTCTAAATGATACTGCGTTGTAACTAATGTATTCGCAATCATGTATCCAAAATGACTGTCACAACGGAAACATTAAACGAAGCATTTAGTTACGTAGTCAGTAATTTCGCATTCTTTATTACTTTCCCATATACCCAGAGCACTGAATAAAATAAAGATTGTTATTTCGTTAATAAAAAAAAAAGATTTTTTTTTATTAACGAAAAAAGTAGCAAATAAATTTCCTACTTTTTGCTCATCTGAAATGTGACTTACAAAGAGCCCCAAATCGACTTTATGATACCTAGTGGTGATACGTAAAATTTATTAATAATAGCTAATAGTAATAACATATGATTAATAATAATAATAATAATAATTAGATAACGTGATAATTATAATAATAATAATACTCACCTATGAGTTTCGTATTGTGTAATTGTCTTCTTATGTTTCTTTTTCTCTTTTTTAATGGTATATGTAAACTATGTGTCTCAAATAAAATGTATTCTATTCTATTATATTCTATACGTGATAATAAACCACATATCATCGGACCACCACGATGGCTGATCCACGGCCAACCGCTTCTCGCGATCTTTCCTTCCGCGCTCTTGTAACGTATGGAATGATCTTCCTACTGCCGTTTCCTTCGGAGGTTCGATTTGAACTCAAACGACGGTTTATTCTCACAGGCTGGAAGTGCATTTCAGCATTTCCTCATCAGCGTTGCAGATGTCCATGGTCGACGGAGACACCTTTCAATAAGCTGGCCTGTCAACTCGTCTGGTTATCTTTTATAATAAAAGACATTACTTAGCCAGACAGGTGATATTAAAAATTAAGTAAAAATTCGTATCATCCATTTAAAAAATTGTTTCTATGGCACTTCATTTCTTTTAATTACAAGTATGAGATATCTAACATAAATTAGATTTAAGATTAAAACTGGATTAACAAAACATTTATGAAAAAGACCGCGTGTGTGCACGACACAATAAATATGCGTCGGGTGCTCGTTTAGGAGTAGGTACCTAAGTATGTGAATTTTATTAACCAACGCGAGACGTGACTCAATACGTCCTCCGTTTCGGCCCAATTATATTATTCTCTTTCGTTTCCCTTAAACGTTTTTCAGCCGTAGGTAATGGAAACTTTGCAAGATTTGATCGGATTCAAGATAAAAACAACCGCCTATATTCCCATGGGTACTATTTATTTCAAGCAATTCTGGTCGGTACTTAACTTTGGTAGTTTTATTGCCTTTGAAAAGAGTTTTGGCCTGAATAATACTCTTAATTTCATTTTAGGTTTATTGTGCCATTTCAACCTATATGAATTCAGCCATATAACTTTTAGCCTATAAGTATAACGTTTCATTATGTAATCGTTAATAAATAATTACAATGTATTCCAAAATATTACATTTTTTATATTATTTTTATATAAACATTACATTAACTGCGTAACATTTGTATAGTACAGATGTAGATGTCGTGAAGAGTGAGTGATTTAGCCGTTTTTCTTTTACATGACTATGTAAAATAATATGATCTAATAAGAATAGTAAATCTTTTAGGTAAGTAACATCATAATAATGTAAGTGCTTATCTTCGCTCTATATGTGGAAAACGTTAATTTTACGAAATATTCTACTAGATAAAAATTTTACAGAATTTATATTCACCAACTTATTTAAGAACATCAAATGACATTATCACGGTAACAAGATATCTAGGCTCGTGTACATGAGTTTTTGACACTTTTCAGGTAAAATTCCTCCTGTAAACTGTACAACTGAATGTAATATCAACAGTTTTGCATAACATGGCAGTTTACCGCATTAAAATAAAATATCAAGGCGTGTGTGATTGGTAACAATAATGATAGTAAACGATCGCTACTTCATAAGTGTTGCAATCACTCCTCGTATGTGAGTTGCTATACAGTCGTGTGAATATCAAAGCGCTACGCTCAAATAACGTGTTTACTCCGAACAACTATCATAAGGTTTTTATTTGCACTTGCAATTAGGTCAGACCGAGCTGGTTGCTTTTAATCCTTTAAAAACCTTCTACGAACCGGCGGCGGCGCCGTCTCTACTCTCTACGGACCGCAATAACACTAACTCTTATAAACTGGGATTATACCACTCTCCGTAACACGACTTAAATTCAAATATGCACTTGCTTAAAAATGCTGTTTCTACTGGATGTCCCGAGAAATGATACGAAACGCAACCCCAAGTAGATACTGTTACAGAAACTTGGACTATATTCATGAGTGTTCAACGAATTGATGCAGTCTCTGTTATGAAAAATAACATACAATTGATAACAAAATAGTGTTTATTTTATTTATTTAATAATGTACTTTTTACAATATAAAGGAATTCGTTTAAAGTTTGAATATAATAAACTAAATGATGGTTACTGTTTATTCAGAAATATATAAGGATCGCTTATAGCCATGTAAATCACAGGCAGACGCAGGCTTCTAGATGTAGAACACCATATCGAGCATTCTTTTCTATTCTATTCTAAGTTACAAATTTCCGTACACATTTCAAGAGCAGTAGAACTCAAGCCTAATTCGTCCGGGGAAGTATTGCCACCATGTCCATTTCTGCCGCCAAGCAGTAACGCATTCGCGCCACTGTGTTCTGATTTAAAGGGTGTGGTAGCCAGTGAAATTACAGGCACATGAGACATTCCACCTCCACGTCTCGTAGTTACGGGAGCATACGATGCGACTTGGTTCTTGTCATACGTAGTAGTGGAGGACCCAAGTCGCATCGGTTAACACCGGATCGTGACCTAATACTGAAAATTCAAAAGCTTGACATCTACAGATCAAGATTATTTAATATTACGATTATTAAAGATTATTTAAAATTATTATAATTAGTACCTTTTTCATGACGCTCAGAATATGTCCCATTTTATCGTTCTTGATATATAAGATCAAACAGTAGCTTTAAGACAGCTGACATTAACGGAGACTCTTGATACTAAGTCGAAAAACACGACTTGAAATTCCTATCCTATTCTGAACATTAAAATCAAAGTAGATATTACTCGTACTTGTCATTTTAGAGCTATTAAATTATCCTTATGAATGTGGAATATAATATAAGCAAGACCCGCCCTCAAAGTGTCTTTTCAGAGAGCGAGACTTTGCCTATATCTTTGTTTAGAGTTTAGTTTGCTCAGTGAATAAGTTAGATAAGGGAGGACTGCCTTTGAACCGACGAAGAGTAGTAAACAAGAGGATTTAATGGTTATGGAGCAGTCCGTGACGCTAAGTGAGAATGAAAGTGATTCCCAGAAGTCCGCTAGCTTTAATTCCGGTATTTGGACGAAACATTTTACATACGCTGCCATACTGTCTAGTAATAGTAAAGTAAATATGAGCTGGTTACCAGACCTGTATTTAATTATTCTATGACCTATAATATACCAAGTGACCAGTGAGTAAAAGATATATATAAGAACTCAGTTCTGAACGACAAATGGGCACCAATTGAGCTGTCGATGTTCTCCTTTGAGCTATGGTCAACACTTTTGTCTAATACCTACCCACAGTACAACCAATTGTAGTATAGAAAGGACAATGTATGGATCTTTATTTATTTCGTATACTACTTAAAACCATCAGACTTAACGCTGAGTGCACGAGTCAACTCGTACTTGGTCGAATTTATTATGCAAAGTGGAACAACGGAAAGTGGTATAATCTCACCATAGTATTTCTGATCTACCTACAGTTTTATTTTATGTTATAGCTTTAAAGAGGAATGCTTTTAACACAAAGGTACTTGCAACTTTTGATTTTGCTTTTAAAAGTAATTGTATTTCTGTGTCGCGAAAAAAATTAAGAATTCTTTTAGTAAAGCAGTTTGGAGTTCAATCGAATAATACGCGAATATTTACTTAAGATTTTATAAAATACTTATGAATTATTTTAATTTATATTAACTATGCCTTTTTTATTTTTATCTAAGATTTTCGAAATACGAATGATTTTATGTTATTCATGATATTCACTATGCTTTATTTTAATATGTGTAAGGGAAAGATGCTGAAGAGTTTCACTGCGATACCTTGCGACTACTGAGTTATTCCCAGTTTACACCTATTTTCTCCCACAGGTGGCAAGTGGAAATTTAATATTCGACTGTTCCCATTTCCCACCAGTAAAGTCACCTCCATGTAAAAAATGGATGTACATACGTACTCACATGCCGAAAGATACAGAGTTAGTTGGAGGTTTACCTATTTGTCGACGTGAACCAAAGAATTTTGTTATTAGAAAGAAAGAAAGAAAGAAAAATTATTTATTTTGACACAATACTATTTACAACAATGGACACGTAAGATTTACAAAAAACATACAAACAAGCACAAAAATAAGTAACTTCCTACGTATCCCAAACAACCAAAAATATTAAAAATTACTGCATCAAAAAAGGCAGTGTATCGACTTCGATGTATCGACCGGAATCGATATGTCCTTGCCCTAAAGTAATTACTTGCCGCAGTGAATAAGAATTTTCTGTCATAAGTTTAAAAGAAAATGAAATAGTGTAGATGTTGCCTAGAACTAAAACAAGAAATTATGTCACCAAGTTAACGTAACATATTAATATTAGAAATGGACTGCACTAGAAAAAGTAATAGTAGTAGTATTCAATTTTCATGTCTCGGAAAGGAAGTACTCTAGTCGTGACGTTGGTGTTATAGGCAGCGGATACGAATAAACATCAGATCCAACTAGTCGTTTTGTAGATTAACGTAAAATCCAGAAATACTTTCCACCACTAATAAATCTAATTATAACGAAAAATTTACAACTCTAATAAAATAAACAATATAATCGTTTCAAGTGTCGAACTTTGGACCATTAAAAATCTCTATGAACGAGACGTAATCGTAAATAAATATTGGTAGACTCACACAGCGCCCTCTAGCCTCAAAGTAAGCTTAGCATAGCTTGTATCATGGGAACCAGACAACTGATGTAATACTTATACACATTTTTTGTAAATATATATCAAGACATAGACACCGAACAAACATCAATGTTCGTCACACAAATGTTTGTCCTGGGTGGGAATCGAACCCACAACCTACAGCGCAGAAGGCAGGGTTACTACCAACTGAGCTGTGAGGCCAGTCAAATCATGTAAGTTTATTATATTTATTAAGCACACAATGAATCAATTCGAAACACCATGTCCACGTTGAGAGTCCATTATGGTTGTGAATCATTTAGTAGGATCGACGAGCTCTATCCGTGGATATGTCTGTGACAAATAATACAACAGGTCAGCACAGGACAACATTATCCTTCGAACGGATACAGGACGTCGATTACCGTCGGTATTATGAGGAAACACATCGATGCCTTTCAAGTGGTATGATATACATCTATACGAATCAATAAAATTGGAGTGACTGTTTGTAATATTAAAATAACCGCTTTTTACTAAGCGCAGATGGATGTATACACGGTACATGTAACAAAACAATTTTTTTTGCAATTTTTGTCTATCTGTCTGTCTGTCCGTCTGTTTGTTCCGGCTAATCTCTGAAATGGCTGGACCTATTTTGACGGGACCTTCACTGGCAGATAGCTGAAGTAACAAGGAGTAACTTAGGCTACTTTTCCAAGGGGTAAAATAGGGGTGCGTGTTAAAACCGAATTATATAAACTAATATAAACATATATAACCCAGAAATAATGCTCTTTAATCTAATAATTATTAATTTAATCACACTATAGTTTTAAGAAATGACAAGTATGTTCGATTTTTAATAATACATTCAGTCAATAGGTCGAAAGAATAAAGAGTAGAGTATGTATTCATCAATAAACTATGAAAGAAGCTATAAAAGTAAATAGACGAGGGGTAGAAGCAAGCACGGAATATTGGACATTCACTCGGTCGCTATAAACTTTATCATTCACAGTAATTTTGTGTTCTGCGACGCGAATACACATAAAACGGTATTCTTATCTCATCCCAAATATCGGGCACGTAGCAAAGTCATAATTTCACGATGAAGTACCGCATGGGCAGGGGCGCCCTTGCAGTGGTGAGAATGGTGATTCACTGTTACGATCACCCACAAGGCAACGTTTTTACTCCACGTAACCATGCTAAGCTTCCACACCTGGCGCCTAAATGAAGGGCAACAAAAAAGGTCATTACGTTGTCCATATACTGTAGCGATGCGATTAGAGAAAATGCTCGCACGATGCCCTCCCGCGGAGGAAACGATGGATTGTTATTGTCGGCCTTACATAAATAATATGTTTTGATAACTATACACGTTATATGTTACTCTTACTATGTTTTAATGTACGATAAACTTATAAAAAAGTTATATTAGTCTTTGTCGCGGATGAGAATCCGCGAGCTTTAGCATCCAGTACCGTAATTAGTCTTTAAAAGTCATGTTTTACTTTCTACTTCTATAAGCGTACATTTATTTTAGTTTATGATCTTTGAAATCTTTGAAAGCTTTCCATTGATCTACTTGCTGATCGCAGCAAAAGCTATAAAATAATTTGAAACTGTTATTATATATAAAACTGAACTGACACTACTAAAAAGATAGCATTCAAATTTTATTTATCAGCTTTCACCATGTTCTTGAATTTGTTTCGTTAACATCAAATCAGTCTGTCCTCATAATAAAGGTAGTAAATGTGCTAAGAGCCAAACTTGAATATTAAGAACATCCTATAATACATAAAACAAATTCTACCAAACGATATTACTTAAATACTACACATGAACCCCATTTATTCTCCACAAAACGTATTTGTATCGTTTTGTTTCTAATTTTCTAATACCGGTAAAGACAGCGCCCTCCAGAAAGTAATTTAATTTATTTTTCCCTATACCTATTCACGTTGGTTAAAAATTCATATAGAACAATCCCCAACGTGTAAGTGTACATAAATTAGATCGCTCTCGAGAGACGGATCTGCTACCCGGCACGAACTAAATAATTGGATAGGGATGTAATTTATTACGTCGACAAATTTTGACAAATCTTTCCCTTGGCCCATTGAGTAAGAAAAATATCCGATCGGCAACGAATTTCATTATGATGCAAAAAATTAAGGCACTTTGATAAAATAAGAGTTTAATTTAAACGAATATAATACATGTATTCACAAAATTAACTAGATGACGGCCTACCTGATGATAAACGGTAAAAAGGTGAACGCCGCCCATAAATAACATTAGTATAACTCAAATCCAGCAAAGTACGAAATGACTGAAGTCGCATTGCGTTGCGTCCATCACGCCGAGACGGGGATGTTACGTCTCATGCGCCTGCAATTTAACCGGTACCCAGTCCCTTTCACTAGAACACAGCAATACGAGTGCATAAATGTTTGGCCGATAGAGCATACCACAAGTTCTACTGCTACTTTGGCTTGCTCCTTTCGCACCACCTGGGAGACATGTCTAGGGATTCAAAGGGTCAAATCATCTAAGAACGCGAGCAACGTGGACCCCAAACAGTAACTTGAACAGTGACAACAAAGTAAATGAAATGTAGTCATGTGTTCATTTCCAACGTCATTTAATACACAGCTGTGCAAAACGGTGAAAATTTGGCACTAAGCCAAGACATTGTTAATAAGAAAACAAACCAAATTAATAAACACACTGACTTGAAGAACTTGAAGACGAGGTTAATTTTCCATGATCTGTCCTAATTGTCCCATGCCTTACAGAATATAATTATAAAGTCTTACATTCTGAACTCCAACTGAATCTTTTAAGATTACACTTATGCATACGTTTTAAGATTTACATATAATGACGAACGACGGGAACAAACAAGACAGCACAAACTCTTCCTTTTATAAAAAACTCACGTTTATTCATCAAGTACTACTTACTTACTTAGGTTCCGTCCCCACACGTACATATTCTATCGATGTTGTCTTTCTATTTAATTAGAGGCCTTGTTTACTATTCCAATACAGTTTAAATAAGCGCCGCACGAATGAACTTTCACGCTAATTTATTTAAGCTTACGTGTAAATAGAAAATGACTTTGACAATTTCCTTCGTTTGGATTCGAATGGTCCCAGCTAATGAAGTTTGTTTTAAATAAGAGTAAGGACATATTTAGTTATTTTAAGTGATTTACTGCTTTTTTTAAGCTGTTGATATTTTTCGTTGATACCTTATTTTTATATTTCATATTGCCAACTGACTTCCCGAATGTCTCCGAAAGCTCAACAAGTAAATTATCAAAGTATTTCAAATAGTATTGGATGTATTTCGCTTTATTTGATCACTTCGCTGCCGCGCCCTTTAGTGAGGAAAGTTTTCCTAAAATTCATAAAGTTGGATCGTAGCTAGGAGGTGCGGAGAGGCGCCGGAAATTATCGGAAGATAAACGGAAAATCGGAAAGTTATCCATACACTATGGGAATATCAAATATTGGCATATAGTGGATGGAAGTAGGAACGGTAAGAGCGAGTTTACAAAAATAAAGGTTCGAAAAATGTACGAAACTCGTCGTTGATATTATTCGAAGCGTTTCGAGCCACAAAGCCTTGCTAGGTGCGTCTGTTATACTCGCACTTGACTAAAATTATACTTTAAATCGAATTTACTCAAATTACATTATCTGTTATATTTCTAAAATCTTTTTTTAATACAGTACGTTATACAGTTACGTAGCCCATAACAAGCAATTCGACTTGGGTCTGCCCCTTCTTAGGTACGGCAAGACCCAAGTCGCATCGCATGTGCCCGTAACTCTTAACATGGAGGTATGTCCCTTGTGCCTGTAATTTCATCGGCAACTTTCAACTGGAACACAGTAACGCGAATGCATGAACTACTTGGGGGCAGAAATTGGCATGCACTTCCCCGGACGAACTTGGCGTATGCCTTTAGCAGTAACCGTAATTGACTAAATAATATTAATTTTGCAAAATAAAATAAAGCCATTTTACTCAGGGACAATGCAGCTTTACGTTAGTGAAATAATTCAGTTTTTCTCAAATTACCTCCTTACATAAAATAAAAACATAATAAAGAACAAATAAAAGATACCATTTCTAGTTGTTTTTCAATGCCCTTTTAATTTCTTATGATAAAAATCTTTGCATTACCATAGATATTTCTGGTAATCAAATTTTTAAACAATTACGGGGAACGCTTGTTGGACTGGTTAGATGCAAGCGACACTGCTCAGCTTGAAACACCCTGGGGTCGACAGAGGCCCCTGAGTTCGGCATGCTTTAACTAGCTAGTAAAGTCACCTAAACCAAAACCTATGCTTCAAGTGTGGAAGTGCTTAAAAGGGTTAACGCCGACAGTAGCCAGAGAGCTACTACCAATTGAGTTGGTAGGCATCTTTTTACTTCTGACTAGCTGTTGCCCGCGACTTCGTCTGCGTGGAATTCGGATTTATCACGCACCCCAATTTTACCCCTCGGAAAAGTAGCCTAAGTTACTCCTTGTTGCATCAGCTATCTGCCAGTGAAAGTCCCGTCAAAATCGGTCCAGCCATTTCAGAGATTAGCCAGAACAGACAGACAGACAAAAATTGTAAAAAATGTTGTTGTGTGTACATCCATATGCACTTAATAAAAAGCTGTTATTTTAATATTACAAGCGGATACTCCTATTTTATTTATTTGTATGTATAGATTGCTATCTAGCGAGGAGTGTGTAGCGTTTTTCGGACACAATTACAACCTGCAGTGAATTGGATCAGTTGAACTAATTACGTTCATTGGATACGGACTTTTTGATATGTACTTATTTATTACATGGCAAATGAGCAAAATGAAACAAGTAACTGTGAAAATACGTCGTGGGTGTCAGATTGATGCATGAATTTGTGTTTTTCTTTGTGTCCACCATCAATCTTACAGATCTATTAGCGTCGTGTTTAGCGTTGCCGCTAATTATCCCAACTTCCTGAAACCCCGGGGGATTAAGCGGGAACCATGCAAAATGTCGCATATAGTAATTTTCCTCATGGATGTCCTTAAATAAATACATAGTCTGGACCTGAACACAGATCTAGATTTGGACAATGACTGGCCTCAGCTCAGTTGGTAGTAACCCTGCCTTCTGCGCTGTAGGTCGTTGGTTCAATTCGCACCCAGGACAAACATTTGTGCGACGGACATAGGTGTTTGTTCTGTGTTTGGGTGTTAATATGTATTATATGTAGAATTTACAAAAAAAGTATAAAAGTATCATTTCAGTTGTCTAGTTTCCATGATACAAGCTATGCTTAGCTTACTTTGGGGCTAGATGGCGCTGTGTGACATGTCCACCAATATTATTATTATTATTACTGACAATGGCTTTGGGAAAAGTTGTTGAACGAGAGATTACTTAAATTAATAAAAAGCTCTAAATTCAAAATGAAACACCTTCACTTTTTGAAATTAATTATGGTAACAATACAATGACGCTTACACTTTCGCTTTTTTATATTTCAAGGATTTTCTTAACGAGCAAGATGACCCACTTGTTGATAAGCAATAACTTCTCCCCATAACAAATGTAATACGTCTTATGGGTTCTCCCCTTCTTGGGTATAGGAAAATCGGAATTGCATTGTATTGCGCAACTTTGAGACCGAAAATCTTTTTATTTTATTGTTTGTACTTAAATATGCTGGTTTTGCCGCTACTTTTACAATATTTAAAGAATAAACTAAAAACTTGACTAGTTAAAAAGGATGAGCCAGCAAAGTTTGAAATAAAGGCATGGCTCAACAAATAGACGGTACCCGCAACTTCCCCTAGTTTGGGAGAGAAACAACATTCGTCCGAACATTCCCTCGGTCCCGCAACATTGTGAGATTTATCTAAATTTTACAGCAATGTTTACATAGCAATAACATTATCTATTCTCTTCGCTACAAACATTGGCTGGATAAGAAGAATCCATTCGGCGGAACCCTAAAATCTTTGTTGCAATTGCTGGGTTTTGTCGCGCAAACAGCCAATAACGCCGGCAGAATAAGCCCGCGCTGAGATTGTCGACTACCTACTACTGCCGATATTGTCCTCTTGGCTCCAAAAACTAACAAAACCAGTTTGTTTTTTCCTTTTTAATAAACGCATTCATATTAACGTGGCTGCGTCTGAATCCCAATGAGGATATGTTACAATAAGGATAAATAAATATGTTTTGATAGATAGTTATATCAGTCGTCTGGTTCCCAAGATACAAAGTATGCTTAGCTTACTTTTCAGCTATACGGCGTTGTGTGAAAAGTCCATCAATCTGTCAAAAAACGTTAAGCAGCCAAGACTAAAACATTTGAGGGCACCTTTTTTTTTAGTAATACAGTTACGGAACGAGCCTACGGCCCACTTGGTGTTAAGTGGTAACCTCGGCCCATAACAACTGATGCGACTTCGCTCCCCTACTACGTACGACAAGACCCAAGTCGCATCGTACGCGCCCGTCAGTCACTCTGAGGCGTGTAGGTGGAATGTCTCATGTGCCTGTAATTTCACCGGCAACCACACCTTTCAAACCGGAACACAGTTACGCAAATGCGTTCTGCTTGCCGGCAGAAATGGGCACGGTGGTAGTACTTCCCCGGACGAACTTGGCGAGAGTTCTACTGCTCTTAAAATCTATCTTATCTAACTGTTTGAGAGATTAAGCAACCTCATTATTAGTGTAAGGGCTCTCTCGTCCTAGGGTCTTACCAATAGTAATTAAATCATACAAGGCAATGCCATCTGAACATATAAAGCCAATGAAAGCAACACAGATAAGTCCAATAGGAACGTTTTTATTTTTCATGAGTCAATCACGGCTTTCTGAAGAGTTGTGCCTTGTAATTTATTTACTGTTATATGACACAGCCTAATATTACTGGCTGAATTAAGCATACAACATTGTGATATTCCCTCGTCGCTTGGAATGATGTAGATGCAGGCGAAATCGCTATGCAACCATTAACGTCCTTGATCCATCATCATCCATAACAGCCTCGGGTAGCCACTCTTTTCTGCTGATTGGTTCCTTAAAACGCGGCCATTTCATTAATTTGCAATCGCCAATGTGCTCACGTATTAGAATTAAGCCAAACCGATAAGAACGTTGCTCTTCCGATTTGTTCGATAAGCGGTCGTGAATCAACTCGAATATATTTACTCATATATTATATATGTACTTATTCGATTTTTTGATTAGCACAAATATATGTGCTAGCTAAACATTCATTACTTCCAATATTACTCGAAAGAGCCTAATTTGCGAGAGTCTATCGGTACAGAATCAGCTTTTTTGCAATATTATTATTTTATTTCTTTTTCTTCTTATAGTTTTAGGAAATCTTACGGCTAGCTAAATGTATAAGTTAATAAGTACTTAGATTCTTAAGGCTAATAAAAAGAGTCCACAGATACGCATAAAGATTAAACAAAGTCGACTACGCGAAGCGTTTGTTTGTATTAAAAAGCACATAATCACAGCAAAGCAGTATAATGATCTGCTATTCTGGCTGGGTTATTAAAACATCTGCTTGCATTTGAAATGAAAAAGTTCTGCCAATTATTAGTCTTGTTATTCATATAGTCTATTTGGATTCCTTGCTCTGTATTTTCAAACGATCACTCCCTTTCGTTTCTTTATTCCTCTAGGCGCCACTGTCTTGTATGAGCAGCGGACTTCTCGGGGGTTTACCCACATCAATTTTTTTTCCTATAAAAATAAAAAATTACAATCCTAATATATTACCTATTTTACCAAATAATAAAAGAACTTTCAGCTGTGTTATAAATGTAGTTTTAAATTATTTTCCACTATACTTTTAATTAATTATGATGTGATTAAGCTCAGAGCTTACCACACCCCACATCTGACTAAGTACTTATATAAGGAGTCTGTGCTCGCTGAGATAGAGATTCAATTATCTCGAACATTAAAATAATAAATTATCTCAGTACAATATAGGGAGAGGGAACTGACACTAGAATAAGCTATTAATTAGGACCAAAAAACTCCATTCTATCTTATAATTTCAGTTCTTATGCCAAGATATTCAATTACGAAGCGAGACTTCTATTATCTATTGTTAGGGCGCCTTGCTTAAGATGTCCTACAATTCTAATAATTTAAATTAAACAATTCAGTAGGTACTGTTATCTTCAAGAATAATAGTAGCTGTAATATTCCAACTTAACGTCACTCCTAAGATTATATCGCAGCTTAGCCCCTTTGTGCCGGCTACTTTAGCACCCGCGCTACCTAAATCACCACAATGAGGCAACCAAACAAATCTGAGGCAATCTCCACTCCACTTGACTACACGACTACAACTGAATATAGAACGCAGGGAATGAGTGAAAACGCACGTACTACTTCATAACGTACCAAATCTATCTTACTCTAATATACAAGAGATTTGCGGTTTCTTTAGATAGATGCTTTAGTTAATATGGTTGAATTCGAAATCGTAAGAGCAAATTGCAAATAGGGCCATTTGAAACGCAAACATAGTAGAGCTCCCTAGGCTAGTTGTATGTGCCTTTTACCTTTGCCGTTACGTGAGCAAACTTAATCCATTTATCTCGAAGTAATATTTGAAGAAATTCCATCTAATATTTAAAGCTTTCTCAATTATTCTATCTACTATATAAATATTCATTACATATAAGTTAATTATTTTCACAAAACATCGTAGAATATGGAAATTTTCGAGAAAAATTCAAAGCATCACCGGAATTTTCCATCGCCTGATTCAAAGTAACTTTATACTGTGCGGTCTAACAGAACATAATTCATGCCGCCCAGTGAAATATAATGCGGATGTTCTCATAATGTACGACGAGCAACTTAATCCGGCCACTTTTTCCGCCACAGATATTTATACAAATGGCTGCCAGTGTAACGATCTCAGTGGAACAATGGGCCATTTATGCTAATATTTTTAAGGTCCCGACTTACTTTAGCCACCTTAGGTGTAAAGAAGAAATACAACTTAGGTACATATACTGCTAGAATGTCGTTTACGTGTCCGCACACTTCGTTAGGCAGTTACACGGGGCAAGTTCCTATTATACATTTGTATATATTCCAATAGTTGGCATATTCGGCGAGGTGCCAATGCAATATAGATATTCGTACGTGACATATATTGTTCGAGCCATTCAATGTTCTAATTATTTGTCTTAGTGAAACGAACTTCATGGTAATTGTCCCCAGTACTTCGAAAGAAACGTTTGTAAGAAATGATTAAATAAAATAATATATATTACACGCATTATTATGAAAAGACAGATTTTTCTTTTCGTCGTGGATAATTAATCGTATTGTTGCATAATAGTTATCTCCTCTATCTTTCAATTAACGTTATAAAAAGATTGCATTTCGAGTAGGTTATACAGTTTCAGCAGGGATTTTGAGACTGCTTGAAAATAATTATTCTCATGTTTTGAGCTTAA
Organism: Chesias legatella; assembly: GCA_947359385.1. Classification (NCBI taxonomy): domain Eukaryota; kingdom Metazoa; phylum Arthropoda; class Insecta; order Lepidoptera; family Geometridae; genus Chesias; species Chesias legatella. The sequence continues at coordinate 6,001,208 of OX375774.1, read as the reverse complement.
CAATGGTAGTACATAAATTAATGTGTAATGTGAAGAGACCAGCTGCGAATACAGAAATCCGAAGACTTTCGGTTTCGTTCCGTACATAATGTGATAGATAATGCTCTAGGATATCTATACTATACAGTATACCTACTCTAAATAACTAGAATCTACCTACCTAACTTCCAATATAACTAAAATTGCCAAATGCTTCGTATTTTACGGGTTTCCCCGTTTTTCAGTCTCTAGGAAACCCGTAATTACTAGTATAAAATACGGGGTAAACAAATCTCCTGTATTTATTTCACCTGGGTTGCCAACCGGTTTTATCTATTCAGGCTTTAAATGCTCCATTAGAAATGCGTGCCGCAAAGCGTGGACGGACGAAGAGCTCACGACCAGCTAAATACTAAGAGGATGGTTAAGAGCTATAGGTGTAATATAGGCTAAACTGTAATTTCAGGGTAAAACGTGTAAAAATTTTAACTCTCTCTTAATTAAACGAATTTCTTTTGAGAACTGTATCTCTAAAGAATATAATATTTAATTAAATATAAATGTTTTTTTATAAAACTCAATTAAAAATGCTTCATAAAAAAAAAATACATAACCCGCATTTGATGACACCTCGAAGTGGAAAATAGCGATGTTAACCCTACATATACCTAGTCGTACCTTGAATCACAGGTCTCGAAGTTTCAAAAAGTTTAACATTCGGCTGGGTAACTCCTGAATCTGTACCTGGATCCTTAATTTGGAAGATTTTCTTTTAATTATTGTGAAGCATAAAATAATAACCTATTAATATTTTCTTAGCGTAGGAGTGATTAATTACCTTATAAAGGTCATTTATTCTCATCATGATAAAAAAGCCCTGTACGTAATTGTTTTATTTAAGATTTTGGTGACGTATTTTTTATTAGTAAGTTATATAGGTTTGTTTACTAAAGTTCGTACAACATTAAAGACAAATCCTACCTTTTTATCTTTTTATCCATTTTAAAGCGTTTGGATTCGTATTATATGATTTTCAACCTTAGTTACATTAAAATACATTTGCTATTTTAAATAAACTATAAATTTAATTTAAACCGCGCTCTACTAAGCACGGATACTTCACAGGAAAATTCAAATATTACAATAATGCTATTTCTATGCCTTGAGCGCTGTATTTATCGCATTCCAAGAATCGCGATGGCGACATCTCCATATCAGTTATGTTGAAGATTAAATTATAAAAGGCAGGCGCTACCGGATGCGGTGGTCCCACTAACTCATAGCAGTTCCGGCGTAAAAACGTCGCAGGCGGACGCAGTGCCGGTGTAGATACCGTGCTGTGTGTGTCTAGTTACGAGTACGTGCTTATATTTACAATGATTTCACACTCTTGTTGAAAACAAGGGTGTGAGCGTTACTGTGTTCCGGTTTGAAAGGTGTGGTTGCCGGTGAAATTACAGGCACGTGAGACCTACACGTCTCAGAGTGACAGGCACATACGATGGGACTTGGGTGTTGTCGTAACCAGTAGGGGAGGACCCAAGCCGCATCAGTTGTTATGGGCCGAGATTACCACTTTACACCAGGTGGGCCGTCGGCTCGTTCTGTAACTGAATCAAATAAAAAAAAATGTGATATTGCTATTGCGGCGGCTCCTCACTCGAACTATACTCATTTCAAACTCTCTAACATTAATTGAAACTAACAGCTCACAGTTCTACTGCAACAAAGTTTACAAAGATGTTGATTCACGAGTTCTTACTTTAATTTTGCTTCTGACTTAACCCCTTTAAAGATATGTGTGCTGGCTGCTCGCAAGATAGCATTATATTATTATGTGAGCGTGGCCTTATTTAGTTACAGTGAGCTTTTTCGAATCTCTACCCGAGCGTCTCATTTCTAAAGCCTCTAACTAAACTTGATTATCAAGAATACTTCGATTGAATCTTCTGATTTGCCTTCCTTTTGATAGCGGAATGTAATAAGGGTCTGTTTAGTGGGGTTTCTATGTTAGTTACTTCTGGGTTATGTTGCTGATGTTAATTCTCAGAGGTTTTAAAATGTATGTATTGTAGTAGTATCATGCAACTTTGTAAATTTCTAATGTTCATTCTCAGATTTTAAAATGTATGTATTGTAGTAGTATCATGCAACTTTGTAAATTTCTAATGTTCATTCTCAGATTTTAAAATGTATGTATTGTAGTAGTATCATGCAACTCTGTAGATTTCTAATGTTCATTCTCAGATTTTAAAATGTATGTATTGTAGTAGTATCATACTACAACCCAAAAGTGATAAAAACGCAAATAGTGATTAATTTATCATAAGATCTATTGCTTAAAGCAATTATTTCTGTATTTTTTTTTCTATCTTCGAGTGGAGTGTTGTTTGCAAGGTTCGAAGGCAAATTCTCGTGTTTTTATTCAGAATTACTTAAATATTCTATGAATTACATAATAAAATACACATATTATGTGGATCGATTGATGACGAATTTATTATCAGATTATTACTGTCTAATTAATTCTGCTCAATAGAGTATTAATTCTGTTACTGACTACATTTGAGATTGTTATGTAATTCATAGAATACTTAAGTAATTCTGAATAAAAACACGAGAATTTGCCTTCGAACCTTGCAAACAACACTCCACTCGAAGATGGAAAATCTTTTAGATTTCACGTTAAAACTGTTTAGACTTCGGAGAATTCTCCGAATTCTATCCATTGTATAATTTTCCACGAAGACTTTGCTAATAACAAAACTCACTAAGGTAGAGCTTCACTGTCAAGATTTTATAATTTACACCAAATACAAAATTTTTTTTTTTAATGTGATATCGTTACGGAACGAGCCGACGGCCCACCTGGTGTTAAGCGGTAACCTCTGCCCATAACAACCGATGCGACTTGGGTCCTCCCTTACTAGGTACGACAAGATCCAAGTCGCATCGTATGCGCCCGTAACTCTGAGACGTGCAGGTGGAATGTCTGATGTGCCTGTAATTTCACCGGCAACCGCACCTTTCAAACCGGAACACAGTAACGCGAACACGTTACTGCTTGGCGGCAGAAATGGGCATGGTGGCAGTACTTCCCCGGACGAATTTGACGAGAGTTCTACTGCTCTTAAAATTATTATTATAATTAAATTAAATTAATTAAATAAAAAAATTAATTAATTAAAAATTAATAATATTATTATTCATATATTATTATTATTATTTTATTATTATTAACATTATTTTATTATTATTATTATCATTATTATTATTGTTATTATTATTTTATTATTATTATATATATATTTTTTTTATTTAATTAATATATATTTTTTTTTAATCAGTTTAATGTACATTTACACCAAAATTTCAAAAATAAGACATATTTCCTTAAATTTATATTAAATTATTTAATTTAATTTTGGTAATGACAGTTTAATTTTTATGTCATAAAATGATCTAGTTTTTGCATTATAGACCGTTATGCGTTTTTGCATTTTAGTTTTGCTTGCTATGTACCCTTCGCATTGCGTTGCGTCCATCATCTCGAGACGGGGATGTTACATCTCAGGCACCTGCAATTTCACCGGCATCCACTCCCTTCCGCCGGAAGACAGCAATACGAGTGCATCACTGCTCAGCGTCAGATTTGGTGGCAGTACTTCTCCGGGCGAACTTAGCACAAGTTGTAACTGCTATTGTAAGTTCTCCTTTTGCACCACCTGGTGAATACGTGTAGGAATTAAATGGGTAAATCATCTACAGACGTGAGCAACGTGGGCCCCCAAAAATACTTCACTACAAGTACTTAAAAAGCTGATGCCGAATTTTACTTCCACTTTTTGTAGTCTGTGAAAATTTGTCTGGACATTCTATTGTGGCCGCAGAAGACAACAGAAGGTCATCAATCATTATACTTAACAATAATAAGAAATAATAGCGAAAAGATTTATTCAAAATACGAAGTTTGCCTATTCAGTAGAGATAGTACAAAAGCTTTGCAAACTCGCCAATTATTTTGGACTTTACCACAACCTATCAAAATAACCAACGTTACATAAACGCATAGGTACATGGCTAGGGAAACCCTGCCTCTACAAACTTGCGACTTCATATCTCTTACACTTGACAGTTGACTAAAATTATAAGGCTGTAGCCCAGGAGATATTCCATTGTGGCAGAAAGCACGTGCAGGTCATCACACGGTCGGGGGCGCTCGGCGGAAGCGTGCCCCGACATGCCATGCGTGACCTAGCATCAACATTTTCTCAAGTGCTTCCGAAATGGCACAGGTAATGCACTTTATATTATTTTGTGACTTTATTTTTCAACGTATAAGGTACGTGAAAAACATGTAAGAGAGTAAAATGTTAGCGTTAGTTAGACCAAGCGCTAAAACACGAATACTAGAGGTATAATACTTTTTTAATGAAATACGTATCAAACCTTAAACTCAAATCTGACCCCTCCTATTTCCTAAATAGTTAAGAAGACAGAAAAAATGCGTATACTTGTCCAATACGTTAATAACGAATACGAGGCACCTTGTTATCTTAAGTCAGTATCCGCAAATGTGACAGCGGTGCGACACGACCTTAATAAATTTACCTACCTATTGAAGAGTCACATGGTATGACACGACGCCGGGCGGCGCCCCGCCAGAATTTATTACGAGAACTGAATGTGAGGAAGCTGCGAATTTAATGTTTTCAAAGCAACAAGAGCGTGATAACAAGCTGGGGTTTCGTGACGCTTTCAGTGAATTATTTTAATTAATTTGAGGCTAGATGAGGAAGACTCCGCCCTCGCCGCCCGTCCACGCCGAGTCCCGACAAAAACTAATTCAACTTCTGCGAGCGTTGGTACCAGCTTGCCAATTACCACTGAACGACGCCACAAAGTGAACAAAACCGCCTATGATACTAAAACATTTCAAACAAAACTCAGCACTACAAAATATGAAAGTCGTATCGGAACTCTCCTCCGGTCGAATGGATTCGTCGTAATTAATAAACGAACCGCTTAGTTGTAGTTAGCAGAGTTCGCCCAAGAGAAACTATAAAGTGTTACTGGCGTAATGGGAAATTACATGGGGTCTTATTTTTGCAGAGATGATTTTTAAACAAACGTATTATTTATATCAATAAATACTAGTAACTGTATCATAGGTTTATGGGTTAACGAGAGGTTATACCGTTTTTTTTTTAGTTGTGGAATTGATTAGAAAAGCCAAGATTTGGTGTTGTTACCTAAAATAATATCCCTCCCCCCTATAAATTTAAACCCTTTAAATTTCTAAAGATAAAGTTTTGGTAATCAAAGTATGTTACGAGTATATAGGACAAATTCACACACTTTCATACCCACAATTAGCCCAAAACTATTAAGAGAACTTTGTTCACTACATAAATTATCAAAAGAAAAAGCACAATAATTTTTCGTTCGTGTATCCTGGCCATTAGATAGGCGAATCGTTGTCAGATAGGTAGTAATTTAATAACACTGCCCCCTCCCCCCTCGACGAATTGTAAAAGAATGGGCCCTTCGGCATAAGTTAATTACACTAATGAACAAGGGAAGGTGGGCTCAAAAAATCCACCCAAGATCACTCCAAAGTCTTTAGTACGATGTTCTTCGCGCGGTTCATTAGCGCCTCCGGGTACAGCGGGCGGGGTTTACATGACTTCACTCAAGTGAAAAAGTTATCCTCCAATGCCGTTAAAATAGGCTTAAAAAGATTCTAAGACGCAGTGAACAAGACATATTGTATTATATTTTAGATTGTTGAATTGTTCGTAAATAATTTGTATTTTTTTCTAATTTTTAATTTTGAATTGACATGTTTATAACACTATTGCATTAGGTAAGTTCTAAAATAATAGTTGCTGAAATTAATAAATAAATAAAACATTTATAAATTTATTATTTCCCCTCGAGAAAAGTCACAGAGTTTTTTTTGCGTTTTTTGAAAACAGTCCTGACAGCCATTTTACAATCAGATGTTCCTCAGAATAATCAACTTTATGATTCAGCAGCAAATAACCAGACAAAAAAGACATTGCAGTTTCAATTTATTTTGACCTTTGATTCCATGAATGATTAAAAAACGTAGTGAAGTAATTTTGGTGATTTAAAGCTAATTAATATACAGGTATGTAATTAAATTATGAATTTAGTTATGTACCTCTATCTAAATTCATTTAATCAAAGCACTGTTTTAGATAACTTGTATTTCAGTCTTATACGATATTTAAATGTATTACACATGTTGTGAAATAAATATTTACTTTTATTTAGTTTGTATGCCATTTGAATCATGTTTCTCTGAACTAACATATGTATCGAAGTCGGTTTCATACCTGACACAAACGTCCAGTATCTGAGAACAAACTTAATGCTCACCAAACAAATGTTTGCCCCGGCCGGGGATCGAACCAAAGACTCGTTTCGCAGTAAGGGTAACTAACAACTTATCTACGAAGTCGTCATTTGAAACGATAAATCGTTACTACATGCCGTTACATGTACGACCGCCTTGATGGCGGTGGCGAGGTAAGAGCGACCATTATCACAACGACGTTTGCCATTGATCGGTCTCTTACCAATCACATTTTTGTTGCTATTATACCAAATGAACATCAAGAATGTATTCTCAGAATGAAGCAGCGACATGTAACCCGTACTGAATGAATAGAGTGGCTCCTTCATTAGCGGACGAGACCGGGGGTGGGGGTTCACTCAACTATAAACCACATTTTTTATCCTTGCACGAAAAAGAACTTCCTGTAACCGAAGTCAGAAGGTTTGAATCTTTTTATTTTATGAATTTCTTGATTATTTTAGCTTAGGATTTACTTGAGGCAAGCGCAAATTTCTCCTGTCATGTTTATGTTGAAAAAAAGGACCGAAACAATTCGAAATATTTGTTCCCGAAAACTGTCTGTGTTTAACATTTTGTTCGGTGTTTTACATCGCGTTGTAACTGCAAAGGGACAGGCACTCACGAGTAATCCGTCCATCATACCATGCAAATTGAATCACGTCTCTCATCTGCTCATACGAAGTGTCTCGCGCCGGAAAAGCCCGCTTCATACAGAACATAAACGGAACCGTACAGCGTTATATAAGTGCACACGAGTTTTTAATGTTCACTTTAATAATGAGTAATATTAAAGGATTCATTTGCAAGTTATGCGTTTTAGTTATACATCTAGACATATTTATTATTAATATACTTAAGTAAGAATAAAAACCTGGATTGCTTCCTGGTCCAACCCATCCCATAAAACAAGTTTTTTTATTTTATTTGATATAGTTACGGAACGAGCCGACGGCCAACCTGCTGTTAAGTGGTAACCTCGGCCCATAACAACCGATGCGACTTGGATCTTTCCCTACTAAGTACGACAGGACCCAAGTCGCACCGTATGCGCCCGTAACCCTGAGACGTGTGGGTGGAAGGTCTCATGTGCCTATAATTTCACCGGCAACCACACCTTTCAAACCGGAACACAGTAACGCGAATGCGTTACTACTTGGCGGCAGAAATGGGCATGGTGGCAGTACTTCCCCGGGCGAAATTAGCGAGAGTTCTACTGCTCTTAAAAAAGTTCTGCCGAATAGTTATATCTGTGAGTTTTTATGCCATATCATATAAAATTACTGATTGTCGTTTACTTAATCATTTATTTAATCCGTTTTGAGTCGTAAGACGTACTTTTTACAATTATGTAGAAAAATGCAATTAACCTCGACGTTTGCACCTCTTTATCGTTTAAAAAAGATATATATCTATGTCGTCTTAGCTTTCTCCTTACTTCTTGTAAGCTTCACTAAAGATGTGTGTGACGTACGGAAGATTCCGAGTGTGACAATATATGGTTTCGGCGGAATCCATATTGCCGGTCCTGGGGACACCGTTCGCTTCAAGGTACCTATATCAAAGCCTGTTATTAGACTTTATTAGAGTATTTTCAAAACGCAGCGGTTGTAATAGCTTCCTCATACATTTATATTTTATTCGATTGGCTGGCACTCAAAGAAGGCGTGTAAGGTGCATAAACAGACAGGCAAGTAGGATAAAAAGCAGTACATACAATCAATAAGCTATGATTCGCGGGCTCGATGTAGACCTCTTCTCTTCTCTTCTACATTCGATTATTTGTTTTTTTATTTTATTTCTTGTTTTTTTATTTAAGCATAATAATAATATAACATATATTATTATGACTTTTTTTATTATGTTTTTTTTTATTATGGTTTATTATTATGGTTTTTTTTATTTTATATATTTTCAATATCGAAGTCTTTAAGAGGAGAGTGAATAGGTTCCTTCTAGGCAAGCATGCTTCATCGTAGACCACATCGTCACTTAACATCAGGTGAGATTGCGGTCAAAACTTGCCTATCAAGATTAAAATAAGAAAAAAAAATGTGAGCCGTCACGGGACGCCTGGCAGATGTGAAACATCGTCATTATTTTGTAAAAGTAATATGCAAAAAAGAACATATTGTGATAGGAACTAAATATGTCATAATGATAACGCATGACGCATGCCGTGGCGACGCGTCGCCACGCCAGAAATCGGTTTTACGTGCGGCTATAGATGTTTCACATCAAAATTTTGAATTGAGAATTGTTATTTTTTAATTGTTATTTTATTGATAATTGATACTTACTACGCATACCATCAAAGTTATTATATAATGTATTTTCTCTATAAGTGAATAGTTTTGAGAAATAAAAACCGTAATATTCAATGAAAACAGATTAAATACCTAACAAAGTTTGATCAAGCAATGTCGCATCGTAGCGGCCGTCGCGCCGCGCCGCGCGCCGATACTACGTAGTTGGGGCAACGGATAAGTTGAAGGCGAATAGCGGACTCGATCCTCGCTATCGAACACGGCTCGCTTTGTTCGTAAACAAAGTGCATCGGACAAGGTTCGCCGTAAACTTTGAAACTCAAAAATGGACTGAAAACTTCTGCAAATACCAGTTCCGATCGACTAGTGAATTTCCGATAAGTAAAAATTAATGCATAATGCAATCAGCATTCGTTTCCAAATACAAAAAATAATCTACTTTATCCGCACTACCACGGATATTATATACTAGCTGTTGCCCGCGACTTCATCCGCGTGGAATTCGGTTTTATCGCTCACCTCTATTTCACCCCTCGGAAAAGTAACCTAAGTTACTCCTTGTTACATCAGCTATCTGCCAGTGAAAGTCCAGTTAAAATCGGTCCAGCCGTTTCGGAGATTAGCAAGAACAAACATATAGACAGACAGACAAAAATTGTAAAAAATGTTGTTTTGGTATATGTACCGTGTATGCATCCATATACACATAGTAAGAAAGCGGTTATTTTAATATGATAAACATACACTCCAATTTTATTTATTCATCGAACCCATGACCTACAGCGCAGAAGGCAGAGTTACTACTAACTGAGCTGTGAGGCTGTCAAATTATAAATGTTCTATAAATAGTTCCACGTATACATTTGGATTTTCAGGTGGTTGTTTTGAAGAATTCAACTCGACTTCAGCATGAATTGACAATTCGTACTCCACGATGTTAATGGCTTTTAAATGAATTTGTAAGAGGTAGAGACCCAAAATCGGGAATGGTTTATTTTTTTGCGATAAATGCAATCTTCTTGTCCTTACTCGATTCTTCAATTTAAAAAAGTTTAATTTGTGAATACGCACGCACGTCCTTAAATTGTCTCACTGATATTTGTGTCAGCAGCGCTGGTTTTTTCTTGTTTTTTACTTTTATACTTTGGCTGATAATTTGAAGACCAAAAAGTGATCCGCCAAATTAAAATATACAAGTACTCTGTTGTATGTAGTCTGCTAACGTGTTTTGATTATAATTTGACAAGTTTTACATCTGTTTAGTTATTCGCAGATACCTTAGCGTATATTATTTAGTAGAAGCAATTAAAACGTTATACCTGCCTGTATCTCGTGATTTAAATGACTTCACAGAACTTGGCACCCATTTAGATCTCAAATCTCTTATCTGCGAAGCCGACAATTCCGTACGTGACATGTACTTGGCCCCATTCTCATTAAATTTAAAGTAAATACTTGATATCTTCTTATTTCTTAAGATACGATCTTGCAAGATTTATTAGTTTCAGAAGGCAGACAATCAAGAAATGGCTAAGCCAAATAGATCTCGGTTAATTGAAATGAAGTGCTGCGCAGCCACGCCGAAGCTGTAAATCCTACCCCTCTATCAATTCGGCCATAGATCCATGTAAATATGACCACGAGAGATTATCATAGGATTATGTTGCATTGGGATGCCAATTTAATTGTATGATAGACTACAATTTGACAACCTCGGTGGACAAATTCGATCTGTTGACTAAGACGTAAGATTCGCGGATTTGATTCCTGCATTAGATAAATGTTTCGTCAAATAGTTATTTCTGGCTGAATGTTTTAGTACTATACAGATACTAGTAGTATAAAATTGAGTGCGTTTAATGAGGAATCTTAGTATGAAGCCTGAACCTATTTTGCTGTACCTTGCCTATACTAAGTAGAGAAATAAAGTTATGACTGATATTTTGTGAGCGGGAAACTCACATCTGCCATCTGTCCAATGTTTTATTACGTGAACTCTAAAGGCGCCGTAAATTAATAATAAATGAATAACCCAGAATCGTATTCAAGAATTGCAGGAAATAATATATAATAGCAAACCTTTATAATGCCAAATCAATTAATCACACACACACACACACACACACACACACACCACCCACACACACACACACACACACACACACACACACACACACACACACACACACACACACATGCACTCAATCTGTCTGTAATTAATTTCAGTTTTTCTGGCCTATTTCTTTATCTAATTTTTGTCTTTGTCTCCTTTTTTGACGTGACAACGTCTTATAATTCGATAGAGCCGGCTGCACGCACGAAAAAACATGACTCATGCGGCGTTACCTCGCTCTGAGGCGTTCCATGTAAGGCTTGTGCAAGTGCAAGCGAGAGCGCGGAACGAGCGACAAAGAAGCACAATCGGCCTTTGCGTTCGGCAGCGTTCGACATCCGTCTCTCTCCTACTTGAGTGAGCGATGCGTCTGCGTGGACAGCTGCTAATACTTACATTTACATGTTTTGATCGAGTATCAAGTGCAGTGAAAAGTGAATGTGGTGTCAATTGTTTATAGCAACGATAATTACAGCGATAAAGAGACGTTGTCACGTTCAACTATCGTCAGTAAACCGACTTTACAGACAACCATTTTTTTTTTTATTTCATAGCTTTAAGCCTTTACTTACCGTTGTGTTTCCGTGGAGTGGGGGCCTGGTGACTAGTAACACAGGCTTTTAGCCTACCACTAGCACCAGTCTCTCATAAAAACCCGTTTTTTTTTTTATGCACTATAATTTGTAAATTAGTTTTAATTTCACGTGTTTTTTGTGAGAGAAAATAAATATATATATTATTATTATTATTATTATTAATTAATAAACTTATAGGTATTGCCTTTTTAGCAGTTAGGAGTGATTTTGAAGTGGTTGTGCATTACATTCAGCTCTCGTTTGTTTTTACCCGAATACTCAGCAGTGTTAGGATGGTTAGATTTTACGCGTATATATTATGTATCATTTCGGGGTTACATATGAATGATGTAATGAACAAAGAAAGTATAAAAACCTGAAGGCACGTGAGGTATTTTTACGATTTGTATTTGTCACTTAAGTTTTCAGCCAAGTGCAGTTGTTTTTAATTATTAATGCGTGTTTAATGCGATAATTTCATACACACCTAATGCAATATATAGGTATATTTTTGTGTAACCCTAAGTTATATTCTTTGAATGAATTGGATTCCATTGCACTTGTTGATCTTTACATCCCAAAAACTTCTAATATTCGATTCTTTTTTAATACCTCTGCTTAAATTATGGCTCATAATGCTGTATAAATCAACTCGGGCTCTACAATCAAATTTGGAAAGTCAATCGGAATTCCCTTTTCTAATTTAGTTCATCTAACAACGGAATAAAATCAGTTGCCTGTAGGTACCTACCTCTAACTCACGATTAAAGCTTTTATCGGAGGACTGATTAAGTGTCGAGACCAGGATGGATTTATTGTAAAAGTTGGCCGTTCGCAGAGGTTAGTGATTCAAGCCCGCACACTTTAGTCGAATAATTGTCTACGTGATAGGAATGGAGTATTCATCTCGCGTTTAATAAGATCAGATAAAGAGCTTACGCGGTGCCCAGGTACCAGTAGGCTGTGGGTACCTGTAACCACAGATATACTTTTTTCTTCTACACTAATATTATAACGTGAAGTTTTAAAGCTTGTACAGCTTGGATGTAGTAGGTAATCTACGAAACCACACATCCAATTTAAAAAATGATTTCACCAATATTTAGAATACATTTTCAGAGTGGACATAGGCTGTGTGATTATAATAAAATAAAAGGGTTTTTCGTGAAGACCAGTTTTGTAAAAATGGCCTAGCGAATGCGTTGCTTACGAATTCTGCCTTACCGCTGCGAGATATATGAAGCTTTTTATAGAAAATTGTAGAAATAAAAACCTTGTAAAAATCGCTTAATTATATATATCTCAATCTGATAGATATCTGTATTATAAAGTTAATTTACAATTTGATAAAATACGACTCAAAGGTATAATTAAAATTAGTTAAAATTCGGTTGTAATTTTAATTCGGTAATGTTGAATTCTTATCAAATTAAATTTGCTTATCGTCAGGTACATCAAAATGACCTTTTAAACAACATTTTCACACGAGTTTTATAATCAACGGTCGTGTTTTTGCAACAAGAAAGTTAAATACACGTCTGACTGATCATTTGCCTATATATATATTTGCTTAGGAGAGTGATAATTTATTTATTCATATTTTAATGATACTCTTATAGTCACATGCTGAGTTCTACTCGGGCAGTGCCGCGGACAGTAAGTAATAGATAAATCCTTATGCCTACAAACAACATCTTTGTACCCTATCTTACCTTTTTATAACTTAAAACGTGCATCAAGTGGTAACTTAATGTACCTACTTCAAGATTACGTACATATATTTTTTACTTCGATAAGATTAATCATAATACCTCAATGTTGTCCATAAAAAATTTTGGACTTCGTTCCGTTTTACATAGGGTTGTTGTCTCCTAAGGGCATGATACTCATTTCTTTAAATATTTTGTAGATATTACACGCGTCCTAGTTCATTACTTTATTAATACACAAGGACACACACACATTACACCTACACGTCTCACATTTACGGGCGCATACGATGCGACTTGGGTCTTGTCATACCTACTTTGGGAGGACCCAAGTCGCATCGGCTGTTATGGGCCGAGGTTACCACTTAACACCAGGTGGGCCATCGGCTCGTTCCGTAAATGTATTACATAAAAAAAAAAAGGTACATACATGGGGTTATTATTGGGGACTTTGTAAACAATTATTCTCAACAATATAGGTAGGTAATGGAACCTTTCAAAAGCAATAATGGGAGGCGTGGGTTTTTTTTTATTTAGGTAATACCTTTCTTCTTTATATTGAATTTGATTTGAAGAATTGCAATTTAGACTATTTAGCCAAGACAAAATCATGGGTTGTATTCCATGTCTCATGCTACAAAAATGCACCAATTTTTGTATTATTTGTACCTGCTGTATCTATATTTGTTGTTTGTTTTTTACACCTGTAATAGCAATAAGCGTATAAATTGAACTGTTACATATTTTACTTACAAATACACAATTATTAAGAAATTCTTGACAATAAAAGTAAAATCTTTTTTGTTACAAAAATAGTGAGACATAATATAGAGATGCCGATAAATGATATCCATTTCAATGGATTCGCCAAAGTAGAGCCACAAGTTTATTGACTTTTTGTTAACCATGCCGCATGAACAAACTCTGCAGCCGATATGACCTTTGCCTCGGCAAACTTAATATTATAATGTTAGCCTACCCCGAAATTGAAGTGAATGTTTATTTTAAACCTAAGCCACAATATTTACAGTAAAGTTTATCAATAGGTCCTTATATAAACAACTATCTCCTGCTACCTTAAAAATGATCAGAATAAATATAGCCTATATTGAGATAACGTAGCTTTTAGAAGAATAGACATAGACACGCAGCCTTATTCATCTGTAACTTGATGGGTTTGGCTAGACAATAATATACGAATTTACCGATATATATTATCGGTAAATTGATCAGTAATATTGCGTGCTACGACGCCTACGAGCCTCGTAGCACACAATACGAGAAATACTTGTATGTAGTTAAGTTCATTGTGAACTATGATAATGCTACGCCACGAGTGACTACATTAGCATCCAGCGTGGCCGTTACAGTGGTAAAGTATCAATAAATAAATAATCAGAAACAAACGCGAAAGGGCCTAAGTGCGGGACATTAACAAGGGTCCAGTCCAATTTTCGTCCTGTCCGTGTTGATATATTGAGGGGTGATGTGAAGCCGTGGCCGCCGCACCGCGCCTCAACCATACACATTCACTTTTTACACCAAATATCTGACATAATAATTGCTTTACGATAAAAATCCTGACGTGATTTGCTAGAAGACTGTTACCCTTCTAGACGCGTTTCAAAAGGTTATAATCCATAAATAGCTAAAAAGAAATGCTATACGAGACGTAAGTAGTACGTAGACGCTATTGATAAAATCTTTATCATCATTGACAACTGCTAGACATAGGCCCCAGCAAGCACCACTGATCCTGGCCTTCCAGGTCTCCGCATCCACTTTCTTCTGCACCCACCTAACGCAAGTTATCGCTCCACCTGGCCAGGGGCGCCCTACGCTAGGTTTTCCTGCTCGCGGTCTGCACTCCAGAACTCGTCTACCCCAACGATTACTGGTTTTTTCCCGAACGCAGCCTATCCCATCTGAAAAATCATTATATTCATAAGAAACATAATGTACATAAAAGTCCTAGAAGTAAAATCCAACTTTAAAGTTATTCTCTAACTACAAATGATCAATTTATAAAAATAACAACGGGTTATGTATAATTACTTAATTATTTTACAACCAATATCGATTGAGCGTATTTTATAAACAAAATGAAGGCTGATTATATACGTGACTATTTAGATTACGTAATATGTAAAGAATCTTTATTTTTTGAAGAATCATGTCAAAGTAATCAGAATCCTACAAATGCAAATTAAATACGAGAATAACCGATAAAAGAGTAAAACAAAAAACAAAATATCTCATTTAAAGTCAACACTCAAACCCAATGTCTAATCTAGCTTTGTATTAATATTGTAGGGGGTATAAAACGGCTAGGATGAAATGTCTGCGAAAGGCCCGAGACACAAACACTGCTTAGATTTAAAAATTCAGTATTAACCCGCCCGACAACTCCTGCATTTTTCGAGAGTCTGCTTCGTTTATATTAATACCTCTATCTTTTCGTTTTATCTATTGAGAAATATGCTTTCACTCTCGGCAATTTCTTGAGACTTTAAAAAAAATTGCACTGGACCCAGAAACATTGTGTCTGAATGTAATGATGAAATGTATGTGATACTCATAAAGCAGGCTAGCTTTCCGCTACTACGCGTAGTATGAAAACCTATACATTCCAGCTCTAACTACCAATACTCAATATTTCGGCCAAACGGCATTTAAACTAACAAAAATCCAAACATACCAACTGTCACATATTATTAGTTGAAGTGTGACAGGTATGTAACAATGTAGTTAAACGCTACAGGTAATCTATAAAAATAATAAAATTGGAGTGTCTGTTTGTAATATTAAAATAACCGCTTTTTACTATGTGCATATGGATGTATACGTACATATACCAAAACGACATTTTTTACAATTTCTGTCTGTCTGTCTGTCAGTTTGTTCCGGCTAATCTCTGAACTGGCTGGACCGTCCGTTTAGTCACGGTGGAGCATACGTAAATAAGAACATAGGTGACTGCTAAATAATAACCCTTCCAATTTAGCTTAGCCGTAGTCGGGTAGAAAGGTAACCACTACATTAGTCAAACTTAAAGACTTACTTTTAATTACTTACTAGCTGTTGCCCGCGACTTCGTCCGCGTGAAATTCGGTTTTATCACGCACCCCTATTTTACCCCTCGGAAAAGTAGCCTAAGTTACTCCTTGTTACATCAGCTATCTGCCAGTGAAAGTACCGTCAAAATCGATACTGCAAGTTTTTTTTTGTATGTTTTTCTCAACTTTTATACCTTACCTAGACCTCCACGAACATTTCAAGACCAAGATAAGATAAATCCGTTCCGCCGTTCTCGAGTTTTAGCGAGACTAACGAACAGCAATTGATTTTTATATATAAGATTTGATTTCTACTTGCTACTATTTTAAACCTGAAAGTTTGGATGGATGAATGTTTGTTACAATCACGTCACACTTATCTATCTCGGGTACGAACACAGTATTCTATATATATGTAGGTATATAATGTGTTTTACTGGTTACACACATGTGAGACATTCCACTTTCACGGCTCAAAGTTACGGGTGCAATTCAAAGCGACTTGGTCTTCCCAACTGACAAGGGGAGGACCCAAGACGTATTGGATTCCGCGTAACAGAGAGCCGGGACATCTTGTCTGATCCGTAATTTAGCTCCAAAAAAAAGTTGGAATAATCACCTAGCGACGTTTGACATTGGTATAAAAATAAAAAGACTTACAGAGAAGGCAGCATAAGGACATAGAGCTTGTTTGTATTTTAAAAAGCTATTATAGTCCGGCAAGTATAACTTTGTGCGGTTGTGCGCCACTGTTCTCAATACCAGTGTTGCCACTGTACAAAACATGATACTAGATTCGGGAGAAAATATAAATTTCATCAAATACGTATTTTGAAGGAAAAAAATTTGTTCATTTTAATTTCTCTGTAGTCAGTACTCTTCGGTCTATACCAATATATAAATAGTCATAGTCATAAAAGATAAGTACGTAGGTAGGTGCAAGTACAATTCCATATACATACTTTAATAATATATAATTTCATCTACTATTGTTACATATTCATACCATAATAATAAAGTAATAGTATAGCATCGGATGGGGACCGGATAGGGAAATTGTGGTTTGAAGAAAATAAACATTGGCACAAACCATTCTGCACTCCCAGCGCGTACCTACTATAATCCATTGCTGTCCTTTAGATATCTATTTAATACTGCCAGAAACTTCTACAGATTGCCAGAATTTGTTTACACCAAAAGATGAATGAATGTAATATGTCTCGTCAAGGTAAATAACTGGACGACGATATTTACTGTCTGTTTGATTTCATGGTTTTCAAGTAACGTGACCTCCATTCTGCTATGTCATATCTTTCCATAAGTATTTTTGGTTTTGATTGGCATTATCGGAATTTGAACCCAACCTGAAATATTAATTTTTATTTGTTACCGACACATATTTAGTCATCCATGATTTACCCTATGTCTGCAGTTTTATTATCTCAGATACAATCAATTTAAGGTTAAACCCATTCATCAAGCTTGTACACTTATAATTACTCGCTTGATGTACCTATTATTATTATTATTATTTATATTATTACAACAGTACTTTTTGTTTTTGTATAAATACATTTTATTCTTTCTTTCTTTCTTCTTTCTTACTACCTATGTAAATTTGTGTTAATTGTTTCATTTATTTTTTTGGGCGTGTCCAATAAGTGTTTTTCTTTCTTCTTTTCATTAGATACAGAGTTAGTATTTTGAAACCTGCAAGTGTTAAGTTTGAGGAAAAGGTTACCTCCAGGTAAGCTAGCACTATTGTAGACCACATCATCGCTTTCTTTAGGCGAGATAGTGGTTAAATGTTATGGTCTTAATCATTTATAATATTCGTGTTTCATAGATTTGTTTACAGGGTTTCAAAATATATTTGGTTATAAATAAAATACCTACTAAACTTAAAAATTTTTTTTCTTTAATTTTCACGTCTACCTTCAAATTGAATATCATTCCTTAATTTCCTCAAAAGTTTCAGTGGAGTTGGAATTTCTTTTCTTACAGTGTAATTGCTGGATCTTTCTCCAATCCCCACCCAAATCAAGTCATCCAAACTACACTTGGTCTTGGATCTTTTTCTTTTTTTTTCCTGGTGTAACAATTTTCAACGTGGTTGCTTCAGCATTTTTTCTTTCTCCAAGAATTCTTTGAACAGAAAGTTCAGAAATAACTAACAAATAAATAAAATTGGAGTGTATGTTTGTAATATTAAAATTAAAACCGCTTTTTACTTAGTTGATATGGATGTACTAGGCATGCCTTTTAAGTTCTGTCGTTTACATATTTCCCGGCAATTTTGAATTTGGTTTGGTTCTATATTCGATTGTGTTTAAATTTTGAATCTCAAAACAGTCGAAAGTATTAGGATTAATGCTATTGTTTAGTCACAGCGTCGATTGGAATCTGTTAGGTTACGTACGAAAATGAATCTTTCTAAGGAAAATGTTCGTGCAATAATTTTCTACAACTTTAGACGAGGCCTGACACGGCTTCAGTGTTTTGAAGAGCTAACATCTGTGTTCAGTGATGAAGCCCCATGTCTGCGGACTGTCGAACGCTGGTATTTAGAATTCCAGCGTGGACATACTAGTGTTAGTGACAAATCTCGCGAAGGACGCCCAAAATCCGCCTTCACTGAAGATAACATCATTGCTGTGAGACAACTAATTCTCGAAGATCTTGATGTGACGTATCGAGAGATAGAGGCTCTATTAGGCATCTCAGGGACAACCATTCAGAAGATCTTGCATGAAGCGCTTGGTGTGAGAAAGCTAGTTTTCCAATGGATACCGCATCTGCTTTCCGACGATCACAACGCGGCCCGCGTCAGATGGTGTAAGAAAACTCTGCAAAGGTTCAACCGAGGAGAGTCAAATCACGTCTACGACATCATCAGTGGTGACGAATCTTGGATCTATGCCTACGATCCTGATTCCAAACAACAATCTACAATCTGGGTCTTTCAAGACGAGCCAAAGCCGATTAAAGTTGTTCGTTCTCGAAGCACTTCAAAGAAGATGGTGGCCACGTTCGTTGGAAAAACCGGCCATGTTGCGACTATTGCTCTTGAAGATCGTAGAACGGTTAACGCAGAGTGGTATACCACAGTTTGATTACCACAAGTCATCGCCGAACTTCGAAAATCTAACTCAAAGAGACGCATCATCCTGCACCACGACAACGCAAACTCACACAGCGCTCGTCAAACGATTGAGTATTTGAAGCAGGAAAAAGTAGAAATTCTTGACCATCCTCCATACAGTCCTGACCTAAGCCCTAACGATTACTTTACATTTCCTAAAATTAAGAAAAGTCTTCGTGGTCAAAGGTTCCAGTCCGGTGAAGAAGCAGTCGACGCTTTCAAGTCAGCCATTTTGAACACCCCCACTTTAGAGTGGAATAAATGTTATAATAACTAGTTTGAGCGAATGGAAAAGTGTATTAAGCTACGTGGTGAATACTTTGAAAAACAATAAAAAGTACTGTAAGGTTCTAGTTGTGTTTTTTTCTTCAAACGACAAAACTTAAAAGGCATGCCTCGTATACACGGTACATATACCAAAACAACATATTTTTTTTACAATTTTTGTATGTCTGTCTGTTTGTTCCGGCTAATCTCTGAAATGGCTGGACCGATTTTGACGGGACTTGCACTGGCAGATAGCTGATGTAACAAGGAGTAACTTCGGCTACTTTTCCGAGGGGTAAAATAGGGGTGCTTGATAGAACCGAATTCCAAGCGGACGAAGTCGCGGGCAACAGCTAGTCTGAAATAAATATGAACACAATTATGAATTTAGTGACACACACTATTTACTTAACTTTCTCACTGGTGAGAAGGGATGTGGTCATGGGTAAACACTAGGCCTAGAATGGAGACTGGCTCTCAGTGACAGCTGTAAAGTAATCAATCGTTAGAAATTTGGATTGCAATTTTAACTTAAAGGGCTTTTTTAATTGGAACTTCAAGGTTATGTACGATTTGAAACCCAGGGCTACTTGATCTCACTATCACTGCATCATAGTTACTATAAATAGGTTAATCACCTCCACAGAAGATAATATAAATATTAGTTAATATACATACGGGAAATTATTGCGTGTGAAGCTGGCAACACTCACCAGCCGTTCCCGCCAACCTTGCGTTTATGGATTTTAGTTGTATAATCGATTCGTTTCTTTCACGTTCTTGAGTACAAAAGGAATGCACTTTTATCACTGCTTCTCTAATATAACTTTTTATCACTTTAGGCTTATGCCTTAACTTACTTATGACTTATAGCGGTGGCGTATTGAGGAACGATGTCTGCAATGAACTGTCAAGTGTCAAAGTGACTTTTCAAGATGGCCGGATTAGTTCCTCAATACGCCACCGCTAAGTAATACTTGTGGCTCTGACTGTTATTTTTTGTCTGTTTTTTTTGTGTCAAATTGATATAGTATGGTGGTTTATTTGTAGAAAAACTGAATAAAGATATGCGCTATGGATGAAATGGAAAGTGTTCCAGTTCTTAAATCAAACAAAGTATTGAAAGCGGGATTCGAAGACGTACAAACCATTAAATTAACATCTGCATATGTAAGTAAAATTGTTTGATAAAAATCGCGGGTGCTGGTATTCATTGGGAATGATTTAAAAAGTTTTAAGTCCATGGGTAATCTCTTATTATAATTGCGTAGGTACTACCTACTCATAACAGAAAAATGGCGTGAAAGCATTTTTTCCGCCGAAACTATTTCGTCAATATTCTGGACCTAGGCTGTGTCTATGTATTTACGTGTGAGGGTGCCATAATGTAATCAGATGATACAAAAATTGTGTCAATTGAATATATGAACTCGTAGCCCTGTTATTAATTTTTACAATTTTATCTTCAGTTTACACTAGGGCGCGCACTGAAAAACACTGTCGTTATACCATTTGTGTCAATATCGAGAAACCATTGCATATTCAAGAAAGCGGATGACAATGAATGGTATGTTGAAGATAATAGCTTCTATGGTATCACAATAAATAATGAAAAGCTTGGTCATGGCACAAAAAGGAAGCTTAAACATGGAGATATCATATCACTTGAGCCTTCAGATGAATTTGTTTACAAATTCTACCTTCCATCTGATGATGTATTCGAAATACCAAGAAAACGGATAAAAATGGAAAATGCTGATAATGATATCACAAACGATGTAAAAATAAAGTTTGAAGAGTCTCAGCAATGTGAAATAAAGTACATTGAGGATAGAATAGTAAATGCACAGCAGATGCAAACATCATCAGCGAAAAAGAAACAACGACTCCAAGAAGACATGAAAAGAAAAATTGAACAGCTGCAAAATGAGTTTGCCTTGCAAATACATAATCTGAAAGGGGAAAAGAGTGAAGTGAAGAAGCAGAAACTCTTGCTCACTAAAGAAAGAGATGCGCAATTGTTGTGTGTAAAAAACGAAATGAAAGGAAAAATTGCAGAACTAATGGTAATTTATTTAGAACACTAACATAGTTAAGAGGATTCATATTTTTTTTCATATATAGTAACAGAACGAGCCGATGGCCCATCTGGTGGTAAGTGGTAACCTCGACCCATTACAACCGATGCGGCTTGGGTTCTCCTCTACAGTCACATCGTTTGCATCCGTAACTCTGAGACGTGCAGGTGGAATGTCTGATGTGCCTGTAATTTCACCGGCATCCGCACCTTTCAAACCAAAACAGTAACGCGAACATGTTACTGCTTGGCGGCGGAAATGGGCATGGTGGCGGTACTTCCCCGGACGAACTTGGTGAGAATTCTACTGCTCTTAAAATCTCATCATGTATTTGCAATTTGTGGGTTCAATGTGTGGTCTACTGACATGCAATACCCTGGTTTTGAAAGTTTCAATTAGTTTTGGCAAAAAATATAAGTTGATGAAACATGTCCATTGTCCATAAGCTTAAACATTAATATAAATGGCATGATCGTTAATTTACCAAATTAAACTATTGTACTTGCTTCGTATTGTCTTTAGTACAAGCATATTCAAATTTTTGATATAATATTTTCTCCAAAACCTTGCTAGTGATAATTTACCTAATGAATACTAATAAATTTATATATTGGTGGACATTTCACACCGTGCCAAACTGCCTCAAACTAAGCAAAGCTTGTACTACGGTAATTAGAAAACTGGTAATATACATACTTATATACATTTTTTTGTAAATATATATTAACACCAAGACACAGAATGAACATCTAAATCTAATTTCATCATAAAAATGTCTGTCCTGGGTGGGAATCGAACCCATGACCTGCAGCACAGTTCTGAATGAATATCCATCAATATTTATTTATTATTTATTAAAATTAAACTACACTTACTTAAATAATAACCTTTATTATATTTACAATTAAAGTGTTTTCATAACTCCATCCTATACATAGTCTCCTGATCATGTTTGTTATCCCATTCCAGGAGCAAATTAAAAAACACAATCAGACAGAGTCAGAACTTTTGAATGAAAATAACTTGTTGAAGGAGAAGCTCGAAAAAGAACGGGAAGATTTCTTAATTGAGCTTAACCGAGAAAGCTCATCCAAACAAGACATGCTAGAAAAATTGGAAACCAAAATACGGGTACAAGAGGAAATTCGCCTTAAAGAGAAACAAGAATTAGAAGACACATTGAAAAGAGAAACTGCACAACTAAGATTGGCTAACGAGAAGGTAATATTTTATAGAAATAAAACCACATACATCAATATGTAACTATGTTGCTAGCTCAGTCTCTCTTCATAAATCTAAAATGAAATGTATGTCCTGGCTTCAAGCTCTCACCTATGAAGAGAACAGAGAGAACCTATTAATTACCTATTCACTCTGATGAAACAGTTCCTATAAAAGCATACAGTTCTCGCCTAAACTTCACTATTTTCATTGTCCCCCCTCACACAAAGTGCACATCACATCATCAACCCCCTTATCTTACTCACCCACTTTGAACATATATTCGCATACATCTACTATCACCACATTATCACAATCATACACTTACTCTCACTGTTTATCTGAACTTTTATTTTTTTTCATACTTTTTATTTATTAGTTATATAGCTTTATGTTACTTATTTACATTGCATATTTAATTAGTTTTGAGTAGTACCTCTCATTATCTGGAACATTGTTTGCTCTGGTACAGAGGAGGGCACTGACTCCGAAATACAGTTTTAACTTTAGCAGATGCCAATGTTCATTACGGATAGGGACGGATAGGGTTTGAACAGGCATCAAACTTATCGATAAGTACGCGTGACCTTATGTTTTGAATATTGACGTTTCCAAGCCATTTCTTTATGAATTCTATGAAATAAAGTTTTTGACTTTGACTTTGACATTGTTACTTGTTCTTGTGTTTAACTTCTGGAATAAATATTTTTAAATTAAGTAGTAAGATATTCTCAAATGTACATTGAGCTAGGCTAGATACCATACCAATTATAGATAAAATGTGTCTGGATATCTGATATTTAAAATAATCTTGTTTTTATATATATATTACTGTGCCACCTTTTAGTCAATATAAGTCAATATAAAGAGAGTTGTAAAAAATTAAAGCCATGGTGAATTTGTATAGAACACTAAAATTATTCTCTCAGAATTTATTATTATTGTAAATGCTGTCACAGGAGTTGAAAGAATTGGGAGAACAGAAACGAGAAAGGGAGAGAGAGCTGCAACAAGAACTGAGCAACATCAAGAAGAATCTAGCAGAACAAGTGGAACAGACAGAACAGCAGAGGATCAAAGCTGAGCAGGAACTTAAACAGCAGTTGCAGGAGCTCAAAGCAGAAGAAAAAGCTAAATTGGAGCAACTTGTAATATTCTGTTAATAAATATGTAGCTTCGGCTTTTGCCCATGACTACCTTTGGTACTGGAATCAGAATCACAGTGATCCCACTTAAGGGATTATCAAAACGATAATCCCACTCATTATAAACCTTTCTTTCAAAATGCTAATTCCCGTTTATTTTTGGCAATTTAATTGTGGCGTTAAAAAATAAATATTATGTATTAACTAGGGAATGAAAAAACCCAAGTTACGTCGTTGCATTGCGCCCTTAACTTTGAGTCTTTAACTCGGATGGTTGGAATGTCTGTAATTTCACAGGCGACATATTTCAAAACGAGACCCTATAATGTGAATGCTTTACTGTTCCACTGCAGGTATTAGGTACGGTAAGACCAAAGTTTCATCTTAGTGCGCCTGTAACACATGGGCCGTGAAGATGTCAGTTCTCATGTGCTTGTTACTTCACTGGCGCACCCCAGATCGGTGATTGCATGCCAACTTGACGCTAAGTAAATTATTCAACACTACTAATGGTATCTTTAATCAGTGGCCACTGCTAACGAATATACCTATAACTAGCAGTTGCCCGCGACTTCGTCCGCGTGGAATTCGGTTTTATTACGCACCCCTATTTTATCCCTTGGAAAAGTAGCTTAAGTTACTCCTTGTTACATCAGCTATCTGCCGGTGAAAGTCCCGTCAAAATCGGTACAGCTATTTCTTATTATGATAAAACAATGTTTTTCAGCAAGAAGAAATACTGAAGAAAGTAACTGAAGCTCAGATGAATGCAGAGAAGTCTAGTTTAGAAGTTTTAAAGGTAATCTTTTTTTTATGTTTATGTTGACTGACGTTACATCTCAGTTGGTAGCAACCTTGCCTTCTGCGCAATAGGTCGTGGGTTCGATTCCAACCCTGGGGTCCCACCACTTCGATCCACCCATTTGTGTTACGAACATACATGTTTGTTTTGTGTCTGGGTTAATAATTATGATGTGTGTGTATGTATTTACAAAAATATATAAGAATCAGTTGTCTCGTTTCTATGTTGGTGTTATATTTATCTTAGGGGCTTTTAAAGTCGTATCATGGCAAAATGAAAGTAGTTTCTGTTAATGGTTTTAATATATATAATGGTACTTCCCCGAACTCACGCCAAATTCGTCCGGGGAAGTACTGCCACCATGCCCATATCTGCCGCCAAGCAGTAACGCGTTCGCATTAGTGTTCCGGTTTGAAAGGTGTGGTTACCGGTGAAATTACAGGTACATGAGACATTTCACCTATACGTCTCAGAGTTACGGGCGCATACGATGCGACTTGGGTCTTGTACCTAGTAGGGGAGGACCCAAGTCGCATCGGTTGTTATGGGCAGAGGTTACCACTTAACACCAGGTGGGCCGTCGGCTCGTTCCGTAACTATATAACATAAAAAAAAGAAAAATTACTGGCACTAACATATATATTTATTGAATCTTCAGGCTCGTGTAGCTCAAAGGGAAACTGAGTTGGCTGCACTAGCCGCAGAAAGGATACAGAAACAAGTGGATATGTCCAGCGAAGTCATATCTACTCTCCAAGGACAGTTGGAAAAGGTATATGAATCATGAAAAAAAAAAATAGAAGAGTTTTTACATGACTGCCAAACAAAATGTTATCAGGGTTCATCTGTGTATGAGTTTGTTCATTCTACCGTAACATTTGAATGCCTGAGCAGATTTGGATGTATGAGGTATCATTAGAATTCTTACGTCATCCCTAATTTTCTTTTGAAATTAAATATGGCGGCATTACGCTTCATTTTCTTTTCGTTTTTTGGCTGAGCAGTCGTGTTTTGTAATTGTTCCATATAGCATAAGATAAAGAGTTCGCGTTTTAAGCCCAAACGGACGTGATTGACTGCACATTATTAACCTAAGAGTGATAGTAGGGGTAGTAAGTAGAGATGAAACGGATAGTGGTTTGGCCGGATACCGGATACCGAATATTCGGCAAGCCACGAGGCCGGAGCGCCGGATATCCGGCTACCGGATATTCGGCCGTTTATCGCGTTACACAACGCGATCAGATTCAAAATTTGGTATTCATTCACCACAATTTGCCACTTTTTAATTTTGTGTACTTAACTCATTAATAAAACAAACATTTTTGACGTGCAATTATAAAAATAAACGGTGTCCATAACTTATTGTATTATGTATAATAAATAATAATAATAATAAACTTTATTTATTTGGAATAATAACAATGTACACTTTAGATACAGACAAGACTATATACTTATTGTGGTATGATTTGCCTTGTGTAAAATAATCAGAATCCGGCCGGATAGTGCAAACAAGGCCGGATACCAGATAGTTACCAGATATCCATTTCATCTGTAGTAGACTAGTAGTAGTAGTAAGACTTTAGGCGGGCATTACGACGGCACCTTGTTTCTATTTTCATCATGCCAATGCTCCTGACGAAATGACGAAATCCACAGGTGACGAGCCAACTACAAAATGTTGAGACGGAGAAGAATAATTTATTGGAGTCGATGAACGACGTTGGCGAAGGCACATCCAAACAAAAAGAATCAACATTGGAGAATTTCGGGGAACTCATGGAAAGTGAACTGCAGTGTAGTATTTGCGCGGAGCTGTTCGTTCAGGCCACCACTCTGAACTGCTCTCATACATTTTGCAAATACTGTATCACCATGTGGATGAAGAATAAGAATGATTGTCCTATTTGCAGGTAAATAAAATATATATGATCTTGTTATAAAACGATTTTATTATAAAACTAGCTGTTGCCCGCGACTTCGTCCGCGTGGAATTCGGTTTTATCACGCACCCCTATTTTATCCCTCAGAAAAGTAGCCTAAGTTACTCCTTGTTACATCAGCTATCTGCCAGTGAAAGTCCTGTCAAAATCGGTCAAGTCATTTCAGTGATTAGCCGGAACAAACAGACAGACAGACAAAAATTGTAATAAATGTTATTTTGGTATATATACCGTGTATACATCCATATGCACTTAGTAAGAAGCGGTTATTTTAATATTACAAACAGACACTCTAATTTTATTTATTTGTATAGATAAGCGGAGAAAAAACCTCAATGGAAATGTAGTTCGAGCATTCTTTTAAACCCCAAAAGGCTGATTCTCTTCACTAGGTTTCGTTAGACGCAAACTTTCAGCCATGTTCGTCCGGGGAAGTACTGCTATCACACCTATTTCTGCCGCCAAGCAGCAACGCATACTCATTGACTGGCCTCGCAGCTCAGTTGGTTAGTAACCCTACCTTCTGCGCTGTAGGTCGTGGGTTCGATACCCCCCAGGACAAACATTTGTCTGATAAACATATATGTTTGTTCTGTGTCTGGGTGTTAATATGTATTCTATGTATGTATTTACAAAAAAAAAGTATATAAGTATTGTATCAGTTGTCTGGTCCCCATGACACAAGCTATGTAGCTTACTTTGGGGCTAGATGGCGCTGTGTCAAATGTCCACCAATATTTATTATTATTCTTTATTACTGTGTTCCGGTTCGAAATGTGTGTTTTTCGGTGAAATTACTGGCAAATGAGACATTCCACCATAATGTCTCAATGTAACAGGTGCTTTATGCCACGCGGTCTTCCTATACCTATGTAGGGGAGGGCCCTAGGATGTATCGTTTTTATTATGTAGGTTACCGCGTAACATCAGGTGGGCAATCTTTCTCGTACTGTAACTTGATGACATACATATAAAAAATATCGTTTCAGTAAAATAAAACTATGATTTTGTTTCGCAGAGCGCCGGTTACATCACAGTGCCAGAGCTTAGTGCTTGATACGTTTATTGAAAAAATGGTGGAAAATTTAACCGAAGATATGAAGACAAAGCGGAAGGATATGCTCAGTAATAGGGCCGGTATGCACGTAATAATGCTTATTATTTTGATTTATATATACAATGCAGCTCCATAAATCGTTCACCGCGCTTAGTATATAACTTCTAAATATAAGCTCGTTACATAATAGCATTAATTTAATAGAAGTATTATAAGGTAGTAAACTGGTAGATTTTCATATATATCCTTTCGGATAAGATTTATGAAGCTGTATTGTTCGCAGAGCTCGAGACGGAACTGACACGTCAGACAGCCACTGAAACAGACCGGTATGCTCCTCCCATTTTATCTCAGTCCGCGATGACAGATACAATATAATAATATCGCAGTTTTACTTAACAATTTATTAAAGAGCAATAGAATTCACAAGTTCATCCGGCAAGTACTGCCACCATGCCCATTTCTGCCGCCAAGCAGTATTTTCGCGTCACTGTGTTCCGGCTTGAAAGTTGTGGTTGCCGGTGAAATTACAGGCACATGATTCCACCTACACGTCTCAGAGTTACGGGCGCATACGATGCGACTTGGATCTTGTCGTACCTAGTGGGGAGGACCCGAGTTGCATCGGTTGTTATGGGCAGAGGTTATCACGTAAAACTAGGTGGGACTTCGGCTTGTTCCGTAATTTTATCACAACAAAATGTAGTAGTAATAATGAAAACAATTGGGAACAAAGAAAAACACACGTTAAAATATAGTAACTGCAATAGTTCTTGAAAAAACTGGCGCAGTCACCAAAGCCTAGGACAAGACTACATTTTGTGTTCCTAAAATTGAACATTTGAGCTTAATAATAACTAATCTACATTTATATAATTTACAGATTAATATGACCAATGTTTTCATATCGCGGACTTCAAGCCAGAGGGGCGTATACGTAAAAACGTGTATTTTTTTTATTACTTCAATCTTTCCTAATTTTATCTATACTACAACCTCCATTAAATTTTTAATACTAGGCAAATTACTTTAAAAGATCTATGACTCAATATGTGGTATCAATAAAATTAGAAAAGAATTACGTAATAAAAAAATACATTTTTGCGTATACGCCCTCTGGCTTGAAGCCCGCGATATAGTGAACTGTATGAAATGTAATAAATAAATAAATTCACAGCGGAGGTTCAGAATTCATCGAAATCGACGAAGAGGAGTTCGACGCGGAGATCGACCAGTTCGAGGAGGGGGGGTACTACGACTACGACGACTACCCGCCAGAATATTTATACGAGGAACTGGAGTTAGTAACATTTGGCTTACGTACACAACAATTGCCGGTTTGTATGGCTCCTAGTAACCGATACTAGGTGTCATTAATCTATACTAATACAAAAATTTGAGTGTATGTTTGTAATATTAAAACAACCTTTTTACTAAGTGCATATGGATGTATACATGGTACAGATACAAAAACATTTTTTTTTTTTTTAATTTTGTCTGTCTGTCTGTGTGTTTGTTCCGGCTAATCTCTGAAATGGCTGGACCTATTTTGACGGGACTTTCACTGGCAGATAGCTGATGTAACAAGGAGTAACTTAGGCTACTTTTCCGAGGGGTAAAATAGGGGTGCGAGATAAAACCGAATTCCACGCGTACGGATACTACCAAAAGGTCTTAAAACTTATATTTTGTTTTTCAATTCAAAACGTTACGGTTTAGTAAATAATTTGCTTGGAATGCATCCCTTTTGGGTAACCTGAGCCCCTTATGTTATCTAAGGCTTACTTTGTATCTTTTACTTGTTTTCTTATCTTTCTCCTTTCATATATATATCACAGTATCCACAATAATATTCTCAGAGGTGTTTACAGTTCGAAAGCTATTTCGGCAATAATACAAAAATACGCGCAAAAGCACGACATCCGCACAGCACGATGACTTGTAACAGAATGAATACCCTTTCTTTTTTTCATTTTTATTACTGGACAATATGCCGTTGGCCGCAGATGGCCTTGACAGCGTTTACACGGGCTTTTGGTGAGAGCAGACGGCTCTCAACCGGTATGAACACTCGTCCCTCGTTCCTTCGGCTTTTATAGAAAATACCGTCTATAACCTCAAATCACTGTTATCAATACAATAATAAGTATTTAGGTACATATTAATAAAGTGTAAGCTAACACATAATGTGTCCATGTATGTATTTGACAGCGAATTCGATTGCTACGAGCACTGGAGAAGATACGGCGCAATTATTATCGCCGCCAGCAATGCAAACCGTGGATCTGACGGACTCGCCGCTGCGGGGCACGGGGGGGCGGGACACGGCGCGGCGGGGCAGGGCGCGGCGGGGCAGGGCACACTCGCCCCACCGGCACCCGGAACCATTTTACTTGGTAAGTGTAATTTTTTTTATGTGATTCTGGTGGCGGAACGAACTGACTGCCCAACTGATGTTAAGTGGTAACCGCCGCCCATAGACAATAACAGTACGACTCAAGTCCTAGTCCTAGAGTCTATATAGACTCACAGGAGATCCACCTCCAGCTACCAATCACGGCAAAGTGACAGCCAATCAGGTAGCTCACCAGCTTCTGCTCAACAGCAAGCCTCCTAAGCGTTTCCCAAAAACTGTAAAGCCGTTTAACATAAGCACAACCTCCTCTGAAATCAGTAAGCCTTTTGCAATCATAGAAATAACCAACGCAATCAAATCACTAAAGAATGGAAAGGCCACTGGAGAAGATGATATAATGGTGGAGCAAATCAAACACCTTGGCCCACTGGCAGTATCTTGGCTTTTACATTTTTTTAACATCTGCCTAGAAACACAAAAAATTCCTAAAATGTGGCGCAGAGCAAAAGTGGTGGCGCTTTTGAAGCCTGGTAAATCACCTGATGATCCCAAAAGCTATAGGCCTATTTCTTTACTTTGTCACTTCTATAAACTGTTTGAAAGGCTCCTTCTCAACCGCCTCTCGCCACTCATAGATTCCAAACTGATCCCTGAGCAAGCCGGCTTCAGACCTGGAAAAGCCTGTTGTGGGCAGACGTTAAAGCTATGCCAGCATATTGAAGATGGGTTTGAAAACAACTGTATAACGGGGATGGTGCTCGTAGACTTAACAGCTGCTTACGATACGGTTAGTATAAGAAAGCTGCTTCATAAGGTATTAGAATTGACTGGGGATTATAGATTCGTTCAAATTCTCGGGGAACTTCTTCGCAACCGTCGCGTCCAAGTAAGTCATTTATCAGAAAAAAGTAGATGGCGCAACATAAGAAACGGACTGCCCCAAGGGAGCGTGCTGGCACCGATTCTATTCAATATATATACCAATGACCTACCCAGCACCCGATCTACAACACGTTTCTTATATGCAGACGACTTGGCGCTGACGACCCAAACATCTACCTTTGAAGAGGCTGAAGATAACCTGGTAACAGCCCTAAATGAACTGGGGGCATACTACGACGCAAATGGTCTCACACCGAATCCCTCTAAGACACAGTCCTGTGTGTTTCACCTGAACAACAACCAGGCTAATCGGACTCTTAACATTTCCTGGCGCGACAAGGCCATCGCACACTGTCCCCTTCCGAGATATCTTGGTGTTACCCTGGACAGGTCACTCACTTTCAAATCACATTGTCAGAGAACGAAAATGAAGGTGGGGTCAAGAAACAACATACTCCGCCGCTTAACATCTACAGAATGGGGGGCAGCTCCCAACGTTCTTCGCACAACTGGCATGGCGCTTTGCTATTCTGCAGGCGAATACGCGTGTCCAGTCTGGCACCGGCACCGGTCAGCACATGCCAGTTTAGTTGATGTTGCAATTAATGACACCTGTCGCATAATCACTGGTTGTCTTAAGCCTACACCTCTTAATTTAATTTACCCTCTCGCGGGAATTTCTCCACCTGGCGTCCGAAGAGATGTAGCCTGCTCAATTGAAAAGTTTAAGCAAGAGAATGATAACCGACATCCCTTACACGACCACCGAATCCCTCGCGGCCGGCTCAAGAGCAGGAAAAGTTTTCTCCGCTTCACAGAGGCTACAAATGATCAACCCGCTAATACGAGACGTAACCTATGGAATGAAAGAATCCCACCACCTCTTGATTTTATTACACCTCAGGAGCAGCTTCCACCAGGCCACGAGGCACCGTGGCCAGTGTGGAAAGCACTGAACCGGCTCCGCACTCAAGTTGGACGGTGCAGGCAAAATTTGTGTAGATGGGGATTCAGGGATCCGATTCTGACGGAATGCGACTGCGGTTATCCGGTGCAAACCATGCAGCATCTGCTGGTTTGCCCACTGAGCCCGGTCACCTGCACAAAGGAGGAACTGAACGCAGCTACAGATAGCGCATTGCGTCTGGCATCGTATTATGCCAAATTAGTCTGAACCATTGACTCGTTAAGAAGAAGACTCAAGTCCTCTCCACCAAAGTATGAGATGACCTAAGTCGCATTGCGTTGCGTCCATACCCCGAGACGGGGATGTTGCAATTTCACCGGCACCCACTCCCTTCCACCGGAACACAGCAACACGAGTGCATCACTGCTTGGCGGCAGATTACCAGGTGTGGTGGCAGTACTTCCCCGGGCGAACTTGGCTCAAGTTCTACTGCTACTTTGGGTTACCTACTCCTTTCGCAACACCCGGGGGACACGTGTAGGGATTCATGGGTAATCACTTGACGCGTACAACTTGGTCCCTCCAAGTATCATGCCTTTACGCTTCCTGCAAATCTTTGACTGGCCTCACAGCTCATGATAGTGAAGGTCTACTACCTACAGGTCGCGGGTTTAATTCCCACCCCCCGGTACAAACATTTTGTGTAACTAACGTAGATGTTTGTTGCGTCTGAGTGATTATATTTATTTATATATTATTTCGTCCGCTTGGCATTCGGTTCTATCACGCACCCCTATTTTACCCCTCGGAAAAGCAGCCTAAGTTACTCCTTGTTACATCAGCCATCTGCCAGTGAAAGTCCCGTCAAAATCGGTCGAGCCGTTTCAGAGATTAGCCGGAACAAACAGACAGACAGACATAAATTTAAACAAATGTTGTTTTGGTATATGTACCGTGTATTCATACATATGCACTTAGTAAGAAGCGGTTATTTTAATATTACAGACACTCCAATTTTAATTATTTGTATAGATAAATACATACCTATAATACATATTAACTACCACACACAGAACATACATTCACTTTCGTCACACAAATGTTTATCCTGCGTGGGAATCAAACCCACGTCCTACCGCATGAGCTGTGAGGCTAGTCCGTTATAGTGTTGCTCCGTGTCATGCTCCTTTTTGTATACAGTGCCGATTACACATAAAATTTGACTGTTCCCCTTACGCTAATCGTTAATTGAGTAACTACGTACATATGAACAGCCAACTGACGTCACAGGATAAATAAATAAATAAATAATAAATAAGTATTGGTGGACATTTAACATCGCGCCATCTAGCCATAAGCTAAGTAAATAGCTTGTGAAAACCAGAACCTTTCATGAAAATCAGACAACTGATATAATACTTAAATAATTATTTTTTGTAAATACATATCAACACCCAGACAGAAGACAAACCTATGTTTGTCCTGGGTGGGAATCCATCCCACGACCTACAGCGCAAAAGGCAGGGTTACTACTAACTGAGCTGAGGCCAGTTAAGACAACTAATAGTTGGGAAGGTTATTATGTGTATATTAAATTGCAAGCGTGGTTTATCTCAACCAGATACGGGGTAATAAAATGATTGATAGTATTCAATATTCAGGATAGATACTGCGGTAACATTTTTATTTATAAGATTACGAACTAGATGTCATTACTACTAAGATACATTCAACCTGCATCGCGATGACGTTATCTCACGCGGTTGCATAAGTGTAAAAAACAGTAGAGAGAATTGGTTTTTTAGACAATTTGCCCCTGTTTAGCTTACCGTCGATCCTTATACTGTTCCCAATTAGTCATTTAATTTTCCCACTAGTTCTACATTCAACGCACGGACATAATGCCCCCGCTTCTCTACGTCGACTGAGTCGCTCCGAATTGTGATTGGCTTAGATTCCGCGAGCCTAGTGGACGCGGCTTTACCTATTACTCAATTTATCACTATCAGACAACATTGTCCATTGAATTCTTAAAGAGATCGCACAGAAACGTCAGTCCCAATCCGGTCATTGCGTTACTCCATCGGCAACATTTTGGTATTAAATCAAAAGGCCTGTTGCGTAATTTTGATTGATTCAATTTCTGCGATAAATTTATCGGTTTGACATTATAATTGATAGTAACTAAATAAAAGTTATCTAATAACGATAGGTAGCAAATGGTAGTGTCAAACGAAGCATCATACATAATCAGCAAACCTTTAGCACTAGACCTTATGCCAAGTTCTAGTGCTAGAACTGCCACCATACCCATTGTTGGCGCAAAGCAGTGATGCATTCGCGTCACTGTCCCGTTTGGAAGGTGTGGTTGCCGGTGAAATAACAGGCACATGAGACATTCCACCTTCACGTCTCAGAGTGACAGGTGCATACGATGCGAGTCGGATGTTGTTGTACCTTGGAGGAACCAAGTCAGATTGCTTATTGGGCAGAGGTTACCACTTAACACCAATTGGGCCAACTGCTAAATCCGTAACTGTATCAAATAAAAAAAATGTAATTAGAAGTGATGTTCCCGAACATAAGACATTCCAATCGCTTTTGCTCCAATGCTACTGGTTTACCATTTTGAACATTTGACATGTCAAAACTATCAGAGCAGAAAAAAACGAGATGGGTTTTTTCTGCTTGTGATCTGATTTTAACTGTTGACATCTGTGCAAGGTTAGCTATAGCTCCGGTGACGTTAACCAAGGTAAATAGTGCGTTCTCTTAACGTTAGGCATTTCTTTTTTGTAGACAAACGATTCCCTTGTGGCAATGAACGCACTTCGTCCAGAATTGTATCAACAGTTACAGTTGGTCCAGCAGCTCTTTCGACGGGTAAGTGTTCCGAGCATTCTTAGTGTTGAACCTGAAAGTAAATTAGTACCCAATTGGTTAAAAGCTTATTATTTAACCAATTGGATGCGATTTCCCTATAATATTTATCGCAAGTTCAAATTTTCATTACGCTACACGAAATGTGCGGTCTCACGCGATCTGATTACGTTCAAGGCGATTTTTTTATAACCCTTATATATATATAATAAGCCTGTCTGTCTTTTATAATTTCGTTGGTATGTGTTTTTATTATTATTATTTCATTTCATTAAACGGACTTACAAATATATAATTAAAAATATCAGATTTTATATGTCCTTGCTGTCTGATTATTTTGGGAGCGAATTGCTGGAGGAGAGAGGTAGCTGAGTTATTAGTGGGAAAGCGATGGCGGTGGGGAGCTCAATGTTCCTTCTGTAATGTAATCCACAAATGGAGACGTAGGTTTATGTAGTCTCAATCGGAACTGGCTGGGGCAAGATGACTGCTTTAGCCTACTATTTGGTTATTTGGTATGCTTCTAATTACCTGAATACCTGATTGTCCATCAGCTGTAGGGCTAACGAATGGCGACAGAAGGGAAACATATCACAGTCAATTGGTTTTGTAATACAGCCGCATTAAATTATAGTTACCCAAATAATAAAACTGATTTGATATGGTAAATAATTGACAATAATAAATTAACTTCAGTAGCCGTAGTACTTACGCAAAGTTTGTCCGGGGAAGTATTCTGCTATCTATGACAAAACGAGCTGACGGCCCACCTGATTTAAGTGGTAACCGGTGCCCATAGACAGTACGAGCCAAGTCCACTCCTCCAAGGTACGAGATGATTCAAGCTGCATTGAGGTATTGAGACCCTGAGATGGGGATTGTACGTCTCACAATAGTCTGTAATTCCATCGGAACACAGTAATACGAGTGCATCACTGCTCTGTGGCAGATTACAGGGTGTGGTGGCAGTACTTCTCCGGGCGAACTTAGCACAAGTTCTACTGCTACTTTGGGTTGCTCTTTTCGCACCACCCGGGGGACACATGTAGGGATTCAAAGGGTGATCATCTACGGACGCGAGCAACGTGAACCCCCCAATTACGCATATACTAGCTGCGCCCCACGGTGAATAAGTCATCCAACGGGAACACCGCCCTTTTCCGGGATCAAAGTAGCCTATGTTAATCGGGATATAATCTTGTCCATCCAAAGGTTGCCTGGAAGAGATCGTTTTTATCGATAAGGCCGCTCATTGCGCCATTTTCTTGTTAAATGTTATGTATTTTTATTTTATTTTAAATGGTGTACAATAAATATATAATCTATCTATCTAAGCTATCTTGGTATCAAATATCCAAATATATTCAGCCTTTTATGGCGCGAAAAAGTAACAATCATCCGTACACACTTTCACGTGTTATTAGTAGGATTGAGAATTGATATCAGAGGTGTTTTTGTATCAGTTCCGGCGGGGTTCCTGGGTTCCGGAAATGGCCGCCGACGAGGGCGCGGAGTAGTTCCGGGCGTCCGAGGCGCCTACTACGGCGGTTACGGCCGGTGCTACGCGTGCGGCGCGCACGGACACTGGGCGCCTGGCTGCCCCTTCAGATAACCAACTTAGAACTTAGACCGACCCACCGGAAGAGACAAGTATTCAGTCTGGTTCAGTCTGCATCGAGTGTCTCATCAAGGCTGAAGCACTTTATTTTGTTTCATTAAAAATTTAATTGTTACGTCTGTCACACGTCAGGCTGTTTTGTGATAAGGCCTGTTTGTTACAGACATTTAGTAATATTGTATACATATTATTCTTATTAAAACAAAAATTGGAGTTGTTGATGGACAGCTATTCGTCACATCAATTGTCAAAATTCATTACTTTTTTTTTAATTTCTTTGTTACGTCTGTCACACGTCAGGCTTGTTTGTGATAAGGCCTGTTTGTTACAGACATTTAGTAATATTGTATACATATTATTCTTATTAAAACAAAAATTTTAGTTGTTGATGGACAGCTATTCGTCACATCAATTGTCAAAATTCATTACTTTTTTTTTTCTTTGTTACGTCTGTCACACGTCAGGCTTGTTTGTTTGTGATAAGGCCTGTTTGTATATATATACAATATTACCAAATGCCTGTACATTTGGTAATATTGTATACATATTATTCTTAATAAAACAAAAATTGGAGTTCATCAAACAAATTGTCACCATTCGCGTATAATATAAAATGTGATGTGATAAAGTGTGATGAATATTAACGGTAAAACTAATTAACCCTGATGTTACTATTATAATGTGATTCGCTTTACATTCCTGAATAAAAAAAATGTGAGCCGTCACGGGACGCCTGGCAGATGTGAAACATCGACATTATTTTGTAAAAGTAATATGCAACGCATGCCGTGGCGACGCGTCGCCACGGCATGCGTCGCCACGCCAGAAATCGGTTTTACGTGCGGCTATAGATGTTTCACATCAAAAATAAGTAAAAGGGTTGGCGTTATGTTAAATTTAGCTTTCGTCTATGCTACAGTATTGGAGGCCTCACCGACACATCATTCTTACCAAAATGTTGATTATTATATTAATATAGTAGATTTTATAAGTATTTTATATAAATAACAGTTGATATTCATCAATTAACTATAAAAAACTACTCCGAAACTTTAAAAGAAGCGTCAATATAACCAAAAATGTTGCTAAGACGTATCGGGCCATTAAAAATACGCAGTTATAATGTTTAACGTTTTGAAACCACTCGTGATTAGTAAAAAATCGCCATATAGCTACTCAAGTAGTACTTGACAGAATTGTTCATTTATTGTATGTTTGCATTGGAAGTGATAGGACAACAGACGCCTCTCAATGGCTTTTAAGTGCAAATGCTATTGTGAGAGGCGCTTAGTGCCATCCATGTTAAAGTATGTGTTATTGGTTTATTGTAGAAATTTGTGAATAATAATTATATTTCTTTATACTCGTTTTTTTATTGTGGAAACACTTGAAATTGGGGTTCCATGGTGCGTGTGAACATAACATCCCTTTTGGCTATCGCAATTAAAACAAACACTGAATTTTAAAACAACAAATTTATTAAAGAATTCGGTCAATTAAAATAATTGCTTAATCAAATGCTGTGACTCGATTATTGTTGGTGCGCTAAGTATTATATAAAATTAGCTAAAAAGTGTCCCCGAAAATACATGTATTGCCAAGCCATAGTCACTTTCATAAGTCTTATCTTAGGAGCTCCAATCATCAAACGGTGACCAAGGTTGAGTATGCATCTTTAGTTTTTTCTTTACGGTTACCGAACGCACATATAGCCCCCACCTGGTGAGTGATCTCTGCCCATAACAAGCAATACGACTTGGTTCCACTACGACAAGACCCAAGTCACGTCGCGCCTGTTAACTTACACGTAAAGGTGGAATTTCTCACGTGTGTAATTTCACCGCAAACTCAGCTTTCGGATCGGAACGCAGTAACGCGGATATTGCTTGGCAGTTGAAATGTGTATGGTGGCAGTACTTCCCTAGGCGAACTTGGCGTAAATCGGGACTGATTCTCATCGCTAGCCACCGCGTCCCAGCAAAGCTCCATAAACAAGATTCAATACATTTATTTGCGTACAAGAAAAATGAGAGGTAAGATAAATAGCAAAGGATGATTTTAGTAACCCCAAGGGGATTACTAAAATCAGTGTTTTACTGCTTCAGACTTCGCTCCATAGCGCTCCATCACTTCTTCCTAATCGCTTACAGTACATGTGTGCAACATTCCGCTAGTATTTAACTTGATTATAAAATACTAAAGCTTTTAATTAAATCGAAAAACAATAACACAGCCATTTAAAAGAATAACGTACTAAATATACGCTAATGTTACATTGTGAATAACCAGTGTTTGTACATATATAAAGTTCCTTTACAACTTGGCATAAGGGTGACCATAAATAATTAAATAACTGTAAAGGGCGTCGCACACGGCAGCTACAATATAAATAAACAAATTAAAAAAAAATAGATCTAAATCGCAAATGGCTTCTCCCAGTCTGAGCCACGAATTCCTAATTCTCAACTGGGAAGATAAAAATCGAAAGTTAAGATCTATGTATATAACTAACCCATATCCGTACACAAAACGATTACTTGTCACGTCTACTTTCCCACAATAATAACCAAAAGAAATAATAAGTGGCTCACAGAGGCTCTGCCTACGCCCTTCGTGGTAAAAGGCGTGAATCCATGTATGTAAACAAGTGATGAAATGTGGCACTCAACGAGCACCAACATGAATGTATTAAAAGCTAAAATTCAAAACGTGGAACTATAAAACGATGCCTTACCCAAGTTATCTATCCTTTACGCGTTCTAAAGACACGGGGACCAATTAATTTAAACAATATTTAAAGTCATCTATTCATGGAAACGGTTAACGTAAACGAGTGATTACGGGAATAGTTTATGATCATACTCATTAGTATTTTTTGATAACTCGTTTACTTATGATTCCTGTTTGTACCTAACAACATAATAGACCTAATGTATATTGCAAATTACTAACAATTACATAATACACAACCATAGGTAATAAATAACAATGAAACTTTATTTTATATATATAAACGTAGAGCACAGATTGCAATCAGCTGCTCTTTCTTTAATAGAGATGCAATAGATAAACTAGATGCTCTCGACTATCCTTTATCAAGCCAGTAACAGTATTCATATTGGATAGTGTAACTTTGGGAGTTACTAGAAAGGTTTTTCTACAGGACCATGAACTATTATGTCCCAGCCAACAACTGATATCCGTTTCTCAGATATCACTTATGATCCACTAGACTATCCATTGCACCTCACTGGTTTACTCAAAATGCACACACAAACAAATTTAAACATTTATTATTTAAAAAGCGACTATTGCCTTTTCCTTAATACTTTGGGTCCACATTTCTTGCATGATTCATATCGCTAAAAGCTAAGACTAAGACAGAAATGGAAACAAATAATATAGTCAAATATGTAATAAGTTAATTAAATTCATCAATAAAATTATATATTTACTGCATATATTAATATATTTTCACAAGCTTCTTTCGGTATTTGTTTATTCAAACAATAATTTATCAACAACTGAAATTTTTAAACTAATGTTCTAAAAGACATTATTCAAGACAATAGCTACTTATAATTTGCACTATTCTGCCTCACATAAATTTCATACTGGCTTGCAGATACGAAAGAGACAGATAACAAAAGTATAATACCTACAATACTATTTTAGATAAATAATGTATGTTAAGGTACAAATAAAGAACAAATCCATTACAAATATATGTTGAAATGACATGACATTGAGATAGCATAGACTATCTCATCTCAAATACTGTAAGTAGCTAACATTAGTACAACAATGTAGGTAAATTAATTTTACTTCCTAGGAAGAGGACATTTAGTGATGAATCAGCCTCAACACTTTTGAAATGGGTATAATAATTTAACTATGATTATTAATCATTTTTCTTATCTGCCTGTTGTTCTGTCTCTGTGATGGCAGGTGTACCATTTTTAGGCAGTTTCTGTTGCTCTTCCATCTCTCCAGAGAAACCAAATTCATTGACACGCTTGTGGTCTACCCTGTAGATCCAACGTTGGTACAAAAAGATGAAAAACACAATATCTGAAACAAATTGCTGGCTTTAACAAAGTCTTTGTGAAAGGAAAACT
This sequence comes from Chesias legatella, assembly GCA_947359385.1. Classification (NCBI taxonomy): domain Eukaryota; kingdom Metazoa; phylum Arthropoda; class Insecta; order Lepidoptera; family Geometridae; genus Chesias; species Chesias legatella. The sequence goes on along the minus strand of OX375774.1, from coordinate 5,960,708 downwards.
GTAACTATTGTAAATAAACATTTTTCTGCTAAACAAAAACTATATTAGTTATCACTATTAATTTTTAGGTTAGTACAAATAACTGGTGACTCATTCTGAATTGAACACTAACAGTTACATTATTAATGACAACTTTACCAGTTACACTGTTGTTAATGCAAAATATGCAAATATTTTGAAATAACTCACCATCTCTGAAACATCCCAGTCTATACATTGTTGGCATTTTGATTACAAATGCAAATATATCATCAATGAAAGTGTTCAGGAACTTGTATGTCATCATACGCCAGGGAAGGTGAGCCACGGACTTCAACTTGTAGTTTATAAATAGTTGAGGAGTCATCATAATGAATCCAAAGGTCAGCAAGTATCCATACATCATGTTTAGGATAAAGGAGTACCATCCTTTATGCTCCTGATACAGCAAAGAATAAACGCCATAACCTATCAGAAGAGGGAAGCACGCCCAGCTCAGGTATTGGAAAGCCAACATGTCATATTGCTTAGTGCTGGATTCCACATAAGAACCTTTGTCAGTAAAAGACAATTTCGGTATCCCTAAAATGCGGTCCTCTCTGTTTATCTTCACATCCATAACTTTGTTAATCTTCCATATTTCTATAAGCAGACCGATGAAACATGAAATGCGGACCATAACATTTGTTTCATTATCAAGTACATAAAGTAGGACTACAGTGGACTGGAATACATTGAAGAATACAGATCTCACAGATAACCCCTCAAGGGACTGTTTGTTATTCCAGAACTGGATGTCGTTTTTGAATGCTAAAAGCTCAAATATTGAATGCAGTACTGACACCGATATGGTAAGGGCCAAAAGGTATGGCGAAGTTTCCAAAAGCAATTCTTTGACAGTGTCCTGTTCCTCATCTTGCTCCTCTCCCCCGAGAGCAGAGAACATGCTCAATTTGTCTCTCATTGTCTGAGCTGTGTACAACTGCCATTTAAAAAGACTTAAAGGCTGGTATGTTAATTGCAGTTCAAGATTTTCAGTTGTTTTATTGATAGGCACATAATCACGCATCATGTTCCAGTAGTCATTCAAAAATACAGCAGGTTTATATTGTTTACCATCTGGCAAGAAATATATGAATTCATCTAGTGGTGGAGGTACACTGCCTTGCAACCAATTTGTCTGATCATTCACTAAGTTTATTGTCAAATTAGGGTGCCAATGAGACACTATTTCTTCGCTCATGGTCTCAGCTTTTTCTATTTCTTCTGCAGACTTCTCCGTTTGGCCAGTTAGCAAATTGTGAGTCTTTAGATAGCGCAGTTTCTTATATTTATTCAACATCTTTTTACCATATGATATATATGGACCAGCATAGTCTTTGCTCTTAGGATCAGGTGATTTTCCAGTCTGAACAATATAAGCATGGATAAAAATGGAACCATTATTTTTTAAGCTATTTGATGGAGTAATACTTGTTGAAAAAGTAAAAGTGCCATCCTTTTCTTCTCCTGCAAACCAGTCCCCATATACAATTCCCGTGTGCTTCCATATTAAATCAGAATCTTTATAGTCATCATAGAATTCTTTCTCAGACACATAGCAATAAAGATCAAGTACAGTGCCATTTGCAAACATGTTGATGGCAGGTGTGCGAGGTGCTGCTGTAGGATTTGAAACATCCGTTTTGGGAGCTGATGGCTGACGAAACATTGATGTAATAAAATACACAACTAGCGCTCTTATAATCAATGATTTGGTAATAGCAAAAAATGATTCCAGCTTTGTAGGTTGCATCCTGCGACGCTGCTCATCAATCTCTGCATTGATCTAAAATATATATTACACATATTTTGTATTCCATAATGTGAAAGAAATTAGGTATCTATAATTATTCATTCATGAATAAATAAGGAATTGTTTTATTGTCATATTTGAAGGTTATATTCTTCTTAGCTATAATTGTCTCTAAAAAAAAGTTCCTTTGATAGTGAGATAAATGAATAACTAGGTCAAGTTTACAAAAGACAAACGTTGGGTCAATACTAGATATTTACAGAATAATTGGAGTGGAGAGTTGGAATTGGATTGGAATTACAATAACTTTCTAGTGAACCTAAGCTTAAACGAAAATGTGGGATTGATATTTGTATATTGATTGATATGTAAACTGACTTACATCAACATTATCAACGGTCTGACCGATTTGTTCAGTGGTGGAAATTTCAGAAGGGTTGTCTGGCGATTCATTGGGCGTTGAGGTGTCGTTATCCATAGTTGCAAACTGAAATCCGTCAATTTACTATGGCTGAAAAAACAACACAAATCATTACATTTAATGGTAGGTTCCACTCGTTAATCAAACTTACACAAAAATAAACTCACCCTGCACCTCACAGTCAAACCACTATACTTATAATAAAACAGAAATTACAGTTTTCTATTCTATGATCAATCAATCAATGAGATGTGATAGTAGCGATAGGTAAGGAGGCAATACTGTACAGTCAACATAATGTCCGGCCAGATAATTTACGACATGGAACGTACAGCCTGATTATTTACAATGTCATGTAGGTACTTGAACTATGGGGCCATGTATGTAGTAATTTTTTTTATTAACAGGTGATGAATAATGTAAGATCTGATATTCCATATACAATAATTTTAAACCACAGGCACTAATTATAAGGTTGTGCAATATATAGCGTTCCTTACAGGCTATGCTTTATCGTCGCGTGATGATAATGTATATACTACCAATATTGCACAAACTGATAACGGTTCATCTTAAAAGCTTAACGCAGATGGACAGTGGCGGATTTACACATTTCCCAAGTATAGGCTATTGAAATTTTGCCGCCCATACCTCTACAATTGTAAATTGTCATTTCCTAAATTATTATATTATCTTTTTGCTTCGCATCGGTTCTCAAATTTGCCATCCCCAAAATCTGCCGCCCTAGGCTCAAGCCTACTTAGCCTGCTGGTAAATCCGCCACTGCAGATGGAGCTGGTGAAGTTGGAGGTCATACAACATATTTTCTGTCAGACTCTTACTTATAATTTTAAAAGAGGTGAAACAGACTATTTATTATGGTTATAACGCCTGTGTTTTGTGCCTTTGTGCCCCTCGGGAACGGAAACACTTTTTACAAAGTAAACAGATTAGAAAAAATGGATTAGCGTTGGGAAGATATAAGTTTATGCCGACAATGAACGCACTCAAGTACAATCATTATTTAATCATAGTACCTGGATGGCCGAGCTTTGCTCGGTTTTTTTTTTTGATAAATTGTGTTTTTTAGAAATGATATTTAAGTACGAAGTACATACTGATAAAATGATGAAATATGAATAATATTTTTCGATCTTACCGACAGAATAAACGCCACCTTTTTGTTATATTCTTTCCATAAAATAAAAATAAGTTTATGATTAAGTTGATTTTCTGAAAGTGAATCCTAGCTAGATCGATTTATCTCCCCCGAAATCCCCTGTATACTAAATTTTATGAAATCGTTGGAGCCGTTTCCGAGATTCAGATGATATATATATATATATATATATATATATATATATATATATATATACAAGAATTGCTCGTTTAAATATAGTAAGATATATTATTTCTATAAGGTGTTTTTTTCTGGAAAGCTTAAATCTTTATAAATACATAACCAAAATTAATTACTTATAAGTATATAATTTTAAAGCTTATGTTCTCTGCTTTGATCGCACTAGACGTACCTGGGCGCCATCTATGAATATTGTTTGTAACTAATATGCCAGCTATGAGATTATTTACATTTTATGCGAGTGTTTTTGATCTCTCACGCAAACGAATAAATGTCGACGTAGATACGTAATTGTATAAAGCGTTAAAACGTTATTAATGATAATTCAACATAAAGGAATTGATCAATGTTCTAAATTAGATAAAATCAACGTATTAAAATAAGTAATTATTTTTAATTTTTGTAACATTGACTTGCATCATCGGTAATGAAAAATCGAATTATTAGGTATATTTACATATTAAATTATGCAACTAGTGCGCCTGCGCCTCAGCCCGGGCACGCTCCGAGTCGGAGCTCGGGGGAGGCTACTTCTCATACTTTGTCTCAAGTCCAGGAACATAGGAGTGCGCAGAACGACACGAAACCGTGGTATTGCTCTGTGACATTTCTTCCTGTACACGGTAAGTGTTCGAGTCCACACAACCACCTATCTACCGGCGTGTAGAAGAATTGATTGATTGATAAGTAATTCATAGGTGTTCATAGGTACCTAGCTAGGTACTAGAATATTCTTACAGGTCCTACCTACTTCGTAATATACCTATTGCAAAATAAAACATCACGAAAATCCATACGAACCAAGTCGCCGTACAATAAATTTGGATCATAATGTATAGAAAGCTTTTTAACTGCTCGATTAAGTAGTTAAATTATAAACAGGAGTACAGAGTATTCCGTCCCGCGTCTGAATTTATTTGGTCCACTTTTATCTTACAACTACTGAATCCTAAGCCACCGACGTTTTATCCATAAATATATGGACGACAGTTTATTATATTAAATAAAGAAACAAATCATAGAGTTTTGTTCGGATTGATTGAAATCTCCCGCAAGAGGCCTGCCTCCACTGTCGGCAAAAATAAAAGGCGGCAACGTTCCCCCAACCTCTCGCAACCCCTTCGAGCATTGGGGAGTGCGCCGGCGATTGCGTGGTTATTGCGACTAAGCCATCAAGGTCGCCAACCCAATCAGATCTGGGGCCACATATGGCTTAGCAACCACTGCAACCTGAAGAGATGAGCCCGGGTATAGTGGTTGATATTCGCCTGTAGGAATCTTATTGCCATTTCTATTGACCTCCATTGAATCCGCCTGGTTCGATTCAAAACGAGCCAGCTGTGACTTGGCATTAGCCTCAGCTATAGCTGATACGGAGACCCCGTTTAGTCCCTGACCTGCTGCGCTTTTCCTAATTGCCCCGGCTTTGAATGACTGCTCAGAGCATTCGCCGGCTTTGGCCAGTGCCCCAACCAGCTCCTCAGAAGTCACGGAATCATCTAGGCCGCTCACTCGCAAGTCTGTACATATGACTGGCCTGGATATTCGTAGCAGCATCTCAGCACCAGTAGCTTCGAGATTGCGGGCCCCGGTGGCTGCGGTCCTCTTTGTCAAGGGGGGAACTCCGAGAGCCCCAATGTCTATCCGGCTCATTGCAATTTTTTCATACAGCGCGCCCAGCCACAGACCTGCAAACTGGCAGGGAAATGTTAAGATGATAAAACTTTGAATTTTTTAAACAAAATATAAGATATGAAATATTTCTTAATAATGGTACGGCCCTGCCAACCTGTATCTCCGACTGTATTGTGACTGTAAATGTTCACCCAAAATATATGTAGTAGGTAGGTACCTTATCGGAAGTTGAATTGAGAAAGCGTGTAGCGTGTTGTTTTAGCTAATACCTGTACCTATACCTACTTCGTATGACATAAAAATACAAACAAATTTATCAATTATCATCATTATTATTAATATCTATTTATTCTCGGGTCCAGCTGGCTATAGTAGAAGCGAACCCAGCAACTAAATGACCTGTTTTCTTTGACTAAATGGACAGGACATACTCGTATATTTGAAGAATTTTACTTTATACCTTATTTTTTATGAACTAGCGTTCACAATAATGTTATCGCTACAATCTAGAGATTTTTTTAATTTATAAGCCAATTCGTGTAATATATCAATAAAATAGGAATTTCCAAACATTTATTTACAAAATCGTAGCAGCAAGCATTAAGTACCTGCTACGAAATTATAACAGGGGGATATTTTCACATGAGTCACCCAACGATGTCAATCTTTCTTTGTTCACACCCAGCTGGGCAATGCCCGCTTAAAAACAGGGGCAATGTCGTTTGCCAAACTCTCAAGCCAGGGAAAATGGCGCGGAAAATGTTTTCCCGGCATCAATATAAACGTTCGGATATAATCGGCTGTCTCTTTCGGGCACGCTCGGCCTGTCGATGTGAAGCTGTGTATTTGGGATACCAGCTAACAAATTTTACCCCATCATTTGTGAAACATTAGTCGTCTACTTACTATGAGGGGAAAATTTTGCGTACTCGTAATTCAATATTCATAGTCTGCACAGAAATTTCTTCTGCAATTACAAACTAAGGATGAATCGGTAACAAGTGATAATTGCCGAGATAATTGAAATTTATCTATTTCACTTATGATATAATTATTGTAACCTTGATGTTGACTCAGAGAGGCGACTTACGACCGCAACGTCTTCAATCACTGACCAAGGCTTAAGGCTAAGGCTAAAGATTAGATATAAGAAAGATATAAGAGAAGATATAACATCATTAGTTCAAATTAAAAAACCTAATAATGTCACTATTCAAAGTATTTCATTATTTATCAACATACAATTTCCCTGCCATGCGAATTCTTTAGCTCCAGAGAGACGGGTGCAATGTAATATAGCTTGGATCATCCCAAACTTAACTAGGGAAAATGTACAGATACCCCTTTAAATCCTACATGACTGAGCGTTGAGTATTCACGACAAGACTTGAAATATAGTTCTAAACGGATTACGATATAAATATTTTTTATATTCAACCGTTTTATGGCTTGAGCCACGTGTCTAAAAATCCATGCACTTAAAACTATTGCGACGCGTTACGAAAGCGATTTTTCGGCTAATTATCCGAGCGAGTTGGCAGCACCGCTCGTCCGGCCAAACTGAGCGTCGCTCGCCAGTTCTAGTTTATCTCGGTGACGGTACGGGCGCACTCGACGACACTTGTTTACAGTGCATTGATAACATACCGGTGACAACAAGGTGTGAAGTAAGTTTTGAAATTTACCTTAGTTGTGTAGGAGATCCATTTCTGATAGGACTTGAATATACTCGAATGGACTGTTGAAATATACGTGATTGTCATTATCTATGAAGATTAATGTCACGAGAAGATTAATTGTTGCTATTGCATGTATATATAAATACTTAATACATTACGTACCGCCCTTTTGTTCCCCTGCGTCTCACAGTAGGTACCTACTAATCGTCCCACTCCCTACCCTACAAACGAAACGCATTCGGGTGAGAGGTGTGTCATTGGAGTTTTTGGAAAATTTCTGATTCTAGGATGTTTTTGTAGTCTGTTTTCCTCCGCCATTTTAAGAATGTTTTACAGTTCTTCAACTTAAAAACTTATTTTATCTGATGGCTCTGCATTCAAATCCTTCGGATTGCGGGTTGCTGCTCGGTCCGTACCACTTGGCTACTACTAACTGATTTATCAAGGCATAATATAGCACATTTTAAGTGTATATTTGGCTATTTTTAGACTACGCAATAATTATCTTATCTGGAAGTTTCGAAGTTATTTACTGCATGACATAATAAATGGTGATCGGCCAGTAGGTAGGTACTTGGTTAGTCAGACCGCAGAAATTAACACCAAGTTAGTGCAGGTATCTGCGTGATCAATTCCAATGTGTATAAATATATGTATAAATACATATGAAACATATATTTTGTGTATTATACAAGGACACAAATAATTATCTATTCTTTTTGTTTTGTTATGTTAAATGACAGAACAAGCAGTAGACAGTTCCGCGGACAAACTTGGCGAGAGTACTACTGCTCTTATAAATCGCTTATATATAAATGACGGGCCTCAGTTGTCTGTGAGTTACAACTATATTGTTAACATAGGCGTGACATGTGTTTATCTCATCACTGCAATTGTTTTCCCATGAATAACTGCTAATACTTCTTCCGTCAAATGATTTCTTTAGAGAATCTTTTGGCCCGGACAATTGTTCCACTGACGACATCAGAACATCTGGTCACGAAGAGAAATATTTGTTTATAACGAAAAATAGTCTTAGTGATACTTTTGAATTTAATTTAATTATTTTGTGCACAAAATCCACATCCCTTAATTGAACACAATAAAATCTTAATTAACTTGTCTTACAACCGATAAAGGATTCAAATTTTATAAAATATATATATAGAAGACAGTCGAGTTTACCAAACAGAAAGATAACAAAAGACACAATTTTGAATGTAATATAAATTATTATTATTATTACTTATACATTATACTACTTTTTTATGCGAATAAGTTCGGAACGAGCAGGATAAGTTAAGCCCTGTTTTTTTTTTATGTTATGTAGTTACGGAACGAGCCGACGGCCCACCTGGTGGTAAGTGGTAACCTCGGCCCATAACAACCGATACGACTTGGGTCCTCCCCTACTAGGTACGCCAAAACCCAAGTCGCATCATATGCGCCCGTAACTATGAGACGTGTAGGTGGAATGTCTCATGTGCCTGTAATTTCACCGGCAACCACACCTTTCAAACCGGAACACAGTAACGCGAACGCGTTACTGCTTGGCGGCAGAAATGGGCGTGGTGGCAGTACTTCCGCGGACAAACTTGGCGAGAGTTCTACTGCTCTTAAAGTTGCACTTGTATCAAGTGCCTGTAATTTCACCGGAAACCACACATTTCAAACCGAAACACAGGCTCATAATACATACCAGTATGTCATTCTGTTCTGAAATACGTTAATCGTACTACTAGGTACTAATCGTGTCACTGGCTCTCTCGAACCAGTGTATTGAAAGGATCTAAGTGCGCCCCAAAGAGGCTCCTTTCGTACGCTAATAATGACATCAAAATTCAATCAGGTATATTACTTGCTTAATTATGAATCATTTTGTCTTCGCCAGAACGTGTAGCTTGGCTAGCTTATAGAATAATATTTAAGCGAATGTCTTGGTGTTCGTATAAATAAATATTTTTAACTAATTTTTCTTTTAGGTGACTACGTCAACACTTGTTATAGGAATGTATTTCTGAATTTCAGGTGCTTCAGTGGATTAGGAAACCAGTCCACAAGTGGGCATAATGGCTGAAGTGAACGATAAAGTGACTGTCAGCGAGAAACAACAGGATAAACATAACACAGGTAGGAAGGATTCACTTTGTTACTTCTATGTTATACATTCACGTTAAGATATTTTTTTCCATTTATGAGAACATGATTAAACCAAAACCAGATGATTTTATGATAAGAATTTGAACTGGGTTAGGTTTTCTTTTGTAACAAAATGTTCTATGAAATGGATGCAGTATTTTAGTACGCAACTTATTTGTTTTGAATTTACTAATTAGAAAAGATTGTTGAATACATGTTTTATTATATGCCATAATTCGCTGTGAAATTCACGGTAAGTCCACATATCCCGTATGGTCTAGTGGCTAGGATACCTGGCTTTCACCCAGGAGGCTCGGGTTCGATTCCCGGTACGGGAATATATTTTGGAACACAATTTGCATTTTTATTAAGTATTTTAATTTACCAACCTGATATCTTTAATCCAACATCCGGAAGGTTAGGCTTACGATTTCGTAGCTCTGGTAATCTTTAGTAATTGACAAAACACATTTAGGTTAGAAGGTAATTTGTGAGGTATTCGTAAATTGGATGCTGCACGTCCTCATCCCATTTCGAGACTGTTCCAAGCTAGTGGGTGTTGCCAATCAAGCTGATCCGCTGTCTCGCGTACTGTCAACCATCTCGCATCCCACTGTCATTGTAACAGATAGGCTTTTATCTGTAATAGAATCGGCCCAGTTTCCAACATTGTATCGATTTGGTTGGAATGTCTTCGCAGCTGTTATTTTCAGATATATTCAACCGCCTTCCCATTTGAAATACGTATACATGTCGGCCTCACAGCTCAATTGGTAGTAACTCTGCCTTTTGCGGTGGTGGGTTCGACTCAGAACCTACAACTCACACAGCGAACATAGATATTTGTTCTGTGTCCGGGTGTCTATACAAATAAATAAAATTGGAGTGTGTTTGTAATATTAAAATAACAGCTTTTTACTAAGTGCATATGGATGTATACACGGTACATATACCAAAACAATTTTTTTTTCAATTTTTGTCTGTCTGTCTTTCTGTTTGTTCCGGCTAATTTTTGAAATGGCTGGACCTATTTTGACGGGACTTTCACTGGCAGATAGCTGATGTAACAAGGAGTAACTTAGGCTACTTTTCCGAGGGGTAAAATAGGGGTGCGTGATAAAACCGAATTCCACGCGGACGAAGTCGCGGGCAACAGCTTATGTATTTATATATCTTATGAAAAAATACATAGTTATTCCATCAATCACCTGGTTCCCACAGTACAAGCTACGCTTAATTTGGGGCAATAATGCGTTGACTGAAAAAAAAATACGATTTAAAAAGTTATATGTTTTGGTATACTATGACAGGTTATTTACGAATGGCATAGTAATATGCAATAAAGATATTCTCTATGATCAGTTATCAGTATTGTTGTTAAAACAAATTATTATAATTATGATTTCATAGAACCTTTACTTGTTATCGGCTTGGAATAATCAGTTTCACTATCTTTAGCAATGTCAAACTTCTGAATGTCTTTTTTTTATATTAAGACTTGATCATATTATTCCTCACTAAAACTCGATTACGGACCTCTTAGGAGAGTTTCAAAATGTATTTCTGTGCGCTTACGCCTTTACCCACCCCCGCGCCTAAGTCTCTAAGGCCAACGGTTTATTAGGCTGTAAGTTTGTCAGTCAGTCAGATTGGTTTAGTTTTTTTTTATTGGTTAAGTTACTAATTATTAAATTAATCTATTTCTTAACGATGTTGTTATTATAAATAGCCTGCGGCTGTCACGAGATATTTAACACGTACCTACTAAGATGAAAGAAAATACGAAATAACTAGTAAGAATTTAGAATTTTTAGGTATATTTAAGTATTATTTCCTAAGAGACGTCAGACAAGATTAGTCACGTGTATTATAAAATAGGAGTGATAATAATAAATAAGGACTAATTGCAATGGTTTGATTTTTTTTCAGTGACAATATGGGCCAATGACCGTTCGCTAGATAGTACCGAACTTGCCAGAAATAGATCTGTATGCGGCTTCTAAGAATACTTACAGTAAAACATATTTATTTTCGATTTGCTGCACAGACCTTGACACCGTTTATTTATCTTGGATAGTTATATTTTCGCTATTAGATTTTATATTTCTTTTGATTGATTTATGAAAGAGCTCAAATTAAAATTATTTTGCTACATTATCAATTCAGAAAATATCACAGTGAAACCCAAAAGATTGTCATATAAAGTATATATGTTGTAGAATTAAAGTATAACTAGATATACTGAAAACGAACGATGAAAACTTAATGATACTTTCAAAAACACATATTTTGAGACATTGAACGTCATATTTCGATGTAGAAGCATGTATAAAGCAAAATTGCTTTTCAATAGTGCCAAAGAAGATGCAATTACTGAACGAAAAGTATGCTATCAGTTAAATAGATTTCCCTTCGTGTATACGTGCAAAGCAGCGCCCTTAGTTCATAGAAATCGTACCTGCCACAGGCAGCACCCAACTTGGTATTTATCATGCCAACCCAGTAATGACAGAATTCTAATTATTATTAAAGCGCTGGGTATAATTAGGAAGTTATTCTACTATTTACATAGAATATAAATTCAAGAAGGTAAATTACTACTACTCAACCATAAGTCCCGTTACAATCAGATCAAATAAAAAACTGTTCTAGGTACAACAAGTACATATTATACACTCGTTTCACTCGATTCACGCCCCTTTCAGAAGTGGAATGCTGAATCTCAACGCACCACTTTTCGCCTGGTGGGTTATACTATCGTGAGAACGTAGATGTCATAAGCTTCTTTTTGCCATTGTTTTCTCATATAAATCCAGCAAATATTAACTGATTAATCTGACAGCCAGGACGAAACTTAAAAAGGAACAACAATCAAAAAGCAAGAAAATTTAAACGCGGCTTTTGAAGCCATTTGACGGCTAAGTGAGGTATACGGGGTTCGATCTCCGGCTGGGAAAAACTTTAAAGGGAAAATAAAATTTGATTTTGAATATTGGAATCTGCGTTGGTCCATGTCACCTGTGACACAGGGAATCATAGTGCAGTTATGTAATCGTTATTCATTAATATTAACAGCAATAAATTATACATATTTACAAAACACTTGATCGCACTTAAGTTTCCAATAGCAAAGAGCGATTCCCGTTATTCACTAGGCCAGTGCACCAAACTTTATCTAAGTTAATGTTTAATCCTTACGTGTATTCCATTCACACAATTGTAAATGTTTGATCGCTCAATAAAGTTTACGTACAAGTTCATTTAAAGTAAACGAGAATTCTAATTAGCTTGACTGTATAGTTCCCATGGTTTCTTTTTGATGAAACAATGTACGTATAACTACTAGTTACAACTAGCTGTTGCCCGCGACTTCGTCCGCGTGGATTTCGGTTTTATCTCGCACCCCTATTTTACCCCTCGGAAAAGTAGCCTAAGTTACTCCTTGTTACATCAGCTATCTGCCAGTGAAAATCCCGTGAAAAATCGGTCCAGCCATTTCAGAGATTAGCCGGAACAGACAGACAAAAATTGTAAAAAATGTTGGTGTGGTATATGTACCGTGTATACATCCATATGCACTTAGTAAAAAGCGGTTATTCTAATATTACAAACAGACACTCCAATTTTATTTATTTGTATAGATAGTGCCCTCTGCTTCCCATAACCGTCGCAAGTCTTATATAATTACCCATATCTATTGTTTATTGTGTTTTTATAAGATTTTTTTATAAGATATAGTGTAATAATCTCTCGCGTTAGTGAATAAATGTTTATAAATAATAAATATTGGGCTTTTCACGTGAAGCAGACAATGGAAAGTGATACTCTAATTCGTTCATATAAAGCTTATTTGTACTTCTAGAGGATATTAAAGTGTACACATTTTTTTTTGGTATATTTGTCAAGTGTATGGGTTTCTTAAGAATGACTTGATTAACGGTAGGGTTTCTTGGGATTATATTATTAACTGGACCATAATTTAGTGATTTATTTTCTTAATTTCGGAGGTGCTGAACATTTTCTTAGGCCTACTTTAGATAAGCGCATTTTAATGTGCTTTAATTCACTCCCCAATCCTACTTGCTTTGGATTTTTCGTTTTTGTAATATCGTAATTTTCAGGCATTTTTTCAATATTGGCATTTTTATTTTTGTTTGTTTGTAGATAATATTCAAATGCTGGGCTACTTTGGACTCCATATATCATAACTTAATTTAAACAGAACTAAATGCCCAAGGGAGCACGAACAATGGAGACTGACAGACTCTATTGTATGATGTAGTGTCGTAAATACAATTAAAGTCACTTACTCTCGTTAGCGCGATAACGTCACAGACTGCATTTAAGTTAGCTCAGCCACAAGTATCCGGACTGGGACCGACCCAACTCCGAGATCTGAAGCAAATCTCACTAAGAGATACACTGACAGAGAGAGAGAAACGGAAAAAAGTGAAATAATAGTGTTTTGCGGGTGTAAAGAAATCTGATCTTTGAGCTGTACATTGATAAATCTATACATCTATACAAATAAATAAAATTGAAGTGTCTGTTTGTAATATTAAAATAACCGCTTTTTACTAAGTGCATATGGATATACGTGGTACATATACCAAAACGACATTTTTTTCAATTTTTGTCTGTCTGTTTGTTCCGGCTAATCTATGAAATGGCTGGACCGATTTTGACGGGACTTTCACTGGCAGATAGCTGACGTAACATAGGCTACTTTTCTAAGGGGTAAAATAATAATAATAATAATATTTTTATTTATTTCTCTCACAGTACAGTCAGAACTTAGGTTAACAACATAGTAATACCAGAATAAGATCGTTGACTAACATTGTGAGAGACTGGTGCCTGGAGTAAGTTCATGCGAACTTGAATTACAGGTCACCAGGCCCCACTTTGAAAGTACATTGTGTGTGTGTGTGTGTGTGTGTGTGTGTGTGGTGTGTGCGTGCAAGCGTTCTATTTTTTCCTAACTAATCTTTCATATGGGCATCAAGAGAAGGAATACAAGAACAATATCAACTGATAGGTTTTAAAAGATTTTCAGTTTCCTGGTAATTGAGCGTTTTAAGATAAGTAGTAACAGCCTTCTTGCAATTCGGCCTGCACATTGAATAGATGTATAGGGGTTCTAACCTAATTCCACGCGGATGAAGTCGCCTGGAACAGCTAGTTAACAGATATATTAGATTTACCGCCTATAGTATAACGTGGTCTGTACGTCGCGATGTAAACAGCCCTTAACAACGCCGAGTATTTGCCCTCCGCAGCTCCGGTGGGCACGCGCCGCCTCGTATTGTTGCTGATGCCGCAGCCATTGTCCCCAGCTGCTTGTATACATTTGAAAACTCTGCAACTTAAACTGTAGATTTTCATCCTTATTTAAGTTATGAATTACTGTAGAGACTACGCGTAACACATTCTGAAGTTTCCTCGATTTAAATTTCCAACTACCTTGGTAGTTTTACTAACTTTTACTGGAGCTACATTTGTCAAGACCTTATGACTATTACAAAAGAATTATATTTTCTTGAATTCCGTTGGTAAAGTTTCTCAAGGCTTGTCTTGTTCGACTGTAATTTGCATGCAAACTATGCTGAAACAATGAAAACGTTAGCTAATGAGACATCTGCACTAGATCAAATAGGTCAAATGTTGTAATCGGTGTCCTTATAGGCAGGAATGTTTTAATTAATTCATAAGCAGCTGGTTTAGTTTAAGGATAGTTAAGATCACAACCGGCAGTGTCTGCTTGCTCATTTTATTTTAATACTAGCTGTTGCCCGCGACTTCGTCCGCGTGGAATTCGGTTTTATCAGCACCCCTATTTTACCCCTCGGAAAAGTAGCCTAAGTTACTCCTTGTTACATCAACTATCTGCCAGTGAAAGTCCCGTTAAAATCGGTCCAGCCATTTCAGAGATTAGCCGGAACAAACAGACAGACAGATAAAAATATAAAAAAAATATTGTTTTGGTATATGTGTCGTGTATACATCAACATCCATATGGACTTAGTAAAAAGCGGTTAGTTTAATATTACAAACATACTCTCCAATTTTATTTATTTGTATAGATTCCTATTGCAGCTTCGAGTACTGAGTAGGTACATTTGCATAGTTCTCCTATTTTTCAGATTTTAGATTTCATAGATCTCGACATTGTAATATACCTTAGACTGGCACAGCTCCGTCGGTAGTAACCCTACCTTCTGCGCTGTATGTCGTGGATTCGATTCCCACCCAGGATAAACATTTTTGTGACGAATTTATTTATTTGTTCCGTGTCTGGGTGTTTATATATATTATATGTAGGTACTTTTTACTTTACAAAAAATATAGATATATATCAGTTGTCTGGTCCCCATGACACAAGCTATGCATAGCTTACTTTGGGGTTAGATGGCGCTGTGCGAAATGTTCGCCAATATTTATTTATGCAATATACGTACCGGTATTACTACGATATCCTTTAACAGAAGTTTATTTTATTTTATTAAATAAAATAAAATAAAACAAGTTAACCAAGAGGAAAGGCACATATCGAATTTAAGAGCCACCCGTGAAGATTGTTCCTAAAACTCATAGGGAGCAACTGAAATTGGAACACAAAATCTTTAATCAAAATTAATTTCGGTTCCATTAAGATAAAGATGTAAATGTTTTCTCCGAGTTGTAACTAGTTAAAATTGAAAGCATCGTTAACAAAGATTTATTACCTAAGGCACCATATCCCATACATCAAAAAACCATTAAGAATCCCGAAACTGTTTAGGAAATCAATGGATAAACACACTTTTAAGTTCAATATTGATAAAATGCCCTGCTTGGTAATTTGTTTTGGGAAATATTTTGGCTGTTAAACATATTCTACATAATTCTTTCCTCCTGCTAGTTAACAAGACGTCGCTGGGCGTTACGTTACATATTTGATTTGTTCATAGTTTGATTATTTTCGGTAAGTTCATCTTAATTCAAACTTTTAAATTTTACCAATACAGCTACTACAAATAGTGAAATAGCTTTTGTGTGATCCATAGATGCATGCCTCTATGATTTAGGTAAGATGTCCTTTACAACTTTATCGAACGCTGCAGAAGAAATCGAACGCTGCAAATATATCTTTTATTTATTAGTTCGCATATTTGAACCTGGTGAATTATAGGACCGTCTTGGGAGAGGTTTGATTGCTGGTGTGATGCGGGTGCGCCGGGAGTCGATCCCGTCATGATTAATGAACTGTAAAACGAACAATAGCTTCTTGGGTACTCTTCTTTTGATGTACGGCTGATGTAAAGGAACTCATTATAAAGTCTAAAAAAGCGTTAATAAATCGGCAATCGGCCTTGAAAATAATAAATTAAAATAGGGATAGATTTAACAGATTCAATTATGCAATTTTGAATGGTATTCAATTCACGCATAAAACCCAATTTATTTAACCGTCCGAGATAGAACGTTAAAAAAAATTATACAATATTTGATGTCACGTTTTTTTATGTGATTCGGGTGGCGGGACGAGCTGACGGCCCACCTGATGTTAACATCAGGTGCACGTAAAGATTTGCTGCATAAATATGGTCAAAACCCGCAAATGGATTTTGATTGCGCGGAAATTGAAAACACACGTTTGGTTATCGTACTTGGTTAGTTTAAAAAAATGTAATTATGTTTATACTCATTTTTCATAAATGTATTACTACATACATGTACTTATCTTAAAATAATAAAAATTAACATGTTTTTAGAAGCAATAGGTAATAACTTTACTCGGGTACAGTAACTATATGTTTTATTTTGTATTGTACACGCAATAACTTTTATATAAAATTATATAAATGGCATGTCCAGAGGCGAGCTTAAACCTACAAAGAGTTTTCTTCCAGCAAACCTTTGAGGCTAGAGAAAGGATGCCATTCCATCAAGCTCTTACTGTAATATAATTTTATTATATTTATTTTATGTTGATAGTAGTTTTATTATTTTCCCAATTCCCGTACCCACGGCCAACTGTAGGTGCTGCAATGATTGGTAAATCACCGGACGGGTTCCGAGCGCACGCTTCCCATATGTCAGGGGCTACTGTTCTAGGCTAGGGTCAAATTAGTGAGAACACGCTCAACAAAAGAACATAATCCATAATTTGTTTGGGTAAATCGCAACATCATTCTACCACAGATAGTCTGGAAGACCATATACATGAAAATTAGGTAATTTTAAGTCTTAACAGGATACTTTTAAACGAATTATGGCAGGTATAAAGAGTTCCTTATTGCAGAGTTTTTTAAATTGCCTTATATAAATTAAAGGTATAAAATGAAAAGCTTATCGTGGGTAGAAACTGACAGTATTCAAGTAAGAAGTGTGCAATTCCAGCAAGTTCACTTTGACGATTAAATTATCCTAATATGGATATCTGGATAAATGCCGATTGTTTCAGTCTAAATTGGCACTGAATTAAGCCAATATATTTTCGCCCACGGAACAAATTCGAACTATTACCGTTACGTCAATAAAAATAGCCATTAGTGCAATTTTGTCGCGACATTGCGTGCGCATCAGCAATTAGATGGTACCGCCAATTAAAGATGTTTCGTCGTATACAAAGTTCATTAAAGCTATGACTGTTTTGGTTTTCTTCAGTAAAAAAATAAATAGCTTATAGGGGGACTAATTTAAGACAATAATTTCTCTACAAACACATCGAAATTTCCGACGAGCCATGATGGGTCCACTAAAATTTTAACGACTATGACAAATGTTTGCATAGGGTTTTTTTTACGATGTTTTTTGACCTGTTTGAGAACATGGCATTATTTAAATAGAATTTGGAACACACAAAACACACAAAAAAATACATTTTTTTGTGTAAAAATATAATTTTAAAAACAAATCGAGTGCAAAACTCGTTACTGATTCAGACACTGGCTTACTAATCCAGTTTTGACGAGACAGAAGAGCTTACCCGTGGCAAAACGAGTTGTGGTGTTTCTTGGGTTAGGATTCAAACTGGATGTTGTTGTGTATTCACAAATAAATCTACCCCACTCACCTGTGCCTAGATTGTACGCATTAGCGGGAGACTGGGCGATCTCCCAGTTCCATCCCAGTTCACGTCACGAAGTGAATTAGGTTTTCCTTCATGTTATCTGCTAAACAGTCTTTTAAACTGACCTCACTGCTCAGTTGGTAGTAATCCTGCCTTCTGCGCTGTAGGTCGTGGATTCGATTCCCACCCTGGATAAACATTTGTGTGACGAACATAGATGTTTGTTCTTCCATAGAACTAACACAAACAAGTAGATAATTTGAGAGAGATATAGTGCCAAGTGAGATTTTTGTGATTGTCACTGCAGTGTCAAACGCGTGAGGTCGCATACAAATTAGCGTTGGATGAGCACGCGTTCGTCAATGTGTTGTGTTAATCCGATCCGTAATTATTTGGCTCAGGTACATTTAGAAGAACTAAAATTCATTGATATGAAGTAAGTTTAAATATTGTGGGCAAAATACCTAGTTATAAAATACCTAATAACACCTAACCGACAGGCCATAATAAATGACTTGATAAATCTTAAGAGAACTCAAGAACTGAATCGAGATTTGATTGAAACTACCAACCTCTGCTTAGCTAATTACTTAGTAACAAAGCCTATTTGCGTCACTTATATTACAACCTCATAA
The DNA here is from genome assembly GCA_947359385.1 of Chesias legatella. NCBI lineage: Eukaryota > Metazoa > Arthropoda > Insecta > Lepidoptera > Geometridae > Chesias > Chesias legatella. The sequence goes on along the minus strand of OX375774.1, from coordinate 5,942,010 downwards.
AGAACCCACTATAAATCATAGTCTTAACATTCGACTACACTTACGAAACCGGATGATCCAAAATCCAAGTGAGATAAGTTTACCGGGTTATCAGGAAACAATGCCTAGATTGTGTAACAATTGATAACATACTATACGGTATAGTACCTGAGTAAATTGACCCAGGAGCATATACTAGAATATAAGTTACATATATAACTATAAACTTTAGATTTCTTTTCAGATAAATGTCGTGTTCTTTCTATTGGTATGAAAACAACGGTAGTCCAGAAAAACTTAATTTATTTTTAAACTTGCTTATGGTCTATGTGGCAGCGAAACGCAACGATAGCGCGATTCAGAACGTCATACAATATGTTCCGATGCCATCTGGTGAAATTTATAATATTAATCTATTTTACATAAACATTCCGCCCTCTCAAAGTGCGTCAGTACTTTAATTAAACTAAATGTTGTAAATTGACCTTGACACAACAAAACATAAGAAAATAATAGTGAACAGCTACTATTTGTTCACAAAAAATAATATCTTTTAACTAAAGGCTTTGAGAGGCGCTGTAATCAAATATTAGGATATAAAATAATAGAGTTTAACAAGTGGGTTTAACAAGTGGATTTAACAAGTGGACTGTAACATCTTGTGAACTATAAACATTAAGATAACTAAATAATAAACAAATTAATAGCTATAAATAAACAGTAATTATTGAGTTTCAGTATCGGTGGGCAGCAAACATAATTTGTGAACCGGTCTCTGTATAACTGAACTTTTACATCTTAGGCTGACTACCCTAGTCAAACCATCAGAACCAGGATGCACTTCTATGATTCTGCCCATCAACCATTTTGTAGGTGGTAAACGTTCATCCTTTACCAAGACTACACTACCTACTTTTACATTTTCTTGAACACTTGTCCATTTGTGACGTTTCTGTAAATTGACTAAATATTCCTGACTCCACTGCCGCCAGAATGATTGCAGTTTTTTCTGCAAGTATATCCATCGTTTATTATAGGGTATGTAAGCATTTTCAAAATTTTCATCAGGTACTACTATTAGACTTTCACCTATGAGGAAGTGACCAGGTGTTAAAGCTACTGTGGTACCTTCTTTGTCATCTTCCAAGGAAGTCAATGGACGAGAGTTCAAACAACTTTCTACTTGACATAACAAAGTTGAATATTCTTCATATGTCAGTTTGGTATCTCCTAGAACACGAGCTAAATGTTTCTTTGTAGATTTAATATTTGCTTCCCATAGGCCACCCATATGAGGTGCCCCTGCTGGGTTGAATGCCCATTCTGTTCCATCGTGTGCTAGTAGTTCTGCTATTTCATTAGATAAATTGGTAATACTTTTACTGAACATAATCTCAAGTTGTTTGGCGGCACCTATGAAATTTGTTCCACAATCACTAATAAGTTTCTTACAGTGTCCTCGGCGGGCCGTGAAGCGGCGAAACGCAGCCAAGAAACCTTCCGTACTTAAAGTGGTGACTAGTTCAAGATGCACTGCTTTAGTAACTGTACATATAAATAAAGCAATGTAGGCCTTTTGAGTTCTATTGGATCCGCGTCCACCAAATAACTTTAAGATTACAGGTCCTGCAAAATCTACTCCACTGATCAGAAAAGATCTTTGTGGGATTAGTCTTTCTTTGGGTAATATTCCCATCAATTGATTAACAGGTTTCTTTGAAAATCTACAACAAGGTATACATTCTCTCAAGATCTTTTTTATGACATGTTTTACTCCAATAATGTGATATCTATTTCTTACATGGTTTAACATCAACTGAACTCCGCCATGAAGAGTTCTGGAGTGTGCATCTTTTACAATCAGGTAAGCTAATCTACAATTTTTTGCTAATATTATAGGATGTTTTGTTTCTCTATTACAGTATGCATTTTGGATACGACCTCCTACTTTTAAAATGTTATCATCATCAATAAATGGATTAAGATTTTTGATATTTCTTCTATCAATATTTTCAGAATTTTGAGACACTTTAATCAAACAGCTTAATGTGTTTTGCATCTCAATGGAATTCAAGTAAGGAGTATATGCAGGTAAGATTTCCCTTTTAGCTTTGGCTTTACATTTGTAATAAAATCTTAAACAATAGCTTATTACTCTAATTAGTTTGTTAAGATCTGAATATCTATTAATAATGTCTATTTTCTTTTCAGATTCCGGTACTACTACTACACTACACTGCACTTTCACTTGAGACCTTTTCTCATCCTCAATGGGATCAATTATTTCTGTTATATCGTTTACAGGTAGTTCATGAAGTTCTCGGAGCCACAGTGGACCATTCCACCACAACTCGTGAGACTGCAGCTCCAGTGGACAGATTCCACGGGATGCCACATCTGCCGGGTTGTCATGCGACGCGACGTGATGCCATCTGCATGGGTCTATTCTGTTGATTATCTCGGTCACCCTATTTGCCACGAAGGTGTTCCAATAACTTGGTGGCCGTTGCAACCAAGCTAAGACAATGGTTGCGTCTGTCCAAGCATGGACATCTTTAGCTGGGATGTTGAGCGCGGTTTTGATTCTATCGATTAGTTTTGCTAGTAGAACCGCCCCACATAATTCTAGTCTTGGCGTGGATATTTTCTTTACAGGTGCTACTCTAGTTTTAGCTTCTATCATGGTGACTTTAACTGTGTCATGTAGGATAGTCCGGCAATAGACAACTGCCGAATATGCAATGTCTGAGGCATCAGAAAATCCATGAATTTCAACTCTGATAATGTTATCTGCCATGCCAATCCATCTATCCAACTCTATCATTGGCATGTTGCTCAATTTTTTGCGAAATGTCAGCCATTCTAATTCTAGCGTTTCAGGAAGTTGGTCATCCCAATCAATACCTTCAGTCCATAGTTTCTGTAGAAAGGCCTTTGCTGTCACTACTACAGGTGCTAACCAACCGGCTGGATCATATAGCTTGGCTATGTCTTGTAGAATCATTCGCTTTGTTGGTTTCTCATTTTTCATGTTTTTTATTTCAAAGTGAAGTTCAAATTTATCAGTTTTGTCATTCCAGTCTATTCCTAAGATTTTTCGTTTTTCTTCTGATGAAGTTTCTATTCTTTGACTATTCGATGCCCATTTGTGTAGTAAGAAGCCTCCTTTGTCTAGTAGTTCAATTAAGCTAGTTTTAAGTGATATTGCTTTGTTGATTGTAGGAGCTCCTGTGAGTAAATCATCGACATAGAAATCTGACGAGAGTGCACTGATTGTTTCTTCTGGGAAGTTTTCCTTCTCGTCATGTGCTAGTTGTTTTAGCGTTTTTATTGCTAGGTATGGTGCACAGGAAGTGCCATAAGTGACAGTTGATAATCTGTAGTGCTTGACTGGTTCGTCAACATTCCATCTCCATACAATTCTTTGGAAATCTCTATCACTCTCTTCTATATTTATCTGTCTATACATTTGACGGATGTCTCCAACTAGGACTATGGCGTGTATTCTCCACCTAAGTGTTATGTCTCTTAGGTCACTTTGAAGTGTAGGCCCAATCAACAAATTGTCATTTAAGGATTTTCTATTACTGGTTTTGGCTGAAGCGTCGAAGACTACACGAAGTTTGGTGGTTAAATGCTGTTCGTTGATCACAGCATGATGTGGTAAGTAGCAAACGCTGTTGCTAGGCAAGTCTATTTTAGGAATGAGTTCCATGTGTTTCTTGTCTGCGTAATCTTTCATAAATTCATTGTATCTGTTGTGTAATTCTGGGTTACCTTTGAATTTGTGTTCTACAGCGGCTAGTCTTCTCAGTGCTATTGAGGCTGATTCCCCAATATCCGGAGGATTGACAGTGAAAGGTAACTTTACTTCATATCTTCCATCTTCCTTTCTTCTATGAGTTAGTTGATAATGTTCTTCACATGCCTTTTCATCATTTGTTAATATATTTCTTGCAGGTACTACTTCTTCAAGTTCCCAAAATCTACATAGTGTTCTATCAATTTCTAGTTTGGTATGATGAATAAATGCTGATGTTTGATGGTTGTCGGTTTTTCTATTGTTTCCTGAAATCAACCAACCTAGTGAGGTTTCTTGTGCCACAAGTGAACTTTTCTCATTTCTATGAATCAATACACCCCTTTTAATGATGTCTGCAAAGATATCTGCTCCTAAGAGAAGATCTACTCGACCTGGCTGGGTGAATTTATGGTCTGCTAGTTGTAAACTATTGAGTTGTGGCCAATCTATTGTCTGTGTACATTGTGGGATATATGAAGTTAATGTCTTCAGAACATATGCATTAACTTTGATTCTAGTTTTTGGGTCGTGCCTTGCTATTATTTCAAACTCCACAAGTGCTTTGGTAACTGTGTGGTTTGAGCTAACTCCAACTATGTTTCCTTGAATAGGTGATTTATTGAGACCCAATTCTTGGCATGCTCCTTCGGTAATCAATGATGCTTGTGACCCTTGATCAATTAGTGCACGAAGGGTGTGAATACTATAATTTCTATGTGATTGCACCGCAACAAGTGCGGTTGCTAATATGACTGTAGAAGTCTCTATGGATGTTTTCATGGTGATGCTATCTATGTTTTTTGTGTCTATGAAGTTCTCCTTGTCTATGTTGTTTCTGTTTCTATGTTCTATTGTTGCGTTCACTATCTGTGTGGTTTGTGAGTTGTCTGATGATATGATATGGGCAGCTGGTACGCTGTATCCATGTAGCAGGGTATGATGTTTGCGACCACATTTTCTGCAAGTCATTTGAGTGCAATCTTTCACTGAGTGACCTTTCCTCAAACAATTGAAGCACATGTTGTGATTTTGAATGTATTTTTGTCGATCATTAACCTGTAGTTGACTGAAGTTCTTGCATGAGTAAATTCTATGATTTGTATCACCACAATATATACAATTCAATGATGTCACATTTGTAGTAAAACTTTTAGATGTTGTGTTTCCAGGATGATGCTGAATATCTTTGCCTTTGACAGTTTCTAATGTTCTGAATCGTAACTCCAAAAATTCTGAGAGGTCTTTCCACAGTGGGAGTCTATCTAAAGTTTCTATGCGTTGCTCAAAGAGTCTGTGTGTCTCGCTGTCTAATTTCTGTATGACTATGTAAACAATTATGTCATCCCATGTATCAGTGGGTATATCAAATGTTTTTAAAGATGTTACACATTCAGAGGTAGTGTCTAATATTTCTCTAATAGCTTTAGGTGTGTCATTGGTGATTTTTCTCTGGTTTAATAATCTTCCCAAATATGAATTGACAATATGTCTGCGATTGTTGTATCTCTTTGTTAGTATTTCCCACATCATTGTATAGCTTGCTTCTGTGACAGGTATTTGTCTAACTAAACTTTCAGCTTCACCATACAAACTGGACTTGAGATACTGACATTTGTTGACATTACTCAATGAAATATTGTCATGTATGAGCGACTTAAACAAATCATGAAAGGAAGTCCAATCCTTATATTCACCTGAAAACTTTGGTATTTGAATTGATGGCAGTTTCAAATTACAAGCTGGAATCATACTATTCTCTGAAGGCAATGATTTTGATGCTGTCTGTAGTGTTGTACCATATAAAGAATTCAATTTATCCTTGATGCGAGCCTTCAAATCTAAGTAACATTCCAAACAATCATCAAACATGTTGTTTTTAAAGTAAATAAGCTTTTGTTTTTCTTCTGCAGAAGCTATTGCTAACTCATCATGTTTGCATTGGAATTTTTGCCAGTAGTTTTCTAGTATTTCTAGTCTAGTTTCCAAATGTGTTGTAGTTAACCTATCTTTTGGCAATTTCTTCACGTTTTCTAATAACTTTTTCATGAGTTGGTATGTCTCAGTTTGACTATTTTGAAGTTGCTCCATGATCCTGTGATTTAATACGACTATCCACCAGGTTGAAGTTTGAGGTTACTATTGACCACGTTTTGCAAGTCCAAAGTAACTTTTATTTCACTAGAGAATTAAGTGTTTATCCGACATAAAGTTTTAAAGTCTTTTTTCACTACAAATTATGTCTTTTATCACTAAATTTACTATGTCCAACACAATTTAACACAAACTTTTTCTATTTTTTCTATGTTCACCATTTACAACAAATTCTAGTTCTGACATTGACATTTGACATTTCACTTTTACTCACGGTTTACCAGTCAGTCCAAATGCAATCCAAAATTATTCACAACACAGTCAACACACTTCACGATTTTTTGCACTCCTATAATAACAGTTCACTTTTTTGTACTCACTTCACTTTACTAACTGAACGCACTCACTATTCGCGATTACTAATCCGATCGTTAGGACCAATGTTCTTTCTATTGGTATGAAAACAACGGTAGTCCAGAAAAACTTAATTTATTTTTAAACTTGCTTATGGTCTATGTGGCAGCGAAACGCAACGATAGCGCGATTCAGAACGTCATACAATATGTTCCGATGCCATCTGGTGAAATTTATAATATTAATCTATTTTACATAAACATGTCGCATTGCCTCAAATAATAAATAAATATCGGTGGACATTTAGCAAAGCACCATCTTGCCCCGAACTATACGAATCAGCCAATTGAGAGAACACATGTATACTTTATTGTAAATACAAATATATAATATGTATTAACACAGACACAGAGCAGCATCTATGTTCCTCACACAAATGTTTGTCTTGAATGAGAATCGAATCCACTACAGACAGCTGCGTAGAAGGCAGAGTTACTATCAACTGAGCTGTGAGGCCAGTCGTTTAACCTTCGTTTGTGGTTAAAGATCATTTATATTCTCAAAAAGAAATAACAATTTCACTTACATGAGAAACTTGATGAATGAACTTAAATCAGTCATCTCGTACTATGTAGAGGACTTGAGTGGTATTGCTGAGGCCTATGGGCGGGCGGCGGTTACCATCAGGTGGGCCGTCAGCTCGTTCCGTCACTGCAATGGCATTAAAAAAATCATTTTTGACAAGTTTTATGCTTCGGCATAGTCAGACCAAGGTAACATTTTTTTTCTATACTACCCGCCGTACAAATTAAAATTCGTGCACGAGATTCTATGTACCTATGTGAAAATTTATAATAAGCGTCAGTGTATTAGAAGTATATCAGTAGCGCATAGGTATATTAGTATAGTATAGTAGTATTATTTATGTATTATTTGTATTCGTTGAGTATTGCAGTGTGTAGCTGCGACCTGGCTCATGACATTATTTCTACTGATGATGTAAGTAACGGGTCAAGTCGATGACTATACTCGAAGGTCACTAAATTTTTGTTCAGAATTATGACATCGGGACGAACGCAATAACTTGATTTTGTCTCTTTGGATGATTGGATGATGAACCAGTCTTTATGTTTTAGCTTTTTTATAGTTATTTTGATTACTACAACAAGGACAAGCATATTTTTGAAAAACAAAATTAAACAATAAAGACGTCATATTTCTTTTTATAAATTATATTGAGCGTATGAAGTCATCTTGTATTTTGTTTAATAAACAAAACATATCAGAATGAACACTGATATATAATTTACTCTCTAGATACATACAAATACATTCAGGCACCTCACCACGTCATCAAGGTCGTTTCAAAAGCTGCAACCCGTCCGTGCAGTAATAGGAACTACCTTTTTTTCTCCGTTAGAAATTAATCCCCAAATGATACATAAAACTGAATGAGATTGTTCGTGTTAATTAAGACCACAAGGAATTGTTGTTGCGGTGCTCGCTCGCAGTGATCACATCAAAATATAATTGAATAATCAAGCTTTGAGTTTATAGGTACGGCACTGGTCACTGGCTGGCTTCATTTTGAATAATGATGTTTGTGGTATATATTTGATTAAATAGGTAAAATGTGTTCAAACTGTAGAATGACAATAATTATAACTTATAAATATTATAGTAGTCATTTGTAAATGGTGTAAGACCCTAAATTGACGACGCATTAAGTAAAAATATGATATTTTTGTGTAAATTATATATTATGTAAGTTTATACATTCTTAGGTAGATTTGTAGATAAAAATAATATTCAGGGTTTTTTTTAGAAAACGAAGAACTTCGAGAAAACACCTTCTATGTTCAAAATATAAATTAAGTTAAATTGATAGAACCAAATATTATACAACCACAGATACATTTTTTTTATGTGTGAGTGCAGTTTGTCATGTCGAAGCAAGCCGTCAGAGATACAAAATGTTATACTATATTACTCAAGAGCCAGTACAAATAATACATTAACCACAATTAAAAAACTAATCTCAATCTACTGACATTGTTGTAAACATGACTATCGTAATGAATCGTGTGACAGGGAGGAAAGGGGTCCACTTATTTGTAGCTCCAATTTTATGTCTAGACAAAAAACGCCTCAAATGTCCGGTCTCAAACATCTGTAAGTAGCGGGAGTTTAGCAAAACCGCTTTCAAGGTAGGGTGAGATTGGTGTCATTGTATCCCCGCAACCCCAGCCATTAGACGCAGTTGCAATGGGATTACGAATCTCATGTTTCAGCTCCAGCAAAAAAAAAAGCATTGCATTAGAATTTTTTCTTCTAATTTTTTAAGAGCAGTAGAACTCTCGCCAAGTTCGTCCGGGGAAGTACTGCCACCATGCCCTTTTCTGCCGCCAAGCAGTGACGCATTCGCGTTACTGTGTTCCGGTTTGAAAGGTGTGGTTGCCGGTGAAATTACAGGCACATGAGACATTTCACCTTCACGTCTCACATTTACAGGCGCATACGATGAGACTTGGGTCTTGTCATACCTACTATGGGAGGACCCAAGTCGCATCGGCTGTTATGGGCCGAGGTTATCACTTAACACCAGGTGGGCTGTCGGCTCGTTCCGTAAATGTATTACATAAAAAAAAAAAACAGTATTTTCATTCCTGCGTCGGTAAAACTGTGAACTTTTCATGCATTTTACAGCTAAAAAGCACCCTGAACGATTTCTGTTTTATTTGCAGCGCCATCTGTAGGAATATTTTGAAACTACTTTTCATGGATGTTACAGCTAAAAAGGAGACTGAACTCTTTGGGAAAGATTTCCGTTTTATTTGCAGCGCCATCTGTAGGAATATTTTGAAACTACTTTTCATGGATGTTACAGCTAAAATGGAGACTGAACTCTTTGGGAAAGATTTCTGTTTTATTTGCAGCGCCATCTGTAGGAATATTTTGAAACTACTTTTCATGGATGTTACAGCTAAAAAGGAGACTGAACTCTTTGGGAAAGATTTCCGTTTTATTTGCAGCGCCATCTGTAGGAATATTTTGAAACTACTTTTCATGGATGTTACAGCTAAAAAGGAGACTGAACTCTTTGGGAAAGATTTCTGTTTTATTTGCAGCGCCATTTGTAGGAATATTTTGAAACTACTTTTCATGGATGTTACAGCTAAAAAGGAGACTGAACTCTTTGGGAAAGATTTCTGTTTTATTTGCAGCGCCATCTGTAGAAAATTTTGTAACTAGTTGTGACGGTGGCGTTAAACACTACGAACGTAAGCATACGCGCTCGGCGTCGTCAGGGCGAAACGTAGCACATATTAATTTAGTTAGTGAAGTTGCTCATAGAGGGCGATACTTAGTACTTTCATGCACAAACTTCATCTGTCATTTGATTAATGACAAACTGTCTTCTAAAACGAATTTCTAAAATTATACGCAGACTGGATGTTAGTAAACAGCTACAAGTTTTCTTTATCTATATACATAAATTCGGTTTTTCGGATCCACAAGCCTAATATATATATCCTGAAAAATACTAGTGGCTATTCATAATGTCTAACAGTCATTAAAGACAGCCCTGCCAACTTAAGTTCCTGTTATACCGGCCTATGGGATTCGTGACCTATCTTTATTCGTGTTCAAGAACAGCCCCCATAAGTTTGTACATTTGCTTATTGATTGGCCGATAAAGGCATCGCAGTAACACACATTTTTCGGGCAGACGCCTCTAGACGACACGCACCGATGGTAGAGGCCATAAAGTAATGCAGTAAGACACGCGATCGCGAATTCACTTCCGGATCGGGGCCTTTTTGGGACCGATTGTTTCAAGGACTCTGCATCAATGGCTTGATAGGTTGGACGGGCACGCAATTTACGACAGTTATCTTGTTAGGCTAATAATCAGGGAGAAGAAGGATCGTCAGGCATTTGTAGGTACGTTATGATAATGGCTAGAAGACTATTCAAGGTGAATTGTAGGGCAGTCAGTATCAATATATATTATAAAAGGTGTCCTGACTGACTGACAGACTACGTTACAGCCTAATACTCTGACCCTAGAGACTTGCAATTTTTTGTGTTCCATATAAGAAGTAAGCTCACACTAAGAAAGGAAAACTCATTTCTGTATAGCTGTTTGTAAAGTAGCTGATTTGGAAGTAGCTAATAAGTATTTTGAGGAACCAAACTCCACCACTTTCGCTGTTTGTGACATACATATCTATAGTTATGTATTTAAATATTGTATATATTATTATTTCAAACATTTTTTGTACTTGTGTTACAAAAATAATTATTTAACTGTAAGTGAAATCCTATGAATATTTTATCTTATTTATGATCAAGATTATATAGATATCGTAGATACTGCATCCGATTCGTAGAATCAAAGATATCAAAAATTAATATTATGTATTTTTTTTATTACAGGTAACGATTATAGAACGGAAGTGCATCATTAGAGTTTGGTAATTAATTATTTCTCATATTACCTATTATATAACGTAAAACGTTATTAACTAATTAAGTAACGGTTGTGTTTGGCTCATTTCTAGTTATTGCTTTCAACTAAGTAAAAGTTAATGACTTGTAAAATGGTGAACTAATATATCCGTTTGCCATCAGAAATATGTTCTTTTCAATGTTTGGTCACATCAGAGTCATGGTCCAGCGGACGGCCAAGTCAAGAACTTTATTTCCATAAAATTCATAACGGTTTTTTTTTCATAACGAAGTGACGAAATGACTCGGAAATGGTAATTCACCCTCGTGCAACCATCTGTACCGGCTCTTATGCCCAAAGCGTCATTTTAGTTACCAGCTGACAGTATACGTCTGAAGAAGTCTTCCTCCATAGCCATTTATGCAAGTGTATACTCGTTTGAAAGGCGTGGGTGCAATTATATGCAACTAAGACTTTCCGCCTTCAAGTCTGAGTCTCAGTGAAAATTTCAATGCTATAAATATTTGTCCCCTCCCATACATTACGGGAGGATCCAAGTTTTATCGTTGTTTTTCATAAGTAGAATTTACCGCGTGGCCTTCACTTTGCTCTGTCACTTACCTACACATAAAAATACATAGTAGTATAAAAATATATATTATTGAGAGTTCTAAAAACAATAAATGAGACTACGTTTAAAAAGTAGTCTATCAAATAAAAAAACAACCTGAAGAAGTCCAAGGACATGATAAATATACTTATTTCTCCAATAACTTAATTATACAACAGCCACAAAGTCTGGAAAGCTCGCTAGGAATGGAAAATAAACATCCCTATGAATCACAAACGACGCGACGTCCCTGCGTCTCTCCTGTTCAATTCCACCTACATACTGCCGACTGTCTCTTTCAATTACCGCTAGGAAGAACAAGACAGGGATAGATTTGCTTTCAATGGAGTTTCCCGAAGGCAGGAAATCCGCCAATGGTGGTTGCGCGCGCACAATTTTCAGGGCGCAGGACTCGATTGCCTTCGGTGTGCTACAAATGTTTAGATCTGATTTCGTAAACAAGTTAAAATTAATATGGTAAACAGTTTTATAGCTCCAACCCTCTATGGCTGTTTCCTTATCAATAACACAAAATTTGTTTAGAAGTTCAATGACTTTAGGCGAAATCGATCTCATTAGGTACTTTGACTATTAATTAAGATGAGTTTTGTTAAGGAGATATTTGAAATAAATGACAATAATAAACATATCAGTTGTAGATATTTTTTGTCGTGCTTCCCCACGGCGCAATAGATGAAGCCCGGTCTATCATGTTATTAAGTCTTCGCGCATTTGAGCCGCCGATAGGGGCCGCATCGGCACTTCGGGTTTTGCCGGCGTCCATAGCGGAACGCAACCCTTAGAATCTTGAGTATTACTTGTTCTCACCCCCATATTTAAATCCAAGTGTCTTCTGATCATCGCTCGCGGGGTAAGTCTATTTTACTTACCTACGAGCACCGACAAGGCTTCATGCATATGCAATGCACCCCGACCATTTTAGTTCAGTCGATATCATTACACGTTGAAAGTAAATAAGTATATATTTCATTATCGATCGTGAGCATACCTATCAATCATAAGTGTACAAAGCTCATATCATATTCCACGATCACCTTGATCCTTGGGGTAATGCATAGAACGATAGCCAATTAGGAAAATGGTTCTGTGAATGCCTCGCTGTGATCCTAACGTCATGTGCCATTTTGTACAGACACAATAATAAGTGTTAATCATATATATTTCTGTACTATGAGGGCTATCTCTGTAATAATACTAATTGAATATTCGTTTGTTCGAGTGTGATAGGTCTAATAGACGTTGCGTCATAGATATGACGACAGATTTTATTCTGTATCAGATAAGATAACTTCGAGTGCCGTGGAAATTAATTTATGTTTCCAGATACTCCTTATACACCGGGTTTGACTTAAAAAACATGTACCAGTTATTAGTATTTACTCAAACTAATGATGTGTCTGGGTACCTAAATAGATGCTAAGTGGCCTAGCAAAGGGCTGGTAAAAAGCTCATTAGTGCTATTTTAGATTAGATTTAGATTTTAGGTATATTTAATTAATATTTATTACATTTAAATTCTGTAAATAAGTAGCCATCAGAATGGATTGTTTATACTTTGAATGTCAATCAAGACAAATAACAGTCTGGTCATCAAATAATCAAAATTAATCAAATATGTATTTTATGTCAAACTGTGATAAGTAGTAGTTGATTTTTATGTGCATAATTTGACTGAACGAGAAGAGCCCATTTGACGTTAAGGGATATGTGATAAAAATACAACATAGATATTCAATACTTAAGTATTGGAAGATCCAAGTCGCATCGCAATGCGCACATCGATGAAGATAGAACCTTTAGTGTACCTTAATTTCAACACCACCTCATATTTCATATTTAAATCGGGAATACAGGAATGGGAGGCACTAGCATTAGCTAGTGTATTCATTCCTTTTCATCCTTGACACACCAGCCGTGGCTAGGGGCAGAATTAGTCGGGTGGGACTATTTCCTGGCACAACTGGTATATATAGTTACTTCTACTGTTAGTTTATTCGGATATTTAAATTATTTTGTAAACATTGTTATCCTTGGCACCCGCTCTTATTCCAAACCCGATCTTAACCACACGATGTTCCGTAGAAGATCTATTTTTTAAATTCAGCGTATCATAGTAAATAACTGACTATTGAGAATACTTTAACGGTGACTTATATCTTATATAATAAGATATAATTTAAAATAAAATATAATCAAGTCAGCATTTTTTATATGTATTACTTCTCATTCAGAATAGTTTATTTTTTGTTTTCGAAAACACTTCGAAATTTTATTATATTATATATATTATGTATTTCGAATATTCGTTGGCGATAGTGATAAAAGATACTATAGTTATTTATATACTATAGTTTAAGTATCGTTCCAATAGGTATTGACAATAAGATCCGAGTTTTATAGTGGAAATAGCGAAACGTTCTGGATTCAGACGGCTACCTAGGCTAGACACTGCTACTCGTGTCACTGTTTTTGTGGAATCAGGTGGAAAAAAGTGAAGTGCGCCTCAAAGAGGCTACTTTCGTGTACTTAATACGTGTGTTAAAATTTTTGATTCAGTACATGCCGGTGCCCTTACGATGTTTTACTTCAGCATTCTTAGAACGTGGTATTAGGCACATCATTTTTTCAAGTAAAAACTAATTGGTACATATTATGGATTTGAACTAGCAACTCTCAGCGATTGATGAGCTAATCAGTATTTTGTCAATCTCTGTGCCAAGTAATTTTGAATTCAGTCAAAAAAGACAAAACAATTAACTTCTCTACTTGAGTGGCTAGACGATTTGTTAATTATTTAAACAACCCTTCTTTGAATAAATAAATCAATAATCTATCTACTGGTGAAAACCATATCAAAATTCTTACAGTTGTTTAAGAGAACATGAATTTCAATTAAGTACTCCACGTGGAACTAAGTCGTGGGCATCTAAACTAATTATAGATAACACAAAGACGTCAATATTTAATATGTTATTGTTAATTATAATTTCAAAACAAAAGTTTTCTTCAAGTGCCTCCCTTACCGTCATTTGCTTGGTACAATAATCATTATATTTTTATGTAGAGTTACGTAAGAAATTAATAAATCTTCTGTAATGACCGGAAATAACTCATAACTTTTAATGTAAAGGCTGGTTATGTCGCCCCCTTCGGATTCTAATCAGATATCACTTGAACAGTCACATTTCACATTCAGGTCACATTTTTGAAAACGATACAGAATAACTTCAAAACGAACCCGGCATTCCCCTGTACATACAATTATAAAGTCTTGTTTTACAGTCAAGCTCTATTCATTCATGACTCTCAAGAGGAGCTCATTGTCCCTGCATTTCTTTCATAAGAAGGAAGGCTTCAATGAATCACTCTTAAGATGGTGACGCACAAGTTTTTCCAAGTATACACGTTATTTCCTTGTGATTATTTTTCAAATTAGGTATGATGAATAACATACAATTGATAACTAACTCCCACTGTTTCTTAGAGGTTACTAACTCTAAAAAGTTGGCAAATGGTATCATTAGCCTGTATTATTTAGCTATCGCGTTCTTTAAAAATATATCACCTCAATGTTTTACCTACATACTAGACCAATATTACTTTATGAGACGGTAAAGTATTTGCATAAACTAGAACGTTGACATAAAATACATGAAAAGTAACGTTTGACGTCAGTGGCTCGAGTCGAGCGTGTTACACTGATCGCATCAAATGAAAATAAAAGAAAATTCATTGTGCAACTCAAATTGACATATTTAATTATTGTCAATTTATCACATAAGTTTAACACACTAAACTCATGACAAGTTACGCTTATTCTATACAACCATTTGACACATTACATTACATTTAAATACTGAGTTAGTCAATTATCACAATTACTTTAAATTCTAGGGTTAATTGTTCACAAGATTATTGTCAAACACAAAAAACGAGTAAACAGAGCATACAAAACAAAACTGTTTCACCCTATGAAGATCTGTGTAGATTTTCTTTTTTCACATTCTTTCTATTACCGCACGCACACAAACTCCTATTACGTTTGATTTACGATGAAGTTCCTGATTCGTCTTCCACATTACGTACTTTAATAACGTAGCGGTGCGTATTTTTATACGTCTCTGAAGCCCGTCATGGAACAAAATGGCACCGTGCCATTTAAAATAAAAAAATATCTATATTTCACTGTCCAGAACTACCCTGTTGTTTGTGGGAAGAATTCGGAGCGGACTTGTGGTGGTGGGGTGGGTGGAATGTCGTGTTGAGGCTTCAGTAGCAAGGGGTTGTTTCCCGTTGGTGACGATACGTTTTCTGTTTTCCTCTGGCCACCGCTTGGAGTCAGGCTCAGGTGGAGCTGAGGCAGCTGGGTGTTAGGACACACGGGTGGTCTGTCGGCTTTTGGCTGCATGTTTGCTGCAAAATAAAGTTTGGCTTGTTCACATATCACGATGAAAAATGATCGTTTACCTAACAGTGGTTTTTCGAAACGTTTATAATATGTGAGTCAATCGTTTCTTGTCGTTTTCAAAGAAGTTATTACAATACTTTATCATCACAAACCAAGCGATAAGTATTATCGTGAATGACGTTAGCCTGGTAACATAATTTAATTTTATTTCTATTATTCAATTTCCAATCGCTTTTTCATCACATTTAGTTTTTCAAGTTTATTTCACAGTTATGTTAATTAATCAAAACTATAGACAGTTTTGTAAAAGGTTTTGATCTTAATAATTTATTTCTCTGTCAGCCGTAAGAAATTGAATAAACAACATATTTTTAAACACAAAATAATTTATCACAAAAAACACTCACATTCTTTCAGACTGATATTTTCTAATCTGGACACTATACTGTCTTGCCGGTTTAAAAACATTTAAGTTTATTTTGATGTGTGATGCTTGGAAGTTTGTCGCGGAATGTCTGATGTTTAGATTGCTGGATGGTTTTATATCGCGACTGACTCATTTGGCAAGAGCCACTCTCTATCGGACTATAACGTCATTGCGCTGACGGCAGACATACTGTGACTGTGACGCTTTCCCGTTTTACTGGCAGTAGTACAAAGATTAAACATATTTACTGTGGATTAATAATCACTTTTACATATACAACAAACACGCAACTGACCACTAATAAATAAATAAATATTGGTGGACATTTCACACAATGCCAACCAGCCCCAAAGTAATCTAAGCATAGCTTGTATTATGGGAACCTTACATATACCTTTTTTTTTCTTAAAACATACATAAAATAAATTTTAGCACCCAGACACTGAATAAATATTTATGTTCGTCACACAAATTTTTGTCCTGGGTGGGAATCGAACCCACGACCTACAGCGCAGAAGGCACAGTTAAAGTTCAAATTCCTTAAAATAACCCAAATTATTTTTTAATCTATGATACTATTACATGACAACCATTGCTTACCTGGAGCCTTAACAACTTTATATATTTAAGTATTAAAGAAATAAAAAATCCAAAAAACACAGCTGACTAAGAAGTTGTTATACATATGTACAGCATGACTCAAGTTTATTTTTAAATCGTCTGCGAGTAATTATAATTAATTTGCTCTATGTACGTCATATACTAACTATATAAAGACAATGAATAACTTAAAACGCATTTAAAGAGCATTGTGACAAGTATTCATTCGAAGGCGGTGGTTCAAATCAGTCAAATGGTCCGGTGGAAGGGAGTGGGTGCCGGTGGAATTGCAAGCCCATGAGACGTAACATCCCCGTCTCGGGGCGACGGACGCAACATCCCCGTCTCGGGGCGACGGCGCAACACAATGCGACTTGAGTCATCTCGTACTTTGATGGAGAGGACTTGAGTCGTACTGCTGATGTCCATGGATGGCGGTTATCACTTAACATCAGGTGGGCCGTCAGCTCGTTTTATCATCTATACACATAAAAAAGGGACCCTCTTTGAGGCTCACTTTAATCCTTTCAGTACACTGGTGCGAGAGATTCAGGGACACGAGTGGCAGTAGTGGTAAATTAATAACTATTAGGTATAGTAGTAAGTCAGTGAAGGTCGATCGTAAAACGAACATACCGCAGATCAGAGGGAATAAAAAACCCGTGTAGATCATACTTTTAATGTAATTAGAGTATTTCCCGTTATGAGATGGGGTTTTTCCAATAATTAAAGTCGAGCGGAAAAATAGGTAGGTAATTCTCACTCACGGCTATCATGCCTATATCTAAGAGATAGTTTATGAGACGCATATTCAAATCTTTTGTAAACCACTTCGACCCATTTCAAATGAAAGTGCTGGTTCAAAATAAGTTCTTCTGATAAAAACGTAGATACATAACCGAAATACGCTACAAAATACAGAGGTATAGAGACAAATTAGTTTGAGAAAATTGAATCCTGGCCTGATGTGTAAAGAATCAATGGTTTTTCTTTTTTTTTTTTCGTTAATTAGCTTTAATTAGTTTTTCGAGCAATCAATTATCAACAAACTAGTTTGTTGAAAATGATTTTTTAAAACCTATTTCCTAAAGTCCAAAATGGGTTGAAAATATTTTTTAAACCTAAGCCAGCAAGGATACATAATGCATATGCATGCGAAGTATGTTAAGAGCATGTTATAATGTAATAACGGTCAAACGTGAATGTTTCATGAGCATAAAAACACCATTTCCTAAAGTCCAAAACGTTTCTGAATACTTTACATCGTTTTCATCACATCATATATAAATTACGTTTTCTTTAGCTAAAGAAAAAAACTCACTATTTCACAGCGCTAATAAATCTTCAATGTGAAAACCTAACGCAATATAAAATAATCTTCATATTTTTTTTCTTACTGTAGGAACACAGGCTAAATTCTGTCTCAACAAGACATAATTTAATTGACTTGTACCTTGTAATTTGTACGTAATTTTTTGTATACTTTTACCTTTTTTTTTTGTTTTTGACTAAAAAACATTATTGTATGTCCGAGATGGACAAATTGTTCGAATCTTGTACCATATTTTTAAGATCCTTTTCGTACGACAGTTATACAATAAATATATTCTGATTCTGATTCTATTTTTTTATTATTTTCTTTAATTACCAAGACCACACTCTATCTATATCTATCCTGCGATACCAGGAATCCTATTGCAGGAAACAGGGGTATAACAATGTGTTTTTTCGTATGCGCTCGAAGTGTTATTGGTTATATTATAGGTAACATTTTGAAGACGGTGTAACAGATAACATAGATAAATAACAATAAATTGACCTAATTCCTAATTTTATGGCGGAAAAGAACTATATCAATCTTTATCTTGCCTGCTCTTGTGATAAAACTTTGTAGGTAATATTAAATCCGAGTGTATTAGCACGTAGTCTTTGAGGAAAAACCCAGATTGCATCCCACTTAAGGCTACTATTCAAAATTCATGATAAGAGAGAGCTAACTAGTATTATACAGGCGAAAGGTTGATTAATCATAGATGAAGTAAAAACAGTAGGTAATTACGAAAAAAAATTGCTTTCTCGGTCTATATTTAGCATTTAGTTAGCATACTCATAAAGTCTGAAAATTTTCAATAGCTGCAACTAGCTGTAATTATCAGTCGCTGTTAGAGGTCTATCAATTATCAGTGTATTTATGTTTGCGTTTCGTCCTTAGTAATAGAGTTTCTGCACTAGATGTTTGAATTCGACAACTTGAAATAGGCATTGAAAAATGTCCAATAGATACTCAAGTTTAGTGTTGAAATCACCTTCAAATCAAAGGGTAATGGTAAAGCTGTCATAGCGAACCTACCAAGGTCAGACCCTCCCATAGTGGGATCGTTTTTAGGAGTGCCAAGGTACACTCAAATACGCTTAAGCTTATCGATTGCAAAGACTCTGTTTTATTTGTATTCAGGCTAATAATCTATTTACATTCTTATAAATATAACAATTTGTTACATCACTGATAATTTCTTACACGTGTAAGATCGAAATTATGACCAGTGTTAGTGAAAAATTATCAAATGACGCGCGATCTTATTTTGATAGTACGATTTTCCTTGGTGTTTACAACTGCCGTGAAAAATACGACACGTAATTTCTTCTGATCCGAATACATAATCCTTATAACTTCTAATTACTACACTATTACGATATATTTTAAAAAATATATAGTCATAGTCTTATAGTCCATACAGTTCAATGTGCTTGTGTTTAATTCAGTTAATTAAGAATGCTATCACGTGCATAAAATTCTATGTTCCAGAAAAGAGTTTACATCAATGAATTTGGTGTACGTAAAAAACGATGGGAATTAAAGCTAATGATTATAGAATTGCATGGCATAAATATGTTATACTTTTATTGTTTGATGTCTGTAATACCGCCATTAGATTCGCGATGCGAACATGCAAACGACGCGTACCCATATCAGCTGTGAATGATTTTCTCATTAGCTCTCCATGAGTTCGTTTCATCGTTCATTATATTCATACAATGTGTTACACAGCCTCATGAATTCGAGTTGTG
This sequence comes from Chesias legatella, assembly GCA_947359385.1. NCBI lineage: Eukaryota > Metazoa > Arthropoda > Insecta > Lepidoptera > Geometridae > Chesias > Chesias legatella. The sequence goes on along the minus strand of OX375774.1, from coordinate 5,922,196 downwards.
GTTGAATATAGAATCGTAGTTAGTATAACTGAGAGTATACTTTTCCATTCTTATACACTAGTCACTTAAATAGTACACTCACAGTCTGAATCATCTACGCCCATCGATTTAGTGCATCGCTTGCTGAATCATCGTTTTACGAGTGATTCGGTAAAGTAATCTATTAAAGATCAACGCTTCATTTATACATAGATATATTCTTGACGCCATTGTAAAGCAATAACTGGGATTAGTAGTAGATTATGATCATTTCGGAAAGTTTAATAATTTAAGTGTATTATCTTGTAGACAAAGTGTTTAGTTTACATTCCATAAAAGTAAAATTATGCTGCTCTAATACTTCTACGGTATATCCAAATGTAGAGTTTGCTTTTCATTTTGTGGTGTCCAAATCATAACGCAGGTACCGAGAAGTTAAGTAAATCATAAAAAGGGGAATAGTTCATGATGATGGTATCCTTTCAGCAAGTAGAAGAAATAGTAGAAAGTATTGCACATTCATGTGTCATTATAACACTGAATACGACAGCTGAACAAAAAGCACGTAATCCGCTGGACAAAATCGTGAAAGTCCTCGCTAATAAAAAACATATTGTCTTTTATAGTTTCAAGGAAATCGTAAAGGTGATCGACTCTGCACTAAACTATGGTACATTAGACTTTGATTGAAGTTGCGAAGAAAGTTTAGTTTGTTTTAAAGCAACATGGAAGCAAACAACATGAACAGGGTAAGCCTCGTGTGTACACGAGAGCACTAAGTGTCAAAATGCACCTTGCACAGCATAGTCAAGATAACGGAACGGAATAAACACTAGTCATTCAAATTCAAAAGCCAAATCTCAAGAACTCTTCACTAAAGAAGGCAATTCAGCTAATTCGTTTATAATTCCCCGCCGCTGAATGACGGCCATGAAACTCTTTAGGTTATAAAAGGGCAATTTCAGGCGCCTCGACACTATTTATTAATCAATTGAAAGCCTGTTTCGCTATTATCCAAACGAAATTCCGGTCGTGACTGCAAATTACGACTCGTCAAAAGTTTTATGAGTTACACGATCAGCTACAAAAAAATACTACTGAAGTTTTCGTTTCGCAACTTTAATTTGCCGCAACGAACTTTGATTTGATTATCTAACGAATTTAACGTATCATGGACAAATGATAATATATATAACCCAGATGAGGTTATGCCGTCAGTTGTCATGTTTTGCTAAGTGACTGTGTTACTAAGTGAATATAAGATTGCAAAATTTTACAATTATTTTATCATGTAAATGTTATGACTTGTCTTGTATGACTGAAACTGCATTTGCAGACTGATACTAAAACATGCGATAGGGGAATTACCCAAACCTCCAGACTTTCGATTACGTATTGGTAAATTTCTAAACTCGCATTAGATTAGTACAAATATATATTCTTACAGCCGATCTCTAACTGCCAACGGTATTTGTAGACTTTTCAAATCATTCCTCATATAACATGGATGATATTTTTAAGAGAACATTAATTTAGATCTTGAGTTAGCATGAGAAAATCTCTGGTACATTTGGAAAGGTACGCCTGATATCTTGATACGTTGCAACCCTGGAGTGAGCATGATAGGAAACGTTGAAAAGTTCAATTGCGTGCCGTGTGTCTATTTCAGTTAGGATGATAGGCTGTAAGGCATCACTTTACGACGCGCTCTGTTTCAATGTCGCTTCCATTTACTAGATATTTATCCAAGATTTTATCGATCTAGTTCACAGTTGTGTAAATTGTTTTAAAAATAGTACTCTATACTGTGAAAGGAAAAAGGTCAGCCTTGAATAAAACAATATTTTATTTCCTCGTGTAAATAGTTCTGCGATTATGACAAGTAGCTAAGTACATAAATTGAAGAATTTCGAGAATGAGCATACGTGGAAGTTTCATATTATGCTATATGGCTATAATAGAGAGACATATTCTGATTCGAGTTACGCCCTATAATGTCTATCGGGCTATTGCTGTACTTCTCGTACTATGCATAAATAGTTATTTTTGACGTCACTAATAAATATCCTCAAAATATGAACTTCGGCAGACAGAGCTTTTTGTGTGCGAAAGTCTAAAATCCTACTGTTCTTTTGATTTTATCTTGAAAAAAAATATTTTTTCCCTACTTGTTTCCATTTCTTATTAATAATATTCAGTTTTTCATGCACATTCTTCTGAAAGGGAGCTATTATTTATTCCGGGTATAGCTCGTTGACCCAGTGGCCGAGTTCGTGACAAGTTGTGTCTATCGATGTTTGGTTCAAGTCGCGATACAACTGCAGGAAAGAATTTGGCATCACGAAAGCCAAGTTTCAGGTTGTTTTACTAAGTGCGGTCATTAGGTAGTCGTTTTGGTAGAAAGGAAGACTGCTTTTGATGTAAATTTTCTCCAGCGAATTAAAAGAAAAATTAAGAAAACTATGAAAATAAAAAAACTGTTGAAGGCGCCAAAAAGTCTGAAACTGCACAAACATAATATAACCAGGCGAGATATGCTGGACAAACAATCTCCAATCTGTTCTCTTTGGAGTTTGTTTTGGTAACAGCCGAGAAGGGTGGCGACAGGACGGCTGTCGCCGCCCCATGCCTCTATCGTGTACAGTTACTCTTGTTCTTGAATTTGCCAAATTTCACTGTTAATACAGTGAAATGCTATAGAACTACCTGCCAATCGTATTTTATAGCTGGAGAATTACTCAAACCATAAATAATACGAGTAATAAAAAAGACTACTATGATAAGGTTACGGATTATGTCAATGAACCCGAAGCTTTTCACAGAAAGGAATGTTTGAGATTTGGTTAAACATATTATTGATCACCTTCAGTTCGTTTTAAATTTTGTTTAAAAAGTAACCACACGATACTCTGATAAGACAGTTTAGCTGTAGTTTATTACCATTCCGTGATGAGTTTATGTTAAAAGCTTTTATGTAGAGATCTAAAAACCCAAATTGAAAATGTTTTTAGTTTCAAGGATTTTAGTATACATTATGAACCTTGAATTTTAGTTTCTTGTATTATGCTATTTCTCTTACTTATGTACCACTTACTTTACAAGGCTGGTGGCCAGGACCCATCTTCGCAATCGCAACCGCCCCCGATCCGTCCACTTAACCGGACCGATTCCCGTTCGGCGTTCCCTCAGCAAGTAGTCAGGCCTGGCGCTCCTTTGCAACCTCAACCGAGACCTCAGTTTCAACCCGGTGGTCCTGTTTCTGCACCTCAGCAGTTTGCTCCGAGACCGGGAACCCCAACACCGAGACCGCAAGTGCCACCTGGACCGCCGGGAACGCCACAAGCGCGGCCTCCACCCTTGCGCCCATTAGGCCCGCAGTCGATTGCACCGCAGGGTCCAAGAATTCAGTCACCGACATCGGCTCAAGCTCCGCAAAGGGTTCCTCCACCCAACAATTTACAATTTGTTCCTCGGCAACCGATCCCTGGCGTTGTCAATCCCGACGGAGCTCGACCCCAGATTTTTCAACAGCCTAACGGCACTATTAAGAACGGATCAGCTCCGGGCTTAGGACAACTACCGAGACAACTGTCCCAGGGACTACTTAATTCGTCTGATTTATATCAAAACAAAACAGCCAACCTGGATAATCCAGTAGATAATCGGAATGATCAGAACATCAACAAGCCGGAAGACGGTATGGAAATGCCTGGAATGGCCAAAGGGAGAAGCTTCAGCATTGCGGCTGCTCCCGGTGCTGCAAGCCCACTCAAAGCAGAAGACGATCGGCGCAAATCAGTTAGTGCTGTTGGAGGGCGGACTGAAGAGTTTGCTAGTCGAAGTCCGGGTCTTGGGTTGATACAAGAGGCTAAACTGGAAAGTAAGGATAATGTAAGGAGTTCCAAAGAAAGCATTAGATCAGAAGCGTCTAATGAAGGCCGAGAAGCGGCAGAACGTCCAGAGTCACGACTCTCTGGATCGAAAATGACGGAATCGTTCATGGGATCTTTCTCCAACTTGGCACCCAAAAAGAAAGCTGATGACGATGATGATGTGATCTCACATAATACTTACGGGATGAAGAACGTCAACGAAGCCTCTAAGGGTCAAGTTAAAGATTCGTCTGAAAGGTCACCATCTCTTACACGAAGTGATGATTCACCGGAACCAAAAACTACAACTCAAAGTCCCGCAGTGCCGATCAAATCACAAAATGCCACACCGGAACCACAACGTCCAAAAACTCCACAATCCGTGCTTAAACAGGATTTTAAAGCTGAGCAAATCAAAGACACTAGACCAATAACGCCCAAAACACCGCTAAAATCTCCAATGCAGGATTCTAGGTCGCCGATGACTCCACGAAAACCAAATGAATTGGACACTTCGTTTGACTCAAGGAAATCAACTCCTAGGAAAGTTGCATCAGCTCCCAAAGCTCGTCCGAAAGGTAATATCGGTATAAATATCGACTATACAAAAAAAAAACAGCTGTCTCAATAAGTAATCCTAGTGCAACGAAAGAGTAGTAATTTGAAATGAGCCGAATGTATTTTATCGTAGAGATTTCTGTAGTAGTAATAGGGATATTGTTTTCGAGTTTATTATAACCACTTACTATTATTTTCAGATGGCGACAATGATAGCGGTGTCGATGAGACGACGCAAGGAAATGTGAGTACATACAATCAACACAAAAATTATACAAAGACGTTTACAAAGCGAAGAATGTATTCAAAAATTATTGTTTTTCCTCTTCTTAGGATATAAACGGATCACCCGGTTCTCCAAATAAGAAACTTCCACTTCCTTCTAAACTGCCTACTAAAGAGAAGTCTAGTAGCAGCCTGAAACCTAACTTGTCCCGGTCATCAAGCAAAAGTGCCACACCTAAAACACCTGAAAATCCACCACCCTCTGAGAAGAAAAGTGAGTGATATTAACTTCCATACTTGAGGATATACGTAACTACATATTCATAATCGAATGTGGCCTTTGAAATAGGATCGATCGATACAGCGCAACGTAGTCAGCTCCTAGCTTAAATTAAATATTAAAGCCGTGTGGTATTTCCGTGGGCAAGTTCAATGTATATCAAGTGCTATATTCATATTGATAACGATGCATCTATAGTTTTTTTTTTCTTTCTTGTGTGTTTTTGGTTGCACGAAAAACGGACAACGGGTTTTATACCACTCAGTATGACCGCATTAATTTTTATAATACTTCTTTTAAGTATTGTTAGATGTATTCAATACATCTTCAACAGGGATTTGCTGGTTTTGTTTTTTTTTTTTTTTTTTTTTTTTTAATGTAATACATTTACGGAACGAGCCGACGGCCCACCTGGTGTTAAGTGGTAACCTCGGCCCATAACAGCCGATGCGACTTGGGTCCTCCCATACTAGGTATGACAAGACCAAAGTCGCATCGTATGCGCCCGTAACTGTGAGACGTGAAGGTGGAATGTCTCATGTGCCTGTAATTTCACCGGCAACCACACCTTTCAAACCGGAACACAGTAACGCGAATGCGTTACTGCTTGGCGGCAGAAAAGGGCATGGTGGCAGTACTTCCCCGGACGAACTTGGCGAGAGTTCTACTGCTCTTTAAATTTGATATTGCGATCATATTTTCTTCTTAATGTCATGTAAATTGAGTCTTATATAATATTACTTCTTAACCTTCAGTACTTATATATGTATATATCATAGTAATGATGTATACATATATCAATACATATTGACTTTCACTTGAATTTGACTTTGAACTACCAAATGAATACAAGGGCTGCTCAAATTCAAAAAAATAAGTACATTTTACCGCGTTGCGATCTCATAAATTTAATGAGTACTGTTGTCTGCTAAACATCCAAAACGTTCTTAAGAATACTTACATTTTCAGAAGTACCAATGAACAAGGTCCAAGTGGGAAATGCGCCATCGCCAAACATTAAAGCTGTAAGGTCCAAGATTGGCTCTTTGGAGAACGCTACGTACAGACCGGGTGGCGGAAAAGTGAAGATTGAGAATAGGAAGTTGGAGTTTGGCAACGTCACCCCAAAGATTGCTGCTAAAAATGATGCTTATACACCCAGTGGTGGTACTAAAAAGGTAAATATGGTGGTACGAAAGTGTAGGAAATTGCAAACAAGTATTTTATGCGATGTGTGAGTGTAGTTACATAAGTCGCCTATCAGGGTTATGAGACCTTCCAACCCTTAAAACGGCTCGTTTTTAAATTTCAGTCTAAAGGCTGTATCTCAAAAGGTTCTTAGAAATCATTATGAAAACAGTATTAAGAGCCCTCTCTTAAGCAGATTAAACTACTTTTTTTTTTTTTTTTCACCACCTTTTGGACATCCATGACTCAACAATCATTCGACTTCAATTCACCAACAATCTCTTATCTCAGAAACCTAAGTTTGGATTTTAATCGCACATAAACTAAATGTTGTGGTACTTTTCAGATCACAACCACTAAATTGGAATGGAACGTTAAATCTAAAGTGGGATCACTTCAGAACACCTCTTACAAGCCTGGTGGCGGGGACAAGAAGATCGAGACAGTCAAACTGGACTTCAAGGATAAAGCCAAACCCAAGGTAGCATCCACAGTCAACATCACCCACAAACCCGGTGGAGGAACAGTCAAGGTAAATTAATAAACTCCATAAGTTTTACGAAACTTAAATGTCATTGAAACGAACATTTTAATAAAATACAAATCGCAGTGAGTAAAGCAGTTGAATAACTATTTAGGTCACTATAGGGCAGTATCAATAATATGAGTAGATATTGTTACACTTAGTTACTGAGACTATTAAGCTTTAGTATTGGGCTCAAACCAGTATTTCTTTGAGTACACAAATTCAGCAGGTTAAGTAGAAAGTATTTCACAGTTTTGAAATCGCACTCAATGTAAATACCACATTGTCAATAGGCTTGCTATGATTGATAACTGTACCAATGTTATTCTCTTTAGTCGACAGTCACAAAGAATGGATCAAAGGACGTGAGTAAAATTCCATTATTAGCGCAATTTGTGTGGTCAAATCACTGAATTTGCACTTTTTATGTTTGCAAGGTGTATTCCGGTGTCGATGAAACTTGATGACTTCGATGTCAACGTTATTAGATCTGTTTCCTAGTACGTGAAGGAAGGCTCTATTGACGTTGTTGTGTTCTAGTTCGTTAGATGGGCGTTACCCAGGTGGAGGGCTTCGCATAAACACTTTGCCTATCACACTTTGTGGAAAAAGGTCAGATCGTCAAAGGAAGAAGATATTGTCGTGTCCAGGTTCAATGTTTATGTAGCAGGTGTTGCGGCTGTCGAACTCACGCTAAACTTCTATCGCTTTAAAATTAAATGTGTACTCAAAAACTCTTCTCAAAACCAAGGAATGCTCATTATATTAATGATAAAATATATTTATATAAGGCTAAAGTTTTCGGTAAACCATAAACTGTAGATTATTTATTAATATAAAATTAAACTTAAAGTGCCAATTATACGACGGCATCACGATAAAGTTACATAATATAGAATGAGAATGTTATCCACGCAAGCACAATGAACATACCTGTACATCTACTTACATCAAGCACGCAACCGATGTAAAATCGATAATTTTACATTGCATACAAAGAAATGACATGTGACTACTTTTTGGTTATAAGTTACATTTCTTTTATTTTAAACACAAAACAAACTCACTGTGATTGAAAATAGCAAAGCACACTGTTTCGTGTTTTAATTTTGAGATTCCGTCAAAGTTATATCACACTACACAGACTTATTAATGAATTATTAATTAGTAGAGATACATCTTAACATTATAAAATTCTATGAAATTTGTTGCTGTAAACGGAAACTTAAAATTAAAACGATGATATATACAAAAACATAACGTTTTATTGGCACATACAATTTTTGGAACAGATCGAAAATCAAAAATTGGATTTCAAAGCGCAAAGTAAGATTGGCTCCTTGGAAAATGTTAAGCATAAACCTGGCGGTGGTGAAATCAAAATATTTGATGACAAGGATTACATCAAGCAGATGACTGGCCACTCACCGTTGCCTGACGGTAGCCGCGGCGAATCCAGACAAGAGGTGATCCCTTTTTATGTCCATCTTCACCTTCCATCCTCATATCGTGACTTTTTGTTCCGTTTCTGTTTGTTTCCGGTGAAGGTCTCATTTCATTCATGTTTTCTTCTTTATTTTGTTTCAGCCAGAATATATTTACAAGTTTTATTAAATAGGTAATCGTTATCGCAATCTCTTTTCATCGCGTGAATTTTCTAACACGTCATGTTGGTTTTGTGGCGTTATTGTTTGTTTTATTTTTGGTTTTTATTTATTTTATTTTGTACTAATCGCATTGTGCTCATCATATTTAGTGTTTTTGTTAACTTGTATTAAAATAATATACCTAATAGCATAATATTTTTCTGTCGTAGAGTCCGCTGCCTCCAGTGGTGCAACCACCGAAATCAGATGAGAACTTGAACCAGCAAGAATGTTAGACTGGAACCTTGATGATTTTTTACGTGCGATATTTCTTATTACAAGTCCAACTTTTGTATGTTTTTACCTTTGTTACCTATTTGATGTTAACGCCCGTTTAAGTGTAATTGATGACACTTTGTTGCAATGATATTCATGATATTTTATATCTCAGAATGTTCTACATGACGTACTATGTGATTTTTAATCAAAATGGCTTTGTGTAACCATGAGTATCTATTGCTTTGCGATTTCATCCACTTAAAAGTAACATGAGTGCCAATACATAACTATGTAAAAATTTCAGTTGATATTATGACATTAACTGTTTACAGATAAGAAAGCTAAGATAAGAAAGCCAAGTGTTTGTTGAAGTTTTTAATTAACTGATAGATATCGGATCTGTTGTCATAACATCAATCCACTAATCTGAATATAGACTCATCGTTTTGAATGTTGTCAAACATCATAAAGGAAATATTTGTTTTACTATTCACCGTATGATCTATCTATGTATCAGTTTGTATGTCGATTGAATGTGTTTTGAATGTTTCAGTTTTTATATGTTAAATGTAAAGATAAATACACATTTATGTTGATAGCGACTGTTACATTGGTACATGATTTACCTAAAATGTTTGAATTAGTATGCACTGTTAGATTTGTGTAAAATGATTTGGAATGATAAGGGATTTAGCAATCGTGATTGGTTCTTGACACAGCATTAACAAATTAGACTTTTATTATATCTAACCTTTTCTGAATGGTCTGAATTTTCATTATTCATTTTGTACAGCCAAATTGTACCTAGTTCATCAACAAAAGCTATCGTTTTCACGCAGAACATTTTTTCTACTTTTCTATCGCAAGTAGGTATGCCTTCATTTGCTGTGCCGAGAACGAGTGGGTGCGTCGACTGACAAGATTATTACTTAGATTAATCAATTTTTATATGTATGTAAGTTTAGATTAGATTTACCTAGATAGTGCATATTCTAAATGTTGGAGCTTCTCAGTCACTTTTTGTAAGGTCCTTAGGATTTTTTCGTTGAGAAATTATCTAGAAAATCTATGCAGTGATTTACCAATCTTAATTGTATTAATAACACTGAAATGTATGTTAGTGATTCAATTGCAAGCTTTAATGTTTCTTTGCTTTGTTACCTACTTATTATATTGAACTAAGTATTGATCATCGGAGTAGCAAAACGTTTTTGTAACGTACTGTTAGTAAAGTTGTGAATGCAAAAAAATAAGATGTATTGACTATTGTATAATTTATAATAAAAACTATAACGGTAATCGTGTAATACAACTAAACACAAAATCGTATTTGTTTTATTTTGTATTAGAAACATGTCACTGAACTTGTGAAAAGGTATCTATTATTGTTGTTGAATTCACAGAACCACCTTGTTCGACTAGTTGTACCAAAAGTGCCTATTGTTAGTAGCAACCACTGCACATGCACCTATATTTAGTCAGTGGATCGTCTGATTCAGGTAAGCAATTTATATATTTATTTTAATCATTACCTCAGTAAATAAGGCAATTTTTTTGAATGTTGCTATTTGATTCGAAAAGATTACCTCAAAAGCAGTTGAGTAATTATAAGCTGCTGTGATGGATATCTACAAAATAGCGTCTTCAGATCTACCAACACCAAAAGTATCGTCATTCTCATCTATACAAATAAATATAAATGATATGCCTGTTTACGATGTCAGCTTTCTACTAAATGCGTATAAAAGTGTAATGTACTTATAAAAAAAACTTTCATTTTGTCTGTCTTTTTGTTCCCGCTAATCTCCGAAACAGCCCGACCGATTTTGACGGGACTCATCGGTAGATAGCTGATGTTATAAGAAGTAACATAAGCTACTTTTTATAAGGTTAATTCACAAACTGATAAAATTACTATACCACGTAACTACTCCTTTAGACACAAACTGAATACAACGCGGGCGACGCCGCGGGCACAGCTAGTTTGAAACTTTATTAGGAACAAAGAAAAACACGTAACAAATAGTAACTGCAAAATAGTTGTAGAAAAAACTGTGGCGCAGTCACCAACGCCCACCTCCTAGGACAGAGTACATTGATTATAAAGTTCGCAAACAGTCAACGTGTATAACCATTAATTTGTTACTCAGGAACACTACTACACGTCAGTGCACGAGTGGGGTGAGGAGCGTCCGTTGGGGCGATGCCTGTCGGCGCGAGCGCCGCGCGCGCTCACCCCGCGCCGCCGCCAGCCCTCACTCGAGGAGGACGAGTTGGTCCGTCGCAACAACGCGCGTAACCGCCGCGTGTCCGTCGCGCGTCCGGCGAGCGCACGCGACCCGCCCGCCTCGGCGTGCTCGCGCCGCGCCTCGCTCACCCAGCGCCCCGCTTTCACTATATATTAATCAACACCGATTCTTAGTTACGTACTCGATTGATCACTGAAATTGCAGGCACGTGAGACGTATCCCCGTCTCGGGGGGACGCAACGCAATGCGGCTTAGTCTCGTACTTTGGTTGTACCAGTCGTATTGTTTGTCTATGGGTGGCGGTTACCACTTAACATCAGGTGGGCAGCTCGTACCGCCACCAGAATCACATAAAAGACCTCTACACATATCAAATAATTGGGTGTACTCACGTTAGAACTCACACGTATTCACACTATTCGTCTTGGGGGCGTCGATTATTTATTTATTTATTATCACCAACAAAGTACACACCGATTACAATAAACAATATTACCATCTAAACAAATCCTTCTTAATGTTACTCTAATTACAGGCGATAGACTTCAAGCAAAAATGAGATTAACAGTTGAGCGAGAAATACATAAAATATATTCAAATACTTACAAAATAAAATAGAAATACATTACAGATATTATTGGAAACAGTATGGTTTAATCTACCTTAGGGCCTTAGTTTAATTGTAGAGTATCAAGAGTTAATAATAGTATCGTTTGCAGTTTCGGTACAGAACGTTCATTCTGTAGATATTTTTACTCCTAGACAATTGTCAAATTAGCAGTCAGAAATTCTTTTAAAAGCGTAGCCTTCCTTTGCATTGACGTAAAAAAATGTACGTCAGTAGGTGCATATCATTTAATTATTCCTCTTTTTAGGCAATTTATTGTAACCTGGTAGAGACTAGACGTATATATGGCAGGCGCCAGATTCACCTTATCACAATGTTCTGGCAAATTAGAGCCTAGTAGTATAGAGGCCATAGATGTTAGTAATTATTAGATAAAATACAAAATAAAGCTATAATGCAAGACGAAGTTGTTATTGTATTAAATAACATCTCACATAGAAATAAAGGAACTTATTTAAAAGGTTTTAAAACCTCACAGAAGAGATTCAAATTCATCAACTTGTAAACATTGCTGGCCTAAGACTGGCCTCGCAGCTCAGTTGGTAACTCTGCCTTGTGAGCTGTAAGGTCGTGGGTTCGATTCCCACCCAGGACAAACATTTTACAAATTAACACAGAATTAAACTGTGTGTGGGTGTTAATTTGTAATATATGTATTAACAAAAAAGTATATAAGTGTTATATCAGTTGTCTGGTTCCCATGATACAAACTATGCTTAGCTACTTTGGGGCTAGATGGCGCTGTGTGAAATGTCCACCAATATTATTATTATTATTGCAATCTTATATAATATAAGTAACGATTGTTTGTTTGAATATATACGGTTTAAAAAGAAATGTAGCCTCAAGGCCTATGTACTTATCATCTTCCGTATGATTTCTTTTCCACCGTCATCATTTACAATGCGTGTCTACGTTATAGCATTTACAACGCATGCGCTGAGTCGGTGGGTAATCGATTATATAGGCGGATGTTATTTTAATAACTGTTCTTACAACAATGCTGATGAATTGGGCGATTGTGTAAGTAAATTGTCATTAATCAGCAGCTCAGACCATATTTGTCAAAAACCACTCAAGGCATATATAAATAGATATAATTACTGTTTTTGTGAAGATTTAGATAACTATTTATACTTAGGCACAACTAATTTTAGACTCAATATTAGATTGTATGTTATCCCTTGCACAAACAGTTATGATAAAAATATTCATCTAGTAACCTAGGGGTAGTTTAGATGATGTGACACAAATATCCAAATAAATAATTTAATATTTAATCGATGCTTTGTTTTCTTTTTATTTATTTCATTCTGTAGAATAAGGAAAATCTTAAAATATTATTTTCCTTATTCATCAACCTTCACTGACCCTTACTACTATTATAAATGCGATAGTTTGAATGGATGTTTGACGCCAGAAAGGATCGGAATCGGATCTGGAATTTGGCACAAAGATAGGTTGTTTTATTAGCACATAGGTTACTTTTATCCCGGAAAAATTTTAAGGTTCCCGTGGCACTGCGGGGCTCAGCTAGTGAAACAATAGATCAATCATTGTCAATCTACATGATTCCATCTTGCAACCCTCTAAGGATTTACCCGTACTTGTAATAAGATTTGTCCGGGCTGTCTCTGCCTACTCCTCCGGGGATAGAGGACTGAATGTATTTTAATCGTTGTTTTTCATTCGTATGCAAATCGTACTATGTGCCCAGGCAAGTTTGGAGATTGAATAAATAAAAACAGAATTCGTTTAAATTGAATTCACCGAAATTCATGTCATGTTTTGGAAGCTCATTGAAAAATATTAAAACGACAAATTAATATTTAAATGATAATATTGTTTATTGGGTGTACATATTATAGTTATGCATTACAAGTATTATCAAATGTTAATTCATGAAATTATGGCACTTAAAGCAAACAAACATATAATCAAAACAATACATATATACTGACTTAATAATGTCTTATTTGAGAAATAATGTTAATAATATAATGATCATTTTCGAAATAAACTTAATGTCAAATATTCGGAATAATTTTCTCAGTCGTTCGTTATAGTTTCGTAGCAAAACGAAATCTATGTTTGTCTATAAAATAAAGTTTTAAACTCAAATTTAACTCATTGTTCCCGATCGTAAATTATAAATACGTACCTTACACATAAAAAAAGTAAATAACTTAAGCTTTTGTACCCTTAAGGACAACTGACTCCACCCCATTCCAACAATAATCTTAAAACGAACGCGCAGGATGATTATATAAAAACCAGTTCAACATCATCCAATAATACAAACTGTTGATAAAAACTTACAACTACCGAACACCTAAAGGGTTATTGAAAACGATTACCGCTACTGCGAAGCGAATCCTGTGAAGCCATCGCGAAGCATCGCCACCCCTCTCCAACATTAAGGCATTGTTCGACTAATACTTTAACGGCTATTAGGAGCATCGACTAATATTTTTTTAAATATTTTGTGGAAGCGTTCCCTAATGCCATCTTCACTATGATAAGTAGACTGATAGACTTCAATTGATGCCACAAGCTCACACACAAACACGATAATATACTCGTAATTTTACATACAAAAGGCCACATCACATCATTCAGTCACAAAGCGCGAATTATTATAACGATCATGAAATCTCTATTTTACAATTCACTGCGATACATGGAGGCTAGGTAAGTTCTATATATTTCTAACTACAATTTCGATAACATTTTAATCTTATTGTAAATTACATGTATTGTACAGTTCTCATTTGTGTCAACATACGTCCATCTTACTTTATTGAGATATATCGTATCGACGAGCCTCTTGCTTCACGGAGCGTAGTTGGCAAGTATTTCTTAATTATTGTCGCTTTGAGAAAGACACCGCTAAGGATAGGTGATTAGAAAGATTTACGAAGAATACGATTAGCTAAATATTATGAATTCACCGATTGTGATTCACGAGCACGACAGACTACTAAAGGAACTGCATCGTGCATTCGAAAGATAATGATACAAATTTAGATAACGTTCACTATACATATAAATATAGAACGCATATTATGTACATTTAACCAATGAAACCATCGAAATATACACTTAGAATGAATACAGAGTATAGAAAGAATAGAGGGTAACACCAACTGGCGTAAACGTCACGATAACTTGAGCAATAAGAAACATACCAAAAATATCAATTCTCAGCTTCCCAGAAGCGGTGATATGACTTTCATAATATCACATACGTATCGTGACGACATTTACTCAAAGTGATGAGTTTGAAATAGCTGAACTGGTTAATGGTACAAGTAATGACATGAATGTCGTTGAGAGAGCAGTGGGGGATAGGCTAGGATGTGAGTTGAGGATAGGTTCATGCTGTAAGTCTTTACAAGAAATTATTTCCCAGCACCGCATCACTCGAAACTGAATCTACACCTAGGAGGGTGGGTTAAGGCCATGCAGTTAGTAATACATACATATTAGAAACCAAATGATCACCCTAAACCACAGATTAACGGGGTAAGGTGCTGAGGAGGGGAAACATGCAGTTAGAATCGTTGGAAAGTTACAAATCCGTGGCTGAGACTTGCATTCTAAAGAAATTTAACTCCGATCCATAAAACTGTTCAGATTATCTAAATATCAGAAAGTTTGAGCAAGTTTTGTTTAATGCAGAGATCAAATTTATTATGGTATTCGATCATTAGTGGGAACGCTATTATAAAGTAGCGAAGCTATTGGTTTTGATGCATAGATTACATAATACTTATTTTATTAGTCACACATTAATGTAAATTTAACATCAATACATATAATCATAATGAATTAGTACAAATTTATCTAAACATTGAGAAATATGGTGCCTTTCTCTAGCGCTAAACTCAAATAATGTTAACTATCCCTAAGAATATCAGATAGTCCCTACAACAAAAAATATATAAGAGTTATGCTATATCACATCTGATTGATGAAAATATTTACTGCCAACTTTGCGAGTTCAACGCTACCATTTTCAGTAAATATTTCTACAAATCATGTTTTTCTTATAATAATTTATATACAGTCTAAGACCTTGTCGTGCCTTAACGTAAGACTAGATTTTACTAACAGAAATAAAAATGTGAGAGTTGATTACGTGATGTTAAGATTCGGTATTGATATTGCTGGATAATGCAACATAATTTTAAAGTAACTTAAATACATATAACATAATAGTCCTATACAAACGGACTAGGACACGCACAACATTAATATTTACAAAGTCTTCGAACAGCCCTAGTTCAAAACACATTCATCTAACACCAGCAAACTGAGCAATATAACGTCTTCCATTCCATACCTGATTACAGTCTCATTATTTATCTCACTCCAACCATACGGAACCACTAGGATAAACTGGTTAGCCACATAGAGGGTGTTCAGTTCTTTCTATTGCTGTTGAGTCTCAAGGGTCGCCAGCAGGGCCGCCAGTCGCGCTGTGTCTGCCAATATCAGAAATCGTCGAGCAGTACGGCGTCGCGGGGAACCAGCCCCTTCTGATCCCCTCTGCAGCAGAGCAGGTGTTGATCGTCCACCTCGAGGATCAGCCGCAGCCTCTCGCCCTCGTTGAACGCGAGGTGGCCGGAGTCGGACGGCAGTCGATGCCATAATGTCCTCACGTATCTGGAACGAATAAGTACATTTGTCAACATTGCTAGGGAAATATCGTCCATTGACCGCCGATTTATCGTAAGCGTCAATTTTACCCAAATAGCATTTTTTGTACAAGTGATAGTAGTAGTAGTAGTAGGGGGTGTTCAAGTGCAGTATAGTAGTAGGGGGTGTTCAAGTGCAGTACAGTAGTAGGGGGTGTTCAAGTGCAGTATAGTAGTAGGGGGTGTTCAAGTGCAGTACAGTAGTAGGGGGTGTTCAAGTGCAGTATAGTAGTAGGGGGTGTTCAAGGGCAGTATAGTAGTAGGGGGTGTTCAAATGCAGTATAGTAGTAGGGGGTGTTCAAATGCAGTATAGTAGTAGGGGGTGTTCAAATGCAGTATAGTAGTAGTGGGTGTTCAAGTGCAATATAGTAGTAGGGGGTGTTCAAGGGCAGTATAGTAGTAGGGGGTGTTCAAGTGCAATATAGTAGTAGGGGGTGTTCAAGTGCAGTATAGTAGGTTACTTGTGTTGTTTGGGTTGCGCGCTGGTGTGGGCGCGAGCCGCGGACGAGGAGGCGGAGGCGGCGCGGCGCGGCGCGGCGGGCGGGGCGGCGCGCCCGTACGGCAGCGACGACGGCCGCGGGGACGCGCCGCCTTGCCAAGCCTGGTCCACGCGGGATGTCCTACAAAATGGTTACAGCCTTACAATTATGGATTCTAGTCTATTTTCAGTCATATGTATATATTTTGTCCATGTCTTACTTGATCGATTTTAACTTTTTTTTTGTTTTAAGTACTTATTTCGTTTTTAATTTTCTGTGTTATGTTAAATGATATGTGGGTAGTACACTTCTAATTGTCACATATATCATAAATGTCTTTTTGTTATTTTGTTTTTGTTTAATTGTTTGATGTATGTGATATTTGTGTACTTAATAAATAAATAAATAAGTCTTTATGACAGTAACGTTTCTCATGCTAGTTTGCTCACTGCAGATGCGCTGTTCTATTAAGAGAAGGGACAGTGGCTAGTTAGTTATGGATAGTCAGCTCGGACTTTTACTTTGACTTTCTTATATTTTGCTTGGACTTGTCTGAAACTTGTGGATATAATGTACAATGACTTATTCGAGTTATAAAAAACGTAACCCACCCAATGAAGTTGCAAATTTTGTGATTGATCATATCACATGAAATTTGGTCATGAGGCTAATTGCAATTACATGCTCATTTTATGCCTAAAAGAGTTCTTGAAGAAGCTTGTATTGTAACTGTCATATGTAGTTTTACATGCAAACAAGCTTGTATACCTACCAGTCGATTCCTCTCAACAATCTTTTTTTACATGCCTTATATAGCAACATGCACTTTCAGTCATATGAAAAATGCTAATAATTAATGGTGATATTGATGAGCATGAATTTATTTAGATTACAGCCGAGCCCAGATTATGAAGTACTTATACTTATCTGGTTTAGCAAGGAAATGTGAGGTATGGTAAAAAGATGTAGGTATATGCCCATTTCTACCGCCAACCAAGTCTTCCGGTTTGAAAGGTGTGGTTGCCGGTGAAATTACAGGTAAGTTTGGCATTCCACCTACACGTCTCAGAGTTGCAGCGCATACGACGCGACTTGGGTCTTGTCGTACCTAAGTAGGGCAGGACCCAATCGCATTGCTTGTTATGCTTAAAACCATGTGGGCCATCGACTCGTTGCGTCGAACTGACTCTTTTTTTAAGAGGTCTCGAATTTACCTTCATATTTACAGGTCAGTACACCGCTAGGTACCAATTTATTTTATATCAAGATTGGTTAGTATTTCTCTAAAACTCACGCTCAAACCCAAAGAAATATCAAATTCACTTTGCATAACAAAGCCACATGTAGATGCATCTATTTCAAAAGGGTACATTTGTTGTTTTGGAATAATTTTTATGTTCTGAACTCCGCTGATAGATGGTTAGCATGCTATACCTATTGATTATATCTGGCCATAAAATGCTGGAGCGATAAACTTTCCTAGAGTCACGATTTTATGGTTTCAGAAAGATTTACGACAAGCAAATTTATACCGGGCAAAACACAAATATTTGACTGATGCCATTAATACGGTTAGTAAAGACAGCGTTCACATTTGTTAATTAATTAGTGGTTATTTTCATTAATAGTAATTTGTACATACGGTGACTTTTTAGCATTTGTCGTGTTTTTAATGGTAGCCTCTATGATTAAGTTCGGAGGTCGTTGTTTCCCCTGGGGCTTCCTCGTTGTGGTCTCGGTCATTATTCTATTCCGCAAATAAAAAGCAATAAATACAAATAAAAACGGCTCGAAATATAAAGTGATATTTTCTCTATCGGTGTGATTAATAAGGTCAGATAGGTTGTATGCTGAATTTTCAAATATGTTTCAAGATTTAATTATAGTCCTGTTAATATTTAGGTTGGACTCAACCAAAATTAGTATAAGTATAAAAAAAAAACTAACTAAATAAAACTAAATTTAGCCATAAGTAGGTCAATTTACATTTTTCATTTCCAAGCTATTTGTTTAAAAGAAAATATCGAAATAAAGTTTTGTCTATCGCATTTTATCCAAATGTAAACAAACCTATGACCTTATTAACACTCAGATGGTTAAGAACAAATAAAAACAAACTACAATACTGAGCAGAAAGGTGAAGGTGTTTTACCCGCCACCACATATATATGATCTATGGGTAAATGATGGTTACCTGTTGGCAGGTTGAGGTGGTCGCTTCCCAATTGTCGCGCGGCCAGTAGCCGGCCTCTGCCCAGGTGTTGCGCTAGTCGGTGATGTGCTTTTACGAACTGGGACTGGTATGCCGCTAAGGAAGGGATAACATTCATGTTTATATAGACAGCTTTCTTACATTTGATTACTTTTGCGTCTAATATTTCCATATACTATGTAAAAACTGGACGCTCCATTTCTTAAGGACATGTAAATTTCTTGAGAAAGAGATTAGTTTCTCCATACTAGATTACATACATTTAAATATTCACTACTAGTGGCTTATTTCAATAATATATAAACTGTTCATTAGGTCCTTAATACAACAAAGTTGTGAAAACCAGCTGACACTTTAAAATCGCCAAAAAATCTCCCTTGCCAATGATTTAATCAATGATCTTGAAGGTGAGATCAAAATGCTACAAAGTATTCTATATGAATTCTATTCAATGTTTTTTTTTTACTTTGACTTTTTTCATTCATCAAACCTTCGCATCAAAACCAGAGATGCCTCATCAAACTAAATCACTTTGTTAATCTTAGCACGAAGTCAATGAATAAAGATTTATTATAATTATTACTATTATTCAAAAATTGTCTTACTGTCACTCGAGGACTAAAAATTCAACCAATCTAGTTTTTAAAGTCACAGAACAGTATGGTGGAAAATACGTGTATTGTTCTAAATGGGATTTGAGAGAGTGTTTACATACCGATGTGTATTTTTGGCCGGCGAGGGTAGCGGCGGCGCTTGCGGGCGCACGGGCGAAGACACGGGCCGCGGTATCTTGGAGCCGCGCGCCGCCGCGGGGGATGTTTCTCCTGAACACAAACAATCCATGTTACACCGTTGTCCTCAATCTGAAGGTCCCTGGTTAACTTCCTGGCCCAAACTTTGTTTGTTCGCAAATTAAATTTAAGAACAGTAGAACTCTCGCCAAGTTCGTCCGAGGAAGTGCCACCATGCCAAAATCCACCGATTCACGGAACTTCCACGTTACTGAGCATTTCCAATATGAGCTGCAATCACGGGAACTACCTCTCATCACTACTCTTGTCCTTATCTCGAATGTAAACTATGCTTTATAGAAATATACCTGAAGGGGTCCCCGGACTTTCCGCGTTGCTGAGCATCTCCCACTTGAGCTGCAGCCTGCGGAACTTCCCGCCGGAGTTGTTGCTCGCGTTGCCTGTGTTCGCGCTGGCGCCGCTGCTCGCTGACCCCGGCCGCCATTCCTCACCGCTGCATTCCAGCTGTGTGTAAACATATTACTAAAGTAATATTCATAATAATCCAATCCCAGTAACAAAATATAACTAAGGCCTTTGAATACTTAATAGATATTAATATAAAGTACTTAATTGGAAACTTAAAATAAGAGTAATAAAAATGGTTACGCTTAAAATCATAAAAATGTGTCTTTCAAAGCAAATAATTTGATTACTTTTTGTCCACGAATTGGAATTTTTGTCATCAATTTCTAGTAACACGGTGAGTTTAACTGATAGTTAAATAAATTTTGAAGATATTTTTTACAACTCAGTCCTTCAATAACAGGTAAGTAATTAGTTTCAATGATTTATTACATCTAGGGCTCATGATCAAATATAAATTCATATACGTGTAGAAGCGAAAATTTACTGTGAAAACGCACGGGGAACATCTAAATGAAAGTAAAAGTAAAGCACAACGGAGTGAAAAACAATTAAAAAGCAAAAGCGTTTGCCGGAAAGCAAAACAAAACAACAGCCCGTGAACGAACAACAAAAACCAGAACACAATCGTCGTCTACGTAACAAAGCGCATTCGGTGCAGGTTCCACACGTAACCGGGTTACCTCCGTTACCTTCGTTTCGTTGCCGGTTGTCTTAGCGGAGGGCTTATTATTTTCGAGGCTGTCTGTGTAATCGTCGCTGTCGTCAAACACGAGTCTGTCAAACGCCTGCATCAGTTTAGACCCTAAGTGGACTCCGGACCATCTCCGATTCTCTATTTCGATTCTGCTATTGTTCGGGCAAAGGTCGTATCCGAGGGCGGCGGCCGATGGATTCATACATGACCTAGGTCTGTTTTTCTCAATAGTTGTTTTAACGTTCGCGGAATCATTCAACAGATCCGGCGTCGACGGTTCTTTGTTTTTGGGCTCTTTGTGTCTCATTATGACACTGGTCTGGCAGTCGTCGCTCGAGAGGCCACTCGACTGCATGGAACGCACCAGCTTCAGCAAGTTTCGCTGGTTCAGTGTTAGTGATGGGTTAATCGAGGTGGGCTGTTAAATACCAAATTACTGTTTAGCTTCATGCGTCATGCTATCGGTCGTTACACTATAGCTTATTGTTAACGTCCTTGAAGAGGTCAAACGCAGAGATCGATACAGCCATGCTGTTATTTGCATTTTATGTAAGCTGTGCACGAAAGTATATAAACGCTAAAGTATCCAACTTTATTCGCTGTGAATCGTGATTTGTATAAGCACATGCGGTAAACAATAAAATGCAAATAAAGCGATGTTTTGCCTCGTCAGGTGGCAGTTTGACGGTATGCGATATGTGGTTTGATACACGAAACACACGGACTGCCGAAATTGTATTCGACAAGGGTCACCATTCAATTTACTTCCAGAAAACATAGCTAAAAATATATACCTCAGCGTATAGCAGGCGGTATCGAATTCAATCAAAAAGAGTCAAACAGTTTTTAGATTCGTAAATATCGAAGATTATTTCTAGTTTTTAGGTGTAAGTGATGCTTACCCGACTAGCAGCTCGCATTTCGCTTTCGATCCTCTTAAAGCTCCGGTGCAGTTCACGCATTTCAAACATGAGGTCAAGTGAGAAGGGAAGGAGCCTCAAGGGCTCCAAACTGGCCAGCAAGGTATCGAGTAGGGCCCTGCAGCGCGGTTCTCCCACACAACCGGCCAGTACGATGGAATCAGGGCCGTAATGTTTCGCAAGAATAGACTCCCTGGTACGGACGTACGAAACCCAAGCATCAACCGACTGTGCACTGTAAGTAATACGCAAATATTAATAACACTGTGACCTCTATCTGACTTTGCTTCACAGCTCAGTTGGTAGTAACTCTGTCTTTTGCGCTGTAGGTCGTGGGTTCAATTTCCACCATCAAATTCCCACCCAGGACAAGCATGTGTGACGAATATAGGTTTTTTCTGAGTCTGGGTGTTAATAATATGTATTATATGTATGGACCAACAAAAAAAAAGGTATATATGTATTCTATCAGTTGTCTGGTTCCGATAGTACAAGCTATGCTTAGTTTGGGGCTAGATGGCGCTGTGTGAATTGTCCACCAACATTACAACATTATCATTATTATTTATGATTAGTTGATCTCCTAAAAAATAGTGAGCTTGCTTACTTGAGTAGACCCAAGATGAAAGCATTAAACTTGACCAGGCCTTCTGTCACTGCATCCTCGCTGTTGATCCTCAGTACCAGTTCGTTTAAGGATTTTGTTATGGGACCTAAATATAAAATCATGTTAATTTTGTGTCTTAAAATAAACAAATATACGTCGATATGCTTTGAATTTACCTTGTCTTGCAGTTGCCTCAACCATTTGCCAAACAGAGTTGTTTACTGCTCCAAATGAGGTTTCAATATTTTCTTTCAAGCCGTCTCTGAATACAGCGTATAATGCTGGACACAAGGCATTTAGAGCTATTTTGGCACAAGTAGGAGACTGTTTGGAGTCACCAAGGAACGCTAGTTCAGCCTGATCCGTTGCCGATGAGAAGTGTTGGATGATCATCTCAACAGCATCTGTCACATTTGATACTAATGCTGAAATAAAAATAAAATTTTAAGAAACATTAAGTAAATTTTATTAGTATCAACGAGAAAATACATATGACAGATTTACCTCTCTTTTGTGACACATCAATCAAGTCATATTTCGCTCGTGCCTCGTAGTGGATAGGACTGCCAAATTCATCGGGGCTAACTTCGCCCTCTTCGCAAATTGGCATCTCTGCTAGATTCTTGCCCTAAAAATATTAATTTTAGTAGCAAAACATGCAAATGAAACTCCTTTAGTGGAGAAATGAGTAAGCTTGAGTTAAGGTTGCTTCATACGAACTAGTGCAATAAAAAAGTAGCAAATTCATAAAATAAGTGATGGGCACCAAAGCGGGTGATAGACGGCCATACTTACAAGTGGAGACGATTAAAAGGAAATAAAAAAGAAATCAAAATAAAGAACCAAAGGTACTCACAGAAATCAAAAATATGGTCAGGTGAAGTAATAGCTTATGTTATGTACCTGGTAATGCCTCTGTAATACCACAGCTGAGATATTAGGTGAATTTGGCGGAGTGACAAGATTAGCCACCTTCAGCTCATCCATTGCCTTCACTTGCGTCTGTTGCGTCTCAACCTTAGCCTCAGATTTCTGTGCAAAGCTCACTGACTTCTTGCTATTACAACTACTGCCACTTGATTCTGTGGACCTCTGATTCTCCTCTTGAGATCGTTTCATTTGAAGAAATTTGGAAACTTTACCCCTTACCTTTTGAACTTGATTCTGATCCCACTCATCCATATTTTGGCAACTAAAGCCACTCATTTTCAAAAATTCTTCCAGCTGTTGTAAATCAGCGCTACTAATAAGCGCACCCGGAGGAGGAAACTCTGTAGTTTCCATTTTCTTAGTGCGTGGTTTAGGCATGGGAGGAGTGTGTGGCCTGTGGAACTTAATTTCATTTGATTTTCCAGATTCAAGGCTACTCTCCGTACCCACGCCTTCATCGGCGTAGTATTCGTTATAATCGGCATCTTTTTCAGCCGCATCCAAGAATTGCTGTGAAAGACGCTTAGCAGCAATATCGTTGTTTTTTCTGTAATCTATGTTTTGATTCAGTAAATAGTACGGTTCCTGTAGGGAGCGTCTCTTTGTTTTAGTTTCGGTTGCTGCGTTCATGCACACTATGGGATCTTGTATAAGTTCATCCATTTCGAACATGCTGTACCGTTTTGTACTTGATTTGCGTGTTTTATCCATGGACTTACGCAAAATACTCTTTGGTAGAGGTGGCCTCGGCGGCACTAAATCCCCCTGTTTACCGATACGATTAGGATCAGCTAGTGAGAGTGAACGTTTCGGAACAGAAGGGTGAACTCTTTGACCCTCATAATTGGCACAACTAGCTTCTGAACTCGTAGCGCTGTCGTAACGATAGACAAACAAAGGGTTAAAGTTGCCCGCAGGTGCAGGACTATTCTGCGCTGATGAATCTGTAAGCATAGTCGAAGAACCACGGTACCCTGAAGACGGCTGTGTAGCCGTACTGGAGCTTGAAGAAACGGTTGTAGGGTTACCTGCCATATTATTACATTCACAACTCGTTAGCCGGTTCTTGGATTTAGATGAAATGCAGTATTTATCGTTACTTTTAGCAGTTACAATTTCTTTTTCCTTTGTGTGCTGCATCAACTCGGGCAGCTCTGACAACATTTGCTTGCACTCCGTTGGCAATAAGAAATTAAGTGAGTCCCAGTCTCTGATATGTCCTAAGCCTTTTTTCTTCAGTGCTTCTAGATCATTGCATGAGAATGGTCTCTTACCTTTTGCTTGCAATCTATTCCTTTTGATCTCACTTGATTTCGGGGATACATTAACCTTCAGTGGATTTAAGTAAATGTTAGCCCTTCCATTTAAAAAGCTAATATCAGGCAAAGTATAGTTCGGATACAATACAAACACGGGCTTTTCACAGTCCCCTTCTTTCAGTTTTTCAAGGAAAGACGGCTCGACCACTTTGAGGATTTCTCGTTCAAGAGATATGGTGGAAAGCTGAAAACTAGATGTTTGCATACTTTTGTCTAATCTATTATTTTCTATTTGGGTAGAGGTAGATTTGTGATCACAAGAGTCTCGCTGTAGAAGTTTGTTCATCCTTGTGATCTGTGTGTTATCAGATTCTGAACAACTTGAAATGCTAACACTTGTAGCGGAAGACTGCGACGAACATGATTTTCTGTTTCTTATCTTTGATGGACTGTTGATAATATTCAGATTTGCTCTTCGGACGTGGGGCTTATTTACTGTTGCATATAAATTAGATTCACTGTCACTCAGCTTAGCTCCATCAGCTGACTCTTCTTCTTCAACTAAAACATCATCGTACACTCTATTACAGAGATTATCTCTATTAAAATTTGCAGCTTGTATTTCCTCATAAACAGCGGAACAGGCTTCATCTATCCCAGGTTTTGGTATCTCAATTTGTGGACGTTCAGAGTTTATATCTTTAACATCTGGCTTTTGGTCACTCATCGATTCTCCACTTTCTCCACCAGAGCTAGAAGGCCAACACTCTGACCTATCCAACTGATCCATAATTACAATTCCATCATTACTCATACTTTTCTGTTTCATAAATAATTTCACCAAATTTATCTTAGGCTGGCTTTTATCGGTGGAGGTCTGGTTGTCTGTAGAAGACGTACTCATGGGTTCTGAATGCTGACTTCTATTTTGTGATACATCATAGACTTTCATGAACATCGTATTGCCCGTTAACCGGTGATTGGAGGTAAAAGAATCGACCTGCAAACGAAAAGTGTTAAGTAGTTTGAGTAAATGTTTACACATTATTAATTACACGCTATTTTTTAATTAACATACCGTCGAGTTGCTGAGTGCAGCAGAGTTAATAGAACTATTCATAATTTTTCTTTTGTAGAGGTTGGGCAGACTCTGACTTTTGATCACTGAGTTATTCATTTCACTTGTTTCAACAGTCGTTTCAGTAGCTTCTTCATTATTATTTCCAGAGGGATGCCTTAAAAGTAACAATAAACATTGTAAAATATTGTTCAATAGGCATATGATTACAATGAGAGTATAATAATAGTTAAAGTTTTACCTTCTCAAAGGCGATTGGTTGGTCTGTCTCTTAAGTTTACTCCAGGTAGTTAATCCTAAATCACTTCTTGCCATCGACGTCGCTAGCTTATCGGTTAATTTCTTACATTTTTCTAATAAATCTAAATTCCTGCGCGTTCTTTCATCGTTATCTAAAACTACATTTTCTCCCTTACACAAATTGTCTGAAAAAAATAATATGTTAGTTGGCAGCTTATCATGAGTGATAACATGTGAATCAGCTATAAGCTATGTAAACAATTACATCACTATTTAGCCAGAACTTTAGGTTCTAGTTTGAATTAGTTTGTGAATAATATTTCATAACTACTTTGAAACTTATACGTCATTACAGTCTGTGAATTCTAATCTCAAAGGTTCGTACCATGTTTTTGATTGACGGCGGGTTCAACACACTCACTGTCCTCAGAGTAAGTGGTGAGACTGCCTTCGAAGGCGATGGTGTAGTTGTCCTTATTGGCCTGACAGGTGAGTATGAGGTCCTGCTCAGTGGGCAGCTCACAGTCTAGACTGTCCACGCTGAAATGCACGCCGTGTACACCCTCCTTTACGGGCGAGAATAGAAGTTCCGATTTGCATATCGACATCGTGTTGATTGAACCGACGGATTCTTCACCCTATGGACACAAATTAAGATACTGTTGATACAACAAAGTGCGTTGTAGGCATAACATGCGTGATTTAATTTGAGGAGGTTCGGAACAAAAGCAGATAAATCCAGTTTACAACAATATTTCATTTTTAATTTTTTCCATACGTCATAGCCCTCTAACATACCATAATGCACGTTGGCCAAAAAGCTTTAAACGTACTGGATAAGGCTCTTAGCATAGACAGCCGGAACAAAACGCGACAAATACATCAAATTGCATATATTTACATCATCACATATTGGATAAATTATATTTTTTTACCTTATCTACTGATCCTTCTTAGAGGTAATACAACCATAATTCAGTTTCATAAAAAGAATAAGACTTCTTAGTAAATATCTTATTTGTGGTTTCGACAGTAATAGAAAAGGTGGATTTATCAAATTTGTTACGACCCTTCTCACGTTTGGTCTCTTCGAAGATGAATTTAGTTGTCGTGTCTCTCTAAGCAATAAAATAAAGTCATTAGGGAAATCACTGTGTATGCGCTCTAGCTTAGTAAGGGCTATCGTGTTAAACATAGTATGAAGATCGTGTACCTACTTATGAAAAGTAATAATAACTGAATGTTCTCGGAAGATTTCGTAACGTAAAGCGTGCTAGTTCGGACATAAACACACGCTGTGTTATAACATCGATGCGGATGCAAGACGCATCTAAAAATAAAGGCGTGCAGTTCAATGGATGTAGTTACGAGGAACATTATCGGTGTACTCAATTTTAATCGAAAGGATTATCAATCGGCGACGATACCTTGTGTTTATTTGCTTTTTTTAGGCCACTAAAGGATAAGATATTTAATCCACATAAAAACCTCATTTGAAGATGTGTACCCATCGTTTTGTCTCACACAAATGCAATGAACAGGAAGACGGTCCAAACAGTAACACATGACTAACAACATGGCTACATTGGTTGGGCGTTATCATCAATTTAATTCCTTTCCTGTTATAATGAGGTCACAAACCAAACAGGCTCATAACAAGGGTACTGCTGTAATATTTTATTGTGTCTCTGTTTAAACAATGAAATTCCTTTCTTTAGTTCGTTATCGCTTGTGATAACAACATTAAGAGGGTAGTTAGCATAAGTTGTTTGTAAAATCAAAATTAGTAAATGATGTAAAGTAAACTATATACATGACCAAATACCTGATAGTTTATAAAGCTTTTTATAATAATTTATAAATTATATTTACAAAAAAGCATAATCTACGAAACTATATACTGAGATTTGTATTATTACCTTAATTTACCATATAGTTTTGTTATTCATTGCCTAGGTATATCAATTTAAAAGAAGTTATAGGGAACGTGTTATATGATGACATTGATAACGAAATACTAAAATAAATAATTTGCCAATGTCATTTTTTGTTAGCCTCAGATAAAAATATCAAATACAGTTTCATATATTTACAGGTTTCAAGGTTGCTTTATTTAAAATCAGGGAAAATGCGTATATATACTTTTGAGTATGACGCAACGCCACAGCGCATGAATAGTGTTAATTGTGTAAAATAATGATACCATTGTTAACGAAAAATTATTTTGACTCACTGAGTAATATCCATTGTAGGAATCCCAATCAAACTCCGATGTCACACCCATTTTTAACTCTCAACAGTCCTACTACAGTCACTAATGAAACGAATAACACAACACTAAATCATAGACCACATCGTCTAAATAAAATCGTCCGGTTGTTTCATCGTTCAACTTTACACTATCAACGTTCAAAAGTTCACAGATACGCAGCGCTCGTCCCTATCTTATGCACACACAGTTATCAATCAGTACGGTTGAAATGCAATTATTGGAAACGCAAAATGTCATCGAATTCATTGCAATGAGAAACGCAGTACAGCACTCCCGAAAGCCCAGGGCGCGACTGGGGCAGAGGGAATATTAATTTCAATATTAGCCACTGCCTACGTATCTCAAACTTTACGCCTCACTATGATAACAATCACGCCGATAATGAATGGTTCTCTGGGCGACTGATTGTAGCGAAACGCTAAAAGAAACCAATAATAATGAGGAACTATAGAATAATTAGCATAACTAAAATTTGAAAGGGTTCAATTAGAGCGTAGAATTCAGAAATTCGGTCAAGGCTGTAAGTGCATAGGCCCTTACGCGCTAAATGATTTAACACATTTGAATTGTAATGGTTGAATTTTTGTAGCAAGTATGCAAAGCTTGAGAACGTTTGGTCGGATAGATAGAGTCCACTCAGCTCACACATGGTGGCAGTATGTGCACGACCACACATAAGGACGATTAAATATAGCTCACACATACAGAGACGAGCGAGGAGGGAATGACTGTATGACCGGGGGAATAACGAGCGCGGTTAAACTGATTGACGCAATTCTGTACGTATCGTGTAAGAACAAACTCACACATTGAAATCAGTCCCATTTTATCTTTACTACGGCTACATCCCGTGGGACGTACTTTGTCCCCGGCGCGGCGCGCGGCGCGGCCGGTAAATAGGAAGACTAGTTGTGAATGCTGGCCGAGTGCCGTCGCTTGGACTTTCTATGCTATAAGCTCCCCCGGGACTCTATTACTGTTAGCCGGATTGATGTACCCGCCTATTTTAATATTATTATCGGCTAAAATCTAAGAACTTGTACTCTTAGAATTATGTACACAACTAATTATAGGTATTACAGTAGGTAAAGGGCATCACAAACGTTATAGAAAATAAATGTGCCTATAATATCAGTTATTTATATATATAATTATTCATTAAAAACATAATAGGTATGCTAATACATGCCATGTTTATAAAAATTAGCACTAATTAAATGTTATAGGTCCTTGGTTACGCAAATGAATATCTTGACTTTTAAATTGTAGATGGATTTGTTTAAATTAAATTATAAACGTTTTCTCGTTATAATTTCCATCAATAGATCAATACTCTTTATGTAGGTAACTAATAACAAACATGAGTTTATAATTATGTACCATCCTCAAGTGATTTAATATTGATTTTAAAACTTTAAAATGAATAATATTTCAATATAATAAATAAATAGCTCATATAGTCAAAGTATAATTATGCATTAACCATTTAAATCATAGCATTTTTTTTTATTTAAGCAAGTCACTATGGAAGTAAAAATGCACCGTTGAAATGTTGCCACCTACTGGTATAATGAAGAACAACGTGTTGATTCGGAGCACATGTCAGAGCGACATCTACCGAAAGCATCTAAAACCAAAGTATGATTTTGCTCATAAACTCTAGGTGGCGCTTGTAGTGTACGAAAATATATTTTCACAGTGAGTTTCGTGTCGATTGGCAATGAATTAATCTGAAGTGCACAGCGAATGTGTGGATATGAAACAGAAAACAAGTAAAGCCTCTGTGGGACATGGCGCTTGTATGAAATGTGAGGCACACGGATGCAGGGCGAACCTGGAAACTACTGCCGATACTGATACTGCTGTCGAAGCGAAACCTTTCCATGATAGAACTGGAGATGCTGGCGAACATTTCGCCTCGGGGGTTACTCTGCAAGACACCAACCGTATCAATGAAATAATGATATAACTGAAAATATATAAATATTAAAAGAACACATTACATACATAGATACACAGAAAATATTAATAGAAGAGTCAGTTTCCAAAACCAGACTAAAAATCTACAAAAATATGAAGAAATCAGAAATAATTATGTTGTCAGTGATAATATAAATAAAATATAGGTTATTAAGTTAAGGTGAACTGTTGTGACCTTTCTCGGTCAAGAACTTGTTCCTACAGCTGATATTCATTACTTCCGCGGGCTCGCATGCCATTGACACAGCCTTGAAATTGACATTAAAGTCACTAATTAATCTGAGGTTTTACATAAGCTCTCTTAAATTAAATACCTGTACCATCTCAATTTAACTTCATATCATTTTAACCAAATAAAACTAAACTTTTCTTGTTTTCTTTATAAGTGGGGGCCCACATTACCCGCGTCTGTAGGTGATTACCCTTCGAACCCCGGAGAAGTACTGCCACCATACCTGGTATGGTAATCTACCGCCAAGCAGTGATGCACTCATGTCGCTTTGTTCCGGTGGAAGGCATTCGGTGCCGGTAAATTACAGGGGCATGAGACGTAACATCCCCTTCAGGGGTGATGGTCGCAACGCATTGTGACTTGAGTCATCTCGTATTTGGCGAAGAGGACTTTATTACAAAAGAATTAATAAAAAAATAGCTTGGAAACGTCAGTAGGTAAATTAAAAAGAAAAGGGCATGCGTATTTATAGCTAAGTCTGGCGCTGAAGAAAGGAGGAAGTTTAAATAAATAATTTTAAAGCATACCTTGAAAGCCTCTCTTAGTAAGTACTTGCAATTGGTTGACTTGTAATTCACGTAGTATACGTAAAATATCTCAAACTGAGTTTCGAAGGTTTTCAAAGGTGAAAGTTAGCAGCGCATATTCGAAAATTCACACGTGACTGTAAGGCCACTTAATGTGGGAGCTTATAATGTAATGTCGCTACAACTAATAAAAACCATTCGCATTTATAGACAGATGTTGTGAATACCACTAAAAGCAGTTTGTTTTTATTAATGTTTAAAGCAAATGAAGCTACTTGGGTTCAGAAGTTACCACAATTTAAGATTCTGTACAACAATTATGACAAAACCAAAATCCATAAACGTAATTAAACATCAAAAGTCAGTTCTTAGTTCAAATTTAATAAAAAAAATGACTTTATATAAGGTAATGTAAGGTGGACACCTTATGCGGAAACTTATTCCATTATAACTTAATAATTTCATTATGCAGCACTTAAGTATTTACACCTGGCTTCGTAACCATTAACGGCTGTGCAATTTTGCAAGGATTTCTTTATATTTGGCTCTGAATCAAGATAATCATTTAAACGTGATTTTTTTACGGGTCTTATCTGGGCGTTTTTAACACGCGGCATAATAAATTAAGTCAATAAAAGCTTTTGAAACTTTGTCACAATGCATCGCCTTTAACCGTATGTATAACATATAACTCTGACTCGCCTCCACTTAAAATTTTGCACACCACTACTGATAAAATATGTTGTGACTATAACTCTTCATACCTATTACTATCTAACCTACACATATTTAAGCAAATAAATATCTTTATCTTTGTTATATTTTCTCCATGGAGGGTCAGCGAGAGTTAAAAAAAGGAGTCTAATTAAGCAATCATTTTGCGTGATCTTCAAGGAAAATTTTCCTTACTCAATTTACAGGATCCTAAACACCGTCCTTCACTGTCCTGCGCCTGTACTACCTTTAAATGGTTGTATACGCGATTTTTTTGCTATTAGATTCGATTCCCAAGCTTCGCTCTTAAACCGCACGGTGCGCCCGCGCCGTTAGTAGTTACAATGGACTGTCTAGTGATACGACAGAAAAGAGTATACTCACATCATGAGTCCTGTCGTCATTGATGTTGTCGTGTGGCAAGTTGGCGGTCATCAGCAGCGCGTGGATGTCTTCCGTCCTGAAGCTTTCCATATCAGCCTCAGCAAGGTTGGCGTCCAAATCCCTCGCGAGATCGTTGTACCGCGAGGTGAACTCGAAGCGAGATGCCAGGTCGCTTATTCCCTTGTACGAAGCCGATACGGAGGACAGCACTGAGGGGTGGTGGCAGGAGCCGTCTCGAAAAATCGGGCTGAAAAAGATTGAATTCGCTCACTTTAATTCACTTCTGATAGCTCTTGGTCTATTGGCTCTCGGTCTAATATAATTAATAACTATTCTTCGCTTCTCTGTCGATGTTAGACATGTTGGTAATTTTGTACAAAAGTTTGTCCTGGCTGCCGGATATTAAGGAATGATGAATTACTGCAAGAAAATGTTAGCCGGGTTATTCGCGAGAAAACAATTGCAGCGACAAGCTTACTGCTCGTCACGTCTAAATTCACACATAATTTAACCTACAAGGCAAAAGTGGGCAGTGGCCCACTGAGTGCGGCTCTGTCTACACCTTAGGGGATAAAGGTGTGAATCTCACGTATTATGTCTTTGCAGTTGATCACCATCTAAAATATTTTTTACTGGTTAAATCAAGAAGCCATTTCCTATATCACACCCGCAACACAACGGGAAGTTTAGTACCTAACTGATCAATTATTAAGAGGTGTAGCGATATTTAACAGCGAATGGGGTAAGTCTATTCAAAGCTTTTAAGCATCTCCAATTTCTGCTATATTATGTTACTAAAAGTACAACGGGAAAGTTTCCGATGGTGTACCTACCTAAGTTTTTTAAATAATAACATTATGTAATCCGTTCATCTTTCTAATACATAAACTCATAATGTCTTTTACTGTTGTTTAAAGAATTCTATTATAATACGGTCACTGGCACATTAATAGCGTGTTGACCTATTTTATAGCAGTCTTAACGGTCTTGCTTGCATTCATTTTATCGGGTCGATTTTAGGTCAGCGTATTCAGTCGATAATAATGAGATTTTCACTGACCACTTTTGCGGGACAAAAATGGTCATCAGTGTTCACACCGATAGATACTAGATTTATTAAGTACAGTCAATAATTAAAAGAAAGATTTTATGCTCAGGTAATGTGGTAAAACTGGCAAAACCCACAAGAGTAGGTAATAGGTATTACTTAGGAAAGGAGCCTGATGGAAAAAGTTGCGTTTTTCACCAGTTTATCCACAACATAATAGTTATTTTCCTTTCAGTTACCCCATTGCTTGAACATATCTACTAGACTAATGATGATTATGGGGTCTATGACTAATTGTACGTGAAGTAACATCGCTGTTGTAACTTCGCTTCAAATACCATATAGAGCGAAAAACACATTAAGGGTGATTAGAAATGAATGAGCTTACCTACTAGAGTATACTTTATGCGGGAAAGCAGGTAATTATCACTAGTAGAGATTAACGGTAAACTTCTTTGACCGGAGTTATTACTACAGTCACTTTGTTCTTAAAGATTGTGATAAGGAAGTGTTGTGGAGTGGAAAAAGGCTAGTTATCAGGCTGAGATGGTTATGCTTAGTTGGTGTGGGCTAGAGAGGATGAATGAAAGAATGATAAAACAAGTGCATAGAGTGTGAATTAGACCGTTGGAAGAGGAAGACATCGGTGTACGTACTTAGACAAAACGGTGATGTTTTAGAAAAAGGTTAGTGATAAACCGACGACCATGCTTAAAAAATGTTATGGAGGAAGTAAAGCAGGTATTTCACGTTGGTAGCTGGTGGAACACCGTAATCTTTGCTTACTTCGGGCAACAGAAACAAAACAAACAAAAGAAGATAATTTTATATGAATATATTTTTTATTTGAAACACGCTTATGGATATTAGGTATGGGTTTCTTGACGTAAGAATAGTACAAAACTTATGTTTTTTCAGAAGGCAGAGGGAGTTATTACTGTAGCTGTAAGGCCTGTAGGTGGTACTCACTTGTAGTCGAGGAACCAGAGGTAGCCTGAGTTGTCGCAGTGCGCGTCTACGTCATCGGGAGCCGAGTGCTGGCTGCCGGCGAGGCTGGTGTTCGAGTTGCAGTCCTCCTCGACGCCGGCGCCGGCGCAGGGGCTCGCCGCCTTCAGCCCGAGTCGCGGCGGTGGCCCTCCAATACACAATATTCAAATTATGCATATGAAATAATTCCAAAGTCTTTCTACAGGTGGCAGTTCAGAAAATAGCAATTAAACTTCATAAGTCTTCGTTCTAAAAATTAAAATCAGCAACCTAATTAAATGTTTCTGTATTATTCTTGAAACTAATGTAATTTTGTTTAGATGCAGAAGTTTTGGCTGAGGTTAAGATCAGAACGTAGTTGTTTAAAATTTACGACATTCTTGAAATAATTAATGACAGGTAAGATTTGTATAGAGTTACATTATGATAGAGGAATCATTTTAATAATCTAATATGAATAAAACAATATAATACTAAAACTAAATAAAAATCATGTAAATAGATATGTATTTTAATTTAGTTGACCCGCGGACAGTCCATTTATTTCATTAATTGTATTTCATAGTATAACACTTAATATCTACAGCCTAAGGTATACTACTGTATCAAAAGTATGATGCTCTAGTCGAAACAATAAACTTTGTGAACGAAGATAAACATTATTTAAAACTAAACTAAAGCTTTGTTGGGTCTGATATAAACTAAAGAATAAAGTTTCACGCTATTCATGTACCTATAACATGATATCTACTTTCATATCAAATTAATTCTTGTTTAGGAACTAACCTAACGGAATACTTTTTCAATTCATACACGTTTTTATTCCAGTCTTCTCATATTACATTTATTTATCTCGCAAAACAATTGGTACGATAAAAATAAAATTCAAAGAGACTTAACTATTTATGTAAAAAGCTAAACATTTTCACATAAGCATCTAC
The DNA here is from genome assembly GCA_947359385.1 of Chesias legatella. NCBI lineage: Eukaryota > Metazoa > Arthropoda > Insecta > Lepidoptera > Geometridae > Chesias > Chesias legatella. Next base: position 5,887,462 of record OX375774.1, on the reverse strand, counting down.
CCATGAAAACAGACTTGTGAGCAATATTAATCTGAGAAGGTCGCAACCCTGACTGTAGTTGACAGGCTGTATAGAATACAACGTTGGATGATATGACGTGACCCAGATAGTCGGTACAAGGCAATTGATAGATTCGGAGAAAATGGGTATTTGATGACGGTCATGTCATGATTCCATGACATTGAAATTCGACGAGTTTGGTTGCTCGACTTAGTACTAAAAAGGGAAATTATTTGGCTCAATGATCGTATCTGTAAAAGGGAAATATATCTATAATAACGGCGGCGATTTGATTTTGCTGAATTATGATACATCACACTCTTAGGCTTACTGTACTCTACTTACACTCTTACTCTTAGTCTTATATATAAGGATTCTAAGATATAATGAAAAAATAAAACATTAAACATAATCCATACATTGAATTCCAAATTATTATTTTTTTAAATTCAGTTTGAGCCTCAAGATATTTCACTATGACGGAAAATCAGTATTCATCAGTAACGAAAAAGTATTGTGTAAATATTGACTTCAATTTATTGTTCTGAACTGGATTCGCTTAATCATGCAAAGGGTATAAAATAGGTAATGTCTATAAAATCTAGCCCCACGACGCCGCGGCGCCACATTAAGCCGTCAAAAGCAAAATGTTCTAGCACTAAAATACAGGGTCCTCGCTAGGACTGTACGTTTGAGTCGACATTTTTGCTATAACCTCCTAATTACTAGTATGTAATGGCCCGTACTAGAAAATTAGTATCAACAATTACAAGTACATGACCCCAAGATTCGAGAAAAATATATGTAAATATATTCAAATATTTTCCCGATGCAGAAATTGAATCGTTGACAGGCCAGGAAATGGAGACCTCAAATAATTACCGTTACAAAAGAATAAGATAGCTTAGCTTTGTGCTCAGATCTAATTTCCCATGAAAGTTTCTGCGTATTTTTTTACTCCAGTATCCATATATCCGTTATTTCGTTACACATCAATTAATACGTTCGGACTAGCATTTTTTTTAATCACAAGATAGGTAGGTAGGTACTTCTTAATTGAATGCTGATGTAGAGTATAGTATTTTCAAGAACTTCCAAATAAAGTCTATGTTACTTTTCATGCTTATTTACATTACAGTATAATAATAATAATAATAATAATAATAATAATAGTATTGGTGGAATTTCACACAGTCCCATCTAGCCTCAAAGTAAGCTCAGCATAGCTTGTATCATGGGAACCAGACAGCTGATAGAATATACTTAGTTTTTTAATACATACATACATGCATATTATCACCACGGAACAAACATCTATGTTCGTTACACAAATGTCTGACCTGGGTGGGAATCGAACCGACGACCTAGAACAGAAGGCAGAGTTACTACCAACTGAGCTATGAGGCCAGTAAAGTAAAGCATAGTATGGCATAGTCAAAGTATATATAAATAAATAATGATAAACATTTCACACAGCGCCATCTAGGCCCAAAGTAAGCTAAGCATAGCTTGTGTAATAGGAACCAGACACCTGATACAATACTTATATACTTTTTTGTAAATACATACATATAATACATATTAACACTTATATAGGCAACATGTATACCCCCAATTGTTATAGTCCCAAATCCGCTCCTGAACACCGGTGTAGTGTTGTTTGCGTTATTTGGGTGTGGGTGGCAGACCAGCTCGACAACATACCTTGTAGGGAATGTCGATGTGCATCCAGTGAGGGAAACTAAGAGTTCGTAACGCTCGATGCGACGCGATTCTTGCAGCAACGTTTGGTATAAACCTATGCATAATCTGGTCATAACATCTTACGGCAAATATGCTTGGAAACTTTTCGACTAACCTATACATACGAACAAATTAAGCGTCTGTTTGTAATGACAAAATAACTACTTTATACTAAATGGATATCGGTACTGATATATACAAACAATTACATAAAAAAAAATTGTCTGTCTGTGTGTCTGTTCTGGTTAATCACTAAAATAGCTGGATCGATTTTGATGGGACTTCCACTGGTAGATAACTGATGTTATAATTAGTCAGGCTACTTCTCCGAGGGGTAAAATAGGGATGCGCGATATAATTCTACGCGGACGAAGTCGCGGACAACAGCTAGTAACCGTTATGTTTAACAAATTATCACTGTACATTTCACATTGTGATACCGCAATGAAGACATCAGCCATTGATGTGATTTAAAGAGATCTAAATATCTATTATGTTATCGATATGTATAATAATATTTATCAAAGTATTCCATTATTACTCTTCGCTTTGGTGAGAAACTGTGGGTTGAAATACCAATACATCCACGTTTCCAACACTTGTTGATTACAAGTAAGATATCTCTTCTAGCAATTAGCTCCATTAGGGGTTTCTCGCTGTTCTTCCCATGGAGGGTCGGATAGGGTTTGAACAGGCGTCAAACTTAGCGATAAGTACGCGTGCCCTGTATGTATTGAATATTATTGACGATTCCAAGCCATTTCTACATGAACTCTATGGAAATAAAGTTTTTGACTTTGTCAATTTTTGCATTTAATTAAATGTGTGCTCATTATAACCAGGAAAATTATTTAATGTGACAGGGTCAACAGTCGTCACGGTAAGTAATGTAACGTTAGAAATGTGGAGAGCTAAGTGACTTGTTATGTGTTCCAGCTACTGATTCATACGTGGCTTACCATGATGAGGGCGTGTGCGTTGTTACAGAGTTATTCTATTCTGTATTATCGGTGATACATAGCGACGGTTAGCCGGCAATTGTTGTTACCATGTCCTTTCAATTTAAAAACTCTGTTACAATTAACTTGATGGTTATGTCATCGTTCATATTTCTTGATGTACCTCGATATTTCACGAAATGACCGCAAACAACCGAAGGTCAATTAATGGTTTTTTTTTCCCTCCACAAATAAATAAACTACAGGAATAATCAGTAGGAACTATTTTGTACTATTACTATTGTAATCCGTAATGTTGTTTTTCTAAATAGATATAAATAAAAAACTTAAATCTTAAAAAAATACTTAAAAGTGACAGATGACTGATGACACATGACTTGATGACTGGCCGAGGTGAAATTGGGGTAGTAAATTTTATATAGAAAAATCGTAATCTGAAAATCTATCTTAAAAAGATGACATTCTTAAAATGATATTTTTCGTTACTGATTTCTGTCTGAATTGAATGAAATAAAATTAACGCGTGGAAGCCGCGGCTAAAAGCTAGTCAATTATAATTCGTTTTTTTATTTCGTGAAAACAGCTGCTACCAAAATAGGTACTCATTTCAATTAAAAACCAGGTTTAAGACGAGCTGTCGACATTAATTAACGGTACGGTGAATAATTAATGTGAGTAAAAAGTTAACCTATTCCGTAGAATTTCGGAGAAAGCATTCCAGAGTTCGGTTGTTTTGATAATCCCGCCCCCCGAGTGGCAAGGCGCCAGAAAACCTTTCCAAAACTGAGTTTCTTTTAGTGCGATGTGGTATCGAAGCCGCGTTAGTTAAATTTAGCAATGAGGCGAATCGCCGCAAAAATGTGCGAACACATATAATTTTGTTTATAATGTCTGTTGCGTCCGCTATTCGCGTAGCGTTTTGTACCGCCATTTCATTTGAGTCAGAGGGCGTAATTTTTCATGAGGAATTATGTTTTTCTCGTGTGCACGTCACAAATAATCCCTAACTAATCACAGAGCGGATGTAACGTAAGACAGGTTTAGGTATTTCATTCAGGTTCTAGTAGACAGGTATTATATCAGCTGTGTTGTAGGTGTGGGTAGCTAATGGAGCACTATACTAATTCCGGGGTTGATGGTACTTTCCGCATAATGTGATTCATATTTTAAGTATTCATTGAGTATATTAAATACATAAATAACTACTACATATTGACTGGCCTCACAGCTCAGTTGGTAGTAACCCTGCCTTCTGCGCTGTAGGTCGTGGGTTCGATTCCCACCAAGGACAAACATTTGTGTGACGAATATAGATGTTTGTTCTGTCTGAGTGTTAATATGTGTATTATATGTATAATTATTTACAACAAAAATATGTATATGTATTCTATCACTTTTCTGGTTCCCATAGTATAAGCTATGCTTAGTTTAGGGCTCGATGGCGCTGTGTGAATTGTCCACCAATATTATTATTATATTCATGTTCTAGATATTCTAAACTACCTAGTGTTAAGAGACCTCCTATGGAGGGCACCTTCGAAAATGGCAATGAAACAATAGTCGCAATTTACTAAATTAACAAACCCAATATTGCAATGCATTTTTGCAACACCGGGTAGACAATGAGAAACGGCGCGGGCGGCGTCCGTGCGACCGACAGTTGAAGCCAGAGAATTGACCGTGAGAAGCGAATGGAGGTCAGCTGCCAATAAACGACACTCGATTATACATGTCATCATAGAAATAATATCGTCATCAGCACCGTTTCAGTAGCAGAATATCCTTTTACTAGTCAGTTTTCGGCTAAGAGGATTCTTCATGTACCTAATCTAATAATATTAAGTCATTTTAAGTAACAGGATATTTTTCTTTCAAAAAACATCGTATTCTCCACACAAATGTTTGCCCTGGGTGGGAATCGAACCCACGACCTAAAGCAGAAGGCAGAGTTACCGAGCTGTGAGGCCTATCACAGTTTGGCGACCGTCGTTCCACTTAACTTAACCAAGGTGAACTGCATAAAGGCCCATTGTGAGACTATTTAAATAAATAATAACAATATTTATAATAATATGTTTTCCATACTATAAGGTAAATAACATTTTCAAAGTAGATGATATTGAACGTACGCGTTGAATGACAGGTTATTGCGATTAGGTAACAATATTATGTATGGAAGGTCGGAACTCGCTGCATATCGAGAATATATTATCGGGGCAGGTTTGTCACTCACATCACAAGTGTATTAATTTATTGCTTGTAAAATTACTTCAAAAAACCAGGTCATTGAAACGTTCAAAGTGAAAAATGTTGTTCTATTTAAAACAATTAAAAAATTTAAATTACATAATATTTAATATACAATGGAACAAATAGAGCTATCTTAAGGTCATTTTAAACCATTTACAGATAATAAATAAATAATAAATATTGGTGGACATTTCACACAGCGCCATCTAGCCCCAAAGTAAGCTAAGCATTGTATCATGGGAACCAGGAATACTTATATACCTTTTTGTAAATACATACATATACATATCAACACCCAGACACAGAACAAACATCTATGTTCGTCACATAAATTTTGTCTTGGGTGGGAATCGAACCCACGACCTACAGCGCAGAAGGCAGGTTTACTACTTAACTACTGAGCTGTGTGGCCAGTCAATAATCTAGTAATAAGTATATCAATTAATCTTCATTTAGTATCGGTCTATCCTGAGAGGGTTACTACCAAATGAGCTGTGAAGCCAGTCAATAGATGGCTCTAAATTTATTTTACGATAACATTTATTACTTATTTATATAAACATAACATTAAAACTAGGTTCTGGTAAGTGTTCTTGACTTTAATATTTGTTAGAAGGTGAATGATATTTAGAGTGTGAATGTGCTAAACGACTATCCAAGATCTGTAACGGTAGTATTTATTTAGAATTCTCATGACAATTAGGTTATGAGGAGTTGCCATTCCGTTGTTAAAACTAACAAGCTGCGTACTAGAACTTACGTAGGTAGGAGGTACTTGCTAAATTTGTTTCAAATAAACTAATAATAAAGGTAAAACCACGTATAATCATATAATTAAGAGTAGTAAAACTCTTGCCAAGTTCATCCGGGAAAGTACTGCCATCATGCACATTTCTGCCGACAAGCAGTAAAGTATTCGCGTTACTGTGTTCCTGTTTGAAAAGTGTGGTTGCTGGTGAAATTACAGGCACGTGAGACATTCCACCTACACGTCTCAGAGTTAGGGGCGCATACGATGCGACTTGGATCTTGTTTTTTTTTTTTTTTTTTTTTTTTTTTTTTTTTTTTTTTTTTTTTTTTTTTATATTATAAATAGGCAAACAGGCTTACGGCCCACCTGATGTTAAGCGGTCACCGCAGCCTATAGACGTCAGCAACACCCGGAGCATTACTGATGCGTTGCCTACCCTGGAGATTTCTTTTTATATTTCTCTTGAAGCTGCCCATGTCATACCTTGCCGGGAAGACCTCAAGAGGTAGCCCATTCCACAGCCTACAAGTATGCGGTAAGAATGTCCTCGTGAAACGAGTCGTCCGAGCCTGCCATGGTTCTATAATGTGTGGATGGGCCTTAATCCGGTTCCGAGAGGTACGATGAAAAAATTTCGAGGGTGGTATCAATTCGAAAAGTTCGTCCGAGCATTCCCCATTGTATAATCTATAAAAAACGCACAGCGAACCGATATCACGACGAACGCTTAGAGGTTCGAGTGAGTCAGTGAGTATGGGATCGTCAATAATTCTAACGGCTCTTCTTTGTAGAGAGTCAAGTCGGTTGAGCTGGTACTTGGGCGCACCGTGCCATAGGTGTGAGCAGTATTCTACGTGCGGCCGAACCTGAGCTTTATAGAGTAAAAGCCGCTGGTTTGGTGTAAAATAATGCTTGGCACGGTTAAGAACTCCAAGTTTTTTAGAAGCAAGTATAGCTTTTGCTTCGAGATGACTCCCAAACTGGACCTCATTAGAGATACTGACACCCAAAATCTCAAGATTTAATGAAATGGGGAGAGAAGTGCCCTGGAATCGAGGGGCTGTCGCAAATGGGGCTTTTTTGGACGAGAAGAGGCAGACTTGGGTTTTGGTAGGGTTGAAAGTAACAAGATTTTGGTTACCCCATTCTGAAATTCGCACCAAGGCGCTCTCAATTTCAGTAACCAATAGCTGCCTCTGCTCCTCCACCTCAGTACGCGTAGCACCCGCTCGGCCGGAATAACTGGTGTCACCCGTGCTGTCATCAGCATAACAATGGAGACCGCTTATTTGAAGCAAATCATTGATATGTATGATGAACAGCGTAGGTGACAACACCGAGCCTTGCGGAACACCTGCATTTATAGGCTTTGGGTCAGAGCATGAGCCATCAACTAACGCTCTAATACTTCGCCCGGATAAGAAACTAGCAACCCATTTGCAGAGCCCCCCAGGGAGACCGTAACATGGAAGTTTTGAAAGGAGTGCTCTGTGCCACACCCGATCAAAAGCTTTGGCAATATCTAAGCTGACGGCCAGTGCTTCTCCAGTGCTCTCAACGGCTTGAGCCCAACGATGTGTAAGGTAAACAAGAAGATCACCAGCTGATCGCCCATGACGGAAACCGTATTGACGATCACTGATCAGCTGGTGTTCCTCCAGGTAACCAAGGAGCTGAGCATTAATCAAACGCTCCATCACCTTAGAGAGCAAAGAGGTAATCGCTATTGGCCTGTAGTTAGATGGGTTTGACCGATCACCCTTTTTGGGTATAGGGTGCACGTGGGCCACTTTCCACGAGGACGGCACGAAACCAGAGGTGTACGATAAGTTAAAAAGGCGTGAAAGAGGGGGACACAGCTCAGCAGCACATTTCTTCAATACTACGGCAGGAATGCAGTCGGGCCCGCTCGACTTCCTCACGTCAAGAGATGCAAGTTCCTTCCGTACCGCTTTTTGGTAAAAGTGTACTTCCGGCATGGAACTTAACGATCGGGGTATTAATGGTGGTTCAGCATCCCCATCGTGGAGCGTCGAGTTAGAGGCGAAAAGAGACCCAAGAAGATCGGCTTTCTCTTTCGCACTATGGGCCGTAGATCCATCAGGCTTAAGAAGAGGGGGTAGAGAGGAAGCGCAGAAGTTATTTTCTGCAGCTTTCGCAAGGGACCAGAAGGCCCGACTACCAGAAGGGTATCCAGCCAATTGGTCTCCAATTCTGCTTATATGCCGCTTTTTTGAAATGGCCATAACCTTCTTACACTTCCTGGCGACAGCATTAAACTTTTTCCTAAGTTCAGAAGTTTTTGGATCCTTACCCTTACGCGCTTGAGTCCAGGCTCTAAAGGCGACCAGTTTGTTACGGACAATATCAGCACAGGCCTTGTCGAACCATGGTTGACTCCGGCCACCGACCCGTACCAAGGAGTTGGGAATGAAACATTCCATACCCTGCAGCACGACGTCAGCGACAGAATCAGCGCAAGTGTTTAGATCGTCCGTTGAGAAACAGAGCTGCCCCCAGGGGTATGATGCGTAAAACTCTCTCAGACCGTCCCAATCAGCTGCCTTATAGTGCCAAACCAGTCGCTTTCCAGGTTGAGTGAGATCAGCTGGACGAGACACTGGCACAGAAGTTGAGATAAGGCAGTGATCGGAAGATCCGAGAGGTGCCCCGACTGCTATCACGTACTTATCTGGATGCGATGATAATACAAGATCAAGCAGTGAAGGTTCTTGGTCGGCAATATCGGGTATCCTCGTTGGCACGCGGACCATTTGGGTGAGCCCATGAGTTACAGCCAAGTCTTGGGCAATCCTCCCGGCATGGTCAGTACATCGAGAACCTAACCATTCAGCATGGTGAGCATTGAAGTCCCCGAGAACGACCAGCTCCGCCCCAGAGAACTGCCCAAGAGCCCATTCGATTCCTTTGGCGATTCGTTCAAATAAGCGGGAGGTTTCCGCATCACCACTATGCGACCGGTAGAGGCAGGCGTAGATGCGAGTAAGGCCCCCACAATCAACTCGAACCCAAAGGCAGGACTGGTCTATAGCTTCAAGGCCATTGAGACGACGACAGCAAACATCCTCCCGGACATACAAACACACGCCAGCTTTCCGAAGAAAAGCTTCTTCTAGTCTATAGCCAGGGTAGTGGAGATAGGACGTATCGGCCGGGCAGGATATTTGAGTCTCCGTCAGGAAGAGCAAGGCGGGCTTAGCAGCTTCAAGATGGTGGTGAATAGCATTCAGATTTGAGTGCAGTCCACGGATGTTGCATAAATCAACTTTTAGCATGGAATTAGCCGCTGTAAAGGACTTATTTTTCTTGTTTTTCTTAGCCATTGAGAGAAATATAAAAGGGGAATTGTAGTAATAAACATTTCTGTCAGAAACAGGGACAAAGTAAGCTATTTAGGAGTGCTGAGTCATTGGAGTCGCACTATGGATAGCTGGCGCGATGCACGGAAGGGCCCCCGATCCGACCTTATAGTAACTACCGGGTTCCATTCCGGTCTCCTACTCCGGCACAATAGCCACTACAAAGCTTTTTTCATGGACTGGCGGGACAGCCTCCAGGGGCGGAGTTTAAAAAGTGATCCCAAGGTTCGGGTCCCCAACTAATCTACGGGCGGCCAGCGGACAGCCGTTTCACCGGGTCTCCCTGGACATCGCGCCAACCAGCCATCCCAACCCCAAAGAAACAACATAGAGATAACTAATGGGCCCTGGAGTGACAGGAATGCTTATTACGGGCGGGGGGGACTGGCACTTCTGCAAAATACCGAAACACGGCAACACTTTTTAAGGTATTGGCATTTCACGGTAGACTCTAACAGAAGGGTGGTAGCAAGCCAGACGGAGTCCTTTCGGAATCCTACCACCAGCTAACTGGATTAGTCGCCTCTTACGACACGCTGCCCAGCGGCGGAGGGGAAAATAGTATTCTTTCTCCGTCCCCTCACGGATCTTGTACCTAGTAGGGGAGGACCCAAGTCGCACCGGTTATGGGCCGAGGTTACCACTTAACACCAGGTGGGCCATCGGCTTGTTCCGTAACTGCATCACTTAAAAAAAAACCGGTGGTGACTCTATACACTATGCGACGCCTAGGTTGAAAACCGACTCTCAGGCGAGGCTGGTAGAGTGCTGAGAGCGGTAGGTGCTTGGCATAATTTTTTTATTTTATTTTAACTTAAGGGTGGTAGACAGTCAGCCGGGCATCTGCCCTACCAGCATTCTATCTGTCTTCACTCGAGCCCATTCTGGGATTCGAACCCACGTATAGATCCAATCCATTCACTAACAGAGCCGTTATCGCTTCGAAAATCAATTCATCATATGTAATCCATATAAGTCCAGACCACATACCGCGAACAGGTATAGAAAACGTGAGAATGGAGACAGTGACATATAAACGCTGATTGTAAGCTTGAGCTGAACCTTTCACCTCCCTCTGGCTATCGGCCCGTGTTTGGCTGTGGCGCCATTGGGACCACCTATGCTGAGACAGGCGCTCTAAACAGGCGTTTATTACATTACTTGATAAAAAATGTTTCGCTTGAAGAGGATACTATTTTTATAAGCTTTGCTGCATTTCTCTCATTAATATCGAATTTACAGAAAATGAAAGAGGTTATTTGGTCTTTTTGGTATAGATGTAAATTAATATCACTCTTATTGGGTACACAGATTAGTTAGCGTAAGTCTATTTATATGCAATTAGTATAAGGCCTAATAAGTAGAATTTCAGATGTTTGATATTGGAAATGTTTTACAGATGAGGAATGACCTGGTTATAACGAATTGATCGAACATACATGAGAACAATTGAATATATTTTTTTATATCTTCTTCTAAGTAACGAGTACATACGATTTTCAGCGCATTATATTTTTATTATTATGTCAAAAAATATTCATACCCCGAGAAGTTCGAAGACAAAGCCGATTCTGTTCTCCTTATTCGTTCAGATAAATCATTAATGAAAACATCATAAGATATATTGATAGGTTGAGGATCACTGCCCAAAGAAACTCCTACGTCGAGTTCCGTGTAATTGTGGGCGGATCATGTTCATAGAAAAGGGCAGGTGATATCGACATCAAAACACCGGTCAGGTTACTGGAACGCGCCTCGTTGCGGTTTGGTGCATCGCATCGGTCGAAACGAGAGCAAAAGAATCAACGTAAATGCGGAACGTTGACACGTACGCAAAACAGTTGACACGCAGATGCTTGGCGACGCTTTCCATTTTGATTTATCGATTTGGTATTTTTTATAACCTATAAACAGACGTTCCGATTTCTACTACAGAGGTATACAACTCAAATAATAAGAAAATACATATTAACAATTATTTAGGTACCCATGTTGATATAATTATGTTAACAAAGTCATGTTCGTGTTTTGCATCTGTTTCCATGCTAACTGCGACACGGAGGAGCCTTTTTTATGTGATACAGTTACGGAACGAGCCGATGGCTCACCTGGTGTTAAGTGGTAACTCGGCACATAACAACCGAAGCAACTGGGGTCCTCCCAACTAGGTACGACAAGACCCAAGTCGCATCGTATGCGCCCGTAACTCTGAGATGTGTAGGTGTAATGTCTCACGTGCCTATAATTTCACGAAAACCATACCTTTCAAACTGGGACACAGTAACGCGAATGCGTTACTTCTCGGCCGGCGGCAGAAATGAGCATGGTGCAATGAATATATTGGTAAACGTATCTTGAGCGTTTTTAGGAAACAGAAACTTTAAATATTACGTGGGTATGTAATCCTATTAAATCTGACAATGGAACCACAACGCAAAGGGATAAAGGGGAATTATAACTTATTCAGTCAAACTCGTGGAGATGAGGCGAGCATCACTGTCATATAAGGTTCGTTGAAACTTTTTGTAGTCATGAATAAGCTTTATTCGAATAACACACGTGTGGGCTCCATGGTTTAGATTTTCACTTTAATATAAGATCAACTGTCATCCTTAGTTATACAGAGTGTCGTAAATTGTTGAAGTTTTGAGCGCATATGGATGATATTTAATTGTTTAAATTGTGTCTAGTCAATTATTAATAAATTGTGCATGGTAAATTTTATCAAATTCTGTCTACACAATGATAAAAATATCCAAATATAGAAAAATTACTTCTATATGTGTCAATAGCAGTTATTTTAACATTTTAAATGCACTAAAGTTTGAAAATGCAATTTGATAAAAAAAACGAAAACTAAAAAAACAAAAAAAAAAACGAAAACTGCATCAGATATCATTTTTAATACATATTTTAAATTAAATTCACTTCCGGTTTATATATCAACACCAAGCTGCAGTCTAAGCTGATCTCAGAAACGAATGAAATGATTTTGTTACGGTTTTCATTCAAATTCCTTGACCCGGAAGGTTTTTTTACACATTTTTTATGAACTATTGTGTGTTTGTCGATCAACGGAAAAATACGCATTTAAGAGCTTCTGACTGTGGAATGTCGGGACGAATCGTTGGTTAAACATAAAACTACATTTTTGAGAGTAAAACTAATTTGGCGCAGCCTTTATAATTTTAATAACGCATCCTTGGAACGACTTTTTTAGATATTTACGGCAGATTTACGACGTCGCATTTCATGATGATGGTTTTATAATTTATAACCTTGACTACGCTTCTTACCACATTACGGCTGCAGAGTCACGATTTACAAATACATTCATATAACTTAGTATTTCAAGATAGTAATATGAAGGTAGAACATTAAAACATCAATTGATACCTAATATCGTCTCTTAATTACAGCGCGAAGCAGCTGTATCGGCAATATAATAAATTTGTGTTCATAAGTAACGTGGTTATTTAGAGCCCTAAATAGTAAGTGAGTCATAGAAAAAAGAATAATAAACCGGAGGGACATTGAAAAAGGAAGAGGTTCGGGCGCCGGATAATTTCACGGCGACTCTTCGGTGGCTCCAGCGCAAAATGGAAGAAAACCAACCGTATAAATAGCCTTCTTGCACCGAGTATGACCAATTCTCTAATTCCGTAACCAGCCGCTACCATCCTATAACTGAACTTCTTGAAATGGAACAGAAAAACTGGAACTCTCAGGATAGACCGAGACTAAATGAAGATTAATTGATATACTTATTACTAGATTATTGACTGGCCACACAGCTCAGTAGTTAAGTAGTAAACCTGCCTTCTACGCTGTAGGTCGTCGGTTCGATTCCCACTCAGGACAAACTGTGTGACGAATATAAATGTTTGTACTGTGTCTGGGTGTTGATATGTATACTTATGTATTTACAATAAAGTATATTATACTTATGTATTATATCAGTTGTCTGGTTCCCATGATATAAGCTATGCTTAGCTCACTTTGGGGCTTGATGGCGCTGTGTGAAATGTTCTCCAATATTTATTTATTTACTTTAACACCCGCGACACATTCTCAAGTAATACGTATTTAGGTATTCTGATATGGTTTTTATTATGGTCTACCAACTACAGTGTTTTAATGATATCTAATGAAAACCAGTAATTATTTTCCCAGTCAGTATTCATAATGGCTTTATGTTTTAAAAATCATCATCACTCCTACGCAAATCAGAACAATGACCTAAGTGACGCCCACCACTACAAACTTGAGGCAATTACTTTGAGGTGGCTTAAAAAAGTTAATGCAAAAGTTTTTCGAGATAATGCATCCAGAATGTCAACCCAACATGTACTAGAACAAAAATGCACGAAAGGAGCCTATTTGAGGCGCACTTTAATCCTTTAACCACACTCGTTCGAAAGAACCAGTGACTCGAATAATAGTAGTAGCATCCAGAAGAATATAAGTGTGACAAAGTGCATTGCATTTCAAGTAGTAGATGACACCTTCCCTGCCATGATAGCAGGATAACGATTTTGGTTGATTCATACAGTGGCCAATTCTAAAATCATTAAAATCATGATCGATTCAATTGTTTATGACGCGGTGGGCAGTTACCAGCATAGATGGGCACAGCTGGAATGGAAAAGCTTACACAGTCAATGTGAGTTACTGCATGGTAAAACATGAATGGGTCTCCACAGATCATTTATATGCAGACAGCTAGACAAAAACTTTTCAAATTGTTCTTTTTTAGTTCAATTTTATTTCAACTAACATAAAAATTATTGATCCAAGAGGTGAAACAATTTTGCATTAACCAAAAGCAGTCGTTAACCGTTAGTTGCTGTTGAATCATTCTGCGGAAGACAACGCGATCGATACGACATGGTTCGATCGCAGCTATACCGTGACATCGTGAACCGTGGTCACGGTTTAAACTTCCGCTTGAAATTAACATAAATGTCCTTGTTTGGGCGTCCTAGATCCTACAAAAATTTATCTATCTACAAAAATATTGTCATAAGTCTTATTTGATGATATGTATATTTGTATGTAATCTAATGTATGAAAGAAAGTCGCTATCCGCCTCTGTGTGTTTCTCCACTTACATCTTCTAAACCACGCAACTGATTTTGATGCGGTTTAAAAAAATTGAAAAAGCGATAAACTAGGAGGTTTTTGTGTGTAAATTGTAAATTAATTGCACATGTTTGAAGCTGGAGCGGGTCCTTTCTTTATATATTATTATTTTAATATTCAACAAACTACTGACTGGTCTGTGTCTAAGTTGAGGCAAAGACTTGACAAAGAATTTAGTTACAGGTTGAGTATAATTGCTTAACAGCGTAATTTTCTGTTACGAGTTTGTAAATGTTATTATACCCATCGGTTTAGACCATTCATGAGAAAACCAGCTGTCCTTCATCAGCTACAACACCGATGAGTAACACAGCTAATCTGCAGCGGGAGCGGGAGCGAGTCAGGGCCGTTTACATCAGTGCCGTGAGGTATTCCGAGTGGCAATTTGGACTTGCAAATGGCTGCTTCCTCTTTTGAATGGTCTGTATAAGGCTTATGTCTTCCTGCATTCTACCATCAAAACAAATCCTTTCTTAGAATAGAAATAGGAGTACTTTTACTATGCAAAACATGGAAGCATTTCAAAGTTTTACGTAAATATTATATATATTAACGCTTTGATAATTATCTAAACCGCAACACCTATGGTCGATTGCGTTAACATTACAACATAAAATATGCTATTGGGAATAATAGCAATAACGTTAGTTGCTACAACCCACCCACATGCATCGAATTCAGATTTAAACCGCATTGCGAAGTGATTACATGTTTTTTGTAAACGAAATCTTTATCACTTGAAATATGCAGCTCAGATTTAACACATTAATCTAGTTACGAGCAGGAGCTCATATTTATTTCAGGAGTATTTTTTTAAGCTTCCATTAGCGTTAATTTATTGGAATATTTTTTGGTATAAAATTCTGTCTCATCATTTATATATGTTTTTATCATACTTATCACAATTTACATTATGATTTCTGGATGAAAATGCCAACTTAACTCATATGGCGAAACAAAAGCGGTGACGAATTCATCATTAAACACGTATTGTAACATATTCTCATGATATTGTCACACACTGATGTTTCAGTCGAGCCAGTCAGTTCTAAAGAGCTATTTCTAACTAAAAGATGTGTAGGTACCTTCCATGATACTGGCGAAGGTGATAATCTATTTCTAACTAAAAGATGTGTAGGTACCTTCCATGATACTGGCGAAGGTGATAATCACAGCTTGAATTTCTGTTGTATAGAATTATAATAGGAAAGGCAAAAGGCAATGTGATATCGAATGCACCTCAGCAAGATACACGTTCATTAGGACACCGAGCGGGCCAATGCACCAATTACACGGACTAATGCATTCCGTACACCCCACCTCACTTTAGAATACAAAGGGAACCCGATTGCACAAAACAGTATTTATAAGCAGTAGTGACACTGACATAACTATGACTATACTATGACATATACATGACAACTGTAAAAACTTTAACCTATCCTTTAAAAAATCTTTATCGAATTATATAATTCTAAAAGCGTGTAGCGTTGCTTGTGAAAAGCCATAGACAATTGCATGAAACTGATGAGCAATGGTGTATGAAAGACCTTATTAAGCAGTGAGCGTTTGCAGGCCGAATGATATAAATTTTAAAGGTTTGGTTACAATTTGGCGTATTGTAACCAGTAAACAACCAAAGTACAACCAGTAGGTAGTAACCAATAGGAGCTATCAACTAATAGTAGCATCATCAACCAGTAGTTACTGGTTGATTTTGAGGTTTGTGCAACATGCTGTGCCAATTGGTTCCATTGTGCCTGGATGATATTGTCTACGTATGTAATTCGAAATGACGTTGTGTATTCTATTGTTTGGTTATCAGTGCTTCGCGTAACTTGCCCTTTAATGAATATTAATTGGTTTATGTTAATTAAACCAGTATATCAGAGTCGCATAGGAAGACATACAGTAGAATTAAGTAACGTCTTTTCGATAGAATTTATTGCGTTCCATTGCGGCTGCTTTCTGGTTACCCAATTATAATTCGAGACACAATCCGATGCCCTTTTTGTGAAATAAAGTGGAGCAAATTACCATCCATTAAAAATTCTGTAGAGATTGACACGCCTCAGGGATCGCGTCTTTCACAGACATTTCCTCTTTCCTATCTTATTAACTGCTGATTTCCGTACGCCAAGTTACCATGTATGGATCGTATGATGCTTCAAGAAGTTGAATAGTTTCATACGCAATAAATATTCAATGTGTTTTTTTTTATGTGATGCAGTTACGGAACGAGCCGACGGCCCACCTGGTGTTAAGTGGTAACCTCGGCCCATAACAACCGATGCGACTTGGGTCCTCCCTTACTAGGTACGACAAGAAGACCCAAGTCGCATCGTATGCGCCCGTAACTGTGAGACGTGTAGGTGGAATGTCTCTTGTGCCTATAATTTCACCGGCAACCACACCTTTCAAACCGGAACACAGTAACGCGAACGCGTTATTGCTTGGCGGCAGATGGCAGTACTTCCCCGGACGAACTTGGCGAGAGTTCTACTGTACTGCTCTTAGATGTGTAATCCAATCCTCCAATTTGTTGAATAAAATATATCAGTCTTAGAAGGTAAGTACATTTTTTTATATGTGTTTGCCTAATTATTACAATTAGCACATTCTACTGGTAGGTGTCGTTGGCAATTTTTAAGAATGTTTATTATGAAACAAGAACAATGGAGAAACCGAGAACCATTTTAATACTGGTTACATTGTCAATTCTGATTACTCAAATAGATGCACTTAGCTGAGGTGGATTTGAGTAAACATAAAATAATTCATAAATAATAGTTGCTTAGCAGAAAACCTATTGGTATTCAGAACTGAAGTGGGAAAATTGAATTACACCAAGAACCTTCATGGGAAACTAATGATCGCCTAATGACTAGTTATCATGCATGAGGCAGACACAAGTGCTGTGCTATGTGCATAATGTATTCAATTGGCAACTAAATATGCGTAGATATTCCAAAACTAATCAAGATATTACAGACGCGGACATGGATAGGGCTGTTTAAGCTGTCTTGTACTGCAATGAAATCACTGCACAACAATACAACAAAAGCCGCGGTTGTCGTCCTTGACTCGCGAGTGGCGCCACCGAGCGTCGCCACCGTGCCGTGATAAATCTACTCCTTATTCGGTCTGAAAGAGAAAGGCTTACATCAAAACTAACCAGTGTTATAATTTCGTCCCACTCGCTCGCAAGAACCACACTTTTCGCGAACCGCACACTTATCTTGGCGGAACATAATGTCGGCTTACTCCCCGATTGCTTATATTTAGAGCTGTCTCGACACCAACGGTAATTTATAGGCGCAAATCACCATGAAAAGGGTTCGTGATTGATGACGCAGCCTCGTAAATATCTCGAGCTTGTCAATTGGTGTTATTGCCCTTGTAAAGCTCTTGATAAATGAGATATCTGTAATTCAGTTAATTCAATTTCACAACCTCATCGTTCCATGAATCAAAACAAAACTATTACTTGGAACTAGTAGCGTTCAAATTGCAAAAATAACGTCTCAGAATGAAACAATGTGTTTAGAGAGAGCGCCTTAGAGCCCAGATTTGGATGCAGGTAAACGGTAAATTCCAAGTCAATGACCATGCGACATGACATGATCTGCAAATACCGTATCCACTCTCATAATAGTCACGCTAACAAATTTAGGGCACTTGCCGACACAGAAAACGTCTGTTTTATACATGAGTCACGCTTCACGGAACGTCTTCATGACCTTGATGAATATAAATATATAATAAATCTATACTTCCAACGGAAACCAAGAATACGACAGAGCTATTCTAATTTTCTTGACCTCAAGGACAAAAAACACAGATTAAACAGCAGTGAAACAGAACAAAGCCGCATATTCGCAGGCAAGTCAACGGTGGAACGCCATTTCGTGACAATTCGCAATTAATCTCAATATTCTCCAATTGTTCGTGTCAACTACTAAGTCCGACTGGTTAGACTAAACCATTTCAGAAAACTTTTTAAAGATTATTACCCAATGCATTATTGCATTGTCTATACGCTGACAGTTTGCAACGAATTTCTTCGTATGAGCGAGCAGCAAAATTCTATAATACGTTACATAAAAGCTAGGCAAAAAGTCATAGAAGCAATTTGCCCGATGTAGAAGTTGATTGGGGGTATAAATAGCCGGGCGGGCATCCAAGCGTCGTCGCCAGTCGTGGACAATGGATTCTGTAGACGAAACGCGTTCCATATGGATGAACTGCGAAAGGGCAAACGCGATAACATAAATGCTAGCTAAACCGCTCAATGGAAAATTCCTTGAGGTTTTAATTGCATATTATTTTGAGGAAGGAAGTAACGGCGGCGTGTGCATTTGTCTGAAGGAGACCCGTTTTTAAGTAAATTATTAAAATTACAATTCAACCTTAGCAATATAAAACTGTTTGATTTCGGTATTTTAAAGTTTCTTATCAGTTTAAAAGCATTTTCAGTTATAAATTTACGGTTATAAATCAAATTAATATTCCATTGAAACCCTAAAATACACTCTAAAATTTCTCATCAATGAGAATCTGAAGTTAGGAATTGGGAGGTGAAACGAAGATTACAAATCAATAGTCATGCCTATCAACAAAGTAAAGGAAAACCAACAAAGAGAAATCAGTGAGCAATCACATGTGCCAAATGAAGTTTACAAGCAATAAATCTCATCACACGAAATATGGAAAAGAAAGTTATCATTTCTTGTCAATCAAACTTCCAATCTCCAACTCATCGCAAGTTGTGAGAAATCTTTTGTAGGTATTTTTTCTAACCGAACTCACGTAGGAGTCCTTTAGACAGATTGAGTCAATCATATAAACTGAGGATATAAATTGGATTAGAATATAAATTGGAACATCAAGGACTTAAAGTTACATTGAGTGGGATGGTAGGGCTGTCAAAAGATACGGTTATACAGGCCCGTGCGCTATCTTGACAGCCAGGCCACAGAGTAAGCACTAGTCAGTAAGTAATAGAGGCTCCTTATCGTTGCTTGGTGCTGGCAATGGCGTCGTAACATCGCACCAGTCTGCGTGTGCGGTTATTCGGAGGCAATTTGTGAGAATGTTCCTAGCTCGGATTGTAGTAGCGATACATGTGTTTGCAATGCGTGAAAGAATTTTAAACAGATGGAAATGGAAATTTTATTTTATATTAAATAAAAAAAAACCCAATGGAAAGAGTAATATTTCCAAGATTATTTGTTGAATATGAGGCGTTCACAGTGCTGTCGATACGTAACCTGATTATTGTGAACTAACCCCTCTAGTTAGGTGATCATTATCATTAGCAATCAATTTCTGTACCGTTTTTTTTCAATGTACAGATGAGTTTAAAAGTGCTCACAGTTGCAAACGAAGAAGTCAATGTTATTAAGCTAATACTATATATAATAAGAAATATAAATATAATAAGTCTACAAATAATTAGAGAGGTTTTTGGGATTTTCAGGACAAAAACAGTTCGAATTTTTGCTTACTAACCTCCAAGCAGCTTAGCACTGCATTCAAGTTTATCATTGTATTTCAAAACAAGTTAATTATGAATCCAAATATGATTCCAATATGATGAAACTATTATTAGACAATCGCCTAACATTACTTTAGGGAATATTATTTCACGACATTCTCACTCACCTTTTCAAGTCCCAAAACTTCTTGTCTCTACGTTTAACCTTTAGGAAATTTTCTCTAAACTGATTTTCACCATGGACCGCGCTAGCTCGTGATTTTGCAGTAAAGAGTCACGTTCCTTGCCTATCTGATGTTTCATAACGTTAATTAAGTTCGACTTGATCCAGTTCACAGTAATGTACTTGAAGCGAAGCTGCTGGCATTTTAATGAGAAAATTCGTATAAGATTAGATATTGTAGCAAATGAGTAGATTTAGGTTGAACTTCTATGACATGTTGAAGTAACTTTTTGTGTCACAATATTAATGAAGTTGTTGACGATTTATGTCACGTTCGGTTTATTTGTGCCACATCGTCACTATTAAATTAGTATGTAGTAAAAGATTAAAATATTTAGTGCAATATGAATAATTTTGACTGGCCCTACAGCTCAATTGGTAGTAACCCAGCCATCTGGGCTGTAGGTCGTGGGTTCGATTCCCACCCAGGACAAACGTTTGTGTGACGAACATACTTTGTTCTCTGTCTGCGTGTCAATATGTATGTATTTACAAAAAACAAGTATATATTGTATTCTATCAGTCATCTGGTCCCCATAGTACAAGCTATGCTTAGTTTGGGGCTAGATAGATAGGGGAGGACCCAAGTCACATCGGTTGTTATGGGCCGAGGTTACCACTTACCACCAGGTGGGCCATGGGCTCGTTCCGTAACTACATTACATAAAAAAAAAAAAGATGGCGCTGTATGAACTGTCCACCAATAATTGTTTTTATAGTTTAATAATTGTAGAATAATATGCATGTTTTCTTATTGATTAAGACTTCCTTCCACTCAAACATGTCACAGTACCCATCATTTAATAATTAACATCATTTTTTAAATTCGACTAGTTAAGTTATGTCTCGTTAGTTTTGGCGTTAAAGCGTGACAGATCTACATCAATTTCGTTTTACCATACATTCTGAACCATTATAGGGATAAAACATATCTATCTATGGTAATAACTTCAGACGAAACAGTTCAGGAGTTTTGACGTGAAATAATAACGAGCAAACATCCAAACAGACATACTTTCGCCTGTATCATATTAGTAAAAACTGATATGTGATAGTGTGATTTAGACCAATGTTCCTAACTTCAATTTATACTAACAGTTATATAAAGTAAAAACTTTTTATTAAAAGGTACGCAAACAACCTCGTTCGTGAATGTTATTCACAGTGTGTAATCGGATGATAAATTATCGAAGACCTGTCTCGCCCACTATTCTGCGAACTAGCCCGTGGGACTTTACTGTATAGAGAATACATAAACATAATTAGTTTAATAACTGGTACCTTGCAATTGTGCTAGTTCCTTATTTTAAGATATATCATTAACGTATATTTGGTAGTCATTTATTTAGAGAAGAGTACAATATTGCTAGTTAAATACGAATGGGGATAAAAATTAAAAACCATATTTTAGTAGGTTCACACTAATTAGGTTACTACTACTAGGTACTCTACTACTAGATACAGGTCCTCTCGAACTACTGTGGTGATAGCATTAATAAAGTGCGCCTCAATGAAGTTCCTTTTGTGTACTTGAAGATAGTCTTCGAGTTTGGAGGTTAAAGGACATGCTGGTTTCCTCCCTCATAATTTCCTACACCGTTAAGAACGTCTATAATATCTATACTCAGAAGGATTTGGTGTGGATAATTTTATTAAGAAACGACATCATTTTATTGCGACTGGTTCTACAAGTCGTTTCATAAGAAAAATAATCTCGCGGAATTCAAGTGAGGACTCGGCAGAGAAACTGTTTTTGCACAGACATATGTGGGAGGACCGGCTACCAACTTTTACCAACTATTTGTTTTATAGACCATTAATAAAATAAATTGACTCCAATAATGTCTGTGAGTGGAGAAAGCTGTTTGATAATTGTGCCTTACATTGCACATCTCGTACAATTATAGTTTTACAAGTTATAGCTCAGGTTGCTTTGTATTGCGTTCCTGTTCTACACAAATTCTAACATTACCTATTTTACCGGACTGATTGGTATATATCCTATCCTATTGGATATTTCCGAATTTCCTACTACGTTCTCGTTCTAAAGAATGAGGTAATCCTTACAATTCTTAATTTCTTTGAATCTATTTTTCAATTTCTTAAAACGTAAAAATCATAATCTGACTTTACTAACATTTTTAAAAATAAATATTTAAAAACACGCTGACTAATAAAATCTACGTCAGTCTTGTCTTAATAAGACATCAAATTCTAATGAATAGAGAACGTTCGAAAATGCATTTCAATGTATATTGCTCAAACCCATGTACAACATCTTCAATAAAACGATTGTACTTTATAGTCGATCAACGTATACAATATATTGCACAGAGTTTCACTTCGCAACAGTGGCCACAAAATTATTAGACAAGCTTTATGTACCGTAATCGAAATGTAAGAGATTTTATATACCCATAACAATTTCTTAAATATCGTTTGTCCTAATTACATATTGTTCTACTTATACAAAGCGTATGTAAGTGACTCATTTGACTCCGAATATTACGAACTTATACTACTGGAACTTACTGCCAATATACTATCCGAAATAAGTTGTAAGTAACTCAATCTGTCACGATTTATTTAAAGCGACTTACCATCGAAGTGTTTAGTCCTCGTTTGGTAGTACAGAAAGTTTGACTTACCTGAAATAAAATAAAATCAATAAGAAACTAAACGGAACTACATTTCACAACGTATACGGTTATTTATTAAAAAAAACAATTAACATGCAAATTATATTCCGATAGAAATGAATGAAATAAATGCCATAAATCTTTGGTGATTCTGTATGATGTAATAGAAAGCGCATTACATAACTGTTTAAGTGGGAACGACAACGTTTTGATCAAACTGTTCATTGTATTCATTATGTTATTAAGTTATATACTTGACATCTTTTTCTCAAGTAGTGGAATTATGCGCCTGTTAGAAGCATCTATATCATAAGATATTGCCATCAGAAGAAGGGCAACTCGTAAGATCTTCTTCATAGTTCTGACATACTTTTTGGTAGGATACAGAAAGTTTATTAGTGAAGACAATTACAGTTCAACTTGGATTTTTATTAACCTTATTTAAGTTAACAACTTTTTACTGACAGCGTGCTAAGTCCTCTCCAAAGTTATAACTGGTTCATTGTAAACTACTTCTCAATAAAAATAATACAAAATGGACTAAATTTAAGATAGTTAATGGTGAGGGCGTGTATTTTCTGAATGCGGGTTTTACCTTGACTCAACTAGCACGAGATATTACCGTATCAATGTTACGTTCGTAAACAATACGACTTGGTTCTTCCCATACCTAAGTAGGGCAAGACCCATATACCTCTGTGGCTCACGCTCATCGTTACGTAATTTATTCAAATTTAACATAGATGATCCGAAAATAGGTATAATATTTACACATTCGGTTAAGTTCTAGATAACAAATTTCCTAAAATGCATTTGGACTCGTGTTTTATCTCTTTGTGATCGTGAAGATCAAGGTTATTTCTTTTTTCAGCTACGCAGAGATAAAATCTTGATACAACATTCCTGAAGATAGGCGGGACATATACTTCATTTTGTAAAACTCATCGGGTAGATAACTCATAAAATTACGATCGGGTCGTCGGCATTACTATTAAATTTCAGAGAATGAGTAATGAGCATACATTTAAGTAAAATTTATCGTTGAAAATTCACAAAGTTACACCAACTTTAATACACATAACTCTTATTTATATTCTACTGAATAATCGACTTAAAATTAACATTTATTAGCTACTCTGAAGCAATTTATATTACTCGCTTACCGAACACAATGGAGTTCTCGTGATTTATTAAATATTTCTATACAGAAACGTAAAGAAGATTCTGGGTCAAACTTCAAATGACACAATTACAGGGAAAAACTGTGAATAATTAAACAAACAACCGCGCGGAGAGGCCGGATGATGACTGAAATGGGAATCACCAAGCATATCCTTCCTGCAAGTACTGGCGCTGAAGGACACTCTCCTTTATACTTTACTTGTTCACCTCGATGTGGGCAAAACTAACTCTCTGTTCCAATTTGAGTCCAGTGCCCAGGTGGACAAAGATCTAAATAGCTTGTCATAAAAGACGCGAGAAGATCTGCTGAATGTTCCGCAGCGGTGCGTGAACCATGGAAAAAGATGAAAACACTAGAGCTTGTAGAGGCTGTTCATTACGGTTTCACACCTAGGAGCTGCAGGTGTACTGTGATTCATTAAATTACTACGTTAGGTAATGATTCAAACTACACGTACTGACTGACTCAGAATAATTCAACTGAAGTCATCAGTCAATGCTACTTCTCTTTCGTCGTTACTTTTCAAGCAGCGGAAGACAAAAGTGATTGGAAATCTGGATAGGGACTTTGGATCTGACCTCAGTCGTTATAGCATCACATCTAGGGTTTAAACATCCAATACAGGTCTCACAGCTCAGTTGGTAGTAACTCTGCCTTCTGAGCTGTAGGTCGTGGGTTCGATTCCCAACACAGGAAAAACTTTTATTTTTTATTTTTTGTGATTCTACGAGTGTAGCATTAAGTAATGATTATAATATATATTTTAAATTAATAAATGAAAAAAATAATAAAAATAAGGTATTTAAGTATTCTATCAGTCATGTGGTTCCCCTAGTACGAACTATGCTCAATTTGGGGCTAGATAGTAATGTGTGAAATGTTTACCAAAATTTAAAAAAAAAGCAATGTTTAGTAACAAAAATACTAACAAAAGGAGTTGGTTTTATAACAATACAGCCATGATTTCGGGTAAAGCGCTACAGCTGCAGCTGTCAGTAGCCATATAAAGCTCATCATGCAATTAAATGAAACGAATGCGGGCGTCGGCGTCGTGTATGAATAGAGTATTGATGGTCGGGCGCAGGCGCCGCCCGCCTGTAGGGGCGATGTCGCGACCAGGGCGTGTGTGCATTTACAATGCACATGATGAATATGTAAAGGCACAGGACGCGATCAAACTTAAATAATACATTGGTATTGGCAGATTATTAATTCGCATACTATGACAATTGCTTGTATTATTTTTAACCCTTGGAACAACTAGTAATGTAAACAAATATATTAAAAAAAAACACAAGACTGCTTGTTGTAATTAAATTCATGCATATGAAAAAGAACTAGACGCAGCTGACACGTGCAAAAATATCAGTTTTGCTCCAACGGATTTTGTTCTGTTCACTTTTTGAGCGTATAATAAATAAGCATGAGCCATTACCAATATTACATTATAATTGGTAACATTATTCCTTTGGAAATGCACTTATGTATTTATTTAAATTGATGAGGAATCTCTTCACATCTTAGATAAGGTTAGTTTATTAGATGTGTTATTTTTAAATTTAAAATGTACTTATACTGTGTAATAATAAAATAAATATTATTAAAAACTAGCTTCTACCCGCGCCTTCACTTAAGCGTACTGATATAAAAATTTTGCCTATACATATAGGTATTTATTTCAGGTCATTTCTAAGTTGATAATTTCAGCCAAATCGGTCTAGTAGTGTTGGTTAATAGTTTCTTATAGAAATAAAACCATCAATTATAGGCACATGAGAAATTCCACCTACACGTCTCAGAGTTACGGGCGCATGCGATGCGACTTGGGTCTTTCGTACTAGTAGCAGATGTCAAATCGCATCGGTTGTTGGGCAGAGATTAGGTACCACTTAACACCAGGTGGGCCGTCGGCTCGTTCCGTAACTAATGTCATTAAAAAGAAAATAACACTTTATTTTAAGTTACTTATATACAAACAAAAGCAAAGATTTCCTTTATGTAAGCGACGAAGCCCCGACGATCCAGAACAATGGTTGTCACTGCTATTGATACTGAACAGCGACAATACAAGATATTGATCCGCCCACATCGTCTTGTTTTGACAGTATACGCGGTTCACAAGAGTACCTACACTGCACAAGGTTACGCAGAAAACTGATCCAAAAGACTGCGCATAAAAAAATAGTGTCGCAAATCAATATAAATAACGAAATTGACACAAATGTATCTTAGGCAAAAAGGTCAAGATGTCCTGTGTTAATATTTACAAAGGACTAAACGAAACGTCTCGCAAAGAAAACAGTAACTTTCACCGATATCACAGCTAGAGTAATGTAACAAACACTTTCCACTGTGGGTGTCAGTAGCTGCCCATTGTTTGCGGCGAAAGCCGAATAAAAACAAAAGATATTATACACGGAACTGAGTGTTCATATTTTGGACACGGTAGACTAATGTGTGTGCATAATGGAACAATCCGAGTTATGTCAGCTGTCTGTTGAGGCGACAAAATAGTAACGCGATTACGCTAAAACTTTCAGATGACATTAATTGCAATTTTTGAGCTCTACAAGCAAACGTTGACACAGTCGTAACTAACAGTTAAAAGTTAACATAGTTGACACAATTTAAACAAAAAAACAAATATGTGAACTCTCATAAAAAATCACTTTCCCCAGCATTGATTGGGAACACTGCTTAGTTCAAGGTACAGTTAGTTACGTCACACTTTTGATGAATTTTGCGGCTGGCTTTTTGCAAAGAAACTCGTTTTTGCGTCCCAAAAACATGTTTAGAAACTTAAGTCAGTTTACTTTTTACGTCCGAATTTCTCAATACTATACGAATTCATTAATTTTGCTGCTCATTGTGTGCAGCCTCGCTAATTATTTACTGCCATCATTCATTCGTTTCCAATATTTAACAGATTTTATCATCCGCTTCAGGTAAAATTACACATAAAGTATTTATTGGGATCTAATGATTATAGATATGTATTATTATGACCCTGTCTAGTTTCGGCTCTGAATATATTATTGAACAATTGAATGAATACTTGGGCGTTGATGCTTGCGACACAGTTCTATACTCCTGCAAGCATCATCGTGTCTGTATCTAAAGTGTACATTGTTATTATTCCAAATAAATAAAGTTTATTAAATAAAATAAAGTTTAAAGTTTTAATATGTGTCTAATAACGTAAAACTAATTTAAATACACTCTCAAAATATTTTAAGCATTTATAGCAATTAGATAATAACGCAAAGGCGGTAGTTAACTG
Source organism: Chesias legatella (assembly GCA_947359385.1). Lineage (NCBI taxonomy): Eukaryota > Metazoa > Arthropoda > Insecta > Lepidoptera > Geometridae > Chesias > Chesias legatella. The sequence continues at coordinate 5,860,415 of OX375774.1, read as the reverse complement.
AATCAGTAATTGGTTAACTCAATAAAAATTAAAGACGACGTTGTGCATTCCATTTCATACAAAGGTATCTAGAAAGCAGTATGGGTGAGTTTTTATCCACAGATCTGTGATAGCAGCATACTGGGCTAGAACTTGCAGTAACTTATCACATGTCTTTCCATATCTTTACTTCAGACTTGTTGCCTGTCGCCAGCTCTCACTATAATGAGTTACAGGTAAAGCATTAGATAGAAAAACCCATTGAAAACACCTGAGCGACGTCTTGAGAACGACCTGACGATTCATTTTTGGCGGCGTAATCGCTAGAAATTTATGGTTTTTCCTAAAGGAAAGCAAACACAGTCGAATATGGCATAGCCAAAGTTGGCTAATGAGCTGTTCAGTCCATGTCTATCTATATGTATGGTCATCTGTTTCCTCGTAGTGCCAATTAGTAATAGTCAAATCTTGACAAAAGTCAGATTTGGATGAATGTGGTCCATAAGTATTTTTTCTCGGCTTTCTGCTAACATGGTTCAAAATAAAGTTATTTTATTTCTTATAATATCCTAAAATAAATAAGATTTCGAATATGTATCTCAGGTATATTATCAATGAAGTTTCCAAGTGAAACACACAAACATACAAATAAGGTTGTATGAAACTTATATGCAGGTCATGTTATACGAGTAGTTTCAAACGTGGTATATTTTATTACCTATGTCTGGAATATTTTGTTCAAATTGCAAATTTAAATTGCATTTATTTGGATGGCAGACAAATTTCAGAATGGTTTGATTCCTAAATACGACTGCCACAAGCATCACAAAGTTAGCTGGCTTTAAACATGATAACAGTTGTCGGCGTGCATCCAAATCGATACGCCCCTTGCTCGGGGCGTAATGGCCGTGGTTATTTGAAGAGACGGGATTCTAGAACGGTCTTGCTTTTCCTTTCAATTGGAAACATTGTGATAATCATACCAGCTAATTATCTACCTCAGGTTCTCTACCTTTACCTCTATCTCAGGTTGTTTAACCACTAAATTTATCCCTGCCAGTATCCCAGTAAATGCAGACTGAGATAAACGCAATGGTTTTGATGAATTTTGATTAACTGGTCATAATACCAAAAATTCAAGGAGCTTACATTAACAGCTATAATTAAACGTAGTCTTTACGACAATAATTCGTTTAAAATGAGTGAAAGGGATTTCCGACAACAATGTCCTGACTGACTGACATACATACAAAACAACTGATCATACAGACTTGAAATTTGAAGGATATATTTAATTTTAATCCAAATCCATCGTTGAAGTTGATGACGACATATAACTGAATGATCTATAGGAGGGTTACACGATGACTAAATCGACGGGAGGCTTGTTGGCTACGTCATATTTGATCACTGCGGAAAATATACTTTAACGTACTTAACAGACTAAAATAGCATTTATGTGAAAGCAAGACTGTCTTGTTTTCACAAACAAGACTCTGTCTCGTTTGTTTCGCCAACACTACAAGCAATTTGGCCAATCCGACTGGCCTGTATAAAACATTCGGAAATACTGCTCACGATCGCTTGGTTTTTTCGCAACTTCAACGCTATCAACGCATAACGGCAAACTGTATTATAATTCACGGCTAGTATTACCCACTCGGGACTAATACTAATAACTTCAATAGATAGGTAATTTGTATTGTAACTATTTAATTTTCTCGCTGCAGGGAAGAGGCACACTCTAGGCGGATGAGAGCGAATGGGGCTTTTGTCACACAGAGCCCTGTAGCTCTAAATCAGAGGTTGCCAAACTTTATTCTCGTAGACCATTTTCAAATTTTTACTGGTTTCGGTGGCCCCCCTGTGCTACTACATTTCTACCATATTCCCAAAACTCATCTAAAATGTGATGATTAAATATCTAACGATGGAAATTTGCGTCGCAGCTGAGTTCACTTGAGAACCCCCCATTTTTTCACGCCAACTTAGACCCCCATCGTGTCTCTCGTAGACCCTTGGGGGTCCACCTGGCCCACTTTGGGGACCACTACGCTAAATTAATCAGACCTTGTTCTATACGAACCAGGATACTGATAGAATACTTATTTACTACAAGAGACAATTAGATGTCAAAAGCCTTCGAATTTTCGGTTTTACAACATGTCAATTTCCTCACGATGTTTGACAATGTGGTATTGCATTTACAGCAAATTTTATTGGCACGCCTTCTCCAAATGTAAACTTTCGGTTTGAATATCTGGATATTTAAAATTCAAATAGCCAAGTAGCTTAAGTAAGTACAAAGATCAGTTTGCATTAATCTACACAAAAAACTGTCTTAACACTTCAAATACGTAATTTGTATATCAGATTTAAACAACGTGTCACTTTACCTATATAAGACCGAGGCAATTATTACGAGTGGCAAGAAACAGGAAAGAAAATCATTAGATCAATTACTTCGCATGGAGATACGAAGGCATTACGAACACCACCGGAAGAACATGTAATTACTTGTGCGTACAAATGTACTTAACAGACCATAAACTAAATAAAACATTTTTAGTATTCATTCGCATTTACGACCGCTGCTGAATGTATAGCTGTGTATTATAATTTGTTTGAACTGTCGTAGAGTGTAGTACTACATACAATTGATATTATCAGGGATTTATAGATCAACGACACACAAAACATCCTGTAATATCTTATTTCAGTATATTATGTAGTTATAAATGTAACATAGATCTAAGTAAATTGTTACAAGGATCGTGATCGCGAAAAAAAGGAATCCCTCCATTAGGGGTTTCTTGTCTGTTCTCCCCACGGAGGGTCGGATAGGGTTTGAACAGTCGTTAAACTTAGCGATAAGTACGCGTGACCGTTTCCAACGATCTTTAGATAGTTCAACTGATCTAATTCGCTAACAGAAAACTATTAAAATATAAATATTATAGGAATTTTCCCTCACAAGTTATGATGGCCGAGCGTCTTGATTACGCATTCACAAATATTTTGCAGTAGGTTCGTGGGCGCCTCCCTCATCATAACGTTTATGACTTGGAGGCCTCCGCCCCCATAATGACTGAAAGATACGATCATAAATACGTGAGTTACTATACTATCTATATATTACAGTATCTCACGTATTTATGATCGTTTAAATAATCAATCTCGAAGTCATCGTCTTTCATCTTTATAGTTTATTATAGAGTATCTATTAGCTTCTTAAAATGCTGCTAAAAATATAATTAAAATAATATATTTAATAATATTAAGTACTTAAATATAATTCAGATTTCTATGTCAGTTTTTGACTTGGTTCAGTAATTTCAAACTTACCACAGATAAATGCAACTTATTAAAAAAACCTCTTTATTATATTAATGTAGATGACCTGCCGAATTACTGAATATAAAATTATTTCATTGTAGCCTGTTTGTGAATGGAAATCTTTAGTAAAACACATGCCTATCATCATTTCGTTTGCGTTAACTATTGACGAGATGCAGTTTCTTTATTTAATCACAGGCTAATCACACGATAAAAATGTTTGCATAATACAGCCGTTTTATCGGCTAGTACCTATTTATTTATAACATCCGATGTGAGTAATAAAATTTTCTTTTATATTCTTACTGCCCCACATACTTTACATCCTACTTTACATCCTTTTCCGTCATCAGAAATGAATGAGTTTGAACAAGATGTTACCAGCTATGTGCTAATAAATCGTGAAATTCTCATGGAACACCCTTATGATAAGTGAATTTTTATATATTACATATTTGTCCCTTGATATTAATATAAACAAAATGTAAACATTAGTGATATACTACTTGCAACAATAAAACTAATTTTAGGTTCTCGCATCTCTGTATCTTTCTAGCGCGTACCGTCTAATGTCACTTTTATTTGTACTGAATCAGGAAATACAGACACAAACCAAAGACGCAACTTTAGGTCTGTTAAATTCATTTTAGTGCTTTGCTTATTTTAATCGCTTATATGGTGTTTTACTTTTTTTTTTTCAAAATTTGTGTATGTTGCATAATGAGCACTATACAGGTATTCTGGTTGAAAGAGTAGTTTGTCTCTTTTCATTTAATAGAGAGAGAAAAGTATATGTCACCCTAAAACTATTAGTTTCAGTTCAAATCACCATGATACTTTAATAAAGTACATTGAAGCAGCAGTCTGTAAAATATCTAGGTTAAGGCTGTTTGACTCAAATTAAGAAGCATTACCTACATACCTGATAAAAAATTAAATTATTGAATTGCAATTATTATGCATATTTAATTGCATTGCAAAACTCCAAGGCGAAAACTGTTTCGTACATTCAAATATAACTTTTTAACGCTATACTTAAGATGCTATAATTAAGATTATATGGGGGTGTGATCTTAGGAAACACAATCATTTAATTTAATTTTATCTGCCATTACTAACTGTAAACTTTACATGCATAAACTATTACTACTAAAAAAGGAATTGTTATTTCTTGTCTGTTTCCCCAGGAGGGGTCTGATAGGATAAGAAAAGATGGCCCGCAAGCGGTTACCTCTGCCCATAACAAGCAACACGACTTGGGTCCTTCCCTACTTGGGAACCACAAGACCCAAGTCGCATCACATGTGCCCGTGACTCTAAGACATGAACGTAGAACTTCTCATGTGGTAATATCACTGGCAACCACACCTTTCAAATCAGAACATAGTAACGCGAATGTATCACTGTTTAGCGGCAGAAATGGGTGTGGTGGCAGTACTTCCCCAGATGATCTTGACATAAGTCCCACTGCTACTAAAGCCTACAACTAAACTGAATAGATAGAGATACCAGCTAGAGCTCAAATACTACTAGCACGCAAAACTAATAACCAGAAGTGGCGGTCCAATCGTGACTAATCGCTTGATAGGCCATTTATCTAAGCATACGGGTTCTCCGTGGGATAAAAAATAGGGGTATCTGTAGCTCGTTGGACAAGTTTTTATACGTCTAATTCTGAATAGGTAATCGAACTGATTCTTTCTATACGTATAACATAGCACATACGAGAATAAGGCCCGCGAGGTGTTCTTGAAATGAGAGAGGAAATCTGACTACATGTACTTATCTGATTGTCAAAGGGCACCCGGGTAAACCAATCCTAACACAAACGAACCTTACCCTTTCCATGTTGACCATTCGGCTATTCAAACATTGTATTTCAGACATTGTTGAGTTTAGAGACACTTATGAATATCGTGTAGTTTCTTACTCTCTTTAATCATAACAAAAATATTTTTGCTCTTGAAAACAGGTAGGTAACAACTTAAAGTTTATGAATTCAAAATATATCTTGAGCTTCAAGTTATTAAAACGATATAAATGATGAAATTTGAGTGGATAAGAGTAACACGCGGTATTATAGAGATTTAGCCTTACGTGCAATACTAGGTGATACAGCAGGAGATAAGAGTTTCTACGATGCAGCCTAGAACGTGGAATTTGATGTCAAAACGACCTCATTAACAGTAATTTGTTGTAAGTTTTTCCTTGCTAAACCTGTAATCCAACCACAGCGAGCAATCAACCGCACTGCGGCGAAGGAAACTGCTCGTAAATAACGTCTTTCCAGCTAATGGTATAAGGCTTGTACCAGCATTTTGAAATTTTTCCGTTGCAAGGATACAAACTCACTCTCACTTGGAGAGCCCGATACAGAATTGTATTGCAATCTATGCATTTAAACAAGACTAGCTATTGCCCGCGACAGCGTCCGCGTGGAATTCGGTTTTATCGCGCACCCCTATTTTAACCCTCGGAAAAGTAGCCTTAGTTACTCCTTGTTACATCAGCTATCTGCCAGTGAAAGTCCCATCAAAATCGGTCCAGCCATTTCAAAGATTAGCCGGAACAAATAGCCAGACAGACAAAAATTTTAAAAAATTGTTTTGTTATATGTACCGTGTATACATCCATATGCAACTTAGTAAAAAGCGGTTATTTCGATATTACAAACAGACACTCCAATTTTATTTATTTGTATAGATGTATAGACTTCAAGGACATGCCTGTTTGCGCACGATGTGTTCGATCAGCGTTTCGAGAATGTGGTTTTTGCGCATTACATTTGTAATGCAAACACATGATTCCACGTCCCTGTCTCAGTGAACCGTGGCTCAGTCGGTTTATATCAACATGTAAGTTTTGATCAAGTACTTATTGCTGAAGCACTATTAAATGAGTTCTTCAAACTGTTAGGAAACGCTATAAATAATATTGGTGGATATTTCATAAGCGCCATTTGGCCCCAAAGTTAGCTAAGCATAACTTGTATCCCCATGTCCATATTAGACAACTTTTATACTTTATTTGTAAATACATACATATTAACACCCAGACACAGAAACAAACATCTATGTTCGTCACGCAAATGTTTTTCTTGGGTGGGAATCGAACCCACTACCTACAGCGCAGAAGGCAGGGTTACTACCAACTGAGCTATGAGGCCAGTCAAATACTACATAAACATACCAGTAAGACACTAACCAAATTTCCTCACTAACGTCCAAATGATCTGGGGAAAAATTTCCTGACACTTTACAGGTGTTCATTACCGATTGCGTGTTTACTCATAACCGATATTTTCCAGTATACCTCAGAGTCAGAAAACGAAAGCAAAAGTAGTAGAAATAAAGTTAAATACGTGCCGTGAAGTTATCGGATTAGAAAACTGTGTGGCAGCCGGAGTATGTAAATGCACAGGGCCCATTCCCCTCGTGTGACTCATGAATCGATCCCTTTGAGTCGACAGTGAAAGGATTACGAAGATTAAAATTACAATATGAATTCCGTCTTTTAATAGACACTGATCTCATTTCATATGATTCACGTCTCGGTTGTTATGGCTAGAGATATAGAGGTTTTTGTCTTAAATGGTATCGCGACCGGAGCATATTATTAAATTACGACAAAAAATACTGTGTGAACACAGTTTTTTCTGATCTATCCAACAACAGCAATATCGATTATCTATCCTCGTCTAGCTCTTCAACCTAAAATTAATACAGACTTGAGAGCAGATATAAAAAAAAAGGATTTACACGCTCCTACTCTAATTACATTTCCTGTGTCGCATATTGCATGGATTCACAAGCATCTAAGACTTGACTAACTCTTTGCTAAACAATAAAATATTGACGCCGGCCGGACACTGAAGCTTGGACTCCTTTAAAGCCAGGGTTCTTACCGACTCAGAGAGCGTGGTGGCCCAGTGGTACTGACCCCGAGTTTCAATCCGGAGGTCGCTAGTTCAAATACCGAGTAGCACCAATGAGTTATGTCGCTTGAAAATTTATGTGCGCAATACCACGTTCTTCCAAAGAAGATGAAAGAAAACATCGTGAAGAAACCGACATGTCCTACAATAAAGAATTCGCAAACATATTTGTGTCAAGTGCAAGAAAGGAGACTCTTTGAGGCGCACTTAAAATCCTTTCACCACACTGGCTCGGTAGAACCAGTGACTCGACTGGTATTAGTACAGAGTTAGCTGCGGATTATTCCGACCAGGGTTGAACGCATGACTCCGGCAGCGTCTCGGTCGTTTACTTGGACAAATACCAATAAACGCTACTGTAGCTAATTAGGTTAGACGTTCACAGCGGGTCTGCTGTCACTGTCTTGACCTAGTTGAAAAACTGAAAACGCCATGTGTTAACGCTGTTTCAGTATATATAGTAGCTATAGTACAGTTGAAAACGACTTTTCTGCCTACTTTTATTCGCTAAGAGTACAATAGCATCCTCCCCCTGGACAATGATTGACGACGTGACAAATTCGCAACTCATATTTCGCCGAAAATAGCCGTTGCTCATAATGTTGGTGCCGCAGCATCACACCTTGGCACTGAATGTTGGCATCTGAACGAGTCCGCGAAGGCCAGGCGCAGCGCGCAGCTGACTATCAGTTGAAACTTTGCACTGAAAACTGTTGGAGCAAGTGCACTTTCTTAGAACTTCAATAAAAAAATCTATGAAGCAATACTGTCAAAGAACAATTCTGAAGAATTCGTGTAACATCACCAGCAGTTTTTAAATAGTAATTGTACAAATTCCTTTAATAAGCAATAAGACCGCCGATTGTATGTCACGTGTATTGTTAATTACTTTTAACTTGTTTATTTGTATGTATTTGTGTGGTGTACAATAAAGAGTATCTATCTATGTATAACAATAATATAATAATAATAATGACTTGACTATGGTTCTGGTTCGGATCCATATAAGTCCGTATGAGCTTATAAAGAAATGAAACTGAAATCACAACAAGAAGACGTACTTAATAGTATTTAAATATGCAACTTTACCAGCCGGAAAATTAATATAAATGTATGCTTAAATGATCCCTCTGGCCAATGTTTGTTTAATGAAGTCTTGACAAATTGACACTTGAACATTTGTCATCAAAGAACGGATGTTTCGTCTGGCAAGGGCGTGCGTGACTCATCACAAGTTTATATTAGGTACCATACATACATCAACAATATTATGATATCATTAAAATTAAAGCCTCATTTAAACTTCGGGTTGGTGCTCTAGTCGGGCCTATTTTGGCTCTGGCTATCCCTTAAAGCTATAAGGCGTGAATATGTATCATCATCCTCCTGCCTTTATCCCACATTAGATGAATGCACAACATGTATTTTTCTTCCATTTCCCTTTGTCAGTCAGGGGTGTCATCTCGGTGATCTCCTTTTTCACATAATGTATCTATTGTATGCTCATACATTCATAGTGCAATACATAATGTTAAGATTTTTACAGCTGTTGCTTCCAGTTTCACATAAGTAATGAAAGTAATATTAAATCCGTCAAACGAAGTCTGTTCTCTATCGATTCGTCATAAGTGTCGGATTCCTCGCATTATTTTTAGTTAACACCCACTCTCGTATATATTTGAGTACTGAAGTACGTATGGGTCTCCCCATGGTCTGATGTCGCTCTGCTCAACGACACACAAAACATCCTGTAATAGTATATTATGTAGTCATAAATGTAACATAGACCTAAGTACTCAATTGTTACAAGGATCGTGCTCGCGAAAAGAAAGGAATCCCTCCATTAGGGGTTTCTTGTCTGTTCTTCCCCATGGAGGGTCGGATAGGGTTTGAACAGGCGTCAAACTTATCGATAAGTACGCGTGACCTTATGTTTTGAATATTGACGTTTCCAAGCCATTTCTTTATGAATTCTATGGAAATAAAGTTTTTGACTTTGACTTTGACTTTATGAGAGGCGCCAACTAAAAAATAATATTTGGAAAGTATTATATTTTTAATAATCTATTTATGCATAGTTCGGTCTTTCGTCTTCTATTTCTTTCGATCTTCCGCTTTATTTCCAGGGTTATGTGTATCTGTCACTGACACTGAACTCTTGTTTGTTTTAGGATTCCTAGTATTTGCACGTTTGAAGCACTATTTGCAGAGAGAGCTCAGTTAATCTATAATATAATGTGTCCTTCACGCAATTGTATCAAAAAATAATTAACGGTTTGATAAAAAACGTTCATGTTTCCAATTAAAAACGCTTTCTTTAGTTAGGTTTTGACTGAGAGAGTTTTAAAATTGTTGGATTTGAAAATAATGAGAGTTTTATTCTCGACAACCGCCCGACTGCGATTACATGGTAATCTATGGAAATCTTTAAAGTAGTAAATATCAAGGAATATTTGTCTTCGTGATCTACATGTTACTGGACGTCAAAATGAGAAAACACATCGGAGTGGATAAGACTGATTGCAATATAATCCGCCAGTCTGCATCACCCGTCGCTTTCCATGCACGCTCTACTTTGAACAGTGCTAAAGCAATACGCTGTGACAGCATTATTAAAGCCTTGCTCTATATCGGTAATAGTTCTAGGCTCAAAGTGGAACGTGCAATACTTATGCATAATTTAAGTAAGAATCTGCTACCTGTAAGGGTAATAAATGAAGAGAAGCTGGGACAAATTCTGCTGTCTTCTTTTAAGTAACTTAACTCATAAGTAGAGTGCATTGTATGTTGGATTTGGATTGGATTGTATGTAGGTATATTACACTAATAATGAGATTATAACTGAGATACTCTTCTAAAATTATTAAGTACAAGTAAAGAAAAAAAAATATAAATTATTAAAAAAAAATGAAAATAAGTACAATAATATAGTACCGCTACTTGAAGTATAAAACATGACAATTTTTTTTTTTGTAAAATACATATATTACCATTGGCAAACAACTCAATTCATATAAAATACTAGCTGCGCCCCGCGGTTTCACCCGCGGAAGTTCCGTATTTTCTTACGGATCCCTAATTTTTTGAAAATAAATTATAGCCTATGTTACTCCTCGATAATGTAGCTTTCTATTGGTGAAAGAATTTTTGAAATCGGTTCAGTAGTTTCTGAGTTTACTTCGGACATACATACAACATACACCTTACCAACATTATCTCTTTATAATATAGATAAATAAATCTCAGTTTCAGAAGAAGTACTTACACTGATAGGTTGTTGCCATCAATGTCTAGAATGCCAACTTCAAAATATTCGAGTATCGAGCGAAATAAGCAGTAAAATTGCAAGGAAAAGTTGGCAACGTACCAATTGTGAGTATACTATAGAAACAGATTCATCTAAATGCAAGCCATCGGCAATATATCGTTCACAGAAAGGAAACTCTTATTTTTTATTCATGCGAACAAACAGCAAGCTGTGACTCTCTCGCCACGTGTTACTTTTTGTAAACCCACTTCGCACATTTCCACGTCAGTATAGTATAGCATGCATACTAAGATATCGTCCTAGCCGTAGAACAAAGGAGGATCTGCAATACAGTAACTTCACAGTGGAGCACTTTAAAGTTTTTTGAATTAGAGTTGATGTGATATTTTTAAAGCGGCTAGTCCTATCATCGTCAAATTTGGATATGTAAAATTGTAATAAGATTTTCTATGATATTTAAGGTCGATTACAACATAAAAGCTAAATTTGAAAAAAAAAAACACCGTCTTTGTTCTCTTTATGACGATAATATTCGCCATACATCTACACGTTTGACAGTGTAATAATACCTCGTAAACCATAAATCTTCTAACATGAATTATTTTCACCGCGTTTATCTATATAATTTGACTGGCCTCATAGGTCGGTAGCTCGGTAGTAACCCTGCCTTCTGCGCTGTAGGTCGTGGATTCGATTCCCACCAGGACAAACATTTGTGTGACGAACAAAGGTGTTTGTTCTGTGTCTGGGTGTTGAAATTAATGTATTAGGTATTTAAAATTTTATTAAAACGTTATAAATTTAAATTTAAATAATATATAAGTTATATATTATTTAAATTTTTATTAAAAAGTTCAAGTATTATGTCACTTGTCTGGTTCACATGAGACAAGCTATTTACTTAGCTTACTAGATAGGCTAGATGGCGCTGTCTGAAATGTCCACTAATATTTATTTTATTTATAAAAGATTTCAGCGTTCACGTTTGCAACTGCATTTCTAGTTAAAATGTATGCAAGAATTTTTATACAACGGTAAGTCGTGAAGTTTGTCTATTCAAAAGTAGGTATATCGCGCTTATGATAATATACTCGTAGTAAGGAACAAATTTAATTTTGCTGGAATGCCGTCCATACCAGCTCCCGCCCCCTCATTTAGATGTATGGCGTGACGGGTATCTGCCGGTCTCATCAACGTTAATAGGCTGTGGGTTCCTAATTAAAAATAACTAACTCAATCATGGTTTGCGTTGGTAAGTATTTTATAATAGTGATCATGGATAGAAAAATCACAACCGTTTTCTAGGCTCAAAGGTTTGCTGGAAGAAAACTCTTTTTAGGGTTAAGTTCGCCTTTGTACATGTATTTTATATAAGATAATTTATAGATAGATTAACTCTTTATTGTATCACCACAAAAACATTTTACAAAAAATAAATAAAAGATACATTAAAATATTAGGCACACAATGGGCGGCATTATCACTAAAAGTGATCTCTTCCATACAACCTTTGGATGGACAGGAAACAAAGAAGTCACATCGGCGTTGTACATACTCGTACGTAGGAATTATATTTATTTAAGTTACAGATTGAAAACACGTTAAATAATTATAAATTAATTATTAGTTACTTAACACAACTATAAATACATAAATATACATACACAAATAAATAAATATATATGTATAATATAATAAAATAAAAATATATATATAAAAAAAAATCACAAGTAACTAAGAGTAGTTGTAGTAGCAAATACTATGGCTACATTTTTATATCGGTGTGACCAGACAGAGGTATATCTGAAGGGGGTCGCCGCCCTCACCCTTGAGGCTTTCCAGGAAAATTGACTACAAAACAAATAAAACAGAGGGAAGCAAAAATTCGCTGCGACATTTTCTTCATCCGTGATTCACTACTAAGTTACATGATAGCGGACCTTTTAGCCAAAAATGTCTGAGTAACCTATTTTGGAGAACTAATGATCAAGCTTCACTCTTTCGCCCTTGACCTTTCAGGCTTTACATAAAAGGCAAAATTGAGAATCGCACGCAACCTTTGATATAACCAAAGGCTTGGTTAATTTACTTTTATGTTTATTTTAATACTGTTAAGTTCCTGTGCACCAATTATGAGTTACGTTTATCAGCGTTTTATAGTTGCTGTGGTTGGCTAACATTATATTTGCAAGCAAACTAAGGAGATATAAAGATTCGATTAAAGTAAAAACGTATAAGTAAATCTAATAATGTTGGTAGGTGTTCTCGTATGTGAACCCCTATCAGTCGCTACCCCACGCTCCCCAGGCAGTTAATTTAGCTCGCGTAACGCTATTTTTCCTGGAACGCACGCACTGGATGAATCATTAAAACGGGGAACCCACGTTCACAGAAATAGGATGGATCAAGTTGTAGGGTACCAAAGGAGCTTTCACTTCTTCCATAAAACTGCACTGTTGCTGATCTTGTCATGTCTGATCCATTGTTCTCCTGTTTTCACTGTGGCGTTAGACCATCGGGCTGGTAGTCTGCCCTGAGGCCGCGCATACATATCGTCTTCCATTCAGTTATGCCTTTTTATAATAATAATACCTTTTATTCAGATAAAGTTTTACATAATACTATTTACACACACATCACTGTCAACAGCTTTATCTGTTTGCCTGTATTGCGCACATACCTTAGCAAAATATATATGCCTTTTTAATACACATAAATCCTTACTTTTTTATGTGAATAACTTACGGAAAGATCCCACCTGATGTTAAGCTGTAACCTCTGCTTATAACAAGGACAATACATATGGGGTCCTCCCCTACTAACTTTGAGACGCCCGTAACTTTGAGACATGAAGGTGGAAAATCTCAAGTGCCTGTAATTTCACCGCCAACCACAACTTTCAAACCGGAACAAAGTAATGCGTATATGAGTCACTGCTTGGCGGCAGAAATAGGATAACAAAAGTGTAAATTGGGAATTAAAATGATTACGCGACGTAAGTCTGGAAGTTATCTAGGACTCATTAAACTCATGCTTGAATTGTTTTGTAAACAGACGTGGCAGATGTAATGGCGCATTTTTCACCTGGTGTCCAAAGCACCTTGTTTGAGGTTACTGTACTACTCATACCTTTTTTGGTCTTGAAACATTTCACGTTAGCCTTATCTCGATCCTTGACATTTTGTGCGGTCATAAATAAGGCATTTTAGTAATTTATGTGCGTTTTATAGAGCATGTTTCATTATTCATGTTAGTGTTTCGACTGTATTATAATTGTGTATATATACTTTCTTATTCCTTATTCTACCGACAATACTCCTGGGTACAGCATCAGAAAGGTATAAGAACGTAAAATATCAAAAGTGCTGCTCCTATTCATGAATGTGTGAATTAGTAAATCTGGAGTAAAATATATGAAACACAAAATATTAAGACACTAAATAACTGAACGATAGAAAATAATACAAGGTGATCTCCAGGTAACTTAAGATAACTTGGGAAGTAAACGGCCGTTCCTTCAATAAAATAATCGAAATGTATTTCAGCTGAAGACAATTAAAATATTATGGCATTATCCGTAAAATAGGTGTAATTAGCGACAATTTGTACGATGGCTTCTACTTCTAATCATGTCACTGGATCTCTTGAACCAGTGAAACGATTGATTGAAATGTGCCTCAAAAGATCGCTTCGTGCTTGTCTTCGAATTTTTGTTCAAGGACATGCCGGTTTCCTCACGATGTTTTCCTTGCAAGTCAGGTTTAGGACCAGCGACTTCTGCTTTTAAAGTCAGGATTTGATTCATAGGTCCACCACTTTCTCTAAAACAACGGCTAAACTATATATACCAAATACTACAATATATTATTTTACTACTGTTTAGTAAACTCGAATCCAAGAGTCTAAAGAGGGCCCGAACCGTGCAAGCAAATTGTCTATGTGTCTCGAGGACAAACGCGATAGGTCTAGATTTACATACACACTGGACTTCAAAGGCGTTAACAAGCCGTCTAGCTAATGTCTGGGTATGTACTAAGAATAGACGGTGTTCTGGAAAACAAATTTTGATACCGATGTTTCTAGAATTCGCGCGTCGTCGCACAAATAGTATGGTGGACTTCGCTTCGTTTCCTGTCGTGAGCGCATACCTACACACTAGCATCTACATCTGTGCAGTACACCGATTTAAAGTTCGCACTTTAATCCAGACAAGATCGGTCGGTGCACCCTGAAAGTCATTTGTCACTAATACAGCATGTGAACGAAATTGCGAGAAGCTTAAAGTTTCTGTTCAGAACGTTATCCAAGTTCATAGAGTTCGGAAGCGTGGTAGTCTAGTGGATGATAGTGATGGCAATCCGGAGGTTGTCGGTTCAAATCCCGACGTGCACGTATGAGTTTTTCGATTGAAAGATTTATGTGCTGATTATGTATTAAGTAAGGAAAACATTTTGAGGAAACCGACATTTGCTAGAACTAGAAATTCGAAGACATGTGTCAAAGACGTGTAAAAGAGATAGAAAATGACGTCTGATTTCGTCTGTGTTACACAATAATGGGCGAATGAAGATAAGCACTTTTCCTCACTTAAATTTCTTAAGCAATATCTCCAGGTGTAAGCGCCGTGAATAAATTAAGAAAATTGCTTCTTGTATACGTGCTACGAACTTGCAAAGTAGGTCGGCTACGCGATAGAAAGTCAAATGAAAATTACTCGGGTATCTACTGAGACAATTATTCTACACATAACTACCTTCCTGTTTAACATTAATATAATGAAGCACATGCGTAGAACCAATGCCAAAGAGATTCAACATTTAACCTTTCTAGTCAACTGTAAATTTTAATGAATTGAATTATTTTCCTGATACAACACTAGAAATAACAAACATAAATCAAAATCACGGGAATATTTAAGAAAATTTTCAAATAAATGTCAGCGAAGTCAATAGTATCTACTTTAGGCACGAGGGTGGATCGTGGAATCGATCGAACCCGGAACCCTTACGATGGTTCAGAGGGGTGACTGCAGACAGCACTTACGCACCACTTACACTTTCTTCCTTTTCATTGAGGCAATAAAAAAATAATCAGATCGTAATACTATAACCGATATCAAGATATCGGTAGGTAGGTATAGGTATTCATATCGTATGACGACATCGTCATACGATATGAATCAGAGTTTTCGACAACGTGAGGTTTTCAAGTTATCATAGCCTTAAAGTTTCTTCTTTAACAAAGACCAAAATCTTGACAAAAACTTAGGGAATTGAGGGTAGATTAAGAATACAATAGTAACGAGTACCAAGAACACTAGAAACAAAAATAAATTAAACATTCCAAGATTCCGATTGCAAAAAGTCAACGGATCTTTTATGGGAAATTGTGTAAACTTTTATAATAAACTTCCTGAACAAGCAACGAAGCTTCCGACCCAAAAATTCAAGTCATACATAAAGAAGGGTCTGGTAAGTAAAGCTTATTACACTGTAAATGATTATATAAATGATAAATCCCCATGGTCTGATGTCGCTCTGCTCAACGACACACAAAACATCCTGTAATAGTATATTATGTAGTCATAAATGTAACATAGACCTAAGTACTCAATTGTTACAAGGATCGTGCTCGCGAAAAGAAAGGAATCCCTCCATTAGGGGTTTCTTGTCTGTTCTTCCCCATGGAGGGTCGGATAGGGTTTGAACAGGCGTCAAACTTATCGATAAGTACGCGTGACCTTATGTTTTGAATATTGACGTTTCCAAGCCATTTCTTTATGAATTCTATGGAAATAAAGTTTTTGACTTTGACTTTGACTTTGACTTTGAGTAGTGGTGCTAACTACCGACATTCGAAGGTTTTGTTAGAAAAAAGTTTTCTAGTCTTTGTCTCACAAACAATTATATAAACCGAAATATTTGAAAAGAAATAAACATTACACAATTGATGAAACTGTCACATTCTACAAGACATTCATAGATCTTATAATAATCACTACAGTACAAATAAATTTTAGAATACCTGAAGTATGACTGTAATTTTACTATATGGCCCCTGAAAAAAATAACAATAATAATTATCTACAGTTGCGTACGAAATAAGCTACGCTTACGTATATGGTAAATCAGAACTAAAAATAAACAATTTTGATTACTTAATTACAGATTCCGGCGTATAAATGCAACAACTCGTTATTTGGCCGACAGATAGTAAATATAAGAGAAAATACAAGGAACTTCATATGTTACTATTTAAACAAGTAAACCTCATTGTAAAGTATATAAATATTGTAATGCTTAAGGGAAATAATAGGCTGTGGCGTGATTACGAAGGAAACAATAGACTTCCACAGTGTTTGTGTAGTACAATCATGATAAGTGCAATATTATCAACACAACAGAATGGTATTATAATAGACAACATAATAATAAGAAACAGTTTGATCAATATAAAAGTTGCAAAAAATGATCATGTAAACCAAAAGTAATAAAGGAAATTAAAACAATAACTTTGTATGCTACTATAAACGAAAGCGCACACTTTTTTGGTTTTGGGACAAGTTTTGACCCTACAGTACTTTTATAAAACCTTAGTAGGTATTGATTAAGTAATAAATATATAATTAATAATAATAAATAATTTCAAAACTGTCTTTGCTAACTTGCTTCATGTAAAATTACACGGACATTAATAATTTTAGGACGAAAAGTTTTTTTTGTCATGACCCTTTATGTTTATAGCATCAGTATATAAATATAGATTTGAAAATATATACTTACCATCCTTTCTACTCTTTATAACCTACTTTATAAGCTTTAGCTAGTTCATCAACAATGAATGATAAATTACAGAACATGATAAGTAACTTTTGCAAATAACTGTTATGTGGCTGTATCTATCGGAAGATATTATTGACCTATTAGATCACGATTGAACTGAAAGTTTAAGTACCTACTTAACGAACATGTCAAGTGAATTAAGCTTTTTCCACAACCTACTTTCCTAAAGCTGACGAGATCTAATTAAAATTAGAAGGTTTGACTGACATTAAATAAGAGAGACATAGCTTGGTCTTCAAATCCAAAGTGAAATATGATTCAAGTACTTCTTTAAATGCCCGTGACAGCAAGATTTAGATTATCTATACAAATCTATACATACATGTTGTCGCCCTAATATTATAACTAATATTTTAATTAATAGTCGCGTTTACTAACTTCAGGAATATCTATTTTAAAGATAATAGTATTGTATAAGTCTTTTAAAGTATGCTTTGTTTGGTACATCCTGTCTGTGGTACATAGTTCCGGTGTTATTTCGTAAAAATATTAGTTAAGGTGGGTAGGATTGGCTGTCTTTACGAGTTTCCGGCGCATTTTGCGATTGGTGGGGGTTTGACGTTGCCGTGAAGATGGAAAGGGGCAAGTCGGATACGCATTCAATTCTTTGAGAACTCCGACGGGAGCAACATCTAAAGTTACCCTCTATATAATTGCTGAAGCCCTGACCAATTATTAATTATATAAGAGTGAAATATAAATCCTCTAACATCAGAAGTGTGAACGACAAAAACAAAAACACGCCCAATGCCACGAAGCCGAAAGCGAACTCGAGGAAAAAAAAGTAAACGGAGGTATTCAACTAGTTCGAGTGCATCATCCAGATGTAGTTCATCATCAAGTAGCAGCAGTAGCTCAAATGGACGAAGACACAGGAAGTCGAGACGCACCAGGCGTGCGTCTCCTGTAGTAAGCCAGAATGTTATATTATCATCAGTCATTCCTGAGTTTGATCCATTAGTGGACGATATCGAAATGTGGGTTAACGTAGTTGAGGCTAACGCTCGAGCCTTTAGCTGGTCTGATCGCGTTTTACAATACCAAGCGTTACAAAAATTACGAAACACTGCAAAAACATGGTATGACTCACTTCAAAAAAATAAAACACAATGGACTACCTGGACGTGGAAAGATTGGCGCGATACCCTTTTAGATACATTTAAAATTAAAAGGAATATGTATAGCTTGCTAAAAGACTTAATACAAACTAAACCTATAGATGGCCAGTCGTTATACGAATTCTATTTTCTACAAAAAGGCAAAATTGATAAGATGAGATTGTCGTTTTCTGAACAAGATATAATTTCAGTCATTGTAGGATCCATTGGGGATAATAATATAAGCACAGCCGCTGAAGCTGGAAACTTTAAATATTGTGACGAATTAGCTTCATTTCTGCATGGTAAAATTCATCTCGAATCCGATCAAAAGCATACTCAAAGACAAAGCGGCATACTTAATAGAAATTTTGCTCGGCTGCCGCATTCTAGCGAACGAAAACCTGAAAGTTCTGCAAATTCAAATCAAGTTTCATCTTTTCCCGGTACAAATATAACATGTTTTCGTTGTGGCGAACCTGGTCATAAAAAGACCAATTGTAATCAAAAAGATAACGTGAAATGCAATTCATGTAACAGATTTGGCCATTTAGAGCTCGCGTGCCGGTCTAAACTTAAACCAAAAGTTGAGAAAAATAGTGAGGTTAAATTAATTGTGGAACCTACCCCCAAAGATAAATTTTACAAGGACGTTAAATTGAATGGATGTAAACAACAGGCTTTCATTGATATGGGTAGTAGTTGTTCTCTTATAACGACTTCTTTGGCGCAACAGTTGCATCTTAAACCTTTTCTGTTAAATACACCCGTTATACTTACGGGATTCAAAGTAGATTCTTGCTCTCAAGTCACCCATGGCGTAGAAGTAGATCTTGAAGTCGATACAGCGGCATTAAATATTGTGTTGTATATTTTTGATGAATTATCAGGCTGTCCCATATTAATTGGTAGAAATTTCACTGAAGATAACAATATAATGTACGCACGTATAGGGAGCAGCTTGTCCTTCCGACCTATTGGTAAAGATCATGTAGCATTGATAGAATCATCCATGTTTAGCTCTGATTCCAAAGATCACATTTCCTTATTAAACGATGTCTTTTTAAAATACCCTCGTGTTACTGCAAATGACTTGCAAACACTTGGACAAACTTCTCGTGTTGAATTAGAAATTGAATTAACAACTAATAAGCCTGTTTGTCATAGGCCATATCGTATGTCGGAATCCGAAAAAAAAGCAACGCGAGATATAATTGAAGACCTTTTGAAAAATGGAATAATTCAGGAGAGTAATTCCGCGTATGCTAGTCCAGTGTTATTGGTTGACAAACCTTCGGGTGAGAAACGTATGTCATGATTTCTAAATTTATTAATTGATTTTAAGTATTTTATGTTCCGTTTCCTTGTATAATTTTATGATTTGTAATGAAAAATGTCCCAAAGGTACTTCACTTGACTTCCTGCTGTCATTTTTAATACTTTTTGTCTCTCAATTTATTGAGTACCGGAAAGGCGTAGCCTGTCATGGCCGTTGTTGTCAACGAGTTAAGGAGGTGGCAATACGGAGTCTCAGTTCTGGTGGAGCGATCGAGCAGCAAAGTCAAGGGAAGCGCAGTACTAACGTGTACCGATAGTTCTGTAGTAGTATACCGAGAAACATTGTAAAATAAAATGATTGAGGATAAGGAGAAGGCAGTTTTCTTCAAACTTCAGAAGCGGGATAAAGAAACCGTTGAGGTACGTACCATCCTATGAATTTCGTTATTTTATTTGCAAGTAATTGTGTTCAAATGAAATATTATTGAAAGTATTCGTAAATTTTTACGCCCACACAAAAAGAAAATGCATTATTTTTATTTTCACGGTACCTATCGTAAAATCTGTGCATCGCATCTGGTCAGGGCAACTCTCTGACGATGTTATGCGCACGTTAGTGTTCTGTGTGCGGGTACTCTGCCAGGGCGACTCCCTGCCAGTACTTTGGACATTTGATTATATTTTGGAACATAGCATATCTGTGTTTGATCAGGGCTACCCTCTGATAGCAACTGATAAGTTATGAATCAAGGTACTGTGTGATGTTTTGTTATTTTACTTTTAACCCAAGTATATGAAATTATATTATATTAACTTTAAATGCTTTCATGAAATATACATTTTACAAATGATCTATAACGAATATAAAAGCAATTTTGATATGACGTGACAGGATTTTAGTAATTGTTTTAATTTGATTTGAATGAACTACCTATGTTTGTTCATTGCATATTTACCTTGATAAGGGGCGACTAGTAAGCTTACTGGATATTATTTTGAGTGGATATGTTTTCTGTTGGATATGAGTAAGCTACAAGTCGTCGGAATTAGGGGGCGACTAGTGAGATAACTGGATATAATTTTGAGCGGGTATGTTTCCTGTTGGATACTGCTAGTCGTCGGATTGTTGCGTTAGCTATGTTTTGCTAACGGGATTGAGTGAGCTATGTTGGTTCAATGGATTAAGTGAGCCATGTTTGTTCACTTGATTAGATGAGCTATGTATGTTCACAGTAATTTTGACACTATGCGTATGATCTCATGCAATAATTGTTTCATTACGTTGAATTTGTACTATGAATGGATACTGCCGATGATAATTGTATTTCAGTCAGAAGAGATGATGTCATGAGGGGATGAAGCTGCTACCTCGGGATACGCAGCGATACGAGGCGGAAAAAAAATACAAATGAAAATGTCTCTACCCTCATCCAGAAATGAATCAATATCTCGGAAGTCACGCAAAGTGGATACGATTGAAGACCGCATTGACCTGTATGGAGACGTCATCAACAAATAATGTTGGCAATGAAGATTTTTTTTTTCTAAGGTTTTTGGCATACCATTAGTACTCGGTAAAAAGAGGATTCGTTGACGTATGGCGCACGTCAAATTTATATATTTCCACAATTCGATTTTACTTATATTTATTTTATGATCTGCAATTTAAACAATTTGTTTGCGATTTTTCAAATATGACTAAATCATTGATAAGCGAGCCCACGAACACCTGAGCCTTACCAGTTATCGAGCAAAATTTTATGACACTTTATCGTAGGCTCTTGTCATATGTAATAAAACTCCTCATATAGTTTTCGTCTTCAATGGGCTAGAGGGCTTTTTGAACATTCATAATTATATACTGCTGATGTGTGGATTTTGTTCTTTAAAGCTATTTTGAAGTTATCTAAGATGTTATATTTTCCTAAATATGGATGTAATCGATTATGCATAGCCCTTTCGAAAACCTTTGAGAAGGCTGGTAAAAGAGCTGTTGATCTGTTACTAGATGACACTTCTGTCATTATTTTTTTGTGAAATGGCTTAACCAATGATATTTTTAGAAGATCTGGGATAATAATTATTTAAATGGTAAGAAACACGATGATGCTTGCTGGAGTAAAATACTTTGTCGCAATCATCAACGCCCCAGCACCTCCGAATAAAGTTACGGATCTGGGCATCTCGGAAATGTTGGTTGACTAAATATATTAATGGGTAAACAACTCTTATAAACAATGTTTCAAAAGGCTGGACAGGATGTCATCTATTCCATAACTGTTCTTCTTTTTGATTGATGGAACAATTATTAAAGTATCTTTCTGATTAATTTCTCTTAAATGTAATGAGCATAGCGGTGGATCAACAGCGGGAATTCCGATGTTGTTTTGTGACATTACTCTTAATAATTATTTTCTACAGTATTTTGATCATATTATCTGATCTTTTCATTTGGTTTATGAAAACTATTTTATTAGATATTTTAACACTGCAATTTAGGGCTTCAGTATATTTGTACAATATTTTCAGAGTACTTCACATGATCTTTTTGAACCCTCTTATAAATCCAACCCCTTTTTGGGTAGATAATTAAATTTAGTGTTATATTTTGAAGAAGCTGTTTTATAACGGCAATAAGAGCTGAAATTTTCATTTATTACTTGGTATACATTATGAGATAGCATTATGTTTAGAAAGTTCGTCTTTTATATTTATGATGAAAGTCTCCGATAACTATATATTTTTCAGTTTATTTAACTTATTGGAAGTTGATCTAACTGTTCAATAAGCATGTTAATATTACGGTCAGTTCTATAAAAATGCAATCTAGTTTAGGTAGGTACTTCTATGGCACTAAACTCTATTATAAACCCTTTTGTTTAAACTCTTCAATATCTGATCTTTAGATGTATTCCACAGTATATTTTAAAGTTATACACACGCATCCTCTTTTGTGAGCGTGACAGACACGGTACAGAGAAGCTATTTTATATCCGGGTAGTGAGATCGATTCCCAATAATATTTGTGTTTGCACAGTTCTGATAATGATACTATATCGAAATTAGTTATTATTAACAGTTGCTCAATTAAATGAAGTTTGTTTTTCTAATACAATAATTATAATGAAGACGTAGTGACGAGAATTGAGATGGGTATGCTCTCAAATAGTTTGGACACGTAGTGAGGATGAATGAAAGAAGAATGAAGAAACAAGTGCATAAGACGAGTGTCAATGGAACCGGTGGAAAGGTTAGACTCGGCGTACATACTTACACCAAATCGGTGACGTATTGGGAAAAGACCAGGTCACGAGTACCCTAAACTGCCGAGCATACATGAAGAATTTGTGAAAACTATGATCTCTGCCTACCCCTATGGGAAACAAGTGTGATTTTATGTATGTATGTAATGTATGTATGTGTCCAATGTCTAATACCCTTGATATTCTGGAAAGTGATATAAAATCTTTATTTATTTGTAAAATTTATTAGGTCCAGGTTCTCTGTTTGAAAATATGTACTATTTTCTGTTGGATCTGTTTCAGTGTTGATTTTGGAAAGCGCTGCATTTTGGAATTTCACCGTTCGTTCTTCTGTGTGATTCTTATTGATGTTGTCTAGCGTCCCTTATATTTAGGTTTGTAGGCGTTGCTGATTGGTTACATACTTTCCGTTTATTATTAGTTACTACTGCTTATTATAGCACGTTTACCATTACTCAATGCTACCTAAAGGTTTTTACTTAAAGTCAAAGGCAAGTCAAAATAAGAAAACTTTATTTCCATAGAATTCCTAAAGAAGGGGCTTGGAAACGTCAATAATATTCAAATCGTAAGATCAAGGTACTTATCGCTAAGTTTAACGCGTGTTCAAACCACATACGACACTACAGGGGGAAGAACAACAAGAAACCCCTAAAGGAGATTCTTTTTTTTGCGAGTATGATCCTTGTAACATTTTAAATACTTAAATCTATGTTACATTTAGTGAGTACTAGCTTTTGCCCGCGACTTTGTCCGCGTGGAATTCGGTTTTATCACGCACCCCTATTTTACCCCTCTGAAAAAGTAGCTTAATTTACTCCTTGTTACATCAGCTACCTGCCAGTGAAAGTTCCGTCAAAATCAGTCCAGCCATTTCAGAGATTAGCCGGAACAAACAGACAGACAGACAAAAAAAAAAAAAAAAAGTTGTTTTGGTATATGTACCGTGTATCCATATGCACTTAGTAAAAAGCGGTTATTTTAATATTATAAACAGACACTCCAATTTTATTTATTTGTATAGATATAATACTGGAATAAGATCTTACGAGATGGGTGTCATGAAGCAGAGCGACATCAGACCCTGGGGATTTATGATTAGAATAATCATTTAGTGTTTTTAAAGGTTCTCGAATTTTCTGTTTTGTATGTATTTAGTAATCCTTTTGCTTATTAACTCAATTGCTAATGTTTTCTTATTTTCTCACTTCCCTAAACGTTTTACTTAGTTTATATTTACGTTCGTAATATCATGAAGTACTTAAAAAGAGGCTGGTGAGATGTCATTTATCGTAATACTCCTCCGTGAGCCCATAGAGCACAGTTATCTTGTGTTATCGAGATTTTTCTAGTTGTTTTTCGACATACACAATCTTTTTACTGATTTTAACATAGTTTCATCGTAGCGTGGTTCATTTCTAGTTGAATATTGCTTTTAATGTGTAGTCGTATCTTAGCTTTTATTTTTTTCGAGTTTTGTGTCCAGTAATCGATTTGTCTAATATCATGCCCTTTTCCAAGGCAAGGGAAAGATGCAATCGGTTATGCTGATGCTATCGGTGAGTCTAGCAGATCAACAATACTTTCGCGTGCGATGTTTGTTATTGTATTTCCCATAATATTTTAGGCTGAAATGTTCTTGTCACAATGTCACTTATAAATATAGATTTCGTTTATTTTGCTGCCATATTATGGTTTTCGCCCCAATTTGATAATTTAGCATCTTTTGACTTCGCGTAAGTATTATTAGCGGGTGGTTGTATTGGGTCACTCATGTTTTAGTCTTGGGCGCTTTTAAAATGCAAGCTGGGAATTCCTATTTTTCTGTGATCGCCAAACAAAGCGGCAAAATCGGGTTTCAGAAACTTTTGCACTGCTACTAATATTACTCACACGTGAGCGTTTGAAATAATGTTTGTCTTGACTATTTGTAAAGTCCGCACATTTGATGGGTTATTTGTTGGTTTTCTTTACAATGAACGGATCAAATATATTTAGTGTCAATGACCTCCAATGGTGACAGTAAGGCAATCTGTTATGAAGTAAAGGCGATATCCTGTAGATGTCACATCATTCTCGAAGGGAGGTGCAAAATAATTAATATACACTCTACATCAGACTGTTTGAAGACTTAAAATCTTATTGTATTTCTTGTTTTCAGTAGTTTGGAAGTATTAATTGTATGTTCAGACCATCTGTATACTCTCGGATTTTCACTCGATAGCTTTTACTTTCACTTTGTAACAAGTTACAAATGATGATAGTCTGACTTTTAAGTCTTTGGCCTGACACTTTATAAAAACTGAAAATTATAAGTACAATGATGATCTAAACAATAGTAGTTCATGCAAAAGAAATATTTTAAATCAATATTAATTTTTTTTCACGATCATTTTACAATGATGGTTACATGAAAAGCGCCCGTGGTGAATAATTATGTGAGGCTGAATAAAGTGTATGGCTCTTTTTGTATATATAAGCATATTTTAAGCAACAATTTTAAAATCTCCCTTGGGTAATAAATTATTAGGGATTGTTTACTTATTATCTTAAGAAATCTGTTTCTATAAATGATTGCCGAATGTCATGATTTATAATTGTAATTCTCTAGCAATAAATGGAATAGTCAATTATTAGTCATAATGAACTCACGTAAAGTGGTAAAGAAGTACAAAGGTATAATTATGATATATTTATTTATTATGTAAATCTATTTCTGTTCCATTTTGTTTAATGATTTAATTGTTTTAAGTATTAGTAACCATCAAAAATAAGATCATGATCGCTTTAATTAAATTTATGTTGGTGTGTATGATTTGTAATTAGGTGTATGCCAGGAGGCAACACGTGGTCGGATGGCCGAATGTCATGATTTCTAAATTTATTAATTGATTTTAAGTATTTTATGTTCCGTTTCCTTGTATAATTTTATGATTTGTAATGAAAAATGTCCCAAAGGTACTTCACTTGACTTCCTGCTGTCATTTTTAATACTTTTTGTCTCTCAATTTATTGAGTACCGGAAAGGCGTAGCCTGTCATGGCCGTTGTTGTCAACGAGTTAAGGAGGTGGCAATACGGAGTCTCAGTTCTGGTGGAGCGATCGAGCAGCAAAGTCAAGGGAAGCGCAGTACTAACGTGTACCGATAGTTCTGTAGTAGTATACCGAGAAACATTGTAAAATAAAATGATTGAGGATAAGGAGAAGGCAGTTTTCTTCAAACGTATGTGTGTAGACTATAGGTCCTTAAATAAAATCACAGTAAAAGAAAAATATCCGATGCCAATTGTAGAGGATCTCATAGATAAACTAAAGGGGTGTAAATGTTACACTTCATTAGATTTAAAAAGTAGTTACTACCAAATTAATGTAAATGAAAATTCAATACCTAAAACCGCGTTTATTACACCTGACGGACATTTTGAATTTAGAAGAATGCCCTTTGGACTATGTAACGCACCGTCAATATTCCAAAGACTGATGAACACGGTGTTGGGGAAGTTACGTTTCGATAAAGTAACATGTTATATGGATGATCTATTAATAGCTACAGATTCTATAGAAAAAAATGTTAAACAGTTAGAAGAGGTATTACAAGTCTTGCAGGACAATGGTCTAACTATAAATCTAGACAAATGTCGTTTCTTTCAGAGCTCTGTTAGCTTCTTAGGTTATGATATTTCTGAAGATGGAGTTCGCCCTGGTAAAAAGAAATTAAAGGCAGTTGAAAATTATCCTATACCCAAAAATGTACATCACGTTAGACAATTTTTAGGCCTTGTAAACTATTTTCGAAAATTTATTAGAAATTGTGCTATTTTATCAAAACCATTAACAAAGCTCCTAAAAAAAGACGTAACATGGGAATGGGGATCTGAACAATTAGAAGCGATTAAAAAATTAAAATACGAGTTGCTGCATAATGCTTTATTAACGATTTTTGATCCAAAATTGCCAACTGTTCTATATACAGATGCAAGCAGGGATGGTCTAGGCTGCATTTTAACTCAAATAACTGAAAGTGGAGAAAAACCTATCCATTTCTATAGTCGGCAAACTTCGAATGAAGAAAAACGGTATCATTCATTTGAATTAGAATTTCTAGCCATAGTGGTAGGTTTGCAAAAATTCCGGCACTATTTATTAGGGTCCACGTTCAAAATTTATACTGACTGTAATGCTGTCAAATATACAATGAACAAGCAAGAAGTCAATTCCAGGATAGGCAGATGGGTGTTATTAACGCAGGAATACACCTTTGATATAGTACATAAACCAGGAACACAAATGCAACATGTTGACGCGTTAAGCAGAAACCCGATTTGTAATAACTCTTCTCCCGTATCTAATGAAAGCGTGTTGGCTATAACTGAGGGCGACTGGTTATTATCTGTTCAATTGCAAGACCCTAGTATTTGTGCAATAAGAGAAATATTAGAGTCAGGTCAGGCCGAGCTAAATAAAAAGATTTTTAATGACTATGAGTTGATGGGTAATAAAGTTTACCGCCGAACTGGATATGGCAGACGGTGGGTAGTACCTAAGCAATGTATTTGGCAAATAATAAAATGTAATCATGATGATCTGGGCCACTTTGCTGTAGATAAGACACTAGAACGAATAAAATCTCACTATTGGTTTCCAAAAATAAAAAAAGTGGTGTCAAAATATATAAAAAATTGTCTGAACTGTATTTACTCAAAAAATGTCAACGGTAAAAAGGAAGGAAAATTGTTTTCCATACCCAAATACGCGAAACCATTTCATACATTACATATTGATCATCTGGGCCCTTTTGTTAAAACCACTCTCAAAAATACCTATTTACTTGTAACAGTCGATTCCTTTACGAAATTTGTATTCATATCTCCTGTTCGCAACACGAAAAGTCAAGTTGTTACAAATGAATTGAATAAAGTATTTAAAGTTTTCGGTAACCCTAGACGCCTCATATGTGACGCAGGAAGCTCTTTTACGTCTAAGTTATTCGTTAAGTACTGCCAAGATAAGAACATACGTCATCATGTAATAGCAACAGCTGTTCCACGCTCCAATGGACAAGTGGAACGCTATAACCGCACCATCCTAGACGCGTTGAGAAGTATGGGTGCTGACTCTGACAACAATAAATGGGACACACACATCGCTAGTATACAACAAGGTATCAACAGTACCATCAATAAGACAACTGCTGCAATCCCAAGTGAAGTCTTCTTTGGTTATCGACTGCAAACTGACGCTGACAAGTTAACTGACGTCGATGAAGACCAACCTGTCAATGTCACAATGCTACGAAATAATGTACATAATCGCATCCAGGTAAATGCTGAAAAACAAAAGCAAGTGTTTGATTCTAAACGAAAAGCTGCCAAAATTTATGATGTCGACGATCTGGTGGTCATCAAAATTTCCGGTCAATCAAATGAGGGTCAGAGCACTAAGTTGTTACCATTATTTAAGGGACCATTCCGGGTGACAGAAGTACTCGGTAATGACCGCTATAAAGTGAAGGATATGAGAGGTGCCGAGCGGACCAGCAAATGCTACGAAGGAACTACTTGTGCCGAAAATATGAAACCCTGGGTCAAGTTAAAAGACCTAGATATCGAGACAGACTAGAAACTGGCCTAAGATGTTGTCAGGTAAGGTACGTTATAGTATACATTTGTAATAGAGTACTCTGGTACAAAATTGATTTTCCCTTTTATTTCATTTTGATTAATCATGTCTAGTGCATTTGCTTCGAACGTATGTTGGTAGTTGGATAATTGCCGAAGTAACAGTATTTATTCGTGTAAAATAAATCTGTTTCAAATTAATTAAGATTAATAGTGATATGCAACTAGGGTTGGCCGCAGGCACCGCCTAGGGTAAACTATAAATCTTAACAAAATAACTGACCGTTGATGGGACAGCTTCAATTAGGTATATTGTCCAATGCCAATAATATGTGAAGAAATGCTCAGTTTAAATGAAGTAGTCTTACATCTGTTGGCCGTTGATGGAATAACAGAGTGGAAGACACTCATTTGTAATGATGATTAGCTATGTCACATTGTTAATATATGACTCATTGGTTTATTTTGTTCTCAGCAATTGCACCAGACTTGGACGCTATCCGGGACGGATGCGTGCGCAGGACGGCCGGATGTTGTCGCCCTAATATTATAACTAATATTTTAATTAATAGTCGCGTTTACTAACTTCAGGAATATCTATTTTAAAGATAATAGTATTGTATAAGTCTTTTAAAGTATGCTTTGTTTGGTACATCCTGTCTGTGGTACATAGTTCCGGTGTTATTTCGTAAAAATATTAGTTAAGGCGGGTAGGATTGGCTGTCTTTACGAGTTTCCGGCGCATTTTGCGATTGGTGGGGGTTTGACGTTGCCGTGAAGATGGAAAGGGGCAAGTCGGATACGCATTCAATTCTTTGAGAACTCCGACGGGAGCAACATCTAAAGTTACCCTCTATATAATTGCTGAAGCCCTGACCAATTATTAATTATATAAGAGTGAAATATAAATCCTCTAACATACAAATAAATAAAATTGGAGTGTCTGTTTGTAATATTAAAATAACCGCTTTTTACTAAGTGAATATGGATGTATACACGGTACATATACCATGTAAACATTTTTTACAATTTTTATCTGTCTGTCTGTTTGTTCCGGCTAATCTCTGAAATGGCTGAACCGATTTTGACTGGACTTTCACTGGCAGATAGCTGATGTAACAAGGAGTAACTTAGCCTACTTTAACGAGGGGTAAAATAGGGGTGCGCGATAAAACCGAATTCCACGCGGACGAAGTCGCGGGCAACAGCTAGTTAATGATAAAAATTATATGCAACTCATACCCTTTATATTAAAACCATTCTCGAATCAGTGAACATAATAAATGGTGCGTCTAAATTCGTTGTTCTTGCAACGCTCGATTATTATTTATTATACCATCTCGTAACCCGAATGGGCCGCCATATGGATGGTGATTATTGTATTTATACCAGTGACGAAACGACGCACGACCTCGGCTGTACAATTGCACCAATGAAGAGACCACTCATCGCAATTTAAAATCATTAGAACGTATTCTGCCTTCACACTAATTATATGAACTTATTGTTTAAGAAGGGAGTTTCCACACTGCACACTGATTCTTTGCAGTTTTCACTATGATCGTAAGTGGCGAGTGTGGTAGATCAGTGGTAAGTACCTGGTTCAAATGCACAAATGAGTATTAAGACTGAAAAAAAGTATGTGCTTTATACCATGTTTTCAAAACATGAAAGCAGCATGTCCCGGAACGAAAAATTTGACAGTAAGTCACGCAGAAGAATGGAGTATTTTAAGGCACACTTCAATTCTACTACTACGTGAATGAGTCACTGACAAGTTGAAGTAGCAAGTACTGCGTAGTTTATATGTTCTGAATGATCCGTTTGTAACCTGCAATTTGTTCGGATATATGGTATTCCAGCTTCATGTCCTTCAAATTATCCGAAGTCTTGAAATTGGCGAAGTGATGACTGAAGAATATTTTTTTGTTTCGATCAAATTAAGCTTGTTTTCAAAGGCACTCCTAGGAGCAAATCAGCGCATAAATTGCTTGCAGTTTTATTGCTGTGACGAAACAGTCCACGTCCATGGACTCTCAACTAACTATCTTCAGACTTCAAGGGAGGAAATTGACTACTGTTCTAATCTGGGCCCTTATTCTCGGCCGGTATGAGACGCAAAAGTAATTTGTTTTCATCCAATCAAGAATATTTTATTTTTTTCAATAAATACTTCAATGAGGAATTAAACCTACTATTCCAATATTTATTTATATATAACCGTTTTTACTGGTATATTCTGGTTAGGCAGAAAAATAATTAAATGTTAGATATCTACGTTTACGCCAAACATAGAAGAGACGTTTAAGAGAAATCGTTGTATAAGATCACTAATGAGTCATACTGAACTTCGTTTTAACTGATGATAAGGCTATGTTGTCTCGAGTATTACAGTAGTTCAACATTAATGTGTTCAAAAATAATAAATTTAAAGCGATATCTGATTTCACACGAGAAAAAATTCCAGCTGGGAGATCAATTACTGAATAGGAGACATGTGTTATCTGCTTATCTATCAACATGTGTGTAGTTTTGGGGTGATGATTTATCATCAAGGATAGCATTGATGCCATAGTTTTATCTTAGGATGTAGATTAAATAGATCAAAAGTCGTGTGCTTTCATTCATCTCACCTTTGTGAGAACCATTGTTACTAAAAGCTTAGTCCAATATTTTTTCGTTCATTTCGTTTCATTCGTACATTCGAGACAGGATTATTTCGGCCGTATTTCTAAACGAAAGAAAAATCGGACTAAGCCTCGAGTGGATTTTATTATATTAATAAGTGTTTATTAAAGAATAAATTATATTCAGATTAATAATAATAAAGCTATCTATCAATGAACGTTTACTTTCTCATGTGATGTGAAATGTTTTT
This sequence comes from Chesias legatella, assembly GCA_947359385.1. NCBI lineage: Eukaryota > Metazoa > Arthropoda > Insecta > Lepidoptera > Geometridae > Chesias > Chesias legatella. The sequence continues at coordinate 5,828,922 of OX375774.1, read as the reverse complement.
CTTTCCATCTTAAATAGCTGCATTATTTTTTATGATCTCAGAAAGTTTAAATATCTTGTTTCTTAAAAATCATTGTAAAAAAACCGAACGCACAAGGAAACTTGAATAAATAAGTATTGTCCCTATGAGGTTATTGAACGTAACCACCCTTCATGCCAAGCGGATATTGGGCAACCTGGTAATTACTTTTTTTTATTTGTTTTAGTTTCGCAAAGGAGTAAGTATTTAAAACAAAAGGTTCTGCTGAACAGTGTTCACGAACGGAAGACAGTTCATATGCCATCGATAAATTGTAGATAATTAGTCATACAAATAATAGATAATTATTTATTTGTATGACTGACTAAAAGGTCGCTGGACGCAACTTCATTTAATATTGATCAGCAAACCATGAGTTTTTATTAGTCATTAAATTAACCGAGCCTCCATAAAAACGTAATGCTTGAAATGAACATAAATAATTCTCATTTAATTAATATCAACGCATGTTATTTAATGCTGCAGAACGCATTCCAGAACAATAAAATTCCCTAAATAATCATAGTTGTTTACATAAATAAAATTATTCAACGTATATTTACCATTCGGGCGAAATTCTGATAGTGACTTGATCCGCATTTTCTTTTCTCAATGTATCCTTTTTGCAGTGTTCGAATTAGTGCACAATCGAGAACCAAACAAGCAACTTCATCACTTAAACACTGACACAATAAAGGGGTAAACCTCACATTTCGCGTGTCGATCAAATTTAAATAATTGTAAAGTCAGAAAGGATACAAGTTACTCAGAAAAACTATATAACGACCACCATTCACATTGTTTTTGCACGTGACAAAACACAAGTAAAGACACTGCAACGTGAAAGAAATGATAACATTAGTGTTTTAGCGAGGTTGCACCGGGCACCGCTTGATTTGACAGCTGTGAGCGCGCTACGCTATCCCGAAATCCCGGCGCGAGTATCGGACGGCACGCGTGAATGAGCACGGGGTGACAGACAGAGACGGAGAGTATTGTGAACTTAGCCGCACGTGTCGGGACCGCGAGGGATCGGGCGGGATGAGATTAATTCTAGTATACTACGACCGCGCGCGTCCAACATGTTGATCCTTTATCGCCCGACCTTGTGAAACGCTTGGCAAAAATGGCAAAAAACATGCACACGTATGTAATAGGTAACAATCGCGACTGTTGCAATGAATAATTTGATTAGTGAGTAATACACTGATATGGTTTCGTTTTTAGTCAAATCAAGCAGTACGAGGTGAAACTAAAACAATGTAAATTATTTATTCCGGTTTGTTTTGGTTTTGTTAGGTATAAAATAAAACTGACGTTGTTAATCGGATCACGATCACAGCACCGCCGTATAGACCGTCAAGCGCGCAGGCGCTGTGCCTGTTACTGACGTATACGCGGCAACTTCACACCGGTCGCTGCTGTCACTTTTCATGCCCAAACTACGAGAGGAGTAGGGGTTCAACTTAGCAAAGGATAAAAGTTACGTGAATTAATTTATGTAGACGTTAAAAGATTAAAGTGGCGTATAAAAAGTTATTTAAATCATTTACCAACTTCATAAGTTCGGGTTTTATAGCGCTTATAGTGTAATAAAATATAATCATGCTTGGGGCAGGACTCAACAAAAATGTTGGTAGGTATTAGGTGAAAGTGAAAGATATTTGAATATGTTAATATTGTTATTGCCAAATGTGTTTATTTGAGTTTTCTGTGATTATCCAATTAATAAGTACGAAGAGTAGAAACGTAAGGTCAATGATGATGATAATGAATTTTAAGCCTATTAGGTATTGTATGACGACCACTGTGGTATAGTGTTTCGGAGAACCGATTGAAATGCAAAGGTCGCAGGCTCGATTGCCGGGTTTATGTTATGGTAGCACTTGTACCTACTTCAAGTTCGTCAAGGCAAACGTGCATACAGGATAATTAAAACAACATAAAGTTCTATGCCCTAATTAACTACGTACCTATATCCATCCATTATATATATGTACGCACTTTCGAATAAATATGGAGAATGAATCAATCGACCAACTGTTTGTTACCCTATTACACCTTACACAGTGAAGTTTTTGATCTTCGCGGCCATATAAAATCTGTCCCAAAATGTCCGCTCATTTTTTTCCATTATCGATTAACCAAAACCTTAGAAACGGAGTTATTTTCGAAATGAAGAAAAATCTATCGCCTAAAAAATTTCCAATTGCAAATGATTAGTGAACAATTTTTTTATTATTTAGGGACAATTTCACTACTTATAGTCGAAATATTGTTTCATTGTCTGAGATCCAACTGTAGAAAAGGAACTGAATTACTGAGACGTGCTTAGCGAGACCAAACACTTAAACTAACAAAACAAAAACAATTCAGGAAGTCAAAAAAATCAAGGCTAAATGAACAACAAATTAAACATAAACCCTTAGGATACATTAACGTAAAGAATATAGCATGGATAAAGAAGATAGGTATACCTATAGAATAATAAATATTGAAAAAGTAGCAAATCCAATTTTATTGTAAAGTTTGTAAAACGTAGACAACAAACTGAAATCTTGTTTAATAACTGAAGCCGAGTTTTCTGTACACTTAACAGTTCTAAGCATGTCGGCTAAAAATATAACGGCACATTTGCCAAATCAGACATATAATAAAGCGAGCTAAGTGAATGACCGCAACAGTTAAGACTTGTATACGGGCTTTAAAGTTTTTGGTTGGGAACGTGGTTTTGTTTCATAATTTACGAGGCTCTTAGGTGTGATAAAACTACCAAGGCCACTTACAAAACCTGTCGTATCTTCGCCAGCAATTATACTGCACGGAATTACAGACAGCTCTTTGCTAAATTATAATGGCGTTGCTGCTTATCTTTGTTTTTGTATAAATCATTATGAAGTTCGTCATAAAGATTCGAGTTCTCTACTAAAGTAATGGAATAACTCTGATATTGTGATCACAGTGTATCCTGATATCGTATTAATTTACTCCCTCGAGTTCAATCTATTTTCATTATTAACATAGGTATTTCGTACCGTAATCTACTATGAATTTATGGCTGTATAACAACAATGGAATGAGGAAACTCAAGGAAGCAGTCTGCTCCAATTTTCTCAGAGCATTATCCACCTACTTTGTTGAATTGGATCGGTCGTTGTCGCCTCAATAAATATATTATTATTTATCGTAATATGGATATTATAATATTTGCTTGTTTCTTCCACAAAACTAGTTCATCTAACATTGTGAGAAACTGGTGCCTGGAGTAAGTTCATAAGAATTAATGGAAATTACTTTCTTATGTGACTTTATACGAGCAGTGACTACTTCCGCTTTGTGAATGCCATATGTTGCTGGATGGAATTGCAAAAAAGTCTTAAGAGGCTGTCCTCTTTTCTTTCTAACTATCCTCATCTTCTGGGTACCTACCTATACCTTGCAAATTTATAGCAAGAGTAAACTAAAACATGACATATATTAGATATTAAAGTCTAGAAGGAAAACTTTAGCAGGTGTTCGAGGTGACCGAGATGTTATCGTCGTAACTACCATCTTTAGTGTTCGCCTACACGTTTGACATGTTTGGCCAATTGTTAGTCATGCGTCGGCACTCATTTCGTATTATACGTTGTAACGACAATGCCTCAAATAAATTTATTTTTTCGTTATTAATGCCTCAGAGTAATTAATATAAGTACTATGTACAACTACACTTACACTAGGCCATTTTATCTAATTAAAGTATTAGGTATTTTTTTCATAACGGGTAACATAATTTTCTCACTATTTATTAACTTAGTTATATATATTTGTAAAAAAATTGTTCGGAAATTTTGAAAAATGTATGTGCCTTTTTTTATATTTTACACGTTTTGATCGAAAAATGCACGTAAATGATGATTGAAATAATTCGTAATTTTTATATTCTGTTAACAACTTTGAAGTTTTCTCGTATTACTGTTTTTTTAATCTAAATTTGAAATGTTTATTCGACAAAATTACTGAAATCTTGTCTTGGGTTTTTCCAAGGTCAGTTGTTGCAAAAGAGTACTATTGAAAAAATAATACTCCATGTTTCTGAACACTTATTTTAACGACGCTAGTGCCATCTGTGATTCAAACGATGAACAGAATAAAGTCCCCAGTAGATCGGTAATGGTTGCGAACTTTACAATAAAGTAGTTACATTAATTTTATCCAGATGTCGCTAATTGCATATTTTCTAACAGGTATGCGTAGGTAGGTATTGGGATTGAAACTAAAACATTATTATAAGTCATTGTTTCCTCTCGTAATAACTTAATGCTAATTGCATTGTATCTTATATAATTAGGATTGTTTAATACACAAATTATTATGCTATACAGGTTAAAATGTTTATTATTTTGTTTTTCGAATAATTATTGTAGTCAGTTGGCAAATACAAATAGGTACATTACAACACTTAAGACCTACTAGTCCTACTGAGGCTTGTGATTATAAATTATGAAACATAACAGAATAATTTTCAAATAACATCTACGTCTAGGTTAATAAAACGGAACAAAGTGAAACTGGTCAAATCGTTTGTTATAGTATTAAAGTTGATTTTAAACTCGCATAAACTGAAAAATATAATAAGCATAGTCTCTTACCTTCTTCAGTCTTTTTCCGAACTCGCTTTCTACACATATCGGTATCTTCCACAAAGACAATATTTCGTTCATTGCTACACTTCCTAGTATTCAAAATCTCTAAAATCTTACAAAATAAAATCAACACTAACACTATCATATCCACCGTAAATTAAAACAATATCCAGTTATCGTTATCTGTACGACTTATCGCGACTTCACTTCTTAGTTTTGGCTTTTCATAATCAATACAAAACTGCTTAGGTACACTTTAAAACTTCAAACGTTTATTCCACAACAATTTCGGTATTATTTAGAATGTTATTAAGAAACGAGGTTCCATATATTCTGTCCACGAACACTGCACCAGTAAATTATTTTTATCAGTTCCTTGGGCTTATCCAGAGGTTATCGGTGACACGAGTGCACGAACAGATGACTGAGGGCATCTTAGTGTAGAAAACCTTGTTTCTGTATAAGGCTAAAAATATCCACACGTTCGATCATCCTGATCGGTTAGGTAACTGCACTAGTTTAACAGGCTATCATAATGCAAACAATAATGTTATTTTGTAGTGAATCGCCTAATAAATAATTAATCGTAGTTAATAATTAGGTTTTGAAGGGCTATTCGGAAATGACTGCAGACTGCAGTTACCGCAACGTTAATCAGTATTGGTACGTGCTTTCTAGTCACAGTTAATCTATTACAAAATAATTATTAATTAATGAGCTCTTCCAATAATAGAGACGTAGATAGCAGGGATACGATTTTATTAACACCTGGCAGATTCGTACGCAATGTGGTTTGAAGAATTTGAGCACTGAACTGGAATTTTAAAATATTAAGAGCTAGACATATAAAATTGAGTTTATACATTGATAAATTGAGTTATAAAATAGCAAGTTGCATGGAAGCTTTTTAGACAGAAATCGGGGCACATACATACCTACATAAATTCACGCATTTATCCCGCAAGTGGTTAGCATATCTTCAATGGCTCAATTCCAAAAATTCCCTTGTGGGTTACACTATCATTGTAACGTAGACGTGACGAGCGGTGAGTTCTCACCACCACTGTTTTCTCGCGAATAACTCTGCCACCACTTCCAGTAATTCATTCCTTAATATCTGGCAACCAGTACAAATCTTATACCCACGAAATTACCAACAAAGTCGGAACACGGATCGAATAATAAAAAATACCGTCCTTCTAGCTGGATGAAAGTCACCCCTTTTTCCCCCTTGCACTCTCACGACGAAACTTCGAAAATGCTTTCTGCATTGCGCTCGGAACATGACGTGACACGATATTACGTGTGGGGCACATTTTGCTAATATAAAGATTCAATGTTCAGATATAATATTGACCTTTCTAAAGATCGTTGGAAATGTGCTTTAGATAGCTCAATTATATTTTGCATAATTATGTACATATATACATTCGTAAACTGCAAAATAAATAACGAAACGAAATACAAAACTACAAAATAAACTTACCCAGCATTCTTTTTTCGCCTCTCTCAGTCATGGTCGTAGTCAATTTTTTTCATGATTCCGTTCCTAAAACAAAATTTAAACTTAGATATTTATATAATCTCTCTGAATACGATAACCAGTCGTGATGTGACTGTTTCTCCGCCTACTTTTTCTTAACCACGCCACTGATTTTGATATGGTTTTCCTTAATAGAAAGAGCGTTAAACGAGGAAGGTTTGTGTATAGTTTGTAAATAAATTGCATCCGTGCGAATTCAGGGTGAGTCGCTAGTGTATTATATAGTTAGATTTATTTGCCAGCCATTAATGAGACAATCTACGAACACTTTTAATTAGTTGTAAAGGCCAGCAATAATTCAGAACTTTCCCTCAATCAATCACGGTTTAAATTGATCGGGTAATCGCCAATATTGGATACAAAATTCCTATAAGATTTGGTCTCCCCTAGCGTAATACCATATGGTGTTCAAGGCATTTGCTAAAACAAAAAATTGTGTGTATTCGGACGCGTTACTCGAGTTTACTCCTTAAGTGCGATGACATTCGTCATAACGATTTTTGTTAACGCTTTATTTTACTACCCATAAAATTGTCGTACCGGGGGCTTTAAAAGAAATCGATTCTTAAGCAGTAAACTCCAACAAAGGTTATTTTAACATATGTATACCAAAAGTAATCCATACCTTTAACTGAACTGCGTTCACCCGTATACCACAAAACTGATCCACAACATTTAACGGCACTGAACTGTATCATTTAACACTTGATTACATAAACAACATGGCAGTAAACCTTACCTACTAATAACATCGTATTTTTCACTCACAAATCAACATTTTCGATAAAATAAAGGGAAATGTTGTAAAGATTTTTCAGATGGTGGCGGAGGCATCGCAACAGGGGTAGTCGGGTGAGCCTCGCGGAAATGCACGATCTCTGCCGATCGCTCCCGAATGCAAATACCCAACAGGGATGGATTCAGAAGACGGTGACCGCTTTACTGCCCAACACGAAAGTAACCGAAAACAACAAGATCCAACGATCATCGTTACTCTAAATGTTAACGATTAAATAACGATTTATCTGATTTAAATTTAACGCTAAAACTTTATTAATATACTACGAACTTTATACATATAAAATGTAATCTAGGCCCGTTCCTCCAATGCTCGCCTGCAGCATGATTGAAAGGCGCGACGTTTTCTCCACGCATGCGCCCGGAACTTCACAAGGGGTGGGTAATCACTAAAATGCAGTCAGATCCATAGAGTTGCCAGCATAGTATTTATATATATTCGTTTGATTATATTTCGACAATAATAGCTTTCATTATATATGTGCTACGTGTAAAATACTTTTCATGATAACAGAACATTTATGTTACTTTGAGAAATGTGCCAAGTTTAAAGAAAATTGTCGAGGAAAAGCTGCGCGCGCACCTGTGACGTGCCACCATAGCGTAAGTACAGGAGTCCAATCAATAAAGTGACGTCACATCATTGAACGCTATAGTATGTATGGATTGTTACTGAACTGAGGGCTGCTGCACTTCCCGATCTAAAAATAGCATTGTATCACCTGTTATAGAAAAGGGAATGATTATCCAGGTGATGTGATTCCACTCATTAAAGCTCTTGAGATACCCGTTCTTTTAATTTGATAAAGTTACGGATCGAGCCGATTGCCCTAGTTTTAAGTGGTTACAACAAAGCGATACGATTCCCTACTTAGATATGGGAGGAGAATTCACATCGTATGCGCCCGTAACTCAGCCGTGAAGGTGGAATGTCTAAATTGCCTTTAATTTCATAGGCAACCACTTTGAAACGGAACTTAGTAAAACGAAAGCATTTCTGCTTGGCGGCAGTATTTCCCCGAACAAAATTGGCACATGTTCTAATGCCTGTAAAAATAAGAGATATTTATCACCGATACTATAGGCAAATCTAGGTATATAATAACCCGCAGTAATACTGTTTGAATTTGTTCTGCTCCACGACACACAAAATCTACTATCTTATGCAATTCATATTATATTGTGAGAGTCTAAACTGTACTGTAGATTAAAGTACTTGAATTCTTAAAATCTTGTGTGGGTTGTAAATATATAAGTACTTGAAGATGATGCTACCGAAAAGAAAATAATTCCACCACTAGGTGTTTCTCGCCTGTTTTACCCAGGGACAGAAAACGGGACCCCAAAAACAAGCTTCATGACATCAACAGCCCGCTTTGGTTAAGTTTGTGTTGAGTTGTTCAGATGTGCGATGGCCTCTATGAGTGTACCTATATCGGCATGATAGAATCATCGCCTTCCCAAGGTCGCCCCTCATAGGGCGATGGTATTCAATGCTAATTCATATGCCAGCCGCCTGTTTTGAATTAAATCGCAAGTGGAAATATTCATCATTGTCACTGTATATTTTGGTCCCATTGGCCAAGGAAGCCCCCAGAGTATAGAAACTAAATAGATCCTAATCATTAATATTAACCTGTCAAACAAATTGGCGGATTTTGAGTAAATAACCAATTCCCTATACAATGTAGAGAACCATTACGGCGTATTAGGGAAATAAACGCAATGATTTTAGGGAAAATGTTCTTGTGAAAGAAACTAGTAAGTAAACTTAATTACGGATGACAGACAGTCAAGCGATGTGTTTAACAGCACACTTCCCATCCCTGTCTATAAAGAAATAAAATTTTATTGACTTAATGCTAAGATTAAGAAGTTTATTAATATAAGAAAAGTCACTACGAGTATTAACAGTACTATATTGTGTTGTAGGCTAATGATTTTTTGCTGGTACCCTATAAATGATTACATTACGTGATTACAAAGGATGATTGAGGCGGTAGCCATTTAAAAGTTAGGCAAATTTTAGATAAGATTAGGAGATCAGAAAGTAGGGCACTACCTTATCTTATCTTGCGACACGGCTATTTCCTAAGGATAATCTCTAATGTCAAGAAAACTGCTTATTACCTACTGTAACAAGTAATTAACTCGATTATGTTACACACTCACAAAACACTATATCCACTTTAAGTTAATTTTTCAATTAATTATGAACTGGTATCGTCAAAGGGTACATCGAGCCGACTGACTGAATGCAAAAATGTGGTGACACATAAATTTACTGTAGTTAAAAATGAAAATACTTCATTATACTCAAGAAATAAAGACGAAATTGCTTAAACGATTGTCGGTGCCTGAAAAACGTCATTCCAAACTTGTTTTTCCGAAACTGATAGGTAATTAGTCCAAACGGAATTTATTTTACATTATTTGGCTCACACATATAATTGCTTAATGTTGGTATATAAATGTTTGTATCTTTTATTATATACGTTTGTTTTTTTTATTAAATATGAGGTATTCTTCCTTACTCTATTATTAGTTTCAAGAAGATATTAGTTGAAAATAGGAATGAGCATTTTATCAATACTTGCCTAAATTATTATGTCTGTTGCTATTTGCAAATTTGCTACTTACGGCTGAAAAAGATATTTACTTTGTTATACAATTACATTAATCAATTATCTTTTAATTTTCTGGAATCTCATACAGCTTTCACATGCTTGTATCAAAAGCAAAAGTATGAAAAATTATAATTGAGCAAATACTAGACAAGTAAAAAATTATAAAAATGCGCTTCGAATTGAATGATAAGAAAATTTTAGCCATAGGTCCTCCATAGCCTCCAGAAATCGTAATAAAAAAACGGAGTCGTTTCTACGTCAATCTTTCATCTAGGACCTATGGCCTGTAATATATGAAACATGTAAAAAAAATGAAGTATGTTATTATTTTGATACTTAGATAAAATAAGATTTAGGTACTACATATAAATGCTATTTCCCACGTCTGAAACGTAATCTCCAATTGCAAGTTTGATGAATGGGTCGTTTCCTAGTAATTAATTACACATTTTAAGCACTCCTACTCGACCTTCCGTTTATAATTAGCGATAGATAATATACACTGTAATCCACGAGTACCGACTCGCTCTGACCGAGATTCTCAACTGCTTTATTTAAAAGTTGGCTCTACACTTCGGCCGTGAAAAGTGCAGCGTACCTATGTGTAGGTGTACTTCTAGTTTGAACGCACTAACTACATAGTGATCTCTTTGAGTTCTAGGTTTGAAGTTTTGAGTTCTAGGCTCCGCGTGTAATGGCATTCATTGACGTTATAGTAGCATCGTCATTGGCGTCGTATGCTTTTAACAGTGCAATGTATTCCTCTTTTTTGCTGATACATTAAATTGCAAAAACCGATCGTTTAAAAACACACTTCTGTCTATCACACTGTAAGAGAGTAGCCAGAATATTTAATGATTCGGCAAATATTTAGATGATTGGGAAAACCATCTCTTGATAAGCTATCGCGATGTAATTTTAGCGAGTCTGCCACACTCTGTAAAGACACCATATGCACGAATTCTAGAAAAGAATAAAATAATTATTTATTAAAAAAGAAGAATACAAAGAAACTTAACATAATAAAAGTAAATTAATAAAAAAGTTGATTGTTTCTTCTGATACTTGTCGTAGTTTACATAAATAAAATTATGATTCAAAATTCTACAACTGTATGTGAAAGTGCCTTTCCTCTCGGCGACCTCTACGAACATTTTCTTACATTTGAAAACATATCTTTCAAATTTAAATGCGCTTTTTCTTGCATTGAAAATGTGCAACAGCAAAAGCCAAAGCGTATGTGAGCTGTATCACGTAATCACGAATCCAATGACTAGGAAATGATATCATTTCGTATATCGGTCGAAGTCTACATCGATACCTACGCTTTTTACTTTGATAATTAAGCCTACGTAAACACCGAATGAGATGTTATGACGTATCTTACGAGAAACTCAAAACAATGCCATATGTGTCTGGTTATGGAGTTTGGAAGTTTGTGGGAATTATACTACCTACACATGATGACTACCTATCCCGTATCTAAAGGGCCAAAGTGTAGTAATAATTGTGTAGTAATCTAATATACCTCTATAAAATTCTCGTGTCACAGTGTTTGTAAAAAAACTTCGGAAACGGCTAGCAACGATTTTTAAAAAAAAAAATGTGTATGTTCGGTAGGTCTGAGAATAGGACGTAAACTATTTTTCATGTCCCTAAGTGACAAGGGTGGTCCACCACAATTATTTTATATTTTTTTTAACAACAATTTTTATTTTTATTATTTCATGATTTAGCATTAAAAAATACATACAACCCAAAATGTTCACTCTTCTACCACCAACCCCTATTTTTTTATTGCAATATTAGTACTTTGATAAATTTCAACCCTCGGGGGGTCTATTACTGAATTTTCATGGCAAAACAACGTTTGCAGGGTCAGCTAGTTCATTATATATTTATGTTGCAGCTAATAACTTAGGTTATGGTTTATTTTTTGTTTTACCCTATTGGAGTTTACTCCTTAAGAATCAATTTCATTTGAAGCCCCGAAAACGTGCAAAAATATGATTAATATTCAAATCTGAATGCAATTTTTTGTTATGGAATTATGTAATAATAATTTTCTTCCAATAATTACAGCTAACCTAAACTAACTAAAATAAGTTTAATTCTTTATAAATCGATACAAAACATTGAAACAAGACGGTGAAGTGTCGTTCAATTGCAACAATAAAGTCAAATTGGTAGAATCTAAGAATAATAATAAGCTATAGTTCATAAGAAGGTATGATCAATCACAAATGTGAGTTCTTAATAAATTGTAATAAATTAAAAAGGGTGTTAAAAGGTAATTGTGTGATAGGGCTCACTAGGACTCAAGTCGCTCCGGTTGGACCAAGATTACTACTTAACACCAGGTGGGCCGTCCGTCGGCTCGTTCCGTAACTGTATCACATAAAAACACGGCAATAAAGTAACTCCAAACCATTCATCATATGGACACGGCGGCCGCTGAGACCTCATTACCAAAAAGTAATCTATTAAAGAAGCTTCGTCATACAGTCCTTACTCCTTATTTGACCTCTAAGGAGAACCGCAGCCACAGCCGTAGCCGGCACAGTAATTTAGCAGTTCCAGCAACCAGTCAGTAACCTTATCTAGAGCAGCGTGTTTACAAACTGCACAAACAGTTCAGAAAGTTATTATTCTAACGAAGCATTTAGTTTCCATATTGCAAACAGACCGACTTTATCTTATCAACGGCGCTAGTCGATGTAGTTAACGCATTGGATACACGTTTACTGACTGTCATGTGTTGTGAGATGTTCGCGCCCTAATATTATAATATAACTAAAATAAATACAATTGGAACAGAAACGAAAAATGACTGAAAGTTGTCTGGATCTTCATGAGTTGGAGAAATTAAGGTGGGATTTTTTTAATTGAAATGATTTGTGTTACCTAACATGTGAGTAAATAAATCATAATTGAGGCAGTCTATTATGTCAATAATTCGAATAAAATCGAGGAAACTTGCTTTAACCGTGTGGACTACTGATATGTTTTGGGATATCCCTAAAATTATCAATAATAATTGTATTATTAGGATGTTTCCGCATTAGTCCTTGATGATTTCAGACAAATTATTTTGATTTTAAGTGATTTTGACAGTACCTAATTAAAATGTATGTCACGATTCTAAGTGTTACTGCGCTTATGTTGTAAAAGGAATATAAGATAAACTTGTCAAACATGAAGTGTAGTGCGTATTTAAGAGGTACTCATTAATTAATGTCCTGAATAAATGAAAAAGGTTCACAGATTAGCAGTAATTTACTGTGGCATGAGTGAGGAGTGATAGTTGAGCAGAGTGCAGGTAGAAAGCGGCATGCGCGACCTTCCAACGCTCATCCATACGGTCGTCATTACGAATCATGCCCTTTCACGCCGTAGATGACCACTGAGTTGTCTGGTTAGTCTGTGGTAAATCGAAGAGTTTTGCTATCGAAAATACATGTAGGTGTTAAAAAATTATAAGCAAAAGTTTGAAACTGAAATCATAATTTGATACTGAATTCGACGTCATCTATATGAACGAAATAGTATATAAGAGATATTTGGGAAGTATATGTAAACTTAAATTAAATATAACAAATACTGATACAACGTTGCATTTCAATTTCAGACCTATTGCAAACAGTAAAGGCAAATTTGAAGAAAAAGCAAGCGGTGAGAATCCAGTGAAATGGCGAATGATACTGGAGCCTGTCTTGGTGGGATCAATGATAGCTATCAACATAGGACAGACCTCTCTGCAGAATTTTTACTTGAGAACTGCATGCACAGTGGATTTGGGACTAGATCCTTCGATATGTGGCAGAGGCGTTGGGGAAGACTTTCGGTCAGCTGAGGTACGCAAACTTACTTTAGCCATAATATTACTGCTTTTGAAACCGTTCAAAACAAAGGTGCAACGAGTCAGTTGTCTTCTAGTCAACGCTTGGCATTTCTTCATATTATTATTGGCCTATTTAACACACAACAGTAGTTTATTTTTCTGTCTAACATGCAAAACTTATCATCAAGATATCATCATCAAGAGATTTGGGCGCGATACAACAATCAGTACTGTGTTAGTTTCTGAACAAATTATTTGTCGGTAGGCGAGTTGGTAGGTTCCTCGAAAAATTATAAACATAACTTAGAATTTACATATATTTTTTTGATGTAATATTTGAAAATATATACCTAACATCCATTTTTCTTAATGTTTTTTCTTACTTTTATGTAACTGCCAGACCCGTTAAACACTCAATACACTGCTCTTCTTCCTGAATGATGTCATATATTGTGAAAGCCTAGTTTGTCTTTTGACTACGGCAGTTGTCTTATAACATGTTTACTATTGCATTTTCAGGCACAGAGCCAAGCAGTATTATCCAAAGCAAACATTGGCAGAAGTTTTATTGGATGTCTAATAGCTACCGCGGTGCTGCTGTTTGTTGGACCTTGGAGCGACTGCAGCGGCCGTCGGAAGCCTCTGCTTATCTTGTCGCTGACGGGCATGAGCGTGATGACTACGGGAGTTCTTCTAATGGTGACATTCCCCGGTGCCACTACAGTGCAGGTTCTATACGTAGTCCAAATACCGATGTCGATGGGAGGAAATTTCGGACTGCTCTTAGCGGCATCGTTCAGTCACATAGGAGATGTGAGTATAACTAAAACGATAAAAATTATATAAATATTGGTGGACAATTCATGCAGCGCCATCTAGCCCCAAAGTAAGCATAGTATTTTGGGTGTATCTTGTATCATAGGAACCAGACAGATGATTTTTTTAAATTCATACATTATAGTACATATTATATGAATGCATATTACATCCCGATACAGAACAAACATTTGTGTGACCCACGACCTACAGCGCAGAAGGCAGAGTTACTACCGACTGAGCTGTGACTGTGAGGCCAATCAAAAAAAGTATAGCTCAGACCGTACAGAGGCGATACTGTATCCTCCGGGCGTCAGCAATTTTTGTCTGGTTTGGTCCGTTAGGGACAACAGCCTGTTTCTGGCACTGGCAGCACGATCCTTGTAACAATCAATACCTTATCTTATAATATCCATACCTTAGTTTCCATTTGTAGCGGCCAGATCATTTTATTGTATAAATATGTTGTGTTACGTACGTTCCAGATCTGCCACGCGACCGGATGCGACGTGACGCGCACCATGGGGACACACCGCGCCGCCATGCAGATAGCACACGTGGTGGGCGCGATCAGCGGGCCGCTGCTGTACCGCACCCTCGGATTCTACGGTGTGTTCCCCCTTGTTTTATTTCTGCAGGTATTTGCTTTGATTCATTGTAGTTAGCTATGGGCATCATGCTTTACGTGGCCACGACTATGAGCCGTTGCTGAGTCAACTTTGTTTATTGCTAACATCGCTTGCTCGAGTTCACAGTGCCTGAAGGAAATAAACGCAATCATTGTTCGTATGTGCCTAAGAAGATTACCAGTCATATACAGTCAGGCTATTAGCACCGACTATTTTTTTACTAGTAGATAACCGCGGAATAAATTGCAAAGAGCATATAAAGGACGCTTAGTGGTCATAACCGCGTAGAGCATGATGCCTCAAGCTAGCTTTTTCTTTTCATTTTTCTTCTCCATTTAATAATAATAACTTCTTCTTTTTCTTCTTCAATATTACTAAAGTCTCTGATTTCATAATAATGTTTCATACCTCGAGTAAAAGAGAGATGTTAGTAGAGTCTGTTTTGAGAAAAAAGTCTTTAACAATGCAGAATATTTTGAAATGTGATGCTGCTACGTGTATCTTGTTAACGTATCTTTTTATCTGATTTCTGCATGCATAGGACGTTAAATATATACATAAACCTTTTTCGTAAATAAGTCGATCCACTCAGTAGTTTATGACCGTATACAGACAGAAAGACGTCGTAATTCTAATTCATGATATGTGATAGGACCCTTTTACCAAAAATAATAACTAAAGACATTTTCAGGTGTCATCATTGATGTACGTAATATTTTGTATGAAGGATGTAAATGTAAACACAGAGAACAAGGTGTCGTTTTTCAACTGGAGGCTTCCGGTGAACGCTATCACCTGCTTACTGCGACGACGGACGGCCAACAAGAGAGCTATTATATTTCTTATGCTTGCCGTAGCTCTCGGTGACAAGATCATATTGACTGGTGAGAACATTTTTAAAACATTACTAGCTGTACCCGGCATGCGTTGCAATGCCACGTTAAGGTACAAGTGTCATTAAAAACGTTTTTTTTTTATCAGTAATCGACCACAGGGGGTTGAATTAATTAAAGTACTAATATTGAATTTAAAAATAGGGGTTGGTGGTAGAAGGCCGAAGATTTTGGGTTTTGTAAGTATTTTTTAATGCTGAACCATAAAAAAAATTTTTTTGGTGTGTACTGCCCTTATCACTTAGGGGTATGAAAAATAGTTTACGTCCTATTGTCAGACTTACCGAATATACACAAAAAAATATCATAAAAACCGGTCAAGCCGTTTTGGAGGAGTTTTGTTACAAACACGAGTGTCACACGAGAATTTTATATATTAGGTTAATAATAATAATATTAATTTTATAGCAACTTATATAGTTAACATAGAAACTTAAAAATAGTTATGCTTAAAGTAGTTACAGTAACAATTTCGGTGAAAACAGCTAAAACCTAAGACATTTGTACTGACTTGACTGTACTTGAAGGTACTTTCAGTGAGAAAGCGAATTTATCAGCGAATGGTTTCGTTAACAGTTATAGTTTTACGGATTGAACATTGAGTCGCAGCTGTCACTACATTGACCCTAGTCTAATTTTTTAAAAGCTATGAAAAATAGAGATTTTCGTGAAATTCGACAAAAATCCATCAACTAAAGTAAGCTGAATATTATTTTTACATACCGATGGATAGAGAACGCATCCTTACAAGGGATACTCCAAATCGATCTATAGGAGTTTAAATTTGATCTCGCAGACGCACGTACTTACATATCAACATAGGCTGTACAATTTTTGTATTCTAGAGTTTAGAATAATCAGAATCTCTGACGGAGTCTACAATCTAGACCGTTAGTTTTTTACTTACGAACTTGTTTGTTGTGCCAGCACGCTATAATGACTTGAAGACACATCGAAAAATTTTAGATGATTGTTGAAACCAAAGTTCAAGTTACGTTTTTTTTTTTTCAGCGGAAGTATACTACTCTTACATGTACTACAGATTGAAATTCCAATGGGATGACATACTTTTCGGGTCTTTCCTCGCTTATAGAAATATCATCAGTTTTCTTGGTAAGTACGAGTAATTCCAGTTAATTTTATTGCTAAACATTACCGAGGCAATATCTACATTGTAGCAGATTAAGTATTTAGCATCTCAGTAGTCTGATACGACCCCTGACCGTGGATTTCGATTATTATGCTACCTACGCGTAGTAGGCGAGTTTGGTAGTCGAGGTACGGACCCGACTTTTGATGCTAAGGTCGCTGGTTCAAATCCAAGCGGGTTTACTAAGTACTTGAAACATTAGTTAACTTGCATATACAAGTAATCAAGAATACAATTCTGAAAGTTAAGCATGGTATATATATAAATATACATAAGCAGGGGAGGACCCAAGTGTCATTGTTATTTGCAGAGTTTACCATTTAACACCAGGTGGGGCATCTGCTTGTTCACTAACTGTATCACGTACAAAATACTTTCATATAAATTAACATATACTCTTGTCTGTGTTATATTTTTATGGGCATAACTGATGGAACGAGCTGATCGTCTGATATTAATTGGCATCCTCTGCAATAAAGAAAAGAAACATTCCATACATACATTTTACACACATTTCATCCGGATGCTAGTAATATTTATGTATTTCATACATCATATTATGTATTTGAAAATTTTTGCGTATTGGCGGTTCCAATATGTTTACATGTGTAAGTTTGATTTTCAGGAACTGTTCTGATCTTGTCAGTGCTGAAAGCCCGGTTACGACTAACAGATGAAATTGTAGGTGCACTGAGCAGCATATCCTATATCCTCGCAACGTCGGGACTCATTGCTTCTACGTCCACAATATGCGTTTTTGCCCGTAAGAAAACTATTTTATTTTAAATAAATATTCAAAAATACATGTAAACTGTGTTCTTGCGACTTGCTAAGCTTAAAACATTAGTGAAACCCCGTTCTCTGCAATCAATTACGGCCTTTAACCAATCAGAACACATTTTAATTGCCACGAATTTGTGTGTGACGAAAAAACAAATGCCGGAAGAAAAAATTAGGCATCTCTGATTTCAGTTAATCTCTCAGACTCTACAGGGTCTGGTTTCAACGTGATAAATTCTACTATAGGCTTCAGAGAAATAACTCTCTGGAAGTCATAATCCATTCTCTGAAACCTCTTGTAGACTTATCACAACACTTAAGTAATGACACACTTTTAAAGTCGATACTTAAATTGACCCAGTTTAGTTCGGTCGCCGTCGTTTCGAATAGAGTGATTGTTTTCTATTCGTGAACGTCGCAAATTGTATTCATTACTTTGGCAAGTCACCAAATTCCTCAAATATTTGTATAATCTCGCAGCTACGTAAGTTCTTAGTTCTAAATCTCACATAAACTCATATAAAATAATATTTTTTTTCTCTTTTATAGTCCCTTTTCTGGGCATCATATCGCAGGGGTCCCAAGTGGCCCAGAGACCCCTGGTTAATAAGCAGATCTTACCAACGGAGCAAGGTGAGTTGCATCTACGATAAAAACAATTCTGGCTAGTCTTTAACTAAAAGTCAGACACATTCTGAATGGTAAAATTGAATTTAAAACTGCTGATTAAGAATACATTACGTGAAAAAAATCACCTACCATAGTTTCTGTGTTGGCTGTCTAAAATCGATCTCAGATTAAGTTTTCAAAACTATATCTCTCCAAAAACCACTAGAACGTAATAAAACAATATTTCCAACATTTCGGCTATTCGCGGTGACTTTAAAACATCTTTCATCAAAACCGTATCTTTCTCAAAAGCAAACGATATACGAATTAAGTCACTTCTTACAAATATCCGTAGTGTTAATCTAAATTTAAGCATAATATAGTTCATACACTAAATTCTATATCTTAAAATTCACTGGTGTCTTATCTAAATGCCTAACTAAGTAGCAATAGGTAAATTTATAACCGGGATTACATTTTGCGCAATTGATATCCGTGTCGGTTTATTTTAGCATATCACTCGATTTACCCACATTGGTCTTCGTCCGTGAGAAATTTTACTGGATTCCAATCAAATACTTTGTAACATAGTGTTAGTACCAAGTATATAATTAGGGAATCCACATGATGTGATGCATCCAATATTTGTTTAAAAAAAGACGTGTGGCACTCGGAGACTGCCGCGGTAAAGCTATTGCGCGTGATATTTCAAAAAGTCATTAAAAGTTCTGGTATTTATCGATAGATGGAAAAACTAAAAAGTATCACCGCTGTGCCGGTCGGAGTGGGGGGTGTTAGTTTTTTCGTTACGGAATTTCTGGATTCGGTCTCCACGCTCAAGGCCCGCGCGATAGAAGCTATGCAATAGCTTAATAAAAAAATAAATAGAATCGAATCAAGGCTTATCTTAAAAAATTTCGCAATATTTTTTAATGATATTAGGCTAAAAATAAACTACTATCGTTATATCTTATCATTCTATTTATAAGTTATTTTGTTTGCTTGCAGGTAAAATATACAGCGTTCTCGGAGCTCTTGAATCAGCGGTGCAGACAATCACAACTCCTCTTTATTCATTCCTGTACAACAAGACAGTATCTACAACACCAGACGCCTGGCTTTTCCCCGGCATGGCGCTGGCAGTACTGCAACTGATATCCTTCATATTCGCGAGAAAACTAGGAAGGAAAAATAAAAATAACATAGCGGATGCCGAAGATAATGTACAGAGTGATCAATCAAAAGGCAATTTAGATCCGGATATATTAGATAACAAGAAATAAAATTAAGGGATAGGTTGATTAGGTTATTTAAAAGATTTATCCCCCAAATAAACATATATTTTTTTATTCCTGTTTGTTTTTGTACAGCCAACTGGTGTTGCTAGATTTGATATCAACTCGAAGAGTAAGGAAAGAGAAACTGTACGAGAAATAGGTAAAAGAAAATGATATCTTGAAACCAGCATAGCAAGAGTACCTTAGAAGAATTCGTCACAAAAATGAACACATACAATTATGGAAAATATAGCAAAGTGTTGACTCATCCAGATGACAAGCGTGTCCAATGTATCACAGGCTGGGAATTTTTGCGTCAACTTTCTTTTATGAGAGTATTGGGCACTATCTGTCATTTTAAGGGTAATTTTTCGTAATATTTAACGGGCTGTTTTTATACAACTACTTGATACTTGCGTGAACCCTTAATCTTATAAATTGGTTAGTATTTCAGTAGGAATAAGTTTAATATATTGAATTCTCTGAAAGAACTTTGAATATCATATAATATCATCGTGTTGAGTCCTTCACTCCAAGATACGAAGGTAAAATGGTTTATAATAAAATATTGGTGGACAATTCACACAGTGCCATCTAGCCCCAAAGTAAGCTAAGCATGGCTTGTGTAATGGGAACCATTCAACTGATATAATACTTATATACTTTGTTTTGTAAATACATACATAAATATAATACATAATACACCCAGCACAGAACAAACATCAATGTTACAAATGTCACATTTATGGTTGTCCTGTGTGGGGATTGAACCCACGACCTACAGCGCAGAAGGCAGGGTTACTACCAAATGAGCTATGAGGTTTATGTGCCAACCACACTTTTGGAACTTGAACACTTGACCACATTATTGCGATTGCATTAAGCAGTAGATTTTGGTATGGTGGCAGAACTTTCCGGACGAGCTCACAATTTACATAAGTAGGTATTGGGTAGATAATTAGACATGGTTTCGGATAACCACCATGATATATAGTCCTCAATATCCTACGATATACATAATAATTATTATTATTATTAATTGGAAAAACACAGGTAGTACTCAATACATAAACATAATTAGTGAAAAATTGCTGTGTCCAATGGCGATCTTATCGTATGATACAATTTCTTCCAGACTACCCGATTGAAAACTATACTTAAACTAATACTAAAATAAAAGTAAATTCAAACTAAGTAATGCAAGAACTACTTACTTATATACTTACAAACAATCACGATCTTTTTATTGATACCTACATTATGTAATAGAAACGCATAGGTCCGGTATAATACCACATAAATGTTTCATTGTAAATAATGGGACCTTTCACACAGGTTTGCTTAGCTTAGATCTAGATGGCGATCCAGCCCTGAAGTAAGCTAAACAATATTTTGGGTCCCCAGCTCATTGTTTCTTTTTGCATATTTTTTCTCTGTTATCTAGTGACACACATGAAAAACGTTGTAAGTTTTATCTGTTATCGTATTTTTCATATTAATGAGTCACCTTTGATTCTAGGAAATGTAATTACTAAGGTTCGCATCGAAAACATATTATATTATTGTTGTTCATGATTTTCCGTCACGAAATAGTTGGATGTAAACATTTCATAATCTAATCTAAGGGAAGGTATTTCTCAAGGTTTTTGATAGCCATTACTTGTGTAGTTTTGTTTGAAATAGTCATAAAAATTCCGCAAGAACTGATAATTTTAATGCAATATGAATGTTAATTAAATAAAACCCAATGGTTCAATACACTAAGTTAATTTATTGTCTGAAATAGAATAGAGCGCAGTCACAAAGCGAAGTCAAATAAAAATATGCATTGAAACATGAGTATTGAAGTCATCTTCCATGGAAATCTCCACAAGTCTGTAAAGCTGAGAGGAATAAAGTTGATTTTTGAAGTCTTTAGTGGGAAGCCTGTTGGAACAATGTTGGTGATGGCAAAAGCCTGCCTTATCGGAATGTGGACGTTGCCTCCGAGACTAACTTTCAAATTATATTGCTGCTCTATAATTTACTAGCAGCACAACTTATGCCAAGTCCGTCTGGGAAAGTACTGCCCCCATACCTATTTCTGCTAGCAAGCAGTAATGGATTCGGGTAACTGTTCCAATTTGAAAGGTGTGGTTGTCAATTAAGTTACAGACACTTCAGACATTCTTCCTTGACGCCTCGGAGCTACGGGCGTGTACTTGGGTCTTGTGCTACGTAAGTAGGGGAGGACCCAAGTCGTATTGCTTATGCTAAGGTTACCACTTAACAAAAGGTCATCTGCTCCTATTGGTTACGTTATGTAGGTGATAGAACAGGCTGACGGCCCACCTGATGTTAAGTGGTAACCGCCGCCATGCACAACAACAATAGGTACGACTCGAGCCCTCTCCATCAGAGTATGAGATAACTCAAGTCGCATTGCGTTGCGTCCATCTCCCCGAGACGGGGATGTTACGTCTCATGCGCCTGCAATTTGATGACTCCCTTTCACCGGAACACAGCAACACGAGTGCATCACTGTTTGCCGGCAGATTACCAGGTGTGGTGGCAGTACCTACTTTTCCGGGCGAACTTAGCACAAGTTCTACTGCTACTTTCGGATGCTCCTTTCGCACCACCCGGGGGACATGTGTAGAGATTCAAAGGGTTATCACCTACGGACGCCAGCAAAGTGGCCTCCCCTTCCGTTACTTCGTCACAAATAGGTGGTTCCTGAAGGTTTTTTCATATGAAAAAGTACGGAACCTGCTGATAACCTAGGCAGCACAAAGACATTATTTTCTAGGACAAGCTTGGCCCAGATTCTGCTGCCTGAAGAAAGACTCGCAAACCATTTTTGAGTTCAGTAATTAGATTAAGCCTTTTATTCTAGAACATTCAGCGTGCACTGTA
Source organism: Chesias legatella (assembly GCA_947359385.1). Lineage (NCBI taxonomy): Eukaryota > Metazoa > Arthropoda > Insecta > Lepidoptera > Geometridae > Chesias > Chesias legatella. The sequence continues at coordinate 5,806,418 of OX375774.1, read as the reverse complement.
TTTTCTGTAATATTATTTTAATCGATAATAACCGAATTCATACCGGCTTAAAGAAGATAATGCAATAATACGGACATGAACACAAAAAAGTGGTGATCGTTGCATGTCTCACAGCCACAAGGAACAGCACTCTATTAGCAAATAGCTCAGCTTCCATAATTATTATCAATTATTTAAAACCAGCGAGTGCCAATAATTTATATATCTTCTAAATAAAAACTAGCCTAGAACCTAAAAACAAGTTTATTCCTCGTTCACAGAATCACAACAATATTAACGGAAAATGTCATGAAAAAACTGGAATTCGAAAATATGCTCAAATTCTTGTCGTAAGCCTACCACCAAATTTTCATAAATCAATGCATTTAATATTAAACATTATTTATGTATCAACATTTGAGGGTAAATGCTACCAATCTGATATGCAAAGGATAAGCAGGGATTCACTTCATGAAATCATGATTTCATAGTGATTTATACGTGTAATTTAAAAAATGTTTATCAGTTGTTGATAATACACTCATATAAATACCGGTAATCGCGATATTTCTTTATAAATTAGTATTGATTACTACCAGGCACTACCTTATTATTCAATGTAAGTTCTCTGTTTAGTGTAGACCAGTTGCCTTTATATTTACCGAGTTTTTATAAACTTTTATTCTTGTCTGTGTCATTAGTTTCATACAAATTGTGCAATCAATTTTAAGCTCACTTTCAGTGAAAGACTTGAAATTTGAAGATAGAGTGGGTGTACAAATGGTTTTTTTTTTAGTATATTAATTTTTATAACATAAATTGTGCAATAAATTTAAAACTAACTTTCCAATGAGAGACTTGAAATTTGAATATAAATCAGAAATTAGTGGCTTAACTTATTTTTTTGTCTTTCAGAATGCAGCGTCCTCCGTTCAACCCTGGCTACCCGAACGGACCTATGGGTCCCAACGGCCCATCTCAGATGCCCCCCGGCGGTCCTGGTTTCGGCCCCGGGAGACCCATGCCCCCCGGTATGGGCGGTCCACCACCTGGAGCATTCGGCCAGCCTGCCCCGGGCCAGCAGAACTTCCAACCGAACAATTGCTTCATGCCAGCAGCCACCATACGGAAAATCAGCAACACCACGCCTCCACGATTCGACCAGGGATTCGGCCACTAATAAACATTTACGAGATATATGATAAGGAATCTCGCATAGTAATTTAAGTTTTGTCGTGTTATTAATCTGTGTTTTTGAATAAAATATTAATTAAAATGTCCTTCCTTTTGTTAATTTACACCTTATCTAGGTTATGTTTCTGGGTATTTGCCTATGTTAGTTATCGTATTTCTTTATCTTTGGCGATTTCGATTGATTAATATTAGAAATGACGCAGCTCTAATCGCGTAAACACCTTTTATTGGGGGTATTAGCATGTTTCAATTGAATTACAACAGCAGTGAGCAAGGCAGACGAAGCATAAGTCAAAACGCGATCAAGACCTTTCTGAATTTTGCTGTAATTTTTTGTATTTCCGTACGTTGTAATGGTCGGTTCAGTTTATGAATATTTACTATATAAGATATATTAATATTATAAATAACTAATTATAATAATAATAATAGTTTATTGGTCATATTAGAAACTACAAAAACAGAAAATTTATTTTTTGAAAATTACCACCACTGAGATCTAAATTAAGAGCGAACTTGTATTTTAGGTAACAGTACTCATTCATCGGACTTGACGCCAGCAAACAGAATAAACTAAATTAAAATCAAATACAATTTTGGTTAGTAAACTTAATCGAAAACATAAACTAGGCATTGACTACCTACAGTGCTGAATAAGAAACTAAGTTTCTAGTTAAACGTCTTTTTAACGTATTTACATTAAAAAAGTGCCCATCATTTGACGAGGCACGCAAATTGACAGCCCTAATTATGATAAGTGTTATCGTCGCCTGCAAACACCTGCACCACTCGAGGATGTCCAGCAAAATTTCAAAAACATATCCACAACTTCATACATAAACCCCTCCGTACATACACGCGTTTTCATAGATTCAGGCGCAGCATTAGTAGACTACTTTTGACTTTGTGACAGCCAGGGGAAATCTGCTACCAACAAAATTACTAGCTAGTTCACGCAAGCTAATACATATTCTTAAAATATCAAACAGATATTACGAATGGAACAGGATAAGTTGCTGAATGACATAAATTGACTACAGAGAGAAAGATTTTTTTAAGTTACGAGTAACTTGTAACCCGCTGTAGTCAATCTACCAGATAAACAATTACAATTGAACGACTTACTTCAAGAAACGGATGCAAACCTTTAAGTTTTCTAATCATCCAGCAAATGCCCGACTGATTACTACCTAGCAGTAAATGCTACTTTACAATTAGATACGCCCGCGGCTTCGCCCGTGCGAAATTCGGCTGTCTGTTCTCATCTGTATTATTTTTAAGATTAGCTACTTTGTTTTTTCATCTTTTATCAATTTGTGAATTAACCCTAACATATGGATATACCTCATGGGCCCGTTTAAGCACACAACTTACCTACAACTCTTCTATAAAAACACAAATCATAATAACGTTGAGGCAGCATTCCTAACAAGCGCATTCGATCAATCGTTTTTTTGACAACTTACGTTGCCAAATTAATCTACTCTTAAGACCTTTTATTTTAACGTAATAACATATATCTATAATGTTAAGTTCAAATGTTACCTCATACATAGAATACAGAGCTTACAGCAAGAACTTACAGAGCTAGGTAAGTCAACTTGGTTCTTCTCCGCATTTCTCTGTTTCTTACGTATTCACAGGTGGCTTTAATTCAGGTCTTTGCCACCTCAGTCTTTCAAGTCTGAAATATGTATATTCGACATCAACTTTTTTGTATAAGAGTATCATTCGTCAGCAAATTATTCTTTTTAGTTTTAAAGTTCTAAGTAACTAAAGCAACAATGAAGCAACAGCATCTGCACTAGTGTTTTTGGTTTAAGTATAGTGTAAGTGAATAGAGTTATTACGTTCATGTAATCCTACTAATATTATAAACGTGAAAGTTAGTATGTATGGATGTTTGTTACATTTTCACGCTCAAACGCCTGAATGGATTTGGATGAAATGTGGTATCAAGATAGCTTATATCCTGGCTTAACACATAGGCTACTTTGATCCCGAAAAAGTGCAATGTTCCCGTGGGTTGGCTTACCGCGGGGAATACCGCGGGGCGCAGCTAGTGATAAAATAAATATTTCTGTAACCTTGGAATAGAACACAGTGTATTGACATTAGTTTGATTTGTGCCAATCAATTTAGATTTGTAAATGATAAGCAGATAGACATCAGGTGATAATTCTGATGAGGAACCAAATACCTAGAGCAAGAAACAAGAGCGTTAGTTCAACGAATCCTTGCTTTGTCATTATCTTCTAGTCTAGATGATAAAATTCTTTGTTTGGAACGCATCTATTAGTTCAGGCAAGGACGATGACAGAATTATTAATTCCAGCAGTATCGGCTTTGTTTACTCGATCATTATCTATTTAATAATTCAGCGCTAGTTAATAAATAGCGATACTTGGTAATTATTATTTATTTAGGACAGTAGGTAAGCAGATAAATACACCTATAAGTCCAAGATAAACTGTAGGTACATGACATAGCTTCTAACATTTCTTCCGACTTAGGTTTATTCAGGAAACTTTGAAAGCATGGTAGATTGATCTTAGTTATTCGTGAAAGAAAAATAGCGCTGAGCTCCCTACGCGAATTATTATTATTTTATGTTCCACGAACGCAATCGCAGTTATCTGGCAAGTTTTTCCACAATGGCCAGCAACCAGACTGAAAAAGAGTGACTGAAATGAACCTGGTGTCAAAGTTGGTGGGCAGGTAGAATTGTATGAGAATAGTCTTACGTCTTCACACTTATCTAAGAACAGTTCACGCCATCAGGTAATCGTAATATAACTATTCCTCGTGGATCCATTGCTTTCTGTTGTTTAAATCTTCTTCTATAAGAGGACACAATTAAAAATCACGTATGATGTATGGCATAGTATGATGTCGCTCGTCCCAGCCTTGAACTGACCTGAACTCGAGGCTTTTTATAGCGACAATGATCATCATTCGTATGTCTGTCTTTTTTTCTTTTTATATTGTGTTGTGTTGTTGTGTACATTTTGTGTAAATAAAATTATTCTTTCTTTCTATGTGTTGTCAAGTTGAAATTCAGGAAAACGCTCAACAGCAGTCACCGCACTACAACAGTTTAGGGATTCCCAATGAAATAATATATGACAGATAATCCATTCAAGATAAATATTAGATGACGTTATCTTACTATAAAATCCAACAAAATTTTGATTTAGCTACAGTTCAGTATCATTGAGAAATTGTTTCACAGATTACAAAAGAGATTTGGAAATACGGTAAGCACAGAAAAGCAATCCTTAAATTCTATAAGCTATTCATTAATCTGACGTTTGCCCTTAATTAAGGGCTTTTTACAATGAAAAGTTTTGCCCCAATGTTCTGCCGAGCACCTAGGGTTGGCGATGACAGACTCACTTGAGAGCCAGTGTCAATCCAGGCATTGCGTGAAGGCACTATCGGCTACATACACGAAACCTCGATAAAAGTATTTAAGACCAAACAAAAAGAGCTACCAATAATGTTGTCTTCTTTTTTTTATGTAATGCAGTGTATAGAACGAGCTGACGGCCCACCTGATGTTAAGTGGTAACCGCCGCCCATGGACAACAGCAATACGACTCAAGCCCTCTACACCAAAGTACGAGATGACTCAAGTCGCATCGCGTTGCGTCTATCACCCCGAGACGGAGATGTTACGTCTCATGCGGCTGCTATTTCACCGGCAACTACTCCCTTCCACCGGAACACAGCACCACGAGTGCATCATTACTTGGCTTGGGATTCGATGGGTCATCACCTACGGACGCGAGCAACGTGGGCCCCCAAAACTCTTCTGTCACTTCTAGCGATATGGAATTCAGTCAAAACAGAAAAAAAACTATTCTATATGGCAGAGCCAGAAAACTTAGGTATTTATCCATAAATGTAAATCCTACAGATTCGGTAATATAAGTTTATAAAGGACCTAAGTCTACTATTCTACTCTTTTACAGCAAATGTCTGGATCAGGTGACAAGAAAGAACAAAAACCATGCCGCCTCCTCCGTACGAGAGACCCCACGGCCCCCCCGATGACCCCAATGATCGCCGGAATGCCAAACTATAAAGTTATAGTGCTTATAAATTCTATACCTATCTCGTAACTAGAGGCATTGAAAATCTTACCTGGAATATAAAGTAATGTAAGATGCAGACATTAATTATTATGCTATTTATAAGGAAACAAAATGTGTACAATAATAATAAACCTAATAATTTTATTTATTTGTATAGTTGAGGAAGGTCACATTGTTGTTTATCTATTTATTTATTGGTGGTTGTTTGGAGGATGTCCAACTCTCCCGAGGTGGGTCCGCTGAGCTGACACAGCGGGCACCAGCATGAACGGGGCGGCGGAGAATGTGAAAACGGATAATTTTTATATATATATGGCAGATGACAGGTAATGACGACTGAAGCCTACTAGGTATATACAATTCAGCGTCAACGACCCGAGCGTGACGTCAAGTTGAAACACGTCCATAATATGTAAGGGTAAGGCTAACTGATAGTATGGATAGTAGGACTAATTAATTGATACGAAACTGTAATTTAACAAGTCTGTCTCGTATATTTATTTAGGTACAATATATATTTATATATTTGTTTAGTTACAAGTGCACTTTTGACCTAGAGTCCTAGAATAATCACTAAACTACAAATTTAATATTGCTTTGTAGTAAAATATGTATCTAAAACAAATCTTTCGGGTACTAACTTGTTTTTTGTTGACTGTACTTTTTGGCCTGTGGGACAGCGATGAATCTATAAGAACTTAGCAACTTAATGTTCATTTAAAATCGGCAGTTGGCCGAGAATAAAACTGCTGTTTTTATTTAATGAAACCAAGGCAATATTAATTCTTTGTTTGTTTCAAAATAAAGTGAAATAACCAAGTAGGTTTTAGAAAAGAGCCTGTCTTACACTGCGTTCGTGGTTAAACAGCGCCATCTAACCATTTTAATCCGTATTAATACGAAAGAGTAAGTACAAACACAAAAACAGACCAGTATAAATCCATTTCGTTAACAGCGCCATCTAACCATTTTAATCCGTGTTAGTTAATACGAAACCATAGGTAAGTAGCACTGACCAGTATAAACCCATTTATCATTATCTTTTGTGATGATAACTATGCAAGAAAATAAGGTACAAAATTAACAATCGATCACGATGATCGATCAATAGGTACATATGATGACATCTCGTGTCCTAGCTGGTAACTAATATTTAAGCGCCTAATATCTAGGTCACAGCTAGGCTAAAAACTAAGAGCTTGGGCTATTCTTGAGCGCAGAGTAATGCGCAAGGGCAATTTAGGGGCAGATAACGCTTGTGAGAGAGCAGATTCGAAAAAAAATGTTGCTTATCAGTTCGGACTCTGACACGGGACTGGAGTATATATTATTACTAGCTGTTGCCCGCGACTTGGTCTGCGTGGAATTCGGTTTTATCACGCACCCCTATTTCACCCCTCGGAAAAGTAGCCTAAGTTACTCCTTGTTACATCAGCTATCTGCCAGTGAATGTCCCGTCAAAATCGGTCCAGCCATTCCAGAGATTAGCCGGAGCAAACGACAGACAGACAAAAATTGTAAAAAATGTTGTTTTGGTATATGTACCTACCATTTATACATCCATATGCACGTAGTAAAAAGTGGTTAATTTAATATTACAAACAGACACTCCAATTTTATTTATTTGTATATATGTATAGATTATTGCCAGTGGCGGATTTACACATTTCCCAAGTAAAGGCTATTGAAATTGTGCCGCCCTTACCTCTAAAATTGTAAATTGTCAGTTCCTAGATTAACAATTTGCTTCAAATTGCACAGGAAATAGTTTTTGGGTATTATTCTGAGTAATTGGTAATCAAAGCTCAATGATGACTAAAAAGGCGGGGTATGCCACTCACACAATAATTTACATTCGGTAAACGGAAAGATGGTCTTGTGGACTTCTAGAGAAATCACATGAGAAAACCGTCTGAGAGATATCGAAAAGATTTCTGGTTGAAAAAAAGGATTCTCAAATTTGCCGCACCTAAAATCGGCCGCCCTAGGCTCAAGCTTACTTAGCCTGCTGGTAAATCTGCCACAGATTATTGCGCAGAACGGCAACATAACGAAATCCCTTTTCTCCTCATCTAATTTGCGTACAGCTATAAATATGAAAATCGATTGTCAAGTATCATTTTCGAAGTACATACCAAGTATTTCTGATTAATTTTACTTGATAGTCTTTGTTTAGGTAACGACATCGAAGTTTATCTTATCTAGAAAACAGCGATTACAGATATCATACGATTCAGATGGTGTGCACTAGAATAAAGTATCAATTTAACTTAGCCAGAACGTTGTTACGAATTTTATAATTCTTTTGTTTTGTACATATTGTGTTTCAAGATATTAGCAACTATGTCCCACAGTAAGTATTTCATACAAACGTGGTATAATTTCTTAAATAAAAAATACAATTACAAATATTTATATGGAATTTTCGAGAAGCTTCGAGTGTCTTAGGAAAGTGAATGAGATAAGATAATCTAAACCGGCAAAAGAGAGATTCAAAATCAACATTTACGAAGAATTCAATTAAAAGACCTCTTTTATTTGTTTCTAGTCCCCCCAAACGGGCCACCGCCGCCCCCGTACTACGGCAGTGCGCCCGCGCCGCCCCCACCCGCCTACGCCTACATACCGGCGCCTGTGATGATGCCGATGCCGATGTACCCGCACCAACCCCCGCAAGCGCCTCCACAGCCACCCCACGAGCAGCCCACCTACATTACCAATCACTACTACCAGCATCCGGCAGCGGAGCCCGTGCGAGTCGTTGAAGGTAATCACAAGTGCCAATAGCCAGTAGTCAGTCAAGCTTTTGGCCACTCACGCCAAGGTCATATCACTCCAACAGTGTAAACGTGGCAAGAGCATGGTGGTTTAGTGGTACTGACCCCTTGTTTCAATACGGAGGTCTAATCTGTTCTAATCTCGAAGTGAACCTATGAGTTTTTCGATTGAAAGTTGTATGTGCGCTATACCACGTTTTCAAAAAGGTGAAGGAAAACATCGTGAGGAAACCGACATGTTCTAGAACAAAAATTCGAAGACATGTGTCAAGTGCACGAAAGGAGCCTTTTTAAGGCGCATTTAAAATCCTTTCACCACACTGGTTCGAGAGAACCAGTGATTCTAAAAGAAGAAGAACGTAGTTCACGCAACTATATCACAAGTATCACATCTCGAAGATGTGACGAGAGTAACGGGCGTAATGTGATGCGAGTTGGATCGACGGATTCAGAAACTGAGGACCCAAGTTGTGTTGGTGTTGTAACGGGCAGGAGATACCGTTAATATCAAGATAGGTACATACCCCGAGTTTCAATCCGGAGGCCGCTGTTTCAACTCCTGACCTGAACCAATGAATTTTTTCACTTCATAAAATTTATGTGCACAATACCAATTTCTCATAACGGCGAAGGAAAACATCGTGAGAGAACCGGCATGTCCTAGAACCAAAAATTCAACGACATGCCCAGAAGAAGACTCGGAACATTCAGTATTAATTTTATCATTCCAGATGCAGCTCCAATTATAGACTGGGTTCCGTGTAATCCCTCGACTGCTGCGTCTCTATCTCATCGCGCGTTCGTGGCCGGTACAGAGGCATGGGATGGCAGTCCTCTCTGGGTGATCCGGGCCCACCACAGCGGGGATTTCGTGCCCGGAAAACTGGCTGTTAAGCATCGCGCTGCCTACATCCCTCATTCGGGGAAAGAGGTTCCCGTTCACAACTTTGAGGTGAGCATAGTCAACAGATCAACAGACGAATAGGAGATCTCATCCTGAGGTTTGTCCCCATTCGGGGCAAATTTTTGTAGGGTGAGCATAAAGTCTGCTATCAGATCTTAGATGTTGCAACCTGGCTACACATAATCCTAGTGCAGGCCCTTGGGGAAATTTATGACTAATGTATAGTAAGTAAAATAGTGACTCAATAAATATTAATGTATTTTTTGTGAATGTATGATAACAGAAAATATTCACATTGTGTTTTGTAACATTTTTGAAATAGCTACTAACTAACACTAGGGATGTACTGCAACCATACCTATTTCTGTGATTTATTAGGATACCAGTAAAATCACAGGCATATACGACATCCCAATTTTTCTACGGGTCCTCGCGATGTTCCGATATATAGAAATATTTTTTACAAAAACTATAAACTGACTTCAGTGGTACCCTGAATTTTTTATACTGAAAATAGAAGGTTATTGTATCAGGATTTATGCTAAGGTGTAACATTTCATATCAGATGCGCTCCTTGTCTCGATATTTCACTTCACTAACCTATACTTTGTTATGCGATTTATTAAAAATGATGGAACAATTCACTTTATTCAAGTAACGCAACTTAAGTATAGTCTTAGTTATATAATACTTGTACATAATTCTTACCTCATAATACTTGTTTACAAACAATTGAAAGTGAAAAGAATCATGAAATACGAGTCTACATTTAATCTGTCTTCATTTCACCCGACTGTGCTGTCACGCACTGTATCTGTAACAATGAACTATCGAGTGTTAATTATACAGTATGGTGTTACATTTGTAGGTTCTGTGTGCTCCCGCCCACGCCTTGCGGTGGCTGGCTGCCAGTAACGGCCACGTGCCAGTGGGGGCCATCGCCGCAGGGAACACGCACAGCTCTGAGCCGCTCTATATAGGCAGGGTCAACCATCAGCGCTCCGTGACCCCGGGAAAGGTTTGTTCAAATACCTTCTGCTATGCAATGGCTACAAGCTAGCAGTGAATATCACCACTTCTTCGCTGATCAGGCATGCCCCATCACCCTGGCCTAGGTTTGAAATTATTGCCAGGAATATGCACTGCGCTCATCCCGTTGAATCTAAATTTAGGGAATTCTACGCCGTTACCCCGGGTTAGGTAATAATAACCTGTTGTGTGCTTTACCCATTCTGAGCGGTGGCGACAAAGGTCATCACTGAAAATCAGCCTTCGCATTACACTGGTGCGGTTTGTGCTATTAAGCTGTTACTATGTGAGTCAAACGCCTTACGATACCTAGACAAATGACAGTGTGAACGCTACAGAATACAATATGTTCAGAAGTGTTTACGTCAGGTCAAGGGCGCATCCGGGGGGGGGGGGGTCGTGGGGTCATGACCCCCCCCCTGGGTTACCATACGACGGAACCGAACCGAATCGAACTGAATTGTATTGAATTGAATATGTCGTTATTGTACACCATAAGTAAAAAATAACATGTAAAAATACTGCTGTAAATATATAAATGGCACAATGGGCATCACAGAATATATATATACTTAATAATGCTCAGGCTTGTATCCCGGGTAAATTTAGTAACTTGATCCTGTAAGTAATTAAATTATGCTTGTATCAGAGTAAAATGTTTTTTTAACATTTCCAGGTTCATCCAAGTCATGGCAGCTGCTACATTTCGTTTAGTGGAACTGAAGTCCCGTACAAGAGTTACGAAGTTCTTTGCAAAATTGTTGGATGAGTGGAAATATTGGACCATCTTTTGTATATTTTTGAAGAAATTTGAATACAAAATCTTGTGTCGCTAAATGTTTGTTCTTTTGGCATCAACATAAACTAGAGTTGATTTCGACTGCTGTAAATTAAAATTTATTTTATATAGCGAACTCAAAAAACTTTATATATATATAACGTTTTTATTTGTGTTTTACTCTATCCTCTACATCGTAATTTATTACAGATCAATTACCTGTTAACTTAATATATTATTAATAAATCTATTATTAATATTATTAATAAAATATATAATTAAAAAATATATTTCTCTGTCTATTTTAATTTACCAGGGAGGGAAAGAGATGCCTGTAGCTAAAATTGATTTATTTTTAGCCAAAAGGATCATAATCACGAAAAATAAATTGGTATATTCACAGCCGCATTCTGGATTTTTCAAGTACTAACATGTCATGGATTCTTTTATTCCCTTTAACGACGTTTTCCTTCACCCCTTTTGAGAACTTGAGCCAACTCACATTACAACAAACTTAGGTAGGTATGTGTAATAATAAATATCAGAAAATATTCATGTATTAAGATGACGACTTCAAGCACGAACCATCGTGAACACTAACTTCAAAAAAAAACCACGAAAACAAATCTTAAATAAATAAAAAAAACCATCACAAAATTATTATTTTATTATAATAAATATTAGGTCTATTAGTATCTTAGGGCTATCTGGCCATGGGGCTTGAGAACTGCGGAGCGTCATCTACCACCATGACGCCATGGCTGGCGTCCGGGGGAGACTGGAAGTTTGGCATGGGCTGCTCGGCTACGTTCACGCCACCCCCACTGTCATCACAACAACAACTGAAGCACAGCCCCATGACTCTGTAAACAAATAATAGGTTCAGGTGATTGAGCTGATGGGGTGGGAAGTAGATCACCCGATTGCGCTCGGAATTGCTATTTCAGTGCCGAGTATTTGAGGCTCATTGCTGCTTATATCAGACTAGCTGTTGCCCGCGACTTCGTCCGCGTGGAATTTAATTTTATCACGCACCCCTATTTTACCCCTCGGAAAAGTAGCCAAGTTACTCCTTGTTACATCAGCTATCTGCCAGTGAAAGTCCCGTCAAAATCGGTCCAGCCATTTCAGAGATGAGCCGGAACAAACAGACAGACAAAAATTGTAAAAATAATAATTTGGTATATGTACCGTGTATATATCCATATGACACTTAGTAAAAAGCGGTTATTTTAATATTACAAACAGACACTCCAATTTTATTTATTTGTATAGATTTGATTATGATTGGGTGACTATCAATGGTCTATTATACAAATATCGCTGACAAATGAGACTCGGCTCTGATATATTGTAACGGCGAATTCAAGGTGCGGCTACAGTGAGTTATATAATCTATATCTCCATCGCAATCATAATTAAAATTATTGATGTCCAAAGAACTTGAATCCTTAAGTGACCAATTTACAATGTGTGGAAGAAATTTATACCCAACAAATCACACAAAACGTTTAGATGCCTGCATAGATAGTATTAAAGTTTCTACTTACATGTGTCCTAAGTTACTAAGGAAAATACACTGATTTCCAATTCAATAAATTCCTGTTAAGTATGTTAAACGCAAGCGCGGATAAGATAGTATCGAGTTTCGGAAAATTAGTTCGACTTTTCAGCTGAGATATCGCATATCAATTGATAATATTCTTATCAGATTTTGAATCACTAATAAAGGTATATTTACAGTGTGTATTAATCCTTTTTTTATAAACCCCAAAGGCTTGTTTTTACTACATAAGTTTCACTCTCGAACCAGTGTAGTGAATTGATTAATGTGTGCATCATAGAGGTTTTATGATAAAAAGAATAATAAGCATAAGTAATGCACATCTGACCCCACAGATCCCTACGAATATTTTATCGCATCCCAATCCATAGTAATCAAAATAATATCAAATAATTATAAGATAGGTATCTAATTATGAATCAGCTCTCTAGTTTACTACACATAAGTCACGTTAAATAAGTAAATATAATGCTAGATAATCGTGATATTGTTTGGGAGTCCTTTCCGTTAAAGGCACCATAAGCCATACTAATGATAGAACCGCTCCTAATATACAAACAGTAATAGAGCTAAAGGACAAAATGTCAAAAAATGTCAAAAACTTATAAAAAGCAATTTAAAGAAATATATGTTTTTTTTACAGGGTAGGTACCACATATCATATCATATAATCTTGCCCAGTTTTCATTACTTTACCTACCGTTATCAGAAGCCAAGAAAAGGAATTATACCTAATATTCTAAGAGCAGTAGAACTCACGCCAAAGTCGAGGAAGTACTGCCACCATGCCCATTTCTGCCGCCAAGCAGTAGCGCATTCGCGTGTTCAATGTGCTCCGGTTTGAATGGCGTGGTTGCCGGTGAAATTACAGGCACATGAGACATTCCACCTACACGTCTCAGAGCAACGGGCGCATACGATGAGACTTGGGTCTTGTCGTACCTAGTAAGGGAGAAACCAAGTTGCATCGGTTGTTATGGGCATGGGTTGCCACAGAACACCATTTGTGCCGTCGCGTCGGCTCTTTTCGTAACTGTACCACATAAAATATACGTTGAGCGATAGTACAATTTGTATCCGTCCAGGATACTGATGCTGGCGCATTGCTCTGGTCTGAAGGGTTGCATTTTGTGTCTAAGATATAGGAGCAACCAATATGTGGTAGGTATTTATATGTTCAGGTATATTCTTTCTGTTAGGTACTAAACGATATGAGTAGGTACCTACATGTTTTGAAATGTTGTCCATATAATCTCCTTCGCCCCGCGGTGATTAAGTCATCCCACAGGTACCCTACAATTTTCCGGGGTAATAAGTAGCCTGTTCTTGTATCTTGTATTCCAGACTAAATCTCTGTGGTAAATTTCATCGAGATCCGTTCAGCCGTTCTGGAGTGATTGTGTAACAAACATCATATTATTATATTGTCCACCCAAACTCACATTTATACATTGACTGGCTTCCTAGCTCAGTTGATAGTAACCCTGCCTTCTGCGCTGTAGGTCGCAGGTTCGATTCCCACCCAAGACAAGCATTATATGACGAACACAGATGTTTGTTCTGTCTGGGTGTTAATATGTATTATATGTATGTATTAACAAAAAAGTATGTAAGTATTATATCGGTTGTATGGTTCCAATGATACAAGCTATGCTTAGCTTACTTTGGGGCTAGATGGCGCTGTGTGAAATGTCACCAATAAAAAATGTCCCTTATTTTGAAAGAAGACAGGTGATCTAGTGTTCAATTTACAAAATTGATAATTTATTTATGCCTCGAAAAAATACAAATTAAATTATAATTAATATTTTATTAATTACTTAGGATCCCTGTGTTACGTACAATATGAACATAAATAAATTGGTTTATATTGTATTATAAAACTAAGGAAAAGAGGTAGGCGCTTGCATCACGGTTATAAATATTGGGTTGACTGACTATTATATGATTTTACATATAAATGTAAAATCTGTGTTCTATTATATTCGTATAAACTGTTTACGTATCTACGTTGATTTCGCTAGAACTATTATACAAATTATTTCTTGGTTTAGGGTTTAATTATCTCATATGTTCCAAACATAGCCTTATCATCACATAATTCCCATAAGTACTAGGTAGTTACTATGTATTTTTATGACGTTTTTAAACTAATTTAATGAATATATAACTAATAAACGATTAAATAATTCACTATGGTTTAATATATATATAATTAAGTAATCAGGATGAAAACATAACTAAGGATAAGTCATAATAAGGACACAATAAAATCCTAATTACAATTTTTATCCTTCTCTGCTGGCTTTGCACATTCTCATAACACGTTCAAAAAAGCTTTCCCTTTTTGTTTATTTTTTGAAGAATTTGGATCCAAACACTATGCCTTATTTGACTCAAGAAACAGAAAAAGAAACCTTTGGCTTGAATTAAATTTATGCTGATGTTTAAATTAATCTCAGTTTTTAAATAGTAACAAATATTCTAGTTACAATTATTTACAGAAGTTGAACTCAATATACATTTTACTGCGTATAACATAGATATATTTTCTTTTTTTCTAGATGAGTTATTTCATTATTTGAATTGTAGATTACTCATATAACTATGTTCACTTTGTTGGTGTCCAAATAAATATAAGAAATTGACAGGTTATTTTCGTCAGCGTATAGGCCCGTAGTTGCTGCGTATTTCTTGTATCATTATTGGAAGAGATATTAATATTGAATGTAAAGTTATCTCTCTCTTACGAGATAGCTATTAGCAAATCAAGGACTACGGGCCACTTCGCTAATAGCGTGCTGCTCAGGTGAGCAAATGGTCAAATACATTTGTCACATCACTTGTCACAATAACGCAAGGCGTCGGACAAAACGACCATTGCTGCCCAATAAATAATAACTAAGTAGGAGTAGTCCTGACTTAAGGCAGTGTTCACATCAAACGTATAATCAGCCGAGTGTGAGCTATACGGTAAAAAAAATTCATTTCAATAAAAAAAAAAATACTTGGTGGACATTTCACACAGCGCCATCTAGCCCCAAAGTAAGCTAAGCATAGCTTGTGTCATGGGAACCAGACAACTGATATACATACTTATACTTTTCTTTTGTAAATACATACATATAATACATAATAACACCCAGACACAGAACAACCATCAATGTTACAATTGTTACAAATGTCACATAAATGTTTGTCCTGGGTGGGAATCGTACCCACGACCAGCTCAGAAGGCAGAGTTTCTAACCAACTGAGCTGTGAGGCCAAAAAAAAATATACATTTACTATTTTCCGAAAAAAAGTCACGCTGGCTTGACGTTCATTACTAGCACACACAAGCGGCGGCTAACAACACCCTTGTTGTAAACACTGCCTAAATCTATCTATAAGGGGGTGGGGGCTGGTTAATGACAACAGTGGTGGGTGGCGACGGTTTGGGGTGGTGGTGAATGACTACGGTCCTCTGCGGCGGGTCCGAGCAGCAATCACAGCACAAACACGGAATGCAGCAGCAGCAGCAAGGACGACATGAAAAGTTACAGCCCATCCTGGAATCATTAAACATTAGGTGAATTTAAAACGTACATAATGTTAGGTCCTGCAAAGAAACTACTAGTTCTAGACTAGTTTCAGCTGTTATACGCTTATACTCTCTTTTTTAATATTTGTATATTTTTATTGATAAGAAGGAAAGAATAAAACAAGAAGTTGGTACAATATAATAATTATAACAGTCATCAGACCAGTGAAATTTAAATAACTTTATATCTTTACGGGGTCTAGTTTTATTTATGCAAAAAGGTTACTTTCAGAGTTATAAATGCAAGGAATTGTTATCTTTAGACGTCTAAAACCAGCAAAATATGTATATTTTTGTACCTAGAACATTCCACAATAGCTGAAAACTCGCTCGAGTAGGTATGGCTCAAATAACTCAGTACCTTAATCATATCTAGTGATTATTCTAGGTACATACAAATTCCGTTTATCTGAGAATTCGGCATGGGCCAACCTTGACAATTATAGTAAGTCACATATCTAATTTATTGGACATATCGTACATATTTTATGTTTATTAGTTCTTCTACATATTTTATGGACATGGTAAAATTATCGACTACCATAAATATAAAGTCGAAATGTATGCGATAATTACCTACAAAGACATATCGTTACCCGAGACAAAAAAAGCAAAGAAATACTAACACATTCAAAACATACCTACTTCTGGACCTCTAGGATTCCATGTGGTAGGTAAAGTTCATTTTTATATGAAGGAAATTCGTACCTTCTCATCATATCAGTAATCACAAATGTTCACTAACTGAGGACCCCTCGTTCCGAAGGCAGAGTTAGTACAAACTTAGCTGCGGAAGCGTCAAGAAACCAATCAGTGTGATAGATGACGTTGATAGCAGGTGATAGGTCAACCGGTATAATTCTACAATGAGATTAAGGTCAAGGGCGGATCCAGGGGGGGTCATGGGGTCATGAAAGGGCTTGCCCCCCCCACACCCAGGGCTGGGTCCAGGACCTAGGTGGACCACTAAAATAGTTGAACATGTGTTATACCTATATATATTTTTTGTCACAATATAGATTTTATGTAAGTACCTTCAATATAATTAGGTACAGTAAGTACTTTTAACATACATTAATAAATTACCTACTTTTTACTTGTATCTATGATTATAAAAATTAAATTATAACTTCTTGTGACTGACCACGACTATGTGACCCCTGGCACCGAAGCCGGATCCGCTCTTAATTAAGGTTATATGCATGGGGGTAGGAAATAGGTACCCGCTTAGCCGCCTGCCGCCAAAAAACGATCGTAGTGTTCCGGTAGCATACCTTGAGAATGAGATCCCAAACCAGCCACTATCGGCTACAACTCACATCAGTGATATGAAGTAAAAAACACCACCGAAAATAATTTGTATGTACATCATAAAATCACTTGTCTGAGTATCAAACCCCGGTTTCATCGCTATGCAAAACACAGTTACAACGATAAACAACCAGGTAGGATTTGATGTGTATTAAGTACAGGGCAGAGGCATAGGTACTTATAATTACCACCAAAAATTGTTAATTACAAAGTTAGTCGTGTTAGTATAAACCAATCTACCATTTGCAAAGTAAGCGGTTATTTACAGTCGTCCACTAAAATTACCTGACTCACTTTTTATCTCTGCATAGGCTGTTGCGGGTATGGGTATCCGGGTTGCGGGTATTGCGGGTATCCTTGCGGGGGGTAGGGGTATCCGGGATATCCGCCGTCGGGCGGCGGCGGGTACCCGTAGGTGGGGGGCGGGGGCGGCTGCTCGACGACCACGGGCGGGTGGTGTACGTGGTGCACGGTTTGCTGCGGCTGCTGCTGCTGCCCGCACGCGTTCGGGCACAGACACGGCACCAGGCAACAAGCGCTCAGAGCCAAACAACACGGGTTGCAGCACACATCGCAATCGTCACACTCCATCGATAAACACAGTCCCATTGTGCGATGCCGTTATAACTAGAATCCACATAAATATGACAGATACCCCTGCAGGTAACCGAGCATTACAGATAAGGGAGACGACAGGTCACGCAAACGACAGCTTTATACACATGTGTGTTAGAGCGAAGATCGCGCGAGGTTGTTTTCTTATCAGCGTTAAGACTGTTATCGTAGAACTTAGTCATTTTATCAGCTGATATGATAGGATACACAACTTTTTATGAATGTTGACTTTGTCATCGAAATTAAAATTAATTTATAAGTAGGTACGAGTATCTAATAGCTCAACAATGCGTTGTCTCTCAAAGGAGGGTACCGGAAGAAACTGTTACCTAATTAGTTTTGTTGAAAATATGCATATTTCCCGAAGTAAACTAAAATCTCTAAATAAACAGTCGACTATTACATATTATATGATTTTTTGACATTTGTATAACAGAGTTATCATAAGTCATCCCATCATCGACTGATGTTACAATATTTAAATTTTCATAGGTTTAATCATTTATTAATAAAAATGACTGATTTAAAGTACAAAACTGACTTTCTAATATTACTGATACGCGGTGAAATGGATAATTCTACTTTTTCACTATCACTACATACGACACATAGGTACAGGTTATAGTTAAAAATAGATGTTTAAAAACACAGCCACCGGACAAAATCAAGGCCGTATCCAAATGCTCAAGGCGCTAGGCATGTTAAGAACAGAACAATGTTCAATAAGTGCAAAATTAAGTTTCCTAACTGACTAACCTACTGCAAAAAACAAAAGATCATAAACTTAACGAGATACCGTGAAGTGTCTGTAACGCATTATTTCGTATTTTCCGCCTCGTCGCATTGCACCGCGGAAACACAAGGTTTGCCTTTCCAAAAACTTCAAATTTAGATAGAGGCGTACGTTTTTCCTAGAATATAATTAAGCTTATATCATTTGTTAGATTAAGAGCTATAGATCAAGAATATCTTTATTTATACCGAAAGATAAGGTAAAGTAGCCTCAATGCGACAACTCCCGCTCGCAATTTAGCAGGTAGAATTATAGATTAAGCGATTCAACTATAATATTTCACCAACGAAACTATCAACTAATATCAACAAATTAGGTACTGCATGAAATTTACCGATTGACTACTTTGGTCGTAGAAGCAATGTGGTGGTCTCAGGGAAACGTTAAAGGAAATTTTATCACACTTATTTAATACACCTGTTGTGAAGGAATAATTCATAACAATGTGTAACGATTTGAAACCAAGATGAATGATAACCCTTAAATCCACCTTCCTTCCGATAATTTCCGAATAAAATGCCGATTAAATGAAATAATATTGCACTATATATACACTATCAGAATCCGGATAGAATCAGTACCGTCAACCTTGGTAACTTTGCCCGCTTTTTTTACATTATGTTATTAAATTTCAAAACTATTTAGAAATTTAAAGTGCTATTTGTATCACATAATCATAAAATAAGTTTTCCATACATGAATGGAAATTAATTATAAAAAAGCGATATTATTTACAATAAAAATTATATAAATACAAGTGGGCTAATAAATTTGGAGTTTTGTCATCATTGCCCACTTGCAGATAAATCTCTATGATTCCGGGATTTTCAACTTAATTTGGTCCAAACTAGGAATAGTAATAAAAAAATGAGCAATGATGCCATTATCGGATAGTAAGACTACGATATTACGTTATTGGAACATCAAAATTCAGTGGGCAAAGTCACATAGCTTTAAAGAGAAAACCCCATACTAAAAAGACAATGACCTAGGGCTGTCCCTCATAAATTAAATGAAACATGACTTAATTGAAGAAAACAATTTTTATACTTAGGAACGACTAAGATATCACATGTTGTTACAAAATTAACAAACAAATTGGAACTAAGTTTTAAAACTTACAAACTATAGTTTAGAATTAAAGATCAAAAAAACTTCACATCACATTATAAATATATACACACATACACATAAATAACTTGAAAAACAAATATTGATTATGATTTCCACATTTTACTTCAAGTTCTACTATAATATAAATCACAATTTACATTACTAATTTGATTTACATTTACAAAGGCAAGGATTTACCTTCTCACACACCAGCACAGAGGAGAATTTGACGTTTCTTTGTTTACGTTTTTGATCTTTAATTCTGAATCAGAGTATACATAATGAAATCTTAATTATACCTAGACAACTTAAAAAATTTAAGAAACTTTAAATAATACCTAGTTGGGTAGTATTGCTCTAAATTAAAAAAAAAAATTTTAATAAAATAAAATTAATAATAAAATATTTCTTTTTAATATTTAAGTCAGTTTTTCTCATTGGGCTCTTATAATCCGCACTAGCAATCAAGACTTTTACTAAATTTTCCTCCTCTTTATCTATTAACTGTTTTGTCCCCGAACCGAATAGTTTTCCGGCCTCTCTACTTGAAATTAATTTTCTTTTTATCATGTTTACAGCAACTTCCAACGCCTCTGTCGAATAATCTTTATAGCTTCTACATCCTAGTAATCTTCTATTTCTTTTTTATTCTTTGCGTTACGAGGTTGAAGTTTATTGTTCATTCTAAAAACCAGAAACATAAAACATTGTCTTAGTTGAATTTAAAATGTAGTCGTCCATAAGTAGGTACCTTAGTAGGTAACTTTGAATAAAAAATTCTCTCGATTGTGCGACGAATCGTGTAGGTACAAACCAAAACTAACTCATTGCTTGGTTTATAGGAGAAAAAAAAGTTTATACTGTTTTTTGATCGATGACAACCCTAACTGCAATTTTCTGGTGGGCAATGTTACCAAGAGTATTCTCAAAACACCCGGCTGACATTGCCCACCATCACATCTCTAAATCTATCAACAATTTTACACTAAACCATTAACCTGCATCGTTTGCTTGTTATAATCTTTCGGTATTTTAAAAATAAGTAACCTACTGATAATGGAACCGCGACTTCTTGAATAAGTTTTTTGATGTAGATTTGGCCCGCGAAAAACACCTCCGACTTTGACACTGTCTGACAGCCAACTGACGTAAATGTAGAGATAGTCCGTTACTTTGTGCTACCAGGCATATATTTATATTTTCGACCAAAATATAAAAAAGGCGAAAAATGATATCGATCTCACATTTTTTCTTATAAAACATAAAAGATCCTAACTGGGCAATGCTATACCCAATGGGCAAAGTTGCCAAGGTTGACGGTACTACTTGTACTACAACATAGTTTTAAATTGATTAAGTTACCACGTCAGAAGCTATTTAAAATTCCATTATTGATTGTGATTATTAATTAGGTAGGTACATTAGCAAGCTCAGTACGTTACTTTGTTCAAGATTTTGTAATTGTGTCTAGATCAAAGTGAAACTCAAAAAACTTTATTTCATGGAATTCATAAAGAAATGGGTTGGAAACGTCAAAGCAAAATCTATACAAATAAATAAATTTGGAGTGTCTGTTTGTAATATTAAAATAACCGCTTTTTATTAAATGCATAATATGGATGTATACACGGTATATATACCAAAACAACATTTTTTTTCAATTTTTGTCTGTCTGTTCCGGCTAATCTCTGAAATGGCTGGACCGATTTTGACGTGACTTTCACTGGCAGATAGCTGATGTAACAAGGAGTAACTTACTAACTACTTTTCCGAGGGGTAAAATAGGGGTGGGTGATAAAACCGAATTACACGCGGAAGTCGCGGGCAACAGCGAGTATTCAATATAATTATTAGGTCACGCGTAGGTACTTACTTATTGCTTAGTTTGACGCCTGTTCAAACCCTATCCGACCCCCCCATGGGACATGTCTCTGGCTTGCCCTTGGAACAGCTTAAATCCTAGATATTAGGAATAGTTTTTTTCCAAATTTTCACTCATACCATAAATTACTCTAAACACACAACTTGAGGTACAACTAAATAGCTTTTTATATACTTGGTAGGTACCTACTTACTGACATACACTTTTAGGACTTATAGAATTTTACCGATGAGGACAATATCAACATTGGTCTATTTAATTAACATTGAAACGATATAATACATTTGTATTTTTTGGAATGCTAACCATTTGAATCACACAATACCTAGATTTGTGTGAAAACATTCTTTGAGTATTCACCATACATGTACCTACAACCCGAATGTTAGAATGAAAACTATTTAGTCCAGTTAATCTGTGACCACACACATGATGGAATGGGTCGTAATTTAACTCTTAGAGACACAGTATTAAGGTAGATCCCTTGACATACGTGTATAATGAGACAAGACAATGTGTAAGTCACACTTAAAAAGCAAATCAACCAAAATAACATTCACATCGTAAGAGATGCACCATTAACATTAGAAATTAACACATTAAACCAATAATTAACACCGCAGTTATGAAACTGCTACACAAAACAATTCCATTGCAATGTCACAAATTGGAATTAAAAAACATCACTACATTAGTGGACGACCGAAATAACATTGATGGTAAAATTTTGAAAGCCTTGTTAGTCGACATATACACCACAACCAATGAAATTGTTTTAATCTTTACCTTTTTCTATATTAAACTATTCAAACACAACACTTGCAACTCGACACCACAATAAATGAGAAAGGGAGTGACTACTGACTAGCGATTTATCACAATATAGTTTTGTTGCTATTGCACCGAGCGGGGAAAACTTGTGACGCGTCTGGTTGAGCACTGACTCACAGAATACAAACAGGGCATACTCTGAGCCTTCTTACTCCACCTTAGAATGAGAAAGACAGAAACTTAGTGATTCACTGCTTACTACGTCACAAGGAAAACGAGAGTAGGACCCGTCTCGAACAAGTATTTATACTACACCACACAGCAAATTACACAGTTAATTACACTTGAGTATTTCACAATAGAATTCAATTACTCCCATAGTTATTGCTGCGTAAGCCATGGCCTCAACATGAATTCACGTGTCCTTTGAAACAAGCATGAAAAATTAATGTAAGATTATGAGAAGTAGTAGTGCATCGAGTAAAAAACTACGATAGCGATAACCTGCAGTTTTGCAGAAAACAATATCATATGTAATCATAAAGCGTTTCGATTCACATAAATGAGCATTAGTATAATAAGTTTTCTCTGAGACAAGTTTCTCAGTGTGAATTTAGTTCAGTCAAATGTTGTAAACTGGTAAAAAAAAGCTAGGCATAAAAAATGTTCAGTGAAGCTGAACAAAACTGTCGTAGGAAGGCGTTGCGATTCATGGCTACGGCGAGGTTACCAACAAGGTTGTTACGGACTGTAATGATTTTTGTTAAATTACATTTCATTTAATGGTAGGGTAAACCGGGAAATGAACAACCTCAGCTCTGCATTATTTAAATTTTGCAAAATGATTCTGTAGTATGGAATTTGGGCAGGTACATGGTTGTCAGAAACTGCCTTATCTACTCAGGTGATGTATAATTAGGTATAATTATTTGTGTTTCATATTAATAATCCCATGATTTGTAAAAAAACAATTATCTGAAATATGATATCACATACAATAATCTGATCCTATCACACAGCGCGTCACAATCAATGCCGAATGATAAGACGGCAGCTCACTTTGCTCCGATAAGCGAGCGGCGCACCACAAAATGTAAAATAAAATTAAGTAATGAGCGACGAAGAATATTCTGCGGGAACATCGGCGGACACGACTTCTTTTATCAAATCATCAAGAAAAGAATCAAAACGGAAAAATAAACTTTACGGCACAGTCAACGAACATGAAGAGAAAATTACCTCGTCCTTTCTGCGAAGACTCCCGAACTTACAATCAGCGTTGACAACTAATTTTAGCAGGTACAGATCGAGTTTTCGGAAACTGAATTGTTTTAATAACAACACTGAGGAAGAGATCCCCATGTTGGAGGTTCCGCGGCATAAGAGCATAGACTTCAATATGGGGCTGGCGCGGCGGGTCTCTTTGTTTTTGTTTACGAAACGAACCGTGTGCGTCCACCCTTACCATCCCTACACTCCAGAGCAGAGCACAAGAAAAATACATTTTGGTTTCGACGAAAAGACCAAGTGAAAGTGAACTTCAAACGTTCCAAAAGTCACCTGGCTGAATATGGATTTTTGAGTTTGTTGTGTGACACAGATGCGAACGAGTATAAGTTTGTAAAATAAAAGTGCGCAGCTGTAGAAGAGTACTTATCTATTATTTTGTAATATTTTATATACAGTGTACCTTTGGATATAAATTATGTTTAAATTGTTCATAGTATTACTGCTCTGTATCTCATTTGGTGAGGTGATGGGGTTGCTAATATAAAATAATCTTGAACTAGATAAATAATTTCGTGTGAGTAGCTTGGCTCTATCATTATATTATCTATTCGAATGGTAAAATTATGGCCAAATTAGTAGGTATCAGTGTAAATATAAGAAGCAGTAGAACTCTCGCCAAGTTCGTCCGGGGAAGTACTGCCACCATGCCCATTTCTGCCGCCTAGCAGTTCCGGTTTGAAAGGTGTGGTTACCGATGAAATTACAGGCACATGAGACATTCCATCTAGACGTCTCAGAGTTACGGGCGCATACGATGCGACT
This sequence comes from Chesias legatella, assembly GCA_947359385.1. Taxonomy (NCBI): domain Eukaryota; kingdom Metazoa; phylum Arthropoda; class Insecta; order Lepidoptera; family Geometridae; genus Chesias; species Chesias legatella. The sequence continues at coordinate 5,781,976 of OX375774.1, read as the reverse complement.
TGTGTCTTGTCGTGCCTAGTAGGGTAGGATCCAAGTCGCATCAGTTGTTATGGGCCGAGGTTAATACAACACCAGGTGGGCCGTCGGCTCGTTCCGTAACTATATCACATTTAAAAAAATACACCCAGACACAGAACAAATAATTTATGTTTGCCCTGGTGGGAGTAGAACCCACAATCCACAGCGCTGAAGGTATAGCTGTGAGGACAGTTCAATGAAAATAGAATTTTTTCATTATGGAAAACCCTTCAGGCTAGGAATTTTCGTTTCTACGTTCGTTTGTGTGACTTTTTTAGTTGAACGGAATATCATTCATAATATAATATACATAATATATAAGGTTGTCACATACCATCGTGTCACATATCGCATGCACATACACTGGGGCCGCAGAAAACCAGCGCTGAATTAGCGACACCGCTGATACAGCACATGCTGAGTGGAAGCCTTTTTTTGTTGTTACCAAGCGTTTTCTTTTATTTCAAATATGAACCTACCTACTGCAAAACAAATGCCTTTAACGGAACTATAAATAGGTAGGTAATTCTCGTTTCAAAATGTAATCTTATCTGACGTTAAAATTATATGAGTAATCTTAGGTACTGAAACCAGGAAATAGTATATTTGAATTACTCTTTATATAATATATATGTACCTAGAAATCTAGTATCGCTTGGACATATTTTTTCGTAGAGGAGAAATAACATGTAAAAGTAGGATTATCATCAATTGTACAGTCTATAGTTTTGATTTAATATACTAAAACAATGTAATACGAGGTTATTGTTGTAGCAGTAGAACTTATGCCAAGTTTTACCGGGGAAGTACTGCCACCATACACATTTCTGCCCCTAAGCACTAACGCATTCGTGTTTCGGTTTGAAAATAACACAATTTAGCTAACAGAGCTATCATTAGCATCGAAGTGAGCTAATAAAATCTACCAACAAGGCTTCAGCGTTAGGCTCAGCTGAAATAATGAGTGCTGGCAACGGAGAAATAATTAAAACTACATTTAATTATGATCTGGTTTATTTCGAGAAGCTTTGAACAGTTTTGTTAAATATACAAAGCGGAAGTTCGTGCCAAAATTTCAATATGAGATGTTTTTTTTCCCAAGTTGATGAAATATAGGTAACCCACTATTTAATCCGCTATGTAAATAATTACAATACCAGGTAGGTACTCACATAATACATTATGTATATAAATATTGGTGGACATTTCACACAGCGCCATCTAGCCCCAGAGTAAGCTAAGCATAGTTTGTATCATGGGAACCAGACAACTGATATAATACCCATATACTTTTTTTAATACATACTAACACTAGACACAGAACAAACGTCTAAGTATGTTCATCACACAAATATTTGTCCTAGGTGGGAATCGATTCCATGACCTAACTCTCAGAAGGCAGGGTATATCAACTGAGCTGTAAGGCCAGTCAATACCTTAATTCAATTTTATTGCCATTTGTGCATTTAGCTATCTTGTAGAGGAAAACTTACGCAACGTATTCACATAATAGTTATAATAAATGTTAATTTTACATGTAATACATAATATATTATTTTTTATTATAATCTCAACAGACGAAGGAAAGAGATTCTGATAAGATAGATTCTTAACTTTATTTTTATTTTTCCTTCTTTTAATAGATGGGTATTAAATGTACCTATTTCTTCAGTAAGTCAATTGTAAGCTATTATTATCTACTATTAATGTGTACAAATAAAGTAGTTAAATAAAGTTGAGGTAATACCGTGTCATATCTCAGTGTTCTTAGATGCTACTTAATATTTATACTTATTTTACTTATTATTATAAATATTTAATCATGTTATTATAATTTTGTATTTTTCTGTATGTGTGTGTTGCAAATAAATATGTTCTATTCTATTCTATTCTATATAATTAAGCAATCAGAACCGATATTAAATTATTTTCGTACTTAATTGTACCCATTCTTACATAAATCATGATAAAATAATAATGACAGATCATAAAACTTACTTAGTCAATAAACAGATATTTTGAACACATATTCAATGTTTTCCTCTGTAATTTTAAAATAAGTATATTAAAATGTCTGACTATAAAAATATAGTTAAGTAGTAAAACTCCCGTGCCCCAGTGCTAAGGGTTGCTAGTTCTAATTACTATTTCTTATAAGGCGGTCAAATGTAATTAATTAGTAATTCCTAAGGCAATAATAAAGAGTGAGTGAATAGGTGATACTTAAATAATGATACTTAAGCAAGCTACACCGTAGACCGTAACCTAAAATAATTTCAGGTGAGACTGCAATCAAAGCAAGACTAGGTAAGTAAAAAAACTAAAAGTAATTATTTCTAGGTATGGCTAGTCGACACTTGTCTACTTATCGATCTCCTTGGTTCGCAGAGTTGACGCCTCAATTGCATTTATTAAAGTGGCCCTGGAAATAAAGAAGCACGTTAATCTATACAAATAAATAAAATTGGAGTGTCTGCTTGTAATATTAAAATAACCGCTTTTTACTAAGTGGGGATAATAGGGATAAAACCGAATTCCACGCGGACGAAGTCGCGGGCAACAGCTGGTTTTAAATAAAAGTATTACATATATACCCAACCCTCATCATTAAATCATTTACAGACTATTTATAATTTCCTCCTGTCTAACTAGGACTCCGTGTGTCATGAACCTCAATACAGATTACTACTGCATATACTTAGTAGTTACTATGAAGGAGTAGTAGGCATATGCTTTGAATTTTTAATGAACCCAGACTTTTATAAATCAGTTTAACAAAACATTATTCCATGAAGCTTAAGTTAAAAATCACTGTGAAATTTTTAGCCAATAATAGCAATAATAGGTGTGGTAAATTGTCTCAATTATCAGACAAACCTCAACTGTCCATTTTCTAGGGCGCTAACACCACAGATAGTAGATCCTCCCGGGGAACAAACTTCATCCTTCAGAAGAGCGGGGTGCTTTCCAGTTTGCAATACCATCTGGCCGCTGCCAACTAGCATGTGAGCCGCATACTTCAGCGCCTGAGCTCGTGGTACACCTTGTTTAACTGCGCCATCAGCTAAGGCTTCAATAACCATGTATATCTGGAAATAATTGAGAATACACATTTTGTTGTGTCTATATTGCAAGGTGACCTCAGTTGTACAATATATTAAAACTATAATATATATAAAACTTGCATTGAATAGAAGTTTGTTATTAACAAGGTAGGCAATTATTGTACAACTAGCTGCGCACGCGGCTTCGCCCTTTTGATTTTAGATTTGATTTCAGATGGTTACTAAAAGGTTAGTAAAAGCTTTTTTTTTTTTTTATTAGCGATAGGCAAGCATTTGACCACAATCTCACCTGAGCTTTAGTTATTTTTATCAAAATGTGGTAATAAAAGTAACATAAGTTACTCTTTATATCAACCGCTATCTGCCAGTGAAAATTCCATTAAAATCGATCTAGTCATTGCAGAGATATGTTATTATTAGATGGAACAAACAGCCAGACAGACAAAAATCATAACATTTGGTTTTTTATCATAAGCACCATATACTTTATACATTCATATGCATTTAGTAAAGCTGTTATTTTGATACTACAAACAGACATTTAATTTTTTTTTTTTTTTATAATTTTATTTATTTGTTTAATAAGATTAACTTACATAGGCTGGGCCACATGCTGTCAATACTCCTAGAGTGTCCATTGATGACTCTGGCACCTTTTCACAAACACAGGAACTACTTAAGAGATTCTCCAGTACTTTACACTCATCTAGGGTAACTGTATCTTCAGGAGTATATAGGCATATACCCTGACCAACTGTCATGGGGGTGTTAGGCATTATCCTTATTATTTTGAGCTTGACGCTTGCTCTTAGATCATTCACCGCCTGAAACATAATTATTAATATATAAATATTGGTGGATATTTTACACAGCCCTAGCCTCAAAGTAAGCATAGCTTGTATCATGGGAATCAGACAACTGATATAATTTATAGTAAATATATTTGTCTGGGTGTTAATATAGCATATCAAAACCCAGACATAGAACAAACATCAGTCCTGGGTGTGAATCAAACCCACAGTCGACACAGTACATCTACAGTCTCAAGTTTTGAAGCCTCTGTGTTCCAAATAAAGTAACTGAGTTGGACTTTAAAGCTTTTTAGTATCATTTTAGATTCAGCTACCCACAAGGAAGAAAGAGAGATGAAAGAGTAACATCATGTAGCCCTCTTTAATTATTTACTCGACACAGATTATAACAAAATACAAAAAGGCAACAAAGTGATACATGTACACAGGTGAGCTTAACCCTAAGATTATAAGAGTTCTCTTCCACCAAAACTTTCAGGCTAGAGAAACGCAGTCTCTTCAACCTGAGACATAAAGATGAAACAACTCATGTGTAATTTTAAAATCACTGGTTAATCACAGGACCACAAGTGCACTACTACTAAGTGGCAAAAATAGATATTGTGGCACTAATTCCCCAGATACTTTAAATTGAATGCTACAAAAATTACAATGAATTTTTCCATAGTTAATTATCTTTTTGGTTTTTACAACACCATCTTTAACATAAACATTTTGATAAATTTAAAATACCATCAAGCATGATTTAAGAGCAGTAGAACTCTCGCCAAGTTCGTCCGGGGAAGTACTGCCACCATGCCCATTTCTGGCGCCAAGCAGTAACGCGTTCGCGTTACTGTGTTCCGGTTTAAAAGGTGTGGTTGCCGGTGAAATTACAGGCACATGAGACATACTACCTGCACGTCTCAGAGTTACGGGCGCATACGGTGCGACTTGGGTCTTGTCGTACCTAGTAAGGGAGGACCCAAGTCGCATCGGTTGTTATGGGCAGAGGTTACCACTTAACACCAGGTGGGCCGTCGGCTCGTTCCGAAACTGTATCACATAAAAAAAAAAAAAAAAAAAAAAAAATAATTTACCTTATTTAATTTTACTAAGCTTACACCAGTCAGCATTGAAACAAATAAGACATTCCTTGTCTTGGCTTTTTTTATACTATTCATGCACCCATCAATTGCCACATATAACATAGCAGGCTTTACACCTAATATGATAATATCACATTCAGCAAACAGTTCACCATTGTCTGTAGTTACGTGAGTCCCCATTTCCTTCCAGTGCTCAAGGGTTTCATGATGAGGTCCCGATACCCATATCTTCGAAGGAGAATGAGCCCCTGAAGTTGAAATAGTAAGTAATAATTGTAACCGTTAATATTTATATCACGAGTATGTTTGGAAAGAATGAATGAAAAATTAATAGATTTTATGAAACCTACAAAAAAGGAAACTATGGCTCTCACACGAAATTGAAATTCTAGGGCAATCGTAATTTATAACATAAATATTATATTATTTATTGCTCTAATTTACCTTTTTGTATTATTCCTTTGACTATAGCTGTCGACATATTTCCACCACCAATAAATCCCAAATTGTAAGACATTTTAGGTTCTGAACTCGAATAAGGGTGAGTCCGATATATTAGTATTCGCTAAGATATCAGTGATATGTCGTGTATTCATGTATCAGTAATCCCACGAAATCTGGTATGCTAATACTTAATATTCACTCTACCATATTAGCGGGCGTTTAATATCGGTCGTATAATATCAGTATTCTACTCATATTCACTATTCATTGGCTGATATATCTGTCGGCGGGCTTCGTGTAAATTATGCCTCACTCTGATTCGCTAATATGTGATACGTGATCAGAACAAGCGAGACAAATAGTTACGTAGGGAAAGTGAGTCTTTTGTGCATTGCTTAAGGACTATTTTGCATTGGACATATTTTGTCATGTAGGCGCGTACAGCGCCTCAATCAGTTGTTAATAGTTCAAGGGGAAATTACTAGATGGCAATATATTAAATTTGGCATCCGTGAGAGTGAATAGTACCTGTCCAGAAACAAAATATTTAGAAAAAAAAAGTTAAAGTGACGGTTCGCCATTCTTGTTTGTGAATTTGTGATCGAACTAAAATGAAGTATTTTTTTTGTTTCTTTTCGATATTTGTAATGAACATGGTATATTAAATTAATCGTGAAGATATTTTATGTTCGAAATATGTATAATGACGACGATCCCGAAAGGTTTTCATAGAATAATTTGGTCCGAAAAGTTACATGATCTCGACGCTATAATTGATTGTGATTGTACGTTGTTGAAAATTTATAATAGTATATTTGTAAAAATAAATGCTAAATATAAGATAATGCTTCACTATCATTACATCTAGACCATTCAACAAACGAAATATACTGAGATGCGTCTGATGGATGAATGGATGGATGGTTACGTCGCCCGAGGCCTCGACCCGGCGGGAAGTACTTCTATATTTGTTTTTTTGTGAGAAAGCTTAATATTTATACTGAGATTCTGATATCATTTTAAAGGGCATATCGTGTACTCTGTTACATAAAAGAATTATTCTTTATTCTTTATTCTTTATTGTACACAGTAAAAATAAACATAAATTAACATATATAAAAAATATGTACAAAGGCGAGCTTAACCCTAAAAAGAGTTTACTTCCAGCAAACCTTTGAGGCTAGAAAACGTTTGTTAACAAAAGGTGGGTATGATGTGTTACTTACACAAAATAATATATATTTTATATACAAATAAATACATAAATACAATATCAATATACATAATGTTAATAAATTAATATATATATATATATATATATATATATAATATAATATATATAATAATTACATGTTGAGAAAGTGCTCTTTAATTAATCTTTATGAAATTTCCATGTATGGTGGTCAATAAAGTATTATCTATCTATCTATCTATCTATCTATCTTTAACTTTTCTTTTAAATATACCAAGCGATGGACTGTCTTGGATTACATGTGGAAGGCTATTCCATAGCCGAGCTGCTTCTACGGTGAAGGAACCACCATACCTACTAGAAGAATGAGAGGGGATTTTAAGAAGAAGTGACACAGATGACCGACATGGCTTACCACGAGGGACAAGGAAATCAAAACGCTCATGGAGATAAGAAGGAGAACCTTTTTCCTATTAACTTTCATATTTTCTTGTAAAACTCGAAACAATAAGGATACACGACATTTTTTTCGAATATCCCCAACTTTAAGCTTTATTTTCTTCTTTTGTCATCAATCTAAGTAATTTATTTTGAAGTTCATTAGATTTTCGATTCTTTGAACTTTTCGGGAGTATTTTTTAATCAACTGTGGCTACAGTAGTTTCTCAGTAGTACCTAATCGTTTTTGTAGACTACTCGCGCGGTTGTAGAAAACGAATGTGACGTTTAATGCGAGGACAGGTGAAGCGAAGCGAGTGTCGTTTGCGCGGGGTGGACGCTTGAGTGGTTGGGCCGGCGGGATATTTGAAATGCAACTTACTTCAGACAAACATGTTAATTAAAAAATATCATTGACTTACTTACATAGTTTACATTACATTTTACTTACTATGTTTTATGTTATGCCTATTACATTTTTCTTTATTTATTGTAATAAATTGATTGAATAATTGTTTACACCCACATTTTTTTGTAAACTTTTATTTAACTACCTAATAGTGTTTGATCGTTTTTTTTTATTGATTCCAATAATTCAACAAAATCCGATAGATTAATGAAAGGCATACATAATAGGCATTAATATTAATTTCACAATAAACGTGATAATAATATTAAGGTAGATGGGTATTCATAGTATTAGGTATAGCCACCAATATCATGAATATCAGTGATATCCAATATTAGTTTAGGTATTATAATACTTCTCAATGAATATACTGGTATCAGTGATATTGTAAAATATCGGTATTAACTCATCTTTAAACTCGAAGCTATCAAACCAACTGCGCTCTTTGAACTCTGTCAATTTGATTGAATCGAAGAGTAGTGAGTGTAGAGTAAGACATGTTTGACTTCAACGAAAAGGAATTGAATATACAGTCCGATCTAATAGTAAACTGTATCGATTACCATTATATCGTACGCAATGCTTTACTGGCCTCAGCTCAGTTCTACTCATGGTTCTTCGGGGTAATTGGTTTGAGTCTATGTATGTAAATTTTGTTATTTAATTATCTAATGTGTGGTGGTTATATTACTTTACGATACTATATGACATTTGGCGGGTCCGGTTGAAACTTTTAAATAAAATCGTATAAAAAAGGTATAAAATCAAATACTGGCCTCACAGCTCAATTGGTAGTAACCCTGCCTACGGCGCTGTAGGTCGTGGGTTCGATTCCCACTAGAACAAGCATTTATATAACGTGTATATCAGTTGCCTGGTTCCCATGATACAAGTTACGCATAGCTTATTTTGGGGCTAGATGGCACTGTGTTAAATGCCCCCAATATTTATTATTTACATAGTTATTACATAGTTGCGATTTAGGTCGATTCGATCCTAGGTATCGATATAAATACAAGTATCGTTTATCCCTATAAAGACATTTCCTTGGAAATCGTGACAATGACAACAATGACACAAAATACAAAGCATGTGATAGGTATGTACAAATTAGGAATAAAAATTAGTAATAAAGAAAAATAGGAGAAAATCGTGGCGTGCAGCTAGCAGCATGGAAAAGTCCGTATTACGAGTAAAATTTCAAACGTGTTGGATGACTGACAAACTTTACAGGTTAATTTTGAAGTTAGCAAACTTACTCGCGTGTTTATCTCCCTCCCTTGATATGACATACAAGACATGGACCTCAGGGTCCAGGGGCCTTTGCCTCTGTGCCTCGAGTAATTTTTTATGTTTCTCCTTTTTGTAATATGACAATAATTTATGGTCCGTTCATTATTTTTCTGTTATTGCAACACTGACAGTCAGTGGCTTCATTTTCTAGGGTGAGGTGCGAGTTGGATTTTTACGAGTATTTTGATACGTTATCAATTTTACAATGCTGAAATAGTGCTTTGACCTAAAATAGTGCTCAAATATGTGTCGCCATAGTGACTGTTTCAATTATACATCGTTTAAAGTGTAGTGTCCAACATGTTTCGATGTATACCTTTGTTCAAATGTAATCGCCAAGTGGAATGTGTAGACAAGCGGCATTGCTCGTTGCCAACAGTACCTGAAGAGATTTTACGATATTCCAGGAGTTTAGAAGAACTTTTTTTGGATGCCAACCACATTCGAGATTTACCCAAAGTAAGTAATTCCAAGTAATCTTCATCTGTGATACAGATACGGAATATTATTGTTCGTGGGCGTTTACCTTATTATTGAAAGGTGTAAATAATCAACACTGAACAGTCGTAAGGTAGTTGAGAGTAGTTTTACGCTTAGTTCTACGATATGTCTGTGATAGAAGAGTTATAGCATGCCTTTAGCCAATGCTGCAAATTGTTTCTTATGACTTTTTACATAGAAATATAATCATTATGTGAAACTTGTTAGGTAAATATAAAGTCTTTTCCAGGACACAAAAATGTAAAATTCAGTCAATAATAATATTGATTCATTATTTTGTGATAGAGTGATTTAGTAGTGGCTATCTATAAGCTCCATTGCATACAAGAGGGCCAATAACCATCATTTATAGCGGCTCCTTAGCTAAGCTAGAGGCAACGCTGCTTGCTATTCAAGGGGTACCGAGTTTGACTCCAGCTGGGACAAATGTTCAAATTGTGTTTTAATTTTTATTGTGTATATGTGTGTTTATGCCGCCTATGACAGGGAATCCTAGTGGTGAAGTATGACTGTGTAAGAGATTTAAGACACCTATAAAGTGTATACTATCTAAGGTGGAATGTCACATTTGTAATTTCAAATCCTGCCAAGCCACGCTTGGCTTGCTCTTGAGTTTGTATCCTAGCTCTGGCCCAGATTTGTGTAAAGCTAATGAGCATACAGTATATTCTGAGGTCTTTGATGTTTATGTTGCATGCTGGGTGTAACCATGGCACCTACAAGACAGAGAATCTTTACTTAGTTGGACCCATCTTCATATGATGAATTCTATAGTCCATTTGAAGTTAGCTGCAAGTGGTTTTCTTTAGACTTGGCAAAAACATTAATATAATTTGGCCTAAGGCAACTGAGTCTAAAGCTATAACTGGCCTAAATCTCACATGTGGACTGCAGGTCCTATGACCTGATTCCATGCTGGCAATTGCTACAAATGACTCCATCATTCTAGGATGTCATACATATCTCTAGTATTGTTTAGTTGCGATAGTACAACATGAGGTAAATGGTTGCTGAACAGTCACCATTGTGCACACCTTCAATTTAAGATTGATTTCATTCCAGAATAACCATTGAAAATTAACACCATTTTATTTTTTCAGAATTTCTTCAGACTCCATAGACTGAGGAGATTGGGCCTTAGCGACAATGAAATACATAAATTACCTTCAGATATTCAGAACTTTGAAAATTTAGTTGAGCTAGACGTATCTCGCAATGGTGAGTTTTGTACCAGTAATTTTTACCTTAGGTATAACTACTTAATAATAAAAAGGAAAACTGAATGCAGTCTATTATAATACAGTTCACAAAACAGTATTATAATAGGCTATGTTTTTTTTATCTAAGTTGGGGATCGAGTAGGATAGCCTGCCTGATGTGTTAAGTGTGCCTATAACAAAAGTGAAATGCTTTGGGTCCTACTCTACTCAAACATGGAAAGTCATATTGTATTGCGCCTGTAACATTCAGACATGAATGTGAGATTTGGAATCTGTAATATGTAATTTCATGGGTAACTGGAACACAGTAAGGCGTATGCGTTACCGCTTGGCGGCAGAAATAAGTAATATTGGTAGTATACTTGTTGTGAAGGCCGCTCCTTGGCTGGTCGGTCTTTGACTTGTCATCTGTACCTGTTTTACCTTACCAATGTCGTAATCATCCCCACTCGTTCTTCACACCTTCGGTAGAATCTCGTTTGAATGGTATGATTGGTTGATTTTGGCCGTCGCGTAATTATGTAGTCATTGGAACAAGAATAATGTTATACTTATTATTCGTACCAAAACGTTATACCGATTTTACACCGACGTTATAAGACGTACGATCCTACTTTTCTCCGAATACAGGCGTTCTGTGAAGGAATATCATCTGTACGGATCGGTAAAACGTTCAAGTGCAGGTTAAAGAGCATTACGCCTGATTTTTACTAATGTAATTTAAATTTAATATGTAATTGTAGGCAAACAAGCAGACGGCCCACCCGATGTTAAGTGGTTACCGTCGCCTATAGACATTTGCGTCCCCGGGGATGCCAATGCTTTGCCTACCCTGTAGATACCTCTTTACATTTTTTTTGAAGTTGCCCATATTGTACCTCGGCGGAAAAACCTCAGGAGGAAGCTCATTCCAAAGTTGACAAGTGTTGGGCAGGCGCGGTGCGGCTATAGCGAGTTGTACGGCAGGCCCACTTGTCAACAATGTGTGGATGAGCTTTTTTTCTGTGTCGAGAGGTGTGGTGGTAGAATCTCGATGCAGGAATTAGATCGAAAAGCTCCTCAGAGCATTCCCCTTTATAGATCCGATAGAACACACTGAGTGAGCCAACGTCTCTCCGCTGGCTCAGTGGCATATATTCAATATAATAATGTTTCTAGTACACGTGTGAACAATGTCCTCATCTGTCAGTCGCATATCCTCACGTAGGAAGTGCCGGAGCGGGCGGGTGCGGGATTATGAGCACGTACTCGTCGATTGAATTGAAAACATTTCGCTGCCTAAATACGATAGTGGCACAAAACCAGATGGGTCAAAATTTAGTTATTGGTGTAGTTCAAACCGAAATCACTGTATTATAATGTGAATAAAATTCATATTCCTATTCGCCCAACTGAGCGAGTGACAGCAACAAATGTCGTTATCTGATTGTTACTCGCCATCGCACAACGCAAAACCGCTCTTTTTTTTTTTAGTTATGTCGTTGTCGAATTTAGGCAGCGATTTGTTCGAGGACTTATTTTAGGATGTCTAGTGGTAGTAACCATGGCACAGTCACTTCCTAAGAATCCTGTATTGTACAATTCCCCTCTCTCATTTGATTACCTTTACAACCTTCACAACACAATGGGCCTACCGAAGTCGAAAACGTACTAATAATTGCATAACCCCATAACCGACGCCATGCATGAAGAATTTGATGGGTGTCGGTGAAGCAAAAGCAGTGTGTTGTGATCGTAGCTAGGGCAATCCGTGGTCTTCCCTTGATTAACAGGCTTGGTTGTATGTATGTATAAATAGTAAGTGTTAATCTATTTACTTTCCATCCACCCACCCAAAATGTCATATTTCTTTTAAAGGGATCTCTCTTCCGTTATTCTATTGCAAGGTTGACGTAGGTATATAAGAATAGCTTCATTCAGCGCGTTTTTGTCCGCGAGAGCTTAGTACTCGTAAGTAAATGTTTGTCCCCGTAAGCTAAATGAAAACAGTGTGAATGTGTTGTTACTTACTTCGTTGCCTATTATTATATCGCAGAAACTATATAACTATGACACTAATAGACTATTGGTCCCGCTTTGGCTTAGAATTTAGAAACAGGGATGTTCAAAGGATTCGAGTGAATCAAGACTTTCAGTTCTCGGGTCATAATCTCGCAGGAAAGTTGAAAACTTCAAATCTTAATTTTTTTGAGAGGGAATATTCTTCATCGTTAGATTTCCACGACAAGCGCTTTTCATAAAATGCTAAAAAACACTTATTTGTTTGAGAAATCGGTATCTACAATTTCAAGGATCTATTCGCTCATTCGGGTACCTAGTCAAGACTTCCTCTTTTATCGTAATATAAAATAGGAAGTCCTGACTGACTAATACAGCTCATGTATTTTATCCATACAGTGGCTGAATATATGTATTATATATTCGTATGCCTTATTCTAACCAGGGATTTGGTTGTTGCGGTACTGTTACCGTTTCTCGTGACGAGGCTCAGCTCTCAGCTCTCGTTAAGCTCGGTGAAGTGCACTACGTCATTTGTGTAGTTATGATGAATGCGTTTACGCACACTAATAAAACGCCGAGCCGGTTGCTACAAATTATTTGAAATGCAACGAGACGCGCGCTGCACGTAAGCCGCTCTCTGAAATGATATAAATAAATAATAATAAATAAATATTGGTGGACATTTCACACAGCGCCATCTAGCCCCAAAGTAAGCTAGTAGCTTTAATCATGGGAACCGACAATTGATTATATACTTAAATATTTTTTAAAAATAAATACATATAAACATATTAACAGACACAGAACAAACATCTATGTTCGTCACACAAATGTTTGTCCTAGGTGGGAATCGAACCCACGACCTACAGCGCAGAAGGCAGGGTTACTACCAACTGAGCTTTGAGGTCAGTCAATATAAGTGCTTTGATGGAAATTATATCCGAACAAGTGATTGATAATTTAACTTCGATTATTCGTTCATACAACCGTCAGACTAACATTGTAAGATTTTAGTCAAAAAAAAAAAGATATTAAATTGCATTGTCACCAACGCAAGAACTGTGTGCAAAATTTAAAGTCAATTGTTTAAACTGATGTAAAATTTTTTTGCAACGATCTAATAATACAAAACGAAAAAAGTTTTTCGTTTTTTATTTGATACAGTTACGGAACGGCGCACCTGGTGTTGTGGTAACCTCGGCTCATAACAACCGATGCGACTTGGGTCCTCGTACGACAAGACCCAAGTCGCATAGTATGCGCCCGTAATTCTGAGACGTGTAGGTGGAATGTCTCATGTGTCACCACACCTTTCAAACCGGAACACAGTAACGCGAAAGCGTTACTGCTTGGCGGCAGAAATAGGCATGGTGGCAGTAGTTGGCTGAATTTTACTACTCTTAAAACATATTTATACGTACATTATACATACATATTCACAAACGACTTGATAGTGATAAAAACTTTTTGATTGAAGTGCGCCCTAAACTAGGTGCATTCTTTATTCTAACGTGGCTAGATAATCTCTCTTAAATTCTCTCAAAATCTAAAAAAAATAAATCTAATATCTCTCTCAAAATCTCTTTAATAGGACTCGGCCCTGGATTACAACACGGCTACTTTTTTATACCAGTACCCAGAGGGCGAAATCACATTCAGAAACTAATATTCAATGGTAATTACCTTGAAATGCAGACTGACAGACAACATGTTACTAGTTCGGGGGCCAGTGTATACCTCCAATTGTCTACCTCCATGCTCAAGATCATAGTTCTTGCACTAGTTAGTCTTAAGTTACTTTTATTTTAGGAAGAAATCGTATCATACGATAAGACCGCCTTTGGATACATAACACCTGTCTTTCCAATACAAATACAAAAAAAATACAAAAAAAAATATTCATACAAAGTAAGGGTACAAATAACTATGGAAGCTCTGCCTCCTGTTTTGGTTTATAGAAACTGTGTTACAGGAAGCAGTGTCTTCCCAAATATAGGATAATATAAATTATTATTGTGTTATATATTATATTATATTATATCAATTATTGTATTCTCTCCACAAGTGTTTTCTCTCTTCATAACTCCCATTTTCAGAGTCCTAAAACGTTACTGTGACTACTAAGTCTCATTCGCAACACTTACGAGCGATAGACGAAAAGTTTTGTAAACTTGGCTTCGTTCGTACGTCTGTTTTCTGTTTATCCTTGTTATAGTCGTGTACCGCAAATTTATCGGTACATTAGGTTTACCTTTAGTAGGCAGGTTTCATTGTGTAAACAATTCCCACGGTATACGTTCATATTTTCTTCGTTTCGGTGGAAGGTTATTGGTACTGACTGGTTAACGTAGTCATTTTCATTTACTACTAAGATTCCTTCAAAAGGCAACAGAATAATAGTACAAGACAAGATGTGTAAAGTCAAATACTTTATGTCCATAGAATTCATAAAGAAATGGCTTGGAAACTTCAATAATATTCAAAACATAAGGTCACGCGTACTTAATCGCTAAGTTTGACACCTGTTCAAACCCCTAGATGAGCAGACAAGAAACCCCTAACGGTGGGCTTCCTTTTTTTTCGCTTTATGTAACATAATTAATATTAAAATCTGAAAAATGGCCATAACAACAAAGTAACGGTGTTCTAAAAGGTAATATGGAGTTATATTTAGAATATACACGAGTTTGTGCAATGTAACAGGCTTATGCTCCGTTTACCGAAATTTATTGGGTCAGATAGATAAAGGGTTAAAATATTATGAAAATTAAAGTTAAATTGTTAGATACGAGTAGATGTGGCTTGCTCGTAATATACTTACAACTATTCCTGTGAAAACTTATTAGCTGAGTGGTTATTAATTTGTTAGTTTGCAGCCGAGGGCTAGAAGGGGAATTCGAATTGCATATGGTTTGTGAACCAACCAGCTACTCGAGTACTTCGAGACTTCGTCATTAGCTCTTGCTTCACTGAAAGCCTTACAACATTTGATCGACAAAGTTAACCCTGATGTGACAGCTATAACTCACATTACAGGAAATGAGCCTACTTATCCCAAACTGATGAAATTCACCCGAAACATTACAATCATAAAATGTACCAACAGCGATGCTTTAGTCTGTACCATATATATACTTTATATATAATTTTAGATTAGTTTTATTATAATGAGACCCGCGATATACTGCGCGAAATATGACATCTAATTGATATGCAACCCATGTGTCACTTAGGTTTGCAATAGATCATTATATTTTATTAGATCATACATAACAATATTCTGTATGAATTTTAATCTGATATTGAGTCCTAAAAATTTTCATTTGTACTTTTCCATTGTGGATATTGTTTTCCAATTCCGTAAGTTTCCGACGAAAACTTTATTACTACCTGCTCATTCTGTTTTGCATAAAATATGCTTTCCGGCGCTTCGAGGCTATCGGTTCAGAAAATCTTGAAACTTGTGCATTCCAACTAACAACTCTGGGCAGAATAATTATTACAAGTGAATTATTTTGCTACAAAACTGCCTACTATTTTTGGAAATTCCCCCGTCGAAATTACGTCCCATTAATATACGTTTTCACGATCTTTGGCAATGAGTATTTAACGAAACACATTTGGCTTGTACGTGTGCAGACTGTCATTATATCACCCGCCTCGGGAATTTGACGAGGTCGTCTGGGTCATAGCGATGCTGCTCTAAGCTTCGATCGTTTATTCGGTTGTTGAACCGAGCTTTCGGCCATCGGCATTGTCATCTCCCACGCCTGCCCAGCCCTTGGAGTATTGATCTCATAAAGATTTTGTAACGCTTTCTAAGTACTTTTCATGTGCCTGCCTCATGAATCTTCCAATAAGATTTCGCTTCCACTAGAAATAAAAGTAGCACTAAGCTCTACCAAACAGTTTGCTGATTTTTAAACTACAAATCGGAACCGGTATGCGTCTGCCATTAAGTAAGTGGTCTTAACTTTTGAATAGGTTTCATTCCGGGTGTCGGGTCATTATTATTATCAGACATGAAGTCATTCCCGTAACCGGTTCGATGCTACATATTTAGAAATTCAATGGTTATAGAAATGAACTCACCATGAAACCCGCCAACGGGAGAAACAAAGGATCTAGAAATGACTAGTCTCATTAGCGTCAGACTTACTTAAGTATCTCTAGCAAATCGAATTTAGACTGACCCATGTCATTGAAAGTGGTTGATAATGGTATATCCTTTTCTGGTATATCATGTAGATTTAGTAAATACGTTGATTTCTTTAATCCATACCCGGGATCGTTACTCATAATAACTTAACCACCTTTTAAATAACGTAACGTCAAATAATAAAACAAGATAAACTGGGAAGTTTTCACTTATTTGCTAACGTTATTAGATTTTAATTAATACTAAAGCCTGGTACATATGCTGTAGAGTTATTATTATTTCTACTAGAGTATTATAAATGAAGTTAATTTTTGTTATGCAAATGTTTAAATCAATCAGGAGGCAGAGAGGGGCATGGATTCTGGAAATCTCCTTGACTTATATTCGACCGAAACATACTGACTTAACAAACTTAGTGAAGTACGAAAGCTTTTCATTATTATGTAAGTAATATCTTTAATCTAGTGACTATAATAATTTCAATGTGGATAACTGCTGCCTTGTTTAGTGCAAGCAAATGTCCTTCTGTATGTGAAGAGAAAAATAGGTCGAATAAATTTAGATTTCATGTTATTTTATGGATTAGTGATTGACAAGTAGGTACTACACTGTACGCAAAGCAGTTAAACTGGGCCGTTTCGGTAACGTTCATGCCACCAAAATTGCAGCACGCTTTAAAGCAGCAGGCAGGTGACTAATGTTCTCGTGTGTTTAATGTGAGTTTCTATTTACTGGGTAAAGAAATACATTTATTAGCGAGCTCCTCGTTTAATAATAATAATAATCAATTTATTCAAATGTAACAAATCGTAAAACTTATTTAGACATAGGTATATATAACACGAGAGCCTGACCTAGGTAATCCTGTGTTTCAGGCGTTTAAATCCACATTACGTAACTAATGCGATCCCAATTGTATTATAATAGTTCAATAGTTTTCGCTTTACGCAGTTTACTTACCGTTCATTGGCTTGCTATGTTTTGCGTATAGTCTATCGTCGGATGGTATTTGTTTATTACGTGAAATGGCCGCAAGGAGCTATTCACATGAGTTACAACTTCCTGTTCTAACACTGAAATGTTTGGAATTCTATAACATTTTTTGTTATGTTTGATGATCAAAGTATTTTGCAAAGGAGGGATTTCAGCCTGTTGTAGACTAACAACGAGTCCATAATAGATTTTACAACCTTAAGTTTTTCGCTTTTGCAACATTTGTGAGCTATTTATGTAGGTTTTCAGGTTCCGCAGTTCTAGTTTTAAAAAGACAAAATATCATTAAAATTAACACATTGTACCTGCCTATCTACCACCAAAATTACTGTCCAAGAATTATATTAAGTACTAACTTAACTTTGTTATTTGTCAAAATAAGACTGATTATAATCATGAAACTGCATTTCAAATTAAGTTATGTATATTCAATCTTTCCATGAAATGAAGCCACCGAAATTTAGAAAGAATGACAGATTACAAGAGAAGAAGACGGTTACAGAGTGATGTTTCTTGCTCTTTATTTTCATCTATTTTCTTTACTCAATATCGGCTCAATAAATATTACAAAACATAATTGATTTGTGTGCCTGAGATGGATTCTTTCGATATAACAAACATACACAACTTCTCGAAAGTGGTAGAGCCCCAATGGGCAATTTTCACCTTTCGGACACTATATACATGACTGGTAAAAACTTTGATAAAATTATGCACCTCCTTACGTGAATCTGATGTATCTGACATCTGTATGCCCATAATCAATCCACTCGTTACTTACGTACCAATTATGCGGACCCAGAACCATAGACCCATAGAACAAACAAAGAGTATTTATTTTACCCAAAAAACAACTTAATACAATATTAACATAGTGTCCATGAGTAGTATCGTCCATTAATGGGATTTTTGTCTGCGTACAATATTATGTCCACCCGTCCGTAGCGCTCGCCATAGGTGGTGTCATATCGGCCACATACAGACTAACTGGTCCGTACAACGAACAACTCAATATAGCTATAATGGGATTCCATTGGTGGTAAGCCACGCGAGACCGCCACCCGACGGGTCAGCTCTATACCTACATACGAGGTTAACTTAAACTGTTCGTTTATCGAAACTATTGTTTATGCAGCTCGCGACCTATAAAACTTTCACAACCTCGTATTCAACAGATGTAAAGTATAATAAACCGGTGTAGTTTGCCATTTGACACGAACGAATGCATTCATTGTCACACTCTCCTCGTTTTGATTTGTGACAAATTTAATCAATTTTAGAGTAAATATCAAAAACCATTTAAGAAGTAAATGTGATCGTTAAATTTAAATGTGTATCTTAATATTTACTGTCACTGGTAAGCTGTTTTGTATAAACACGATACCCAGCAGCTGTTGAAATGGGATGTGAATTGGACCAGCTACGGCATGATTACCATGACCTAATGAAAATCAGTGGTTGTCTGTCTGCCGACCACATGTTGCATCACTCCTCAAAAATACATTGATTGCCTGTTCAATAACTTCCATTATGAATGAGCGCTTTAGTGCTCTAGTAAGCGATTGTTAGTTTTTATTGATGATTTATTGATGAACTGATTGTTATGTAATCGGTGGGGGGGGGGGGGGGGTGTATAGCCACTTGCCGCCGAAATAAATCAAAGAGCTTGACAAGATATAATAATATATAATAGTTGGTAATATGCGAGTGTAAGATAGCTTGTGGTGTTGTGGTATGGGTCAGAAGTAACACGCAGGTTGAATTACAATGTGGCTGACTCATCATGACAAAATGTTACTTTTATGTGTACATTAGTTGTCTTGATCTCATATATATATAAATCCATAGTTTTTCTACCTATCCGTCGGTGTGTAACAGACTGGTTTGCGATTATCGCGCTTCTATAAATTTCGCTGAGTTAAAGAAAACATAAATCATCTGTGCCTTTTATTTAAAGATGAGTCAGACATAAGATTTTATTCTATCTCGCTCACAATGACGTAAAACAGTTAGTGAATTGAATATCAAAACCGCCAACCACATAACCCGTAAGATGAAGATTAATTTCCTTTCATTCCACTGTCTTCGGTCTCCAACTGTTACCCAGAGGAATCACATCGGGCGTTGCAGCGGATATTTCGCTCACATTTATATTATCAAAATGTTAAATTGAAGTTAGTTAAGTTTATTACTTAACCCTGCTGACTGCTTTACCATATGCTATTAAGCGATACAAGTAAATTTCGGTTTCTATTTCATCTTGGTAAATATATATTATTATATTCTCCTTAGCCTCTTCCCCCTGGACCGCGAAAGCGATAAGACGTGTGCTACCGTGTTATAAAATATTCCTCGTGAAAATTATTTATTTTAATGTTTATAAATGTCATTAAATAGTTCCAAGTACCAGGCGTTCATAAATCAAAAGAGTAACTCGAAGTGCACTCAAGACAGAGACAACACCACATAGATGGAAGAGTACAGCGCCTACGTCAGTACTGTGTACATATTTCGTTTGGCGCAAGTGCATAAGAGCTAGCGATAATAAGTCTCTCCTGCTGCATCAGCATAACATTATTTACGATGCAAAAATACCTGACGGATAAAGGTTTGAAAGACAAATCACCGAGCGAAGGGAATATAAATCTGGCTGGGCAGAGCTCTGAAACCACTCCCCAAAGCTTTGTCTTACTACGCGGGAAAAGAACAAGGGAGGACGATGACTGGAGTTCTGATTTTAGTACGTTTAAAGATGAAATCAAAAGTATGATTGGAAAACTGATGGCTGATCAAGAAACTGAACTGAAGAAGTTATTTACACCCTCTCTAACGGAGATTCAGAAGTCAAACCTGAACATTGAAAATTCCATAGCACTATTAATGAGTAATAATGAGGAACTCACAAAGAAAATCGAACGAATGGAGCAACAGAGAAAGAAAGACAGTGACTATATATGTATTTTGGAAAACAGAATAGAAGAGATGCAGAGAACGGACCGAAAGTGTAATATTGAAATTAAAAATGTTCCGAAAAATAAGATTGAGTCCAAAGAGGATATGTTAGATATGGTTGTGCGGCTAGGAAAGTCAATCAATTGTAACATCAACAAGACAGACGTGAAAGATATCTTCAGAGTGCGTGGAAAAAAAGAAGGCCAGAACAACACTCCTATCATTGTTGAATTAACTTCGACTATTCTGAAGACAGATGTTCTTAAAATGAGTAAGTCTTATAACATTAAGAATAAATCAAAGCTCTTAGCTAAACATTTGGGCTTCACAAAAAATGAAGATACACCGATTTTCGTGTCCGAACAGCTGACGATAAAAGGATCTCGACTACATTTCCTCGCCAGAGATCTCGCTAAATCAAAAGGCTATAAATTTTGTTGGACATCCTATGGACGAGTATACGTCAGGAAGAATGAAACTTCTCCCATAATTATGATAACTAATGAAAGTCAGGTGAATAGCTTAATTCATGCGGCATGACTATTGCCCTATTCAATAGTAATTTTAAATTTATATTTACTCACACTTGTTTCCCTCATAATATTGTGTATAATGCTTGTGCATCTCTCATTCTTTAACATTACACAAAAAACACACACTTTTCATCAAATACACTATATCACATATAAGTTTAGTTATGCCGTAAACGCTATTAAAAAAGAATTAATTAAGTCTTCGTCTGTAACGAAAACATACTATTATAAATTTATTTGTTATTGCATGTGTCACTCTCCAACTATTACTGTAATTTCTTATTTAAATATCCTATGATGGAAAATTCAAACCTAACCGTAAATGAATTAGACAATATTGAAATCGCAAATTCATTTAAATGTAAAATTGAAGATCTCTCACTAATGATACGCTCAAATTCAGCAGACCTCACTATAGTTACCCAAAACATCAGAAGCATATACCGTAATATTGATGACTTGCTAATAACATTGACGCAACTGAAATTTAACGTAGACATATTAGTATTAACGGAATGTAGACTCCAACGACATAAACCTATACCTGCCATTTCAAATTACAGCTCTTATACTACAACTAATCATCTTAATCAGAATGATGGTGTAGCAATTTATATAAATAATAATCATAACTTTCTAGTCAAAGAAATAATTTTGGAACATGCGTCTTGTCTACAAATCTCTATTTATAACACAATCATTGTATGTATCTACCGTTCCCCTTCTATTAAAAATGCTGAAGATTTCATTAACTCACTTACTAATTATTTAGAGACTATAAAATCTTACGAGAAAATTATAATAACTGGAGATATTAACATTAACATTATTCCTAAAATAGAAGAAGGAAGTTATGAAAGAAAGAATAGACTAAACTACTTAAATGTTTTGTCTACATTCGGACTTCTACCTGGCCACCATTTGCCGACTAGAGACAATAATTGTCTTGACCATTTTATAATAAAATTCAATAAAACTGGGAACTCCGCTACGATAGCTGTTCTTGATACATCCATCACAGATCATCTCATGGTAATTCTGTTCATATCTAAACTTAATAAACTGATGGACATTCACAAAACTAAATTAATCATCGATTACGAGAAAGCAGTACAAGATTTTCAGCTTACTATATCTGATCTATTTGTACTTAACGATCCCGACGTTTTATCACAATTATTAATTCATAAAATACAAAGATGTCTCTCTGATAATACCAAAACTGTGAGTATACCAAGAAGTAAGCGTATTATTAAACCGTGGATAACACAAAGCATATTAAATTGTATAAGAAATAGAAATAATATGCAAAGAAAGTTGCGATCTGATCCTTTTAATGAAATTCTTAAAATTACCTTTAGAAGATATCGAAACTACTGTAACAACCAAATAAAAAATCTTAAGAGAAAATATGAAAGAGATCAACTACAGAAATCTTCAAAAAACAGTAAAGCGCTTTGGAAGAGTATTAATAATATTACAAACTATAAATCTACTAAGACTTCGAACATACTATTGCTTAACATAAAGGCTTCATCGTTAGAATCGGCAAACAATGTAAATACATATTTTGCTAATATAGGGAAAACTCTTGCAGAAAGTATAACTCAGCCAAAATTACAAAACGTTAATATACAAAGTTTACAATCTAACCATGCATCTTCTATGGTCCTTATGGAAACGGACTACCAAGAAATAAATAATATCATCTTGAACTTAAAATCCAATAGTGCTCCTGGCTGGGACAATATACCATCACATTTCTTAAAAATATCTAAGGCTGCTCTGATCCCAATTATTTGTAAGTTAGCTAATTTATGTTTCATTAATGGCACATTTCCTAAGTTCCTAAAAAAATCAATTATAACACCTATTTACAAGAGTGGTGACCGGAGCAACTTAAATAACTACAGGCCCATTTCCGTTTTAACATCAATATCGAAAATTTTAGAAAAGCTGCTAAATTATAGATTATTATCTTATTTAAATAAATTTAACATTATTTCCAAATCTCAATTTGGATTCAGGCGCGGTATTTCAACCGAGGATGCTGTCACATCTTTATGTAATCTCATCGTAGAACAAGTGGATAAAGGAAAAAAATGTTTGACAGTATTCCTTGATTTGAAGAAAGCATTTGATACCGTGTCTATTCCTATTCTTGTCCAAAAACTACAGAATATTGGCGTTAGGGGCACTCCACTTGCTTTACTGACAGACTACCTTAACGAGAGAAAGCAACGGGTAAAAGTGGGTGATATTATCAGTGAAGAGGTGCCAATAGGGTACGGTGTCCCACAAGGGAGTGTCTTGGGACCTACCTTGTTCCTCACGTACATAAATGATCTTTGTAACCTAGAAATAAATGATGGTCATATATTTTCATATGCCGATGATACCGCTATCGTGTTCACTGGCACTTCATGGAAAAACGTCAAGAACAAAACTGAAATCGGACTTAGGAAGATTTCGTTATGGCTAAAGATGAATCTACTTACACTCAATATATCTAAGACAAATTTTATGTGCTTCACCATGTACAATCGTACGCAACCCCGCTCAGATTTTAATATAAAAATACACGAATGTAATCCTAATAATTCAGACTGCAATTGTTCCACGATAGAAAAAGTAGAATCAGTTAAGTATTTAGGAGTAATGATTGACCAACGACTGTCATGGCATGCACATCTAGAATTGTTAATGAGTAGAATGAGGAAACTAGTGTGGATGTTTAAATATTTAAGACACGTAGCACCACCTTGTCTTCTTACGCAAATATATGAAGCTTTGGCTCAATCTATACTAACTTACTGTATACCAGTTTGGGGTGGAGCTACTAAAATGAGACTCCTAGATCTTGAAAGGGCACAGAGATCTTTACTAAAAGTCATGTATTTTAAACCATACAGATATCCTACCGATTTGCTCTTTCTTAACTCAAATCTTTTATCTGTTAGAAAACTATATATACTAAATTCGATAATTAAACTCCACAAAACACTAAAGTATGATTCACAAAAAATAAAACGAGGAAAAAAACGTAATGTTATTGAAATTAAATCCGTTAGTACAACCTTTGCATTACGACAATATTCTAGCCAATCTAATCATTTATATAACAAAACTAATAGGACCCTGAATATTTACCCAATGAATACCTATAAATGCAAGACAGCTGTAACTAAATGGCTAAAGTCTTTATCCTACAATGATACCGAAGCTATATTAGAAGTTATTACTTAGGTTTACCCCAAAAATCTAATAAAAACACAATAAAACGTTTAAACAAATAATCTAATTAAAAATTCAATAATATAAAATATATAAATAATAATTCGGCATTTCTTACCTTCCACACCAATACACAATTAACACATTCAAACACCTCTCAAAACCGCCAGGGACTCTTCCTTGGTATCCAGTGATATCAAGGGCGACCACTACTTTTATGGCGTTATAAACACGTATGAAAAGAGATACTACATACCCTTTCAGCAATATATATACTTGCTATGACCTAAATTTAATCCAAATCGATATTGTATGACTGAAAGGCACACTGAACTACACTACATACATACATACACAACACATTTCACATTAAAATAAACATACACACTTCAATTCACATTCACATCCAGCAGTTATATTTGCATTCTCTGATTTGGTTTTCGTCAAATAGCAAAATTTTTATCACTTAGACCATACACCAACAGTGAATGTGAATCGAGAACAACCGTACTGATGCACACTCATTAAAAATAAAATTTCGAGTAGGTACCCACTTTTGTATTTGTTTTTTTCTAGTGCTGATTTTGTTAGTTTAATTTGTTTTTGTTCTTGTTATACTAAAATGTTTATACATTAGGACACAAATCATTAAATTAAACATGTAAGGAAGAGCGAAACCACCTAATACAAGTATTTGATACTTAAAAGGTGGTTTCAAAATTGTTGTCATTTTAAATATTAAGCTAATGAAAATAAACATTTGTATTTGTATTTGTATTATATTGAAAATATATAGTAAATATTATATTGAATTGGTCCTTCCGGCATTCATCGTTAACTATTATGCGATACATATATTTTTTTAAATCGGTATAGATTTCATCTTGATTAAACCCAAAAGTGTTCCACGTTATGAGTCCCCTCGTTGTTATTGGATGAAGGTTTCACTAATCGATTTTTGAGTCGCGAATTTCAATGACTTGGTTATGTCAGTGGTTACATAAATTCAGTTTGAGTTCATTTAGAAAGTTTAAACTATTTACTCGCCCGCGACTTTGCTCACTTGGGCATCGGAAATTGGTTTTCATACCCTAAGAATTTAAATATTCATCGTCAAACCAGATTCGACAATATTAATTAACCTAATAAACAAGATTAACTTACGTTCATTTATTCTGACATCTCATTTAAGCTTCACAGCCTTGAGCCACTTCGAGTATTTGACTGACAACGCTAATACTGAATGTTGTACAACCGTGTACTACGTACTTTTTGGGACGTTAAAATAGCCATGAATAGACTATCCACGGTTATTTTATCTACATTTATAGCCTAGCGGCGGAAGTAATTCGAACATAAAACATTTCGAACAGCTTAGATGCACCTTTCAGATAAACAAGATGCACTTGGAAACAGAATCCAAGTATCCACATACCATTCCTAAAATAGCATCGTGCACAAAGCGCTTTCTAGCTTTTCTCTCGGATTGGATCCCTTTATCCCATATGGGCGCCGTCATTTGTTGCTGTTGTAAAACATCTGTGTTTTATGAAATCGATAGATTTATCGATCCCGTCCGCTCCTAGTAACGTTATTTTATGGCACGGTCAGGAAATAGTCGTTTCTCACTTGAAGCACCGTTTGACCTTATTTTGCTTACGCTGTAGCTGTTACTTAGTCCCATTATGATTACGGTCCTGCGGTGTTTGTGGCTTGACAAAAAGTTTGGTGACGCCACACCTACTGGAATGCTCGCTTGCAAACCGGAAGCCGTGCCGCACTACCGTTAACGTCGTGAAATTAGAAAACCGGTTCAGAAGCGCCTCTAATGGCTCCACTTTTAGTTTAGTGCAACAAAACAATTAGACCTTGGTGAGTTACGGACGGTGAACAAAAATATTCTGCGTAAACATGGGCATTATTATATCCCAAAACCTTCTTTAATTTGTCGAGAGAAGATCAGTTCTTACAACATAAGAAAGCTATTTATGACTAATCTCACTGTACATTGCACTCTCAGTGCACGACACTGTTTTCACCTGTGGTACAAACATGTACGCAATCAAAATTTAAGAGAGGATCAAACTACATAGTTCAGACACACTTTGCAAAATTGGACCATCGGAAATTCGATTTTGTATCTACAACCAAAGAATTGTAGCTCAAGTTAATAAGTCACTGTTTAAAAACTTTGTTTCTAAATACCGTATGTATTATATCTATCGATATAAATAAAAAAAATATGGCTAAATTAGTTGCTAAGCTAAAACTCGAGAACGAATTCGCATAATTTTTGTTTTCAAATATTCGTTGAAATCTTAGGAACGTTTTTGAAGTTTATCATGGAAAAATATAGTTTTCCCGTCGGATTACTTACTCACCGCGGGTAACGGCGCGGCTAGTATTATATATATATAATTTAGTAATAAACTGTTTTTGACATTAAAACAGACTTCAATTTTATTTATTTGTATTGCGTAGATAACGTAAAACCAATAACGATTAAAATGATTATAAAATGTTTTGTAGAACCATTATTAAAACTTCGACTTATTTCATTTGTGCGTGGTGAAGTAGCGTAAGCGGCGCCAGTAATTATCTGCTATCCGATAAATCAAAACATTCATTGTTCGGGAGAGCGGCACTTGATTTGTTCATGGAAACCGGCACGTACTCACATTTTTGTTTGCAACTAGATGATCTCATTTGAAGAGAATTGGCCGATTTCAATATTCTATGATAGAGCATTCGAAATCATCGCGCGATAAAGTTCGCAGTAGATCGGTTATTAATATGTTCGCATTATATATTGTCGAGGTTTAGAATAATACCACCATGATGTAATAAATAGTAAACAATTTCGCAATGAATTAGAAAATTAATCTTGAATATCATAATGAGTGGTGCTCCATCAAACCGACAGTCATCATTTATGTCATTCATTTGGTAATAATTCGGTTGAGACGCTATAATTTTTCTGCTGTTTCAAATGGGTTTGTCTGACCTCGCTCCCGTGCGTCAAATGAACAATGTTTTGTTAAACGTGGACCAATTGCAAATTATTTTGAGGACCGCACTGTTTATATGTCCGTGTGCCAATTATTCTCGTTTCGACCTTCGACGGCCCTTAGTTAATGCGATTGCACTGCGTGAGTTCTTGCCTGGTGCTGTGGCGCACTTGAACGAAACTTACTATGTAAGTTAGGATGCCAGATGTTTATTTGATTTATATATTTAGTAGGAGTAGAACTTATGTCAAGTCCTCCGGAGATTTACTGCCGCCAAGCAGTTATTCATTCGCATTACTGTGTTCCGGTTTGAATGGTGTGGTTGCCGGTGAAATTACAGGCACATGAGGTTTCCTGTCAGAGTTGCGGGCGCATACGACGCGACTTGGGACTTCTACCGAAGTAAGGGAGGACCCAAGTCGTAATACTTGTTATGGGCAGAGATTACCACTTAACAGCAGGTTGGCCGTCTGCTCGTTCCGTAACTTTATCACGTAAGTTGTTGTACGAGATTGTATAAGGTTTTCCCCCTCAGACATTCCCGATATCCCGGAAGATATCAAGAAGCTGCGCTCGCTGCAGATTGCGGACTTCAGCAGTAACCCGATCCCGCGACTGCCGGCGGGCTTCAGCCAGCTCAGAGCGCTTACCGTGCTCGGTCTCAATGACATGTCTTTGACCAGCCTCCCCAGCGACTTCGGAAGGTGAGATATTGCGTATACTTTTACTAGATATTGCAAGTTGAGGATTTAGATTGGTGTCAAGTCTCGGTAGTTTGTGACTTATTATCGGTGTGACGTCACGAGAGCCAAAATTTACTATGACATATTCAGTCGCATATTGATATCGACAGATCTTCGTTAGGGAGATCGAATTAATCTAAGATAGATAGATATATACCTGCCTAAATGTTTGGTCCATAAAATAGTCTAGCAATTTTCTGCAAGAAACTGGTTATGGGGAATAAAAAACAATTGTAAAAAATCTTCAAACACTTTCGTTACTCCAAATAACTTATTTTTAAATGCCTGAGATCCTTTGTTAAGCGGTTGAAAGTCTTCCGCTATCACAAAAAGCTTGAGAAAACGCTGCCAAGGCCATCTGAAGACTAAAGCTACTTTTCTTAAAAGCAACGCATCTGTACCAGATTTGTCTAGATAAAAGGATAGATTATTATCATACAACATACAATGGTATCCAAAAATGGATCAGTGCCCTCTTGGATAGATTGAATTATTAGGATTGTTTTAATAATCAGATAGAAAAACACTCAGACTGGTAAAAACGGATTAAGCTCGCCTATTATTGACCAGCCTTAAATAGTTTAAGTATTTGAAAGTACTGAAATATTTCCTAAAATACATCGCAAGATTACTATGAAATTGTAAAACTATACTCACATGACTGCAATAAATAATATTTGCTAAAACTCTAACAGTTATGTCTGAACTTTCTTGCAAGATTCATCGTATGTATAGATACCAAGAATCTAAAATAAAATATTCAAAAATTAGTCGAGACATCTTCTTTGAAAAGCACAAGCATCAAAGTAAATTTAAATAAATATTTCATAAGTCCGTCTGCCACGTAGGTAGGTCATGTATACTTGGTAACCTTTCGGGGTGCGTCTTGTAAAATAAAATCGTCTCATAGAATCTACAAAAACGCTTTTGAAATGTTTGAGGAACTTTTGAAAATTTGAATAAAACAAATCCCTTACTTACTTTAAAACATACTTTCAAAATTAGCAACAACCGGATGAACCAAACGTTAAAATAATTTTATATTTCTCGATCAAAAGTCTTCTTTCTTTTTCAGCTTTTAGTCTACTTACCAAGAATCATTTAAATAAAATGTGTAAATAATTTATTTAGAATTCTTTCTAATAAGTTTCCAAATATTCCTAAGATTTTTTTGTCCAAACAAGTGTATTATTTATACTGCGTTCACAAACTGGGACTGTCGGGCCAAGATTTGGGGGGACGAATTAAGAACTCACTTCCTGTGTTGCTATAACACAAGATTGGTGATCATTTCTCCATCTCCTTAATAAACTTTTGTATACTACACTATGTGCCTTGAATTTTCGTGGAATACCGTAAGATGGTCAAAATGGGTGAAAAAAACTAACATCCATATTAGTTAATCTGGTTTCTTAATAACCACAGTGCATTTAATAAATATATTAATATTTTCCTTATGTTTAATAATATTGCTAAAGTAAAATGCAAATGAATCAACTGACGGCTATTATGACTTGTTAATATGTATTAGCTTAGGCTCCCATTTTTCATATCTCCTCAATAGTGAATTTCATGCTGGTGCGAGTTGCGTTCAAATCATTCTTATCACTGTTGTTATCAGCTCTGTAAAGCCAGTAAGTTAGCTGCATTTTTGTTGCTTATGCAATGAGAACGCTATAATGCTGCCAGTAATTAGGCCGTCATGTTTATTAACTTTTAAGCATGAAATAAACGAAATGAAAGTTCTGTGAAACTATTTAGTAATGTATTAATGGTACAAACATATTGTTCTATCAATTATACTTTCGATGCGAATATTTTTTCAGGTAATCTAAAAACTGTTGTGCATTGAAATCGTTTCCTTTAAAATGTACGTATTTCCTTTTTCTAGCTTATTCAGCTTTATTTATAACGATTTTGTAAATGATTGATCTGTTTTCAATTAGTATGAACAGCGTAGTATAAACAATAACTTTAGGCTCTGAAATCACCGAAATTCGAAATCTAGACCCAACTGACACATTATTTGAACAAACATTCCAGCCATTTGTATATAATAAGAAATATCCTGTTATAAAGCAATTGCACCGATGCTTCCTATCATATTAAAAGGATAAATATCACATAGCATATGAACCGTTCACGGTCGCTGCAATAGTTTGAACTTGGTTTTATTATACGCCTCAATTATTATGCACCGTTCCGTTATAAGCACAATCGCCATTATCATCAAGTTGCGCTGTTTTATTCAGATCTGCGTTTTTCTCTCTGTTTAATCTGCACTAATAAACCTAATTTCAGAATGCCGTTAAACCGATCTGTGTTTGTTGCGGTTTTACGTAATTAGCGGGAATACAACTTTATTTAGTATCTATTTTTGGAATCGAGTTACGTGCCTGCTTCGATTTATTAGCACAGTGCATGAACCTATATCGATCTATCAGAATTCGAAGTCTTCTATTCTATTCGAGCCACTCGTTCTCTCGAACCAGTGTGGTGAAAGGATTTTAAGTGCGCCTCAAAGAGGCTCTTTTCGTGCACTAGATGTTGGATGTCGGTTTCCTCACGATAATTTCCTACACCGTTTTGAGAACGTGGTATAACGCACATAAATCTTTCAATCGAAAAACTCATAGGTGCACGTCGGAGTTTGAACCGGCGACCTCCGGATCGAAACTCGGGGTCAGTACCACTAGAAAACCACACTCTCAATTCAAAAGAAATTAGGACACAGCCTCATAAAATAGTTAATAATCACTTGTAAAGCCTGGCATCCATGCTGAATCAATATGATGTTCCGTATTGTTGGGAATCGGCGCTAAGTAATTTGACATCGGCTGAGGAATGTGGCCTCGAGGCTTTTACTGAACGTACTAGTGTGACGTGTGTACACTAACTACTATTATCGGCAAACAATACTAGAGTTTATTCATTGTGTAGTTGAAGTTTTTAAACTATACACATTCAGTTGTAATAAACAGGTTTAGGATTACACAAGTTTCTCCCCGCGGTTTTACTCGCGGTATTACCTCGGGGAGAAACCCACGGGAACACTGCACTTTGCCGGGATCAAAGAAGCTTTTTCGTTATTCCAGAATATAAGCTATCCTGGTACCAAATTTCATCCAAATCCGTTCAAACGTTTGAGCGTAATGCGCGCACAAACAAAAATTTGAAAAATAGCTTCTTACTTTCTTTTACATATTCGTAGCATATCCCAGTTTATTATTTACGAGAATATTTAATGTACAGACACGGCATGTCTTCGATTTTATTATATGTATAGATTATGTGACACTAATATAAGATCACGTATGACAAAAATATTCACAATTCTTCTGCATATAAATAAATAAATAAATAAATAAATAAATAATGGTGGACATTTCACACAGCGCCATCTAGCCCCAAAGTAAGCTAAGCATAGCTTGTATCATGGGAACCAGACAACTGATATAATACTTATATACTTTTCTTTTGTAAATACATACATATAATACATATCAACACCCAGACACAGAACAAACATCAATGTTACAAATGTCACATAAATGTTTGTCCTGAGTGGGGATCGAACCCACGACCTACAGCGCAGAAGGTAGGGTTACTAACCAACTGAGCTATGATGCCAGTCCAGTATATATATTTGCTTGCAAGAAAATTAAAAGAAGCCTCTAAAGTCGGCGAAGACTTACACAGTGTCAACACTAAATGTAAAGTGTTTTTGCATTTTACTGCAAGTTATGTAGAAACTGGTTGTATGTTTAATAAATATATATAGTATATACAGTAACAAGATTTCTGCAACATTCCTAAACGCATAATTGTCTCTCGTTTGACTGGTGTAACTTGAAACGTCGTACTTTATTGTCATTATTTTAAACTAACTGGTGCCCGCAACTTCGTCATTGTAGAATTAGTACGAAATTTATTAAATTTAGTATTAAATTTTTAATGTTTACTTCGACTAAATTGAAATCATCCTCTTATTAACTTGGTTGGTCATAAACGCAGAAATATTCTTTAGTTCTTACCAAAAGTATAATTACGATCAGTTTACCCCTTAATTTAGAAACGATTGAATCTCCATACGAACTATCATCCCCCATTTCACCACCTTCAAGTTTTATTTTCACGACAGAAGCCTGTGTCCTTCTCTACCAATCTGTCGATGTACCAAAATACATCAAAATTGGTTCAGTAGTTTGTGAAAAGGTAACCAGACATACAGAATTACTTCTGCATTTATAATATTCGTATGCACCTTTAATTGGTGTGTTCTAAGTTGTTTATGTGAGAACTATTCTCATTATTAAATTTTTTCTTACAAAGAGATGACGCAACGAGAGGCATTTAACATGGACGTTAATAAATTAACATAATTATAAAGCTTTGCAACAGCATTACCATCGTCACAAACTTGTTTAATTATACTTGCTCCCTAATCAAATTATGCTTCAAATTGACCCACTAAAGCGTGGATGTCCTTTTTTACAATCACTGTAATTAGTCCGATGCGTCATCACCTCATCGTAACAAATACATCTCGCAATCAAGTGCATGATGAAGTAGCTCCTGATTCATAATTTAATTATCACCTTTTTATGAATTCAACTAAAAATTAACGATGCTTTTCACTTTATAAAGAGATCACATCAAAGATTGCGGCGTCGGTATAAATTGTACAGTTTCATTTGGAAATATTTTTCCCACGCTCTCGTTCATGTACCTATACTTGACTAGCTCTCTCGCACAAGTCAAACGCGGGCTGAATAAATCTAATTATAAAGTAAGTCCTAGCTGAAATTGCCTGGAAGTATTCCAGATTCCACGAAACGACTTCTAGTTTAAGACATTGTTTAAATGTATTTGCCTCTCCAATGCACGATTTTCGAAACGACGGGGACAGCGTGAAACTGTGTCTCAAGTCAGTCTAGACTTTTGTAACGGATTGTAGTCTAATCTTTTAGCCTACATCTGTAAGACAACGTTTAAATTTTGGAGGATAGGCGTAGTGGCATACCATGAAAAACTATAAAATTAAATAAAATTCGAATGTATACTGTATTTGTTCAAATATTTTCGAAAACCGATAAGTGTTACGCTGCACTTTGTCTTTCGATTTGAATTCAGTCTTATTTTAATATTATTTATTATAATCCTGAAAAAAATTAAAACTCTTTCTAAAAACACGTTTAGTGCGTTCTTGTATCAGAAATATTAGTGTAGATATAAAAATATGTAGAAGTTTCTTTAGACCTTGCGATTACAGTACGTAAGTGATGTGGTTGTCTTTTCAATTGTTGCTCCATTATGTTTCCACCTCGTTGGTTGCTCATCAAATTATTATGTCACACGATTCTGTGAAGGTTACCGTTATCGACACAGTAAGGCTTAAAAACTATATTTGTCGCCTGAACATAATAATCACCATAAAACTTTAAGTATATCGTCGTTATATCGCTTTAGAAGAAATTAGCACAAACATGCAGATGTTGTTCTGCCATAGATAAAATTGATAGCAAAAACACTTAGATGTGTACATTTTCATGGTGATCGGACAATTTGTTTTGAACTTTATCAATGATATACTTATTTTCAGCATCGGTTTTTATGTAGATAAACAGTTAAAACCTACAGCTCTTAAACACAGACAAATGTCTTTTCCAGTTTAATATCACTTGAGTCACTGGAACTGAGAGAAAATCTGCTGAAGTCCCTCCCAGAATCCTTGAAGAACCTCACCAGGTTGAAGAGACTAGACTTGGGCGATAACGAGATCGAAGAATTGGTAAGATCTAATGGAATACTTTGTAATTTTATTGGAGTTTATTGCTTAAAAATCGATTGCATTTAAAGTCCGGTTATGAACATTTGATAGGTAGTAAAATCTAACGTTAACAAAAAGCGTTATTTTATCAAAATGATTATTACGATCGCACTTAAAGAGTAAACTCCAGTCGCGCGTCGGAACTGACACGCACAAGTTTTTTTTCTAAGTTATTATTGTACTAAAATGTATTACAGCCGGGGTTTGTAGGTGAGCTGCCCGCTTTAGAAGAATTATGGTTGGATCACAATAAACTACAGTATCTTCCTCCGGAAATCGGTAACCTGAAGGCCCTGATATGTTTAGACGTGAGCGAAAATAAGCTAGAAAAACTGCCAGAACAAATCGGTGGACTAGAGTCACTGACCGATTTGCATCTCTCCCAAAACATGCTGGAGACCATACCGGACGGTATCGGAGATTTATCCAAGTTAGCTATACTCAAGTTGGACCAAAATAGATTAGATACTTTAAACGAAAACGTAGGAAGGTGAGTGCGCATGTAATATTTCATTCAGTTTTGTATATTTGTAACGCGAATGATCGATGAAATAACGAAATATCTCTTTCAGGTGTACAAGTCTACAAGAGCTTATATTAACTGAGAATTTTTTATTGGAGTTGCCTAATTCTATAGGGAATCTCAATGAGTTGACGGTGCTGAATGTAGATAGGAATGCTTTGGCTGAAATACCGAAGGAGATCGGCAATATGTCGCTGTTGGGCGTTCTGTGCTTGCGGGACAACAAACTGACGAAACTGCCCAATGAGCTGGGAAATTGTAAATCACTTCACGTGTTGGATGTAAGCGGAAATAGGTAAGATATCATTTAAACTAATCAGCATTGATATATTTTATTTCCTGTTATTAAATACTTTGATGATTTATTTATATGTACACATATCATTCCGTTGCATACAACGAACTTTTAGTAGCTAGCTTCGTCCGGGGAAGTGCTGCCAACATACCATTTGTACCGCCAGGCGGTACAAATGGTATGTTGCATTCGCGTTTCTGTGTTCCGAAAAGTGTAGTTGCCGGTGAAATTACAGGCATGAGGTTCCACATTCACCTCTTAGAGTTACGGGCGGGTACAATGCGACGTTAGTCTTAAGTAGGGGAGGACCCAAGTCGTATTGCTTATTATGGGCAGATATTATATCTCCAAGTATTTAACTGTACTATCACTAATATATGATTTTATTAGAAGAAGTATGGTAATTCGAAGCTTAGTAAATCGAAGATCTGTCCGTTATTACTCATTTTAAAAGAAAACCCGACCTTTATAAATTTTAAAAGTCTCAGCGCTTTTCATTTTTCCATTTTGAATGCACTAAGGATCTTTACGTTCCACTCCCTACCCGTCCCGACTAAGCTCTTTGAAGCCACTTAGCTTGCAGATTAAGCAAGGTTCTCAAAGTAATACCCTCGTTTTATCTTTTATGTTCCGTGATAACTGACTCTTGTATTACCTGAACCGGGCTTTTTTTCTTTAATATTGATATAATCTTTTGGAGTTTTTTGAACTCGTAAGATGAACTTCGCTGTGTTGGTAGACTGTTGAGATTTCATTTACATTACTAATGTCTGTAAATTTTAAAGCAATGAGAGCGATCCTTAACCCTTGATTTTTTGGAAGGAATAATTCATTAATCGCTCGTCATCTGTAGTTCTGTTGGTAATTGTCTCCACGAAAATCCGTTTTATTTTAACGAGATAATAGCCTATGTCTACCCTGAAGGTCTATACTAAATATATTAGCGAAAAATTTTTGATATCGGATATTTAGATGAGTTTCGAAGATCCTCCTACAAACATACAAACATTACGTACATTTTTATAATATTAGTGTATACTGTATATGTTATAGATCAAGTGATTAATTGGGCATTACTCATAATGCCTGGGCAATATGAGTAATGACATATATAAAAGGGCAATGTGTATAATGCCCTGATTAATAACTTGATCCATAACATATACAATTCGTTGGCTGTATGTAAATTTAACGAGACTTGAGTACCTAAATGATGCTATTATCGATGTTACCGTATGACATTTTTTTAATTTTCGTAGTAATTTATATTCATAACTAATGTTGACATATTATTTATAATAATACTTATATTTCAGTTTAAAGCTTAAAATGTGTGTACTTTAAATATTGCATATTGTAACGCGAACTATGGAGGAGCCCATTATTAATTGTGAACTACATGTATACCCATATTCCCAATAATTTTATTTTCTGAAAAAAAAGTTACCAAAGTATTTGTTTAAATGTTTCAGATTACAATACTTACCATACACCCTGGTGAATTTGGAGCTGAGAGCTGTATGGTTGTCGGAGAACCAGGCTCAGTCGCTCCTCACCTTCCAGACTGATAGAGACGAGGCGACGGGTGAAAACGTCCTCACTTGCTTTCTACTGCCGCAGCTGTCGTACACCCAGCAGCCCGGTATGAATCGAACGAGTATCCATTGTTATATTAATTGTCTTTTGTCCCGCTTTTGGTGTTCTGCTCGTAGTACTCATGTATTCTAGACTCGTTTCTCACCATTTTCCTTGTTATTTCTGTAGGCTGGTATACATTTAGGACGGCATATCAGTACACTGACTGGTCGAGACTTTTGAACGTAATAGCTCTGAGACTACTCGTGTTTGTGCGTACTAGTCTAACATAAATCCAAGTATTGAATGAGAGCTAACTGCAGTTTTTCTATTGAAAATTAAGATACTACTTGCTTGCAAGTTTTTGACCTGTTTTTGTTTTTATGTAATGTATATGTAATATCAATGAACTATGGTGTTACCGTCAAAACGCAATCAAATTCTTTGTAATTCTTTTTTGTTTCTGTTAACCTGACTAATTAAAACCAGAAAGCTCATCTATCTATGAATTTATTTTAACAACTAATTGACATAGAATGAGAAACACGTTGAAGTCTAGTCAACTCGATCAGTCTGTGTATTGTACTATATTCCTATCATTTATGAAGGCAATGCTTTCTTCTCTTAGATGTAATTCCTTAGGTGACACCCAAAGTACACCTATAATGTACCCATAAATAACACGCCTGCAAAGGTGTGCCACTCTTACTTTATCGATTTAAGCTGCAGATTAACTTTGCCGCGTCTAGTCTTTCATTATGCAGTAGATACAAATTGTTGAAATATTTTAATTAAAGCTGAATAAGAAGATTCACTCTTGCTTTACGCGAATAGGCCCGATGTCCCTGTAGTTTAACAGAGAAAGGAAATTCATTTAGTATTATTTTAACATCCTTATCACTTGTATTTCGTGAATTAATACCATTCAAATTATTACGTGAATTCATTCAAATCAACTGTTTTCAAGCATATCCATTTCTTTTATCAATATATTAACGTAGGTAGAACATTTTTTGTGTGGGAAATTAAACCGTTTGGGAATGTTATTTCACTTGATAATGTTTCAACGCTGATTTTCATATTTTATGAATTGGCACTCAGTGTTGTATTCGTTGCCTACGCTTTTTGGGCTTTTATGTATTTTAATTCTGCAACGATCTGTGACCATTTACTGAAAAAAAGTTAAATAAACATCATGAGCAATTTGATACGAAAATTGATTCCAAAATTAAGATACCGAATACGCACATACACAGTTTTAAGTTATTCACTGAACGGTCAAACGAATGGCCTAACGGAACCAGTTCGAATGACGATTTTTGGCACACTTGTAGTAAATACAAATTCAATTTGCATTGCAAATCTCTAATTCTCCAGATGACTCACAATACAATTGTAGCGTTACGAATTTTACTATGTATACGTTTAGACGAAGCATTTTCAACTCTATGTAAATGGTCACAGATTTGTATTTGTTTTGTTTTTGCTGTGTAAATATACTAAATGCACTTGTCACATCACCAATAGAGCTGGAACACACGTCAGAGGTCGGCAGTGGGTACTGGTTCAGGCAACAGAGAAACTTGCTGGAGCTTGATAGACCGACAGGTAAGGTTCACGCCTTTATTTGCACAGTTGGTTGGCTATACACAAGGAAGGATGCAAGTAATAGAACTAGTTTATATGCTCATCAATGAATTTATCCCATTTCGTAGTTATGATATAACTAGCTGTTGCCCGCGAGACTTCGTCCGCGTGGAATTCGGTTTTATCACGCACCCCTATTTTACCCCTCGGAAAAATAGCCTAAGTTACTCCTTGTTACATCAGCTATCTGCCAGTGAAAGTCCCGTCGAAATCGGTACAGCCATTTCAGAGATTAGCCGGAACAAACACACAAACAGGCAGACAAAAATTGTAAAAAATGTTGTTTTGGTATATATGTACCATGCATACGATACACGACATATGTACCATGTACATATGCACTTAATAAAAAGCGGTTATTTTAATATTACAAACAGACACTCCAATTTTATTTATTTGTATAGATATAATAATAGTTTATTTATTTCAGGCTACTTGATATTAAATACATTGGCCCATATAAATATATACCTTTATAGCACTCGCCTGTTTAGCAATGAAATTAATATAACTGTTTTACGTATATCTAAAATAGAATCAAGTAATTTCATCAAATTGACTGCCTTCAAGCAATGTCACGATCTTAAGTACCTCCAGGTAGATTACTGGTAGCTCGGGCCAAAATTGCTTTACCGTATTCCCTTATCAGATGGACGCGCATTCCAAGGTTAGCTTCGTCAAAGACATGCTATTACTGCTACCATTTTGCACTGTTATTATTCTCGAAGCACAGTAATTACTCTTACACTAGTACTTGCAATCACATTTGTAGCCGTTCAAATAGTTTAAACTGTTTGATTTAAGTATGAAAAATATGTGACCGGGTATATTTCATGTTGTGTTTGTCTGCGCAATATTATTTGTTGTTTTAATATTTATTATTATTTTATTTCTAAGGTTCACTCTGTCTTAGTGGGGACACGATCCCACTTGATATAATATATTGATATAATTTTGTCTTAAATAAACTTCTTTGAAAGGAATGAGCATTTAGAACTTAAGAGCAGTAGAACTCTCGCCAAGTTCGTCCGGGGAAGTACTGCCACCATTTCTACCGCCATGCAGTAACGCGTTCGCGTTACTGTGTTCCGGTTTGAAATGTGTGGTTGCCGGTGAAATTACGGGCACAAGAGACGTTCCACCTGCACGTCTCACAGTTACGGGCGCATACTATGCGACTTCGGTCTGGTCTTACCTAGTAAGGGAGGACCCAAGTCGCAACCGTTGTAATGGCAGAGGTTACCACTTAACACCAGGTGGGCCGTCGGCTGGTTCAGTAACTGTATCACATAGAAAAAAAATGAGGAATTGAAACTATCGAAAATTGTGGAGAGATCACCCGTACTATGTGGAAACAAATTTAAGCTATTCTGAAAGTTATACAACTCTTATGCTCCTCTTAAACACATTTCGAATAGTCATCCACAACATTGATTTAAGAAACCGAGAACCCCTTAAAATGTCGTCATAACAGTTTACTATCGAATGTGTATACATTTCTAATAAATAATCCGATTGAACAGAGTCCAGCGTAAGTCGCGACCGCGATTCCGACAACGAAGACTGGGAAGCGAAAGAGGCGTCACGAACACACTCCGTCAAATTCACAGAAGACACGCCTGAAATGAAAGAGGTGAGCCTTTACTGTTGTTTCGGGAGGGAGGCTGTGGGTCGCGCATGTACATACAACCGGGATGACGCACCCGTCTGCTTCCGCAATGCCCGTATGTATATAAGGAGTAAGGGTAGAGTAGTCGGTGGTTGGTTCGGGAACGTAGGAAGAAGATTCACACGGCACAGAGCTTATTTAGCGTTGAGTACGATCCTTGTAGCTATTGAGTAAAATAAGTCGAAAGACCAATGTTAATTTAACTTTAATCATAAATCTTTTATGGAGACAAACATTGATTTGTTGTTATGAAAATGATGATAGATAATTGGATTTAATTTGTTTATCTATTTACCCTATTACTTGTAAAGTTGTAACATTTACCGGTAATAGAGTAAATTGCGTTTTCGATTACGTTGTATAGTTTACAGACCTGTATGATACACTGTTATCGACTGTTTTTTATGTCAATAATACTGATTGTGGCATTCATTTATGTGTCTAATATTTTTCTCCATTATTTATTCGGTGTTATTTTATTCGTATTCACTCTCAATGTGTATATAATAAATTATTGCATTGTATATTATCTTATCTTTTATTTCTATCGTGTGTTGTTCCAGCAGATAGTTGAGAGGAAATATACTGTATACGATTTAATTGCTTCTTTATTATTTTGTTATTCTTAATCACAGTGCGAGCAAACAATGTGGTTCTGTTATAATTAAGATATCGTAATATTGTTGCCAGATATATAACTAAAGAAATTTACCCATAATAACTAACAATAATTTTATATGGTTACACGTTACAATGATGCAATCAGAAGAAATAAACGTTTCAAATGTGACAGTTTCTCCTAATTTAATTGCGAATACATATAATATCACAACTCAAACAAAATCAGTATTAGTTATTTACTACCGCTGTCCTGTATTAATGAAGAATAAACACAAAATAATTTCCACGTAGCTGAAGCAACATAAGGTTCAATATTGACTTGGTACTTTTTATCTAAAGTTAAAAATCTGTATCAAATCAATTATACGCAGAATGCAGTGAACAAAGTTATTTTATATTTTCTTCCAAGTGTTCCTTTAAATGTTTCATTTCATGAGATTTTATAATCTTCACTGAACCATATCAAAGAGATAAAAAAAGAACAAACAAAATTATGATTTTATTCAATTATTTCAACATTCATTCTTGTTATCTTTTGTCATGGAAATGGAGAAAAATAAAACAACTATAATATTTAATTCTTAAACCTAAATTAGCTTAAAAAGAACATGATTTTTCTTTATAAATCTTATCCTTAACCTAGGACCTAGTCCTAGGAGAAGTATTCTAAAACAAATCTTAATGTATAGTTTTTTAATTGTAAGTATTAACGCCGATTACATATTTACAACAACAATGAATCTATCTCCAAGATGCTAACAATTCTGATAGTTATACAAAGCTGTTGATAAGTAGACAAGGAAACGAAACCATCGTGAGTTGAAAACATCCTGGATAAAGGTTTCAATTTCAAGGTTCCGTCGCTGCAAGAAGACAGCGATGAGGCGCCCTCTGACACGTTCTTCGCACACCAGCCGTTGATGGCATTCAAGCGGCCCATTAGCGTAGTTCGCAAGCTAGTCACGGCACCGCGGAGGAGTTCCCTCCAGCGACTCTCCTCCTTAACTAACCTCGCGGAGGTACGCGGCGGACTCGCGGTGTGCATTCGCAACGTTGTATTGTATACATAGAGTTTGGTCAGACCATCATTATGCGAATACTAGTCAGCAGATTGAAATCTTACGATACGCTAATGTACAATATACAATCCATCTTTAATCGAGGCCGCTGGTAAAGTAGATGCAATTTTGCGGGAGAAATAGCGATTACAACGATAGTTGACGATTAAGAATGGATTCAAATTCTAAGTTTTAATTAAGATCTTGTTTCCGGCCAAACTAGCCTCAAAATACGTTGTAAACGATCCTACCAGTCCGGTCGAAGATGGATAAGATATTATCAATTTGAATTTCAATCTTCTTGGTCGGCCAAAGTAGCCTCAAAATAGATGTAAATGATTCTAAAACGAATAGCGCCCAGAATATAAAACCACCCTACCTTTGAAAAGATACGCACGGGAATGTTTATTTTTGTCCAGAATTTTGCTGAGATATTATTGCATGTTTTATTGCATATAAAATCGTTGAAGATTAATGACATCTAACACAATTAAAAAATAAATCATATTTAATTGTTAAATTCACCTTCAAATAACAACAGATAGCGTGTTAGCGTGCGCGTTTTTAGAATTTATCAATTTTTCACAGCATAAATCACTCAAAAATACAAGTATAACTAATTGAAAATAAATATATTTGAAAATTATTGTGAATGCACAACCATAGAGTCGAGAATAGCTCAGCCCGCTACATAGCCTCTTTCTTGCTCTTATCAGTACTTAGAGTAGATATTCGCTAAACTTAGAAATACTGCAGTTTTAGACATGACCTTACTGAAGCTATATTCTATACTGTAGTGTACATATTCAACCAGAGAACTTTACATGACACTCAATTACACACTCTTAAATTAGATTCTTAGATCTTATAGAAAACTCATTGTAAATCATTAAAAATTCAACACTTTAAGCACTTTAATTCATTCTCGTCCACGCATTATTCACCAACTGAGCACAGTTTCACAAGAGTTTGTTTATTTTAACAGTATGACGCTTTATTTGGATTGCACTTATGGTAGATTACCTTGATAGCACAGACGTCGTAGCATCACGGTGGGAAAGCAAGGAGTGATATCATATCCTGTGATTCACTGCGTATTACGACACAAAGTGACTAGGTTAAGTGACAATTATCATCTCTGGTATGCCCCGTATGACCTTAAGAATTAGACGATCCCTTTATCATTCCTGGAGACGAATTCATACTTCCTATTACTTAACACATTTCAAGTACTATTATATCACACTTCGTTTTAAAATCCGCTTGTGTAAGAAATTTTCCGCAAATCTTTATGCACTTTCGACGTTTTATTCGGCAATTAAATCGTTAAAAGTTTTATATTACCCTAACAATATGGCATGAGCATGTTTATATGATTGCATTCACGCTTTAACTTTATCTCCGTCTAATAAAACAGGATAAATTGTTGTAAACGTTATTTCTTTACAAAATTATATACTCAGAATCGTCTCGATTTCTCTTAGACGAAGATGAAGTTCTAGCATGGCAGTTGTGTACGCGAGATGGTAACGTTGGTTTGATTTTCAGACGCCGTTTGTCCGCCAAAACACGCCTCACCCGAAGGACTTAAAGGCCAAGGCTCAAAAGCTTTTGGCTGGAAGATCGCCCGAAGCCGCCGCCAATCAAACGAAACCGGAACCGCCCACGACAAACGGACTGCCCACGTCGCCGATAGCTGTTCCGGTGCCTAATGACGTCGAGGTGAGACCATGATGTCATTTTATTATTTAAGATGTCTTTAACAGTTACTACCGACTGAGTTTTGAGGCCAGTCATTAAAAATTCATTATTAATGATTTTTTCATATTATTACTGAAAAAAAAAGACCCTTTTGCAGTTTAATAAAAAAAATGCGATTGGCTAACATTTGAACGCAATCAAAATAATAATTCCTCTTACGACGGTATTAGTTACGAATGGTTACTACCCGGCACCCTTATATAAACGTCTTTTTGGCGTAATATAATAACTTCACATCTGCACTGTTAAAAGTAGATTATTTCCATGTTATGGTATATTCTGCACACCCGATTAATGCTCTGGACAGCAGGGCTTCTTAACGTATTGTGGCACTTTTTATTAATCGGACATTTTTCATTTATTCCAGACTGTGTACATACCTGCTGCCCCCGTAATAGACGTGTCAAAAGACGAAGAAAGCGATAATCAAACAGCCGCCGACAGGGAATCATCTGATGCTGAAAATGAAGACAATGAGGATTCTGATGAATTGGAGGTATGACATTCTAATATTACACGTGCTATACCTTATAAGATTCCGATTAATTTCTTATTCTAACCCGATATACAACCTAATACAAAGTAGATAGCTGTAAATGCCACCAATTATTCTATAACCAGGGTGTAGATTAATTAAATTTTGACTTGTAGCTTGGGGAATATGGCACTAATAAATGACTATATATAGTGCATGAAAGAAGCCTCTTTGAGGCGCATATAGTCCTTTCTTCACACTGGTTCGAGAGACACGAGTACTAGTATTACTATATTCTCAAAGGACGTTCGGAGATCAGTCGTACATTAAATCGTAGATAACGTTTTCGTCTTCATTCTTTCACACTGGTTTCACTGTGCATTACAATCGACAATAGCTCTGGTTTTGGATATTAAAATTTGTAGTAATTATTCCAGTCAATATAAAAGTAAAATAATATGTGCACTAATAGGCCTATATCACTAACACTGTCATATAGTAAACGGTAAACTGTCCATATCGCATTTGTCAAAAACGACCCAAGTACGCGTAAAACTGAAAATCAGTACCTTTATATTAAAATTCAAGTTTAACACCTCAATAGCTTTACATGCGATGGGAAACTGGATTAGATTGAGTGTCGGAATGGCGTGCTGAAGAGGATCAGATACTCAGTGAAGGTTAATTAGATTACCGTTAGTCTTTAATCGTGCGTCGTTGTAACCGACACATGGACAGTGCTCTTGAAATATGACTAATAGTGCAAACGATCTCTCAATCCGTTTTGAAGCAATAGCATGATACGAAATGGTATCTGTTATGAATGGGTCTCATACCTTCTTAACTCCATGATATATCGACGTCTTGGTTCTATCGACCTTAG
This sequence comes from Chesias legatella, assembly GCA_947359385.1. Lineage (NCBI taxonomy): Eukaryota > Metazoa > Arthropoda > Insecta > Lepidoptera > Geometridae > Chesias > Chesias legatella. The sequence goes on along the minus strand of OX375774.1, from coordinate 5,737,536 downwards.
CATTTCATTTATTTTGGTAAAATAGGTTATATAGTAGTTTTGCCACCGTCTCCGTTAGTTACGCGTTAGTTTAGACTTGAAGTTTAGTATTTTTATGCGTTTGGTAGAAATAAGTATAAGTCGTGACGTTAACAACATGAAAACTTTTGTCTGTTGTCTGTGGCTCCCAGGTGATAAAAATATGATACTTACTGATTTTAGTGATACGACTGATAAAACTAACAGCCGTTACACGCAAACTGAACGCAGGACCGTTTCAAACACATACGTTTTGCTACGTATGCATACGTTTGCGCGTGTGATATCATACTGCAGCGAAAAGGGATCCTGTTATAATGTTCCCGTGTTCAGTTTGCGTGGTGGTGGTATAACGGATTGTGTGGTGACGGGTTGACGGGTGGACGGGTGGGTAGCAGGGCGCGAGGCGTGTCGCGTGGCTGTCGGGGGTGGAGGAGCGCGCCGCGGCGGGCGGGGGCCGGCTGCACCGCCGGGACACGCCGCACCATCTCAAGAACAAACGCATCAACCAGATGGACGCGGGCCGCGCGCGCGATCTCATTGCGCAGGTGCTCACCGTGCCGCGAGCGTAACTACCCGCACTCAACGTAGCCCTACTAAACTGTTCTGTCTTTCTAGGATTGGTAATTTTTTAAGCTACCTTGTGGGCCGTAAAAGTTACGCTTGTCGGTAGTTTATCATCAGGTCAAGTGTTGTTCTGTCTAAGACACACTTTTAAATGAGAATGTTTTGAGTCTTTTAAGCTACTTTCAGGGCGGCCAAGTTACGCTTGTCGGTAGTTTATCATCAGCTCACGTTAATCCGCTTTTGGATTAGGTGTTGTCTAGTAAGCTCCGTTTATAAAATAGTTAATGTGTTCTTTTTTATTTAGTATTACTCTTGTAGTGAGCTGGAAACGATCAAGTCAAGTAACTTTAATTCATAGAAGATTGAAATAATCGTTTGAATTTGTGTTGTTATTCGTGTATATCGGAGCAAGTATGCTGTATATGTGACCATTTGTGTGTTGTCGTGTTTGCATGTGAGATTATGTTTTAGTTAGGAGTCTATTTCAGAGTTTGCGAGGCGGCAAAAAAGTGTGAATATTATCTGATTTCTTGATTAAGCACAGTACGATAAAAAAGTATTAAAAATGCATTTAGAGAAAATGCTTATTAATTGAACATACTTCTGTCAAAGATTTCCATATACCAGCCACCAGGATTCTCTTTGTCTTGTGGATACCAGAAACTACCACTACCATGATAACCCAACAGACAACCAAAAATAAAACTTGATAATGATACTTACTCCTTTCTGCCACCAACCAGCGCTAGAGTAGTAGCATAATTGTTTCAATTTGAGGGGTGGGTCGATGTGTGGATGATTTTGAAAATATACACACATGAAAGGTTTTCATGTACCTTCATGTACTCAGTCAATACTGACTCCAATTTTAACGGGCAGTCGAACTTGAGCCTTATCCATTGGGCTAGTACTGCCGATACCCATTACTGGCGCCAAGCAGTACTGCATTCGTTTGCATTGTTCCGGTTTAAAAGGTATGTTTGCCGGTGAAATTACAGGCACATGAGACATTCCACCTACACGTCTCAGAGTAACGGTCGCATACGATACGTCTTGGGTCTTGTCGTACCTAGTAGGGGTGGACCCAAGTCGCATGGGTTGTTATGGGCAGAGGTTACCTTACCACTTTACACCAGGTAGGCCGTCGGCACGTACCGTAACTTTATCACATAAAAAAATAAAATGTATTGAAGGATGCGGGTTCAGTATCCGTACAATGCAAAATGCTTATGGTACTGCACAGGGGATCTCTAGAAGGGCATATTTCCTCTACGCGGTTTTGAAAACGCACACATATGCAAACAATAATTAAGTTTTCAAGGTTTTCCTTCCCTGCATGATAAAATAAAGACGTATCTAACTTAAGTGTTATAGCCCCCACTTTTATGAGCCTTTTTGTCAGGCAGGCAAATTACTTGAGTTTAGATGACTTTTAGTAAGCTTTTGTTATGGTGGTTGATATTTATATAAACCTTGCCTTTTTGTTCATATATTTATGTGTTGTCATGCTAATTGTATTGTGTCTATTGTGGTAGTGCATGGCTTTCTAATTGTAAGTATCTTGTAAGTTTGCGAGATATAACAATTTAATATAAACCATAATAACTGTTTTGTACATTATTTAAATCCTAAGTAGTGAAATTGAAATTCCTTAAACCTGTTTTCTTAACATAGAAGGTTGAAATAGAATGTGTATTCAGTATTCAACGTACGACGTAAGAAATATTGCCAGAGTAAAAGGTAAATGTCTATATCTGGTTGTCCAGACGTCAATCTATATCCGGGATTGTTTCCTTCCTACATTATCGATTCCATTTTATCTACAATTGACGTGTTCCGATAAATATAAGACTTGAAACTTGTTGGTGCTATTTACAAGTATAATATCGTTATGTAAAATAGATCAATCATATCGTTATACTCAATACTTTCACATTTCTTGGAACTTATAATCCTATGGTCGTCTAATTAAGATTCACTTGATGAAATACCGCGACAAGTCGAGTTAATTTGATGCTGTATGAATATTATAAGAACGTGTATGTCGAGTTCGAGAAACTTGTACCGTAGCTCAATTGCATGTCGTTCTATAGTTTCAAATATAAGCAGCCATAAACTTTTCAGAGGATTCTTTCTAAATCGCAAAATGCAGTGTAACAAAGACGAGTTCATAAAGTTATGTTCAAAATATACCCGCTGCTTGTAATCATGCAATCATGTATTATATAGTGTTATCACAATGGCATCTAAATTATAGACGTTGCTTGGGTTACAATACGCGAAAGGGTAAAAGCTGACGCGGGCACCGAGCCGGAATGTCAGTGGGAGCATAGAAACAATAGAGTCGTGAGATCTGATTCGCATCACAGCCGCGGTCTGAGACCATAACGCCATCACCTTCGCGAATTTCCGCACTTGTTCAGACTCAGTCGGTTCCCAAGTGCGACGGGTAGTACTAGACTGTTTAGAAAAAATACAATGTAGATCGGATGCGTTAATATTCTTCGGAGCGAGTGAGCGTCAAGCGCGGCTCACCGTGGGTAATTGTTGGAATACCGCGTTTGTTCCGGGCTGGTGCGCGCGGGCCCTCGACCACGACGCTCTCGGTAGACCCTCTGCGAGGCTCGCAGAAATGAACGCCTTCCACGGCGACGCTCGTAACAATGCTTCGTGTACCGCGATTAATCGATAAGTGAAGTGCCGCTTTCTCAATACGAGTGTTGTGTTCAAATAAATCAGCAACGGACACCGAACGATTTCCGGACTGTTCCTTATCGGCTCTTATTAAAATGAGGTGCTTGAAAGCGGCCGGAGGATGGCTCGCCCGGGTGAGATGCGTGTGCCAGATAAACAGACATCCACAGCAAGATTTCAATTTAGATTCGACTGCATTTTCTTTGGCTTGCTTGCGTTTTGTTGTATCACGTTCATTCCGTATCACTGGCGTGTAATAACTTGACATTTCAAGAAAGTTACTTAATGGCTAAGCCGACGTGCCTCCAGTTAACCGAGAGTTTATGTCCTTGTTTGCGCCTGTTTCGCCTGCATGTTACTGGTTCCCCGTAATGACACAGGTAATGTAATGTGATTACATCGTTAATTTCTTGCAGGCGATCAAAAAACGTGAACAGCAAGACGAGCTGAAGACTGACGATGAAGATGAAGAAACTAGCGGTGATGTTGCAGACGGTAAGTTTTCTAGTTAATTTTAATTATTCGATGAATTTTACTTTTTAGATATGAAACTTTGCTCACGGAGCGTGATTTGTCTATGAGATAAATCGTCGATGGTTGCCACAATATTCTATACGTTCGTGACCAAATTCGGACATGTTGAGATTGCGAGCTTGAATAGAGCGGACTCGCCTGTCACACTGGTATCACCAAACAAAGGCTCCATTTTTATGTGAGAAATTAGTTGGGCCGTGACTTTCTAACTCATTGCACTGCAAATGTTTATTCATACATTAGCATTGACGAAATAATTTATAAATACCAAGAGTTACTACGTTAAATTCTGGAGCACATTTTCTCAAGCCGATGTTTATTCCTGTTCGCAAGCACCAAAAATACTATGTACGTAACATAAATGAATGCAACGCTCATACGCAATGTTAGTGTAGAATTCGTTATCGTTACTTTATCAGCTTATCTCCCGCACTTGGCGTGCCATTTCGGTCCGTTGAACGATCAGTGTTTCGCTCACCGCCGACTATTACACCTACTGACTACGTGTAAAGTGAAAATCATAAGGGTTTGAATCGCGTGGCAATGTATTCAAAGTCGAAATAGGACACTTGTGTGTCCACCTGTATAAAGATATTGAATGACTCAGTCTATATCTGAGCATTCGATGAATTTGTGCGCGGGATTCTGGCGTGATTTCCTTTAAATGTCAGTCAGTCATATAAAAAATCGATAGTAAAGATAATACTGTGATTTGAAGTGTCATATCGATATAGTGGGCAGGAAAATAACAAGTGTACTAAATAGTGGCATAATGTGACCAGTGAATAATGCGACTCTAATGTGAACATATCTTGTTAACTGATATTCTAGAAACATCATACACAGTCAAGCAATATATGAAGGTCGAAGCAACTAAGCTATTGTTATATTTCTTGCCAACATTATGTTTTGTGATCTATAGGCCATGTTTGTGTGACAGATGTATGGAACTTCACGGTCTTATGCTTGCTCCATTTAATCTAAACTAAATTGCTGGTTGCCATACCCTGCACTTACATGAGTGTACCACTGCTTTCTCTATGTTTACCAGTGCAGTATTTGTTAGCCTAGAAATACCTAGAAATTAGTTTATGGCGTGGTTTGCAACAGACTCCACATAAACTTAAATGCGACTATAATGAACCACTTTGTTAGGGCTAATTTTGCATTTCAGGCTTAAGTCTTGGGCTTATATTAGGACGTGTATTCATTCGGTTGGAAAATTGTTCTGTTTGATATACAAGTAACAAGTTTCCTAACGCGGACTGTGTCGAAACGTTTTACGCTCATCTGATACGTTCTGATACGTTATAAATTCGTGTTATCAAACGTTATCTGCTTCGTTACCTGATCATAAGTTACCTCTTTCGTTAATATCGTATGCGATGTTATAACTGCTTTATTGTCATCAAAATCTTGGTCAGTCATTCCTTGCATAATTTCCGTTCATGATACTTATGATACTCTTTAAATGTAATTTGTGCACCGTATCATTATGGAAATTTAATGAATCGTGTGTCAATTCGATTATTCCGTATATGCCAGCACTTTGCTAACCATATAAGCTAATCATTCTAATGGGACAAGATCGAAATACGGATGAGTATGATACTGATTTGTTCATTATTTGTATTCATTATGCACTACCTGCTATTGTCTGTTATTTTAATCTTGGAAAATACAAAGAGTTACCCCTTCTGGGTAACTTTGTATAAAGTACGACTTCGCAGCTAAACAGAACTCTGCTTATGAGCCGGAGGTCGGAGTTCGATCCACGGTCGGGCCAAAAATTTGTGCGCCACTTTTGCGCATAAGCGTTTTGGATCATGTGATAAGATTAATAAATCGTTCGGTCAGATAAAAATGACTAACCAGACAATAAACCCCCTACGGGCTATAGCCCGTGACCCTCTATCCCACACGGGATTTAATAACAATACATGTTATTGAACTGACGACGTTTATCTTATCATCCGTTTCTTTGTCACGTTATTTCCATTCAGTCGCAATCGAGCAGTGACCACTTGCACAAACCTAGTGTCATCTGGAAGTTAGAAATATTTGTATCTCTATAATAATAACTGGTGTTTTGTTTACTAGTTGGTTGTCTTTCATCTTACATTCGTGTTCAAATACATGATTTATGTTGTTAACATTCGTCGTACTGCGAAGTCAATTCGCCGCTGTCGCGTGCTCAGTAGCCGTTTATCAAATGACATCACTGTTTTACATACTTATTTTACCATTATTTACCTTGTTAATTTGATTGTGGTCGTTAAGTAGGTATTTCCGAGAATTATATCTCGTTTCATTTATGTTTACATGGGGTATTTTTTGTAATAGACGTCTTTTATTTACAATTCAGATATCTGGCCTTACTTAACTATTTTCATTTTTTTTATATTCTTCTCAATCTCACTAATTATAAAAGACGTGTAAATATCTTGATTGATAGGTTAATTGTCGTTATCAGCTACGCATGTTGGCTACAGGCTAATCGAGAAAGGCATCTTAAAATTTTCTCTCGTCATTTTTTATTGTTCGTATACGTCCAAGCGCCTTTTCGGTCGCGGGATTGACAGTGCCTTTGTCTAAAACTCTTATCTTACATGCCCAAACTATTTTAATATAACCTCTATTAACTTGAACATCGACGTTCTTGTTCACGATCTCGTGGCCAATTTACCAATACATCAACAGTCATTACCTATCGCTTATGAACAACTTTAATAGACGTCGTTTACTTTCTATAGCCATGTTACTTGTGTTATAATGAAATACTATAGAAAATTAATGTTGAGAAGCGTCTTCGTGAAGTTCTAACGTGTGCCAACAAAGTTTAAGACCCAGTGTGATTTTTTTTATGTCAAATACTTAATTAGTTACGGTGTTAAGTTAAAAAGTAATAAAGATAATGAAAGACAAAAGATTGGAAGTCAAGCTGAGCGTGCGCGGTGACGGTTCACTGACTCGAAACAGTGCTAGAAGCAGCAACAGAAGTAACCGCAGTAATGCAAGTAACAGTGGATTGCCTCAGAGCGAGATATTCGCCACGGACCGATACTCCACCCCCTATCACAGATCATTCGACATCCTCGACAAGTACCGCAGACAGCCCAATCAATACGGATACCCAGCGCAGAGTCTACAAGCTCTGAACCAGTACGAACAACATCCACACACGAGAGCAAACAGAAACAACCCATACATTGACTACAATGAACCACCTAGGACATATATTCCCCAACAATATCACCAACCAGACCAAAGAATGTATCAACCTGTATACAGTGATCCAGCGACTCGAATTTACGGGACCTTGCCCCGTTCGAGTAATCATCACGATCAACAAACAGACAGTCCTTACGCAACCAATCATTATACGCTTCCTGCGAAATCGGGACCGAGACGAGTGCGCATCAGCGATCTGCAACCAATCGTTCACGGATACAGTAAGTTTATCGCATTTTCATTATATAGTGTTCAACTATCTGTTGCCCACGATTTCGTCCGCGTGGAATTCGGTTATATCACGCACCCCCATTTTACCCCTCGGAAAAGTATCTTAAGTTACACCTAGTTACATCAGCTATCTGCCAGTGAAAACCCCGTCAAAATCGGTCCAGCCATTTCAGAGATTAGCCGGAACAAACAGACAGACAGACGTAAATTGTAAAAAATGTTGTTTTGGTATATACCAAACACGGGGTACATATGTACCATGTATACATCCATATGCATTTAGTAAAAAGTGGTTATTTTAATATTACAAACAGACACTCCAATTTATTTATTTTTATAGATAATCAGATTCAATATACACTTCAATGAATTATTAATTCAGCAGCAGCAGCGTATATTTAATCCCGGAGAGAAATTCGCTCCAGTAGAAAGTAGATTTGAATAGTGTGGAATAGAAACTAATCTAGTGTCCGGGCCGCAATATATCACGCAGCAATATTTACTAGTAACTTGGGTCAATATGCTTTCCTAGTTCAATATCTTCAGTTAATTTAGATATCGGAGTGCGCTTAGTCAGAGACTAACATTTTAATAGTTATCGTGCGCTTTCCAATTAAGAGATTAGATAACATTGGGGATTTAAAACTCTCAGTACTTAGCGGAACTGAATTCACAAACTAAATTTACCAGAAACATCGTATATTCAGGATTCCTGAATCGTCCAACCGTGGCAGTGCTTAATAAACCAGTAGTCGCCAGTCAGAGATTTGTTTATAATTTTAATGCGATCCGATGCCTTGTCAATCGAATGATCCAAGGTATTTCTATCGAACACATATGGTAGTGGTTTGCGTGTGTGCGTATATAGGTCGACATGTGGGCCAACCCTCCCGAGGGACGGACAACAATAGCTGCAGCATTCGCCCCGCGTTAACTGGTTCGCTCTAATGAACCAAGCCGGCCAGGATCCTTCCACAGTACCTCATAAGCCTTTACGATACGTACCCAGCTTTTTTATTTGCGAACATATTGGTTTTTTTCTAATATTAACATGGCGGTTACAAAGTCAGTTGTTCGAGGCATCATGTGTTCTATCATGGAGTTCACATTCAAAGCAAGTAAGACAATCGTGTGAAACTCGGCTAAATGTCATCCTTTCTCTGTCGCCTATCTCTGTGTATTTCATGCAAAAGACGCTAGTGTAAATCATAGCTTCGTTAGTTATTATTGCAATAAACATTACATCACCGACTATTTATTTGATGGGGACGGCAAATGGTTTCCAATCTTTGATTAGCGTGAATAATATAACGGGCACATTGCGTTTCATGGGACAAAATCCCATTAAATCTTCCATTTTCAAGAGAAAGTATACAAATTAATTTGGTTATTGTTCGTGGAGATTTAATTGTATTACAATATTTTTGTTTTATCTCATAAATTCGTTTTTCTCATTAAATAATGGCTATGAAGTGTTGTAGTTGGTTACCTTCGATATTATTATATAGATGGTATGTGTGAGTAATAGCTTATATCAATATTTTTCAGTTCTAGATGTATGTAAAATTATATTAATACAAACCGTCGTAAATAAATGAATATTGACTAAAAAGTCTCCACACGTAAATATTATTATTATATTTTATGCGTTATCTGGATAAAATATTGGTTTTGTATAATAGATAGCATACAAATATTAAAGGCCAAGCGTTATCTATATCTCGAAGTTGGGTAATTGTTCGCATTTATCAGATAGAAAGTTAAACCAACTTTGTCCATCTAAATGCCATTGAAGATTCATTTGACAGGAAATATTACGGAATTCAACACTTTACGAAATAGGTTTTATAAACTCTCACCTTATTAATTATTCCAGAAATATAAAATGTTTGCCAAGAGAATATTAAAATCATGTAGTTAAAAGTAACTACTTGCAAAGAAGTAAACATTGATCAAAAGTTCAAAACGGCAAAAAGCTTACATTCATAGCGTCGAGACATGGAAGTTCTTAACGTTACAAGTTCGTGAGTCGATTCGTGATAGAAATTGAGACGGGCACGATTGCCACCAGTGAACTTACTTCACTGAAAATAACATTTTAAACTGGAAAAAGCATTACTGTTACTCCGGTCGCATAACGTGGAGCTTACGTAGAATATGATTACTTTTACATTTAAAGGTACGAAGGCCATATTTCACTGTGCCCACAGAATTCCAACTACTGTAATTACGATCTTCACCAATTAAGGCCTTACAATACACATAATAATGCTAGGGATACACCTTTTAGTCATGCTATATGTAAGAACTCTAATTACAGGGTACCTACTACTTTCCCATCTCAATAACTTAATGTCATACTTTGTAATTTGGTGGTGTTATTACTAACGTTAGACACAAAACGCCTTTCTCTCTAAAACAGTAATCGCTGTAGAGTACTGCACTCTTTTTCTTCCGCATTATCAATCTTCGTGCATCCGCCTCCTATTCAACGTTGTGAAAGTCCTTGTTATTGTACCCGGTGGCCCCATGAGACATTAATTACTAATACAGCTATTATACTTGCATTTTGAACCCATCAGTTTCTAATAGGTGATCATTAGTTACGTCTTGTATACGCGGCACGGCAGAGATATCTTCGACATCATCGTGCGAGATTTGCGGTTATCTCGAGCGTCTAATCTAAATCGAGACTCGCCATTACCCGCCTTCGTTCCTTTCCGTAATTCATTTCAAATGTCTAATCTAAATCAAGGTGTGCGTATTAGGTTTAGGTACGCTTTTCTCCCTTGGCGCTATGAAAAGCCGGTTTAAGCTACCGCTCACCGCAGCCCCGGACACATACAATCAACTCGGGAAATGTGAATTGCGGTTTACATCCGTGCTGCGGGCTTCGAGCTCGAAAGTGAACCTGTGAAATGAATTATTGAAGCGAATCGACAACATGATACCCTGCAAACACGATCTCCTATTAATAATCACCTATTCGGCTCTATCTTTATCTAGATGTCTGTTAATTTATCCTTAGCCGGATGGTCGTGCGCTGGCGATAGTTTTATTTTACATCTGATCTATTAAGTTTATTTTCAAAGTAAAAGTGCAAGATTACGTTCAGTGAAAGATCCAAATAGAAACGAAAGGATATCAATACGATGTTTAGCATAAAATCACAGTTCAATTTGCATGTTTGTGTCGTATCCACCCACGACAACGTCACTTCAAATTCTCCGCGGGCTATGTCACCAGGAAGACCGTTATTTGAGTCTCAGAAATAAATATTCGCAGAGAAAATTGTCCGTTTGAGAACATGTTTGTTAGTGTTGTATTAAGTGGGTCTTGTCTTCCATAACGTCGTGAGTTGTGACGCGTGCAGTGTCTAATTGGCATCCTTGCATACATTAATCATACCGTGCAAGGTGTGCGTTCAGCGCTCGTATGTAGATCACCAGTTAAACCGCCTTTCGAAAGCTGAAACGCGTTCTAGTCCTGTTTTAATAATCCACTGTTAAACCGAAAGTTATATCCCTAAAGCCTAGCAATTTATTAGTTTTCTCCCCTGCTTTAATTCTCTAGAAACTTCTACTAGTTTGTAGAAAATTCTAATAGAAGTTTCTAGAATGGTTAATCACATTATTCTTACGGGTACCCTTAATGCTAAATGGTATTTCGAGATTATTATTAACAGTGAAACATAAAAACGAACTCATTAAAAAGTATCATTAGCAACCTTTTTCTAAAATGTTAGAAAGAGAAAGGATTTTGTTATAATGGTTCTCAATTATAATCATAATACCCCTTTGGTATTATACTCGAAATTATGTTCCAATACTGTTACTTCTCACAACAACATTCCAATACATAATATGTAATCAGAATGTCTTCACAACAATTTACTCATCACGTTGTCAGTTAATCAGTATCTACGGCGAAACGAAAGTGTTTGTAATCAAATGAAGCTGTACACGATCTATCGCCGCTGATAGTGGCAACGCGAAGGGTAAAATAAAAGGAGCAATGTGCATCAGGTTGAGACTTTCTATTTTTAAACGGGTGGAGAGGTCGAGGCGCGGGCGCCGGCAACGCAGCGCAGCCTCCTCTACAGATCTCATGGTGGTTGCGCCTGCGCATTCCGTCGTCGAATGCGCCTCGGGCAGCGCGCGGACACCGATCGCGGCACGACTCCCATTTGTTTTTGTTTTGTTTTCGCAACGCTCAACCATAAACTCGCCGTTTCGAGTATCCCAACTCTGTGGCTATATTTTTTTTTCATAAGACAATGACCTAATCTGAATGCATTAGAATAGGAGCTAGGCGGTGTAGTCTCGATTGACGTCCGATACGAGCCAGATAGTATCGTAGTGGAGCCGGTAAATCAACCTCTATCTACGGAAATAACCGCCCCTATTCAGGAAATAGACGGTGACTTGTTTGTGAGGAGGAAATGGGCGTGATAAGGAAGAAAAAGCGTAAGTTCACTTTCCCTTATTTGATCACGTTGGTTAGACATGTATTTATATTTGCCTTATAGCTTGAAAATTAATTCGAATTTTAAGTTTTGCGGCGGAAAGTAGTGATATCTGAAAAGCTTACCTATACGTTTTGAAAGCGTTGGCTTTTAATAATAATAATATTTTATAAATAATCATGAGAAATTACATTTTGCAATGTACCTTTCTTTCGTTAAGTATGATGGGTTTTTTCAATAAGTACGTCTAAATTTGAGGTGTGCTCTGTAGATATCGATACGATTATCGGGGTCCACTAAATTATACTTATTTTTCTTAATATTATTCCCGTCTTCCTGACGTCAGGAAACGAAAGATACTCTGAGATACATTTAAGCAATGCCTAAGTTGGATCTTGAACCAGCTTCTTACTCGTTGTATTTATTGTTTTTAGAAATAACGCCAAGTTCGAAAATCATGCGCTACATTCGATCTTTGCATTTGAACCCCAATTTAGACCCCCTGCAAGGTCACCGGATATTCACTGTATATTCACTCATTGATGCATTGTTCAGCTGTTGAATTTGTCGTCCTTATTAAATTAGTTTACCAACTTTATTTTCGTTATTTGTAGTTTGTTTCAGGTACCTAATAAAAATCGATTGCTATCTATTTTGGTAACTATCTTTTATACACAAAACTCTTCCAAACATAATAATTCAATAATATGTTTAACTTTCCAAATTGTTTAAAATAATTACAAAAATATCAGCCAAATTTACTAAATAAAAACAGGCTTTTTATTGAAACCTGTCACTAAAATTGGATTGTATGATTATATAAATTTATAATAACGTTTATGTATTTTAATAATTGTGTGAATGCTGTCCCGTTTAAGTATGCAACTGATTTTATTGATTGTACCTGCAATAATGAAACAGTATAATGAAATCTAATTATAATTATTTATTATTTGGCCCTGCCTGAAAACCAGCGCTGCGCTCTCTTTTAGTGTGCAGCACTATGCTGAGACAGGGACCCTTTTTGCCAACTCAACACATCAACTGCCTACTCCTACGTTATGAGTTGTGTTTAACGTTATTGTTTTTAGTTTTAGTTTTAGTTATTAATATGTGTTGTTTTTGTAAAATAAATACTCTTTCTTTCTTTCTTTCTTCTTTCTAAATCTTTATTTGGATAACTTATTAATTTTATAGAGCTACTAAAATTTTATTTATGCCTGTCTAATCACGACATTAACGTCAAAAATAGCATATTACATATTACTATCCGCTCAATCACAGGGCAATCGATAAAAATTAATTAATTAGCGTCATTAAAACGAAATAAAACATATGCTCAGTGATCTCATTAATGCGAGCAATTAATATTATTCTGACGTGCACCAGTTATATTTTTTAAACTACTAAACCAACTAGTTCTTTATATTTGGAATAAATATTAAGTCCGTAGAGTCTTTCTTATGTTAGTGGCATTCGGTGCACAATAATTTGACGTTATTTGAACTATTTGCCACAATCGAATAAATTATTATGGTTTGATAAATTTTATGTACTTTAAAGATTACAAAATATTATGTTAACCACGCTTGAAAATCAATAACATTATTAGTATTTCTTTTCAATACTCCGTACGCGATGTTTATACTATTAAAACAACAGTTTGAAGGTGAAATAGTAGTTTGGGTATGCGGTCATCGCTCACGTATTTGGGCGGGTAATATAGTATCACTCTCTGTTCTACATGTTTCGTTTCGTAACTGCGTAATAGTAAACAAGGTTTTGGATGATACCGGAGTAACTTCGTTGGCCCAAGACCTCACGAGGTACTTTGAGCGTGACCTTTATCGGTTGTGTCATCTCTTTACATAGGCGGAGTTTGTTGACGTAATGTTAGTATTTAGACTGTTGAATAAAACATACTACATGCTACAAGGATCATGCTCGTGAAAAAAAGGAAGGAACCATTAGGGGTTTCTTGTCTGTTCTCCCCATGGAGGGTCGGATAGGGTTTGTACATGGGTCAAACTTAGCGATAAGTACGGGCGACCCTATGTTTTGAATATTATTGACGTTTCCAAGCCATTTCTTTATAAATTACTAGCAAACTTCGCACCGCCATATTTTTTTGCCATCAATACTGTCTGAAGTTTAAGATTTTTATTTTAAATATTTGCTATTCTTTTTTATATTTTTTTTTCATACAAATCTTCTCCTGACAATAACGAACACATAAAAGAAAGATTTATCCAATTTGGTGCAAGTCGTTTGGAAGTTATGCGCGTACAAATATTACGATGATTCATTTTTATTTATATAGATATGGAAATAAAGTTTTGACTTTACTACTATCCAAATTTAAAGCGATACATTTCTACTAGTTATTTTATCCAATCAGCCAGAATAATCAACAAAACATATTTGACACACAATATAAACGTTCCTGCCTCAGTCATACGAGTGATTTCATTTAGTTTAAATGCTCTTGATATATTTGATTAAGTGCCCGTTTCCTTATCCGCGCATACGGTTTTAAACGGGCATTCACTATGTTGTTAGGCCATTGAGCCTTCCGCATTATTTAGTCTAGCTTAAATGTCGAATAATATAATCGCATGTCGGGCATTTTTACAGCTTCCTGCACAACAATGATTTACATAACTGGGTCAACGTTACATTTGACATTATGAAGTCATATATGGATTTACGGGGTAATGCCCACGAGGTCGCACCGCGTCGCGTCGGTGCGGCGCACGCGCACGCGGGCCACACATTCACACATTAGCACTCATTAAATTACTTATTACAGACTACTGGTATTCAATCAAGTAGCCTCTCTTAACGGCCCATTACTTAGCTTTTACTTATCTTGGCAATTTTCTCGAGATTTTCACATTCTCATTACTGTATAGCACAATATGTGATTCATCAGCTAATTGTCACAAAAACCAACACTTGCGCCTATATATCTTGATTTCTCGACTGTTGCATTATGATTGCGTTAATTTGTCCAAAGTTGACAGGTACTACAAGTAGATAAATTCATCGGACTTTGTTAATGTTATCCAACGACTTTCACCCGCCCGTTACATTTGGATTGAAACTAAATTACCATTATTGGAAAGAGTATTTTCCAATAAGACTACTGTAAAACAACAGTCACGAGTCCCACTGTAAACTATCACGACTTGTACTGAGGTGGGTACTACAATAGTTGTTGTTATACTATTAAGGTTATATGGGGGTGAAAGTAAACCGACTGATTGGCTATTGTAGCGAACAACATACAACGGGATAGTGTCCATTCAGGGATCATGATTTCTCGGTGATCCATTATTTCGTCTCGACGCCCCGACATGTAAATTGTCGTGCGAATGGAATAAGTCTCGCGCGATCATTTGTTATTCAATTCAGTTCTTGCATTGAAGAGCGTCGGAATTAGAAACCATGTTGCGTAGAAGAGCATCATCAATTGAATGTCATTTTACTGACTTTTGAAACGTGGCCCCAACTCGAGAACGACAGCGACAAGAGTAGTGTAATAAACGAAAGAAATACATTGAAGGGCGCAATCATAAGTATATAATGTATTATAACAGAAGACGAAAGTAGGTGTATTCTAACGAACCTCAAAGAAAGATACAATCAATGGTATGGGTCTTTCCCTGAATAGATTTGCTAACGAAAGTCAAGACAGGTCGTATCCGTGGGTAAAATAATGATTGCTCTTTTTTTGGCAAGACAGGATACGACAGTTCCGTCCCTCTCGCACTTCGCGTATTTTTGCATGGTGTGATACTGACCAATGCCCGTGCATAGGAGCACTCTAAAGGACAACTTCTTAGTGTACGGTTCACGACCCTAGGTGTATTCCGAGATGCTATTGAGGAGACCTCTAAAGAATCCTTGGACAATTGATCTCCAGGCAGTGTAAATGTTTTTGGGGAATACTTTCAGAAACAGTGACTACAATATTAACCTTATTAATGTTTTGTACTTTCTTGTAAAGTAAAGGGACAAGATGTTGCAAATAAATTATGATTGAATACTGATTCGACACGGAGTTTCTGTTTATTTGATTTCTCCGAACATCGGGGTGGTATCATTGCAACATATTGCCAAAAATGCCATTGTGATACATAAACCTTAACTTGTGAACGTTGCAAATCGTTTTTGCGATGTTCTAATGTCATATTAATGTCGATATCGTGATATTACACTTTAACGAGCGTGTACGCTACTGACCTTGCAACACACAGTGTGCAACACATTGAACTGAAACAGAGCGTTATTCCTAAACAGCTTGTTCGTGCAGATGTGACTTATTTACTGTAGCGCAGGGCCAGCAAATTAGCCTCTACTTGCGGGGACTTTACGACGCCCACGATCAATTATATCCGAACAGAACCTTGCGAAGTACCGCTATCCAGAACGGGATGCGTGCGGCTAGCCTGAGCTCTTTAAAATTGGTGTACCACTTAACCTATTTTTTCAATAACCCATACTTCCTCATAAAGGATTCGTCGCCGTGCCCATGCGGATTTATTTCTTCATTATCTCTTTATTATGGAGTACATAATACGTGTTATATACCCGACTTTAGAAATGCCATTTAATCTATATTTATTTCGCTGGCGATGAAAATTAACTCATAACGGAACAATGCGCAATATCTTGATATAAAACATGTTGTATAAAAATAACTTAGGTATTTATTTCTGACAGTTTTCAAGGTATTTTATCGTCGCGGCCTTAAACCTCGATAACAACAGCGAGGATTCGTATGGAATTCTAGTTCTTGTTTGTACATATTTGTTTATCTTGCGCCCTACCCTAATATTGATAAAATGCTCGCCGCTACTGAACGGGACTAAGGGCAAGCTAACTGTTTTACAGCATTAATGTTCGCAATATGTACTTCTATAATCATACCATACTCCATACAGGCATTATAGATTGCCTCTGGCGGATAAAGTAACGGTAGCAGGTCGTGCGTTGTTTCATATTATGCGTTTCCCGACTTACTGTTACCTAACTTTACTGTTTATGTTATAAACTGCATCTAGATTGCAGCTTGACTTTTTGATCTAAAAATAGTACAATGTTATGTGAAATTTGCCTGCACGTATTTACTCATTAAGTCTGTCAAATTATAATAAAAAGTTGTACTGTAACATTTTGTATAGGTGTTTTTTTAACGAGTTTGGGATTTGCTCTACGGATATTTGCGGTTAAAAACAGCTGGTTAATTTGCATATTAGTTTAAAAATGTCATTGGCGCTGGTTTCGTATTTTGGAATATATAACGTCCGGAAATCCGTTAATCACATTGTGACATGTGAAAATCAAAGAGCTCTGAATTCTGACAGTTGATATTTGCGGGCGTGATTTCACCGTTTGATGGTATTCTTTGCCGTGTATATTACTTGCAAGCCTCAAAATTACACTGAATTAAACTGAACACCGTGTAACCGTTTTCTTTCTATAGGAGATATATTGACCTGTTATTATCCCGTATTAGAATATGGTAGTAGGGAGACAGTAGTAACACTTTTTACGATAATTATTGGTCGATATATCTAAAACTTCAGTCTTTTTGAATTTTGTATTGATATAATGTGAACCTAAATTCAATACCTACAATATTTTCTGACTTCTCTCTGTACCCGAGACGCCTCGCGATCGTCTTATTTACCTGTTATTTCATCGGCATCCACACCTTTGAAACCGGAACTCGTCAGTGCAGGTGCATTACTGCACAACAGCTGAAATGGGTATTGTGGCATTACTATTCCGGATTTACACTACACACACAGTTGGTTATTTCTCTACTGTTTATTAAATCTGTACCTATTCACAAAAATATTTGTCTCTTTCCACAAAACTTGCTATCTTGGTAAATATGATAGTAAGTTAAAGTCAAAAATTCATAAAGAAATGGCTTGGAAACGTCAATAATATTCAAAACATAAGGTCACGCGTACTTATCGCTAAGTCTGACGCCTGTTCAAACCCTATCGGACCCTCCATGGGGAGAACAGACAAAAAACGATATATAATCTATGTTCGCATCCAAAAGGTTTGTTATCATCCAAAATAGGTAATTAGATGTTTATTGTCCGCAGGTGAGTCTGTATCGGAGAGAGCTGAGAGCGAGGCGCGAGTGGTGAACGATCAGCGATGTATCGAAGTTCGGATCGCTCGCGCGGCCGGTGGGCTAGGGTTGAGCATCGCCGGTGGACGGGGGTCCACCCCTTACATCGGAACCGACGATGGTATTTTCATATCGCGAGTCACCCCTAATGGACCAGCTTATTTGGCTGGATTGAGGGTGAGATATATATATATATATTAGTATATCTATGATCTTCATACAGAAAATACTATACGTTAGTTTAAAATGCATCGATATATCATTGAGTCTTGAGAATAATCTTTTAATGTCTTTTATGCCTAATTTCACCACATCTTGTAAGGTAACTGAAAATATTTACAATTTAATAGAATAACTTTATTTCAGACTATAAAACAATTAAAAAGTAACGTCTAAAACTACACTTGATGTGTCCCGCTTAGATACGGCTGAAATTGGCAATTTGTTTCTGAATCGGAATGTCAATCTCATGTTTACTAGCGTTTTGCTATAAAACAATAATAGCTTAATAGTTAAACGAGACAAATAATTGACGTTTGGAGTCAACAAACTTGGAATAACAATTATACTGCCGAGTTTCGAATGGGTAACCTTTAGTTTGTTTCCTGTGGCAACATCAGGTTGGCGACAAGGTGCTCTCAGTGAACGGTACATCTGTGGTGGGTGTGGATCATTATTATGCCGTGGAGGTGCTCAAGGCGAGCGGGCCGACGCTCCATCTCGTCGTCACCAGGGATTCACCGAACTCTACCAGGTAATAAAACCTATCCTTTGTAACTATTTGATCACGCGACATAAAACCTCTTTACAGTGACATCCTGCACTGAACTGAACTCTTTGCCGTAGAGTTTTTGTTCTAAAATTGGACGAGTTACTCTATACTATTCTCTATCTGTGTACGGATTATAACAGTTATCGATCGCAGTGGTCGATATGCATACAACCACAATATTATTCGCTGATTTGTCTATCACCCACTTACTAACTACGTAAAAAAATAGTTATAATAATAACAAAATAATAATAATTTCGCGTTTACATAAAGTCGTCGTAACACAAAAATGGGAGGAAAACGTACAAAATACCTAACTGCTTTTGTATGTATGTTGTTAAACATAGTTTTTTGACACGACTGGATGTGTTAACAATTTAAATACGATTTAAGTATTCAAAATTTAGGTAATAACATTTAATCACTGCGGCTTAGCTAAACGGTTAACGGTTATGATCTCAACTTGTATGATTATTATGGTTATGTCGGTAGACATAATGTCTAAGCGGTCCATGACTCGCCAACCAGTCGATAAAATGGTATACGAGATGTAGATGGATTAATAGCTTTAGCAATATATTTTATTTTAAACACAACGAAGAAACATATATATAGCTCTGACTCTTCTAGCATTCATACTCTCGTGGATGTACAAGTATTGTTATCATTGTTTATTTATTTGTTTAAAACTAGGATATTAGTTACTAATTCATGATTTAAATAAACTAACTTCATAAATTAACCCGCGCTGGCAAACGCTTATATATTACTTGTTTCACATAATTATTATCTACATCATAAAATATAATCTGAACAAAAAAAACATCCTTTAAAATTTTCTTACAAGTAGCTTTATTCAGGTCATGTTCATCTTGTGTCGTGTGCTTCCATAATATTGAGCAATATTAATATATGTGTTGACGTATTGTTTAAAACTGGTTTCAAGTTCATGACTAATGACATGATAACACTGAACATGTAACTGATTGCAACTGCTGCCGTCGATTTCGAAAGAAAAATACCTGACGATGTGCCAAGCGTTTGTGTTTGGAAATCCTTATCTTCAAGTATTGTCTGTTATAAGTTGCCTTTATATGGCCTATAGATTTTTTCTAATATCCGATTATAACCAAATATCATAGCAAAATGTATCTCGCCTAACAACATCAAAGTACATAAAATGATGTAATCTAGCTTACCTTATGCAAAAATGAGTCTTTAATTACTAAAAATAAGTTAAGGAAATGCCTTTAAAATTTAGATGTTACATCACTTTAGTCCGATATAGGAACCACATAAAAAATCTAACTTAAGCTAGTTACAGAAAAATTGCACGGAAAGTACTGAATTTATAGATTTTAAAATTAATTCAAAGAAATGTTTTTAAAATTGTATCATAAAATGTCTACACTAGGGACAAGATAAAAAATAAAAATGTCGACATGCATGTTGTTAACACAAAATCATCATAACATTGATATTTCAGGTCGCACAGTCGCGCACCGAGTGGGGCGAGTCACCACTCCGTGTCTAGCAACGCCGACACAGTTTCTACTTTGGAAAATGGACAGGTACCATTTCAAACACAACGAGTGCTACTAATAATTATTGGGCGCAGTAAAACGGAAAACCTTCATCGCTAATGAACGAGAATTATTCCTTTTTTATCTCGTACTTGGATGACATTTCTTCCAGCTATTTTGATTTAAAAAACCAACTAAACCGATTTTGATGAAATTTCTGTGGGACCAATCGGAAAATATATAATTTTTTTTTATTTGATATAGTAACGGAACGAGCCGACATTCCACCTGGTGGTAAGTGGTCACCTCGGCCCATAACAACCGCTGCGGCTTGGATCCTCCCCTACTAGAAAAAAAATACTTTTTTCACAAAGTATTTTTCAAATTGGTTCATAAATGACGGAGGTATGAGACAGCAAAAAAAAAAATATACACATCAATTTAATCTCCTCCGTTTTTGAAGTCGGTTAATAATACTTTCCATTTAAATATGTTTAAGGTGCTGTTAACCGTTTAAAATCACATTGTTAATTCTGGTTGGAACTGCTATTACTGAAATAGGTATTAGCCTAGCTAATATCTTTGTATTAGTCATCGAACCAAGTATGTTGTTAGTCTCGTGTGTGTTTATTTTCACCTGTATGTATATCCAATACCGAATTTAGTGCAGATTTTTGTTTCTCGAATACCCAATCGAAGTCATAACAACCTATTGTGCTCATTCGCTACCGACACGTTTGACTTTGGGGTTTGAAGGTTGTATATTTTTCCGCATAAATTACTACATATTTTCTCCGTTAAAATCGGTAACGATCTCACCTGTTTCGATTTTTAGTTTATAATTTGTAACAACGCCATCTAGCCCCAAAGTAAGCTAAGCATAACTTTAATCATGGCAACCAGACAACCGATATAATACTTAAATACAATTTTTTTGGAAATACATACACAACATCCACACAAAGAAGAAACACCTATGTCCGTCACACAAATGTTTGTCCTGGGTGGTAATTGAACCCACGAGGCAGGGTTACTACCAACTGAGCTATACGCCAGTCAGTACTTATTGGGATCTGTAAATATATCGTTTGCAACAGATACCAACTGGGCGGGGTATATCGTCGGCGAAGCCTCTCATCATCGGCAACCAATACGCGCAAGAGTTCGAGCCAGAGCTGAAAGAAACGACGCCCGTCCAACCTGCGCACAGCCCGTCGCCGACTCAAGTCACCACTGAGTATCAGAGACTGCAAGCGTCACCGCCTGCGCCGACCACCACGCCTTATGTGCCGCCTGGTGAGTTTATATTCTACTGTTTTGGTAATTGATAATTAAATAAATATTGATAGAAGTTTCACACAGCGCCATCTAACCCCAAAGTAAGCTAAGCATACATTATATCATGGGGACCAGATAACGGATACATTGAATACTTTTTTATTTGTATTATTTTTACGTATATTTAATATGTAAATACAATAATATATTAATATCCAGACACAAAACAAACATCTATGTTCGTCACTCAGATGTATGTTTTGGTTGCGAGTGGTTATTGTTTTGACCTTCTTTCACACAGCAGTGAAACAGTGGACCGATAGAATTAGTGACATCTGAAATTTGACTACAAACTAATTACTCATCTTAATAAATTACTTTACAGCATCTAGACAGCTATTAAAAAGTGCAGTGATCTTACTTACGTTGATTTTTTATTGACATGAGTGATCATTATCACGGTAAATATATCATGGATAACAAGAGGCTTTCTTACAGTATTCAAAGACAAGACTGTTACAAACTGTTACAACAATTATCATCAATGCCCTCTTCATCTACGAGAGATGATTCACATTAGAGAAATCTTAATAAACCATAAAATAAGAACTAGGTGAAATCTGGCAATAATTTTCTCATAATATGTTATTTCCGCAATCTCACAAACAGATTAACATTTCCAGTTTATCAACAAAAAGTGCTAGTTCACACGACGCTCATCCGTGACGGGGCCGGGCTCGGGTTCAGCATAGCCGGCGGGAAGGGATCGCCGCCCTACAGAGAGGACAGCGACGCGATATACATCTCCCGCATATCCCCGCAGGGCGCCGCCGCCAAGGATACCAAAATGATGGTCGGAGACAAAGTTGTTTCTGTGAGTTATGTCTGGTTTACAGTTATTTTTATTCGATAAAATTACGGAACGATGGCCCACCTTAAGTCGTGATCCTGCCCATAATAAGCAATACGAATCCCAATTAATCCTCCCCTACATAGGTAAAACAAAATCCAAGTCGAATCTTATGCATGAGTAAATTTTTTTATATAAATATATGGATGCATTGTTAGCCCATAACAACAGTAATACTTATTATTTCCTTCCATTATTAGGTATTGGGAAACTCGGGTAGAATCGCATTATACCTGTCACACTGAGACATGTAGTAAAATGAACATATAAATAAGTAAGATAAATATAACAAATAGCCACCTAGAATTGCTGTGCCCTAAAAGGGTTTATGTTTGTATCCTATAAATATATTAATATCTCTGTTACAACATAGTTCAATAAATGCTTTGAATTTGAATTTGAATAGTCACTTAAACCTCTAGTGGTAGTGATAAATGGCGATGCAAAACACGTGTGTTTGAGGCAAAAGTCATATATATTTTAATGATCACGGTTAACATAGATATTTGACCAAATCATTATTTTTATGTATTCGTTGGACATTACTACTAGGTTGAGTGACAGGTCGTATAACATATATGTACCGGTTTACTCAAACATCCTTAATTTTTATGTAAGTGGCGTGTGACATTAGTCATATCTAGAACCTAAGTAGTGTACAGCTCATTATAACGGCATTCGAGGTCAAGTGCATTTTTAAGCTCATGACTGCAGAACTTTCGTAGATTATATGCATTTATGATTAGGTACAGCTACTCGTTCTAGATTTTAAATCTTGTTAAGTGTGCGAAAATTCTTTTAAAATTACCTTTTGTTGATAAATGTGTTTTTACCGTATCCTTGTTTCACGTAAATAATACATTCCGCAGTACTCCGGGTGGTTATAAAACAGTATCGAAAGACGAGACGAGTCCGTGAGCCGGTGGTGTAACAGATTTCGCTTTACAGATCAACGGAGTCGATATGGAGAACGCGCCTCACGAAACCGCCGTTTCCCTCCTGACGGGTCACGAGAGATTCGTGAGACTTGTACTGCAGCGTACCATCACTAGTGATCAGGGTAACTGTTTATTTAATTATCGCAACAAACAAATCAACCATAAAATAAATTATAACAAGGTCTTACAAAAAAAAACCTTTTTGAGGTATCATTTTATATTTTATCATCTTATTTTATATTTGTTACTATAATAATTTTTATATTTAGTTTTGCATAGCTCTGTGACAATATCTTATCGTTAACTATCTATCCTACTTATCAATGCTTTAGGTTATGTTTCTCTGTATTGCAAACAGTTTCTGCAATGGATACGATAATGAAGTTAATTCATTCATAATCATAATGAATTTATTGTTTCTTATTTGCAATGTTATAATCTGGTTTTATGCGCAACAGTTTTGGCTAAATCCAACAATGCGAGTAGGCTTTCTACTGTATAACTTTCTATTATTATCAAAATATCATCAGTCAAATATTACTCAGAGTTTTTATATTACGAACACTTTTAGCGTGATTCGTCAGCTATTTTTCTCAGGTCTGCCCCCACAGAACTACTCCCGGCAATGGCAGGTGGGAATATCCCCTTGTTCCCCCTTGGGCTCAAAAATATAACATTGTCAAAGTTGTCCCTGGCGTTTTGCATGAAACGCTGCACAATCATCAGTACTTAATAGACACTCTATCCACAGCTGAGTTGCTGCCCCGTCCAAAATCAACATCCGAAGAAGTAAGAGAACACAAGACGAGCCTGCAGAACTTGAACGCACCGAAACCGATCAACCACAATCACACGTTGCCGACACGTCACACCGCACCGCACACGTTAATCGAACACGATACGAACGAAAGGGTCAAAAACAATTACACCGCACCGCATACACTCACGGAGAATGTAAACGAACGAATCAAAAACAATTATAACGCACCGCACACACTCAACGAACAGAATACGAACGAGCGGGTCCGACCGACAGTACTGAGCACGCACGCGAACACACTCCCACCGCAGCCGGCTCCGCGGAAATTCAGCCAGACCAATGGACAGGTGAGCGCGGGATTTCGTTCGGAAATGGGGCGATCGTCGCTGATCAAATGCCTTGATTGATCACCGACTAATGCCCGCCAAGTTTCCATGTTGTTTTAATGTGTCTTTTGCATCAATATCCATGTCAAATATATGGCAATCGATATTGAAATTAATGCAAAAAATATAGATATTCCTGGTTCCATACAACACAGTCTTCTTATTACCAGCCACGGCCACGACGTTTATCATTATGAAGCGCGTCGGACGAACTAGCTGTATTTATCGGATAGATGTGGAGAGAAACATTATGCCGGTGACCTGTGCTGGTGGTAAAAGATGTTGGCACAGGATCACGCATTGGTTGTCTCTACGCCTTAGTGTCGAAAAATAGAATCGTAACCTATAAGAGGGTAACGATTCTCGCAGTCTATACTGACGTAAATTGGCTTCATTCGTTTTCTTTCTATTTATGATGAGGAAAAATTTTTGCCGGCGGACCTTGGCTATCCTCAACATTAAATATAAACATTAAATTCCTCCTTACGCAAATTTCGCAAAGCCTATCAGGATGATCACGACCAAAGGCTATACTGTTCTGTCAAGTAGAGAATCAATGCGTGAACGGGTATTTATTTATTATATATTTATTTGTAGAGAATAGTTATGGTTTAATATGTTGGTGATTGCAATTTGTGTGGACACTATTGGTGTGAGTTTAGTTTGAGTAGTTGTAGCTTATTGTTAGTGTATAATAAAGTGACGTTTGTTTGTTGTTTTAATTTATTTTAGAACTGCTCCCATACACATTTCCTATATTCACATCATTGCATCTATTCAATATTTCAATTTCATCCTGTTGATGTGCTTGAAAAATATCGTTTTGCGTCATGGTTGAATTATAGAACTTGACGTTTCGTATTGCAGTTTTGACGGTGGAAATTGCTAACTTTGAAGTCAGCTAAGGCTCAAAATATAACATTGTCTCTCTCATTATCTCCTATATGGCAATAGAAAAAGCCAAGCGCAGTTGCAAAAGCAACAAACTTCAGAGTTACCAAGCTTAGCCGCCACAATTGTTTCTATATCGTTTGAAATCTGTCATTTGTATGTAACACCGCCATTCGCGAAGCTTGCTTGTGTGGCCTGCACAGGACTATTCGCAAACTAAATTATCGGATCATTTACCACAGGCGAACACGAAATCGACAAGTAACAGTGCGAGCACGCCCCTAATCCCCGGCGCCAATAACACGCACGGATCCAGCGATGACGTGTTCGACGACATTCAGGTAAGCGCAGCGCGTACGACACGATCCACTCGCAGGTGACGGTACCGGATTAACACGTTCACATCCGTGCTTTGGTCTCGCTTATACACATGCATTTTCACTATCCGTAGTCTAGCCGAAACCACGGAACTGTATGCTATCCGCAAACGCGTGGACGGTACCCGATTATTGCGTTCCGAAATAAAGAGCTCATATTTCGTAATGTCATGTCGTGCTACCGAACACGATTTTTGCACGAAGGATGGTATACATTCCGCGCGGTTTCGTTACATTCGCTACACTTTTGCGCTTTTGTGTAAGTCCATATAGATGTATCCACTTTCGTATCAAACTCATTGTTTCATATTTAAATCCAGTTCCGATCGTTTTGTTATTGCAGGTAATCGGCAGTTTGCCTGATATACAGGTCGATATATCGACTGATGAAGCTTAAAATAAATGGCTATTGCTGTATTTGTAGGCAATTGAATGCATTATTGGTTCGAATAGAATTTGCAAACATCTTTTTTCACAGCCTAATTATGCCTGTAACTAAATTGCGTTTGTGCCTGAGAGTTCAACCTGAATTATTTGCACAAGTAATTTAAAATAATAATACTTTACACATATTTTGAGCATAAAGTTTCCTGTGTGACAAACTAAGAATGAATGTATAAGCATTAAAACTTAGTGGCAATACATAATTTCCTGAAAAAGATTTGATAGTTTTTCGCAAAATCGTTTTCGCCGCTAATCGTATCTTTCGAGCCATTAAATAACTGATGTATTTGTATTCAACGGTATCCATATATCATACACGCATATGTGATGGAAAACTCTCTCTTGTTCATCTAACAAATATTGTCATGTCATATTTTCTAAAAGTTAATATCAAAACATTCACAATTAGGATATGAATACTCATCATTTATGATGGTTATTTTTTGATGTTATTGGAATATAAGAAATGAATCATAATTCATAAAATTATGAGAATGAAAATCTTAGTATTGATCTAATCATTGCTTTTGCCCAATTGTTTCCATTCGTTTCAAGCATTCACAAATTATTACATTACATTTTCGCAGTAGCTTTCAGTATCACAATTCTTATCGAGTACACACCACTACCTCAAATCTAGGATAATTAGCTATACCTTTGGTAAATTTGATACACTAACGGTACTACTATACTATTGGCATAATGTACGTCTTATTACTAGAGTTGTATTAGAGGTAAGATTTGTCTTCAAACACACACACAACATGCCCTTCTATATATTAGCGCTCAGTATTTAAATTCAATAAAAGCATGTTTAAATAAAAAACGCTATGTGTTGGATTTATAGTGTTAATCACGAAATTAGTCTAATAAAAATCCATTGGTTTCATTAAAAAAATTACTCTGGAAATAATACATTAGGTTACTTGACCATGTGCGCGAGCTTTGATAATTCTTAGTAGCTAGTGTTCAAAATTACTGATCCTATCAGTTATAACACTTCATTTTTGTTTCAACAAAAAAAAGTAGTGTTTTGAAAACTAAAGTTTGGTTACTTATTGACAACTTTAAAGTTTATCATCTATCCCAAGCTTAGCGTATACTGAGATGCAGAAGATCTAATATGCTTTTGTATCACGTCGCAAGACATACAGATATCCGAGTTTCACGTGTTTGAGTCGCAATTCGTTAAACAGCTCTGTGCTAGCTTATGCGTTGCAAAATTTACTCTGCAATGCGCTGCAAGGACCTTAGTCGTCTATATCAGCATACTCTTAGCCGCCGAGTGTAGAACGCAAACCTACGCGACTTGACTTCACACGCTTTATAAAGTATTGAAAGTATGAACAAATGATTTATCTGTTTCGGCCCATTTGTCCTGTACACAAAATGTTATGCAAAACATTCAAACAAGCAATAAGCACAAGAATGCCAATCGTATAACCGTTAAATCAGATCTATCATCGGTATAACATTACCAACCACTGATGCGATGTGAACGTGTTAACCGCGCAGCCGTCACGACCGATCACGAACGAAGAGTTCCAAGCGATGATACCGGCGCATTTCCTCGGCGGTGCTAGACCGCCCACCGAGCCGCCGGAGCGAGGAGTGCGCGTCACGGTGGAGCGACCGCCCACTCACGGCGTCGTGCTGCCGCCGCCGCCCTCCGCTCTCGGCCTCGTCACAGAGACCATCACCAAATCTACCTTCACTGAGACGACTGTTACGAGGATAACTGACAATCACCTCGCTGAGCCGCTCATTATCGAAGTGAGTATACGCGCTGTTTCGATCTTACCTTCGTGGTCTTTGATCCAGAGGACAGACGTCAATGGGTCCACAAACTGCGGCGAGCGTCGAACATCATGCTGAAAGAAAGTTGGTATGCCTTGACACTGGAGGTTTCGGCTACCTCCTTTGCATCTATTTAGGTTTTCTTAAGAGGAAAACCCGGGTCACAGGGAAGTGATCTGCAACTCCATGCTTCAGGCTGCCCCACTGCCGTCAGTGACAGAGAACAATGGTCTGAGCTCACCTCGCAAAATTGTCCAGCCAGCAAGAATTCTAGAAACAACTACTGGCCTTAGGATCACTTGGTTTCTCACACTTTCTGTCCGTAGTTTACTTCGCAGCTGGGTAGGAAACGCTCTGTCCTTTCTTCATATCCATGACCGCGTCACAGACACTATCATGAACGGTCATTCACTGTGACAACCATTTCAAGAACTAACAATTACCTTGCTGAGACGGTTAACATCAAAGTAAGTACTGAGTACTAACTATAATAATACATCGTGAACTTCAATTTAGAAAGCAGGGTGTCAATGGAACGGCGTTCAAACGACATGGTGAGTCAGTTCTCTAACCCTAAGTACAAAGTCCTTTAAATTTTAATCACTGTTTTTCTGGAACATTTTTATTCAGACCATGGTCCAATAGTATTTTATCAATGATAAAACGAACTTACCTGGTGCTTAATTTGAAGCTTTTAATTTTTAATAGTAGATGTCAGAATAAGTAAAAGCCTGTGTTATTAGATAACTCTGATAATAAAACATGAAGTGTTTACTTCATCAATATTGGATATACAATATCAATATGATTCGTTTGAGTACTATCCGAATCACAAGCCCAATACCAGGGTGCTTCGATACCCGACTATCCGGTAGAGCCACCGGAAAAGCGTTTACTCTGCAGACCGTGGCACGTTCTTGGTGACCCGAGTGACGGAATTAACTGCCGCTTATCCGGAGTTATTCGTACCGTCAAGACCCAACTGAGAAATCATTCCACCTTCGCTCCAATCCCGCCGGTGGGATCTAAGAAACCTTGTTTTCCCTCACTCTGGGCGTACCTACTTCCATTCTTCCCGATTCACAATGTCCCAAGCCACCTCGGCTTGGGACGTCCATAAATGGTGCCCCTGGTGTCTATTACTTTTTTACTGGTTTAGAGTCCTTAGCTCTCACCAAAAAGCTCTCGAAAACTCTGATGTCGAAGAATAATTATTCCAAAATCGAACGAGCAAAAAATCATATCTACCGATGCATGGGGGCACACACACGTCTTTTCAAGACAGCTTCTCGGTATATTTCAATATAGAGCCCGATTTAACGCTCCATCCCTAGTCTCGTTGTTATGACTATATAACCGCATTGTTTGAGAATGTAAAAGTTACATAAATACATTATCTATATTCATCTACTCGTATTCTGTATTATTTTACCGATAGAGAGCTACTATCCGTAAAATAAAAATTACATTTGAAACTTATTTACAATAAGTGTTGGCTCGCTTCAAAGGATTATTATTTGATTGTTCTAGGAAGTGACGCTTCTGAAAGAAGGCGGTTCCCTGGGCTTCAGTATCATCGGTGGTACGGACCACTCTTGTGTGCCTTTTGGTGGGAAGGAGCCGGGGATATTCGTTTCGCACGTAAGTAAATAAGTGACCTTTTCCAAAAGTAATTGAAGTCATTGAAATCAGAAACAGCAGGTGCTTAGTGTCTTTTATGCTAGTATAAAAATTGCATTGGGCCAAGTTGCTTGGATAGATTTTATGCACAAATCCAATTAAATAATACAATGTACACACCTTTCTACAAGGGTGTTGAAATAGAATAGTGGCTAATAGATGATAAATTCCATTCGTCAGTAATAACATTTTAAGACTTTCTCTAGCCGCTAAATAACTAACTAATATTTTTCAAAAAAGGCCCTTGTAATATTGTACTTTATTTTGTAACGTAACGGCCAATTAAAGGACTAAATAACGTAAACACCATAGAGTAAAGCTTTGGAACCCTATCTATATCGTGTGTGAAACTGGTAACATACTATAGGAAGCAACGGATAGTAGCTACAGTCGCTATCAATAATGGCCACTGTCGTTCTCGCCCTATAGTGGGTCTTAACATTTCCATCCGCACAAAGGTCGTACCCGGTGGAGTCGCCGCTCGCTCCGGCAAGCTGCGCATGGGCGACCGTCTTATCAAAGTGAACGGATCCGAGCTGGTCGGCGCGACGCATCGCGACGCCGTACAACTGTTGCTGCAGCCGGGACCCACTCTGTCGCTCACCGTGCGACACGATCCACTGCCGCTAGGATTTCAGGTCAGTTGTACCACTTAACTGTGTTAAGTCATGGCTATAGTATTCCTAAGAGCGAAGTACGAACGTTGATCCAAAGTATTATGTAAGCGCAGACGGAACACGATAGTAACGCTTTGCATACTTTTATGTAAGAGAAGAAAGGTCTCCAGTGCAGGCAACGTATCAGTAATGCTCTCGGTGTTGCTGACGTCAATAGGCTGCGGTGACCGCTTAATATCAGGGCTGTAAGAGTGTATGCCTAAAAAAAAATCTCGGGGTTGATATGTTTTGCGCCACTGGCTGGCAGATCGCACACAGATGTAGAACGCGGTACTATAGTTATCCTCCAATGCTCGAATAATACATTGTATCAATGATTTCTCGCTATGACTTTGTAATACAATATAGCTGTCAAGATTGCAGCCAAGCACCTTACAGTGTCCCGGCAGTCTCACTTGACAGTCAAAACCATCCAGGATTCGTGTAACGTCACCACTGGTCGCTTAAAATCAGATGACTTGTACGATGCAACCGTATTAGATATATAACACATCTTGATGTTTTGCTCTGGTATGGTCGAGATAAGTAATTGCTCTCTATTGAGTAGCTTTACTTCAGTGTGCCTCAGTATGACTTTCAAACTTGCATGAGATAATAAAGGAAGTGTTACATTACGGACGTTATTGGGGTTGCATTCGAATTGTATTATGGTAGCATCACATTTGATTTGGATATGTTAAAAGTAACGCAGATGAATTGGTTGCGTTTTTAGAACAAGTAATTGCTAATCTTGTATAACATAAATACCAGTGTGAAGTTATTCATGGAATGCAATGAAAACTTGTCATGATGTGACTGTTATTATAATTGTGTATTTAAAGTTGTGTAACACAACACTCGTAAAGTGATATTTTGCATGTAGTGCAAGTTACCGAGTTTGTGTGGAGTTGGTAAGAGATTGAAATCGTCGTGTGAAATGATGAGTAGATTAATTTGAGTTTGTCGCTTCTGAGTAGACGTTTGGCGGTATACATGACAATGCGCGTAACGCTTCAGCACACGAAATATTTACTGGTATCTCTTGCTGCGATCTCTGTCGCTTTATGCAACTAAAGGGTGTGTAAATAGTCTCCATTGAATACTTTAAAAATAATGATTTCAAATTTAAAACTATCATATTTGCAGTCCCTCTGTTACTTGAATATCTTTTAGGGTTCAAGTTAACGAACTTGGACATTTAAGTAATCTATTCTGTAAAATATACCTTGAAAAATAAATCAACACGCACAGTATCCTTTGCAAATAGTGTCGCGTTAATTTACGCATTCATTTTATGACCAATATGGTGATCAAGGCCTGAATATAATGAACATATAAATGAAAATTTACACACTCTATCAAGTTTATTTGTACAATATCCGAACGACGAGTTACAGTGTTACGTAGTTGATAAATAAACGTTGTTTGTTCCACTGACACGCGCGACGACGGCCAACGCGACACACGTTCAGGGTCTCAAACAAGTTGAGATTGTTGACGCAACTGTAAGTGTGATCGCCGCCCCGCGATCTCGAATATGTGTGTTACTTTACCAAATATCTGTCAGACTCCAACCTCCCATCCAGTCAGTCCGAGTGCCCAGCTATCGTCGTATTCCGAATGGTTATTCCGTAAATCAAGCTTCTTCTATTCCGTAGATACTGCGACTGTATCTTCTTATAGCTTTCTTATTTTATTGCAAATCCAAATCATGTTTTATTTTCTCTCTGAGAATACGACCCACTGCCAGGTGTTTTACAGCGTGATATTCCTTACAGTGAGAGCTTATTTGAACCGCATGAAATGTGCTTTGCATGTACGAAATGTTAGTATTGTATTGTGAAAGTAGATGTCTTGTATTATATATAATGTTTGTGAACCCTTTGAAATACTAGATGGTATATCCACGGTGGTATCTGTTGTTTAACTTCCAATATAATTCCACAGGATATAACGATTGTGAAGCAAGAAGGTGAAAAACTGGGCATGCATATAAAGGGAGGATTGAACGGACAGCGTGGCAACCCGAATGATCCCAACGATGAAGGAGTCTTCATATCGAAGATAAACAGCGGTGGAGCCGCTAGGAGAGATGGTAGACTGAAGGTTTGTGAAAGAAAGCAATTTAACATTATTTTTTGTAAAAAAGGAAGTCTCTTTATCTATTTATGAAGCCAGTGTCAAAATATTTTTGGTATTTGGTATAAATCTAATCGACCTGTGTTGAAATGAAAAACTGTAAACCCGACCAGAAATCCACCAAAGACAGTTCAATTAATTTCATTTTTTCGATGGCTTATCTGTCCCGGATATAAAGTTGACAAATCATATCGGAACAATCATTTTGCGCGTTGAAATTCTCTCATCAGGGCAGACCACTACCTCAGACTAACTTGCATTCTCAGAACGAGGCATCAAATAATTTCCAGGTGGGCATGCGGCTTCTAGAAGTTAACGGTGTGTCGCTATTGGGCGCGACGCACAACGAAGCCGTGAATGCGCTGCGCTCGGCGACCAACGCGCCGCTACATCTGGTCGTGTGCTACGGGTACACGAGACCGGAGAAGTATACTGTGAGTTAACTAAACGCACCGATGCGATATTGTGTTGATAATATTAACATAGGTAAGTATTGCCGAATGAACAGCATAATAATTACTCCTGTTTTTCGATTCGAACCAAATGTCAATATAAATATTTAATTTACACTCTTGTGAAAAAAAGTAAACATGGTTAACATTCACACCAGCTAAAAGTCCCGTAAATGAATGTTCATTATGATTAAAAAAATTATTAGAATTTCACTTATTAGTTTAAATATAACTGACAATCAGTCCATTTTCACAAACTCGATAGTAGTAAGGGAACAGTTTAATGTATGAATAGATTAGTGAAATGGGATATGGATCCTGAATTGTAAAAAGGATCTTTCTCTCAAAATAAACGAATCCCTTCGGGGTTTGCGGGGGTAGTTCGGGCATTGGCGTCGGCATTTAAGAGCAGTAGAACTCTCGCCAAGTTCGTCCGGGGAAGTACTGCCACCATGCCCATTTCTGCCGCCAAGCAGTGACGCGTTCGCGTTACTGTGTTCCGGTTTGAAAGGTGTGGTTGCCGGTGAAATTACAGGCACATGAGACATTCCACCTTCACGTCTCACATTTACGGGCGCATACAATGCGACTTGGGTCTTGTCATACCTACTTTGGGAGGACCCAAGTCGTATCGGCTGTTATGGGCCGAGGTTACCACTTAACACCAGGTGGGCCGTCGGCTCGTTCCGTAACTGAATCACATAAAAATAAATAAAAAATATTGGCATTATCCCCGAATCGATTTAATTGATCAGGATTCAAGTAAATCTAACGTTAGAAAACATCGGTATCACGCATTAAACTTAGTTTGCTGTGTTAACTTTACTGAAAATACAAACGCTTACTGGAACCAAGTAGAACACTGCATTTTTACATTGATCAGATGAGTCATACAGCTTAGTGTAATAGACGTGCATGAATATTACGCAACACACGTTAGCGTTTCTGAGTAACACTTAGTTTTGATTCTGGCACGCTTGCGCCCGCACACGAGTACAGTGCGCGGGCCATTAGCGCTAGAAAGTGATCGTGTTTGCACAGACTGGTAGCGAGAGCGGGACGGCGGACACCGGCGGCTCTCTGTCGCACTCAACGTCAAGCCTGGACCGTGATGAGCCGTTGCATCACCAACAACAGGTACGCTTACCAAAATACCATAACAATATAAAAGCACGGAAGCTTTATCCTTAGTCACCTCCGAAGCCGATGTTTTGTCGTCACTGATTGTGTCATTTTTCTGGCAATTGAATGGACTCACAGCTCAGTTGGTAGTAGTCCTGCCTTCTGCGCTGTAGGTCGTGGGTTCGATTCCCACCCAGGACAAACATTTGTGTGACGACCATAGATGTTTGTTCTGCGTCTGGGTGTAATATGTAATATATTTATTTACAAAAAGAGTATGTATGCTATCAGTTGTCTGGTTCCCAGGTCACAAGCTATGCTTAACTTACTTTGGGGCTTAGATGGCGCTGTGTGAAACGTCGACCAACACTTATTTTTATTTTATTTTAGACTGCTTTTACGCTTACGCTTACGTGAGAAATATCCTTACAAATTTACTTTACGTAAAAGAGACAGCGGGTCTGTACTACAGTCGTATTTTTATAGCGCAGATCTTTGATTTGGCATTTGCAGTTATTAACGTGGAAAACTGAAAAATACATTGAAAAGATAATTCGGATTGGTTTCTGACATTAATTAGGTATGATCATGTACCAGTCGAAACTCTTGAAATGTACTAATGTCCGCAGTTGATTCTCTTTTTTTTCGTTACTGTGATTGAGAGGAACATCTAGCGAAAGACCCCCGACCAAGTAAACATTCAGCAGTGGACTTTTAATTTACGTTGCTTTTATGTATCTGAAAATATATGACAGAGAATGTTACCAACTGCGTATTTCAATGTGTTACAGGAGCAACACGTCCAACAGGATCTAGTTGAGTTTGAACACGAGAAACAAGTCGCAGAACTCAGGGGGAAGTCTACTCCAGAAAAGGTGAATTAATCATATAATAGAATAAACTAATTGATAATATTCACATTTCTTTTGGTTTTGGCAAAATGCTTACAACACTTATAAGCCTTCAATATTTAGCTCGAGCTATTCTTTCTATATAAATTTTTTATAAGGTTACATACATGAATGTATCGACAGTCTACCAAGCCGTAACTTCACTAAATTGGAAAAAAGGGTTACTACGTTTTGGGTTCAGCCATTTTCGGAACCCAAAACATAATTGGAAATAATCCTCAGATTGCAATTAGCTGAGTACAAAAATATTCAAATAAAAATTATGAACATACATGAATGTATCGACTGGCCTCACAGCTCGGTTGGTAGTAACCTTAGCTATGCTTAGCTTAGTTCGGGGCTAGATGGCGCTATGTCCAATTTCCAGCAATATTAATATATTGCAGGTCCTAGACATAGTACACGCCGTGGAGCACATGGCGCTGGAGCCAGCGCCGCCGACTTCGCCCGAGTTGCAGCACAAGACCACCACCGTCGTCATGTCCAAGCACACGCTACAACCTCAGGTTAGTGCGCAGCACCGACCTGTCCCCATATTGTAGCCTCGACTATACCCTGTATGAGGTAAATGGTGCAGAACATTTTAACTGGTGTCGCGTTGATCTTAGTTTTTATTTATAGTAATATTTATTATAAAAAGAATACACAGCGGCACAACAGAATGGTCATTCCTCTATATGTGTGTGCTGAATTTGAACTCAGTCGGTTGGGAGGGTAGTTGTTTAAAATTAAGCTGCAAGATTTGACCCACCCTTATGACTTCACTTAGAAGCTAAATATAAGAAGGTACAAATTAAACGAAACGTTCGTTGGTTTTATGTTGAGCTGTATTGTATATTTAAGTTTTATTTTAAGTTCTATAATATATAATATACTTGAAAATTTGAAACTTAAACGTATACTTTGAAAATGTTACTGTTTCAAGTGTTTTAACAAATTTATCATTTGGGTACCTATATTGACAATGAGCAATTTAACGAATCTTCTGCACTGTTTTCCTCATGTAGTTATTTTTAAGAGTTTGTGTAAATATTTAAAGATATTTTTCTGAATTAACTAACAATTTGGAATCCTTAGCATCTGAAGCTCATTTAATATATCTTAATTACTCGCTAGAAGAATATCTACTATTCTAGATTACAGTTGATTCCTGCTGAATGCATGTAGTATATATTTTATTAAGTCTCCAAAGTAACTTAAAAGCTTATATTTAGATGGTTTGAAACTATGAAATAGCATGACATAAACTGTAGCTTTATATTTCTTAAGTATAAAGGCCGAAACAATTTTGGAATTGTATTCTTGCACGTTGTAAATTCCCTGCGCATTGGAAGCATGTACTGTTTATTTTTGTAGATTGAGTAAAACTATTGCTTGCATGAAAATGTACGTTTACCTTTCTATTATGACGAATTAATATATTACATACGTAACTTATAATCTTCCAAAATAAATGTTCTTTAGTATATTTTATTCTGAGCCTATTATATAGATGGTTTGTTATGGATTGGTGGCACATTACTGGAAACTTTCAAACACCTCTCTACTTGACGTTATATCTGTTTAGCTTTACTGGAACAAAATATTGAGTAATCATTCAAAGATTGTTATGCATGAACCCTACTTTTAAGTTATACCCTGTAATACTCAATTTTGAGGATTATATAAATGTGAGTATGACATACAAATGTACTTACTATGTTTAGCTTGACATATAGCCAAGGTGCATACATGGTACCTAGTAGTATAGTTCGATGTCGTCGTGTGATAGTTTTGGTACCGATATATTGCTGTCTAGCTACCAAACGAGAGGCAATTGCCATAAATAAAATATTTACATACAGAATTAAATCCATTGCAGAAAGCATTCCAAGAAGAAACGGAAGGAAACGCATACTAATATAATTAAACATTTGTCAATGATTGTATATATTTAAACTGGTATAAAAATCCACGCCTAAGTAATTAACTTGGTTCTAAGTGATAGCCATGTTAAAAGGAAGTTCAAAACGGGCGGTTAGTTCGTTCCGTCAAATTAAACTCAAAATAAATAGTTCTAATAGACCGTAACGCAAGTTATTTAGGCCAAGTAATCACTTAGGTTTGGCATTCAATATACTCTAGAATAAAAATAAAACAATTATTTGAAAAAGTACGTTCTTTGTCCATTTGTTGCTGTGTTGTTTTAAAACGTAAAACGTATGATAGTGTTACTATTTGTTAATGTCTGTGTTGTAATGAATTGTATGTTATGCCGTAATAACAGACCAGAAAGCTATCGTGGCGTGTAATTGATAATTATATTTTTAAATTATATTTATTTAGAACTTTGTAACAAAACTTCTGTCAAAGTATCATGCGGCAGCCTGAGTTGAGATTGAATCTAAATGTTGATTATCAGACAAAGCTCTTTTGTAAATACGGATGTTTTTATGCGCACACACATTGAAAATTAGAACAACCGTGTATGCAATTAGTTAATAAGATCTAATAAGATAAAGCCGTAATTCGTATTCACAGAAAGATTCTAAATGTCAATCTTTTTTAACAAATGAGTGATCACGCGTTGCTAAGTTTAACGTCTGATCAGATTACTGATATAAGCAACAACCCTGATCTAATCATAGGCCACACTAGCTGTACTTGGGAATCTTATCGGTCTGTTACACGATTTGCGTATATACGAAAATCAATTACAGTAATTTTAAATGATGATGGTGAACTACAGTGCGGTTCAGTTACAGTTAGACAGTAAGACAGTAAAAAGTAATTGAAAAGGAAACACACAATAACCTTTTTTTGACCATGAATTGTGAAGTGAAACAAAATTGGTGATAAAATGAAATTAAATTTTATCACACTGCAGTCAGTACAAGATATTATTAATACTGTTTGTTGCTCAATGGTTACTGTATTCGTAATATCTCAAATGCGATACATGCGTTTTTAATACACGACATTTCCAATTTTAATGCTAGTTAGGGAAATAATAAAATATGTATTTGTCTTAACGGTTACGGCAAAATTAAGGTTTGTTCGAGTGTTAGGAAAATATTAATATAATCAGTTGTAATTGTTGTATAAGTGTTTCCTTTTCTGTCAGATATTGCTTTTTCTTCTCTTTCCTAAGGAAAACAATAATCCTTTAAAAATACCTAAAACGTACGTTACTAACTTTTCTATATCACTTTATATTCCATATTGTAACCTCAAATATTACTCAGCCAATGCTCTCTTTCTTCTTTGTCTGGTTTTACTGACCTGTCACAGCAAACGTTCATCAAAGTCAAATACATTTTTTATAATGTTTGTATTCGATTGACCAATTTTATATCCATTTACCTGTAAACCTATGACTTAATGTTACCCATGCTTCGTCTTCGAATTCGTTTTTGTGTATGTCAGTCAATGCTGTATTCCGATTCCGATTTCATCTCATTGTAAGCTGGAAAATTAAAATGCATAAAAAAAAATGGTTTGATAGCGAAAGCAAATTAAATATTAAGTGTATCTCTAACTGTCTCTGTATGTATCTGCCTTGATAAACAAAATATAGCTATCTTATATTAATTAATGAATCTAATTGTGAATAAACAAGATGTTTACTGCATTTTACTGCAACTGCATGTATGTGGCACATTGTACACATTGCAAATTGTATTTTCTTTGAATTGAATTGTATCATTCAATTTGTGGCCAAATGTAACTGCCAATTATTTTATAATGTATTCCATTATTTAATGTTCCATCTACAATATTTATATTATTTACGTTAACTTTTAGTGTTGCATTAAATACATGATGTTTCAAAACAAAGTTCTTTTACTTTTTATTAGCATTTTATATGACATTTATTTTGGAAGATTTTTGCTTTTTGTTCTAAACCTACACAACAACTGAGACCTATTCATGAGTTTATGCTAAAGTGGTTTACCTTTTTGTTTTGTTTTCTATGTTTTCGTGCAAGTAGCTTGACATAACGCATTAGCTAAAATATCGGATTTTGCTCGATTTTTAACAAGTATTTTCCAGTTACTAGCACTTTGTTTTGGTCTTTGGTTTATTCGTACCGAGCTAACGAGTTGCGTACGATAGGTGCTGTATGTTTTGTTGGTTTGGTTAGTCGTC
Organism: Chesias legatella; assembly: GCA_947359385.1. NCBI lineage: Eukaryota > Metazoa > Arthropoda > Insecta > Lepidoptera > Geometridae > Chesias > Chesias legatella. Next base: position 5,698,478 of record OX375774.1, on the reverse strand, counting down.
TAGTTCGGGCGCGGCGCCCCTATCGCCGCTCGCGGTGTTCACACAGCAGAAAGCGAAGCCCCCGCCCGCACCGACCCCCACCCCGCCGCCCACGCCCGCCGCCCTCCAGCAGCCCGCGCCGCCCAGCCCGCAGCGCCCCAACCACCCGCCGCCGCCGCCGCCGCCGCCGCCCAAACAGAAACCTCAAGTGCCGCGCAAACCGCAAACGAAGCGAGTTAGTTTCACCACTGACGAGCCCGAGAGCGAGACGACCGCCGCGCGATACGAACCGCATCGCTTGCATGACGAACAACCCGACACTAACGATGCATGCGAAGGAGTCGGTTCCATACTAATACGCGATCGAACGCCAAAACCGGACGTGGAGATGTCGAGGCCCGTCATCAGAGCGAGCCGGGTGCTCCCCGCCGACCTCATCATCCCTCCTCCGCCACTGTTCGACACCTGTGTAAGTGACGTTCCGTTCGTAGACGAACACCGCGCTTCCATAGTGCCGCCGATCACGATCGTCCCCGAGCGGCTCGTGTTGCCCGAGCCCGTTGTGGCCGATACGTCCATGCAGTCCTCCTCGACCGACTCGCCCGAGAGCGAACTGCCCCCTCCCGTCAACTACGACGCATATCCGGAGTCGGTCGACCGGCCCGTTATCCTCCGCACTTCTCCCGATTCCGCCGTCATTTCGCAAGTGCCTCCGCGACAAGTCTTCCGAACGGAATTCCCTTCCGTTCACCCCGACGAGTATTTGCACGAGCTGTCCGTGAGTCCCGGCGGGGAGCCCGATCTACCCGAACTGTTACACGCTCAGTACGGAGTTCTACCCTCCGTTTCACACGTCCCCAACTCACCGTGCCATTTACACCCCGACCAGACATACTCAGACGATAGCCACCACCCGATACATAACTCGTTGCGAGATTTAAGGACTCACAACATTTCACCGGGCATGGTACATTCCAAAACATATCCGCCCATAAATCCGTATCCGTCTTTGAGCACCGTCGCAGGGACGTACAATCCGTACACGTGCATCGTTCCCGTGTGCGCTTCCAATCGATCCAGTTATCAGAGTCACGTACCACAGCCGTCCCCCAGTTTAGTTAGCACGGTAGAGAGGGATATAAACGCAAACGTGGCACAGATCATTTCAGTTTCCAATAATAATGACGATACGCCTAAAAGTGTTCAATCAGAGAGAAGAGTTCGTTTCGGCGAGGTGACGATGGCGGCCGATTCCGATATGTTGTCGAACAGTTCGGAACAGAGGGAAGGGAGTTGCTCGCCCGCGTCCAACTTGAAACCCGCCTGGAGCAGCAAAGTCAAAGCCTTCGCCATCGGCGAGGTAAACATCAGTGTTCGACATCTCACCCTCGCACACACACCCACTCCGCTTCTTATGATTGTGTTCGTCGACAACCCAGAAAACAAACTCGACTATTAAAAAACAAATACAGTCTGTTCTTTCATACACCCATATCCCATTTTTCGTTTCTCACTCCCTGATTACGTTTATTAACTTGCATTTTATTATATTTTGCATGTTCGATTTACTTACCGCATTTAATATTTATTTACATCAGTGTTGATTAACAGCCGCACTGACTGCATGGGTGTTCAGCCTGGAGAAGGGTAATATTATGGCTTGTAAATATCATAAGCTTTTTTTTACTCATTACTTTAAACGGTAATCGGTTGTTGTGGAGACTGATGGATAGTATAATAATCGGTATGTCCTCAGGCTTCCCCACCTCATTCGGGTAATTTTGTGAAGGCGTCTGTCAGTGATAAGAAAAAGTTCTTCGAGAATGCTATGGAAGAGAGTCACAAGCCGTCACCCAAGCCAGGTAATTATTTAATTCATTATCTCTTTCTAATAACTTAGTAAACGCTCACAAATAGGTATGCGTAAATCATATTACTAATATTATGGGCCACTTTACACTAGGACAGCGTTTCGGTCACTTTTCACTTATAAGAATACTGGTGAATCAGTAGCCGAGTCTCACATGCTCAGGAGGGCAACTACTCACAAGCAGCGGGGTTTGCGGCGGGCGTATCCACAGACTTGCTGCCGCATAGAATGTCCTTCTAACTCCTTCATATTGAAAATGCTGAACGGATTGGACTGAAATTTCGAATTGGGGATGATGAAATAACAATAAATTTTTTCTCGGTACCATGCGGAGAAACTGCAGGCTTGTACTTGTAGCGCGAACTGGTTTCCGCAACTAGGCCACAAATGGGCCCTTTTTGCGTGTAGCAGAAGAAGTGTAGAAACTGCAGGCAGAAGCTACTCATTAGTAGTAATTTATATAAATACTTAACTGTTCAACCCACCATGTTCACAGAGAAAGTATTCACATTCCTGTCAGCGGATGAGGTGGAGAAATTGAAGCAAGAAGAGGAAAGAAAAATGGCGTCGCTGTCTCGCTCCGAACTGTCGTGGTCGCCGGAGGATCACAGCGGTTATAGTTCGCACTCCGACGAAGAGCCCTATGAAAATGGACACAAGTAATTAGATCTCCAGTTAATTATTTATGGGTTTTGTTGGCTCAGGATGTTTCGATATCATGAGCAAGGATAGCTAAACTAATATCTTTCTTAAAATTATGTTCCTAACAAAGTTCCAATATGTACAAATAATAATTATACAGAATATATACTCGTCTTGACACATGAGCTGTCTGAAACTCCTATCGTTATTTCAGATTGACAGTTTTTTTTTTGCCAATTACTTTGTTGCACAATCGACAGTAGTCACCATTTAGTTCCTATTTTTTCACACCATTGTCATGCCACTGTTTACATCTCTTTCACAGCACTAATAAGAACATGAAGAGGTATAGAACTAATACGCGCAATTACAGAGAAACTCATTCCCTAATTTTTGCCAAACAAACTACTAAGTGCTAATTAATGATGTATGTTGTTATGTGTCAGTGTGTCAGGCGGCGTGAGTCCGTCGGCGAAGTCGCGGCGACGCGCCGGCGCCGAGCACGAGGACGCGGCGACGCGAGCCGCGCGACGCGCCGCCTGGAGAGCGGCCAGGCTGCGCTCGCTCGAACAGGTCACTACATTATATTGACGTCGCGACGCATATCTCCGAATATATTTTAAGAGCAGTCGAGCTCTCGCCAAGTTCGTCCGGGGAAGTACTGCCACCATGCCCATTTCTGCCACCAAGCAGTAACGCATTCGGGTTACTGTGTTCCGGTTTGAAAGGTCTGGTTGCCGGTGAAATTACAGGCACGTGAGACATTCCACCTACACGTCTCAGAGTTACGGGTGCATACGATACGACTTGGAGTCTTGTCGTACCTAGTAGGGGCGGACCCAAGTCGCATCGGTTGTTATGGGCCGAGGTTACCACTTAACACCAAGTGGGCCGTCGGCGTCGGCTCGTTCCGTAACTGTATAAAAAAAAGAATACCCGGTAGACCCAGTGAAATAACGCTCTCCGTAGACCAAGTCTTGGTGACCTCACCAAAAAAGCGCTCTCGCCTAGACCAAGACTGGTCTAGCTGACGAAATAACAGCCGCCTATCCAGAGTTATTTGTATCGTCAATCCCTCACAGAGAAAACACTGCACCTTCGCACCGACCCCGCGGGGTTGAAGTACCCCCATCTTTTTCTTCTTCCCAATTCCTCCCGGTTCGCAACCACTCACCGTGGTCTGTACCTAAGTGGTTCCCTTGGTATCTTTGTCTTTAAATACAAATTTACAGGTTGAGAACCCTCTGCTCTGACCAAACCGCTCACTCTGTTAAGGCCATCAGCTACAATTTACATTAAAAATAAAAAATAAATGTCTTCTGAGCGGAGTACCTGCTGCGATACAAACAATTCTTTCCCTCCTCTTTGTAAAATTGTGAAAGTGGTTGGTATAAGATATGTCATGACTGTCGGATTATATTGGGTATGTAATGCTGGAGGAATGTTAGACTAGTTATACGTGGGAAAAGAATGGCGCCGATGACCCTCACCACTTGCCATGTTTATGATCCCACAATAATGTAACCAAAACGTGGCCTATTTATGTTCTGCTTACCACTCCTGTGAAAATTCGTGATCATCTGTGTATGTATGTATTGTTAGTACTACATATTATTGTTTCATTTATAGGAAGCAATTGAATCGCAGAAAGTTATGAAAAGTATGGTGGGTCCAGCGAATGATATCCTAGAAGATGTACCACCGAGAGACAGTTCTCCGTCCGAGGTAGTTATTACACACATTTAGATCCAGTGGTATGTTCTCAGTTAACTAACAATCGTAATTTAAGATTGGAAATAAATCCAGTCCAGATGCTGTTATGTTTGTGCCCTAATACACATTAAAATTATGGATGAGCGCAATTGTTATTAACCACTGTTATGTTTTCTATAAAGAATCCCATGTCATCTTGCAAAGAGATATCACACATATTTAAACTATTTCTATCTTTCAGTCATAACTTATTTCAAAATACAATTCCCTAACATAAAAATCAGAATTTAAAAACTGAATAAAGTGTACGAAAGGAGCCTCTTTCAAGTTCACTTTAATTCTTTCACCACATTGGTTCTACAGAGCTAGCAGTCTGGTTGAAGCAGAATGTTCACCTGAAATAATTCGTTCAAAAGTTATGTATTTTGAAATGAGATAATGGAAGTTTACTAAAGCTATAACCGTACTTGTGTTGTCCTTGTGTCGCTCCGTGGGAATGGGATACCCGTAGCCCGCAGCTTGGCCGCAATGTGTCGTGTCCTGACCAGGGGTGTGATTGTCAAAATTGGCTTTACGTAATTTATAGAAATGGCCCCTGCCACGTATCGCGTTACGCACAAAACCGGGGCCGATACTGGCCGTCAAGGAGAAGGAAAAGTTGTTAGACGAGCGCATTACTCTTCGCACCGAGGAGTTCGTCTGTCCGAACACTGGCGACACTAAAGTCAGAACCATCGAGTACATAGAGAAAGTCATTGAGAAGGAGGTACGCGTGAACCGCGATTGTATATTGTGCTACTTTATGACGCTGTACACAAGGCAATTTATCGTGTTTTTTTTATTTCAATATACGCTTAGCTTTCTACGTGCAAGACGAGCGACTTGACGTTGATTCTGACAACTTATAGACTGAACTGACTTGACAGTTTCTTGTAAAAACACCTGGGGCCTTAGCACAAATTATTCACCACACCCGTGAGACACAAGTTTGATATAGAACCACGTAGTATATCATATAGACCTAAATATCTTGAAGGCTTTGTAATGTAAATATTTAATAATAGTAATTATAAGTATAACTACGAGTGTTGATCAGAACCGTAAATATTGTGATGTCCAAAGTTTATATAAGTATTTTCATGTATTTGTCTCGTGTCTCCCTACACGTTTTTGCATGATATTTCGGCATGGCATGCTAACATATTTTATCTGTATGATTTGTCAGACGATACCTGGATTCTAGACCCGGAAACCTTCACCGAAAAGCAATGGTTTGTTGAGTTTATTATCGTATTTATGTATTTGTAGAGCTTTAGCTTTATTGCAGCTGATTCAACTAAATCACTAACGCATTGACGATACGTTGGCTATTTTGATTGTTATATCTACAGGCTCGGCTGTTTGCATCGCAACTTTTAAATTAAATTTTGATTGTGAATATATCGGGATCTGTAGATATAACACTTAAAATGCCCGAATTTAATTCGAAACTTACTGCATGTGTGGTAACCAGCACTTTTGCAATGTTTTATTTGTTTGTTGACTGGTATGGTATATATTTGTCAGTGGATTCACAATAATTTCAATAGGTACCTAGTTGAAAATAGCTAAACACATTTCGATAAATGACGATATGAATTTGTCTTGTTTTTGTGTATGTAGGTTTTGTACTCATTTTGAGCTAGGCAAATCATTGTCAACCACTTCTGCCCAGTATTACCCGAACGATCCGTTTATTTGAGTATCACTTTATGAGGTACAACGGGTGCATAAAAATGTGTAGTGGCTTTAAATTATCTAACATTGACACCTCAATATACAGGACTGTGTCTTAAAGCTAATCATAAAGGCCCAAAGAGGATAATAACCTATTTCAAAGTGCCGGTAAGCTCAACCAATGACAAATAATCGAGGACGAACATTGTTAAATGTAGACTTAGGTTGTCCTTAGATCTGCCAAAAGGTGAAACCGCGAATTAAGCCAAAAGTTCTCATGTGATAATTGTTACCTGCATTATTAGAACTAGTATAAGTTCACTTGATATTTAAAGAGAGAGAGAATAGTGAGAGACGCAATCGTTAGTCACGATATGCTCTAAGTAACATTTCACTATGAAGCTATGTTGGTGAATGAGTTACGCGTTCATCAGACTTAATTATTACAGAAAACAATCATTCTTTCGTTCTTTCCGGTGGCTGCTCCGCATAACAAAAAGACTAGCCTTCTATGTGCTGGTTTTTGCCAATCGCAACGAATAACCCAGCAGTTGGTGTAAAAATGTATCTGTGCAGGTTGAAACAACGCAGGAAAAGATAATATCACTGGAGTTGACGACGAGTCCGAGTAGCGAGACGGCGCCCGATCTAGGAGAGGGCCTGGGCCTCGGCGAGACGGAACCCGACGGCGACAGCTCGCTCCAGCCCGACATAGTCCAAGTAGTGAACCCGTTGCTGGACGGGCGCGCGGGACGAGTCACCGCCATCTCGGTGGGACCCGCCCACAAACTCACCGCCTACACCGACACCCCGCAGTAATCACAACCAGCCCTCAGCTGTATCCCTCGGTGTAAACGCTCGATCGACTCCTTTACAGGTAATTCCCATGACATTCACATACACGCGACTCCAGATGTCGAGTTGGCTCTCGTAGATTTCTCCAACAGGCGAACGTCTATTTATTGCGGCATCGAAACGAGTTTCCATCCATACATTTTGTATTGTAACTGTGATAGTAAATTTAGTACTCCACCGACTTATTTTACGTGAAGGCATTTGAAGAAGTCGACCATCGGAGGCGCGTTCGGTAATGGCATTTTTATACAGATCACTTGGACACATATTTTTTTATTTAATTTTGCGACGGGCATTTTTATGGTTGAGCCTCTACACGTGTTGCAATCTATTTTTGTGGCTATTTATTATATTGTTTGAATACTTTATGTATATAATTTTAATGACTTTCATTCCGTGCAAGTTTACATTTAACGACTGAACGATGATGCTGTACCTGTTGTGTGGGAAATGATAAACGTGAATGGATGATAATATAATATAATTAAAATAAATTATGATGTTGTGTGTGAGAGATATAGATATCAATGTTTGTAAATACCATCGGTTATCGACGACGCAGTATTTATCTTGTAAATGGATGGCGTGTAAATGTTGGCATCACTTATTGATACATTCAAATTAATTTTGTTTTATTCATAATATTAATTTTGTGACTATTTTTAATAAATTCTATATTTTATCCGTCGATAGTTCAGTATTCTTGTGTAATGTCTTAAGCTTAGCAATAGGATTTTGTATTTCGTGTAACGGTGGTGCCCTTTCTCTTTCCTTGATCACCAGCTTCGAAGGATTTTAATATTTTCGTACATTATTTTACCTTGTGACATGTTTTATTTTGTGACTTAACAATTTTAAGATTTCTATGATAAAATCCATATTACACTAAGTAGATGTCATTCGTAACTTAATCTTAACATAAATGTATGAAATACTTATTGATGTATTAAATGAAATTATTATTGAAGTATTACAATTTTTTATCTAAACGTAATTGGAATGAGCGAATGGGTTTCTATGCGCGTACTTTATACATTTTTAAGGCTCTTTTAGAGATATATCCTTTGTAAACTAATGAAGATATTGTATGTTTGTCCTTATTAAATGGTTTAATATATATATTTTAATAAAATGATGTCATTGTTTCATTCATCACTTTAATTGGATAAGCAATAAAACAGTATGACTTGTAACCAGTAAATAATATTTAATTATCTGAGAAACATAATTCAATGGATAAACTGCAACAGTAAATAACAAAAACATCTTAAAAGTAGCATACCGTAATATAACACTATTTCTTTGGCGCTATGATGCCCTCTAGTTGAGCCTGAAAAGAAAATTAATAATTTAAGTAATGAGAAGAAGATATTTAATTTAATACACTGTCGAAAGGCTCTCAATTATTTTATATTTTTCTGCCGATCTGTTACACAAGTAACTCAAGGTAATAACTCTGATCTTTACTTGTGCCAGCACGACCAACGATTGACATTTTTGAACTTTTTATGCGGACCTCTGCCCATAACAAGCAATACGACTCGGGTCCTCCCCTACCTAGGTACAAGACCCGAGTCGCATCGTTAGCGCCCGTAACTCTGAGACGAAAGTTGGATTGCTCGTGTGCCTATAATTTCACCGGCAACCACACCTTTCAGACGAAAACAGTAACGCGACGACACCACTGCTTGGCGGCAGAAATGGGTAGGGTAATGGGTAGTACTTCCCGGACGAACTTGGCATAAGTTTACTGCTACTATAAGTGATTTTGATATGCATTATATGTATTTAAAAAAGGATATAAGTATTCAGTTGTCTGGTTCCCATGATACAAGCTATGCTTAGCTTACTTTGGGGCTAGATGGCGCTGTGTGAAATGTCCACCAATATTTATTTTATTTTACCTTGAGCTGCGCGTTGGTCTTCTTCAGAGCGAGCAGCTCCTCCTGGTGTCGTTTCTCCTCGGCGGCTCTCAGTTCCGCGGCGCGGCGTTCCAGTTGTTCCGTTTTTTGTTTGAGCTCCATGCATTGTTTCTCTAGCGCCGAGCGTTCCGCTTCCAGCTTTGCAACTTGTTCCATAAGGTCCGATTTCCCTTGCTCTGACTGTTGCAAATAATTTGTGTTATTTCTGATCAGCTCCTTTATGTTAACAGGAACACGTGCCTGGTCTATGCAAGTGACATACAGGGGTCTAAGCACCCATCGATCGGTAGATTGTATTGGAATTTTTGGTTCCACGATATTGTCCAACCAATTGTTTCATTAAGACCGTCGTATTGCGATATTAATTTGATATACTGATGTATATTGGAGGTCGCTGATCAAACGCTATCAAACTAGCCTCCAAGCAAAGAATACTATGTGTTATTCCGCTCCAGGCGTACCAATGCTTCGGCATGAATGTAGAGGTCCGTGGACAATCACACATTTTCTTTTCAATACTGAGCTAAGCATCAATAGGTAAAGTAGTTATTTGAACCAGGAGATTACAAAAATGTTAGACGAGGTCTATAGACCAGAGAGTTTCACTCACCTGAAGCGCTTTCCTCATCCCAAAAGCTATAGAGCTGCAGTAGAGCGTTTGATAAGCTTCCATCGTGATTCTAGCTTCGTCACGCACTCTCAGTAGCAGCAGACCTCGTTCCCCGCAGTTTATTGTCACCTACAAAACTGTGAATTCAGACTAATCCAACATTTTCCAAGACTGGCCTCAGTAACTCTACCTACTGCGCTGTAGGTCGTGGGTTCGATTCCCACCCAGGATAAACATACGTCTGACGAACATAGATGTTTGTTCTGTGTAATAATTAGTATTATTATATCAGCCATACTACAAGCTATGATTAGCTTGTGGTTAAGTAGGGAAAGTAGGAATGCCCACAAATATAAAAAAAACGACATACTAATGCGAGAAAGGGTAAGAAGACAATGGGCTGTACTTCTACCTCCGAAAATGAATATGGCTTAGCAGATGATATACAGATATACAGATATCCAAATTTGATTCTAAGATCAGCATCTTCGCAGTTATTTTTTTAACATTACGAAGATCTGCCAAACTATTTAACCTGAATTCACATTGGTATATAATATAACTGATAGCTATATACAGGGTGTGGCGTAATGAGTGGATAATAGGGTACCTGCGGGTAGGGGCCATTGTGGCGGTTCAGAAAAATATTTGTTATGCTCAGTAAAAGTGCCTCGGTTTTCGAGATATTCGACATTTTCGAAATTTAAGAAATATTTCACCCTTCGTCACTATTTTTGGCGCCCAGACTGCAAATGAATTTTTTTTTTCTATCTGTTTTTTGGATAGTATTCTTGGATAGATGTGCTATCGAATGGAAACTATTATTTTTATAACACAAGCACAGTTATGTTTTTAAAATAAGATTTCACTAAAATTTTACTTGCTTACTTGCTTCGAAAATGTCGAATATCTCGAAAACCGAGGCACTTTTAGTGAGCATAACAAATATTTTTCTGAACCGCCACAATGGCCCCTACCCGCAGGTACCCTATTATCCACTCATTACGCCACACCCTGTATACAGACTGTTAGATTGAACAGATTGAAGGAGGAAACCTACCTGTCTGATAAGTTCATCAAAGCACTGAGTGTAGAGTTGCCGCCGCACGGGACAGATGCCCGTCTCCCTCGCCTGCCGCTGTTGCAAGCGAGTGTCCAGCATCTCTTGTAGATTTATCACGTCCAGCCGAGTAGCCGGTGTTGATGATATCTATAATATTTGAGATAAGAAGTACAAATAGACGTGAAGCTGTAGGTAATATACGTATACGTAATATACGTAGGTAGTATACACGTGCGTTCTTGAGAAATTCACCTTTAAAACAAATACCTACCTATTGCGTATGCATTTTCATAGTCTTCTTGACTGGACTCATAGCTCTGTTGGTAGTAACCCTGCCTTCAGTGCAGGTCGTGGGTTCGATTCCCACCCAGGGCAAACATTTGTGTCACGAACATAGGTGTTTGTTCTGTGTCTGGGTATCGACGATATCTATTATACGTTATGTAGGTACTTACAAAAAAGTATTTTATCAGTTGTCTGAATCCCATGATACAAGCTATTTAGGTACTTACCTTACTTTGGGGCTACATGACGCTGAAATCGCGTGTGAAATGTCCAACAATATTTATTTATTTATACTTATACTTTTTAATAAAATGTCCCTGTCCTAATTTTAATTTTTTACGTTTCGATTGGTGTAATTTCTACTGTCTAAGCTTGAGGGCTTTTCAATCATGTGCGTGGCATTTTCACGTAATTTAAGTTCACCTTCTGTGTCCATATCTGACCATCTTCTTCCCATTCTTTCGGTGGTAGTATAGCGTTGAGGATTTCTTCAGTTTCCCTCTTGGCTTCTGTGGGCACACATGGCTGTGTAGATGCGCCAGCGCGAGGTGACGACTGGAATGGAGGCAAAGGTAATCTTAGGATAACGTTACATGCAAACACTAAGGCACTACACGATGTACGAATAGGTACAGAATTTCTTTTCAGCTTTTTCCTACTAGTCACTTTCGTATTCAAGAAAATTACTTGATATCGAGTTACTTTCTACCTAATATTCTGGCCTAGTTTTAGCGCGGTGTAACCTACCTCTGTGATTTTGAATCAACCGATCTATATCTACAAATAAACAAAATTTAAATGTTTGTTTGTAATATCAAAACAAAATCGTTTTACTATATCCATATGAAAGTATATAAGTCACTTACCTAACTATAAAAAAAAAACAATTATGAAGTTTTTGTCTGGTTTTTCCGGCTAATCTCCGAAACAGCTGAACCGATTTTAACGGGACTTTCACTGGCAGATGGCTGATATTATAAGGAGTAACTTAGGCTACTTTTATTAAGGTTATTCACAAAACTGAACTCAACGCGGGCGAAGCCGCGCGCACAGCTAGTTACAGACAAAACAGGGAATGATTGAAGACTTATATTTTCGCTAATGCTCTCTCATAGACCTCTGACAATGATATATATCTGGACGAGGAGTATGGTTGGTACTTACAACTTTTTCCGGTTGTTTTGTGACAAGCACGGGGTTGTCGTAACGAACCAACGTGTCTTCTGCAGAGACGGGGGCTCGTTCACCCATTTTCTCTTTTTAGGGACAATATCCGACGTCTGCGAATTGGTTTGATAGAAAATGGATGACACTGAAGTTGTAGATTCAACGGAATGCTTGTGCCATGGTGAAAACATAAATATTGATATCTATGGCAACCGCGTTGTCGAGCATTCCGTTGTGACTAGTTGATTACTGAAGTGACTACTTCAAGGAAGTGCTCTACCACAAGTACCTACTTAGGTATACTATCAGTTTCATCCGTTATGCAGGCACTCAGTCCTATCTCGTAGTCAGAATAACCAAATTTCGTATTATTTTTGTATATCAAGAGTTTCGGAGTTAGTGGTCCTCCCCTACATAGGTATGTGAAGACCCAAGTCGCATCGTATACCTACGCCCGAAACTGAGGTGCGTGAGGGTAGAATACCTATCTCATGTGCCTGTAAATTCACCGACAACCACACCTTCCAAAATGGAAAACAGTAACGCGAATGCATCACTGCTTGGCGGCAGAAATTGGAATGATAGCAGTACTTCCCCGGACGAACTTGCATACGTTGTACTGCTACCAAGGGGTACTTGGTTCACCGACAACATACAAGATTAAAAACAATAGGAATGTTAGAAATATGTTCGCTTCTTAGGAAGGAGTAATAATAAAAGTAATAAATAGAAATAAATAATAATAATAATATAGTAAAACAAAGGTTTATTATATTAATTTTATGATTTACAGTGTAGTAGGTATTCCTATTCGATTCTTAATACGGTTTTAATATAAGTTGATAAAAAAAAAAACTTCCACAGTATGCAACATCATAAACCGTTTATGGTGCTGCCAAGGGCGCGTAAGAAAAGTGACGTTATCATAAACGTCACTTTTCATGTACCGATCAATTACGAATTCGACAAGGGTAAAAACTAAGGCGCCTCTTTCCCGAGCAGATCAATGGCGTAAACCCAATATGGCGGACGTTTCTCACAACTTTAGACTGAAAACTAACTAAAGTCCCGCGTTCCCTGTTTCATGCACATCGATACAGCGAATCCAATATGTCGGACGTTTCACAACTTTAGACTAAAAACAAACTAAAGTCCTAAGTTCCCTATTTCATGTACACTGATACAACAAATCCAATATGGCGGACGTTTCTCACAATTTTAAACTGAAAATTAACATAATAATGTCCTTTGTTGCCTGTTTCATGTACATCGATACAGCAAATCCAATATGGCGGATGTTTCCCACAATTTTAGACTGAAAATTAACATAACAATGTCCTATGTACCCTGTTTCGTGTACATCGATACAGCAAATCCAATATGGATTAGTTTTCACAAGTTCACTATACACTTATTGGGTTATTTTCATTGGGAATCACTGCTTGAGCTGGAACTGGAGTCAGTGGACATGACCTCCACGTCTTCTTGGTTGGGCGCGTCCTTCCCGCGCGAGTCGATGGCGACCGAGTTGCCGCCGCCCACAGACATGTGCAGCTCGCCGGACGGATGCCAAGTGAACTGGTTCGGGGCTGATGCTGGGACCGCTGGGGAGGTAGACATATGTACACTATATTTTTTTATATCGGTGGACATTTCACACATCGCTGTCTAACCCTAAACTAAGCATATGGGAACCAGACTGATAGAACACATTATGTGTTCTATACACCTTTTTGTAAATACATACATATCTATACAAATAAATAAAATTGGAGTGTGTGTTTGTAATATTAAAATAACCGTTTTTTACTAGGTGCATATGGAAGTATACACGGTATATATACCAAAACAACATTTCTGTTCATTTTTTGTCTGTCAGTTTGTTCCGACTATCATCATCGCATCGATTTTTATGGGCAGAGGTTACTACTTAACACCAGATGGACTGTCGGCTCAAAAAAATAGAAGACACCGCCAATAAATAACATCATACCATGACCACGTAAGAATTTTAATGATTATAAAACTTTTTTCCTTTACCTACAATGCATAATGACACCATTGAACATGTGCAAACCTGTTGACCAGATTTCACAGAACCCATCTCAAGGAAAACCCATCATTCAATCAAAAAACTTAATACATATAAAATTCCCACACGAACACAGGAAAAGTAATGACTTGGGAACCATACCAGTAATAAAAAAAAAAAATGGTTGTCTGTAAAGTCGGTTTACTGACGATAGTTGAACGTGACAACGTCTTAAGAAAATACTGATGGAATGGTAGCATTTTTCAAAAGAAAATTTTAATTTCATTTGTTTAATAGATTTGTATGTATATAGAGAAGGAGGTAATTGGAAATCACAATGAAATTGATCAAGTTAGATTTATTTGTACGCATAAATACAATTATGTAAATTTTTTTTTTACAATTTAATAGTTTTACACTGCACTTGATACTCGATCAAAACATGTAAATGTATTAGCAGCTGTCCACGCAGACGCATCGCTCACTCAAGTAGGAGAGAGACGGATGTCGAACGCTGCCGAACGCAAAGGCCGATTGTGCTTCTTTGTCGCTCGTTCCGCGCTCTCGCTTGCACTTGCACAAGCCTTACATGGAACGCCTCAGAGCGAGGTAACGCCGCATGAGTCATGTTTTTTCGTGCGTGCAGCCGGCTCTATCGAATTATAAGACGTTGTCACGTCAAAACTTGAATACTGTTCTTTAAATACATACACCTATGTTTGTCCTGAGTGGGAATTGAATTCACAACCTGCAGCAGAGCAGAAAGCAGGGTTACTACCAACTGAGCTGTGAGGCCAGTATATTATAAACGCAAAAATTTGTACTTATATGTGTGTATGTTTGTTACTCCTTCACATACAAAGTACCAAAAACAGGTTTATAGGTACCATAGGTACCATCCTGGTACCAAATTTACCAGGATATAAGGCTATCCCAACTTATATCCTGGATTAACATAGACTACGTGTTGATCCCGGAAAAGTTCCCGTTGGATGACTCATTGACCGCGGGTAAGAACGCGGGACGAAGCTAGTAAGCATATAAGATAAACAAACCTCCTCCAGTGGTCATTCTGTGCAGTTCGTTGAGTGTGGAGGGTGTGTGTCCGTTGAGGGGTAGGTCGCACAGTCTGCCGAGCATCCCCACGCGCATCTCCAGGTCAGTGGGGTAGGGGCGGCGCGGGTCGCCCGGCTGCCACGACAGAGGCGCGCTCACAGCGTTCGAAGCACTTATTCTGTTAAATCATACCAGTACAAGTGAGTAAATCTTTTACTTCATTCTGTTCTAGTTCCTTGTAATTAATCTAAATATCCTTTTTAATGATCTTACCTTATGTACTTATGTATTTATAATCGACTTCAAAAAAAGGAGGTTCTTAATTCATCAGTTTATTTTTTATGTATGTTCCCCGATTACTTAAAGACTGACATAGAAACTATTATTTTATTTGAAAGGATTATAATCTCAGATTGGTCACACAGAAATTTCATCAGAATTGGTTCAGTAATTTGGTTTTAAAATAAGTGCCACATAAAATTTATTTGCTAATTACATATCTTATATGTATCATCACTCAAAATAAAGTAACTCTTACCTGTGGGCAAACTTGATCAATTCCTCGGAGGGTACTGGTTTCTTTCGGGATTTCTCAATAGATACTAACTTCTGCCTCGCTTGATACAGTGACGTTGCTAGAATTTGTTCTGCATCCTTTAGTTGCCTTTGTAGATGATAAATATCTTGGTCCTACAGCAAGAATACATTGACAAATGTTAAGATTCAGTAAGCGTGAATATAGTGAAAGAGGAAATTTTTATGGGAATTAGTTATGGTACAAGCAAGATAGTCCATCTGTTGCAAAGCATTAACATCTGCTTGAAACAAAAGCAAAACATCTTGGGTCCTCCCCTACTTAGGTATTGAAGTAGCCAAGTAACACTATATTGCACCCGTAATGTTGAGATATGAAGGTGGAATGTCTAATGTGCTCTTAATTACACTGGCAAATAAAGCCATTAAAACAAGAAAACAGTAATTCCATGTAATATGATAACTACCATTTTTGTGTATTATCATTTCAAATTCCAGTCAATTAATACAAAAACTATAACTGTAAACCTAAACATACACATAAATACCTCATTTATTATTTGAACATTGTACCTTGTCTATCTTCTATTAGTCAATTAATAATGTGTTTACCCAGTGATACAAGTATGTTACTAGCATAAAAACATAATTGTAACCCTATTTTACTATGTACATTGCTTTCTTTCAAATACTTATAAATATTGTGTAATGGAAGGACTAAGTAAATAAATTTTAAATAACAATTTATGATTTAAATAAAGAAACCCAAAGTTTTATAGCAACAGAATATTATAACGCTAGTTTTAAAAATAAGGTGAACTATAATTTCAGAGCACTAGGTGAATACATTTTTCCCTATATTTTTTTATAAGCGTAATACTGTGAAATTTTGACCTGCAGGACAGAAGGTAGAGCTGCTAACAATTGAGATGTGCGACCGCTCAACGTGTGTTGACTTTGTTTTCGATGCATATATTCAAATTAAGATCAGTTCAGTATTTGCCACTTAGCACTGACTGATTGCCACGACAAAAGATATTTATTTACCTTATTATCCACTTCAGCTTTGAGTTCATTCATCTTTTGCTGTATCTTCGCCTGCTCATCAGCTAGTTCCAAAGTATTTTTCAATTCAGCATCCTTCGAGAGCAGCAAGTCTGTCAGCTGCGCATGGTCTGCTGCGGAAAGCTTCTGTGGCTTCGGTGCTATAGAGACTTCTACAATCTCTCTGCAACATGTATATAAGAGCGAAATTGTGATATATCTCGGTTGATGAAAGAATAATGAAAGGAATATTGTTTACTAACTTTGCAATCAATTCAATGTCGTCTATAAGCGACAATAATCGGTCTTTAGTACTTAGGTGTGATGCCATATTATCAATTTGCTATAATCATTGAACACGTAAAATCAATTACTTAAATCAAAACTTCCAGTAGCCAAAACAAGTAAACTAAAGCTCGGAGCCAGTCAGCACAACAAGGAAGCCATTTTGATTTAGTGACAGCCAGACCTCAATGGCATTGACAATATTTAGACAGATCTATTTTTAATATATATAATATAATCAAATATTAAAAATATTCATTCCTTTAAAGTATAACGACAGTGTAAAAATTAAAGAAAATATTTTACTTGTGGTAAATAAATACAAATATCAAAAGTGATAGCACAGAACGCGTGGTGCGCGAACTGCTCGCACTTGGCAGTATTATTATTAATTCGTTTTCATGTACATACGGGGAATTTAAATACATAAATAAATGGAAAATATTATTTTTGAAAGAAGTAATTACCCGTAAGTTAGCAAAGAAAGATGCACGTAAGGGTGCCAGGGTGAAAATGTATGCAATTTGCGTTCTTTTTATAAAGCTTCAGTTCATTTACGTCATTGTTAAATGTTTTATACCAAAGTATTTATTGAACTCTGTTTCATGACAAAATATGCAAATGAAGAGATATTATTCATTAATTCATTTTTTAGCTCTCTTAAAGTTCAAGCAAAGATTGTTTATTTTTATTCAGGTCAACTCTGCCTTGCCTTGTACACAGAAAAACTCATTACATTACACCTTTACAAGCGTCATTGTATGCAAGGTTTGCTTTGCTTGCGATTCTTGAGCGAGAACCGGCTCGGAGCACGCGGCCCGGGCGTGATCAGCTGTCGAGGGGGAAGGGACTCATGCAAGTGCGGGGGGAGTGTGACCACGTTCTGAGCATGCGCAAACCACGTGCTACGGGCCTTTAGTGCTGTACTTGTACTCTCGAACGTTTTTATTTGTAGATAATTTCATGTTTGATCGTCTGTCCGTATGTTTCGGAACTTTCTTACATTGACACTATCGAAGACTGAATTAGATTATTATGATGAGTACTTTACGTACCTAACCACTCCATTTATATTCAATTTTTACTTTAAGTTTCGTAATTACCCTATAATCTGAGAAAAAACATCTAAAACGTAGCCAAGCTACGAAGCAACGAAGAGATGTTGAAGGTTCTATAGTATTTTTAATTTGTACGTTTAACACGCTAAGTATCTAAAGTTGGGTCATAGTATATATCTCCTAAGCTTAAAATATCAATATTTAGGAAAAATATAAAATCCCATGAATGAATCCAATTTCTGAATCGCAACAATGGTGTCAGTATATTCACAACAACAGTCATCACTAAAGTATTATTTACAAATAAAAGCACAGTAATAAATGCAGCATAGCACTCAAACCCCACAGTGCAAATAAGACAGTAAACAAGTACATACAACATGCGATTTTGACTTCTTTGCTTCGATTTTAGTGAAAATGTATGCAAAATAACTTCACCCATCCTTGTTAAAAGTTATTAACATCGTCATTTATCGATATTCTTCCCATAACTGACGTATTTCGATGACATTCTAGGCGTTTACTCAGTATTATTATCTACACTGTGACCGTGTTATTTGTATGAGGATGTTGCGAGGGGAGATGGAGCGGGGGGCAGGGTAGGCATTGTACATTTCGATCGGGACGGCCGAACTCATTGGCTCTCACCAGTCACCAGTCACTGTTCCACAGCGAGCTTGGTAGAAGTTCTATCCTTCTGCCAATCTAATGGAATATCGCCTTTTCGAAGTGATTTCGATCGTGCTAAAGTCTAACATTCGTCACAAACGTGATAACTGCCGGAAACTCATTCTTCTCTTGCTATTATGCTGCCTAAACGGGTCTTTGAAAGAAAGTCCATGTTGAACGACGCAGGGACCAAGCGGGAGAAATGTTCTAGAAGCCAGTCCGAATGCGATGGATGTGGTGAACATTCCACGTAAGTTTGCAATGGTGGTGGCGTTCTAGTGTTTTTCTACAATTATATCACATTGAAGATGCCACTACAATTAAAATTATGTACTTAGGAGTCTTATTTGCACTTAAACTTATCCTAGTAACACCATTTCCAATAATAAACGATGGACGTAAGTAAATTATGTGTTTATACTTCTTTACGTAAAACGGCAAGGTATGGGTCCCACATACGTCCACGCGTTTTAGGAAATGGGGGCAACGATGATGCCGTTAATAAATGACTGCATTTATTTTTAACACCGTCCGGCGTCCAGTAGGTACCTATTTGCAGTAAGTTAAACTTGCAATCTATCTAGGTAGGTACCTACTCGAATCCATCAACACCAAATCTGATTTTACACGTATCGTTCGTTGGTACCTACCATTAAAATCAGATTTGGTGTCACCTTGTATGATTTCCTGTAGCTGTTTTTAAACAATAATGTAAACAAGTACAATGATAAAACAAATTACATTCCCTGAATTATCTACGTTATAAGATACAGGGTCTTGTAGGCATAGGTAAATGACAGCTGTAAGGGTGTGTATGGAGGAGGTTGCTTCATAATAAGACCGCATATCGTTGATATATGGAAAAAGCATTTTCATTGTTTATATTTTCTATGATGCTAATAATGTACCTACTGAGGTTTTTTTACAGACTACAGGGATAGGTGTAATCATAAAGTATTCAGACTTGAACAATTATATAACCCCCGACAGCGTGTATTGTGTCTTAGAGAAGGTGAATGGAACCAATGTAAAATTGTTTAAAAGAAAGTTGCAGTACTTTGCAAGCACCAAATTATACTTACCTACGCTTATGAATTGAACCTGGGGTAACAACGTGTTTATTATATCACCATAGGAGGTCATCCGTGAACGTTAATTCTTTCGGAGCTATCCCGTTGAACACATTTTGTAGGTACTGAAACTCGACAGTATAAAATAAAACCGTTCAACCAACAAGTTTTCGCGAAACGTCATCAACGGCGAAGAATGACGAGTCGGGTTTAAATATTCTTTCTTTCTCGCCGTCGCAATCATCAATTATCCATTGGCACATGTTACATGTTTTACCAGGTATTATTTCATGAATTCACACATTTTATGACCTACACATTAGATGTCTACGTTGAGTCTTGGTAGGCATTTTTAACCTTCTCGCTCTAAGCTCTAAGATTCTAAGAGATCTGAGAATTACCAAGCTCACCACCGCTCACGAATAAAGCAACTAACATCTTTCAGTAAACTGTTTTAATGAGGACATGACAAATGTTATACAAATAAAATGAGAAGCAAGATAATAACATAAAAACGAATTTACATAACAAACACAAACTATCCAAGTTATGTCAATTCATAAAAGACCTCAAAAAATATCAGTACTATTCTGTATTTTAGCAAGTAATGGAAAATACATGCACTTCTCATGTCTTGGCAAGCAGAAATTGGAAACAAATGTAGTAGTAACATGCATTACTGGCAATGTTTTATTGCAAAATGTTGCTAGCATTAGTGTACTGGCAACATTGCCAGTAATATTATTACCATTATACAAAGCCATACATATATTTGCGACAAAACTATAGAGTTGGCTACAATGATAAGTACTTGCCATACACATATAGGTACATTTTCTAACTACATTTTACAGCAAAACATTGATGTGATGGCGGAGTTGCTTGAAAATATTTTTAAAATTGCATTTTCTGTATTGCAATTAAAATATAACTGGTTTGGTAGGGGGCAGTAGCACTATTAATAGGTACCTATACTAGATATCAAGAACGTAGGTTTAGGTAGTGAAAATACAGGTGTGCATTCTGATAAATATTATAGGAAAGCCAACACTTCATTTTATTTCAAATCATTAACCAGAATAAAAGAGCAATAAATAATTAGTACTTGTTTACATCATTACCCTTTATGTAGGTACTTATAATATGAAAAAAAAAAACACTTTATTATACACTGTTTAGTTTCTAAACTTTTATTGTCACTAATTTGTTTACTATATTGTCACTAATTTGTATAAAAGATATTTTAATGTGAATATGAATAGAATAATTGAACCAATCAAATTTGTTCTAATTGACCTTGAAATTAAGTAATCAATAAACAATATTTAGGACAAAAGAGCAAAAAATTTAATTATATAAGGAGCTGGAACTACGGTTGCAAAACATATTCTAGGAATAGAAAAGAACGCGCGGCGTTTGACAACACAAGAGTGTGTTTCGCCCTATATCGCTATTATATTCGTCTTTTATTTGGTTCCAAACCAAACAAATAAACAAGGTCTAAGCACATTCTGTCTTGGTTCTGGTAGTAAATTTACAAAACATTCTTTTGTTGTTTAACTCGAACTGGGACCACTCCTCTGTTTCCCTAAGTGTTGTCTCGTGTTTCTCACACGGACACCTCACCCGCCGAGAGGTCATCGTTCCAGGTAACCTCGCGCGCACTTTGAATATGAGATATTGAAAATACACGTTTGTGTTTAATGACGTTTATGATAATTATGTTATAATCAGAGTCAAAGGGGCTCGTCAGCCGGACATGCCCACTGAAGCTTGCCCGTTTGTGACGAAACATGTTTATCGAATTCTAGAGGCCGCCCTATCGGGGGTCTCAGCCGATACCCTCTTCACTGTAGGCCCTCATATAACTGTTTGTCCCCTGACTTGTTGATCAGTTCGAATCGAAGCTTACCAGACAGCACACTGCCGCGCTGGATGTTAAGTTCTTGTTACGTTAGTCATCTCATTATAATACAAAGAGCTTCGTTATTATAATTATGTTGTGATTGCCATAGTAAACGATCTATTTTATTTCAGTTTTCTGGAGGAAATGACGAAGACTGTATTGCTCGGTGTTGTATTATGGGCGGGCTTGACGTTCGGGGCTCATGTTGCCCCGTACCCTTTGAATTTGATCATATCGACAGGTGAGATATTGCCATTATTCCTTTAGTTTGCTTATGGACAATGAAACTTTGATTTAATTTGAAGCTGACCATTTTTTTTTCGTTGGCAGATGTAACTCATCCGCCGCCCGTGTACGACTTTCCATTCCCAAGTGCGGAACAGCTCAAGAGGCTGCCACCGGTGACGGCGGCGCATACAAACAAGTCGATTGACATAAGTAAACTTGAAATATCAATGCTGCAACGGTTTGAAATGAACTTGGAAGCCGCTGGGATCACCCCGAAACCTGGTTCAGCAGCTCAAGCTCTGGCTATTCACGGAGCCGCTTCTGACGACGCGATGCATTACGAGAAGTCTTCGTATACTATCACGAAGGCTTCGAAGTACTTGGTCTACACTAAATGTCGAAGGTGAGTGTCACCATTATAAAAAAGAAAAACTTTTTCAGAATGAACGATGACGATTGTTTGTTTGTTTTAGATACGGTTTGCCCAATGACGAGTGTGCAAGTTTCATCAGCACACTGAACCTACGGGACAGTCAGTTTGGCGGGGAATGTGCTGCGTTGGAGCGTTTCACTTGTCGCACGAACCAGAAGTCCAAGTATCGCACTTTTGACGGGTCCTGCAACAATCCCGTGCGCTCGTCCTGGGGCCAGGCGCTTACTGGCTACAAGAGGTTGCTCCATCCCAGATATTCTGACGGCATTGAAGAGGTCGGTGTTTCTACATTCATATTTCTGATGTTTATTCTTTTATTTATTACGAGGCATACAGCGTTTGTGGTGATTCATTAATGTTTCTTACTTGAAATTCAATGTTCTTTGTTATTCTAGTGAACATAAAGTTGAATCGTTTGCATTACAGTCAATGCAATACTCAATTCAATTGTTTTAATGCAAACATTATAGTAAATGGTATGTTGATTAATGGTATACTTTTCACTTTGTTTATAAATATAAATATCTTTTGTAACAGCCCCGTCGTGCTCTTAGCCTTGGTGATCTGCCTTCAGCCCGTATCGTGAGCATGGCTCTTACTGACAATGTGGACAGACCAGATGACTCCAGAACAATAGCGCTTTCTGTTTGGGGACAGTTCGTCTACCACGACCTGGTCCATACACCCGTTAGGAGAACTAGTAAGTATTTTATTTTAATCGAAACTGGTGTCTAATCATTGTTTTTACAATATCGTCATATAAACAATTCACGATTAACAATTTAAATAACATCATTGAAATTCTGCGTAACCATTCAATTTAAATAGTCGTACGTGCCTTGTTTGATAAGAGGTACCCACTTAAATCAGTACAACTGGAGTCTGCGAGATAATGATTCAAGTAGGTGGTAAATTGTGATTCCCATTTAAGATGTTACTAATTACCGACGTCTAGATTATATTAAGAGCTCCACACACTAAGTGGAGAGGGGCTGCGCGGAAATCGCGGCTGTCGAATTTTGTTTGCACCTTTTTATGAGATAACTAGAGACCCACCCCGGCTTCGCACGGGTGCAACCAATTTACAAATTATATTACAGTCCTTCCTCGTTTATCGCTTTCTGTTAGTGAAAACCGTATCAAAATCTTTTGTGTCGTTTAGAAGAAGTAAGCGGAGAAACAGAGCCGCATAACGACTTTATACTATTTGGAGATAGAGATACACCAAACGCGATACGGCGTTATTTCAAAACGTTGATAGTTAATGACCAAAAACTAGAAATTATAGTAATTTTTATGTTATCAGGTATAGAAGCGACGAAGTCACAGTTTAAATGTGCAATGTTATAAGAGCCTAGGCAAGGTTTTCGACTCATTGTTTAACTTATAATTGAAAATAAAACTACAAGGTTTAACTGCATGCCTGAGTTTACCTTTAGAATTACATAATTATATTTAAATTATCGATGTGTCTGTAACAAACATTTCCATTTCTATTTCACAGTTCATACGAACCAAGCGATCCGTTGCTGCGATACATCCGGGCTGGCGCTGGCTCCTCGCTACCGCCACCCCAGCTGTATGCCCATCAGCGTTCCTAAAACGGATCCCTTCTACAAGGAGCAATACGTCTCCTGCATGGACTACACTCGCTCGGTCACCACATACCGGGGAGACTGCACATTTGGCGCAGCTGAACAGGTTAGTAGTCAAACCTTCATTTTCATGTTCACAGCTTGGTCAAACAGTTTGTCTTTAAAACTATCTAGTTTTCGTAGATACTCATACTTTTTATTTATTTAACTAGCTGTTGCCCGCGACTTCGTCCGCGTGGAATTCGGTTTTATCACGCACCTCTATTTTACCCCTCGGAAAAGTAGCCTATGTTACTCCTTGTTACATCAGCTATCTGTCAGTGAAAGTCCCATCAAAATCGGTTCAGCCTTTTCAGAGATAAGCCGAAACAAACAGACAGACAAAAATTGAAAAAAAATGTTGTTTTGTTGTATCGTCTATACATCCATATGCGATTAGTAAAAAGCGGTTATTTTAATATTACAAACAGACACTCCAATTTTATTTAGTTGTATAGATTTATTTTATTTCGGAAAACCAACAGCGTAGATACTGTGTCCTTACAAACTTAAATAGAAATAGCTATCCAATTAATGGTCTTAACTAATAGGTTCACTAATACTTTATTGTCACAATACCACTTACTTAATATCACTTACCAGTGATATTGCGCCTTTATCTACCTCCGCTGAACAACCATTTTCAACCCTTGGATATTACCATGTTATTATCTTGGAACAGGTCGTGTCTTTTTTTATTACTATCTAGACTTCGTAGATATACTTTGTCACAGTTTACCAGGATATTGCGCCTTTAGCGCCGCTCAACAGGTTAGTTTTAACCCTTAAATTAATAACTTGTTTCATGTTCCCTGCTTGGAACAGGTTGTGGCTATTTTTATATCTTTGAACTTGTTCTCTTTGGCTTTTTGTTCCTCTCCGTGCACTACGTTTAGTATATTTGCCCCATGTTGGTTTTAGAGTTTTAGATTTATATTTTGACTTTGTGTCATTGTAGGAAAATTACATTGTTTGATTTGTGATTGCCTGTAATAATATGTTCGGAGTATTTGGAGCGATATCCTTAAACAAATATTTTGTTCAATAAGGTTATTAGATATTATTTTTATTTACTTATTACATTGTTTTGGAAGTTTGGGTGATTGAGTACATGTCTAATGCTGTGACTTTACCTAAATTATAATAATATTATACATAAGGTTTATTAAAAAAAGTATGTTTCAGTCTCATATTGCTGAATACTTATTTGTTTTTTTCAAGAACCGAAATTAATGTTTTTCCATTTAGTTTCCCCATGTTTACCATACAAATTTGGTCCCTCGCAGGTTTTCCTTATTCATTTGGCGTCCAATTTCATCCCGTGTGCTTTATTTATCTGATGTCACAGTCAGATTATTTACAAATCTGCTACGTTTTATCACTGAGATTCACCTTCTCTATTATAAGAATTATTATGATTATTGCAAATGCGGTCTTGACGCTTTTTTTATGGAAATATTATTATTATAGGAGCAAACAAAATGAGTGTTTTTATAAAAACATGACTATCTAGATTTCAAAAAAAGATGTACCAAAAAGTAAAAATGCCATTATTAGAACATTTACGTACCTACTTAAATGCGAATAGTACCCAAATAGGTATTACCCCTGTTGCGTTTAAATTGAACGTTGTGTACGTAGCACGCATCGTGTGATAGCCTAATGACCCTATACGTGCCGGCTGTCTTCTCGCTTCAACTTGTTATCACAACACCAATACTAAGAAATTACTTTCCTCAAATCGAATCTATCAATTAACCAGAAGAAATATTAACGTAAATTGAAGGAAATTTCTGAATTAACTAAATTACTGATAATTCTTTGTGTGATACCGCTTCTCCTTTTTGCTTAAATATGGTCCAACCAAAGATTGCCTGGAAGAGATTGCTCTTAGCGATAATTCTGCCCATTTTTCCAACATTATGATTATATTTCTACTTTGTTTTTTTTTTTTTAGTTTTTTGTTGTTGTATACAATACTGAGCTATTTTATGATATATCGTCATAGTCTTAGAACAAAGACGGTTTTGATTTTATTTAAATTTAATTTTTATGTTGTAGTCAACCTTAAATATCATAGAAAATCTTATTACAGTTTTACATATCCAAATTTGACGATAATAGGACTAGCCGTTGTCAAAATATCACATCAACTCTAATTCAAAAAACTAAAGTGCTCTACTGTAAAGTTACTGTATTGCAGATCCGCCTTTGTTTTACGACTAGGACGATATGTAGTCACCATCATCATCATCATTGGGTTTTTTGAAACTATAAATTATTTAAGTGTTATTTAAGTATTAGTAAGCTGAGAGTATTTCCACACCTGCATATTTTTATCTACATAGATTGAATGGGGATATTTATGCTAAAAACAGATAGGTTTATTTATAATGACACATTTTAATCAGGTTTTCTCCTGCAAGGTTATGCGTAATAAACATAATAACGATGCCGTTATTACGAGAATTATTTTCGGAGTTATGCAGAAGTTGACTTGCCGGTAACAATTACTACTTAGATATAGAGAAATCCAATGGTGTATGATTAGTTTAAATAAGGGTTATGATGATCCATGATTAGTTGATTAGTTGATGCATGATTAGTATGAATAAGGATTTCCTTAACAATGTGCCACACCATGATATTTTTGTTGAAATGAAAATATGTAGTACCTACTACTTGGCTTCTGTAGTTACTAGTACTGCAGTTCAGTTAGAATCAAAGTATTTATATTTATGAATTTATCAGCAGTGAATGAAGTCTCGTGGTGTTTTCCATTAAATTCAATTGATAAATCTCAGTTTTTATTTGTTGGATTTCTATCATTAATATAGAGCTCAATTTAATTGATTGAGGAGGCTATTTATTCCTGTTTGCAAATTTTATTGTATTTAAATGTTTGTAAATTCGCATTATTAATGCATTAGATACAATATCATTGTTTGCTAACGGTTATTTGGTGTCAATATTTATTTTAGCTTTATGATAAATTTTTGACGGATCTAAAAAATATTTAATTGCATAAATTACGCTACTAGATTGAATTGTGGGCAGTTCGCCAGCGATTCTGCAGTTTCTAGATATTTCAGTCACTCTAGTTAGCATTACAGCATCAAGTTACGATATGCTTCATAGGTACAAGTGTAATATTATCTGTTACCTAGCTGTTGCCCGCGACTTCGTCCGCGTGGAATTCGGTTTTATCACGCACTCATATTTTACCCCTCGGAAAAGTAGCCTAAGTTACTCCTTGTTACATCAGCCATCTGCCAGTGAAAGTTCCGTCAAAATCGGTCCAGCCATTTCAGAGATTAGCCAGAACAAACAGACAGACAGACAAAAATTTAAAAAAATATTGTTTTGGTATATGTACCGTGTATACATCCATATGCACTTAGTAAAAAGCGGTTATTTTAATATTACAAACAGACACTCCAATTTTATTTATTTGTATTGATGAGCTCTTGATCTATGTACATAACTACTTACCTAAATGTTTATAATTGCTGATAGGTAAAGTATTATCTATCTAGTCTAGCGCCAGGGTCTGGCGTTATCGATCTTAGATACATCACAATAGTACCCTTGCATAATTTGTTTTTCCACTGGATGCGAGCCATTTACCGAAGGTTAGCTAATGGATTGATCGAGGCATTTCGGTTAATTGGGCACATTCGGTAACTGGGTCGGATCAATAATTATGGAAGTACAATTAGGGTTAGTAGAGTAATTTTGGATGCCAGACTTTTGTTTAGTAATTTTCCTGATCTAGAGGTAATTATATTGCTTTCATAATAATTTGAATGGACTAGCGATAGGAAATACTAGCCATATATACTAAGCCTAATAAATCCATACTTTAGATAACAAACCTTTTCAAGATACGGACGGATGTAATATTTTTTGTAGCTAATTTTATTTCGAAATGAACTTTGGCTAATAATGTACACATTTGAATAAATGGCCCAGTTATCTGAAACAGGCATCTTGTCAAGACTAATTTACATTGCAACAATTCACATGAAAATGCCTTTTCCATTGATCTACAGATATTTAAAGTTGTTGTCGCATGTATTTGAAGGTATGAACAGAAATAGGATATTAGGTATCAATAAGTTATTGATACAAATAGCTCATGTCTGCGATCTTGAACATAAAGATTTACGCAGTTGTTTGTGTATGCGCAGCATTTGCATCGCTTACATCCTACATACAGCTGGCACGATTTCAAATTTCACTTGGTGCAACTTTTTGACTGGGCGCCTACTCGGCGAAAGTGAATGGAATATTTAAGAAGAAAGTATTTACATGCATACTATTCATTATTTTTACTGCGAAGAACAATATTTTTCACAAATCTCATAGCTGTCGCTATTTAGGCCATGACCTCGTTGAGATCTATTCTTAAAGAGACTCGTTATTTATTTATAGGAACTAAGTGTTTCCCTTATGTTTTATCCTTTATGTTATTCTTTGTTGTCTAACATTACTGTTTAGGTACTATTGTACCTATTGACTTATTAAACAAACGCACTGTTAAGTTTTTGAAATTGCGGTTTCATTTGAACGCTACCAACCTAGGATATAATTTAATAAAAAATAAGGGAGTATTTTACATCTCTCTTGACGATTAATTCCTGGAGATGTTATATTTTTCTGTATTTCTAGCTTTTTTTAATAAGTTTTGTTTTGAAGTACATACTTAGACTTACTTACCTTTAAGTAACGATAACACTGCTTCCTATAGACAGTAGTGAAGTAACCATGAGTTTGTAATTGTATTCATACTGACTGGCCTCGACCTTCATATTGTTTATGTAGTCATATTTATTAACAATTGCGTCCTTCTTCTTGAAATATACGTTTAATGTCGCAGCTATAATTTATGCTATTTATATTATTTTGGCCCCAAAAATTAAGACCGTCCCGCGGAAATTCAAAGAGCGAAATAAAGTTTAATTTTTTTCAGGATTGTTTTGCAAATAGACCGCAAACATGGGTCAGGTTAGCTTATTACCAACAAAGTTTATTTTCGTTACAAGTTTTATTATTTGGAAAATAACGTTCGTTTTAATGAAAAGATAAGAGTTCACAGTAGGTACGGGAGGGACACTAGTAGGTAGACTAGACTAGAGTAATTTTTTATCACGTTTTCATCAGTCTTCGAGGTCGTGCGATTACAAACAGTATAAACAAAAATAGTCTCATTTCAGAAAACGGAGGAGTTTCTCAATTTGGTTGTATTTTTATTTTCTTTTGTCCGTTACGTCAGATTCATTTAAAAACCGATTAGGAAAATTATTTTTTTTTATTTGAAAAAAAACATACTTGCACTCATTTGCTTTTTAAATCAAAATAACTGGAAAAATGTCATTAAAGTACGAGCTAACGATGAATCATTCTCATTCATTGGTGATAAAGTTGGTTTATCGTTTTTCTGCTCAAAGTAATAAATAGATGTATCAGTATTTTAATACATGTTTACAATTAAAATGGAATCTCTACAATGAATGTAAATCTTTGCCCAGATGAACCAAGCCACCCACTTCATGGACGGTTCTCAAATCTACGGGTCGACCAGCAAAGACGCAGCAGCTTTACGGGAGAAACTCGGAGGTCTGCTCAAGACTTCTACCTTCGAAGACGAGGAACACCTGCCTCTCGCGACCAACCCCAAGGAAAAATGCCTCGTCACATCGTCCTCTTCAACTTGCTTTAATGCTGGTGAGTAGATTACTTAGATGAGTAACTCTGTTTTATTTTTGTCTCTTGCTCGCGTGGAATTCAGTTTGCGTCTATAAGACTAGACATATGAGTTAGTCGTGGTTTATAAATTTGAATATACAGCTTGGAGATTTTCAGGACTTTAAGCTCTATTGTGACTGCAAACTTTTCTGTAGAATGCATATATTTCTTACTATTAAGGCACCGTTCGTAAGAAACGCATTCGCTCGACCATTTTTTCATCAACTTACAAAATTGGTCTCCACGAAATGCCCTTTTATGTTAACGTTATTGTACCTACGGCCATCGTGAAGTTTCATTCTAAATATTGGTGCCGCCGAAATTGCAGTCGCATGAGACGTAACATCCCCGTCTCGGGGTGATGAACGCAACTCAATGAGACTAAGTCATCCCGTACTTTTTGGTGGAGGGGTGGGTAGTCTTAGTCGTATTGCTGTTGTCTATGGGCGGCGGTTACCACTTAACATCAGGTGGGCCGTCAGCTCGTTCCGTCACCTTAATCAAAAAATGTTTCCATTCTGCACCCTACTACTTCGTTTCTGTTTAGTTGTTGAAACTGCTGTGATATTTTTAGTAATATCAGTTCCTCTAACATAATTGTTTGTTCAAGTAAAACTCAACCAAGGCAGAATTTGATGGCTTTTTCATAGTCTCAAATTTAATATAGACTTAATCTCCTAAGTCTTAAAGACTAGTTATCTTTGAAGATAATTCAGACGTCTTTTCGTGACTATCCATATATCCTTCCTTTTTTTATGTATTTTTTTATCAATGTTTACAAGCGTTTTAACATGTGGCAATATTATTCTGATACGACAGAGATAACGCGATAAGGAGATTAAATTAGATTCTAGTCATTTCGACTGATAAGGCTGCGTGATATAAGTAAAAGTAGTGTGTCATCTTTCATAAATAATATCGTTATGGAAACTGCCTATGACTTTATTTACATATCTTTAAGTATTGCTGTTATCAAATGGATAGATTATGCAGGGGATGTCACGTAAATAGGGGTAGGTAATCGTTATCGTGGGTATTGTTAAAGTTAAATTTAATTCATATTAACGACAAACATATAAAGGAATGGACAAAATTACGATATTGAATTTGAATTTGTTTTTTTAACCTATACTTACATTATTATTATCCTTAGCATTCAAGATTCGAGTTTCATTGTTTAGTTAGTAACGAAGGTAATTATGTTAAGGCGATGTCCGCGCCAACATGCACCCATGGCTGACCGGCATGCACGCCATCTGGGTGAAGGAACACAACCGCATCGCTCGTTCGCTGGCGGCCATCAACGCCGAGTGGAATTCCGACAAGTTGTACCACGAAGCCAGAAGGATTGTCGTTGCGGAGCTGCAGCATATCACATATAAACACTGGCTCACTGCTCTCACTGGTAAGTGTTCTTACGTTTTTGGAGTGAAGACATCCTTAGGTGCACCTAAAGATGTCTTCACTCCAAAAACCTTTATGAATGTAACTGCACAAGCAGATTTCCCAACTGGGGTTAAGTGGTAACCTCTGCCCATAACATGCATCACGACTTGGGTCCTCCCGCATCCAAGTAAGTAAGTAAGTAACCAAGTAAGTAAACGATAAGACCCAATTCGCATCGCATGCGCCCGCAACTGTGAGACACGGTGACGCTGAATCGAGTATACTCGGCTCCAGTCATCATCAAATCTCATCTAGGTATCCAACTTCGCGTGAATATAATGAAAATCATTATTCACACAAACCCACTTGACTAGTCAACACCAAACTCTCGCGTTTAAATTATTGAGTAATTTTGTGCTAATATTAGGTTAGCTAGAGAGCAAAAAGTGAGTTGCAAACAATGACAAGTCCTAATATTTATTAAATTCATGAGGTTTCCACTTAAGTAACTAACTTTGTAACTTGTTTATCTACATTGGAACCCATAGGAGCTTAATTAGACGAAACAATGGTCCAAAGATATTATAGTTACACGTGTGTCGTGTTCGACATAACGTTTTGTCATTTAAACTACTCTGAGCAGACGATCAGTAGATGACTTTATAATGTTTGTTGTTCTAGGCCAAGCAATCGACGAGTTGTACGAGAGCTATGATACTGGATACAGCTCTGATGTCGATCCTACTGTCACGAATTCATTCGCCACTGCCGCTATGCATTTCATCAACAGCCTGTTTGACCAAGACATTGAGTTGTACGATGAAAACCACAACATAACTTCGTCGTATCGGCTTATTGACAACTATTACAAGCCCGAGGTGCTAACGCAGAAGGATGGATTGGAGAAAGTGATGAGGGGAATGGTCAGCCAGAAGAGTCAAGGCATGGACTTCAACTATGACGATGATGTAAGTAATTTGATTGTAACCTCGGGATGGATTCGTCGACTTAATTTAAGCTACATTTTGAATTTTCATGATTTGGAGTCAAAATTAGTTTAATTTTTATCCAGCATAATGAAATCCCAATTGTCATATCATGAGTTATCCGATAACAATTATAGATTTAAAGATGGCTCAAATATATCTGGATCTTTGTCTTGTTTTAAATATTTATGAACCGACTTCAGAAAAAGGAGGTTCTGAATTTCGTTGTATTTTTCTTTCTATATTTGTTAGCTCAGATCTCCGTCATTATTTATAAATCAAATTAAAAAAAATATGTCACCCAAGTACGAGATAACGATGAATCATTCTCGTTCATCTGAAGTTGGTCCTTTCGTTTTGCTGCGCAAAGTTATTATGGACATTTCGATTACAAAGTGTTGTTGTGTTTGTACAAAATCAATAAATACCATTTATTGATTTTGTTCCAATACTATTCATCACTGACCTTAAGTATTGAACTGGAAGACTTAGTAAACATCGACAAAGTACATGTCAAAGCAAGAACGATGTTATGCGTTTTTATCGTCTGTTAGTTTAATTTAACCTTGTACAATGATGTTGAACAATGACAAATCGGTTGCTCGTGGTATTTGTAGGTATTTTCCTTGCATATTTTTGCAAGTTTTAGTATCCAATTATAGCGACGCATATCCTTTAGTTATTTATAATTGCGTAAATATTATTGTTTATATAAAGCGAATGCACACGTTCCACTTCTTAAAGCTGCGTCATATGACTTTTTTAAGTAATAATACCTACCTATTTTATTGTTACAATAAGGTACTCCGAATTAACTTGCACAATTTAGCAGTTATATCGACTCAACTTTCTCATGTTCATATATAAATACATATTAAGCCTGGCAGTATTGCTTACCAAGTCATTTTACATTGATTTTTAGTACTTTTAATGGCGGTAATATTTTAGTTGGCTAGCCATTAGTGGCGTTTACCCACTGTTTACTTCCATGTCTCGGAGGACTTTATTACCAGATCCGATTTGTAGATAGCAGTAACCTGCGTCTTAGTCATTACATTACGAAAGCAAAATGAGAGTTAGATTCTCCTCTACTAGGCTTCAGAAGGGCTTAAGGTCATTATGTTGCACCGTTACACTGAGCCATGGAAACTTAACTTCTTATGTACCTGGCTTCCATTACCCCATGAGAACTGCTATTAAATTGTTTATCCATTACAGTTGCGTAACTTTGCGGTAATATTTATTTACAGCTCCGTAATCAATGGTTGGGTGGGCTTGACGTTTTGGCCATCGACGTGCAAAAAGGCCGCGATCACGGATTGCCTGGATACGCACAATACCGGACTCTTTGCGGTCTGCCTGTGGCATCCACTTTACAAGAGATGTCTGACGTTATTCCTCAGAAGGTAAGATTTTTAATCTAAGAAGAATATCGGGCAGTCAGGATTTTTCATAATCTCATTTCATATATTAGATCTGACGTAGGTTTTTGTATTAGTTGCATATATCTATATACTTAACAATGGGTGGAAATCAATGTTGTGCATTGATGTGTTATGCAATGGACCCAAGATAATCGATTAGATTTATTAGTGAATTTTATTAGAAGTAATGTATAAAATTCGAAATGGCAGCAAACAACCTTTATCTTGTACTGTTTTGTGTTTTCGAGGGAAGTATTAGGACCCATATTGTATATCAATGATCTCCACTGTTAATATACTATATATACTTACAAATTCTTGTGATAACAGTAAACATCTGATTTTTGTTAGTCATTCCTTTCCTTATATAAAAATCAATATGATAATTGACTTATCATCTTGCCCATATCCGGTTCGGCATACATGTATTTTTCTCTCAGCGCCCTCTGTCAGATGTCATCTCAGCGGTCACTCTTTTCTGACTCATATCATCTTTCACACAATCCATCCATCTTTTCTTTGGGCCACCTGACTACCTATAATATTAGTATTTTTTGTTTTGATATAAAAAAACAATTAGTTAAGTCCAAGAAAAAATTTAGCGATTTCTATACAACTTTTCTCTATGTTTTACAGACTGTGGATAAACTCGCTCAATTATATGAGCAGCCTGGAGACGTTGACCTGGTAATCGGCTTAATGGCTGAGAAACCGCTACGTGGCTCGTTGCTTGGACCTACTGCTACTTGCATTATAAGTAAGTATATCCGAAAAGCAAAATAAAATAATTGCACGCAATTAAAATTTATTATTGTACTCATCACAAGGGAAATTTAGGAAGTTTATTGACCCATTCCAATCAGTTACGTCCGAAGATATTTAAATACTAAATTATCTTTTCAGAGGAGCAACTATGGCGTACCCGCGGCGGCGATCGCTACTTCTACTCGCACGCCGGCGAAACGGGAAGCTTCTCGAAGCGTCAGCTGGCTGAACTGCGACGCGCGACACTCGCTCGGGTGATCTGCGACAACGCGCACGTCGCGAGCACGGCGCGCGACGTCTTCCAACCACCTTCAGACAGGTATACATTGCATACGACTTACACAATATGCGTTGGAATGATGGGATAATTGGTCGAGTTGCGATTTGTGGCATTGAGCATGGCGTAGTCTATTTCTTAAGCGATAATAGCTCAGTTGTTAGTGATAGGACAATTCAATTTGCCTTTCGACACACTCTGAACAATAGACTACTGGTATTACTAATGGTACTGCGAACTCGTGTGAGGAACAATGTCGTTCGTTGTTTGGCCATTCCGCGTTGCGAGCTAACGAATTCCACTTATTGGCGAATTCAGGCGTGACTGCAAGAATCCGTCATAAGTTGTTATGGATAAAAAAATATTCGCGGACATATTTGCACCCCGATACAGTACTAACATCTATGTTCGATACACAAATGTTTTTGCTACGAACCCACGACCTACACTGCCTACCTAAAGTTACAAACAACTGACTGGCCAGTCAAAGAAATTGAAGTTTTATCCAGGACGCTTTCGCTAACTTCTACCTTAAGATTTCCAAGATGTAGTTCTTTGTAACGCGGAGAGCGTTTGCGAAACGAAAGCTCAGGATTCTCTTTTCAGCATCGACCCTCAACTTCCATTACAACTTCGCCAACAAAGTCCATTAGTTATGGACTCAATATCAGCAGATCCAATCATCATTACCATCACACATCTATGGCTCTTCGAATCGATTTGCCAATGACACTTCTTCCCTTGTTTCAGTAATCCGATAGTGTCGTGCGAAGCGATAAGGAAAGTGAATCTGGACGCGTGGCAAGACCCGGCCCAGCAGCCAGACATACTCACTCGCACCAATAACTGGATCAAGAACAAGGTCTCCGTCGGAGCTGGGAATAGCACCAAGTAACGCGAATGAAAACATCGCGGCCGTTCCACATCCATTGCTGTCCAGCTCTGGTGATCGACAAGTGGATCGAAATAATCGATTCGATGGAGCCGCGAACTCTGTCTTGGAAATGTGTTGCGGAATTGAAGTAGTAGGTGCTGATTAATTACGTGTCCATCGTGTTGCCATCAAAGAAAACTAAAATTTGTAAGCTTTTGATAGTTCTTTTGTAACTCTAAGAAATTTTAGTTTAGTTAGGGGCCAGTGGACCCTTGTTATTTTTGGAAGTAAATCCCAGTTATAAACAGTATGTTAACAGCATGGTGAATTGTAACTGTACTTCATATTTGCGTGTGGCCGTAGATTTTAATGTGTGAATGTTTTGGTCTTGTTCAACAAAATCGATGGTTTCATAATTAAAAGTGGAAGCCTGAGGTATAGATAATTGCGATAAATAAAAATATTTCTGCTTGTTTTTGTGTATGGCAATATCATGACTGGAGGAATGAGAACCAAGCTATCTAGAATCGTCATACTTTTCTCCAGACTTGTAATAGTAATCCAGTTAATTGATATTCATATAGTGGTGTTTAAATCATAAAAATATTGATGCAGAAAATGTTGCAGTTGCGTCGTTTAATATATTTCGTTTGTATGCATTTTAAGAAATAGTTATTTTCATTGGAAGTATAAAGCGATGTTTCAACTTATATCACCTTTGTAAATTCTCTAATATAATGGTCTTATCCATTATAGTCGAGTGATTATGTATTTGCTTAAGAGTCAAGCGTGAATCTATAGTTTTAGAAACCACGTTCCTTCATGATAATTTAACTTGATCATACGACATATTTACATCTATTTCTAAGTAACTTCGGGTATAAAAAATTTCTTATTACAATTTATACTCGGTATAAATGATAGCAGCCCAACTTAAGTGACCACATGTAACTAATATTGGATAGTTAAAAATAACTTAGTTCATCTCACTAACAACTCCCTAACTTACAGCGTTATTTGAAGGGGTCAGATAAAGGCTAGTTACAAAAGCGATAATCTTGATTAAGATGTTGGGGTCTCTCATTTAGGGGTTCTTAGTGAGATTGAGCGGACATAACTCAAGTCCAACTTAAATTGAGGTTAATTTTGGGTGTTTTACGATTTCATGCACACTGCCCGCGCAGTGGTCCGTTAGCTGTGTCGTATGAATAGGTACCATGTTGTACAGTGGCTGTGATATGTTCTGAGTGGGTGTCCCACTTTTAGCGAAATTAGTCTCGAAAACGAGACGCGAAAAGCTCTCTAGATTCAATATGTTAAACGATCTAAGAGCTACAAAATTGTATTGAAATATCAAAGTATTGGTCGCAGAAATTGTACTTAACACAAGCGAGGTTGTGCTATTGTAGTTGTAACAGTGAAAGGCTGTGAAATCTGCAGTAGATAGGTACATCATTGAAATTATTTTGGTGAAGATTTTTATTATAATTTCATTATTATCTTGGTAACTTTTGATTAATTTAGTCCGATTATCAAGCCAACAATAAATGTGTACCAATTTTTTTTTTCTAGGAATGTTGGTTTTCCCATTACTTCTTTATTGTTTTTTTTTAACATTATTACTCTTACTTGATGTTATTCTAATTTAAGCCCTTTATGTATAATGAATATGCCAATACCATAGTGTTACAATGTAAAACTCATACTTAAGTATTATTTAAATTCGAAATTCCCCTGCAGTTCATTGGCCCACTCAAAAGTTTCTTTGTCGTAATGTTTTTTAAGATTATTTTTCTTTTATGAGTGCCATATTGAAACTCCACAAATGCTTTTGTAGTAATAACTTAGAACAAAATATTTGTATTTTGCGCATTCAAAAGACTTTAACTACAGTAATAAAATAAATGTAACCTAATAAACTTTCCTTTAAGTTGAATACTGAAATTAACATTTACTTTAGTAATAAAATGGGCAAGTTAGTGCCTTGAATACCAAAGACCGGAAGCAAACTATAGGTTGAAAGAAATTGCACCGTATATTTTATTATATTGAATATACTGAAAAGTTAATATTTTTTAAAAATACGCGCACAATTATATTCATATTTAAATGTCTAGTGTTGCATAAGTCGGTGATTCGAGCGTTTGTAATTCAGGTGCCTTCTAATATTCTCAAATCTTATTTCAGGATCTTTATCAATTTAAAATCAATCATACTGTATACTTTAGTATATTCTTCGTTGAAATATAATTATGTTTTAATTTAGTAATACTTTTTCTACTCTGTCATACAATAAATATAAAGTTATACCAACATTTTTTTCTTGTTTTAGTATCCTCTAAACACTTCTCTACTAGCTATAGGCAAACTCCCCTACTTATAAGTAGGTACTTAGGTTTGAAGGTGGTGTCTCATGTGGCTGTAATTTCACCGGCAACCACGCCTATCAAACCAGAACACAGTAATGCGATGTAAGAAGATAATTACTACCATTTTTGCAGATAAACAATAATTTCAAATCCTAGCAAATTCATACAAAAATATAAAGTAGTGCCTATGCGTCATTGTTTGACAGAAGTGGGTATAGTGGTAGTATTTCCTGGACGAACTTGACAAATACTACTGCCTGAAGAAGTGCTGGTATTGTATGAGTTCTTTCGTACGTCTTGAACGATGTGTTTGTGACTACGTAATACTACATTGACATTTGGAGCAAAAGTGCAAATTTGCTTTCTTGCATTGATTAATTTATAATATGGCGGACAAAAATGTTTGCGCAACGGTAACCAATAAAAATGTAATTATGTGTGGTGATCCGAGTATTATATAATCAATTAGATAAATGTTCAGGTACAGAATTACGACAGGTTTTATAGAATGGAAGATAATGAGATGGCTTTAATGGAAATCCTAGAGTTGTGTGAAGTCCGACAAAAATTGGATATCATATTTTCAAGCTCATCTTTTGTTATATGTAGTTGTACCAGATGTCACTAAAATACTGTGAAATTGAGTCATCTAAGTGGAAATCCTGCTTGCGCGAAACAAGAATAGTACTATAAGGATATATTGGTTTATTTTTAATGGTAATTACCATAATACATAGATATTTTATGTATACCTACGTAGGTTATTGACTCTGTTACACAGTAGATTGATTATTTATTGTGTTTTGTATTTGTGTATTGGATATTGTTATTCTCTATTTCAATCTGATTAATAATTGACTTTTACTGGATTAATTATGTATAATTGACGTAGAAGCCGTTCCAATTAAAATAAATAAGTATTTATGTAAGAATACCTAAGTTGTTGGCTCCTTTCCTTTGCTATTATTTCTAATGAACATTTGCACCTTTCTGAATGCATGAACGCAGATACGTTTTAACTCGATTCACCTACTAAAGCAATCTTCTCACGGATGATGTTCGTTTATACATTCATTCATATGCATGGTGCTCGTTAAATCTTTTGTTCGAAATAATTTGCTCCAGATCTTAATAGCAAAATAATCTGTGTCGTCAGGATTACGATTCAGTCAGGATTAGGAGTAGCGTAGGGTTTTACTATTCAGGTTATTTACTACCTTTGAGTTGGTCGGATAAGGAGCCTCTTGGAGGCGCACTTTAACTGGTTTGAATAAGCTTGGTGACATAAGTAGAAGAAGGTCGGATAAGATTGAAAAATACGCTAATAAAATGTACCTATACTTTTTTTTGTTTGTTTAGATGGTGTAAAAAAACCTTCAAAGGCCTTACCCGTTGCTTCGGGGTAGAACGAACGTGGTGGTATTTTTACTCTAACTAAAAACACCATGACCTCTGCGCATTGAGCCCTTGGCCCTCCAACAGAACGCGCCGCTACAAGATGTTATACCCTAGGCCCTAGGCTAACTTAGCTATTTACTATTACTTAGCTACTTACTATAACTAGTATTACTATACTTACTATTATACTTAGCTATGTTACATATAAAAAAGGATGTCCAGACTAATTAACAAATAATTAACAGCCTACAGCCCGGTCTTATAAATCGGAAATGATGAGGGTGGTTTTTTGGTAATCGGACCTCTACTATAGGCAGTATTTCTTTGTTCGCATTGTATAGGACCTTATGAAAAGTAAGAAAATCTGGATCATGTGGGTGATGACCACTATAGCTTGTTATAACAGACATCGTTTCGTTAAACGGATAAGTAAACTGTATTTAATAAAATCCGCACATTTTTGCGGTCCGCACAAAAAAAGCTTAAAAATCAAGATCAATATCTAGCTACAATTAGAACTTGTTTATTATATGGATTTGGCTATTTGTACTTATTTATCGATATCTGAATACTGTTCAGATGAACCAAATGTACAGTAATATATCATTGCAATCTGCCCGAAAGCTTTAACAAGGCCAAAAGAATCATTGATATTACAAGGAGACAACGACCCCAAAAACTAAGTCTATAATAGTACAACGCCAGTAAATAATAAAATGACAACGAGATTTTCGACTGTCCTTGACAGTTTCCTCACGCAAACCCAACTGAAAATATTTGAGCGTTGATGTAGTTTTAAATTAGGAGTAAAAAAACTTACTACCGCCGAGCTGAGTGAAGTTACAGAACATGAGACATTCCACCAAGTCTTAGCGTTACGGGCGCATACGATGCGACTTGGGTCTTGTCGAAGGAGAGGACCCAAGTCGTATTGTGCTTGTTATGGGCAGAGGTTGCCACTTGACACCAGGTGAGCCATATGCTTGTTCCTTAACTGTATCACATAAAAAAAAATTAGGTGCGAATTTTGTACAAGCGCTTTGCTGTGTTTCGAACTATTTAGACAATAGCACGCGTAGAGTAAGATGGGATAAGAATAATTAAGATTTAAGCTAAACAGCTAAAAATTAGAACACACTCTTTATTTAAGATCTGTCTTAATAAACTGCTTTTGATCGGCATCTTTAATTAGTTCAAGCAATGATTAATTAAATAAAGAAATAGACAACAAAACCGTCGTTACGGACCGAGAACAGCAATTGGAAGGAGCGCCGCGCCGCCCCGAGTCGAACCGCCCCGCCCCGCGCCGCACAGCTCCGCGCCGCGCGAGCGATGCCCGTGGCCGTGCCCGTGACAGGTTAACAAATAGGTAAACAATGGTGTAATTTCTTCGCAATCCTGACTCCCTTATTTAAATTGCTTTCTATTCAAATACAATTGAAAAACTTTTCATGTGGAACAGAGCCGGAAATCATGTTGAAATTTAATTATGACACGAATACCCAAGTTCAGTTCAGTGATTAGAAAATACAAATACATAGGTGTTTAATATGATGTTAGTAATCTGTAGTTTGTTACATCAAATAGTTTAAAAATTAAGATGAAACAACACTTTTACTTTTTTAAGTAAAGTAGAATTCACGCGAAGTTCGTCCGGGGAAGTACTGCCACTATGCCCAATTTTGTCGCCAAGCAGTAACGCATTCGCATTACTGTGTTCCGGTTTGAAAAGTATGATTGCCAGTGAAATTGCAGGCACATGAGACATTCCACCTACCTACGTCTCAGAGTTACGGTCGCATACGATGCGACTTGGGTCTTGTACCTAGTAGGAGAGGACCCGAGTCGCATCGGTTGTTATGGGCAGAGGTTACCACATAACACCAAGTAGGCCGTCGGCTCGTTTCGTAATTGTATAACATAAAAAAACTGAATGCTATCAAATATCCATCATTCTGTTATACCACTAACTTTTATGATAAAAATCTATACCTATCATCTATACATCTATAGAAATAAATAAAATTGGAG
The DNA here is from genome assembly GCA_947359385.1 of Chesias legatella. NCBI lineage: Eukaryota > Metazoa > Arthropoda > Insecta > Lepidoptera > Geometridae > Chesias > Chesias legatella. The sequence goes on along the minus strand of OX375774.1, from coordinate 5,657,449 downwards.
TGTCTGTTTGTAATATTAAAATAACCGCTTTTTACTAAGTGCATATGGATGTATACACGGTACATATACCAAAACAACAATTTTTTCCAATTTTTGTCTGTTTGTTCCGTCTAATCTCCGAAACGGCTGGACCGATTTTGACGGGACTTTCACTGGCAGATAGCTGATGTAACAAGGAGTAACTTAGGCTACTTTTCCGAGGGGTAAAATAGGGGTGCGTGATAAAACCGAATTCCACGCGGACGAACTCGCGGGGTACAGCTAGTACTGTATAAATGTGGTCGGTGAGAAAGAGAATCCCAATCTATAATTACGGTTTAATAATATTACGGTTAGTTGTATGTAAACAAAGTAAAGGTTCCATGCAAGGTCTCTGTTAATCAACAACAAATAAAATTCGTTTATAACGAAGCTAGCTATACCCGCGGCTTCGCCCGGGTTGAATTCAGTTTGTGACTAAAATAGGTATAACGTGGTTTGTCATTTTTTTATTATTGAATTAATAAAAATAAGTTACTGCTTATAACATCAGCTATCTGCCAGTGAGTCAAAATCAGTCCAGCAGTTTTATAGATTTACCCGGAACAAACAGATAGACAATTTTTTTTGTTGTAAATACCGTACATTCTTCCACATGTATTTAGTAAAAGCTGTTATTTTGACATTATAAACAGTCATTCAATTTTATTTGTAAGTGGCACTGCAAGTGCACACACTTATTTTAAATGGCATTTAACGAACTACCCGTGTCACACCAGAAATTTTTATTTTCCCTTTCTATTAGTCTTTAATGTGTTGAAAACAAAAAATGACAGAAATATAATATAACTAGTGTATTGAAATTTTCTAATTACCTTGAAACTGAGCGATTGAAACAAAGCGCAGTGTTTCGTAATGGAACTCAATGGCGCATGTCAAAAAATATATGTATATCATAATAATGAGTGTTCATTATAAGTAATACCATATTTCGCCTGATTAATTATTGAGCGTTACGTAATTTATCAGTGGCCAAGGTGAAATGCATAAATTCAGTTCAATACATTCAAGGTGATTGTAATGGTGGGACCGTCAGGTCAGCAATCGCCCAATCGTTATAGATAACGATATACGCGTTACCATTCTCCAGGAACCGATTAATTTGAACCATTGTTCTCACGTTTTATGCAAAGATACAAGGTTTTTGTTTTAGGAAGATTTAAAACTTCTATATTATTATACTCTCGATTAAACTTTTAGGCGTAGGTAACATATTTTTGTCTTTACATTAGGTACATTTCTCACTTAACTTAAGTCAAACTCAATCAGGTCCATTTTTTCAAAATGGAAGCCATTTATTATAACGCTAGACTTAGTTTTATAAATTTCGATCTCCCAATAAGATAAGAATCGTATATTATTATGGAAATTGTCAGATGTCCAGTGGACTTCTGATCGCCAGGCCTCAAATATACGTTTGCAGCATGCAAAATTGGGTTCATAATCCACCATCCAAATAGTGATTTATTACCGCCTACCATATTTAAAGAAGATCAGATGAATGGCCGGGAGTTTTCTCGTGAATTTGTCCAAATCGACTTAGATCGATTTACCTATAAATCGACAGAGACGACTTTGTCGAGTTAAGTAAAATAAAGAACTCACTCGCTTCGCTCTATATCGTGATATTTCGAATAATTTTGAAAATGATATTTTAAGGTAAGTTAACTAGTAGGTCATCTGTCAGACTAGGTAATTACAAGCTTACATTCGGTCGGTAATACGCACACGAAATCCACATATGATTTACTGTCCTAGGCACTGCTGGTAGTAGCGGACGCAATAGCTTACACCATTCTGGACTTTGGCCTATCTCAAATAGTACCTACTTAGAGACCTAAAATCATCAAAAAGCGTTTGAAGACTCGGTAGTTTCGAATTTCACTAGCCTACTCATAAATACAGATAAGGATAAAGTCAAAACCAAAGGGTGCTTTTATAACTGTATTTTTTTTATGTATATTGCTAAAATATATAAAAATATGTTATGCTAATTTGCATGCAGTTTGCATTTACCACTAATGGATTTAGTTATTATTGGTCGTGTAAAGAACTTTTTTTTTACTTTTTATATTATGATTACGGAGATTAACTTATCGCGGTCAACATATTTTTTTATTACCAAAAGTACCTCCATCCATTGCTTATAACTTTCATGTTTTAGTACCTATTAGATACATTGAGGTTAAATAAATTTATCATACAATATTTACAAATTCACGTATCGAGAAATTGCACTTTAATACATGTTTTAAAATTAACTACTAGTGTACACTTCTTTCCTTCGTGCCTGAGTTTGAGTCACTTACTAGATAACACTTTATGCTCACCACACAATTTGCCCCGCCCGGGAATAGAACTCCTATATTCTTTATATCTTTGATATATTTCTTTTTTCTTTTTTTCTCCGTTTAGTCCTTCTTATCTCAAATCCCGTTTTCAATTTTTGTATTTTTCTCACTCTTACGTTCTGCGTTCTGTTGAACGCTTCAGTTGCTGACTCCCGAACATACCTCCATATATTATGATAATTCATTCACGGTACAGGCTGTTCAACTCTGGAATGCTCTGCCACTTACTATTAGACGCGCCAAATCCCTACCAATATTTAAATCAATGCTAAGGGAACATTATTTGTCATGCTGTCAATAATTTATTAGTTTCTTCTTTCTCTTTATTTTTGCCTTGTAATATTGTAACATAGGTACTTATTGATATTTAAAGTATTTATGTATGTCTATTATATATATATTATATTTAAATATATATTTGTATATGTATTTATGTATATGTGTAGTATAAGCATGTGCAGCCTATAATTTATTTTTGCATGTATAGTTTGTCCAATTATATTTTTATCCAATCTTAGATGAACCACAAAGCCCCATATAAAGTCCAGTATTTCTTGTCCATCCCAAGGTTGTCTGTAAGAGATCGCTTTATAGCGATAAGACCGCCCATTGTTTCACTTTTTTTTTGTACTTTGTATCTGATTGTTGTTATTTTGGTTTTGTGAGCAATAAAGTGTCATCTATCTATCTATCTATATTTCTCGTTTCCTAGACAGGTTTTTTCAAAATTCAAATTTAATGCATTTATTGCAGTATGTTGTTACATATCTTAATATATTTATAAGATACAAACATCATTTCATCTTTGTTGTTTAACCTTTGTAATCTTTAACAACAGTAACTTCAACGTTTCAATTATAAAATGATTTCAATCATATTTACTTCATGAAATGAAACGGAGATGTGGGCCTATAAGTTTAGCTAGCACTGTTGGCACTATACTGGCACCATCAGAATTTGCACCAATATCTGATCTGATCTTTTTGTAACTTCTAATCTATTCTATTCGAGTCACTGAAAGGATTTTAAGTGAGCCTCAAATAGGCGCCATTCATGCACTTGACCATGTCTTCGAGTTTTTTGTTCTAGGACGTGTCGGATTCCTCACCGATGTTTTCCTTCACCGTTTTGAGAACGTTGTAATGCGGACATAAATATCTGAAAACTCATAGGTGCACTTCGGGATTTGAACCAGTGACCTCCGGATTAAAACTCGGGTTCAGTACCACTAGACAACCACGCTCTCTAGTTTTGTAACAGAAGTGTTTTCACAAACGACTGTCGTTATAAGTAGTTTCCTAGATCAGTCAGCTGATACGAGTTTGTGAAGTCGAAAACATGCAGGTTAAGCAACTACGAAAGTTACACACTACTTACCGGGTAGAGCCGTAGGCAAATAGGTACAGTACTGGTGAGTATTGAGGTAGGTTCACATGGTCGCTTCACTGCTATTTTCATTTGCATATATGTAGTTCACCGGATGATTGAGAGCGTGGTGGTCTAGCGGTACTGACCCCCGAGTTTCAATCCGGAGGTCGCCGGTTCAAATCCCGACGTGCACCTATGAGTTTTTCGATTGAAAGATTTATGTGCGCAATACCACGTTCTCAAAACGGTGAAGGAAAACATCGTGAGGAAACCGACATGTCCTAGAACTAAAAATTCGAAGACATGTGTCGAGTGCACGAAAGGAGCCTCTTTGAGGCGCACTTACAATCCTTTCACCACACTGGTTCGACAGAACCGTTGACTCGAAGAAGAAGACCGGATGAAACAGGCGGCCACACAGTATAAGATTAAAATAACTAACATCAGATATAGGACTTTCTATGAAACCATCGCGAATCTTCTCGTCTTATAGAAACGTTTAGAAATTGTGGTAGAATTCAAAATTTTTAAGGCATTAAACGTGTTCCTGCCTTTAGGGTTGCAGGTCGTGGGTTCGATTCACACCCCGGACAAATAGTCTGGCTGTTACTAATATGTGTTATATGTATGTATTTACAAAGAAAAGGATATAAGTTTTATACTCGTTGTGTTTTTCCCATGATACAAGTTATGCTTAGCTTACTTTGGTGCTAGATGGCGCTGTGTGAAATGTTCAAAATAATACCTGACAATTCATTTTTTAATACACAACACATATGCACGCTTCAGATTCAAAACTGTACCATCTAGATCGACAGTCACTCTCCCTACCCTCCCGATAAGCCGATCTCCCACAAATGCAGTCTATCCCAATAATAAAAAAATACTTTAATAACATTACAACATCAATTTACAAAAAATAAAACATACCAATTGAACCATTTAAAAACAGTTTCCAACGATCTGTAGATAGATCAACTGATTCATTTCAATACCAGGTGGGAATGCGCCCAAACACGACAGGTTTCACCTCGCTGGATACAAATGCCCAATCTCTGAACCAGAAAGATATCATGCTGAATTACTAATACTATTTTTATTCTATTATTAGTATTATTATAAATTTATTATAGGTTAATTAATAAACATTTGGCCGCAATCTCATCTGATTTCAAGATAATATACTTAAGATTTAATTATAAACCGCAAAACATATTTTGTCACGTGTATCATTTTTAATGAGGCTCATTTTTTTGATCTCATAACTCGAGCCAAGGGAATTACGCTCGAGGTGACGATTGCCACACACACCGCCATTGGCACACGGCTCGGAATTGGGTCTGTTACGATATCAACAATGTACCGGTTAGGTTTTCACGGCTGCGTGATGTATTGTTGCGGCCGGGGAAGTTAGTACTCTACTATACTGTTGATAAAGCATCAGAAAAAAGGTTATTTGTTAAGTTAACTTAGCTAAATTTAATTACTTTGACACTTATTAGATTTAGCTTAACTAAATATTATATTTTCTCACATCACCCACGTTGCTCGCGTCCGTATGTGATTACCCTCTGAATCCCTAGACGTGTCCCCCGGGTGGTGCGGAAAGGAGCAACCCAAAGTAGCAGTAGAACTTGTGCCAAGTTCGACCGGAGAAGTACTGCCACCACACCTGGTAATCTGCCGCCAAGCAGTGATGCAATCGTGTTGCTGTGTTCCGGTCGGAGTGGGTGCCGGTGAAATTGCAGGCGCATGAGACGTAACATCCCAGTCTCGGGGTGAGGGACGCAACGCAATGCGACTTAGGTCATCTCTTACTTTGGTGGAGAGGGCGGCGGCTACCACTTAACATCAGGTGGGCCGTCAGTTCGATCCGCCACCCCAAAAACATAAAAAAACCAGGTGATTTTATCAAATTCCTCTGATGAAATGTATATGACATCTACCAATCAGAATTGGGCTCTCGCGGTAGATCCCGTGGCGCATTCACTCTCGCACCACGAGAAGTCCGTAAGTTGTTAGTTAAAGGAACATTAGAAGGTTGGTACTCTACGGATTTGAGTATCATGGTGGCACAACAGTAACAGCATACAAACAGTGTGATGTCACGTTAGTACCGATACGAACGATCTCATTTCGAAACTCTAGTGTAAAGCGTACCTAATTAGTTGAACATAATTGTTTCTTTAGATTGCTTCAATGTTTTAATCTAACTGCAGTCTAACTGGACCCTTTGAAATATGTAAACACTATAATCGAGTCTAGCACATCCTACAGCGACGCTACCAACACTGGATCAACGTAAATCAGCCTCAACAGCAATAAAATCTATACATATAATAAAATTGTAGAAAAGTGGTGTCTGTACAATGGAAATATATAAAAAAAAAGTAGCAGGGGTTGTTATTATATCGATGCCGAACCCGAAATTGTAATTAATATTTTTTTTTGTCTGTTTGTCTGTTTGTCTGTGTGTTTGTGCACGCTAATATCAGAAACGGCTTATTCGATTTAGATACGGTTTTCACTAATATATTGTAGTAAGCTTCACTTAACATTTAGTGTTTATTTCATGTCAATCGGTTCATAAATAAAAAAGTTATGTCAATTTAAAGAATCACGGCGAACATTTTTAACGTACAGAGTACGTACTACACGCCTCGCGCCTGAGCGTCCGTGGCTATATAAAGCGCGCTGAGAGCCGCGCCGCGCCGCTGCCATAAGGATTCAGTTATTCCACGCGAACGAAGTCGCGGGCACAGCTAGTATGAAATAAATATAGGTGGACATTTCACACAGCGCCATCTAGCCCCAAAGTAAACTAAGCACAGCTTGTATCATGGGAACCAGACAACTGATATAATACTTATTTTTTAATACATACATATAATACTAATATCAACACCCAGACACAGAATAAACATCAATGTTAGTTACACAAATGTTCGTCAAGTAGGAATCGAACACACCTACAGCGCAGAAGGTAGAGTTACTACCAAATAAGCTGTGAAGCCAGTCCAATGCTATTATTATGTGAAGATCGCAATCTGTCGCAATCAGATAATCTAGAATAATCCGCATCTCCAATGGAATTATGCTCGAACGATAGCAGTGGTTAGATTTTCACGATTACGCTTCATAATAACTCTTGTTAAATACTCTCTACGCGAAGACACTGTTTAGTGTCAACATTGAAAAGTATGGTATAACTAAAACTTGCTATTAGGAAGAGCAGATAAATTAAAGTGTAAAGAAAAATAATCCACATCTGCTAGGTTCCCTCTTTTGAATTGTTTTTTATGGGGCTTACCAATCTAAAGCCCAAGACGAATGTTTAAAAATTAATGTACATGATAGTTCTGTTTTATAAGCTCTAAAATATGCCTTTGGTTTCAAGGTGATCCGCCCATGAAATACGATTTACCATATAAACATTTAGGGCACCTTTTATTAGCGAGCGGATTAGTCCTGACAGAACTAGATCACAGACACTGGAACCGCTTCAAAGCTAGGACCCTGGCCTAGTAGACTGATTATATTTATTATTTATTTATATTTTATTTATTTATTTTTATATTTATTTAGGTCACTATTATTCTTAAGTATCACTCAGAAAATGAGAAAACAACCCATTGTTCAATCCGAATTGTAGTACAGTTAGAAGGAAAAGGTTTTCAAAAAATTTCTTGATACAAAATATTTATTCAAAAATTCATATTCCTACTTGTTGTGTTGTAACCTGGAAGGCTGAATCATAATAACATATTATGAGTCACCCATTTTCTCTTTTATGATACAAATATATGAAGAGAGGGAAGAAGCAAAAGAGGCATGTCAGGATCGTAGCAGGTGAAAAACGTGATCTCTGACTACCCCGTTTTGGAAAGAGGCGTGATTATGTGTATATGTGTAATAAAAACTCTAAGGTTTGCCGGAAGAAAACTCTTTGTAGCGTAAGCTCGCCTTTGTACATACAATATCTAAGGTATCTAATAAATAATAAATAAATAATATTGGTGGACATGATTCACACAGCGCCATCTAGCCCCAAAGTAAGCTAAGCATAGCTTGTATAATGCGAATCAGATGACTGATTTTGAACTTTTGTGTAAATACATAATAATAATACATATGAACACCCAGATACAGAACAAACATCTATGTTCGCCACACAAGTGTTTCTCCTGGGTGGGAATCGAACCCACGACCTACAGCGCAGAAGCCAGAGTTACTATCAACTATACCAGCTATAAGGCCAATCATTATGGTAATCTTTATGCAAAGTTTTGTGTGTGTAAATATTAGTAAAGAATAAGTGTAGTTAGTGGCGTAATGATAATGTGCTCCTCTTACCTAAGGTGGAGTAGAACCAAACTGTATGGCAGAGTCGGATCGAGTAGAGGTAGATATATGGATAGCAGTATAGATAGATAGTTTCTGTTAACTCACATGCACAATAGACGTTCCATCCTCAGACAACTAAGTGACGGGCGCAAACGAATAGTGTGTCACACGTAAGGCTGAGATATTTGTATTGCGGTTATGGGAAGTGAATATTACGTAAGACCCATGCTGATTATGGTATTGTATGGTATGGTATTTTCACAAACCATTCAATAATAAAAAAACAGGTGGGTCTACTCGTTCAGTCAGTAAAGTATTCGAATAAAATCACCTCGATTTGTAATTAGCAAGTCGATTGATTATGCATCTTGAGTAAGGGTAATTCTTTGAAACCTAAAATAATTAAATAAATATGTAACCTATAATTAATTATCATGTACAAGAAATAGATTTTTTATTAAAGGTTTTTTTAACGACTCTATTTACGATATTGGTAACAAGAATAGCCCATGAAATACGATTTTCTATACAAATTGTGACACCTAATATCATCTCCTTAGAAGATGAATTTATCAAAAACTTTTTTTTGTTTTCTTCATTCATACAAATTTTGACAAAAAAAAAACACCCTATTAGGGGTTGAAATTTCCCAAAATCTCGTCTAAACGATCCTCTTGGTCCTGAAAGGAAATATATTGTAAAAATCTGGGATTTGTAGTTTTTTTTTTTTAATTTTTGAAGGATGAATTCAGAAGTTTGCGTAAAAAGATTTGATACTTATAAAGATACAAGCACTAAAGAATTCGTGTTCATACCTACTGATACGCTCATGAAATCTGATTTCATCGAAGGACTAATCGAGGTAATGTAATGCACGAGGAAGCGCGGTTCGGTAATTCAGTGTGTTGAATTGCAGAATAAGGATTTATGAAAGTCGTTTTAAGTTTTTTTGAGATAAATGGGCGACGTTTTATTATTTATAGATCGCGTCTTACTAGCATAAGAAAACAAAATGCGCCCATCCGTATTATATTTTATTGAGTTTTTAATTTAAAAGTAGATTACGTCTTTATGGGAAGACATTTGAAGAAAAACAAAAATTACAATTGAGTATTACAATGATAATAGGTAAAATGCAGAACGGACAAAATAGATGTGTAAATTTTATTTTGTTTCTCTTAACCCTCGTTTTACGACAATTATTTACTAACAACCAAAAATTAAGTCATTCCTATTTTTTGAACACTGTATATTTCGCTCATATTCTTTAGCTAATGCTATGTGCATTTATATTTATCAAAACAACCTAACTTTGAGCATTCACTTGGTCAATACGCCCTACTACTACTTACCATCACATTTCGAATAATCTATTTATTGAATCTTCTTAAACAAATTGTAAATGAAAACTATTTTATAAACAAAACGGAACATTGCTCAAAACGTTCTAAGTTTATTCACCTTTTTATTGTGACGAAAATCGTTTGGCAGGGATCGAATAATGATGAACTGATAAATTGAACTCCTACAAAGCTCCATTTTACAGTGAATATGTTAAATCATCTTTCAAGAAATACAAATTTTATTTGACGTTATCATCTGAATAATTTTATGTTTCAATGATTGTTTTATATATAAATAAGGAATCCGTTACGTAGAACAGGTCTTTCATGTTTGCTATATTTATATTTATATATTGATATGAAAAAGTTTTTTTTATTTCCACGAACACTCTTCTTGCTATCTTTCCTTCCGTGATCTTGAAGCTACGAAATGATATTCATTCTGGTTCCATCAGGTGGCCCATCAGCTCGACTGTTAGGCTTTACCAAAAAAAATACAGTACAGTGGTTTCCTGTGTCGCAAGTGGCATGTACAAACAAGATACATAACACAGATATACAAGACAAAAGAAAACTCTTTATGTTTGCCACGCTAGGTTTACGCCAGTCGGGATCAAAACTTAACATCTCACTTCTTACTTATAGGCTAATCTCGAAAAATTTAATATTCGATAACGATCTGCCCCAATAACAAGGAAAAACAATCTCTTAGTGAATTTTGAGACATTCACATTACTTCATCCAAGGAAATCGACACGAAAAAACGAGTAAATACGGTAACGTTAACTTTCAAAAATAAAATAAAGGTGAAGGCAATTCGACTCGTGACCAAATCATCGTAAGCTTTCATTTGTTTACTTACTTTTTTGCTGTGTTATGTGTAACACAACTTGATTCTCCCATACGTATGGAAAAACCCAAGTTGCATTGTGTGCACGAGTGGAAGAATACCTTATCGTCAGATAGGCTATCCGTTCTATGCCTACGATAATAAAATATTTAGGTATAATATTTTATGTATAACCATTAATAACATATAAATTCTTTAATTTTATTTAGTGTTAGATTAAATTTAAGTTTTATTTTTGTACTGAATAGATGTTCATAATATTGCATATATATGAAACCATTATTTATAAAAGTAAAGTTAATAGTATTAGATAGTATTAATAATATTGGGAACAAAGATTAAACAAAAAAACAACTATGGGTGTGACTCTCAATTTCACCTACCTATCAAATCTTCGTACCGGGGTCTTTAAATGAAATCGATTCATAACGAGTAGGTAAACTCCAAAAACATCAAATGGAACCTTACCCTAAATAAAATAAACTAATAGAAAAAAACCTTTTTCTTTCGAATACATTATTTTATATATCATTGATCATGATCAATATTCGAACACAAATAGAAAATCAATATTCTTAAATATAATCGTTATACTGGGGAAATCACAGATCACTAAACCTAAAAAATAAGGAAGAAGCTGCGAACGCGCGTATTTGCAGTTCCAAATTCAAATCTCATTATGCAACAGTGGGCTATTATGAAATCCAGTACAATATTACGGCCTGGCTACGACTAGTAAGAGGTATAACGACTTACTTTAGGTAAGGTTTGTATTAAACATAATTAAAGGAGCGACGAGCAGGTGTTCCAATGAAAAATAGTGAAAATTAATTAACGAAAAAGTAGCCAAGGACCCAAGTTGTTTCCTTATGGGCATAAGTTGTCGCTTAGTACAAGTTCTACTGTTCGTCGTTTAAAATAATCTCATAACAATAATGACTACATAAACAAATATTTATTCAAGTAGTATACAATAGGTAGCATAAAATACTCGCACATTTTCAACGTTTGGAAATATATTGGCAAAAGTCAACATATTAATTTCATTTATGAATACTACAAATATTTTTTGAACGCGCCAAATAAGATAAATCCAGATATAAAATGTTTTAACATGTTTATAAACTACGAGTACGTTATGAGTTCAACTCGAATGTTAATTCTAACGTGTGCAATGAAATTTGCATGAAACGATAACTACTGTCTAATAAATAACGTGAATAAACTTGGAACTTGCTGTTATTCGTATTTCTGCACTTTTTTTGTAAAAGTTTTCTTTCGCTTTCCAGTAAATCAAAATCTTCAAGATACCTTTGCCGAGAAGTATTATTCTGAAGTGTATAATTTATTTCATACGGTAGAGGTATGTCTAATAGCCATGTGAAAATATTTTTACATGTTATATTGTGCTTATATATTCTCAAATAAAATACAATATTCCTCGTCCAGTCATCGCACAAGTAGCATTGAGTATTTACGTCCGGATGAATCGCCAATTATTTATTAAATAAAAAAATAAACCGATGAAAATTATAAATACAAGAATTTTCCTCGTGATTCAATCAATCATTGGTGAGAGCCGCATAAAAATCCCTGTAGGGATTAATGAGATTTGCCCATATGACAGAAAAAGCAGCGGTAGACAAACTTAACTATATGTACTACTAATACTACCACTACTACTTCTACGCTACTAAAGTGTCAAACTCTGTCGAACCAATATTTAATTAATATTATACAAATTAAATTTTAGGTTTTAATTACCGAACTCTAAAGGTATTTGCATCAGAAATAATATCATGTTTATGAACAATCAAAACATTAAAAATACACCAAAAATATTAAGATAAAGTTAAAAAACTCATCTGTTAAAACATACAAATGTAACAAATTTGCAAAATGAATTCACCTATACAAAAGGAAATCGCGAAGATTTCTTTTGCACAATTCAACACAGCTCTTTTATAAATTACCCTCGTTTATCAGAAATGTTCCGCGCGCAGATGTCTGCATTATTGTTTGTTGTTTATTTTCATAACATCGAAAAATGTAGGTAATTTAACTGTGTTGATTCCGTTGGCGTCAAACTGTTGTCAAGTCGATTTAGAAAACACTAATATCATGCCTTTCTCTTTATGAAACAAAAAGGTGGATATTTGGTGGTGTTTGGTTTGGCCAAGTGTATTTTGGTTTTACTGTCTGACACCAACATAATGGGTAACAATGTGTTATAGGCAGTAACCGCCCTCTAAGTTACTGTTACGTACGTACGTACTGTTAGCTATGCTTAGCTTACTTTGGGGACAAGATAGCGCTGTGTAAAATCTCCGTCCATATTTATTTATTTATTTTATATATGCTTCAGGGACCCCTAGTTTTAAAAATCTTGACACTATAGTTTTAATCTTTTCATTCACTAGGGAGGGAAAAAGTTGCTGAACCTAAAACTGATTATAGTTTGTCGCCAATAGAATAACCGCCATTGACTGTACCTAATATTAGATTTAAAACTTCACTTATTTGCTGAAAGCCGAGGTTTCAGTTATATATAACAAAACGCATTTCCTGGAGTTTATTATTTAATATTCGGCAATTGTACTGCAGATATAGCGACATTGTTTAAAGAAAGTTATTATTCAGTCGAGTATGTGACCCCGACCTTGTTTGTCGTAGACAAACAGCCGGTTCTTGTAGGTATCACGGCAATAATATTTTTAAAGTAATACATGATAGATCATAAAAAGTCTGTAACAATGCATTAAATTTTCCTCTTTACTTTATTTTAATTAAATTGTCTGCTTTAATTTACGGCAGAAATGGGAATGATGTAGTACTTGCTGTGTTGCCATTCTACAAAATTTAAAGTCTCCAGACTATCTGAAAAATTCCGCCATGGGAAAAATATTGTTACTAAAATCAGTTAGATTTAAACCTTACCTTTGATGTGTATCGCTGTCGCACAAGTCTTATCTAGTTTCTTTACTTCTCTGTTGTATTAAAGTTTTTTATTTCACTAAAACATACAATCAATAACGCAACAAAATTGATCATCGGCATAAAAAGGCAAAATTAATAAAATAACTATTAAACATCTCCAGTACAAACATATTTAATCTTAATTAGTTATCTTAGATTAATTGTTCGATACTTAAAAAAAATTACTGGACAGCTCTCAAAGCTCAGTTGGTAGTAATCCTGCCTTCTGCGCTTTAGGTCATGGGTTCGATTCCCACCCAGGATAAATAGTTTTGTGACCAATATAGATGTATGTTCTGTGGCTAGGTGCCAATATTTATTATATGTATGTATTTACAAAAAAGATTTGGTTCCCATGATACAAGCTATGCTTAGCTTGCCTTGGGGCCAGATGGCACTGTGTGAAATGTCCAACAATATTTATTTATTATTTATTCATTTTTAACTACTCAAAAAAACCCGCTACATATTCATAAAACCTCCTAGATCTAGCGCCCAAGTCGCTGAAACGGCAACACTAAGTACCTGCCTGACAGATGAATTATGTGGGAGAGTTCGATTGCGATCTTCTTTCGTGACATTTATGATACGTATTTCTGGTATATGACCTAAGTATATTGGTAGGCCCATTTCTGCCGCCAAGCAGTAATGCATTTGCGTTACTGTGTTCCAATTTGTATGGTGTGGCTACCGGTGAAATAACAGGCACATGAGAAATTCCACCTTCACGCCTCAGAGTTAGGGGCGCATACGATGTGACTTGGGTCTTCTCGTACCTAACTAGGGAAGGACCCAAGTCGTATAGCTTGTTATGGGCAGAGGTTACCACTAAACATCAGGTGGCCCGCCTGCCATCTGCCTTAACTGTATCACATAAAAAAAGACCTAATATATATGAGTCAAGTTAATTACTGGTGGGAACAAATTTTGAAAAAATTACTGAATACCTCGCTTTGTTGCCCGTTACGGCACGGATACCTGGCGTACCGTGTAAATTCTGTCAGAATATCTCGGTAAAAATCTCCAATATAAAAAAATATAATCTATATAAAAACAATTTGACCTTAGGCATACTGGTTTTTACACGCGGCTTCGTTTTCAGTGTCGTTTTCTTGCTCTATATAATAGTCCACAGGAACCCTGTAGGAATCTTTGAAGGAATCTGTCTGAAAGAAATAATAATAATAAATAAATATTGGTGGACATTTGACACAGCGCCATTTAGCCCTAAAGAAAGCTAAGTAAATAGCTTGTATCATGGGAACCAGACAATTGATATAATACCTACATAAATACTTTTTTTGTAAATACATACATATAATACATATCAACACCCAGACACAGAACAAACACCTATGTTCGTCACACAAATGTTTGTCCTGGGTGGGAATCGAACCCACGACCTACAGCGCAGAAAGCAGGGTTACTACCAACTGAGCAGAGGCCAGTCAAAAACAATTATGGATTTTTTCTTTTTTATATGGATACGTTATATATCGAGCAGATGACTCACTTGAAATCAAGTGGTAACCTCTACCCAAATTAAACTCAGGACTTGGGTCCTCTCCTACTTTAAGACGCAAGTCCCATGGTATGCGCCCGTAACTCCGAGTAGTGAAGGTGGAACGCCTTATTTACGTGTAATGTCATACTTTTATCGCAGTGTTTTGGATGTCCTTGGTGATTTTGAGCTTTCATTTTCAAAACCCGTACCCCCATTCGGTCGTCCGTATAAAGCAATTGGTGCGCCCTTCCCACAGTTTAGTTTGTTTTGTTGCTGCCGCGTTGCGCGTGCGCACCGCGATATCCAATTTACTCCAATGCAGTTCAATACCTGCCTGTAATAAAGAATTGTGTTTGTGATTTGATTACTTTATCTGTTGTGATTGAAAGGTAAGCCATTGCTTTTGAATACAATGTGTATGTTGATTTCAATGATAATAAGAATTTTATATAATAAGCTTGCACTCTTCCCTGTTTGATTTCGTGTGGATGGTTATTAGTGTTTATTTTACGAAATGAGTAGATGGCCCAAGAGATTTCAGGTCTTTATTCCATAATAATTGTAATCAACTTAGATCCATGTTGATTCTCATATTAATTTACAATCAATATTTTACGACTTCCGCAGTAAAAACAAATAAAAATTTCCTGCCTAAATTAAAAGTTCTTGGGGGTCGCACAAATATGCTTACACGATTGTTAGAATATTTTCCTGCTGGGCGGTACTATAGTCGCACTAACGCGGGATGTCAATATTATTTTTGGATGAGGGGTATAAAACTTTATTTGTCGCGTTCAACAATCATCTGAAATATGAGATAATACTTTAAAATTGAGAGCAGGTTGGCTGTCACGATAAATTGCAATGCTGATTCGATCTAAGAATGTGTGAATGAATTATTTGAAATGAAATTTTGTGAGCCTTGCTATGATCTGAAAACGGTCAAAATATATCGGATTGTAAAAGAAACCAAATTCGAATACGTAAGAAATAATATACATAATTATTCCGGTTTTGTTCCGGTATATTTGCAGAGAGTAGTCTAGTTAAGCCAGTCTAACTAGATATCAGTAAAGTTGTTTAAAATTTTATCTTATCAACGCATATTTTATGCATATCATATTAACTAAACGAGTCTTCCTTTCCATCTGATATAACGATTACATAGTATGATTAAACATAGTAAGTAATTACTTACGCATTGTTTCGTAAAGGAATGAGAACATTGTGTATATGTATACCTTGAATTGTATGCTCCTCTGCTATAAATACCTTTATGACTTAAATACGCGGATAATATAACAAACTGATATTAATAAGCGAACTTATATTTTACCACTCTGTGGCATATGTTGAATGGCACTAAATCCTACAAAATAATTTCTAATCAAATTTGCGGTTAATTATAATTTTACTCATATATTGAAATGAAATGAAATGAAATGAAATTTATTTTATTTAGTAGTAAGCTTAGTCTAGGGTTATACAATATATTATTATACTTAACTAGAATAGATAGGTACCTAAGTATTATTAAAAGAAATATATAGTAATAAATAAGTAAACATGACACATAAACTTAAGTACCTATTTAAAGGATGGGTCGATTTGTCAAATATGCGTGAGTGCAGACTTTATAACTACTTAATAATTCTTTCACCTGTAAATGAGCCCTAGACCTCACACTAGGTTTGCCTGTGTCGTGAGGTCTAGTCCCCCTCCCTTTGAGTGATTTTAAATGAGAAATAGGAAATGCAGGTACTTTTAAACTAAACTCAATATATACTAAATATAGGTAGGTTTTTTTTTTGTAAATATTTTCCAAATAAATATATAAAACGTTACGTTTTAATTTATCTTTATTATGTACACATCCTACCTTTATAAAATCGCCTCTCTCTAGCCTCAAAGGTTTGCTGGAAGAAAACTCTTTGTAGGGTTTAGCTCGCCTTTGTACATGTATCACTTATGACTTTTTTGTATATTTTATTTTCTGTGTACAATAAAGAATAAAGAATAAAGAAAACATGAATTTGATTAATTAATTTTATTTTGCTATATTATTTCTAATTTACAATTCTCATTAACTATTCCATTACCCGTAAATTAGTCGTTTAACTGGCACTCTGTAAGCGCTTACCCTTAGTCCTGTACAATGCAACTTCTATCTTCTCTATACCTTGTCTATCCATTGTCATGTCTCTACAGTTCTGTACAATTTTTACTAACTGGACTTATAAGAAAATTACAACTTTATTAGCTTCCATTATCATGTAAATAATGCGACAGTCCTGACCTACCTTGACTTACAGGCAATTGTTTTTTAGTAGTACACTGATTAGGTAAGGGTTCCCTGCGTATTCTTACACTACAACCTTCTCTTATAGCACAATGAAAACCTACAGAATCAATCATCGATTGAACAATTCAAACACCGTCACTATAAAAATTAAAATAGCTCATAATACCGTTTGTTATTACTGTCTAAAACAATGTCATTCTGTACTCTTAGACGGCGACGAAAAGTAAAAATTGCCAGAGCATTATCGACTCTATGGTCTATCAATAAGATTTATTTAATAGGCACCTATTATATCCAGGTAGCTTATTGTGAGCTCCACAATGACTTATTATTTTCATTCTCGCACGTTTTTCCTCGACACTGTTACGGCTCGATGGAAAAGCCGATTGTTTCGAAATCCGCATTCGGCTTTGCTTAGATTTTACTGGGTAAAGGACTAATACAACTAGACCAATCGATAGTCACTTTCATTTATGTCTTTTAGTACCTATAATAATAATAATATTGGTGGGCATTTCACACAGCGACATCTGGCCCCAAAGTAAGCCACGCATAGCTTGTATCATAGGAACCAGACAAGTGATATAAAACATTAATACTTTTTTTTGTAAATATATACATATACTCGTAATACATATTAACACCCAAACACAGAACAAACACCTATGTGCGTCATACAAATGTATGTCCTGGGTGGGAATCGAAACCACGACCTACAGTGCAGAAGGCAGGGTTACTACCAATTGAGCTGTGCGGCCAGTCGGACAGACCTACCTAACATCATCATCATAGAAAGGCGTTACTGTTTTATTAGGCTGTACGGTATGTAACGCGTGATCGTACAGTTTTCGTGTAACGAACTGTTATTTGAATGTGTTTCAAAGTGTTGTTATTTCAGTGTTTTTGCAACTGTTTGTTTTAAGCAAAGTTTGCCAGTCAGCTGTCATTCATTCGTATTCATATTTATTCAAAATACAATTACAAATCGTGTCTGAAATATATTCTTACCTACTTAAACTAGCTTAAAATCAAATTTAATTGATTAATATTATTCATTCAACTTTAATATTTAATTCGAAAAAAATGGAAATACCTAAACTCACACATGTAAAATATTACATTTACAATTTAGAAAGTCGTCAACTGTGTAGAAGCATTCCTTCAGCAACATTTATTGTCAAGCATTTTTAAAACATTTAAAATGGCTGCATAAACACTTTGCACAAACCAACCTAAAATTGTACCGAAATGAGTTTTTAGGTTAAAATATTTATGCAGTGGCACGTTTTAACGGGTGAAACAGGGGTTAAACGGGAACGATGAAAAAAACAAAAACATACGACACTAATGTGCTACATGCAGATTCATTATCGATCGCCGAGACTAGGCTAATGCCACCACGGGAAGATACTTAGGTTTTATTATTTCACTTAACCTCCCGTACTAGAATATGGGAAGACCCAAGTCATATCGCACTGCGTCTGTCATTCTGATAAATATAAATAATTGCTGTAATTTCATCAAACTCCACTAATTAAAACATTTTAATTCAAGGATACAAAGATGATTGAATGCCTTCCTAAAAAAACAACTGTTGTTAAAATGTGAACTAAAATCATCATTACTTTCATACATAATTTTTTCGCCCACTTAATTCATAACGAGCTCTCAACGTAACGTAATCAGCGCCTCATTACGAATATGCAGTTAAAATATTTTTGCACTCATAATTTGCAAGCACTATTAATGGTGAAATGCGTTTATGTGAGCAAAGTATGCAAATGTAATCCTTAAGTATACAAGGTGTTCCGAGAAAGTATCAAGCTCAAGCTGAAACGCAAAGGACCTTTAGATACACTGTAACATGGATACAATTAAATTGTTGTATCTAGTCTTATTTTTTTATTTATCTTTTATTGTAGTAAGGTATAGTTCGTGACGTAATACATTATAGGCTCCGCCTGAAAACCAGCGCCGCTACCGGCATGTTGGGTTATTATCTATCATGTCTGTAAGCGGCATGTTGCGAGACGGTGAACCATTCGACCACACCATGAACAAAATATATATTGTATATGCGTGTAAAATAAAATAAAAACATTCTATTACATATCACTGTATATACGTATGCATATTATCACAAATTATCTTTAGTTCCGAAGGCACAGTTAAAATCATTCACTTCAAAATATCAATTGAAAAGTCCTTGCAATAACGGTGTAAACCGCAGTTAAAATATAAGCGCGATAAAATTTGCTAAATTATTTTATCAACCTCAACCTATTTTTTTTTCCAAATCTGTCCTTACATGATTCTGAAAGGTCGGTGAAAAATAAAGGAGGTTTTGTTATAAGTTGCATAACGATATAATATTTCCAGAATAAACACCAGCAGTCTAAAGACGTAGTGACCTGACCACGATATGGAAAAAAATTCTACGATGAAACCATTATGAATGTTCCTTGAGGTCAAAGTCTCGGGTAGCTAGTTAGATCATGTTTTAAAGTAAAAGCACAAACAAGACCGTACAAAGTTAAATTAGTAATTAGTAACTTTCTACTCACTTAGGACTCTTACCTTACTAAATGTGTCGTCGTTTCTAACCCTTAGGATTTCGAATATATGAGTCCGTCTCGACGTAGTAGATAAAGTAATCGAATGATATGCAAATACTTACATTCGTATTTTGTCGGGTCAACAGAACAATCCCATTTGTCATACGGACAAACCTGTAGGTCTGCAATCTACATATATACATAAATAATAAAACAGAAACCATAAAAAGCAAACAATATAGGAATATTCTTCAAAGCTCAATTTTATACGTTTTCACCGTTTCGTTATTGACACCTCTGCGAAAAAACATAGATTCCAGTTCGGAATCTATGTAACTAATTCAAACTTTGACAGTAATCCGTTGAAGGATATTTTGTTGACCGCGGAGTTTTACAAAAGTGGCGGAACATGTAAAAAGTCACGCACTTTGACCCACCCTCGTATTCTTCAAATATTTGCTTTATATTATACAACTGACATGATGGTATAATATTTCATTCTTTTATATTTTGCGTGCTTTAAATCTGTATAACAATCCAATCACATAAAAAGTTACGTTAAATTGGGGCATGTAGATTCGTACATTTTGTCGTAATTAGGTAACCATCTAGACGGCTTCAAGGAAAAGGTAAGGTTAACTCATTTCAGAATTACGTAATACAAAGTTAATTTGCATTTTCTTAGGGTTCACTATATACTTTCACTATAAAACGAATGAGATCGCCCTCAATGCTTGTATTGCTGAATTATTAATCCGTAGATATACCGATATCTTCAAATTACCGGCCTATTTCCTACAAAAGTCAGTGACATTGTTAATGGCAGTCATTCACCTCAGGACTAATCTACAGCGAATGACTGTTTTTTATCTAGAGGAAGTGTTCCAATATTATTGCGGTGACGTTGGGGTATCCTAAATAATAGTGATTATTTATCAACTTTCGTAGAAGGTTTCGTAAGCATTTCTTATTAAAAATTGTAATATCTCACTGTATTTGCTATTACGAGTATATACGGAGGCAATGTTTAATTTAAAATATTGTTTTTTTTTTTTTTTTAATTTTAAGTTCCTCAGCTCAGGTGTTATCATTTCCTCAGATCTGTCTACAAATAAGTGAACGAAGTTTTTTAGTCGAGAGCTTATTCCGACGATTCATTTTGCCTAAAACTATCGAATTCCTATGCGGATGCGTGAAAAGTATATTTTATAACGCAAATTGTTTATGTCTCAAATGTTGTTTTAGTTTCTGCGTCCTTGTTGGCTACTTTTGCCCAGTTCCATTTATTTAGGGTGCGTTGCACTAAACCGGATAAGGGAACTTTAATAATGAAGTTAATTTCCTAAAACATTACTAAAAGCTTACGCTCACCGAGTTTAACGGAACTGACCCTTAATCTTACGTGTTTAAATTCCATTTTATAGGACACGTATGAGCGTTGAAAAATGGTTCTTGTGGCATTGGCAAGATTGCAATTGGAATAAATCCGAATTCATTTCCTATTTTCCTTCAAGAAAACCTTAGTAGATTACTTACCTCAGAACCCACTAAACAATATACTTAATCTTGTCAAAGATAATTTAATTAACTTTACATTTTTGAGAAGTTTCTGAGTTACATTAGATTGGTCGCAACACTTAATTTCGTATGTTCTTACATAGCAATGATCAATATTTACTACTTTACATAAAGAATCGCGCCTTTTTTACTCAAAAGGGCAGGCATAGCCCAGGTCTGTCACTATTCACCTTGTGGGTTAAATTATCTCCAAAACTTAGAGTGAAAAGTGGGGAGTTTATCGCCGCCATTTTTTTCTTACGACTAACAGCTTTGTTCCAGCAAGCCATACCCAAAAAAATCCGTCAGGAAGGGTTAAATATTATAACAATGAAAACTTCAAGTCCGGGCAAAATTAAAATATTAGTACATTCTCTCTTCCCATTTCCCACTTAGCTACGGAGACGTAAAAGTTTTCTTTTCATGTGTAGGTAGGTTGGTTAGATAATATCGTAGGTTTTGATAAAGTTGTCGCGTAGGCCAGCTCTCGAGAGTTGCTCGTTAGCTCTCTTCGTGGGATTGCGAAGGGCCTTGTGGTATATTAGTGGCTTCTTTGATCACATTCAGGAGGTTAAAGTATTTTTACAAGTACCGTATAATTATATCAGAATTATTATAATGATTGAATTATTATATTGATGTGAATTCAACTCTGAAACTCTGAACTAAATAAAAATTTGATATCAGTTTAAACAAATAACTAAATAAATATATCTGTCGCAGTACAATTGACTGTCTGTGCCGAGATTATAGGAAAATACTGCTGTCATACTCATTTATGTCTCCAACCGGAGAGCATTCCGATCGATCATACCATTCTGGTTAAGGAAGGTCAAGCCCAGTGTAATTATAGGGCAATGAGGTGTTTCAATCTGATACTAGTGTCACGAACTTTCTCGAACCAGTGTGGTGAACGGATTAAAGTGCGCCTCAATAACGCTCCTTTCATGCACTTCAGTCTGAAGGCGATGCAGGTAACATGATATCACTGATCATCCCATACTTAAACAGGGAAATATCTCAGCCATACTGATGAAATGAGGAGAGGATATTGCTAAAAATGTAATGGATCTATTGCTTGTTCCGTTATGTTAATCAGGTAAATAAAAACGAACTGCACAAAATCGCATGATGAGATAATTGAATGCCTTTCCGAAGGTCAAGGTTGATATGGAGTTTAAAAGAAATTATTTCATTAATAATTATAACATTATCTTCTTTGATTGTTTTGTATCTAATGATCATTCGTTGTTCCAAGTTCATCACGATAGGCAGATAATGGAAGCTTTCCTCATGCTGTTTTGTTCCGCATCTGTTTTATAATCCTTATCTATCTATTTGAGTCACTGATTCTCTCGAAACAGCGTGAGAGAAAAGAGGAGCCTCTTTGAGGCGTGCTTTCGTGCACTTGACACAATGTTTTCGAAATTTTACTCCTAGGACATGTCGGTTTCCTCACGGTTTTTCTTCACCGTTTTGAGAATATAATATATATTTGTATAATCCTTATACAAACCTGGGAATAACATCAGTCTCTTAAGAATGCATACGATGTAGGTGTGCGCATATTATGTTCAAACTCTAGAATTGTCTTGTCGCAGGTGGCATGGAAACAAGCACTATACACAAATCTATAAGCTGAGAATAATTCTTTAAGTGTAATTGAAGTTTCTTTATGGACAGGAACAATAGTCGCTACAATTCATAATAATAGTAGTAATGGACATAATAATATATCAGTGTACGACGTGTAATTTTCAAGGATTTATCTTTGGACACAAGTACAATGCCTTTAATAACTTTTTAATGTCCCTTTCACAAAATGTCCATCGACTGCAAACCTTCCATTCTAGTGTTTACAAACTTGTCAAGGAAATCTTTTAATACTTGAAACTACTGGTAGGTAAAAAGATAAATACGATATATTTTTTAGTACGAAATCAGTATTACGGTTTTTAATTTTATTACTTAGCTACAAAACTCGCATTAATCAATTAGCCAATCAATTATTATTATTTTATTAATTAATTATTAATTATTTTATGAACAGGCATGCTGCCTGAGGTTAAAAACTCTTTAAGTAAACATGACATAAACCGAACTTCATAAAATCTTAGTTAGTTTAACTTAATTTAGAGCTAAAATCTTCATTTGAAAATATCAATATCAGTTTTAAAACATTCTCATAAACAAAATATCTCAATGTTATGAATTTGTAAGACCGTTCTTGTCTGTAAAAGTTATACTCTCGAGATACGCCATTCACACTTTGCACAGTGTTTCAATATTTTATTTACATAATTATAATAAACTCTCAGAATAAAATAGTAACAGATAAAATCCCAGAAACATATCAACATTAATTTTAAAATGTATTAGAGTAATATTATTTTTTATGACATTTTGAAGAGTGCATACAGATAAAAAAATACACATTTTCTCGATGAAACATCTGAAACTCTAGAGATTAATTAGTATCAGTAAGTTTCACTGCAGTATTACCGACACATCTCGACAATCATAAGGAACATAGTAGCGAGGAACTTAACATGTCATAACAAACAGAGTAGTGTTAGAAGATTGATATTTCACCTTATATAATTATATTTGGTCAGGGCTTCAGCAATCCAGGGGTACCGAACTTTAGATGTTGCTCCTATCAGATTTCTCAACGAATTAAATGAATATCCGACTTGCCCCTTCCCATCTTCACCGCAACGTCAAAACCCGACCAATCGCAAAATACACCGGAAATTCGTAAAGATAGCCAATGCTACCGCCTTAACTAATATTACGAAATAACACCGGAACTATGTACCACAGACAAGATGTACCAACCAAAGCATACTTTAAAAGACTTATACAATACTATTATCTTTAAAATATATATTCCTGAAGTCAGTAAACGCGACTATTCATTAAAATATTGGTTATAATAGGGCGACAACATTAGTGAGGAACTTAACATGGAACTGAAAATTGTCTTGCCATGGACGTGATTGTGTCGGGTGACGTGATACAAATCGAGTTGTAGGCCCCACTACATTGACATCGCGTGTAATAGTTTGACCGATATTGACTTATGACGTAACATGCTTTTAATAACTTGCGCGGGCGAAGCACGGTTGTTAAGGACTGGTACGTATAAACGAACGAAAACGAACAGTTTTTTATGAAAGATACTGATCTGTATTGTTGTGATCAAGTACGATATTTAAGTAAAATTAATAGTTTCTACCAGCGCGGCGTTGAATGCGTTTAAGTCAAGAGTCAAAGTCAAAACTTTATTTCCATCGAATTCATAAAGAAATGGCTTGGAGACGTCAAGTATATTCAAAACATAAGGTCACGCGTCCTTAGCGCTAATTTTCACGCCTGTTCAAATCCTATCCGACCCTCCATGGGAGAACAGAGAAGAAACCCCTAAAGGAGGGCTTCTTAAGTACCTGCCTATGCCTATGTAGTAAGCATAGGGTTTGTCACACCCCACTGACCTTTTTTACAGGCTTCATTCGTTGTATATTACCACACCCTCAAATCAAACAGTATAATTGGTATTACATTGATGTTTGTTTTGTGTCTGGGTGTTAATATTTAGTTATACTTACAAAAAAAATGTATGTTAGTTTTCTGTCAGTTTAGTTTTAGTTCTCATGGAACAAGCTATGCTTAGTTTGGGGCCAGATAGCGCTGTGTGTAATGCCCACTACAATGAAAGCCACACATAAATATAATTATAGATAACAATAATAATTATTTCAGATAATAATCCATATACAATCATAAAAAAATCAGTTACTTATTTAATCATAACTTATTTTAAATACATTAAAATGGAGGATAAATATAGGACTCTTAAATTATGCTTGCATTCATTCGCCCGAAATTGCACCAACAACATAAACAAATCACGAAATCTATGGGTACCTACGGTTCTTTCTTTTCGCCTTGAGAGAGAGAGCCGAATATCCTTGAGATTTTCGGTCAGTATTCGAATTACAAATAACTACGTACAGAACTAGTTTAATTATCCTATAAGTAGCTTGGAGGCTGTGTTACTGGAGAGTGTCGCAATGGAAAATATGTATCGCAATGACTTTTGCTTAACGACTTCCGCCGGTAGGCATTTTTACCGTGCGAAGAGGTTTTTATCATAGGTTGTGATACAATGTTATTTTATGGAACACGCTATCTCGTTTACTCAACAGCGAAAATTACTGGGGTTTACCAAGTAACATCATTTGCAATAATATAAGAAAGCTTTTAAAGAAACCTAATTAAAAATTAAAACAATGTTTATTGAGAATTTGAAATCTTATCTATACTGCACATTTCTACATTTTAGCTAAACAGTATTATGCCTATATTATTTGTTAGAACAAACACGAGAATCTCGTTAGAAAAACATTGTACTTAGATCTTGCATTAAATGGTAACCAGATAAAGTAAAATGTTTATTAAATTCAAAACTAGTCTTGACAAATATTTTGCTATGGCATCGTTTTAGAATGTTGATATTGCTGAGGCTTACGCGATTTACGATGCTGTACTTACCGCTTATTTAGGCCGTCACCTTAATTATTGATTCACTTTACATCCGTC
The DNA here is from genome assembly GCA_947359385.1 of Chesias legatella. Lineage (NCBI taxonomy): Eukaryota > Metazoa > Arthropoda > Insecta > Lepidoptera > Geometridae > Chesias > Chesias legatella. Next base: position 5,631,658 of record OX375774.1, on the reverse strand, counting down.
CGTCATAAAAGACAAATTGAATACAGCTTGTGTAAGAAGTAAGAAAATTCACACTACCAAGTCAGTAGACTTTCTATTGGATCTGATTTTATTCGAAACTCAATCGTCACATTTATGTGATATATGTATAAGTATCAAAATCTAATAAACTGACTGTTATTTAAATAATGCACTGCCTCAATCTAGAGAATAGAAATTTTGACGGTATGTTGTTTATGAGATGAAACTCATATGAAGTTTTAAAAAACCGCATTGCAAGGGGTCCAAAATGAAGGTAATTATAAAATATTAGTAGATTTCGAAAACTGTTGGTACATGAACCATACCAATTTCTTTGGTAATAAAATAAAGAAAAATGGGTTACAACATTAACAAAAAAAAACGAATGTGGTTACTATAAAGAATACTAAAGAATAAAGATTGCTGTTTTTTACCGATTATGTAAGGTAAATATCTCGGACCAAAGTACGAGATGACTCAAGTCGCATTGCGTAGCATCCATCACCCCGAGACAGGTATGTTACACCCGAACACAGCAACACGAGTGCGTCGCAGTACTTCTCCGGGTGAACTCAGCACCATTCCTACTTCTACTTGGTCCACACTTGATAAATCAGTATTCCGGAAACCATACATCAATATTTAAAAAGAGTAGATACATAACTTGGAATTTACGATTCTATTTGTTTTGGTTCTTAATTTATAAATTTCTTAGCAGGCGCTAAAATTATTAACAAACATCAAAAGCCGACTGCGGTATACAGCTTTGACCCGAGGCGACAAGGTTGATGAATTTAACTAGATGCCTTATAATTTCAAAGAGATCAAAGTACGTAATTACTACTAAATATTTTCTCCTCAAATTGTAATATTTATTGTGTCCTGTAAAAGATTTGTATTAATTTTATTGGAATAGATTGTTTCTCAAGATACCCAAATCAAACCTAATTTAATTACATACTCCCTAGAACTCACTGGTTCGAAAAGATCTTTATACTGCGAAGCAACATTTAATGAAATGACTTAATTTCTGGCTATTAAAAGGCAAAAAAAATTAAAAGAAAAAACTATGTATCGGAAAATGCCTAAAATCCTGACTTTTGAAAATTAAAAATAACATTCGATATCCATTATAAACACAATCATAACTTAAGGCCATCGTTATTTGAATCCTAAAGAGAAGTAATACTTTTGTTGTATCTTCATAATTAACCTTATACATTTTTAATTTAGCTATCTACCATAGTACTGTAGGCAGCGCTGTGGTAGATAACTAGCCCATAACGATGTTAGGGAGGAAATTGAAAGGCAATTGTGACCCAGCGAAGCGAGAGGGTCACATTTTCTATGTCCTCAATGAAACGGATAATAACTGGCTCGATATCTTGACAGTTATGCCATACCACTTAGATCTGAACGGACCATTAGACAGAATGTCTACAACACTTGAGCTTCCAGTCTCATACAGTTATATATATATTTTTTTTTTATGTTATATTATTATTAATATTAATTAAAGTTAGGTACTGTCTGCGAGTTCAATGATACCCACCAATAATAAAACTGACGGTTGACAACGGGCAAGTGGTAAATGGCCTTGAAAATCATTTATTTACACAACAGATCATATACAGGTGTCCGGTAATGAATGGATAACCTTGAAATGGATCTTAGTAGAACTATTGGACATTTGGAAAAAAAAAAACAATTAAAAAAAAACCAAGTACTATCAAAGATATGTATTTTTTAAATAATATCGATGTTTTGTTTTTTTTTGTTCTATTTGTTTTGTTTTGTTATTTTTTTTTATACTACTTTTTTTTTTATTAGATATTTTTTTCTGAATGCCCAATAGTTCTACTAAGACCCATTTCAAGGTTATCCATTCATTACCGGACACCCTGTATTGTATATATCCTCCTATATATCATCTTCTCATCTATATATCTGAAAGAAATCAGCACTTGTGAACGGAACGAGCAGACAGCACTTGGAGTTGAGTGGTAACCTTTGCCCATAACAAGCTATATGACTTGGGTCTTCCCCTACTAAGGTACAACAAGACTCAAGTCGAATCGCTAGTGTACGTAACTCTGAGACATGAAGGTGCAATGTCTCAATTGCCTGTAATATCATCGGGAACCATACTCTTCAAACCGGAACATAGTAACGCGAATTACTGCTTGGCGGCGGAAACGGGTATGGTGGCAGTTCTTCACGAACGAACTTGGCATATGTTCTAATGTTACTAAAAAGTTGCACGTCCTAGAAACAAAAAGGATCAGACAATTACTAACCAGTAGAATAGAAATCAGTGAGAGTGAGAGTGAGGTGTTCCCACGAGGAAGTACTGCAACCATACCCATCAGTGGAGGGATTATGTAAACAATGTAAACTGCGTTAAAAAACATTATTCATGAACAGTATCGCGGATGTGCTTGAATATCTAATGCTGTTTCATAATATAATCATCTCTTTCGGTTTAACCGCTGATTGCACGTTAACGATAATATGTTACATGTTCCGCGTGTTCTTAATTATGGTAGCTACAGTTTTTACACGGATGTAATCTTTACGGCATAATGCATGCCCACACACAAGCGACACACAGGAGTTTAATGCACTTTGGACCCAATGACAACCAATATAAAGTTGTATTATTACTTTCATCATTATACTTACATCATTATTTTGGTACTTTCGAGTAACCGGTATGCAAAATGTCACCTATGGTAAGATTTCACCACCTAAACCTTTGCAAAGTAACTTACCAAGGTTTTATTGAAAACGGTTGAATAGTATAGGAAAGCCATAGATATAGCCAGGATAAACAAGAAAATATTCATAAATATATACAATAGATAAATTCACTTTGTCGTTCAGTTTTTTTCTTGTTTATAATTTAATATATTTATGGAATAGTACGGACCCCGCATCACAGTACGGAAGACAGTGGCGGTGGTCCTAACTTGCATTAATATCATTGTTTTACTTGTTAGGGGTCCACGTTGCTCACTTCTATAGGTGATATCTCTGAATCCCTACACGTGTCCCCCGGGTGGTGCGAAAGGAGCATCGCAAAGTAGCAGTAGAACTTGTGCTAAGTTCGCCCGGAGAAGTACTGCCACCACACCTGGTAATTTGCCGCCAAACAGTGATGCACTCGTGTTACTGTGTTCCGGTGGAAGGAAGTGGGTGCCAGTTAAATTGCAGGCGCATGAGACGTAACATCCCTGTCTCGGGGTGATGGACGCAACGCAATGCGACTTGAGTCATCTCATACTCTGGTGGAGAGGACTTGAGTCGTATTGTTATTGTCCATGGGCGGCGGTTACCACTTTATATCAGATGGGCCGTCAGCTAGTTCTATCACCTACATCACATTAAAAAAAACTTGTAAGGCATTTACACAGCTCCACTTAGCCTCAAACTAAGCATAGCTTGGAATGTGAGAACTGACAAATTAATAGAATACTTATATACATTTTGTAAAAACAGACATAAAACTAACATCTATGTTCAACACACAATTTGTCGGCAATCGAACCCACGACCAACAGCGCAGAAGGCAGAATTACTACCAGCTGAGCTGGGAGGCCATTGCGCAACACTGTGTTCTCAAAACGCGAATGAAACTGTCTTAAGTAAACCGGCATGTCCTTTAACGAAAAATCGAAGGCTTGTAACATCTACCGTTCCAAATTGGATATTGTGGTCATTAATGACCATTAATTCTCAGTTTCTGAGTAGTTTTTTATTTCTGTAATACTACTTGAGTACTACTACTCGACTTACGATGCATTATTCAAAATGCTTCATTCTGGTACAGCACAAAGAATTGGGGCGTACTAATTATCACGTAGTATTTCGTAATAGTCAGGAGTGTGTGTGTGTGTTTGTGTGTTTTCATGAATGTATTTACATGTATGTATATCATTATTGTATGTATGTATTTATTTGTATACAATATAATATATGTTATTTCGTGTAAGTGTACACATCATACCCACCTTTCGTTGACAACCATTTTCTAGCCTCAAGGGTTTTCTGGAAGAAAACTCTCTTTAGGGTTAAGCTCACCTTTTTACATGTATTTTCTTTAAGATAATTTATATTATATTATTTTTGAGTACAATAAAGAATAAAGAGTGTAGTCTTGGCCGTACTTGCAAGTGTGATACGCCAAAATACCAACGCATTAACACTAAAGTGAAATGACAATTAGGTGCAATTTTATTACTAGAAAGACAACGAAATTTGTGTCTCCATTTTCGACTTTTTTCCGATTCAGATTTTACGTTATGCTTTGTTTTTATTTTCCATTTTCTCTTTTTAATGTTTATTATGGTTGTCTGGATGTTACCTGATGTTAAGAGACTATTGTATCTAGTCTTACTCATCGAATATATATTTAATCCCTTTTATATAAGTTCGTAAATTAAACCTAGGCTTTTTTGGTGTTCCTTTTCAATAACATTTATCACTATTAATATTCTTCATCTTTTTTATTATATGTGGAATGTCGTGCCCGTAGCAAGTTTAAAAAAACATGTGTAAGTTTCTTTAAACAAGCTAAATTCTAGCCAACTTTTAAATTAGTTCTTGTGTGGTTGCGAAATTTTCATGGCTTACGTAATATCTAGCCATGTGCTCAACATATGTTCGCATACAGGCTCACTTCAAGTTTTTGAAATGATATTGGATCTTCTGAGTTCAATCGTTTCAATATTAGGATTCTTGATATCGCTGTTTACTGTCTAGGTAAGGCCAACCCTTTGTGAATCTGGAATTTTCCAAATCTAATATTCGGTGCGTGTTGAAGCTAAAGGTCTGATAACTGATTTGAGTTGCATTTGAGTCTCACATTTATCGGTTTGTACGTGATTATGTTACGGAACACATTAAGCGGTAATTAAGCACATATAAAGTATTTCGACTTGGGTAAAGGAAGACCGAAATATCATCGTATTGCACTCGTAACGCTGAGAACTTTCTTCTTGCCATCTAGATGAAAGTATAATGCTTATAGGAAAAACTCTGATTTCAAATTGGTCAAATAATACTACATGTATGAATAGTACAAGGATAAAAGTAAAAAAAAAATGGATAATCTTATTATTTTTCCACACGACGTAGCGCACGCGTGTGCCATAATTTCTGGACTTTCTATTTTATCCTTACAAATAAGGAAACATCTGGATACATTTCTGGAGATCTTATATCCCTTTAAGCAATCCCATTGCATTCAACCAAAAGGAAACAGATTCAATTTCAATATTGTTCAGTACTAGCGGGAATACTCATTTGTTGTCAATATTGGCGGGAAATTCTCTACAAAGATTGAAGCGGAAAATGAAAGCAACATATTATAGCAACCATTTCATTAAACAATCTTCTCTCAAAGGTGGCTTGATGAATTTTATGAAAACTGCCTTCCTAGCTTTAATATGCGTTTGATATAGTTTTACATAGAATGATTTTTCAATTTACTGATGTTTATCAATTTACTGAAGTATTACGTCATTTATTATGTATTTATTATATGTATCTGAACGTCATCTGTTGCCTTATTATGTATATTAAAAATAAATAAATAAAATTGAAGCGTCTGTTGGTAATTTCATAATAAATACAAAAAAATAAACAAAAAATTTCTTATAACAGCTTTTTATTGAATGCATATGGAAATATATACGGTAGGTACTTATACCGAAAATATATTAAAAATGTTTTGTACGTCTGTCTGTTTGTTCCTAGATACTTTTTGTTTGCTCAAACTCAATAGTACCAACTAGTAACCTATTTTCTGCTCTCCATTGTCAGTCGCGACCGCATATATTACTTTTTTCCTCCCTTCCATCCCTCACGTAATCCATACAACTTTTCTGTGGTCGTCCTTTTCCTTTCTACCCAACTTTCATAATTGAAGCCTCTTTGAGGTGCATTACCACACCTGATCGAGAAAGCCACTTAGTAGTAGTAGTAATATCTTTCTTATTCAATTATTCTATTTCCTGAGCTAGCTTTTATGTAGCCCCAGTATAGAAATCCAAAGTATGTTAACCCCGGACTATATTCTATACACATATCGTACACAACGTTTATATCAATATATGACAAAGTATTCAATTTGCAAGGAATCGTAATTTGTTTGCATTTTCCTCTGTTGAAACCATTTCATTTTTGAAAGAAATTGAAATAAATGCTGCGTTCTACACGTGTCGAGAATAAACATCTTTGTAAAACAAAACACCACAGTGGGGAGTTGCAGGATTTAGTTCAGAATTCATTCTTAAGGTTTTTATTGAGGTGAGCATCAAGCTTATATTTTATTTTATGTGACAAAGTTACCGAACGAGCCACCAGCCCACATTGTGTTAAGTGGTAATCTCGGCCCATAACCACCGATGTGACTTGGGTCCTCATTTACTAGGTACGACAAAAACCAACTCGCATCGTATGCGCCCGTAACTCTGAGACGTGTAGGTGGAATGTCTCATGTGTCACCACACCTTTCAAACCGGAACACAGTAACGCGAATGCGTTACTGCTTGGCGCCAAAAATGGGCGTGGTGGCAGTACTTCCCCGGACAAACTTGGCGTGAGTTCTACTGCTCTTACAACCCATTTGGTATTTAAGTGTAGACTATGCTGAACAAAGTCAAAGTATTTAATTTCACGGGATTCATAAATTAGCGGCTTGGATACTTCAATTAGTACGTAATATTCGAAATAAGGTCATGCTAACTTATTGCTGAGTTTGGCGGTTGTTCATATCTGACCCTCCAAAGGAAAAACAAACAAAAAAACCCTTTAGCAGGGATTCCTTTCTTTTAACTATTTAAACAACCCTTTTAACATTCCGGTACTTAAATCTATGTTTATATTTAAACTTGAACAATATAATACTGGAATGTTTAGATTTATTTATTTTTTATTTATTTATTTGTTTAGGTACACAAAACAGAAAAGATTAAGATTCATATTATTTTCTACTTGTACACACATATTGGATAGATGGAAATAGATTTAGATAATGTTATTATACTTACATAGGTATAGGAAAATCCTAGTCGCATCCCGCTATGCCCTAAAGGCAAGGTGGAACTTTTCGTACTATGACCATTTCCCACCAAGTCTCGTGTTTCCAATATTTCTCATTGTTAACCTATCACTTATTATCGTAAAAATCATTTCGTGGGAGTCCTGATACAACTTGAATACAATAGTATGGCGTGTGATATTTGTATCATTGTGCTTTCATTACATCACAACTCACATACTCGTGCTAGCTCTGTATACTTCCGACTGGTAAATTAGATAAGAGATTATAAAATCATAGAAATAATCATGGCAAACTTTATATAACAATGTTTTATGATAAACACTAGCTGTTTCTCGCGACTTCGTCCGCGTGGAATTCGGTTTTATCACGCACCCCTATTTTAACCCTCGGAAAAGTAGCCTAAGTTACTCCTTGTTACATCAGCTATCTGTCAGTGAAAGTCCCGTCAAAATCGGTCCAGCCATATCAGAGATTTTATAGTGTATTTTATTCTCTTTGACGTTTTATATCACGTCAGACGGGAACGCGGTCGAACGGGATCAAAAGTATCCTATGTCCGTCTCCTGGTTCTAAGCTACCTCCCCACCAATTTTCAGCCAAATCGGTTCAGCCGTTCTTGATTTATAAATAGTGTAACTAACACGACTTTCTTTTATATGAATTATTTTATCCCAAACTTTTATCATATTTTCCTTGTTGTGAAAATCAGACGTGAAATCGCGCAGGGACCATTTTTTTAGTGCAATAGGGATCCACATTTTTTATATTATTTTATGGTAAAAAGGATTCTTACAGTTATCTTTATTCATTGCCGTTTTCGAAATAACAACGGTTTATTTATAGATTGAACAGTGTTGAAGTGGATAAAAATACTAAGAGATAAAAATACTAGAGACTTCTCTAAACTAATATCATGTCGGAAATAATGAAGGTAATTTGAGCTTCTGTTGTTAAGAACAACGCTTGGCGTTTTCCTTTTGAGTGTATTAACTTTTCACTACTTAACAAAGAAGGCTTGAGCGCAGTGAAAAGTTAAATCTTATTAAAAGTTGACTCATGTTTGTTGGAAAAGTGTTCCATCCAAAACCTTCTTATGGTACCTACTAGGTTCGCCTCTACATTGTAGGAAAAATAATTGAACGGGCCAGGTTCATAGAAAAACATGTCTGTTTTATTTACATCACACTTTTTTTAAACCATTTATTTTATATTGGTATTGCTCAGATTAACGAAGAGTCAATTGCAGTATTTTCTTATGAATTTAAGCTATTTCCTTATATTTGGACTTATCTGTTTTTTTATTTTTATTTGGTACAGTTATGGAACGAGCCGACGCGACCGCCCAGCTGGTGTTAAGTGGTAACCTCGGCCCATAACGACCGATGCGACTTGGGTCCTCCCCTACTAGGTACGACAAGACCCAAGTCGCATCGTATGCGCCCGTAACTCTGAGACGTATAGGTGGAATGTCTCATGTGCCTATAATTTCACCGGAAACCAAACCATTCAAACCGGAACACAGTAACGTGAATGTGTTATTGCTTGGCGGTAGAAATGGGCATGGCGGCAGTATTTTTTTTTTTAAATTAATGTAACTCTAAATTTGGTTATATTGCACATGAATTCGGGTGCAAACTGTTATATTGGTTGTATGGCTGTCCTACAATTTGATTTCAAATAAACGCTGATTACATAATACCTTATTGAACTGGACTTGTGAAGTACGTTCTGAAGAAGCTAACGTTTTAATGTTATTAAAATATTGCCGTCTTTGGCCTGGGTTGTGTACTATATACAAATACTAAGTGATACTTAATCAATATTTCACGTTTTATGTTTTCTACGCAATACTGTATGAACGCGCTTCATGGTATATAAATAGTTATATACCTACATATTAGATACTAGCTGTGCCCGCGACTTCGTTCGCGTGGAATAGTGATTTTTCGGGCAGCATATTTTGAATTACATATACCGTCGTAAAAATGTTCGCCGTGATTCTTTAAATTGACATAACTTTTTTATTTATGAACGGATTGACATGAAATAAACACTAAATGTTAAGTGAAGCTTACTACAATATATTAGTGAAAACCGTATCTAAATCGAATAAGCCGTTTCTGATATTAGCGTGCACAAACACACAGACAAACAGACAAACAGACAAACCGACAAACAGACAAAAAAAAATTTAATTGCAATTTCGGGTTCGGCATCGATATGCCGAAATAACAACCTCTGCTACTTTTTTTTTATATATTTCCATTGTACAGACACCACTTTTCTACAATTTTATTATATTTAGATATAAAAGAGAACAGACTATTGAATTTCTAAAACTAGAAGTCTAAAGAAGCCTGTAATTTCTGATATTTTATATGTGAGGAACCGCTAGAGGATTTATGGACTTAACTGCTTTTTTCGGAAAATCCCACCATATATCCAAATCCCATGCGGATCCAATCGTGGGTACATCATTAGTACTAATGATTATAAATTTGTACATCAAAACATTAAAGTATCATATGCCAAACTGATTGAGTGTGATCTGAGTGTTCTATCAAGTGATAATTTTTTTATACAATTTTTCAATTCTTATTTTTAATTCTTATTACAAAACCAAGATGACCAAGATTTGAGTTGATAACATTAATTTGTATTATGATAAAATATTTATCTTCTGACACTTGGAAAGCCTTCTGGCAAATAATTAAACTTAATAATGCGAAACGTTTCTCGTGTTAATCTTTTCAATGTTTGAAATTAATTCATACTTTTTTGAAATGAATCACAGCTTTTTATCTTTTTCAACACTTTTTCTACAAAGTTTGGAAGAAATCTCGATGATATTCAAAGTTGGTAAGTCAGTCATCTTACCTTCTCATTATATTGAAAAAGTTGCAAGGAAAACAGGTAACCAGAGATCTTTTATCAAAAGGTCGACGAGAGACGAAAACTTTCATTTTTCTGCAAAATGTCTGGCGGCAAATGGGTGCTGGGCAGACAACAAATCAAGTTATGTAATTATATTTAATTTAAGTCCTTAAGTAATGAAAGGTTTCAATTATCTTAGTAACACACAAAGTATTCAAGTTATTTATAATAATATGGATAAAAGCTTCTTATAAAATGAAACAAAGAGGATATACGACTTAGGCGTTCCCCTACATAGGTATCGAAAGAAAAGGCACACATATTCAAATTGTATCCTGCCCGTAGTTAGGACATGAAGATGTAATGTCTGTAATTACACCCGCAATTTCCCCTTTAGGCACATGACACATTCAGTTTCAGTTACGGGCGCATACGACTTGGGTCTTGTAGTACCTAAGTAGGAGAGGACCCAAGTCGTATTGCTTGTTATGGGCATAGGTACCACTAAATACCAAGTGGGCCATCATTTGTCCCGTAAAATCACATTAAAAAGTGTACGTGACCTCAAATGGTAAAGAACATTATACTGGCGAAGACTTAATCATGAACTGTTCGAAGTGTCTAAACGATACGTAGCAGAAAAGAAGACTTAGCTTAGTAGAGGAGTCTTTCATAGGTGCTGACTCATTGGAAGATTGAAACCGTTCTAGGAAATAGAATATTGGAGTCAGATTAAGTACCTGCGTTCTACTAATATAAAAGGAAATAAGTAGCTACTGTGATTCAACTACGTTACATTACTTATTTCCTTGTATATTAGTAGATTCCATGAACCTAACCGTTCAAATCTCCAATATTCTATTAAGCCGCGTTGGAGGAAGCAAACTATTTCATATAAAATAAAATTTATTTGGCGGTTACACTAAAATATAAATTTTCCTGTAAATATAAAACAAGACTACTTCTATTGTAATGATGTCCTGATAATGATGCACGTTTTGGGAATAAATCATTGAAGCCGACAGTTAAATATATACATAGACTCAACGGGACACTTTCACCTTGTAACCAACCAACCAAAGTATGCCAACAGCCAGGATAAATATCATACCTAGAATACGACAAAATCCAAGTAAACACGGAAAACTGTTCCCCAAATAAAAAGTACTACGGACAACCACTGTTTACCAATACTTAATGATGCACGTTTTGGGGCGGAATCATTCAGCCCAGAGTCACCCCGAGATAAGTATGATAAATGTATGTGAGCTACATCACCGTTACTGGACACAACATTTCCTGCAGCATTTGCTTTTGGATAGAAAAGTACAGCTTGATAACAAACTATGTATTAAAATTGTTTACCGGTTTGCTTTTGACTACCTCAATCCAATTATTGTTATTCGGCTACTCAATTATTTTGTCGTCAGTTTATTAAAAGGATTATCTACGAATTTACGACTTATCTTCTCATATGTGACAGAAAAGCTAAATTCAAGACGTTGAAAACGTTGTAGGTTGTAGTCATTGAAAGTGCCACAGACTTTTCAGTTAGCTATATTAGTAGAAATACCCAAAAATTCAGTGAAGAAAAAAGTTTTCAAGATCTTTCATATGACTCCTATCTCGATGGAGTCAATGTTTTTTTCTACTTTGGATCTCCTATTAACCACCCTGATGAGTCTCAAAAAACATCCAAATTGTGCCAGCATTACTAATCCAGTACCTACCAATATTCAGAAATATTGGATTACTACTAATAGTGTCACTGGATTTCTCGAATCACAAAGTGCGCCTCAGAGGCACTTTTAGTGCACTTGACACACACACATAATATTGGTTTTATTTCGAAGTTTTTGGTTCTAGGACATGCCATTTTCCTCACAGTGTTGCTTTCACCTATTTGAGACCTAAGAATACCAGGGATAATATATGTGGGCCCATAAATTTTTAGAGTGAAAATACGCATTGACGCACGTCAGGATTTGTACCAGCGATCCTCGAATTGAAACTAACCACAAAACCACGACAAAAGATTAGACAAACGACGTGAAAGTATTCGTTGGACAAACAGTAATATATTGATTTTTAATTAATTACTGGCCAGACTAATCTTGGCCTAACAGTCCATCTGACCAAGATTTGAAGTTATGAGATTCTAAGTAATTCAACCGTTGTGGTAGTACGAATAACCAGGAGTTAATTGTGGGCAATAAACAACCATTTGGTCTAGCACAAATGTAGGTATCTATTCACTGCTCGACACTGAATAATGGGCGACCACTATTTGCATATTATTGTTAAGTCAGGATAATATTATCTAACATTGCAAATCGTTGAAATTTGAACAAGATCCACGTAGCAAACTAGTTGATATTGCTAATTGAGATACTTCATTCTGGTAAACAAAATCTGTTTTTACATTTCTTCAAATCTAATGGGTTCTTGAAAACCTCTTTTGCATAGTTCTATTTTAGTTTGTTCTTTGATGAAAAAGTTGACCAATTCCTTCAGATTAAAAGGCACAGATACACATAGATACATAGATACACAGTTAATTAAAAGTAAGTAATAAATCTGAATCTGAAAATGGATTGATATCATTTTGCTCCACGACACGACAAATTTCTTGTACTATGTAGCACGCCAGATGTAATCAAAGTGACTTTATAATAATATATTTACTGGAAATAGCAAAGTGAATTGTAATATAGATATAACTTCTAAGTTATAAAAAAAGAATATGTTCATATAACGAAAGCAATATCTCCTTACGGATTGATGTCTATCCATTTTCTTTGAGGTTTGAATATATCGTAATATTAAGTTTACTAATTGACGTTTCTAAGCTCTAAAACAAAGTTTTGTCTATCGAAATTATTAGCTGTCTATTCATGGGAAAACAATGGCCGCGATGAACGCACCTTTTCAAGTCTACCTTCTATAACTCATTTTATGTAATGTTATTTTAAGTTATTTAAACAGCTCAGTCTTAAACTCTTGCCCGTAATTACGTAGCGGGAGGCAATTTCCTTTCAGAATTGTTTCTCTTTAAATCTAAATAAAAATTCGCCGAAGCGAAACGCCCTAATGAACCCAAAACTCAATAATCTCTAAATCATGCCGTCACAGACTGTGGAACCATTGCAATCGGTAGAAAATGAAGTGAATTAGTAAACGGACGACCCCAAATGGTCCCAATCAGCATTCTGTTAAGGTTTTCTAAGTCGCGAACACAAAGGCGTGTCGAATCAGTTCTCTTCCGGTCGAGATCCTGTATACAGTTGAAGGTCGCTTGTGGTAGCTCACGTAACGATAGACACTTCATGTTACGTGTCAGACAGTACTCGCCGATTGATTGATTCTAATGAAATAAACCAACCAGTAAATACTGTTAAAATCAGTTCCTGTTAAATTCACCGCATAAACTTATACCGCCCTCGTAGGCAAAGACACATTGGCGAGCTTGTCAATATATCATATAAGAGAATATCCTATCTGACTGACTGACAGATAAAGTGCAAGCTAAACCGGGGGACCTAAAAACTTGTAGATTTGACGGTGTGTTCGATATAAGATATAATATAGCGGGACTAAGAAAATAATTATGGTAATTCAACCCTTGATGATTCCAAAATAAGTATTTCTATTGACTGACCTCACAGCTCTGTTGGTAGTAACCCTGCCTTCTGAGCTGTAGGTCGTGGGTTCAATTCCCACCAGGACAAACATTTATGTGAAGAGCGTTGATTTTGTTCTGTGACTGGGTTTTAATATGTATTTATATGTATATCATGTATGTTATGTATGTTTGTCATGGGTAGGAATGGAACCCACGGCCTACAGCGCAGAAACTTATTACCAATTGTGTACCAAATGTGTCGCAGAATTTTAAAATAACCTAATGCCATATACGTGGAAATACCCTTTCGTAACAATTCACGGTCGCAAAGGACACTCTGTTACTACGTACTTACATAAAGAGTGTAACATAATGCTCGGACTTTTTGTTAAATGTTTTAAGTACTCTTTTACTTTATGCGCGTTAATTATCTAGTTTTGTTGTTAATTAGATGGGAAGGAGTTGTCAGAAGTTTGTTAGATCATGGCAAAACAAAGGTTGTGTGTGCTTGGTTTTGAATGTATGTTAAGTCGCGACCTTTATTCGTCACGATTTCGATACGATATCCCGCTCCCATGGGCGTGGGTGACAGTCGAACAAAATGAATAAAATATCCTTTAAATATTTTTTATTGCTGGACAATTCACACATAGCCATTTAGCACCAACCTAAGCATAGCACGTAGTATGGGAACCAGGCAACTGATAGCGTACATATATACTTTCTTACTTAATATTATTTTGCTCAAAGGCCGCTGGGGCTACGGAAAAGTTATTTGCGTGTCCTGCTTCCAGTAAGAATATCGTGGGGTTTTTACCCCACTGTAGTAGACGGGTATATCCCGTTCGGAGTCTCTGCACTAAACAAACACGAATGTGTTCAGAGAGAGTACTTCACCAAGAGAAAAGCTTCAGCAACGTTTATGGGGCGGTCGTCTTTAGGTAATCATCAGTACATAGGACCTGTTCAGTTGTGGAATTCCTCTGTGGAATTCTGCGATAGATTCTTCTGACATATGTCGGAAGACTTATCAACTAGTTTATATAATATTTTTTTTTTACACGGTCCACAAAAATATGAATTGGCACGACATTATCTGATAAGGGTTCAAATATGACATTTTACATGGAATGTGTTTGAAGTAGACGTGGCTAAGTAATTTAAATTGGTCATATCGACAATTATTCCAAACTTGGGTGGCCAAGCATTTTGTTTCAAATATTGCATTTTTGTGCATATTTTTCTCAGGGGTATCTGACCTGAGCATGTGTTCCAATAATAGTCCATCGATACAGCAAATTGAGTTTTATGCCCATTACAATAAGCCTCAAGCGATTTGTACGCATACCTATCTAGTGTTTTCCCAAGACCATTATACCTTCATCGAGCCTTGATCTCAATGTGTAGAGATTTGAGAACTAAATTGCTGGTCTATTAAATTTGGCCATCAAGTTATAATATTAATCTAGTAAATAATAAAATGTTACGATGTTACATTAATTACAATATCGGATTTGGCACAATGTATACGTTTATTACCGTTGCTAACAATGGAATTACATGGAGAATGTCGACTCATTATCCTAAATCAAGGTATTGGATAGGATTATTAATTGATTGTGATACATTGCGAGATAATCGAGACCAAACTCTGCCTCCAATACAATTTATATTATCGTAGATCTTATATTCTGTGGCATCTGTTTTTTGTTTTTTATTTACATTTATTACAAATACAACCAACTGAGACATCTGTTAGTGTAAATTTTTCTTTTCATTTTGATTTTGGTTTATTTTACAACTAGCTTCTGCCCACGGCTTGACCCGCATGGTCAAGTATTAATAGCAATGGATTAAAAATCCTAATGTTATTCCGAGTCAGCATGCCGTACTTATACGTACGTTCAAAGTTGCGGCCAAAACGATTTAGTAGTTTTGACATAAAAGACTAAGAAACATACATACATACATCAACATAAACACACATACTTTAGAATTACATATAATATTTATGGTCTAGGGGATATAAAAAATAATAAATAGCAATTTAAAAAAAGCTAGTACAAAAGAAAATAACTTATTACAAAGTCAAAGTCAAAGTCAAAACGTTTATTTCCATAGAATTCATAAAGAAATGGCTTGGAAACGTCAATATTATATTCAAAACATAAGGTCACGCGTACTTATTGATAAGTTTGATGCCTGTTCAAACCCTATCCGACCCTCCATGGGGAAGATATTTTTAGACAATGCGATACCGCTTTGAACAGTAGAATTTGGCTGTGACTTCTGACTCTTCCGGAAATTATGGAAGAACCCATTCAGAAACATTTGTAGTAATATGGGATAAAATTGTATTTATAAGCCTGTTGTGCTTCCTGAAACGGGATTATGCAAATTGGTATCCGGAAGCATCTTTCCGAAAAACTTCAGAGGTTTGGTCCGCTGAATTCAACGTTTGAAGAAAATAGAAAAACGAAACATAACGTAAACTACAATAGAATTTGAAAATGAATTTCTGCCTGTTTCATTTCCTGACTTTTGTAAAATAACATGTAAAGTATGAATGATCATTATGTTATTTAAATTTTTCCCTTCTCTTAGGTGACGGGAAAATTAATATTATCCACTAAATTACTCCACTAACGCTATTCTATCTTACATTGAACATTTGTAAAACAGTGAAGCAAAGCTTTTAATTCTTTAACAAAAAGCAACGTCAAATATTACTGAATCTATATTCACAGTTTTTTTGTATTAGATCATGTTTTTGTTATAATAGTCACCATGATCAAGACGTGATCAAGTGGGATGGACCCATTCAATCTATTCCCGAAGATTAGATATTTCCTGTGTTCCACGTTTCCATTTCAAATATTCAAATATAAGCGATTATTATACGCAATCAGTAATTGAATATTCTTTTTTACGTTCATTTTATACTAACGGCCCTTACCTGTCAAAGGAAATACGTATTTCCCGAAGAAAATAATGTCAATATTCACTTAGTGTAATGTATCAGCGAGCCAGTCCATTATACTTGAGTCTAGTGAATTTGTTAGTGAATTCGTATGCTGTTAATATGCGTAGGTATTTCTACATAACCTATTATAGTGGGAAAATAGCTTAAATGTGTAATAAACAATATTTTACTACTTTTAAAGGGAAACAATTCCGTCATACATGATTTTTGCGTAACTTTGACAGTTTACACAGCGCACGCAACGGAAGCTCTCAAAAGGAATGATTTTTCTCAGTTTTGCTACATTTTTCATTGATGCTCCCCTCTTCTTGGTCGTAGCGTGATGTAATATAGCCTACAGTCTTCCTCAGAGAGGAGTCAGAGGGTCTTCCTCAATAAATGGACAACACAAAAAAGTCTTTAGTTATCCTTTACCCATCTTTAAACAAAAATACATTACATTAATTGCGGTTATATAATTAGGTAAAATCTAAGTGTCCATTTATTAAGACTTAAGAACTAATTAGGCATAACGCTACGTATAACATGATCATCTCTTATATTGTAAACGTTAATAGCCGAGACAAAAATATACAGGTTTCTTCGTTTTGTGATATAAAATTTCAACTCACGCAATAAAGGTTGTGATTACTGCAGTCATTCCATTTTTTTCGGGAATGTAGGAACAAACATATTTTACGTTTATTCAGACGTTTCATTCCGTACTTGCTTTACAGCCTCTGGAGCTCTCTACGCGCTAATAAAGATTAGAAAAAGTTTTATGTTGTTGATTAAAAGCTAACGGCTGAATCATAATAAACACGAACGGCACGACGACGTTACACGGCCTGTTAAATGAAGGCATTACTGTGAATATGTAGTGTTTTGTTTATGACTAGCTGTTGCCCGCGACTTCGTCCGCGTGGAATTCGGTTTTATCAGGCACCCCTATTTTATCCTAAGAAAAGTAGCTTAAGTTACTCCTTGTTACATCAGCTATCTGTTAGTGAAAGTCCCGTCAAAATCGGTCCAGCCGTTTTAGAGATTAGCCGGAACAAACAAACAGACAGACAAAAATTTAAAAAAATGTTGTTTTGCTATATGTACCATGTATACATCTTATGCCTATATGCACTTAAGTAAAAAGCGATAATTTTAATATTACAAACAGACACTCCAATTTTATTTATTTGTATAGATTAGGCAGCAACGCATGCTTTAGGCGCAAGATTAATTGAAAGAGCAATGTAGACACCTTCCTGCCAACACTTTGGAATAAGCTTCTTCCTGAGGTTTTTCCGCGGAGGTATGATATGCGCAACTTCAAATTAAATGTGAAGAGGTAACTACAGGGTAGGCAACGCATTGGTATCCCCGAGGATGCAAATGTCAATAGGTGACGGTAACCACTTAACATCAGGTGGGCTGTCTGCTTGTTTGCTATAACCATATAAAAAAAATACAACATTGATACAGAGATAGCTTTGATAGGCCGGTCTTTCTAAATAAAAGAGAAATACGTTTTGCCGTGCTCTTTTCGATTCTGTTTCTTAATAGGTACTTACCATTCAGAGTTTTATTCCAACCTCATTTCGAAGGAAGTATCCTCGTTAATAAATTCCGCAAACTGAGTTCGTAATTTTTCGAGCAGAAATTACCTACTCTCTTTCATTATTTGAACAATGAAGTGTCCCATAGTCGTAAGGTAGGATTGCTACCGTACGTTTTTATGTTAATTAGTATTTTATATACAACTAGCTGTTGCCCGCGACTTCGTTGTGGCCCGCATTCGTGGAATTCGGTTTTATCACGCACCCCTATTTTACCCCTCGGAAAAGTAGCTTATATTGTAGCTTACTCCTTGTTACATCAGCTATCTGCCAGTGAAAGTCCCGTCAAAATAGGTCCAACCATTTCAGAGATTAGCCGGAACAAACAGACAGACAGACAAAAGTTGCAAAAAAAAAATTGTTTTGGTAATTGTACCGTGTATACATGCATATGTACTTAGTCAAAAGCGGTTATTTTAATATTACAAACAGACACTCAAATTTTATTTATTTGTATAGATGTTTGGTAACTTTTTTTATCTATTTATGAGCAAATTCTCAATAACTTCGTTTTATTGTCTTTTTGCTTTGTAGGGTTGTTGAAAGGCACTTTACTGATTTCAATACAAATGTTTCTATTAGAATAAACTATAATAAAAAAATCCTTTTCAAGTCCTTAATACAAATATAAAATCCATATAAAACCTCTGGAGATGATTGAATAACTTTGATTTATTTCTCACTTTTTGGACCATCTCACAATAGTAATTACATATTTACAATTGAGTTTTGATTTCTAACAGTAGCTGCAAAAACATCTTAAAAACATATATCATTTTAAGTTAAGAGGATTAAAAAAGAAACAAAAGCTACCTACCACATTCTAAACGACTTCATATTTGACAGTACCCCAACATATTAATGTTTTCATTCAGCAGATAGACATTACCATCAGCTTAACATCAAATCATCAGGGGCTTTAACTTGCTCGTTTCGTAACTAACTCACATAAAATACTTTAAATATGGACAATCATTTTTAGGGAATTGCTATCTGGGATCAATTTACGAGTAAAAATAAAGATTCATTGCATAAAAGTACATTTATCACATAAATTTGTCGCAATTAATATCTACACTACTAGCTCGCGCTTCTAAAGTTATGAATTTATTACGTGCCTTGTAACAAATTTTGCCAACGTACTACAGCCAAATGTGCGCATTTTGGCGAGTAAATCCTTTTATTTCAAATGCTCATATCATATATCAACAAGCGTTAGAGAGACCCAGAAACTAAAATACAAACATGTTTTAGTTTAATTTGTCAAGTTTGTGTCCGCTTTAGCAACATATAAATGAATAATAACGACAGAAATGGCATTGTCGGGTCTAGAATTATGATGCATAACACTGCGCAGTATTCGGAAGTTATTTCAGACGGACGGTAAAAGCAAATGAAACTACATATTTGACTTACTCAAATATATAACTATAAACTTATGGAAGCAATCTTAAAAAAAAATATTAGATCATTTTATATATTATATTGTTTAATATATTAAATTGTAAATAAGGACATTTTGTTAATCTGATATCAAAATCTAGGTATAAATCTATAAATCTTTAAAGGAACTCTCAGAGCCGCTTTTGTTTTATTGCGGTCCACTAGTTGACTTTATTAATATATCCTTGGTGTAAGAAAGGTGCTGATTAGTTCGTCTGAAACGACATCCTCTGCTAAATACAAGCAACAGGTACTTGAGTATTACTACTTTACTATGTTTAGAATATGGATACTGTGTTTTAGAGTGGTACCCGATTTGGGGGGGTTGTGAGGTGTGCGTGATTGGGGGTTGGACCCCCACTAAATTCCGCCGGTGGTGGAGCCCTGCACATTCAGGAAGCTTAGTGATCTACAGTTGCAAGGTACTGGTACTCCTCTCGCAGACAATCATCAGTCCGTTCCGGGGAGGCTTCGGATATCCGTGTACAGTCACTACCCAAAGCAAATTTTGAACTTATTCAAACAAAATTGTCTTCATCTAACTTTATCCCTTAATGTTTAACACGCTTTTACGCCAAAACTAAAACAATTTTCACTGAATGAAAACATTCAACAACAAAGTAGTTTCATAATGTAAAGTGGTTTAAAATATTGTTACAGTTGCTTAATTTAGTGCGGTTTAATGACCGGATATAATTCTCCGGCTTAAGCGCTATATAAAGTCAGCATAGTGATTACACAATTTTCCTCCATCTTCGTTATTTATCTCAAGGGGAAAAATTCAATCCAACTTGATACTCTCCGGAAAACGTTGTTTGTACTTGAACGTTGTTTGAGCTTGAATAATCAATCTGCTTATAAATATCTTGTTTTATTCTCGCGTGTATCTTTTTGATTTTCCGTACAATATCCTGATTTTAGGACAACAAAATATTTGCTGTTGCCTATAAGAATATAAGATAAATAAGCATATAAGAAAAAAATTATTTAAGAAACATTTTATTATAAATATAATATTGCCTTGAACATTTAGCTCGGCGTGTTTGATCAGACTTCAATTATGTGATATTTAGATAATCGTTTACATTAAGGATTTTCCATTACTATGTGATTATTATACAAATGTTAAACAAAGACTAAAACAACAAAATATATAGCGATTTAGCTGCAAACAAAATTATGATTTAACTTTTAAATTCAGTGTCTACAATTCTAAAAATTCTCATTTTCAGGGTCAAGTAAAAACGTCCCATTTTCAGGGCCAAGTAAAAAAGTCCCATTTTCAGGGCCAAGTAAAAATGTCCAGTGAAACCTGTTTATTGAGAAGATTTCACTGACACATAGTAAATATTTTGATGGATTTCTATTTCGCAGATAAACACTTACGCTTAAAGGATATGGTTTTATTAGAGGGCTTGTCGAGGGGGACATAAAAGATCTTTTTACGATCTCGGATTCTTCAGGCCGAATTCACATCATATTATGTGAGCATGGAGTGTTGCCTGAGTAAATATATTAAAGCTTATTATGTAACATACTCTAAGATATTTGTGGAAAATACGATGCAGTTATTACGAATGTAATTGTCACATTTTGACTGTATTAGATGTAATGTAGGATTTTAATAAATACATTTGTGGTTTTTCTTATTATCCGAATGCAAATACTCACTACTTACTAACTCACTCCTTCCGGCAATGAAGAAACAGTAAAATAAACTGAGAAATCTCGAATCGAATCTCGTATCCTCAATAAAATCATAATTAATTATCAGAATAACGCTGACATACTCAATGATTCCCTGTATAAATCCTGTAAATTACTGAGAATGGTTTCAGCTTAAGTGGGGGGGGGGGGGGGAATGGGAGTGAGTAGTCATTTTCATAACAAAGTATATATATTCAACTATGGTGATTAATAGTAGTTATAATTAACACCTTTTGACGCCATAACAATATCTGCATAAACTCTCAATTAAAAGTTCAACTGTTTAAAAATTTAGATTAGTAATATTTGTAAAATGGTAATATTAAAGTTAACATTGTATTACTGAGATTTGAATAAACTTTTGCCTAAAAGAGATTTTTATCTTTAGTGTTGATACAGAACATAAGCTGTAAAGTATTTGAAAGGGCATTCCCTTTTCCACATGAATAAAGTGATTATTTTGTGCATATTATCATGTTATTAATCAATGAGAATATGATTTGCATGATAATGGATATTTGATTTAATCTCACGTAATTAATGGCCTGGTGAAACGGTCTGCGTTTCATATAGTATTTTAGGTACCATATTCCAAGGTCCTCTTCACAACTGGTTTTCTTATTACACAGGACAGCGCTTGCTTAAATTGTAAAACGCTGTTACCTAAAATAAGTTTTAAACTTTTTTCATTTATTACCTCTGTTGCAGGTTATAAAGTTAGTACTCATAGTTAAAAGTTAAATCGTTTTTTTTATGGTATACACTCGACTTAGAGAAGTGTAAGTTTAATATATAAATTAAGAGATTAATTATATAATATATATAACTGAGAAGTTACATGTTTCAAAAACGAAATTCATAATCATCAAAAAAAGGTTGCTATTGCTCCGTTAGAATGAAAAAACCTTTTTGGTGAAAAATGAAGCTAACCCGAAAAATAATTTATGATTTATCTAAAACGTCATATTCTTATTGTTTCAGACAAAATGCTGAAATCTGCAACTCTTGCGACACTGGCGCTATGCAGCGCTGTGTCCGGCATCAACCTGAACTTCCAAACAACACCGCACTCCCAAATATTTCTCCAACAGAGTCCATTGCGGAGCTCCGCATTACAAAACAATGTGCTACTGAGCACAGAATCTCTGAGCACCGTATCACAGTCAGGTTTCAATAGACCTGCGTCCACGTTGGCTAATATCTTGGTGGAAACGCTGCCGGCGCAACGGCTGCCCGTCAGCGGATTTGGGTGAGACACTGACGGCTCGACTTTTAATAGACTTGAAATTGAGATGGACGGTAAAAATGGGAAAACTTCGAGAAGTGAGTTGGCAGGGTGGTACTCGTGAAATAGGTATCCCTGAGGAAGATTTTGGAAGTTCCATTTGAACGTGTTTTAGGAAGAAGAATATTAATATTACATGAGGATAAATTCACATAAACTAAATATTACTTGATATACTTGACATTTTATATATTTTCTCTTCTCTCAATTATATCTTGTGAGCTGTTCAAAGGCTTTATGAGCACGTTTCTTTGCGATCAGTGTTCGAATGTATATAGTATCTAAAAAACATTGTTCCAACTTGAAAATATTAGTAGAATTTTGTTAGTTTAAAGAAGATTGAAGACATTTAGTGAAATAAATATCCAGGTATAAAGCTGTCGAACTACGATCAATAATAACAATTTTATGTTGTTTATTTCCTCGAGGGAGAATATGTTCTACATTATATTGATAGTCTAGTTTTATTGTTATTTGGCAATAGTCATAAAAACACAATGAAACAGCAGTGTTTTCTTTTCTTATATTCGCCGGATAATATGAGCGTTACCGAGGTGAGTACTATTTGGTTAACCAATGGTTGGGGCAATTATTGGAACTGTTATAATCATCCTGGGGCGGTTCAGACCGTTTCAGACTGTTTGCATTGCATGGAACAGCAGAACCTTTATATTGGGGATGTTGCTGCTGTTATAATCATATAAGAAGATATTACTTAAAGCTGGAATATATATATGGAATATATGAATAAGGCCTACGGCCTACGTAGGCCTAGGGGCCGACACAAATTTCGCATGCCATAACCGATGTGATTACAAAGTCTCTCTGCAATACGATGTGACGGTCAAGGGTACTGAAATGCAATGCAAGCAATTAGCAACAAATATAAATAATTCACGTTACCCACAATAATTGGTATTACGACTAAACACATCTGAGAGATGCCGCGAGATGAATGACAGATTTGTGATGGCTCCGCATGCGTGTACAGAACTTTGAAATGTATCTATTCTATCTACCTACACGAATATATAATCTATGTTCTTGTAATTAACTTTTGCACTCCACCCAGCGCACTGAGCCTAATTATTTCATGATCTACTTTGAGGATTCACTGACTGGTCCTTGTAAAATAATCATAATAATACGTCTTATAACCACATAAAGGTATATTAATACAATAATGCACAAAACATACCTATTTTTTTATCTCGTGAATTTTTCATATCCCTATCCTACTACAAATCAAAAATGTGCGAGCAAAATAACATTGTTAACTGCCACTCAAGCCAGACAGCACGTTCTTTATAGCAACATAGCTACACTCCACGGTTTGAAAACAATACAAAAAACATACCAGATTTTTTGCAGTAGAATTGTAAAACATTTTATTATGCTTGTATCATCTGTCCATGTACAATTGTAAAATATTTATCTTGAGGTATAATGAAAGAGAAAAGAAAAGAAATAAAGAAAATACCACGCTCAGAAGAGATACAAAAATTGTTTATAAGTACACATACATATCTGCAAAACTTACCCCATTTTGCTGCAGCCCATTGAAAAGGATTTAAGATATGAAATAACTAACATGGAGTAGTCTCGACTGGAGTGAAACTCCGTTATTACTTTTCTTCTGCAAACTCATACATACGACAAGCATCACAAAAGAAGTTAGAATTTAACCCGTCGAACAAAACTGTAAGACAGAAATTTACTGGAAAGTAGGTACTTATTAGTATTAGTATTAGCAAGATAGATGTTTTTCCAAAAACTGAAATTATTATAATAATAATAATGATATAGGTGGACATTTCACACGACGCCATCTAGCCCCAAAGTAAGCTAATCATAGCTTGTATCATGAGAACCAGACAACTGATAATGATTATGCTTATAATATACTTTTTAATACATACATATAATACATATTAACACCCAGACACAGAACAAACATCGAACCCACGACCTACAGCGCACAAAGCAGCGTTACTACCAAGTGAGCTCTAAGGCCAGTGATTATTAAGCCATTATTATTCATAAAAATTGCTGCATATTTATGTGATTCAATTGATGTTACTTATAGGTAATTATATCTCTGATAAAGCTGTATCCGCTGTCCATAATAGCAGTACGACAGATTCCTCTTACTTACGTATGGGAAAACCCAAGTCGCATTGCTTTACACCCGTAGCCCTGAGACAATAGTGGAATATTCATGTGCCTGTAATTTTAACCTGCCTGTTTAGTGGAATATAACCAAAAATACTCAGTTATATTTGGGCAGATTTCTTTCCCCTCACTTTCACACACAATAATATCAACAATATTACTGAAAAGTACATTTTATTCTCCTGATTTTCGAGTGTGTTATTCAAATATCATTTTAACACTACCTATAATATACAACTTGCATTTTAGCACTTAACCAGTAGTTAGTTAAATGTTGCATGTTATGTGTTGTAAAGTGCACTGATTCTGTCCGCAGCAATCCGACGAACGACATCAGGAAGCAGTACGACAGTGCGGCCCTAAGGTGAAGTGTTGTTTCTATGTTTAATCGTTCGCTTAACCTTTATCATTAATCAATTTTTTTGCATGTGAATAACCTCTTATTATTAGTAGGAATTGGGTACGGCGTTGTTGGCAACACTTTCTCATCACTAGTGGTAGGTAGGTATGCTTTTAATTTATGGCGCAAGATGGATTTTGTTTTTGATGTTTTCGAATTAACGTGGAGCTATTACTTAAACTTGACTTAAAAATACATCTCAAGAAACACTTTTAAAATAATTATGCGTGTCAGACGCGCTATTAGAGTTTACTTTTTAAGTGTGATTTGTCATAACGCTTATTGTGAATGCTCAGTTTGCTTCTTACGATGCAGAATGCTTGCATACAATACATAAATTAAGAGATCATAGACCACATTATGTGGTTGCGAAAAAATATATAGGAATACTGCAATAAAAAATATGTGGGTAGTTTTGCTTTAATGGTTTTCGTATTATGGTGTCATGCGGCGATGTTTTCATGGATTTGGCCATTACGATGTGTAAAACTGACTTAGGAGTTATTCGGTCAGGAAACATATACCTGTGTAACTCGGTAGCTTCCATAGTTCGGTTAAAAGTTTATAATTTGGTTTATGAATGTGTTCAGAATATTATGTGACATTATTTCCTGAAATCTAGGTACCTATAGTTACAGTGAAATAACAAAAACTTAACAGTCAGTACTATTTTATGGGTAACTTTGTTATATCATCCAGTCGATTTGATATTATTAGTGGCTAAAATTACTAATTAAAATATATACAAAAATCTTAACTATGATAATAAATTGACAATAATAAATCTAAATTCATCTAAATAATCACATCAATATATTAAAAGAGAAAAAAGCAGGTACGAAAAGTTCGAGAGTAGGCAGAACAAAATAAATAAAACATTGATTAGTGACTTTCAGTATTTATTATAACAGAAATTAGTACCTGGCGTAAATACGCCAGGTACTAATTTCTGTTGATTTTGCCTTTACCGATATTCTTGGTACGTTCTAATTCAATTTGCGCAATTTCCAATATCTGGAATCCAATGCTTTTGAAGCCAGAATTAAAACAATCTTTAAAATTCGTCGTACGCTGTTAGATTCGCATTTTAATGTAAATATGATGGTAATACTTTATTAACATGGCTAGATTATATTAATAATCAACCCTATATTATATAGTAGTTTATACATTTGTGATTATCAAAAGGGTACGTAGAATTCAACTGAAAAGATGGCTTAGAAAATATTTTGACGAGAACAATACACAGTACAGTACTGACATTTTCTCGTAAATACTCGTATGAAGATTTACTACAAGCTTGTTGGGATTAAATCTATTGTAGTATAAGTTGTGTACGAAATCTATTGTATTGATTTTGACAAAGATATATCGTATTTTCATCTGTAAGTAGGTGGAGTAATAGGCTACTGATAAATAAGGTTTAAGATTAAAATGAAAATGAAATGAAAAACTATTTATTTACAACAATATACACAAACTTAGCAACTAAAAGCTTTGACTTAAAATTAGGTAAGTAAAAGGTATAATATTGAAGGTGTTTTAGACACAACGATAATTCGTCGGTCTCCACACTAGGTCTGACCCTGTACTGTGGAAACCAAAGTAAAAGTTTTTTTTCGGTTACGCGTCTTACAATTAAACAAAGTGAAAAATTTAAAAAGCTATAGACAACTTTAAGTACCTAACTTTAGTAGTTATATTATATATATGAATAAATATATAAATAAATAACATTAAACTTTATGACCATCTTTGAAATTTCAGGTTCAGTAACCCACCGCCTCCACTCGGCTCAGGTTTAGACCCGGCCACGCAAACCTGTGGACTGGCGCCGCCGTTCTGCACCAAGTCCCGGTACCGCTCTATTGACGGTACATGCAACAACCTGGTCAGACCGACGTGGGGTATTCCTCAGACTCCTTACGGGCGGTTGACGCCCTACAATTACGGTGATGGTAAGATCGCTCACTGATAACGTAGTGAGGAGTCATTTGCGTTCAATTTTTGATTAATTAATACGAATTGATTTGACCGCAACGTGACCCAAAAGATAATATACTAAAAAAATGTCTTTATTTATTTAAACTATCTCTCAAGGAGACATACAAAACATAAAATAGTAGTAAAATAGGATGTCTTGACTGACTGATAGGCAACGTACAATCCAAGCCGCTGAACTTAGGTGTGGTTTCCGGTGAAATTACAGGCACATGAGACATTCCACCTAAACGTCTCAGAGTTACGGGCGCATACGATGCGACTTGAGTCTTGTCATAACAAGTAGGGGTGGACCCAAGTCGCCTCGATTGTTATGGGCCGAGGTTACCACTTAACACCAGATGGGCCGTCGGCTCGTCCCGTATCTCAATCACATAAAAAAAAAAAAAATTGGGGCACATGCGTACTAAACTACGTAACTTTGGGTCTAAAATTTTAATGCAAGATAAGTAAGTTCAAACTCTTGAAGTTACAGATTCTCAACATTTTTAAATTGGTGATGGATATCATTGATTAGACAATATAAATTCAAATGTGACACTAACGTTTATCTTGGAGAAAATGACAAAAAATTTGATAAAATTTAGACCCTAAATAAACAATCTGGAGGCGAAAAATACGGGAGGTTCTTTGATAGGTCATCAATTTTAGGTCATAATAATATAGCGAATAGGAGCGATAGAATATTGGTGTCAAAAGTCTAGTTTTGGGGTCTTTTAATATGCAAAGGTTGAAAGTTCAATATGCAAAACTGTGAGAGTCAGTATGTGTTAAACCTATTTACCAACCCCAACCCTATTAACCCCTTTTTTATTTACCTACTTACAACAGGCAAAGACACGCTGGTCGTTAATATAAGTTTATCGGTCACATGTGCTAGTTTTCCCGAATTGTTAGTTGTTTCGAATATAATGATATGAATTTTTTCCTGGCTGTCGGACCATTTTGAATAATTATGAGGGGAAAAGGGTTATTTGAATTATTTGGGGGAAAACAATGGGGAGGATGGGCTCAGCATTTGACATGTCTAAGTTAAAGCACCGTCTACCGGTTCTGAGAAAAGGTTTGATTCTTTGTATATGTATAGTTTGTCGAACGGAATTAACTCGAAATTATAATTTTACTGTAAAAGCCATATTATATTATTTTAGTAAACTTTTTTTTTAAGTATTTTGCTCTTTACAGTTATTGTATTTCACATTCCTTACACAATTATTAGAGTTCGCGACGTTATGCAAGGAATAGTTAATCCAATTTCCTTTATTAATTTGAATAATATCAGGTGCTGCTCAGTTGGTAGTAACGCTGCGTTCTACGCTGTAGGTCGTGGGTTCGATTCCCACTCTTTGTGTGACGAACATAGATGTTTGTTCTGTCTAGTGTAAATATGTATAAAATGTATGCATTTAAAAAAGTATATAAGTATTATCTCAGTTGTCTGATTCCGATGATACAAGTCATGCTTAGCTTACTTTGGGGCTAGATTGCGCTGTGTGAAATGTCCATCAATATGATTATAATTTGCGACAAATTTAAATCATTCATATAAGTTATCCATACAATATCATTTATATTCCTATAACTTTTAGTAGATTAAGATTATTAGTAAGATAACAATACACAATGAGGTGACAAAGTTATAAACGGCGAGCTTAACCCAAATAAGCTTTCTCTTCCAGCAAAACTAAGGCTAGAGAAAAGCTATTTTTAATTATAAATACACAATAAAGAGAAATAGAAACTTATTTGTAAACATCATCATCGTAATTACCTTCTGTGTGGTCCGAATATTTCGACTTGGCTGGCCTAGTACAAATTCTTATCATAGGTACTAGAACAATATCTAGGAAATCCATTCGAAATTGCTCAATCGTGTATGGATCGTTCCTGTTCAATACTGAAGGTAGATAGATAGATAGATAGATAGATAGAAAATGCTTTATTGCACAAGGTAAAACAAGTACATGGGCGAACTTAATGCTAAATAGCATTTTCTAAGGTACTTCACATAATATTGCAACCTAAGAGTCTGAGTAGGTATGTTGGCTCCACTAGCGGTAATAAATCATATCTAACCATTGCGGCAGTTATTCCATTTTTATTTGATACGGATCTTCACAAGACAAATTTCTCCGCAGATGAGTTTGTAATTTTTTTCACTGGCTTTCAATTTGCTTCCCATAATAATAGATTATTGTTATGTTTATCCTTGAAATTTATTCTTCGCGTCTGAAAGCTTTAAGTATTTTGAATTTTCGGCCATAAATTTCACTATGATAACTCAGTAACTCAATAAAGTTGTAAAATAACTTTGGTTTAGCTAAATTTAGGTAGATTCTATAAGCCAAAATGTTTATACTGATTTATTTAATCAATATTCTCTAAATGAAAACAAAACAAATCCTTCATTTGCATCTGCTCTGTAATACCATTGTGTTCAAATCAAATAAAGTGATATTCTCGGTCATTTATAGGTTATTAAAGATAATGACATCGAAAATTGGGAGAGAATATTTATGCTATGAATTTCCAAAACGCATGGTGAAAATATTGTGTTTCATAATCGCTACCTTTTTGTAGGCCGTACCAACTGAGCTATGAGGCCGGTTCGGGATTACCCCCTCCATCCTAGCTTACAAACTTTACCTCTTTATAACATTATCTATACAAATAAATAGAATTGGAGTGTCTGTTTGTAATATTAAAACAACCGCTTTTTACTAAGTGCATATGGATGTATACACGGTACATATACCAAAACAACTTTTTTTTTCAATTTTTGTCTGTCTGTCTGTCTGTCTGTTTTTTCCGGCTAATCTCTGAAATGGTTAGAACGATTTTGACGGGACTTTCACTGGCAGATAGCTGATGTAACAAGGAGTAACTTAGGCTACTTTTCCGAGGCGTAAAATAGGGGTGCGTGATAAAACCGAATTCCAAGCAGACGAAGTCGCGGGTAACTGCTAGTAGATATTATTTTGTATGTATTTTTTGTTATTGCAGGTGTGAACGCTTGGCCCCGAGCTAGATCCGGCCTTCCACTGCCCAACCCCCGTGTTATCAGTCTGCAACTGTTTCCCGACAAGCAGCTCATCGACCCCATTTGGAACCTGAACACGCAGCAGTGGGGTCAAATAATCACACATGATATGTCTCTAACGGCCGGCGTCGCTCAGTCCCGTAAGTTTCCAGCTCTTGTTTGGCGAAGTAGGGTAATTACTAATTTGGGCGCGTTAATTTACCGATCCAACGCGTTCTATATTTAAATGAATAGGTAAACTTGAAACAGTCTGGATTCAGTCCGGTTCATAAACAAGCTTTCTTTTTTGGAGACTATTTGTCTTTTATGTAACCAGTACCGAGTTTGCGAAATGAGGGTTTTTTATTAATATGATTACCTACAGAATTACTACCGTACGATGACGTAGATATTTTTACCAATCACTTCATTTAGAAAATGCGTAACAAGTACAAAAGTTCTCCCGTTAATATAAACTCGCTATTCCTATATTGCTCACTCGACGTAAAGTAACGCCTAACGATCCTTTGATTTTGCTTCACATAAGAACTAGTTTCAGAATATAAATGAGTATAGGTTGTATAAATGAATAAGTTGGTTTTTTAAGGATACAGTTTGAACAGGCATCAAACTTATCAATAAGTACGCGTGACCTTATGTTTTGAATAATATTGAAGTTTCCAAGCCATTTCTTTATGAATTCTATGGAAATAAATGTTTTAACTTTGACTTTGACTAAGAAAATTGGGGTGATTTATGCAGCCGTATATAAGGCAGGCTTTTGAACCTTGTATCTGAGGTAACAGTACGATGAATTTGAAGAAAGTTGGTGAATATAACTTTCAAATTTTTGCTTTTTTTAGTTATATGATATGTATATTTGATGACCTTACAGCTTACTTAACAATAACTTTTTGCAATGTAGGTTGTGGGTTCGATTGCCATCCATGATTAATATTTGTGTGTCAGGCATAGATGTTCGTCAGTGCCTGGGTAGAGAATGTATGCATGTTTTTGGGCTAAATGTAGATGCATGAAAAATATCCATTAATACCTAAAAAAAACTGAATCTAGACTGATGAACTTATCCCAACAGTCTTGTCACGCGTGTCATTTGATGTTACTTCGTAAGTACTGAATATGAATTGCTAAATGAAGGCTATATTTATTTCAATATATGCCTCCAAATGTAAAATTCAATTTTGGAATTTGAATATTATTTGATGTTGCAATGCGTGAAAATTTCCATAATTAAAGAGCCTAGTTCCAGTAATTCATTCTTCATAATTACTGACGCCGAGCCAATTACGTTGAAGCATTCAACTATGAAATATTATTAATTATTAAACCTATAAAATACCAAGTCCTCAACATTAAATACACTTTTCTGCGTATAATCTGATCCCACTAAAAGATGTCTAGCAATAAAACTCTATTAAATACTTTCTATTCGATGACACTTTCAGAATTTGGGGTGGGTTCTTAAAACCTTGTGAGGAAACCGACATGTCTAAATTTAAAAATTTGAAGACATTGTGACACGAAAGGATCCTTTATGAGACGCACTTTAATACTTTCATCAAACAGATTTCGAGAGAGCCAGTGAAATTATTTATAGCAGTAGTAATTAAACAGTGTTTATGTTTAGGAAAATATGTGATAATAAAAATAGTTCATATTGATTTTGTTCCGATAAGGATTAAGTAATAGAGAGTCAGTGATTTGATTTATAGCAGTAATAATTAAACAGTGTTTATGTTTAGGAAAATATTTGATACTAAAAATAGTTCATATTTATTTTGTTCAGATAAGGATCAAGTGACGTGCTGCGACGACAACGGCCGGTTATCAGGTGACGCAGGAACAAATCCCTTGTGTGCGCCCATCCTTATCCCGGCGGACGACCCCATCCACGGCCCACAGGGCACGCAGTGTATGAACTTCGTGAGGACCGGGTCCACGAGAGACCGGGGCTGTACCTCTTTTAACGCACCCGCTGAACCGGTAAGATGCAAGAAAACATAACTTATTTCTATCATTTAACTGATCACTTTAACTGTGGTGTGGTCTCTGTAGGTACAGTATAAGGAGCAGTAGAACTCATGCCAAGCTCGACCGGGGAATTACTGCCACCATGCCCATTTCTGCCGCTAAGCAGTACCGCATTCGTGTTATTGTGCTTGCCGGTGAAATTACAGGTACATGAGACATTCCACCTACACGTCTCAGAGTTACGTGCGCATACAATGCGAATTGGGTCTTGTCTTGCCTAGTAGGTGAGGACCCAAGTCGAATCCGTTGTTGGGGAGAGGTTACCACTTAACACCAGGTGGGCCGTTGGCCGGCTCGTTCCGTAACTGTATCACATTAAAAAGACTATCTACAATATCACGGTTTACAAATACAAGCAATTACCAACGATTTCAATTTCTAAACCTACTGTAATTACTGTAACTGTCACAATAAAAAGCTTCAAATATGTCATGCGTATGGCCCGCCTCATTTTAAGCGGTATCCTCAGCCTATATTTAAACATATCTCATTTGTGTATTAACGTACTAAAATATGCTGAAGTGTCAATTCACAATGTCATTCTGAGCTTTAAGATTAAATAAAAGAATATAATGAATCTGAATCCCCTGACTAGCATTCTGTGTCTGATGTGGCACTTAAAACATACACGGCACGAACATCCATACCTTTAGAACATACAAAGCGATGCGAGCTTATGATATCGAGGTACCTACCATAAGAAAGGGATAGACCCGAGATACCGATAAAATACTTGTAATAATAGAAAGAAAGAAAGAAAAATATATTTATTTTTGACAGGCAACAGGCACAAAGACACAAGACATTGAAAATCATGAAAAAACAAGCAACACAGCAATAAAACAAACATAAAAATAGAGAATCCGTGAATCGAGATTTTTAGGAGAGATTTTATTGTATAATTATTAATTATATAATATTTATTATTAGAATTCCTCCCACAAATTTGGATTGGTGGACATTTCTCTCCTATACATAATATATGACATTAATAAAAAAAAAATACCAACAGATATCAACAGTCACCGCCTTTATGGATCTATCTCTGGTGTACGGCAGCAGCGCTGGGCAGGCAGATCCGCTGAGGGCGGGCGCGGGGGGCAGACTCCTCACAGTGTTGAGGAATAACCGAGAGTGGCCCCCGCAAGATCCCAATATCACGTTAACCTGCGAGAGTGCTCAGTCTATCAACGAACCTTGTTACCTGACAGGTAAGCAAAAACATTAACCAACCATAAAAAGTAAATAAATAAGAGAAATAATAAGTCCAGGACAGATTTTTTTTTTTAGTCACGTGATCATACTTCTCTTTTTATAACTGAGCAACGGGAAAATGAGTTAGCCTCTAATAAACTAACTCGTCTTTTTTTACAACGCCAACTAAATATTTCAAAGAAAGCCTCAAGTAAAGATCAGCAACTATTTACACTGATTTATACATCACCACCTAATTTACTAACTCAGCCACGGATTTTACAACTAACCAACATTTTACGTTTTACAGTTACAACATAATTATGTTTCTCAATAAATATAGGTTAGGTTAGATAAGATTAGTATTTTAAAAGTTGAATGCTTGGATATAAGTTGCAAATGTAGATGCTAAAAAATAACTACCATGCTAAGTTGTATTTACAGTGGCTTACATCGAAGATATGACGTGGCTAAGATAGTGTTTTATGCGCGTTGATGGTGGCTAACTTAGTAATTCAGAGGAAAATAATGCTATTAAATACCTAGAAGTCAGTTTAATTAGCACCCAGTAAATCATATAAAAATTCACTAATGGCTCTTTGCCTAAATATTTTTATATTGTCTCTGACGATATACACAGAATATTTTGAATGCTGTGCCTACCTATTGCTATAACTTACTGAAGTAGTAGTAGTAGTAGTTTTTAGTTTTATTTAGGCTCAAATTTGATGTAGCATATGGGATTCACAATTGTTGGAAACCAAATAATGTACTTACTTACTACGCATACCAATCAATGCCAATAGAATAAAAAAATATTTCTATTACTCTTCTTTCTTATAGTAGACTACCGTTAGGCAAACATTCAGGAAAAGTGGATCAATGGGCAAATCATTGACACTAAAGTTAGAATCACTTTGTCGTATAGTGGCAGGTAATGTTATGTGATATTTGTAGGGAGAGAGAAGTTACGTGAGTAAACAAAAACCGGGATGAAACAGGATACGAACAAAACTAAATGGCTTTGGCAAGCCGATACAGAACCTTATTCGCCTTTAAGAAGCAGTGACGCGTACGTTACACTATAGAAAACGTTATTTTACATAGAAAATAGTTGCTGGTTTGTTGATACGGCTTTTGCATTGTGGTAAATTGCCTAGATAAAACATTACCATAACAAGGCGCTTTTATATCTAAGTCCTGCGTTTGAATATTTTTGTGTTTATATTAAACTTTGCATGCAAAAACTCGATATTAGATTCTTTTATGAAAGCAATATCCATCACCAAATATTAAAATATTTGACGTACAAAAAAACAAATTTTGCTTTGAGTGGAGTGATTGTTCACGTCTAAGTGACTATTCGAGATCACGCTTCGGCGATAAATTCAATCTTCACGGGGTCACAGCAGTTTTCGATTGCTGGTATGGTCGTTCCTATGAGACACATTAGTGTTCTGTTGTTCCTGTGTGACTTCGATCTTGGACGTCGATAATAAGAAATACAATTATAGGTAATAAATGACAGAATTACCAACATTTACCCATGCTTTGCCCGCGTCATTCTGGGATGCATTTTACGTAGCATACAGATTTGTATGACTTATCATAGCGACACTCTTGATTTGAATGGAGCGGGCGGGTAGACTCCTCTTCCCTTCTTATCCCACTCTTTCTATTCTTTATCTACTTTTTCTTATTCCTTCTCCTGCTACTCTTCCTCTTCAACTCCTTCTCTTAATCATGCTCGTCGTCTACTTCTTCTTTTCCGCCCTTTTTTCCACCTGCTTTATTCTCCTCCTCTTGTTCGTCTTCTTCCTCCATCTCCTCCTCTTTTTATATTTCTACACTTCTCCTTCACTTCCTTCTTCTTTTTCTCCATCTCCTCTATTGCTTCTTCCACGTCTGTTTGCTATAAATTGCGTCAATGACTTACACCTATGCAAAATACCTAGGTACGACACGATCCAAGTCGCATCGTATGCGTCCGTAATAACTCTGAGACGTGACGGTAGAACATCTTATATGCCTGTAATTTTACCGGCAACCATACCATTCAACACGGAATACAGTAACTGAATACATACTACTTGGCGACAGAATTGGGTATGTTGTCAGTCAACCACACAAAGTCCTGCTGCTGCTAAAAATACTACGTGTTTGCGTTCAGCCTTCTCTTGATTTTTGTACACGACTGCAATATATCAACTCATGTCATCAACTCGCGTTAATGTATCAACTTTAACCTGTTGCATGTCTCATGTAAACGCTGCTTTAACTAATGATGATTCGCAGGTGATGTCAGAGTTAATCAAAACCCGCAGCTGACGATTCTACAAGTTGTATTGTTGAGAGAACACAACCGCATCGCTGACGCTCTTCAATCCCTGAACCCACACTGGAGTGACGAGACAGTCTTTCAAGAAGCCAGACGTATACACATAGCTGAAATACAGCATATCAACTACTACGAGTATCTGCCAATCCTGTTAGGTAAGTTTTCTCGGATTCGACGTGTTCAGTTCGCTAACTACTGCGAGTTAGTACTATGCACAGATAGAGCTCATAAATCAATTCAGCTATTTTCGCCTGAATTATTAACGTGCGCAATGCTTTGCTCTCAAGACGGCAATGCTAAATACGTTGAAGAAATCGGCATATTCTGAAATCACTAATTCAAAGGCATGTAACAACTACCAATACTATACTCTCAGGCCTCACAGCTCAGTTGGTAGTAACTCTGCTTTATGCGCTGTAGGTCGTGGGTTCGAATCCCACCCAGGACAAACATTTGTGTGACGAATATACCTAGATGTTTATTCTGTGTCTGGGTGTTAATATGTATTCTATCAGTTGTCTGGTTCCCACAGTACAAGCTATGCTTAGTTTGGGGCTAGATGGTGTGTGAATTGTCCTCCAATATTACTATTATTGTTATTATCATTTAGTTCGGGCTTTTTATGAGAAAGATAAATTGAGAAGGCTGAAACAAATTCTGATCCATCCTATTTGTTTGTGTAGGTTTTGAAAACATGGTGAAGAACAAATTGATCTACCCTGGAGCGCAGGGATACATCAATGATTACAACTCGAACGTGGACCCTTCAATCTTAGACGAGCACGCCACTGCTGCTTTTAGACACTTCCACACATTGATTCGAGGAAATTTGAAGTAAGTATGACGATACTATTTGACGAGGTACGAACAAAATTTTCATATTAGAACGTTAAGAAAGATTCCTACAGTGAAAAATTTTACAATAATTCATTGAGTCTAAAACTGTTTTGCGTAGATTGATATCAAGATACATCTTTATTATACAACATTGTAAAAACAACAACAAAGCAGTCACATTTAACAGGAAATGGTACATTGGGCGGCCTTATCGTTAAGAGCTTCTTCCAGGCAACCTTTGGATGGATTCAATCATTATGTTCAAGTAAGGATGGTGTCGAACTTAAAAAAAACTAACTTGTTAGATGAAAAAAAAAACAGATTAACAGATTTTTGCATAATCAAACGAGTACAGAGTACCAACTCAGTATTTGTAGATTTTTTTATTTTACGTTAAGGGTTGCATCATAATGACACAAAGTTTGATAATTGTTTGTATAAAAAATGTTTTTACGATAGAGCAAAATGAATTAAATTTTTCTTGTATGGCAGGAAGCCCACTTTGATATAATATTGCAATCCTATGGAAATTATAGCCGGCTACCTATCCGATTCACAAGGTGGACGGGCAGACGGATAGTGTAGGCTTGCAGGGTCTAGTCCTTGAAGTACGGAACCTTATACAGGGTGGCCCATAAGTCCTTAGACTTGTAAATTCTTAATAAATTAAAAACTAATAATCATTACAAAATTATTTTTATTTCATATTAAGCTTCATGAAATGGGAATTATTTTTTGAAAATAACATTTTCCAAATGTAACCCGTTCCGATCACGGCACTCCTGTAAGCGACGTCTAAAACTATCGATGACTGCGCGGCAAGTCAGTTCTGTGATGTTCGCCATTTCTCTTCGAATATTTTCTTTTAGGGCACTAATTGACCGTGGGTTTGTGTCGTAAACTTTGCTTTTGAGATAACCCCATAAAAAGAAATCCATCGGGGTTAGATCCGGACTCCGTGGTGGCCAGCATATGTCTCCTCTTCGAGAGATCACTTTGTTGGGGAAAAGTTGACGAACGACGGGCATAGCGGTGTTAGAAGTATGGGCAGTCATCGATAGTTTTAGACGTCGCTTACAGGAGTGCCGTGATCGGAACGGGTTACATTTGGAAAATGTTATTTTCAAAAAATAATTCCCATTTCATGAAGCTTAATATGAAATAAAAATAATTTTGTAATGATTATTAGTTTTTAATTTATTAAGAATTTACAAGTCTAAGGACTTATGGGCCACCCTGTATAACGGATGTGTGGAAGATAGGTGCAAAGCCTTCACTGATTGCGAACTATTTGGAAAATTTTGAGCCACACTTGTCTCAAACGAAATTAACATTTTTTTTTTATTCTATTCTTATATTTTTTTAATTAATCTAATTCCAAACAATTAATCTGCAATTATGACACAGAAATTGGTAGGTATGCTATTTTTTTTGTTGTTTTTCTGATGTGTAACTAATAAAATACCTATAACATGTTTTAAGCATCTGTGTTATTGGAAAAACACTCGAACTTCGACGAAAAAAGTCGTAAAAAGTTTAGATATTAAAATACTTTCTAATATATGGCATTTAAACATAAATAGCCTCTATCGTTCAAACCTTTTTAACACAGAGTCGGTTCTTGACCTTTCTTTTAAGGTATTTGAAACTAGCTTCCAAACGGTCTGTCTTTCACTACATTAACTTTTTTGATGTGGTAGGTATATTTGTGTAGTAAGTACCTACAAACCTTGTTTAAATCCCAGAACATATAATTTTTCAAATATAATATTATATTATTATTTTTTTAAATGAATCGATTCGTATATCAGTGTTGGCACACTAACTGACCTAAATTTCAATAAAAATACAAAAAAGCCGGTAGTGGGCACGTTCATTAATGAAAATAAATACGGCAATCAGGCCGTTTTAGTGTGGATTTCCAGGTAATGGGTACCTGTTAAATTAATTCGAAATGTTATCAGGTCATTGTAATAAAATGTGTATCGATACGTTATTTCAATAAGGCGACTTAGACTGTAGTCCAAACTGTCCAAATACACGCGATCGAATTTACCACAGCTGAAATTAAGAACACAATTGTACCTCGTTAGAACTTGCTATACGATATATCATTATTATAATACTAGCTGTTGCTCGCGACTTCGTCCGCGTGGAATTCAGTTTTATCACGCACCCCTGTTTTACCCCTCGGAAAAGTAGCCTAAGTTACTCCCTGTTACATCAGCTATCTGCCAATGAAAGTCCCGTCAAAATTGGTCCAGCCATTTCAGAGATTAGCCGGAACAAACGGACAGACAGACAAAAATTGTCAAAAATGTAAAAAAAAATGTTTTGGTATATGTACCGTGTATACATCCATATGCACTTAGTAAAAAGTGGTTATTTTAATATTACAAACAGACACTCCAATTTTATTTGTTTGTATAGATTATTTCTACTACCTAGATCTTAACTTCAAATTGATAGATAATTGAAATTCATAAGGCAGGATACCTAGATTGTTATAAATATATAATTATACATACCTAGGTAACTTTTACCAGCTAAAATTATAATGCCATCTATTTTGGAGAAGAATTTTATCTCCTTTGTAATATTATACGTAAAATATTTTAAGAATCGTCCATTTAGAATTTTACACGGATATAACCTCCTTCAATATTTTATATAATGCTGCAAATCTTCTTTACAAAAAAGGACGTCAAGGTTCCAACAAATTACTGGCTTTTTAGCTTTTACGATATCACGAGACAAAATATAGGCCACTGGGGACACGTCTCGAGAAGATTATAGAACAAATCTATATCAACTGAAAGATACAAGCAACAACTGGCCATACAGTTCATTTGATATTAATTTCTGCACAGTAAGTTGTGGGTTCGATTCCCGCCCAGGACAAATATTTGTGTGTCGAATATGGATGTTTGTTCTGTGTCCGGGTGTTATTATAGTAGTATATATTATAATATTTTATAAAGATCTATATATTTACAAACAAAACAACATGTACTTTCTTAAATCAAAAATAAATAAATTGCTGCGCTTAGTTTGGGGCTAGATAGCGCTGTGAGATATAATAATAAATAAATAATAATAAATATTGATGGATATTTCACACAGCGTCATCTAGCCCCAAAGTAAGCTAAGCATAGCTTGTATCATGGGAGCCAGACAACTGATATAATACTTATATACTTTTCTTTTACATACATATTCGGTTTAAAGAAATTTATTCTCAAAAGAACATTTACAGTTCACTTACATGACATTGTTAATACAACTTAAATATACTTTCGCTAGTCGGATCAATAACGAAACTTACCAACAACACAAATGTAAAAGTAAAAAACAATTTATTGAGTTGTCAATTGGTAACAAATATGGTTATATTAACACCCAGACACAGAACAAACATCAATGTTACAAAATGTCACATAAATGTTTGTCCTGGTTGGGAATCGAACCCACGACAGCTCAGAAGGCAGAGTTGCTAACCAACTGAGCTGTGAGCTGTGTAATGTCCACTAATATTTATTAACTTATATTATTTGGCAGACTCATCTCTGAGAAGCGTCGTACACTCGGAGCTGTCCGTATCAGCGACTGGTTGAACAGGCCGTTGCTCCTTGAACTTGGCAATGCATTCAACGACCTAGTGAGAGGGCTCACAACACAGCAGCAAGACTACAGCGATCAGTTCTGGGATACTGAGATGACGCAGTTCCTATTCAAGTTAGATATTAAATGTACAGTTATACCAAGATGATGGAGCTCCTATTCAAGTTCATAGGGCATCCAGAAGTATGGCATCATATTGATATCTTAGATGAATTACCTGCCACAGATCCGCACCAAGTATTTTGCATCCACTTTTATAATGCGATGGAATTACGTCTCAGAGTCTCAGAGTTACGCGAGGAAATAATGCGACTTGGGTCTTGTTCTATCTAAATAGGGGAGGACCCAAGTTGTATATCGTTTTTTATGGGTTAAGGTTGCCACGTAACACCAGGTGAGCCAATGCTCGTTTCGTTATATTGTCACATAAAATAAAGAGACAAATGAAGTATTATAAAATATAATTTTCCTATCAGACGAAATAATACATTTGGTGGTGACCTCCGTGCTACTGATATCCAGCGCGGGCGCGACCACGGCCTCGGCAGTTACATCAGCTCGCGAGCCGCCTGCGGGCTGCCCGTTCCGAAGACATTCCACCATATGCAGGACTTTATATCGGCTGAGGTAAGAGATGCTCCTAGTTATACGTTACTAGCACTCGCCCGCGGTTTCAGCCGCTTTGTACCGGAATAATAGCATCCTTTATTCATCCTTTACCTCGTATTGCTGTTGTCTATGGGCGGCGGGTACCACTTAGCATCAGGTGGAAGTGCACTAGAACTCTCGCTAAGTTCGTCCGGGGAAGTACTGCCACCATGCCCATTTCTGCCGCCAAGCAGTAACGCGTTCGCATTACTGTGTTCCGGTTTGAAAGGTGAGTTTGCCGGTGTAATTACAGGCACATGAGACACGTCTCAGAGTTACGGGCGCATACGATGCGACTTGGGACTTGGGTTTGTCGTACCTAGTAGGGGAGGACCCAAGCCGCATCGGTTGTTATGGGCCGAGGTTACCACTCACCACCAGGTGGGCCGTCGGCTCTTTCCGTTACTATATCACATAAATAAAATGTGGGCCGTCAGCTCATAGCGTTACTTAAATCACACAAAAATTATTTATAACAATCGGTTTGAAAAGGTACAGCGAAACTTATTATAAAAATTATAATATTAATCTTGATTTGACGGCTCCTATAAGCTCAGTGGATAGCAATCACGCCTGCAAAATAAGGGGTCTCGGGGGATATCGAATCTATACCAACCTACTGTAAATCATCCAAATAATAATATAATATATATATATATATATACACTTTTATACATACTTTATATTATTTATATACATAATTATTATATACATACTTTTTTATGCAAATAAAAAGTTTAATTGATTGATTGATTTAAGAAAATTGTTGTTAAAATTTAAAATTTATTTACTAGCCACAATACATAATTACATAAACATGTTATTTTACGCGACCTACATAGGTACTGTTAGAAATAAGCTACGAGGCTTTCGGCATTAGGAGTGTTGCGGTATAGAACTGTGCACTGTGACATAGGTTAGGTAAGCCAGCGGTCTATAATACTAGGTACATTAACATGTTAGGTCCTGAATAATATACTGAGCAATTATCTCTTTATCGAGTCAGATATCTATGATTTCCAGGGAGCTTTGAATTTATCGATGTATGATTGATGTACTAAATATCGTCCAATCACGCCCACTGGTACGAATACAACGTATGATCGAAACGTAGATACATTAAAAGATAAGTTATAATTTTCCTGTGTATAATGAAAGGGGTGATACAACAATAATATTCTTCACGCTAATTTTAGAACGTAAGTTAAGGGGAAGATAAAAATTCCCTTACAGAATATTTTCTTGTGATGCGCTCTGGAAAGTACCCATCGTTTCACTCAATACAATTCTACAGCCAAGCGATTCTAATGCAATGCAACTACTACGAACGTATTGCGTAAGTTCTAATTGTTATGTTTCGTTGTAGCTAAAGGTTATAAACGCATTATATTTATAGTAGTAAATCACTTATTTTATTTATTTTTATGTTTATGTTTAGGTGCAGTAACAGATAACAAACCAAGAGAACAATAATTTTCTAAGCTAAAGTATACATACCATAAAGCTATCCATTTACAACTATACACAATACACGTAACAAGTTCAGTTTGTTGAAATAATATTAATGAAAAGTAAAATCGATTATACATATAAACAATAACAATATGGATTTAGAATGATGTTATGTTGAATGAATACATTAATATAAGTATATACGGGCTTCCATAGAAATATTGTATATTATAAAACTAAATTACTTACCTACTTCGTAGATATGCTCGAGTATTTAGTACGTATTGACACAGTACGTATTGACACAGTACGTATTGATACAGTACGTTGCTACTAAAATCTTGTTACATGGTCACGAATTATGACAATAACGTAAATTTGTATTTATTTTTAACTATAAACGTATATACATTTCAACGGTCTCGGGAACTCACAGATGTATTACTCGATCAAACATGATTTCTAAGTACACGGTAAGCGCTTTGTACTCAATGACATAAAAGCAGTAGATTGACCCTCGTCGCCCATGACCCCTGACCCGGTTTCATATTTAATTCCTTTCCAGAACGTTCAAATACTTCAAGGCTTGTACGAGAGTCCTGAAGACGTCGAGCTGGTTGTGGCGGGAGCCCTGGAGAGCAATGTACCTGGAGCGCAAGCGGGACCCACCTACCTGTGCATACTGACTGAGCAGTTCTACAGGACGAGAGTCGCTGACCGGTACTTCTACGAGAACGGAGCTGATCCAGACACTGCGTTCACTCCAAGTAAGAACTGAGAACGAATTCGACTAGTAAAATGGATAGGAACACAGATTATGATAGACGCCTATTATGATTACAAGTTACATACGAGATTGGTGTCATTTTTTCAATATACCTATCGTTAGCATTAGTTTCACACAAACCATAAACTCTCTCTAATTAAATACTGTAAGCAAGATAATCTTCTTACGAAATTTGTATCTAGTCAACTTGTAACATTTTTATAGTGACAATATTACGTTTTTGCACTACTCCATTAAGTCGAAAATAATGAATAAAAACTTGGGTGGGATGACAATCTGAGAAAGATCCAATTTACTAGTGGCTTCTTAAAATGTCACATTAGCAAGCCCCTTGTATACTTCAATTTTGAATTTTCTGGCATTATTTCTACAGTTTTAATTTAGAAGCTCATTTTGCCCACTCGGCTAATATAACTGGAAATTACTTCGCCCCTTTTATCGTGGAGAAAATGAAGTAAAAGAAGCATAGGCCTTTATGTCCTTTAGTTACAGATTGTGGCAGGCAATTAACTTAGGTCACACAAATATACAAAAAAAAGCTCCGTTTTTGTAGCGCGCGTATAAAACAAGAACCATAATGTTCAGTGGAATCCTAATTGTGTTGCGCCCTGCGACAAACAGATAGATCATCTCGAGTGCAAGAAATTTTGGATTATTTCCAGCGGCCCCACTAACATCCATCACTGAGCCTGTTGGGAATTAAAATTACATCGGACCCACTAAATAAATAGAATGGGGTGACGAAGCATTGGGCATTTTTTCAACGTCCTTATTAAAATTTCTTGAGTGAAAGCAGGTAAAGACAAA
Source organism: Chesias legatella (assembly GCA_947359385.1). NCBI lineage: Eukaryota > Metazoa > Arthropoda > Insecta > Lepidoptera > Geometridae > Chesias > Chesias legatella. The sequence goes on along the minus strand of OX375774.1, from coordinate 5,587,761 downwards.
TAAAAACCAACTAAGTTCCATGAATCAATTACCTTCACTAGAAAATAATAGACATAATAATTCATGCTTATTGGGTAGAAACTAGATAATATAAACTGTTATCTGAATATCACCTAAATGTTATCACATACATCCCACGCGTCGTCCATATTAATCGATCAGTGAGTTCGATGGGAGGTTAAATTTCCACCAGCCCATTAATTTCCTAAAGCAGGTCGAATAATTACCAACAGTATTAAATACTGTGATAGAGGGTGATAGAGTGTCACATACCAATTACCATGGTGGTGGTACATGGTGGGGCCATTGGGAATTACCAGATATTTGACCGTCTTCCTCCCTTCCGATACACAAGTGTATTTCTAAGGTATTTTACAATTGTTTTTTCCCCAGTTAATTATTAACTAAATAAAAAAAAAAAAAAGTTTTTTAATACTTCTTTGGCTGAACTCACTCAAAGAGCTTTATTATCTGGAAAAGTCAATCGGTCCAATGTAAAAAATTGATTGTCTTTCATCGCCCTTTGTAGTTTTCGCGTCAGCTCTAACAAAACGCAGAGAAGTAATGTATTTTGTTGGTTATTTATCGCTTCCACTTTCATCGTGGCCAACTAGTAACGACGGGATGTGCTTTGAAATACATGGTCTACTGATCCGAAATGGATGCGGATTACTTTGAAACTTTTATCGCTTCCTTTTTACCAAATTCATAATTTCATTCATATTTTCATCTATTTCATTTTCAGGTCATTATATATTTTCTCACATTCTCGTCTTGATCCACCACGGGAGTCTTTGCTTGTTTGGTTTTAATTGAAACTTGGAATCGAAGAAAGCGTTTTAATTAAAAAAAACGTATAATCGGATTTTACTGCTCCAGATTCTTTTTAATGAAATAGATGGAAAAAATTGTTTATATTTAAAATTATTTTGTTTTATCATTATTCAGCGCCAAAGATTATCGAATTTTCGACGAATAATAGGTTAGGGTGTCAGATTGGAACGTCATAACAATATTCAGCACTACAAAATGTAATGAACATTAATAAGTTGCGCTTGCTGATTCTTGCCTATTGTACATACATAGCCTCTGGAGTGCCTTAACCTTTAGCCTGAGCAAGCTCCAGCGATGCATTAATACAGTCTGGAAAGGCCACTGAACTATACTAATTAGTAGGTACTACCTGTTAACTTGCCCGAGTTTAACCTGTTGGTTAAACTCGGGCAAGTTAACAGCTCCAGCAGATATTACTTGCTATTACTAATCTAAATTTCTAATACAAACAAAGTATATAAACCGCTTCTTAAGTTACAAAACTTATTCTCAATGCCTTCGGGTGAGCCGGCAGTCAAGGCTAATTGAGTGGACGAGGCAGAAGACGAGACACAACTCAAGGGTATACAAAAAATGTTATTATTTATCTTCAGGTCAGCTGCAGGCCATACGTCAGGGGTCGTCGATGTCACGGCTTCTGTGCGATAATTCTGACGGCGTTCACTCGATGCAGCCGAAAGGATTTGAACAGATATCACCAAGGTATACTTTGTGTTTTCCTTTAACAAGCTTTCAATGTCGTCCCCAACCAAATTTATGTTTTTGTTACCATGTTTTTTCCCCGTAGTTTAGCTAAGTAGGTACCTACAATATCTTACACTACTTTTGTAGCAGGTATTAATTTACAGTCCAAATCGTCTGTGGTGTACGAAAAAATATAAAATTAGCATTAACAGTTTTTATATAACGCACTGGGCCTTTAGACTTGCTTTTGAAAGACTGCTTTTGGCTGAGAGTAAAAATTAAATATTTTGATTTATTTTTAACATTACAAATCATGCTGATTTTAAGGTTAATGTCATTGAATTTGAACTGGCGCAATATGATGCAATTCAATCAATAAGTAAATCAAATGCTATTTCTGATGCTGAACTATTACAGGTTATTTATCCCATCCGACTGTAACTGAACATAATATTAACTTCAGACCAGATCAAAATTCATTGATCTTTTTTACAATTAATCACAAGTTCACAAACCTGAAATTGAACTCACTATTGTATTTTATCCCCTAGATCACAAACTCATCTGATTCTTTATTAAGTTACAACCACCACTTAATTGAATTTCAGTTCAGGCTCACAGTGATTAAAATGGCATCAGTTCTAGTTAATTGATTAATGACTGCATTTTTCACTTTTTATTTTTAATCGATTGATACGGTTAGATTAGATACTATGAAAGGTATCTTCTACGGTTTTAACACAACGACGAAATCAATTACACGAAACCATTTTAAATAGAATACGGGCTTGTTAGTTAACTCATGGTGATGTTTTCCTTCATCGTTTTGACAACGTACAAAGTATACAACATATTAAGATATTGAGCAAAAAAAAAACTCATTTAGCCATATAACAATTCTCACTTTCTAACATTTTCGGTTTGCAAAATAACAGTAATGTTGGTAATCATTTAATAAATTACTATTTAATAAGTGCTTGTTTTTCTTCAAACAGGAATGAGGTGGTGCCGTGCAACCAGCTACCATTCATAGACTTGACGTTATGGCAAGACGCAAGAGGACATTTCAAATGAATGAAAAATCGCGATCGTAGTTTAGTTTAGATTCCTACCCAGTGATTACAAACATTTACAGTGACCTGCATTGGAGCATGTGTGTACGAATTTTATTTATAGTTTACCTAATACCACGTACCTTCTGCCAAATCTTTCTATTCATTTTTAGGATCCCGTACGTGAGGCACTCAGAAAGTTTCGGGAAACTAGAAAAAGTTATGAAGTTTATTAAATCATTTCAAAAACTCTTCTTCATCATATATACGAATTTGCATGTTCATTTTCATGTCCGCTTCAGATATCATTCCTACGGTCTTCTTCCAACGATTAAAACTATTAATTTATGCTTATTTGAGGATCAAATTCTTCCAGCCGTTCTCGATCTCTGATAGGCTCATTTTGAAACAAGCAGCCAACTTTGCTTCGTTTCTGCATCGTATTGATAAGTCCAATTCTGCCTGTTTCAAATTTTGCTCATGTCCCGATTGCATTCACGCAGCCCTGCTTCTGGGCATCGGTGAGGTGACCGGCGTTCAGAATCTCAAACGATTCCAGATTCAATCTGCAATATACTTATGATGTGTTCATTTGAAGTTCATTCAGTAAATGTTTCATTTTCATTCCGTAACAGCTGTCAAAGGCTGTCACTTCTTTCTTAATCCCCACAAGTTACTAGACTGCAATTAAATTCTTAATGCCATCAGTACACGGATGCCTTATAGGACATTTATCCAAAAATGTTATTTGAAGTCTATCAAACGATTCACACCTTGAGACATTGGAATCGTTATTAATCATCGCGCGTAAATTTTCCCAACGAAGATTTATTTTTCAATCAGACATTATATTCCTGTTTAGCTCGTAAAAAATGTGTAGCAGTGGATTTTGAAATTGGAACTTCGTATTTTAACTCTAATAAATTTTCAAAATGAATTATGACTAATGTACTAACATGAGAACTTCCTTCTTAAAATTTTCTGCGTGGCGTATTAGGAATTCAGTTGCTAAAAATGGATTCATTCCATATATTTGATTTTCATTTGCACCGTCTTTTCTTTCTAGCAGTTGTATAAAAACCGTTGGGATATAAATTTCCGATTGGATTTCATTCAGAAGTATTTCAAAAGCGTCCCTTGCATTCGAAATCCAAAGCGCCATTGATATTGCAATTGTTCATTTTCGAGCTGTACTGGCTGAATAGCACTGTAAATTCACACTTCAGCTCAAAAGAACAAAGGAGACTCACTATACCTGAATCTGCGAATTCTTCAAGCAAACGAGATTGATTAAATCTTGTGTAATACTTATTATTGCAAAAAACAAATAGATATTATTATATTACCTAATCATAATTTTTGTTTAATTCTTTTTTGAACTCTCCAAGTATTAAATACTATTTTGAAAAAACGGTCGGAGTCATTTTAAAATACTCTTCGTGTTTTATTCCACTTAAATTTCGAAGAAGTCCGTATCGAATAAAAACACTTATGGAGTGTGAAGCAGCAACACAGAAATATTTGCCGCATTTGCCTATTTTGTAAGCTTGATACAAGCTTTTGAGGCGTTCTTGGTTCAGCATTTTACATGTATTTGCGCCATCTAGTACCTTGGGTAGTTTCTTTATATTTGTATGAGCCCATTAGAAAATTATTATTTCTGTTTTGATTGTTAATATTCTAATTATAATTACAACGAGAGTTACCATACAAATGTGAAATGATTATAGTAAACAGATAATTATGATTAAAGCAAGTGTTTGTCTGTGTAGATATTACTATCAGTAAGGTTATGGGATGTATGCCATGCTCTGAAATGTACATAAATTACATTTTTATTTACGTAGTTATTGCTATTTATTGCGCTTCAAATTTTCTATCTGCTAATAGTTCTATTGCGTATAATTTTGTGCAGTACAAAAGCTTCTTGCCCGACTGGTTAAGAGTACCTTCATATTCATACCTGTAATGTAAAAAAACAGATTTATTATAAGTTGTATATATTTTTTTGTATATTGTTATGTTTTATTCTAATAATAAAGGAAATATTGAAGAATAAAAAATGCTTTTATAAAATTTACCTACACTATACATCATACAACTATGAGACGATTTTGTAAAATCTGTTACATGAAATAAACGAGCAAAGACCCCACCGGATGTGAAGTGGTAAGCTCGGGCCATATTTGTATTAATACGATTTATGTCCTATATTATATTTCGCGCGGCATTTAATGTGCTAACATAACGTCTATAAACGACGAGACGGGTTTCGAATCAGTTTTAAAACGTACATCCAAACCCATTACTTTTAAACTAAAAATATAATAAAAAACTGCAGCCACTGGAACCCAAAACCTAACTGAAAATACTTTCACATTTGTTTTTAATTAATGCTTAATTTAGCTATAAATCAGTTTATCTCTTAGTAATAATTTTATATATTGTATATAATAACTTTAGTTTACACATTTGACACATATTGAAATGTACCTACATAAGATTTTAATCAGTTGCCTTAAGGTTTGAAATGATAAGTACAAAATAAGTTTTTGGTCTTCAGGCATCATATACATTAATTATGTCATGGAAATTGATATCCATCAGTTTAGGCTAATCGTTCATTTAAACCAGCAAAAATTAGAGACTAAAAAACTTAAATAAACCATTAGTGGGTAATCCTAGAGCAGTAGAACTCTCGCCAAGTTCGTCCGGGGAAGTACTGCCACCATGCCCATTTCTGCCGCCAAGCAGTAACGCGTTCTCGTTACTGTGTTCCGGTTTGAAAGGTGTGGTTGCCGGTGAAATTACAGGCACAAGAGACATTCCACCTACACGTCTCACAGTTACGGGCGCATACGATGCGACTTGGGTCTTGTCGTACCTAGTAAGGGAGGACCCAAGTCGCATCGGTTCTTATGGGCCGAGGTTACCACTTAACACCAGGTGGGCCGTCGGCTCGTTCCGTAACTGCATCACATAAAAAAAAAAAACTATAATTAACTAATTCGACCACACTTTTTATCTTTATACAAATTAGTTTTAGTTCCTGGGATATGTCTCTCCAGATATCCCATAACTTGATTATTAACGTAACAATTCATGTAGGTGGGTACGTCACAAACAAACAGTAATTCATTTGTCTACCTGCATGTTGTATATTCTAGTCAAAGTGACAGGTAATGGAAGGAGGGATGCGTCAATGATCATACTGACGGTAATTTACAGGTACAGGATATTCACGTTAGTTACAATCGAGTTGTATTGCACTGGCATTTGTATATTTGACTGGAAAGCTAATTAGTACAAAATTCCCCTGCAAACGATTTACTACTCCGAGTCGAAGAACGAAGTTGAACTGAGTGCTTGCTGGATGTATTGGCCTTACAAAGTATTTTAAATGAATTAATAATATTGTTGGACATTTCACACGGCGTCAACTAGCTCCAACAAAGCAGGGATTACCAGCTTACTAGCAAACTTTAAGAATCAGATAACTAAAAATCCTGTATCTTTTGTGAATATTAAATAGAATTAAAAAGGTTAAGTGCAAAATTAATGAAGTTTCTTTTATACAATCATTTATTATATTTATGTTTTTCAATTAACTACATCCGCCCAGTACATATTATTAATTTTTTGGTGGCGAATTGTCGATAAACTGACCGCCCGCTGCAGCCAGCCCACTCAACTTACACGTTTAAAGATTGTGTAAATCTATACAATCTATAGGTACAAATAAATAAAATTGGAGTGTCTGTTTGTAATATTAAAATAACCGCTTTTTACTAAGTGCAAATGTATACACGGTACAATACCAAAACAACATTTTTTTACCAATTTTTGTATGTCTGTCTGTTTGTTCCGGCTAATCTCTGAAATGGCTGAACCAATTTTGACGGGACTTTCACTGGCAGACAGCTGATATAACAAGGAGTAACTTAGGCTACTTTTCCGAGGGGTAAAATAGGGGTGCGTGATAAAACCGAATCCCACGCGGACGAAGTCGCGGGCAACAGCTAATAAATTAATAATAATAATGGTGGACAATTCACACTACGCCATCTAGCCCCAAACAAAACATAGCTTGTACTATCGGAACCAGAGAGACAACTAATAGGTCTATTAGTTGTCTGTCTATATCCTTATTTTTGTAAATACATACATATATTACATATTAACACCGAGAAACGACCATTTATTTTCGTGACATAAATGTTTGTCCTAGGTGGGAATCGAACCGACCACCTACAGCGCGGAAGCCAGAGTTACTACCAACTCAGCTGTGAGGCCTGTATATGATAGAAAAAAGTTATGTCTTTGTATCTGCAAAAATCTATGTAGGTCGAGCTCAAATTTCGTTTTGATGTAATGGTATTTAATTCAGGATTTTGAAAACAGAATTCCTTCATTGCAAAGAGAATACAAACCTACACTTCATTGTTTGGATGTAATTGAAATTATAATCGCTCAGCTCGCTGGTTTGAACTTTTACTTATTTTTGCTTTGCTATGTTAATATTGTGTAATTGGAATTGGTTTGTTTGATGATAAATCAAGAGAATTCTTGGTTAGGTGCATTTTAACCACCCGCAACAATTCCGTTGCGTATAAATATTGTAACTATTGTATAAATAAATAAAATAAAAAGACACTTCATTAATTTTGCACTTAACCTTTTTAAAAAGTTATAAATGTCATTCTAGGCTAATAGCTATAACCATGACAAGTTTCATCAAAATCTATGGAGTAATTTCAGAGCATAAAGGTACAGATAGCCAGACATAAAAACTCTTTTCTTCATATTAATCTAAAAGACGCAATCAAAACTTTCACAAAGTATTCAATGTCAGATATCGCTTGGGAACAGTTTTATTACTGTAAATAGTAGACAGATTAATCGCCTAAAGCAATAAAATAACTAAATCTAGTAGCAGAATCAATAACATAAATATACTTACCTGCCTGAAACAACATAACGTAGAAATGCCTTTAGCCTCGGTTGTTTCACTGATATTGATCGTGTTAATACAACTCAGCACGACGTTCTGTGTTAGATTCCAGTTATTGGTTAGAGCAGAAACTGAGGTTGGTTTGGGATGTCCTATCATGGGCCAGGACTACGGACCAGGGGGTATCTAGTTATGACTTTTTTTTAGAGACGTTAATCATTTTATTGTCTTCAGATATTTGGTATATATTGTTCAGTTTCTATTGCGTTATTTACAAAGCAACTGGTAGTAAACTGTGTCAATAAATTTGACACAATATTAATATATTATAAATATTATGTAAGCTTAACCTGGCTATCCAGTCGCGCACATATAGAACCAGTCCCTACATAAAGATTGTAAAACTACAATGACATTGAGCAAGTAAGAAAACTATAACCTAGAAAAACTAGAACGACAATGATGAGGTGAGGGTTACAGGTTTTATCCCTGACATAATTAGATAAATAATAATCTAATGCAAAGAATTCATACAATCTACACCATAATAATATTATAAAGAGGTAATATTTGTAATTTGTTTGTTTGTAGGATTTTTTTTTGTTTGTAATCTTTGGAATTACGGAACCGATTTTGTAAATTCTTTAACCAGTGAAAACTACATTATTCTTGAGTGACATAGATTATAATTTTATTGTGACTAATAGTATTTTTTTATGTGATTCTTTGTTTTATCGACGTGCACTAAACGCCTTAAAGTGCATATAAAATTGAACAAAAGTATTAATCTTTATTAGTTTTTTGATAATATTATGAACGTGAAAGTTGTACGTAAATTTGTTCTTTCAAGCTCAAACGGCTGAATGATGAAATTTGGTACCAGGATAGCTTATAGTCTGGATTAACACAGACTACTTTGATCGCGGAAAAGTGCATTGTTCCCGTGGGATGAATTATTTAATACGAGTAACACCGCGGGCGCAGCTATGATAAAATTCTCAGTGGCTTAGTACAAAAAATTTAGATAAAATAAAATGCCGATGAGTGTTTCAACTCATTTCTTATTATTAATTCGTAGGAAAAGTAGTTGTTCGTTTTTTTTTGTAGAATAATGATTTGGCTTTCGCCAAGCTTCTGTCTTGTCTTGGCAGCACAAGTGGTGGTTAATACGTCAGCAAGTCACTGTGATTACTCATCAGAGGACAGTCTGGACACAGCAGACAATCAACCTGAGTCTCCTCGTCGAAGTTCTCTTTATCGTAATTTCGATGGGTCCTACAATAATTTGAAAAACCCGTATTGGGGCACTCCAAATCAACCATATGCTAGATTCTTCAAGAATTCGTATTCTGATGGTGAGTACATATATGCTTGCATCGACTGCCCTCACCGATCGGTTAGTAGTAAGTTTCTTTTTTTTTAACCTTCTGTGGGTTTGATTTCCCAGCCGGACAAATATTTGTGTGAGGTAATAGAAGTTTGTTCTGGGTGTTATATGTATACATTTTTAGAAGATTTTGTTAAAAGGAAAGATGGATCAGAGCAGTCGTCGTATAGGGAGTTTAGACAGAATCAAATGAGACCAATGCAAATTGCAATGAATTGTTGTTGGCTAAAGCCTACAACAGTTCATTGTATGTACGTGCCTGGCCTCGTAGCTCAGTTAGTAGTAACACTGCCTTCTGCGGGTTCGATTCCCACCAAGGACAAACATTTGTGTGGCGAACATAGATGTTTGTTCTGTGTCTGGGTGTTAATATGTATTATATGTATGTATTTACAAAAAAAAGTATATAAGTATTATATCAGTTGTCTGGTTCCCATGACAAAAGCTATTGCTTAGCTTACTTTGGGGCTAGATGGCGCTGTGTGAAATGTCCACCGATATTATTGTTATTATTATTATTATTACATTCTATTGTCCTTTAGGACAAAGTCCGATGCGATGCTTAGATTACAAAGACATACGCCCTTTTACTTAATAGGGTATGCAGAGATTCAATGGGCCGCTGGTTGGCCACCATCTTGATTATACTTTGTGAAACCATCATGGCAAGTGGTGGGCTCATCGTGGCCATTGTTTTCCCTCGAATGACTCAGCTAACACTTTCATCCAGTTCGAATTGTTTCATAGTATCTTACAGCAAGGAAAATTACTAATTATTTTTAAATTATATATGGTAATATCGTGTTATAATAATAATAATATAATTGTAACAATATATATAGTTCCGGTGGAGCAGTGTCTCGATAAGACTCAAAATAAATTTACAATTATTTCAGGAAAGCACGCAATGCCACGTTCGGTAACAAACGAATCTTTGGCTAGCCCGCGCGTGATCAGCCTCGAGATATTCACAGATCGTGAAATAAAGGACCTTATATGGTACACAATCACGCCACAGTGGGGACAATTTATTGCTCACGACCTATCACTCACAGCCGGTCTGTCAAATCAAGGTATGTACACCACATTTGTAAATGTTGTCGTGTTAGACAAAAGTTAGCTGGATGCGTGTCTTTGTTCTCGGAAAGCACGTCAACTCATTTCTAGATTTCTACGCCACAGAATCATTATATGAGAGACTGTGCGTAACAAATTTAATTTACGAGATTTTGAGACAACATTTATTGATAATATTGATCTTATTCTAGGTTTTTTTGTTAACCTCTAAATTGTTAAAATGGGATGACAAAATCTTAGGCAAAAAACATATGTAAAAATACATACAATTCTTAATATAGAAATATTTTTATATGAAACTGGTACTCTATACAACTATTTAGTACTCTGTTATCGGGATGGCTTAGGTAGGTATACACGGTTGCGCGTAAAAGCCACCCATTATTCTTTCCTTATCAACATACCTAATTAGCGATGAAAAGCTTGACGTTAAAATTAAAACACGCTAACGAATACACAAGCGGCTTAGAACTTCATAAATGGTGTGCTTTGAGGTCCAATAACTATTCAGAACTTTGATTAAAATAAGGAGAAATCTTTTATTTGTAGTTAACAGATCATTAAACGTATTTAATGAGTACAAACAAAATGTACACCACTCTGGTAAATGGTATTATGAAGCTGGTGAATTCTGATATTTACCATACGAGAAATTTTCAATGTCTGATACATGTACTAGTATATCGTGTGATAGGGCATTTTGAGAATCTACCTCGATACGGGTGAAATGGCGATTACTAAATTTCACGCGAAAATTTCGGGTGTACTCATTAGTTTTAGTTATATTAAATATTATTATTAGCGCGGTTTTTTTCAATTGCATGTGATCGTGTTGTGTGTCTGTGTGTGTCCAAGCCGTTAAACATTTTATAGGGATTATGATTTTGCAATCTTTATTTTTGTATTGATTTCAGCTACATGTTGCAGCCAAGGAAATTTCACGGAGAAGGACAAAACTGACCCGAGGTGTGCAGCCATCCCCATACCAGATTACGATCCGTTCAATGGTCCCGAAGGAAACAAATGCTACAACTTCTACAGGACAAAAGCAAAGAAGTCACGCATGATTCAAAAATCAAATAAACCTTATGAACCGGTGAGTTTTTCTTATTTTGTTACAATGCGATCTAAGATGCTCTCTTGCTCTTGCGCTCTTGCCTCTGAGTAACTAATTTAGTCTCTTCTCTTCAGATTACTGTTTATATTTACAAACGCGGGAAATTTGATTTGTCCTTAAAGTTTATTCCTCAAACACAATGAATTAAAAAAAATGGTGGGCATGTCATAGCTTGTATCATGGGAACCATACAACTGATATAATATTAATATACTTTTTTTTTGTAAATATATATATATTAACACCCAGAGGAAGAAAAAACATCAATGTTACAAACGTCACATAAATATTTGTCCTGGGTGAGAATCGAACCCACGATCACGACGACCAGGGTTACTACGAACTGAGCTATGTGGCCAGCTCGAATAACTATACCCCGAAGGTTAATGGCCTAAATACTCATGAAACATCACAACTCAACTCATCTCAAACTCATGTTGTTATTTGAGTAATTATAACCTTAAAATATTCGACATAACGAATGGCCCTAGAACGAAAACGGTAAGAAGTCTTAGATTAATAAAAATGTTGGTTGGTACTCTAGTACTCATGTAAAAAGTTACCGTTATGCGGTTGTTAGCATATTAAGTAAATAATACTGTATATTAATCTTATTTTACCCAAGACTATTTAAATTGAATTGATTTTTGTTTTGTTTAATTTAAAACATATAACTGAAATTATTTCAAGCAGGTAATTGTGACATTTTAAAAAATTAGAAATATTATTTTATATCTATTTTGTTTCATCAAGTTAGTGATCAAAGTCAAAGTCAAAGTCAAAAACTTTATTTCCATAGAATTCATAAATTAAATGGCTTGGAAACGTCAATATTCAAAACATAAGGTCACGCGTACTTATCGATAAGTTTGACGCCTGTTCAAAACCTATCCGACCCTCCATGGGGAAGATAAATAGGGATAAAGTCAGTTAACTGGATATCTAATCTAACTTGTAATTATGCTCGCTCACTTTCTTCCCAGTTATCTGTAATGTCTATTACGTCACGTAAGAATACTCAGCTCCCAAAATTAGGCAATTCATATGTAACTGGGTTCCCGCAAACAGTTTAAGCGTGCGAGTACTTAATTCGCAAGCCGATGTTTGTTCAGGACTTTTATCCTAGAACCATTATTATTCAATTATAAGTGCAAACATATCTATATCTATACATACAAATAAATAATATTCGAGTGTCTGTTTGTAATAGTAAAATAACCGCTTTTTACTAAGTGCATATGGATGTATACACGGTACATATATCAAAATAACATTTTTACAATTTTTGTCTGTCTGTCTGTCTGTCTGCCTGTTTGTTCCGGCTAATCTCTGAAATGGCTGAACCGATTTTGACGTGACTTTCACTGGCAGATAGATAATCTAACAAGGAGTATAGGCTACTTTTCCGAGGGGTAAAATAGGGGTGCGTAATAAAACTGAATTCCACGCTTACGAAGTCGCGGGTAACAGCTAGTTTTGTCAACTGTACCTACTTTTGTTATCACCAGATCACTGAAGTGACTTCATTCATGGACCTATCACCCCTATATGGAAGCAGTAAGCGGCAAGCGAGAGATCTGCGAGCGTTTAGAGACGGAAAATTGACGTCGGTCTATAGAAACGGGCAAGAGTGGCTCCCGCAGAGCCGCGATGTAAAGTCCACTTGTTTTAATGTTTCATCGGAAAAGGAACCATGTTATCGCGCCGGTAAGAATAATTACATTTATCTTATCGTTAAGCTATTTGTAGACATCAATTAACAATGAAAGCCACTTTAGTATATATTCGTACACACTAGGCAGAACATATTCCACTTTTCACCTGGTATGTTACATTATCTTAAGAAATATAGAAGTGACAAGTGGTGGATTCATCCCGGCTGGTTTTATTACATGAACAACTGTATTATTCGCTCTTTCTTGTCTTTTTTATCTTTTTAAGCTATTGCATAGCTTCTATCGCGGGCCTTGAGCGTGGAGACCGAATCCAGAAATTCCGTAACGAAAAAATCCTAACACCCCCCACTCCGACCGGCACAGCGGTGATACTTTTTAGTTTTTCCATTTATCGATAAATACCAGAACTTTTAATGACTTTTTGAAATATCACGCGCAATAGCTTTACCGCGGCAGTCTCCGAGTGCCACACGTCTTTTTTTTATCTTCCGTTTGTATTTATAAGATTTTTCCAGGCTGTCGGATTCTATTCTATTCGAGTCACTGCTTCTCTCGAACCAGTGTGGTGAAAGGATATTAAGTGCGCCTCAAGGAGGCTCCTTTCGTGAACTCAGCTGTCGGATTATTAGGGAATGATTTCCTAGAAGATAATGTCAGCTCAGTTTCATAGGAATACACTGGCGCGATGTGCTCACTATTTGTCGCATCTACGTTTCTAAGATACTGTAACCAACTGTGCCTTCTATTTTGGGGAAACAGTGCAAATCTATGTATTTAACTGTTGTTATATTTAAATCTATACAAATAAATAAAATTGGAGTGTCTGTTTGTAATTTTAAAATAACCGCTTTTTACTAAGTGCATATGGATGTATACACGGTAAATATACCAAAGCCACATTTAAAAAAAAAACTGCCTGTCTGTTTGTTTGTTCCGTTTAATCTCCGAAATGGCTGGACCGATTTTGACGGGACTTTCACTAACAGATAGCTTATGTAACAAGGAGTAACTTAGGCTACTTTTCCGAGGGTTAAAATAGGGGTGCGAGATAAAACCGAATTCCACGCGGACGAAGTCGCGGGCAACAGCTAGGTTATAATAAAATTGAAATTTTTGAATGAACAGGTGATTCACGAGTAAATCAGAACACACTGCTGTCGGTACTGCAAAATATATTGCTGAGGGAGCACAATCGCATTGCTGTACAGCTTTGCGGAACGATAAACCAACACTGGAACGATGAGAAATGCTTCCAAGAAGCACGCAAAATAGTCATCGGTATTGTGCAAAACATTAACTACTACGAGTTTATTCCAGTTTTGATAGGTAAGTTTTTATTATGGAAGCTATTCTATTCTAATTGTAATCCATCATTTTGGACCTAAAACTACCTTCTCACAACCCGGGTTGCATTATAAGGGCCTCAAAACTTTTTGAGTGTGGTTCTCTGCAAATTGACCTACAGACTATCTATAGTAGTTCATACATGTCCGTCTCAGGCCATCATTGTCAGAAAAATGCATTTAGGTACTTTGTGTATACTCAATCACACAGCTCCCCTGGCCAGTACATTGACCCGCCCCGCTAATGCGCCCCTACAGTAACCGTCACCGCAACGCCTGCGGGAAAACTGCGAGAAATAGCGACGAAATACTTTTACTGTTCTGTGGCGTGAGTGAGGCGTGCCCAGCGTCAGCTGTGTAACAACTATTCACACATACTCGATACACACAGGACCGTTTCGTGTATACAATTTTTGTTGTTCGGAAGGTTTCATTAGGAACACTCAGGTGGAGTGGATTACCCTGATAAGGTTTTCTTAGGAGAAGGGTTTCATCACAAAGTGCTTTTTAAATATTTTGAGGGCAGTGCGCTGGTTATAGATATATCTGGTGTTGCAAATGTCAATAAGCAAAGGCAATGGTTTTCTATAAGATCGAAGGTATACGTTGGTAATAATTTTATAATTATATCTATTTTTTTAGTCAGCGATCGATCTGGTATTTCTTCATTCACACACAGAAGTGCTGAATTTATACCATCGCCACGTCCGTTATGGAAACATTTCGTTTTTGTCATATGTGCAGAAATCTCTTTGCCAAACCTAAATATTACAAATTTGTTTTTCTTAATCTGGTAGGTAACTTTATCTCTCTTCAGTTACTCGTAAGTATATATGAAAATACTAACAGAATACTGAGAACACAACTGTCAGTGAGCTATTCGGACCAATACACCAACAAGATTTAAATGCACTAGATTCCAGAGACGTACAAAGACTAATCGCTAAAGTACAACGACTAAATAACACTTTATCGTTAGAGCTAGGGAAAATGTTTGGTCGGTCTACATACTGGGGTTAATTGCATGATTCCTCTTATTTTCAAAGTCATTTTATAAAGTACATCATTCGTTAAGTGAGCCGTTACAATTTTAATTAACAATATCGAATAAATCCTTAAAATAATGCTTAATGTGTCTCGAAATGAAAATTTACGTTACTCAACAAATTGAAAAACATATACAGATCCAGAATTTTCCTGACATTTCCTCATTTATTGGTATCTTAATGATGAAAAATGATGAAATGAATGATATTCTTACATTAGATAGTTGTAAAAATATTCGAGACTTGAGTCCAGTTAAGGTTATGTTTTTGTTTATCTACAGTAACGTAAACATACGTGTAGATGAAAATTATCCTTAATAATTAAGGATATAGGACTACAAAGTTTCAAATCTAGATTATATACCATAATGTTACAAGATAAAACTATGATGGTGCGTTTTGGTTTTACCTACGTATTTTCCCGCTTTTTTAACACATTATGTGTAAAACATTCTAATAAACACTTTCCTCATACTTTTCCCATTTCTTTTCGTAGATGACGGTAATAATTTACCTATGTCAGTGGCAACCACGCTATTCAAACCGGAATACAATAATTTGAATGCTGGAAGGCGGCTGAAGTAGTTATAGTAGCAGTAATAACCCGGAAAAAATACCAACGACGTTTCTTTTGATACTGTCGTTAACTCCACTATTCAATCTTATAGGTAGAACTTGTGCCGTGTTCGTCCAGAGAAGTACTGCTACCGTACCTATTTCAGCTACAAAGAAGTAAAGCACTCGCATTGCTATTATATTTATATTTATTCCTATAATAATGGATGCGGATGCAAGTAAAATTACACTCTTAGAATTACGGGCGCAAGACTAGAATCTTCTCATACCTAAGTAAATGGAGAGGTTGTTGCTTAACATTAAGTGTGCTCTTGTCGAATTCGTTATTATTTTTTAATGATAAAGTTTACTTCTTTCAGGTTACGACCATATGGTTAAACATAAGCTTATCTACCCGGATGCTGAGGGTTATGTCAATGATTATGACCCCACCGTGAACCCTCAGGTATTGAACGAGTTTGCAACCTCTGCCTATAGGAACTATCACTCCTCAATTGTTGGATATCTAAAGTAAGTTGATCTTAAAATTTTTTAAGTCTCTGAAATGAGCGCTTGAGTTATCAAATTTTTGTTATAAAATATACAGATGTAAAGATGTAATATATAGATATATTACATATATATGTTTGTTACTGGAACATAAATTAGTACAGTAGGTACATTTCATAATTACACCATACAATTAAGGCTGTTTTGCAATCATGAGAACAGAATGACGCTTAAAGATTTGCCTACATAATATTGTCCAATTACGAGAGTATAATATGTTCTTAGAATGTATTTGGAGAACCAAGAAGAAGCTGGATCTATACGGATAAGCGACCACATGAACAAGCCTGCAGTGATCGAACAGGAGGATAACTTTAATAGACTTAGTAGAGGTTTCACCAACCAATTTCAAAATGCAGTAGATCGTTTCTACACTCCTGAAATGACCCAATTCATGTTTAAGTAAGTGTTGCTATTTATTTTTAGTATTTTAGTATGATTGATATTGAGACTGACACTATTGGTGCCAATTCTTTGAAGTCATGTTTTAACCTAATCCCCCAGGGGATAAAATGAATCAATGCCGTTTGGCACTGATTCTTTTTTCCCCTGGGGGAGTCACGACCCATAAAACATCCCTTTCTGTTTCATATATAAATGCCAGCAACTATTTAAGAGTATTTGTACTTTTAGTTTGCATCTTACATGATCTGCACCATTGTAATAATCTGGAAATTAAACAGATCAATTAAATAATATATAATATATTCATTCGTAAAGTATTTCTTACATTTTTCTAGCAATAATGTAATGTGTCTGTGCAGAGTTTATCCAGGGATTTTACCAAACCCATTTCTACTGCGATGAAATAGTGCAATCATATTGCTCAGTCCCGGTTGAGTTATATTTTCTTCGTCTCTGTGTGACGGGCGTAATAAGATGAGACTTAATTCCTCCAATATTTGCTGCTGACGGTTAGACTTTTATTCGTCCTATCACTTTAATTACATTTAAAATATAATAGTTAAATTTGACTTACTTGGTCGAAATCTTGTTTTATTTTTTGATAAAATTATATATTTTATTTAACTCTTCTTCCTTCACAAGTTTTTTTATAAAATTAGTTTAAATTAAACTGCATTACCTACAGAGGAGGTGATAAATTGGGTACAGATTTACGTTCGCTGGATATACAACGGTCTCGGGATCACGGTGTCGGGACCTATGTGACCGCTCTCATCGCTTGCGGCCTGTCCAATCCGAAGTCTTTCGATGACCTTGAAAAATATATACCACCTGATGTAAGTATTTTTGATGTGAAACATCTAAAGCCGCACGTAAAACCGATTTCTGGCTTGGCGACGCGTCGCCACGGCATGAGCGCTGATTGGTCCGTTCAAGGTTACGACAAATCATAAACATTATTAGTGATGGGGTACTTAGTTTCTTACAAAATAATGTCGATGTTTCACATCTGCCAGGCGTCCCGTGATGGCTCACATTTTCTTTTCCTTCAGAAATTGGTAAAGAAAAAAATGTTTACACACACATTTTCATAGAAGTTTTTTTTTTAGAAGAAGTTTTTTTCATAGAACTTTTCTGCGCTTTTGAAACATTGTTCTTATGATTAACGACACGGTCCTGTGGTATATCTCCACTGCAAGACTTTCAATTTTGTAGAAAATATTTCAGTATTCTTTTAAATGGCATTTTGCAGTAGTATTTTTGTTATCACAGCCAGCCCATTTCCTAAATAGATGTTTGTAGCGAAAATTATTAAGATATTCATGAAAGAATATATCATGTTAGCCTGCTTTTTTTTCATTGATGTATGAAATACATGTTATGTTAAATTCCAAACAAAATCTGAGAGATCACCTTCAGCTACAAAGGCGGTTAACATCAAGTGCTTTGAGAAACTGGAAACTTTTTAATAATTATTTAATAATGAATTAACGATTATACACTTTTGGACCAGTACTGACTGAACAAACATTACATGCGTACATATAGGAAAATATTAGCGGAACTTCACGGCCACCGACCTATTCTGTCGTCACGATACACCCACTGAACTATCCTTTTACATTGGAGATTACCTCTATGATAGAAGTAGGCGATACTTTTTGTTATAGACTTGCTTGCAGAAATAGTGTCTAAGGCTTAAATGACATCATTTTATGACACATTTTATCTCACATTTTAGTCGGTCAGTCTTCTTAGAAAAGTCTACCAGTACGTGGAAGATGTAGAGACGATTGTAGGCGGGGCTTTGGAGGATCTTATTCCCGACACGCTGGCTGGACCAACATTTCAGTGCATCATGACCGAGCAGTTTCGAAGGACGAGGGTTGGCGACAGTTGTTTCTACGAGAATGGAAAAAATTCTGCTTGCCAGCCTTTTAATATCGGTAATGATAAATTATGTATAATAATAATTTATTAGCCATCAAGATTATTTCGATACAAACTATTCCCGTTTCACATGGATGGATAATGATGATAGATGTAATAAAATAAACAATAAATATTGATGGACATTTCACACAATACCGTCTCGCTCCAAACTAAGCATAGCTTGTGCTATGGGAACCAGATGACGACAAAATACATATATACTATTTTTTTTTGTAAATACGTTATTTAAGTACATATTAACGCCGAGACAAACAAATATCAATTCTTGTCCTGGGTGGGAATGGAACCCACAACCTACAGCTCAGAAGGCAAAGTTACTACCAACTGAACTGTGAGGCTAATATGAACAACCTGTGTTCATATTTTGCTAACTTGGTGACCGAGCTTCGGTCGTAGTGCCATCTTTAGTTAAATAGCTAACATACTTGTCTACTGGTATATCATTACAAAAAAATATGAAGACGAAATTTTTTTAGGTCTTACCTAGATAAACATTCCACATAAATAAACTAAGTAAAACATTGTCTAAAAACAAAATGTTGTCAAAATAAACTCATTCCGGTAAACCAGTGATTGGTATCGGGTTGAGAATATAATTTTTCAGATCCAATATTGATGCTGGGAAGCAGGCAGCGAAATTCTAAAGTGAAGTTAATAATATTCCTATTTGGCTACGTAATTTTATAATTAGTTAATACAATTTATCCGCTGAATTTCTATCTTCTATTTAACGCGATGGAATTATCGTGGTTATTCCGATTCTCAAAATACATTTAGAAGTGAGTGGAAAACGTATTGGAGTTGATTCTATTTGCTATATACGTTAAAGTAATATTTTGTGCTACACAAACATACAGATACAAAAAAAATCGGACATACTCGTTTAATTTTATGAATTCAGTTCACCGTTTTCTACTGTATAACAATTTTAGTTATTATTTTATCATATTTAATCATTTCTGCCATCTATAAAAAAAACAAAAACATAAAAATACAAATCTGATACATCACTTAGAATACCCATAAACTTTTATCAATAAGGTCGTAGACGTTGTCTACGCCATATTATGCACAAATTGCTAAACTTTATTGACTGCTTTATGACCCGGTTTCGCGTGTGCAAATAATGGCTACGGCGAGCATAATGTGATCTGTTGGTGTACTGCTCGTAATTACGATGTATTCAACGGGTTTTAGGGTTACGTAGTCAATGGTCGCAAGTCTTTTACTAAGCTTACGATATCCGTAGTCCATTAGTCAAAGCTGTATTTCTTTAAACATAACAGGTACCTGGCATAACGTTGTTATTATGGCGGATACCCTAACAAATAATAAAGATCTAAGTATGAAGTATAAAAATATATCGCCGTAAATAAGAAATGTGTTTTTTTATAACTTTCTTGTTTATGATTTTAGTAAAATATAACCGTACCAGCCTGTTATGTGACCACTTCAGTGGCGCAGACATATTTTCGAAAAGCGAGAATGAAAATCAGTAATATATGCAGACGTCAAATTTGGTGTGGTAGTAGTGCAAGCGGTAAAATAACTTATCATGAGAGTTGAACAAAAGCTAAATATCTCGATTTAAATGAAGAAATATTTTTTTGGGGTAGATACTAGCACAAATATATTGATATAATGGTACGGAACCCTTGGTGTGCGGGCAGACTCGCACTTGAACGATTATTTTTTTAAATAATAAACAAAGATCGTGCCGTTAACGTAATTAATAAATTGGTAATAAAATCAAATTGATGTCTTGTACAGATCAGCTGAATTCCATTCGTAAAAGCGCCACGATGGCCCGCCTACTATGCAACAACGTATATGGTATCGAACAGATTCAGCCTCGAGCGTTCCGACGAATTTCAGTAGAGTGAGTATTACCATATCTTGTATACACTGGCGTATACGAGAATCAATTGACCTATTTAATATATTAAACATTTATTTCTACTAACGTTTACGTATTTTCTATGTTAAATTTAGGCAAGTAGATACTGCCACCTATGTCAAGCAGCAATGCATTCGCTTTACTGTGTTCTGGATTGAAAGATGTGGTTGCTGGTGAAATTACTGGTACATGAGACATTCCACTTTCAAGTCTCAGAGTTACGGATGCATGCGATGCGACTTAGGTCGTAAGCAGGGGAGGACCCTAGTCTTATTGCTTATAATGAGTAGAAGCCTCTATTTAATTATTACTAGAGACTAGAATTATTACTTAACGTCAAGTGGGCCATCTGCTCCTTCCGTAACTTATCACATAAAAAGCAAATGGCGCTGATGTTAATGTATATGGTAGTACATATAGTATGTATATAGGCACCCAGCCTATAAACGTTAGCAACACGGAAGAAACTGATTCGTTGCCTACCCAATCTTTATATATCTCTTGATGCTGCCCATATTGCCCATATATTATTGACACAGCATCATTGTTTTGATAGATTTGAAACAGAGATAGTTTTGAAGCTTCCCAGTTAATTTTATTGGTGGTCTCTAACTTTATAACATCAATCGATAATATTTTCATGCGTGTATAATTGGCTTTGTAATACGTATTAGCTTGTAATAAATAAAGAAAATATGTGTGCAATACTTCGTAGCCACTTAACACTTCAGTCCAAATTAATTATTTATTTAGATTACGATAAAAATTTATGGGGCGTAATTTTAAGCCTGAAATTTATCAAATTAAAGAACGCTAACGATGGATTAGTCTTATGCTTTAACGAAGTACTTATGGAGTAAGGTGTTTTCCGATTTACTTCTTTTAGTTTTTATTTTTTATTATTACGTTATGGTGGAAACTTCACTGGTTTCTGTATTATAAATCAGTATTAATTTAACATGACTCATGTACTGATTCTTTCCCAAATAAAGCAAAAAAAAAACCTCACTTTTCTGAAAGAAAAAATTTACCAGTATGCTAGAAATCCTGTTATTTAATTTTGATACTTATTACTAATCAAATAAAAAAGCTTACGATTTTGTTATTTTTTTCAGTAACGTCTTGGTGCTATGCAGTGATCTGCCCCAGGTGAACCTTACCCTATGGAAGGATATTCCTTTATAAATAAAATAATTAAAAATGATAAATATAATTTGTCTTTAAATGATCCATCTTATCTTCGCCTTAATGAATTATTACTTATTATTTTGGCTTATTTTTTTTCTTTGTATCCCCTACATGTAGGGGATGTTCAATAATAATAATAATAATAATAAAATTATTTACTGTACACCATAAATTAGTAGTACAATGGGTGATTTTATCGCTATGTTCACCATAGTTCCCTTAAAATTAAACTTCATCAAGAGGAAACATAAAAAGTTATTTAATATTCACAAGTTGGTTGCAAATGCTATATTACTGATAATGAATTAAGATCCTAATGAATATTAATGTAGACCTAATTTTTGGGTTGCAAATTAATACAGTTTATCTACAGCGTTATCGGTGAAATGTTAACAACCTCTTGGCAATGGCAGTTCTTGTACATCACGAGTAACAATATTTGTAATAAGACTTTTAGAATTATGTAGTATTTTCGGAAATGTTATTTCAGCTGTTATATAGGGTTATAATAATATACTACAAGGCCCCATACATTTATAACAAGATTAAAATAGCATTATTTGTCAGAAACGTCATAGTATCTTACATCCACAATTGATTTATTGTTATGTATATTATATATATAAATATATTTCTGTGTTCATAGTTGTTTAATTAGTATATTTAGTTAGAAAGTATATTATTTTGATTACTGTATTCCCTTTTGATAAATATCTCTTGTTAGCTTAGGATACTCCCAACCACTTTTCAGCTAATAAATACTCTTTCCATTCCAAGGTTGTCTGGAAGAGATCGCTTTCGCTCGTATTGCAGAGTTTTCGGACCACATGACATGTGGTGCAAGGTGTTAACGGAACGGTGGTCAAGGACTGGCAAGAGAAGTGACAGACACTATACAGCACGCTGGCTTGTTTTTTTTATGTGAATAAATTTCGGATCAAGCAAGATGGCCTAACTGATGTTAAGCGGTAACCTGTGCCCATAACGAAAACAATACGTCTTGGGGCCTTCCCTACTTAAGTGTGAAAAGGCCACGTTGCATTGTATTACGCCTACTTTGAGACGTGAAGGTGGAATGTCTATGTGCCTGTAATTTTAACGGTAACCACACGTTTCAAACCGGAACAAAGTAACCCGTGTTACTGCTCGGCGGCAGAAATAGGTGTGGTGGCAGCGCCTCCCCAAATGAACTTGCCACAAGTTCTACTGGCAAAAAACGTTGACATAATGACACAATATCTACACGCTATACGCACACACTGGTGGATAAAATTGAGCTGTGGGTGATGATAATGGGATAAGCAAATAACGTATCTCTCACATGACACTTACAGCTCGGACATGAAGACGGCAAGCTACACAGGCAAAATTATTATAAAGCTGCACAAGTCATCGATCCCGATGACATAAGTATTAGCTTAGGCATTAGCTAGGCATCTGGCACAATACTAATTAAAATGTCGGTTGGTCGTGCGTGTGCTAACTGTGTAAAATTGAATTTTGTAATATTGAAAATCAATTTACATTACACATACATTGACTTTAGAATTTAGACCACTAAGGCTAGATGCTTAAGTCTAGGCATTTTTGTCTAATACGAAGTGCTGGATGAATTGGCATAGGAACCCAATATATGCTGAAAAAAAAATATCTTTGAGCAAAGTAAGACTGTACGCTCAAGTTATTTGAGTGTTCTTACTATTGGGAACGGTTTATACACACTAGAATCTCCAATGATACGCCAAAAGTCCCTAAAAATTACGAAAAGGTTTTATATTTTTGTTCACAGCCTACTCATTGAATATCACTTTAACAAAAAAGATTAGCTACTAAGTATATTGATAACCAGTTTTGGTTCAATAACACGGAGACTATAAGAAGAACCAAAACTTGCCGGTTTATTATTCATTGTCTTTAGTCCTGATGTGAAAGTGGAGTGTTCCAAAGAAATAAATGTTTTGCAAATTCACGTACCAATATTTATTCAAGAATACATAAATATAATACATATAATTTTTTATGAACATATTGCATTAGTGCCAGTGGTAATAAAGGGCTTCTGGTCGGCATCATACTATTTATTCAGGTGATTACACATTTTCACTTGATAGGAACGTGTAAGTAATAATTTAAAGTATTTAATTAAAACCGCTATAGACTTTGATCATGGTAGGAAACGGGCTAGCCGCTGACTTAAATTTGGGTATTAGACGGCCTGATTTTCATCCAAGTTTTATAGTGTAACATATATTGTAACAGACTAGATAAGAAATCTTGAACAAACATCGTATCTCAAGGTTTAGATAAGTTATTTAACTTGTATTTGTATTTTCTTAGCCTTCCCGAAGAAGGTTAGTAACACTGATTTTCATGGGTTGAAGACTTTTTGGCTCCGTTTCCGAGTAGCCACAAAACGCAGACAATTAGGTATTATATGGATCTCGGAATTAGTCAACAATTTCATCATAGCAAAGGCGAAAAATGGTAAAACAAATCTGTTTGATTCACTGCTTTGTGAAATTAAATGACTGGTAATGGAGGAGTTATATAGAATTACTAGTTGTTGCCCGCGACTTCGTCCGCGTGGAATTCGGTTTTATCACGCACCCCTATTTTACCCCTCGGAAAAGTAGCCTAAGTTACTCCTTGTTACATCAGCATCAGACCATTTCAGAGATTAGCCGGAACAAACAGACAGACAGATAAAATTGTAAAAAATGATATTTTAGTATTATGTACCATGTATACATCCATATGCACTTAGTAAAAAGCGGTTATTTTAATATTACAAACAGACACTAATTTTATTTATTTGTATAGATTATAAACCGCTGACTACCAACTTAGTACCTTTAAGGCAAAATATCTATGGAAAGAAAGAAGAAAGAAAGAAAGAAAGTCAATAAACGCGCTGGTGGTTTATAATTGTGTGTGCATTTACCATTATACTTTATTATCATATTATATATCTTTATAAATTTCATTATCGAGTGAGATAATATTTATTTGCTTATAACTTGTATTCACAAAAAACTTTTGTTGAAATAGAATGCGTAGTGCTCGGCATATATTATATGTATGCTAACATCTGTATAGCATATATTATATGTATGCTAACATCTGTATAATTTTACAGTCAAAATGAAGAAGTTGCTGGTATTAGTGGCACTCACTGTTGTAGCTGCTGAAACATGCAGTGAAACATATCCTGGACCCACCTGCGATAAACAAATTCCGCTTTGCAAGCCCTCGCCCTACCGCACTTATGATGGATCATGCAATAATTTGAAGCATCCGCTGTGGGCTACGCCGTATAGTGTTTACGAGAGATTCCTAGTAAATTCATACTCTGATGGTAAGTTTATTTTTTGTGAATCTTATCAAGAATATGCTTTTATGAAAGATATTTTTTTTCTTAATGAAATTCGCTATACGTAATACCACGTTAAATTGTTTATAGGTCAAATATGTATATGTCATGTAAAAAAATGTATTGACTTGCGTGTAGAAGAAAAACTTATCAGTACATACAAATCAGCAAATCAGTGGATGGTTTCTTCATGATACCATATTAAACCATGCACAAGACGAAAAATTTCATTAGTTAATTATTATTGACTAGCTCTTTAGTTATTAAAAACCTCTGTTTTTGTTTTGTAAAAGGTTGAACCATTTATTTTATTTATTTTGTATATTATTTTTTTTTTTTTTTTTTGAAAGTTTTAACTTGAGTCGCCCCAACTGTCGATGTCAGGTTTAAGCGAGCAGTAGGGCATGCAAAAATATCGGTACATTTTTATTAAAAACAACCTAACAACTCTGTTACGTAATTTTACCGCTAGTTTTTCGCTGGAGTCATCTGTACTGAATTGACTCCAATATAGTTTTTATCAATTAAAACTAAAATTGTGGCAAAGGCATTTAAAGATTTGCGCACTGAACTAAAATTGAAAACTCTTAATACCTATGACGTGTGTTGTGGCTTCAGTACCTACCAAAAGAGGCAAAGTAGTTTGGGAAGCAAATAATTCAATATTCATTGATTCCGACTCCAGGCTGAAGATTCAGTACAATATATAACTTCTTATCTGGCTTTAGGCATGCTGCATATTTATTGATCATTCAGTCAAAAGATTTAATGAACATATTTGCTTACTTTTAATGGTAATATGATCATCTTTCTCACTTTCATATATATATATTGACGCTTCTAACTACGCGTAGTATAATGTAGTATAATGGATTTTTGGTAATGAAGCCTTAAACACCAAATGGTACCTGCCATTTGGTGTTTTTTTTTTAGTTTCATGTTTTTTTTTCATTACCAAAAATTCATTTTACTTATTCTGTGATAATGATAGTGGCCGATAGTTTACCTGTTCAACTTTAATCTTACCCTTGTAATTTGACTAATAGTTTTTGTTATGTCAGGATCAGACGCATTCCCGACTTCTAGTACGAAAGAACCTCTGATGAACCCCCGAGATATCAGCCTGCGAGTGTTCCCTGATATCATCGTGAAGGACCCCAGGTGGAACGTGATAACAGTACATTGGGGTCAGATTGTAGCTCATGACATGTCTTTGACTGCTGCTGTGCCGCAAACGGGTGAGTACTTTCAGCAATTTATAAGAAGTACAACACTGTAGGTTATAACTCTAACTAACAATTATTTGAATCATGAGACATTCCACCTTCAGGTCTCAGAGTTACGGGCGCATACAATGTGACTTGGTTCTTCTCATACCTAAATATAGGACCCAAGTCACACAGCTTGTTATGGGGAGAGGTTACCAATATAATACATAAAACCACACTTCTTGTAAGTTTCTAAGCATTAAATCTGTCAACATGATGCATTATGTGTGACCTGCGATTTCGTCGTTTGTAATATTATTCAAAGGAAAACTATTTCTTGATGAAATAGGTAATTCTAAATTAAATCTGCTTTTCTTTGTCGTAGGTGTGGATGATATTTCCTGCTGCACAGATGGAGAGCCTATACCTGCGTCTCCAAGCAATATTAGATGTGCCGCTATACCAATACCTGACACTGACCCTTACAATGCTCCAGAAGGCAGGACCTGTATCAATTTTGTAAGAACTCTATCTACGAAGTACTTAAACTGCTCTGCATCCGGGAATGTAGATCAGGTAAGACTTTTGAAATGCCTCTGTTCTAATCGTATTGTATTTTATGTGGAAATGGCGCTTCCAATTGTTTTTCACCGGTCGATTGTGGAGTCACAAGTATTTGGCGCGAAACGGAAATTGCAAATGTTGAATCTTATTTCAAGGTGCCAAACTCCAGATCACTCAAATTTATCCACGGTAGCAGGATTTTGCTGAAGTGTTGGTTTCAAAGGACTGAAATAAAGGAGCATAAAATATTGCGCGTGCAGCACCGTATACCTATACGTGATAGAAGTGAAATTTCTTAAAAATCTACAACGCAGTATGAGCGAAACAATCTTATTCCATCGCTTTATATCGTGTATTCGGCGCTCTCTTTTGCTCCAATTCCGTAGAATCGGAATATATAGCTCTCTTTCTATTTCTCACTACGTCGTATCTTTCTTCTCTCTCATGTAACGAAATGTGCCTAGAAGTGACGCGTCCTTAAAATTTTACTTTCAATTCTCGTGCACTTATCAATTATTGAATAGCCGCCTGAGAAGTTTCACTTAAAAAACAGGGATAATTTAATGCTCGTCCGAACGGAATTTAAAATTAACGAGAAGGTTCTATGTTCGTCTTTAGGTTTTTTATGTATGCTCAACGATATTTTCATCAGTTGTGGAATAGGTAATTAACAAAAAAATACTTTTTATATTTTCATCTTAAACTATTGAAATAAAAATCCAAATACCAACTGAACTATTTGCTCAGTGAATAACCAGTTCATAGTTCATAATATTACGAGTTAGTTTAGTGATTTTCATTCGGGCTATAAAGTAAACACATGCAAGAGACGAGATTTAGACATGACGACACATTATTTATAACTGTTTATTTACCGTAGTTAAAAAAATACCCAACAACTTTAAACAACATAAACAGGATTGAGCATTGAATTTGGACGGTGAACTTTTTAAATACCGTTAGAAATGTCGTCAAAGATATAATTTAACTAGAACGTTAGACTCATATTACACAAAATTAGGATTAAGAGTTCCGTCGCTAACCGGCGAAAATGAAATCCTCATAGTTTTATCTGTCCGTCTGTTTGTATCTCACGGCCATTTAAACTATATGTTATACAACACAATGCTGATGGAAGCCATGGGCCCAGTTATAAAGAAAATATAAGTTACATTAACAATTATTGTTTTATTTAAAAAGTATATGTATTTTATAAATTATTATATCTTTTTAACATTTAGTGCAGTAAAAAAAAGTAAAACAAAGTAACATTATGAATTGATAATCTTTAAAAAAAAACTGAGTAGGGTCATTCAAAGTATGGTTGAATGATGTTGTGTAGTTTTTTGGGATATGGTTTACTATCGGTTACACGATATACGAAAAAACTTTTGTCTAAACTGAATTTTATGAAAAAATATTTTCTGCTGATAAATTGAAAACTACAAATTTCATCATTCATATTCACCATTTCACTGAGTGAGTTCGAACAAACATTGGCCGGTTATTAGTAGTAAGCTCGGTACTACATCGTATCTACAGTTTTTCTATTGTTGCGAAGCTAAACCGTTATAATCATCATATTTATCAAAAATATAACGTTATCTTTCTACGTAATTAATAATTCATTTAATTAATGGGTTCATTGACGTTGATCAATGTTGTCTGCGAAAAATTCTACAATAAACCAGTTTTTATATCATTGTCTCGATAGTCATTAATTTTGTTTTAGTTAAGGATCTTTAGTTAATATGTTTGCTACATATGTGTGTACAGTTTTCAAAAGATACAGCAGTTATGTGAAGGTCACATCAAACAAATCTTAGTTTAGTTAAACTCGATTAATATCGAGTTAAGTAATTGTCGCCAAAACCAGCGTTGCTTCATCAAAGAGATCGATCATAAAAAAAAAGTTTACATTTCAAAGTGTTATTAATAACTATTGAAATAATATTATTCGTACTCTGTTGTGCACGGACACTGTTCAAAACTACCTAACCAATTGATTTCGATCTGTGTATACCAGTAACTTACAAAATACAGGTGACTGGTTGAGAGATCGGCCTTGAAATCGCCAATGAATTTATATAATTTTTAATTACTAGCTGTTGCCCGCGACTTTGTCCGCGTGGAGTTTTTCCACGCGGTTTTACCACGCACCCCTATTTTATCCCTCGGAAAAGAAGCCTAAATTACTCCTTGTTACATCAGCTATCTGCCACTGAAAGTCTCGTCAAATTCGGTCCAGCTATTTCAGAGATTAGCCGGAACAAACAGACAGACAGACAGACAGACAAAAATTGTAAAAAAAAATGTTTTTGGTATATGTACCGTGTATACATCCATATGCACTTAATAAAAAGCGGTTATTTTAATATTACAAACGGAAACTCCAATTTTATTTATTTATAGTGACCCACGTGCGAATCATTTACAAATTAAACACACAAACCTTTTGTTTATCGCTCTTACTATTAGTGAAAACCGTATCAAAATCCATCGCGTGATTTAGAAGACGCAAGCGGAGAAACAGATAGACGCAAATAGCAACTTTGACGTAACCCGATTTGACTCTTCATTATTCATAATGCCCCGTATCTCTCCATGACATAATGCATATATATAAATGCTTACATTTTTTAATTTCAGTTTTCCAGCGTGACAGGGTACTACGATTTATCATTGGTATATGGGAACAGTGAAAAACAAGCAAGATCACTTCGAGCATTCGAGAATGGGAAATTGGCTTATGTTTTAAGAAAAGGAGAACCGTGGTTACCTCAAGATCCTAATGCAACGCTTGCGTGCATTGGTCTCACATCCGAAACTGAGCCTTGCTATCACGCGGGTAAACTTTTTTGTCTTTTTTTAATCTTGGCTGGCCTCACAGCTCTATTGGTAGTAACCCTGCTTTGCCTGTAGGTCGTGGGTTCGATTCCCACCCAGGACAAACATTTATGTGACGAGCAATAGATGTTTGTTCTGTGGCTGGGTGTTAATATGTATTACATGTATGTATTTACAAAAAAAAGTATTATATTAGTTGCCTGGTTTCCATGACACAAGCTATGATATGACATTTCACACAGCGCAATATATCCCCAAAGTAAGCTAAGACTTTGGGGATATATTGCGCTATGTGAAATGTCCACCAATATTCGTATATTTACTATTAGCTCAAACCAGTCAGTCAAGTATAAGTAGAACGCGTACAAAAAGGGTTCTGTATCATTACATAGTTTATTTGTGTTAGTATCTACCAAATGAATAATGTTTTCTTTCACTCATCCTATCAGTTATGTATTTATTTACCATAAAGTACAACCTATGTTTAGTTTATGGCTAGAATATGCTTGTGAAATGCCCACTAATATTTATATTTAATCAGTTAGATTTAGCGCAATTTCAACTTACATTTGACCAGTTTTTAGTATATATTTTCATTTTTCAGTTTATTCTGATATTTGTAAATGCAACAGAGAATATACAAAAAATATTGGGATGAAAATTTAAAACTTCTCATTTTTATAACTTCAATGCTACTCTTGGTTTACACAGACTTAAATAAAAGCTAGGCCAGGTTTGATATGATATTTTTGATTGCTCTTTTCTCACAGGTGATGTAAGAGTTAACCAGAACCCACAACTAGCGATGCTTCAGAATATTCTTATGCGTGCACATAATGCGATCTCGGAGAAACTTTGCAAGATCATAAACATTCATTGGAATGACGAAAGATGCTATCAGGAAGCAAGGAAAATCCTTATCGCTATATCACAACATATAACTTATAATGAGTTTCTACCTTTTGTTCTGGGTACGTATAAAATCATGTTCCGTAGTAGGTTGTTAACTAAATAATTTTATTTTAGAGTATTCGTAAATGAGACAACAGTTTTCCATAGTCTCATTTTCAGATACTCTGACTTACCATGAACTGAATGATTGTTCACATTTTGTAAGATTATTTTGCTAAAGTAACTGAAACAATTGCGCTAAATTCGTAGATTTTCAACCCCAATTCAATTCAATTCAATACATTTATTGCCCCGATCGTGGTGAATGTTTCTGTATTTTATAAACTGTTTTGTACAAGTGATTGCTATTCTCTATATATTTTTAAATTCGCTGATGTACTGTGTGTATACAAATTTTCATATTATACTTTCAGGAACAGAAAATCTTAAAAAGAAATTTGGTAATTACCTGGACACAGAAGGTTTTTTTGATGATTACGACGAAAATGTAAATGCACAAACTCTCAATGAACATGCTTCGGCAGCTTACAGACTCTATCACTCTGAAGTAGTCGGACACTTCAAGTAAATGTAGTATTATATTAATATATTTTTATTACGATTCATTAGGTCCTCTTGCGACATGGGACTTAAAGTTTCGTGACGTTTAAAAAACATCTAACATTTGAAAGCCAAATTTACGCTCTACGTTCATCAAAGTAAGATCATTTTGTTTGAAATCTGGCAGTCAAAATAATACCGTTCCCGATTCATTGATGGTAATTAATCGTCTCATATTTACTTCTGTATTTACAGAAAGTATTCCGCAAGAAGAGGAATAACCGGAAGTATAAGACTCAGTGATTGGTATAATAGACCATCAGTTATAGAAAAAGGTAGAAACTTCTGCGAACTGTCCCGTGGATTGACGATTCAGCGTCAAAACGCTGTCGACAGGTCGTTTGATAATGAAATCTCAAATTATTTCTTCAGGTGGGTACTAAGCTGTTTCCTCGTAGGGTAGCAGTAGAAACAAGTTTCATACGCAGTGTTCGTCCGGGGAAGTACTACCATGCCAGTGACTGCCACCAACCGAAATAGTGCAACAAGGCTGTGTTTCAGTTTGACGTATGTAGGGGCAAGTGAAATTATCACTGAGACGTTCTATCTTCCTGCTTCAGTAGTGTGCGGAATAGGATCCATCTCAGAACAATAATAAGCTGCGATGTCGGGAGGATCAATTGGTGTCGTAAAGGGCTGGGAATACGGGAATACTTCTCCGTTTCTTCGTAGTTGCGAAGTCTATCGTGTGACTACGTGACACTAAATGCTCATAGTTGTGATACTATAATCATCATTGCGACATGCCTTAATAGCCATACTAGTTAAATATGTAGTATTAGGTACTCGAGGAAACATCCGCACTAACGAGAAACATTAAAATCTCTCGCAACGTAACCAGTTTGTTTTTCCAGATCGTCTAGGTTAAGCAAGCTACCACTTTGAATGAGTTACCGTTCCAGCACGTATATCTGAGAGCTTGCATATTTTTGAAAGCACGCAAATTTGTCGTTCCCGGATCTATGATTTGCCAATAAGCTTTGTTGGAAACCTATGAACTAAAGAGTCGACATCAGAGATGAACGTACGCTTTGTAATTAAAATATGTAACTGGTTTTTAACTGTAGTACTCTCTAGCAATTACTTTTCATTAAGTATCATATGATGGTTTTAAATGGAACTTATTGCACTGGAAAACTCATTCCCTTTGTCATTGTTAGATAAAGGATTTTAAAGGCAGAAAATAAACTTTAATTTCAAAAGATTCACTAATCATTAATTTTTACAAAGTGCTTTGTCAGACGTTTTAAGATTTATTACTTAGTAATTTGCTAAGTAAAGGACTAATTTTACGAATTTATAGATTTTTGGTATCAAAGACATAATTTTCGCGAGAATAAAACATTAAGAAAATTTGCTAAACAATAATAATTTTGTTAAGCTTATTTATTAGATGTTTTAAATCTCTTTATAAGAGTTATTTTATATTAGTTATTAAAATTTTGCCAAAACATTGTCAACAATGTCCCATTAAGATGAAGAGATCTGAGTGTTTATAAAAACACCATTATGATCTGTTCAGAAGAGTCAAACAATATATTTGTAGCGTATAACCAAATATCATTTAAAATATAATATATTACATACCTACTTATTAGAATTCAAAAGTAAAAGTTGCACTTTTTTTTTATGTAATTCAGTTACGGAACGAGCCGACGGCCCACCTGGTGTAACCTCTGCCCATAACAACCTTTATGACTTGGGGCCTCCCCTACTAGGTACGACAAGACCCAAGTCGCATCGTATGCGTCCGTAACTCTGAGACGTCTAGGTGGAATGTCTCATGTGCCTGTAATTTCACCGGCAACCACACCTTTCAAACCGAAACACAGTAACGCGAACGCATTACTGCTTGGCGGCAGAAATGGGCATGGTGGCAGTACTTCCCCGGACGAACTTGGCGAGAGTTCAACTGCTCTTACTTACGCTGGAAAACTGCTTTGAACAACACATAGTTATAATTATTTACAACTGAAATACCAAATTTATAACGAATATTTCTCGCTGTAAATAGGCATGAAATGTAGCTTAATAAGTTCGAAAATCTATCCATATTCAGGATATAAAAGTAGTCCTATATATTTCTTCGAACTAATTAAGGCGAGGTTATCCTTGAAATACTTATTTTTTGACGCACTGGATATTTCGTTACATGAAGCACTAGCGCACATATTTGAACTTTCAGAGCGGGAAATAAGCTGGGAGATGACTTGCATGCGATCGATATCCAGAGAGCGCGTGATCACGGCCTGGGGACATATGCGTCTACGCTTCGAGCTTGCAAACTCTCCGATCCGAAGGATTTCTCCGACTTAACGAAATATATCCAACCTAATGTAAGCCGAGTTAGTTAAATTAGTCTATACATATAAATAAAATTGGAGTGTCTGTTTGTAATATTAAAATAACCGCTTTTTACTGAGTGCATATGGATGTATACATATACCAAAACAATTATTTTTACACTTTTTGTCTGCTGTCTGTCTGTTTGTTCCGGCTAATCTCTGAAACGGCTGGACCGATTTTGACGGGAATTTTACTGGCAGATAGCTGATGTAACAAGGAGTAACTTAGGCTACTTTTCCGAGGGGTAAAATAGGGGTGCGTGATAAAACCGAATTCCACGCGGACGAAGGCGCGGGCAACAGCTAGTTTGAAATAAACTTATTAAATTTCTGTATTGTTTTTGTTTTCAGTACGTGAAGCTGCTGCAGAAAGTCTACAAGAATGTAGAAGATGTAGAATTGGTCGTCGCTATTCCTCTAGAAACATTAGTAAATGGAACTTTGGCAGGACCGACCTCTCTCTGTATTATGCTGGAACAGTTCTGGAGAACCAGAGTTGGAGACCGGTACTTCTACGCTCATGGGAAGACAGCAGGAGCTTTTACGCTAAGTAATCACATAGCTGTTTTGTAAATAAGGAATCAGTAGGGCCTAATGATTTATGAGGTAATCCTTGCCCATAATAACAGTATAGCTATATCATACTTTATTCTAAACGAAATAGAATTAAAAGCTTTATTATAAGATATCTCTCTTGCAAGAATTGAATCGAAACATTCTTAAATAAGACAGTAAAATGAGCGGTCTTATATAGCAAGCGATTTCTCCCAGACAACCTTAATAAAACTTGAGCCGTACCATCTCATATTAAACTTTGGAAAGAATCAAGTCGCATCGCATGGCCTGTCCCTTCAAAACTTTATTCCATCCTTGTTCAGCAAGTTCAACAAATTCTGAACCAGTGATATCTTCGTAGTACCTATCTTGTGATATGTTGGTTTTGCTTAAGGCTCATTTGAGCGCGTCAACGATGAAGTTGTGAGGGAACAAAGGGAAAAAAGGGTTAGGGAAAATTTCTTGTCTATTCTTCCCCATGGAAGGTCGGATAGGGTTTGAACAAGCGTCAAATAGCAATAAGAACGAGTGACCTTACGTTTTGAATATTACTTATTGCCGTTTCCAAGTCATTTATTTATGAATTCTATCAATATAAAGGTTTTGACTTTCAACCATGTCATGGTGACAGAGATTTAACTATTCTTTATCTGGCTAGCTATACGCTTCTCATTATAAGCATATCTGATTAAGGCAACCGCACTTATGAGCAATTTCAATATTAACCACTATCAGCTACTTTGCATATCATCAAGTGATTATGACTGTCGTAGAACGAAATCTTGTTCAACAAGAAGAAGAATTATCTTCCAGTTATGTAAACTTCAATTCTTGGGACAGAATTAAGGGATTCATTTGTATTCAGCTGGGATTTAACGGGCCAAATTCAACTTACACTAACAAACTTTGGCTGGCCGTTGTAATAATTCAGAAAGTATAATGATAGTTTCGCGTGCCGACGCAATATTCAAAGTCTCATACAATTACCACACCTGTAAACTAGAAATGGGCACGATTGTCACTTGAAAAAACCGGCTGTTTTTGAAAAAAAACAAACGCTGTCTCATTTTTGCTGCGTCGCAAACGGGTACATTTAATATTGCCCCTTCAAAGCATTCTAATTGAAAATGTAATTTACAAGTTGTTATAGGCGAAAATTATCTTTTAATTGTTTGCAGTCTGAAAAATGATAACTTCGTTACGCTGCCAATTTTTCGCGTATTTGTAATTGTATGTATACAAACATATTCATTAGACATTTTGGGATAAATTCTAAGCGTGTGGTCTATATCAAGCAAATTAAATTTAGAGAACGCATTATATTGCATTTTGTTGAGTTTAAATGGCATAAAATTAACCATAACTGATGGGTTATGGTTAATTTTGGAGGGAAAGAAAACACTTTATAATAAGGTTTTTGGATTTTACTCCTTAATAATCGATTTAATTTAAAGCCGAATATTGAATAATTAATACGTAAATTATGGCTAATAAAATCGAGCATTCACAAAAAGCTTTGTGGCAAAACTCATCGCACTTAAAGAGTAAACTCCAGTCAAACTAACCGCGCAATGTTTTTGTGTTTCTGTTTTATCTCGAATTCTTACACATATTTCCAAGTTTATTAATGTTAAAATAATTGTCCACAGAACAATTGAAATCTATCCAAAAAGGCGCTACAATGGCAAAGTTTCTGTGCGACAACGTTAAATGCATTAGACAAATGCAACCTCGAGCATTCGACAAAAAATCTAAAACGTGAGTATTATATATATAATTAATAAAAACTATTATTTAAGAAGTAATTTAACTATATCTTTTTAACCGAACAAACATCGGGTTATCAGAAATCTTACATAAACGGGATATTGAAGAGATAAAATGTACCCAATTTAAAACAATGGGTGTTGGATGCTTTAATAAGAGTAGTCCAAATTCAAAACATTTCATTACTGTTAATCCACTGTGAAATATATCTAAAGGACATAGACATGACCGAACGGTGTTCAAATTACCCCTATTGTTTTCCCACTAATAATTAGTCAAGCTCATTCGCAGGTAAAAATATCCCTAATTAGTTTGAAAGCCAGAATAAAAATGATATGAAAGCTACCATTATTCATTATATGATATAAGGTAATATATAGATAGATAGATAGAGATAATGTATTCAAATCAAGAATGCCACGGATATTGTTTGAAAATTAAGCTCACATATTTTATGAATTAGATCCAGAAATCTCGAATTATACGTTAATAAATAAACAAAAAACAGCAAACGACTGAAATTATGCGCCTCGGCAATGTTGTGTTGGTCATCAGTACATAACAGTTCTATTTTAGATGATAATCATCACACGTTCTTATTAACGAAAATGTACCAAACATTGTCGAGGCACATAAAATTAATTGTAGTACTGTTGTACATAATAAAACAAAAGGAGGTTTTTGTTTCTGGCACGCCTGATTTATTTATCTGTAGGTCACATTAAATTAACCTGTTGACAGGGAGCTGTTGGTTTCTGGCTTCTGAAAATAGTCCAATAATGGTTTCATTAATGCTTGGTTCCCGGTGAAAATGTACTCTTTCCATGAAGAATTTACTCGCAACAAAAACGTTTATTCAAACATCTACTCGTATCTCGTCAAATGTATGAATACAATAAAACGTTGCGTAGTTTTAAAAATAAACTCATATTTTTTAACGTATTTAGGGTATGAAAACGTCATAAGTACATACTTATGGCACATGCCTGTATATTTATTTGAACTGTGTACTTCACATGATCGCCGGATAAGTTGTTAACAAATATAACAGAAATGATTCTTCTTTTTTCGTTAATTTCAATAAATAGTAATTAGTATCAAAATATCATATTTTATTACAGGAACCCATTAAAGAATTGCATTGAATTACCCCAAGTGGACTTATGGCTGTGGAAAGAAGAAACAACAATAAATAACAACAATAAGAACAAACAATAATATAATAGAAGAATATAATATTATATTTATTTAATAAAAATTACTTATTTATTTAAACTTCTTTTCAGTTTTTTTCAATTTCAGTAAGATTACAGAGAAACGGTGAGTTAATAATTTATGTTTACAGCGGGATATTTGCCTATCGATCAAAAATCAAAGTCTATCAATTTATTGATTAATAATTTGAGAAGTAGTACATTGGGATGAAGTTAATTTTTCTGCTACATTATTACCCAGGAAGGCGTTATTTTTATTGTCTTAACGTTATATATATTTTCGCCCTGAGCGGCCGTACCTATTGCAAGATTTTCGTGTCGTAAATGAATCTCTATCAAATTTGTATTACTTTAATTAGTAATAGGTTCTCGGAGAAGTATATTTAACTTAATGATAAAATTAAAAAGGATATTTATTATAAATCCTCATGTGTAAACCAATTTAAAAAAAAATAACTGTGAACCATCTTGTTGAACAAGTGAGAAAGTAAATAGTACTTTACTCTTGCTTCAGACTTCTAATGCAACATATATTTTGCTAATGAGGCTGGTTTTTTTTTAGTTTAGTTAGATCTATTTTTTATTTTAAACGCATGCACTTGATTATGCCATATTCGTCCGAAAAAGTACTGACACCATGCCTCTACAGCTAAGCAGTAACGTAAGTAAAAGAGAAAAGTGGTTTTTAATACTTTCGTTCCTACTCCTTGTCGCAAATGGTACTCGTTACTTACGGTTTAACATAATATTACGTGATACCTGAACTAGAACCTTGACCCGACCCACAGCAAACTAAATGATGGAGTCGGATTTTTTTAAATGCTTATTTTATATTTAATATATGGCAACTGAACTTTCCCAAATTTGCCAATAATTATCCGCTATACAAATAAATGCTCGGACTTGTTGGTAATTTCGTTAGTATAAGATTTGTCCTGGCTGCGCCGGATATTAAGGAAGGAATTACCCGGAAGAAAGTGTTAGTTATGTGGGAAAAAATGGAGGATATCCCTCGTCAAGTCTTTATTCCCACGATAGTGTCAACTCACAAGATCAAAAGTGGCCACTGAGGTTCTATCTACTCCTTTGGGGATGAAAGCGTAAATCTATGTATGTATGTACATATGAATAAAACAGAAAATACTATTAATAGAACAATTTCGAGAGAAATGTTTATTTATAAACTCCCCCAATGTCGCGTGCAAGGCTTTTCCTTGTCAAAGTGCCGAAAACATTCGATTAACTTGTAAAGGATGTTTGTTGAAATTACTTTTGTCACCCATGATGGTTGGTAATCTCTCCAGACATATGTATGAGATGTTATAAGGGAAATATTACCACTTGTACTACTGTCTCGAACCAGGGCAGCGAGCACTGTTCTTCGATATTAGTAAGCCTATAAATAGGCTTACTATTATAATTACATATATTTATATATAGTATATAAGCAACTTACGTCAAAGCCGTCGACCAGTACGTTTTTGGTCAAAGATCATAGACAGTTTTAACGATCAATTTTATGGATGCAATAAAACATTCAATTTAACGAATTTCATCGAACATTTAACGACACTCAGTCAAGTGTAACAAACACGAGTTTTGGTTACTTCTTATGCGTAGAGCCAATGTACTTTACCCAAATAATTCCGCTCCAACTCGCCAAATTACCAATGACTATTAATAATTTGTTTAAGTATGGAAGATTTCAAAATACACAAGAAAAAGGTATACATTAATACTTGTTGAGTAACTACCCTAATAACTCGTCAATTTCGTCGCTGCAGAGCTAAATGTATTCGAATGAATTTTGTCATTGGTTTATCAACCACGTAAGAAAAAAAGTTTCGGATCGGTTCTTTTGGGCGGATAAGACTGAGACTGAGAAGACTTTCTCGAGAAACGATAAATACCGTATCTACTTAGGTAATTTAATAAATTAGAGTATTTATTAGAATTCTACATTGACTTGTATTTATTTGTACCGAAGGACTTTTCTTTAATCTGCGTTTTGGGAAACATTCATTCTTGTCAAAACTAAAAGTATACGTTTAAAATAACTATCACAACCGGCGTAATATAATAATTGGGCGAAAGAAAATACTTTGGAAGTCACAGAAAGCAGCAACCAAGTGCAAATTTCATTCAATTGTTTCTTAATGGCTGTCCAATTCTAAATGGAACACTCAGGAACTATAATTACCTCGAAATTATTCTACTTGACTCGATACTCATATCGAAAACTGAAGTTTAAGTAGAATTATACCCCGGCCCAGAATAGTCGCATTATCAAACATTATTTAAATGAAGAAATGAATAATGGCAGTAGTGACGATACAGTTCATTTACATTTATAGTTGAGATCACTAATAAGTATAAATATTGATAAGATATTTTAAAATTGAAATGAAATAAAATTTTGAAATGAAATATTAACAATTAAACCGTAATTTGTTGTCTTTCATTCGGGGCAGATAACCCACCTGATATGTAACGGTACCTCTGCCCATAACAATAAGACTTGAGCCCTCCCCCACTTAGGTTATGGAAAGACTCAACCTGCATTCTGTGGCGCTTGAAAGTCTGATGCGAGAAGGTGCCCATGTTCTTGTAGTTTCACCGACAAGCTCTTTCAAATAGATAGACAGTAATACGAATGCGTTACTTGGTGGCAGACATGGATACGGTGGCAGTACCAACCATATCAACTGACGGGATTCTAAACAAAAGTGGACATCGAGTGAGTAAATTTTTCTATTAGGTTATATCTACAATCTACATTGTATTGTATTGTATTCATTTATTCATCTTTCGACATAAATGTATGCACTTAGATAAGTCTAGTACAAAAGTAGAAATATTACACTAGAATTATTTTAAATTATCTGCAATAGCATCGTCTTAATGTAAATATAAATAAAATAGGATTACGATAAATCAAAATGTGAATAACAATAATAATAACATAACAACATATACGATATATACGTAGGTACCTTAATCTCTTTCATCCTACGACTGGTAACGATATTTGACAAATATATGAATAGCTTACAATAGATACGTGACTCACTTCAGCGTCAGAACATGGGCAATCATTCCGATCTTAAAGCTCATAGCCGTCTGCACATATTCAATCACGTGACAGCTCATCATAGCTCAGTTGGTAGTGATGTTGGCTTACGTTATTTAGGTCGTGGGTTTGAATCCTACAGTTAGCTCGAGCTTCCGGTGAATGTAAACATCGTGAGGAAACCATAGCGTGGTTGGCGGTGGGAGCAATGCCTATTTGAATAGCTACGACATTCAAACCGAAAATCTGAAAGAAAAGCTGTAGGCAGAAATAACTTTACAGATAAGACCGCCCATTGTAGCTACTTCTAATGTCTAAGTTTCTTTTTTTTATTACTATTTGTAATGTTCTATAGTGTACAATAAAGCATTTTTATTATTATTATTATTATTTAGTTGTGACCTTGCAAAACTTATTTGGAAATTAAAATTCGGCATGAAAAGCCATAGGAGAAATATTGGATATAATTCTCGCGAAGCGAAAAAACATGTCATTTTCCAGGAAACCAAAATTGATAACATAATAAAAGTTGCCTGAGAATTCATGATCCCTTAATTTCTTTGAAAGTTTGTCTCAATAAGCTACAAAGTTTTGTTCAGTAGAGCCAGAACTGTGATCGTTACATCGTCGGAGTTTTTAAAGTAATGGATATCTATAATGCAAGCATAGCGGGCCTTTGATCGGAAGCATACTCGGACTTTTTTCAGTACCACTTTAACAGAATAGAATAGAATAGAATAGAATAATCATTTATTAAAAAAGAAGAATACAAAAAAAAACTTAATATAATTTACTTTACGCAAACTAATAAAACTAATAACTTTTACTTATATAAAAAGCAACGCCGCTTTTCTGAGCTTTGCCCATACTCGGACCATTATTTATAACATATTTATAAGTCCCCATTTTTCATAAATATATTATGTAACTCTAAGCACTCTGACAACGTTTTTAGTATGTGCTATAGTTTTAGCATGAAAGTGTTTTTAGTATCTCCTTTTAAGAGGACTAATATTCGTTCAGGTGATGTTATATTACCCAGCAGCAGTTAAGATCACTTCGAACAGTAATTTTAAAATATCTAAGTTGTATTTAACAAACAAATTTATATATATTATATTATTTTAATGAAAATTAATTTGTCGCAATTATTTTAACTTTAATTATTTTATTTAATAAATTTTAAAATTACTAGACCTTTTTACACTGTTAGCCTTTTCTTTCTATAAGGGTATCTATTTCTTTAAGATGAGTATTCTCAATACATTTTTAACTATGTGACCTTTCCTCAAACAGTTGATGGTGATTGTATACAAATAAGGTACTTTTGTAAAACAGCGGCTTATAACAATCTCTTCCAATACGAAAAATAATTTGTGCATTTTTGGAGGGGAAAACAAGGGCATACATATTTAGGATACCGATGATTTTTCTAAGACAAAAGCTTTAATTTCTTATTGTAATTTCACATCTACTAGCCTAGTTAACTACTAGTTAGGAGTTGAGTATCAGTTTTCGAATAAGCAAAGTTTGTTGTAGGGCACACATCACATCCCGCGACGCGAGTAAGTTATAATTATTTGTTTAATGAATTTCGGTATGTCTCCGGTGTTGTCGTGAGAAACAACATTTGTATATATTTACCCATCTCAAACTCAGAATAGATATTTCTTTCAATATTGTCGAGGTACTTTTTCAAGAATTCGCGTTTAGTATTATTTGACACTTATAATGGAGATTATGACAAAAGTATGTGCAGTTAATATAGGCATTGGTTAATCCTACTAATAATATACGTGAAAGTTTGTATGGATGTTTGTTACTCATTCACGCTACAACGGCTGAATGGATTTGGATGATATTTGGTACCAAGATAGCTTATATTTTGGATTAACACATAGACATAGACTACTTTGATCCCGGAAAAGTACAATGTTCCCGTGGGATTACTTATTCACCGAGGGGCGCAGCTAGTAATATAATATAATAATATTTATGGACATTTCACACAGCGCCATCTAGCCCAAAAGTAAGCTAAACATAGCTTGTATCATGGGATCCAGACAACTGATAGAATACTTATATGCTTTTTTGTAAATGCATATAATATATAATACATATTAACACCCAGACACAGAACCAACATCTTTGTACGTCACACAATTGTTTGTCCTGGGTGGAAATCGAATCCACGACCTACAGCGCAGAAGGCAGGGTTACTACTCATTTTCATCAAATTAATTGTTTTGCGTACTTTCGTCCCTTTGTTTTAAGGCAGGGCGGTGGATGTTTCCATGTAATTTATATCACTAGATTTGGCTTATCTAGCCTCGGCGGGCTTTTGTTAGTTCGGAATGGGAAATGCAAGAACACAAACCCCTCTGACTATTAAGTTGTAAACAAACCTAAGCATAATTATTTTTCCTGACATAAACAAAACATTTGGTAAATTTTGTGTTAATATGTAATTTTCAGCAGATTAGCCATTTTAGAATACTTGTAAATTAATGTTATAAAAATGTTATAGGAATGTCTTGAACAAACGTGTTCGAGACAAGCCACAATATTGAGTTACTGGATGTACTGTGGTTTAAATATACTTCAAATGATAGATATAAATATGATTTAGTTTTGTTGAGTCGTTAGATATAAAAATATAATTATATATCAAAGATGAACTAAGTTATGGCTAAATAATCGAAAAATCCACTTAACTAAAATTTTGAGTGAAAGGCACTCGGTAAATAATAATAAACTAGATTCTTTAACATGATAAATGTAATGGTAAAAGGTATGGGATTGGACGATTCAGCTGACTAGGCCATCAGCGATAACGAATGAAATTGGAAAAGACGAAGGTAGAATAACAAGTAACATTATACACAAATAACATTATTGACAGGTAACGATTTGTTGGTCACTAATCTCTTTCCCTCAGTGAAGCCCATGAGTTTCTCTCATTTTTCCTCCTTTAAGTTTCTCCTTTACAAAGGCGTGAGTCAAGAGATAAAGATCTTTAATGACACGCTAAAAATTTGACTTTGGATTATATTACTGATGACATGCATTTTGCATTCAACCGTTAATATTGAATGAAAATGCAAATAATTTTGAATAAAAACCATGAAAATAGACAATCACAGGCAAAGCAGGATTAAAACTGCTTAATTGAATGTAACCTTGTAGAAAATGTGGAGAATACCAAGTTGGGAAAATTTTATTAAATGCCAAGCAATTTGTTTGGGCCTACTTATACTTTTTACTTCTCCTTTCTTAATTAAAAAATATTAAAGTACTCTAGGGCTCAGTCTAACATTTTATGATATTTGCGGTTGGCCTATGCCTTCAAATTTATCTATGACACCCGATCAGATTGTTTCAGACAAAAATATGGTAAACGCTACAATTTTGCACCGTCGTTTTATTCATGACATAACGTCTTGCTGATTACTCCGAAAAATGAAGAACAAAATAACAGCGCGATAACATATTCAGCTTAAATACGTTTAGAGATTTATCTAACCATTAGCGTAAATTTCATACGTCAGCTTTCTGAACAAGGAAAATCATCTTCAGACAAATGACGTAAATTAGGGAGTCTTTCTTATCGACGGTGGAAATATGGGAATATTTAATTTCGGGCAATTTGTCTAAAGTATTGGTAGTGTTTCGCTTAAAGTCTCGTAATCAAGTAGACATTTGCATAAAACATTGCATAAAAATTATTTGTATAAAAGTATGAGAGTAGAAGTTATGTAATATTTAAATTAAAGAACTGAACCTGTAACCATGTTCGGTTCGTGACAAATAAAGCTATTCTATTGTATTCTGTACCATATTTATTATTATATTTAACATTGCCCCAATGTAGAGAAAATCTACACAATTTGTATCAATAAAAGATGTTCAGTGTAATTAATAAATCAATATTTACTAACAAAATATCCCTTACGACGTCTTAAATTATCTACGCACGTTATTAAAAAAATAGAAGCAAATAATTATTAGTTATTAGATAGAATATTATGAAATTAAAACGACATATTTGAAACATTTGAAACTATTTGAAACAGTTTTCCACTCGACACTATTCGGAAAGTATTTCACTTGATTTAAACGGCCAATTAAGCCTGCGAAGTGATAAATAAATTTAACCAGCTACCGAAACATTTGTTGAAGGTCTGCCCACATCTTGCACGGAATGTAGTTTTGTTGTTACGATTATGGACGTAGCACAGATAACACAATACTAGCCGTAGTTTTACTCGGTTGGGAGTGAGCGGGGCGCCCTGAGAGAGGTTTGATGAGGGCCAATTTAGAGTAATTTACGTTTTTTTATATATTTATCACTATAAATACAATATTGTACATATACGTAAATTAAATTTTTTACGCAGTCAATTATTTAAATTATGCTATATTTTAATTGGATATCAAACGTTTTTCAGGAATTAACTCGATATAAAAATAAATTTATAAAATTGATATTGGTGGACATTTCACACAGCGCCATCTAGCCCCAAAGTAGCTAAGCATAGCTTGTAGCATGGGAACCAGACAACTGATAGGATACTTATTTACTTTTTTGTAAATATATGTATATAATACAAATTAAAACCTAATTCAATTCAAACTAACATAATTCGATCTGCAATTTCATTTCACAAAAACCTACAACGATAATTTCTATTTTTCAATGTTTATAAGTCCATGTGTGGTGTT
Source organism: Chesias legatella (assembly GCA_947359385.1). Lineage (NCBI taxonomy): Eukaryota > Metazoa > Arthropoda > Insecta > Lepidoptera > Geometridae > Chesias > Chesias legatella. Next base: position 5,542,852 of record OX375774.1, on the reverse strand, counting down.
TTCATATAAATATTTCCTATTAACAGCCCTTTCAATTTTATACTATACTTCATCTTTTTTTTACTTTTTGTTTGATTCTTCTTCACCAACTACTCGCCACATGAGTCTGTATTCGATTTAATTTAAATATTGCATCTTGTAGAATAAGCTTAAAATTGTATTGGAAACATCTCTGAAATCGGGTTGGCCAAATACACTTGCCTTAAACACCTCGTAACAAACCTCTACGATAAATTGAATTTTACTCCAATTAATTTAGAGATCGAAGCGGTCTGGAGATAGCCAACGCCATAATTGGGACCAACAACCCTTTGTTCTTTTTACATTGCACCTCAATCTTTGAGAGTGAATTTGGTGTCGAGTTATAGTATATACTCGTATTTACATATTTTTTCGAAACTGTTATATCAATATAATTACTGCTACTTCAATCACGGTATTAAAAAAAAAGTTTGCAAATAATGAAAAAACTACAAAGCAAAATCAGACTGGAATAATGAAATATTTATGAATCAAAATTCAATTGTTAGTTTGTGTCTTTGATCAAACGTGGGTAGTATTAGTATAGTATACTCGTAGGATCCAGTGAATTTATATCAAAATGGAAATTCTTTTTGTAAAAATTTTAAAAAGCATCTATTGAAAGAATATTTGATAGCAAACCTGCAGTTGACTTTTTAAGAAGAATCAAATATTTTAATACTTATAATTTAATTTAATACATATGATACACAATGTTAAACTGCGTTTTGCGTGAGTAACGATATGTATAGATCGGTAGAACTGGTCTTTAGATGGCTGAATTGTCTTAATATGTTAATATTATGAGCATAATACTGCCGTCCTTTAACTAAAAAGGCCGTTAAGCCCAAATTGTTGTTTTTGAGATATGTTCAGAGAACTCTTACAATTTTTTTATATCTCCGGAACTAATTATAATTTACAAACGTTTGTTAGACAGAAAGATAGAGAATTTTGGTCTGTATCGCTTCCTATTCAAAAGTCAAAATTGACATTTTGAGGGCTTTCTAGTTAAAGGAAAGCAGAATATATGAATAACATAAGTCTTTGTAAACTGTTAAACTGTTGTCAATATAATAAAAAGAAAACTAAAATGTATTAACCCAAACTACTCCCTTCTTTTGTGTTCCAAACGTTCACATGTACAGTAACTGAAAATATATAACTCTCACTCACTCACATGTGTCACATAATGAAAATCAATACGATTATATACTAATATTTAAACGTGGATGTTAGCAACTCCATGTACTTCCAATTATTTGGAGCTCACGTACCTTTCAATGCTGATGAGTTACCGACCGGGAGCGGACGGACGGACATTGGTTGCCAATTCATACTAATTTGGAATCACGAACATTTCCAATATTCAATTACAAGGCTCATAAATTTAACTTTCAAGAGCAGTAGAACTCACGCCAAGTTCATCCGGGGAAGTACTGTCACCATGCCCATTTCTGCCGCCAAGCAGTAACGCACAGTAACGCCTTTGTGTTACTGTGTTCCGGTTTGAAAGGTGTGGTTGCCGGTGAAATTACAGGCACATGAGACATTCCACCTACACGTCTCAGAGATACGGGCGCATCCGATGCGACTTGGGTCTTGTCATACCTAGTAGAGGAGGACTCATGTCGCATCGGTTGTTATGGGGCCAGGTTACCACTTAACACCAGGTGGGCCTTCGGCTCGTTCCGTAACTGTATAACATAAAAAAAATTAACTGCACGGAACAAAGCGTGACGTATTACAAGTTTTAGGAGTAGTAGCAATTTTAGGAGAGTAGGTCAAATTGTGTGTTATCGTGGATGACATTTAAAAAGTTATTATTTACCTTCCTTCATTTTGTCGTTACGCCTTGACTCGTGAACCACTGAATCGATTGTGATGAATAGAGATAGATGGGACCTTTGATAGAGACGGACGAAGGCTAAAAAAAAATTCTTTAATGATTTCTGTATCGATCGACAAACAGAACAAAATCAAAATTAAAGCGACCGAAGCCGCGGGTAATTGCTAGTATTTAATAAATATTAAATGAGAGCAAAAAGTTAAAAACCCGTGTAAACGCTGTCAAGGCCATCTGCGGTCAACAGCAAATTGTCCAGTCCTAAAAAAAAAAGCAAAAAAGTTAGATTCAGAACTTAAACACCGCACGAATACAAAGGAAGGTAAAAAATATTGTTATAAAGTCGAAAAGTGTCAGACAATCTCCAGGATTATTTTTTCATACTAGCAAACAACTCCTTTTTACAAATTTAGAGAAAAGGGTTCACCACATTAAGCAGGATTAGTGAAGCTTACTAACATTAGCTGATCAAATTGTTGGTAAATACTTTGGTTGAGATTTGATTAGTCTGAAGTTAATTTTACGCTCGTAAATAACTCTTTTTAATATCTAAATATTCAGTAGGTAGACAGAAGGTAGATTATTAGAAAATAGTTTCTGATATTATGCTGGTCTCATTACTTAGTTGGCCTAACTCCCTTCTGCACTATAGGTCGTCTGTTTGATCCCGACCCAGGATAAATATTTGTGTAATGAACATACCTTTTGTGCGCCTGGTTATCAATTTGTATAATACTTATATATAAAAAAAAAGTATATAAGTATTATAATTGTTACCTGGTTCTCATAGTGGATTTTATAGTCTGAAAAAATATATTTAAATAAATATAAAAAATAGTAAAAGTAAAATGCCTAGTTTGGGGATAGACGGTGCTATGTTCTGAAAAACATATAAAGCCTGCATTTTTATTTTTCCAGCTAACATCTTGAGAACGACCGTAAATTTTCGCTTGTATCATAATGAATAGCTGCTTGCTGTAATTTTAATACTAAACTTGAAAGGTTATAAAATAGTTTCCTTTTATAAAACTTTATGCAACACAGTTCTAGTTTATATTAAATTCCAAGCTTTTTGCTTCCAAGCCAATTGGTTTTAACACGCAAGCTTATTATCAGTTATAGCTAAGCCTGAAAATGATAATTAAAATGATTGAAAAATTAATGAAATTCAATAACTCATTTATGTTTATTTTATTCAATATCTTATTTATGAATTTCAATTAATGAAATTCAATAATTCATTTATGTCCCTGCAAATAGTCCCTGTGTCACAGATGGCATGAATACAGTCACTACACAACTACCCAAGACCTGAAACTCAATATTACACTCAACACAAGACGAGGCATCCAACACGGAATTCCTCGCTTTGTCCGCAGTGTTATTGCCAACCGAACTACAGATCTGTGAAAGTGGGAACCACGTAAATTTCCATAACAATCTTCATATTTATTCGGTTGGATTACGTTGACCTTAGACACTGTGCCTTGTATATTACGCAAATAAGTAAGAAAACTTAATCTTCGTTTCGTTTCATTCAGCTTCACTAAATTTACTCCGATAACAATGCTGATTCAATAGTGGCTTACGAATATAATCGACTTCTTTTAAAGATTTAGAAATGTAACCAGAAACGCTTGGATTTATGTTGAAACAGAATGGAGGCCAAAAATCAGTTTAAAATCTTTAGAATCACATAAGATAGCGAAATCTAGACACGTTTATCGTTACCATGAAATAATTATCAAACAGGAGATTCCATGTTAGTTTCTCTGAAAAGGGTATGGTTTTTAGAACGCCTGATCAGGTAATTTAGTATTATTTGTGTATGTAGGACTTCTTTATCGGTGCACTTCGTTCTGTTCAGTCCTTTTCATGGTTTTACCACATCTGACCATTAATATTTTTATCACTTTTTGCATACCTCTATCACTTTATCGAAACCTTTATCAAAAATGATAGAGGTACGCAAAAAGTGGGCGGTCACATGTGGTTCAACCCTAACGTCGTACGCCCGTGTAGACCATATAAATTTTATTGGTTTTGTCATTCTACGTTGGCTTCAGTGTGTAAAAGTTGAGCTTCCACTGCTCATTTATTTAGATGCTTTTTCCCGTTTAATTTTTCAGATATCAGCGCAATGTATTGCTAGAATCATGTCTTAAATTCAAACTCAAAATATCTTAAGTATTTGTGCATCTTCCCGCTGGTAAAATTATCGCACTCTTATTTCAGAAACTTTCAGATAAGTTTCTTTGCAAATTGTTAGTATTCCGAGAATGTAAATAAATCTTTTCTAAGGCCACGAAATCTCAGAAGTGTTGTAAAAGAATTTGAAGCTTTTGGGCGGTAGCGGTAGCGCGAAATGCTATTAATTTCGAATTTTACGACCGTCAACTGGCATTTTTTTTATAGAACTTGAGTTAATGCAAACGATTTGGCAAAGGATGTGTAGAGAATTGACAAGGCTAAGCCAAACTCAACCAACTTGCAAAATGTAAATATTCAATTTGTGGGAGAATAATAGGGGCTCGTGAAGTAGACTTAAATAATTAGCGAAGTATTAAAAAAATATTATATAATTATTATTATTATTATTTTATTGAAAAATTACAACTGTGAAATTGTACCACCAACTTTTGAATTTCCCATAAGTCAGAGTGGGCAGCTCCACACAATTATAGGTTGAAAGCACAAGGGCGGTGCGGTGCGATTATACCACTCCGGTTCCGGCTAGAAATCGCACCGCATTTGGTGTCTGGAGAATGTTAGCTTCCTTCAATACTTACTGGAACGAAAGATAAATCAAGATTTAACTTGATTGCTGAGAGTTTCCCTTTTCTGTTTTGTGGTTATAATTATATTTATTGTGCCCAAGTAATGCCTCGAGTGACAAACTTGCGGAGACAATGGCAGAAGCTAAAGTCCCCCTAAAGATTCGCGGTAATTAATTCGAAAACAGAATACATTCAGTTTTTGGTACAGTTACTGGCAGATAGGCATTGTTTCGTCGAGTAATGAGAAATACTCGTCTTTTCACGCTCTTTGATCTCACTCATATCGTAGGTTGTAATTACACTACAGCCGTTTTTGATGTGAAATCTGGAACAAACCGCCGGCATTCAACCTTAGATCGTTTATGTGTAACTAACTAGTACCATACTACTTTGACTGGCCTCACAGTTCAGTTGATAGTAACCCTGCCTTCAATACTGTAGGTCGTGGTTTCGAACCTACCTAATTTTTTTTATATTATGTGATTTAAGTAAGGGAACGGACATAGGGCCCTATATACATATATATATATTTACATACTTGGTAAGTTAAATCATCGCAAAACATTGTGCTAGCAAAGGAAATCAAAATATTTCTCAGAAATTATTGTTAAGTCTCCAAGACCTACTTTTGCTATAACCATAAGTATCACATAAAACGGTACTATGGTATACATAAAAGGGGGAAAATGACAGTAATGGTTTAGCAAAAACAAAAGCCTTTTTACCCTTCCGAATTTTATTCCTTATTTTCAAGATCTCTGAGGAACAGATGGCTTTGCGGAGATAATTGAATTGTTTTGATAAAATATATTTCAAAGAAACCACGTATTCAATAGCGGTAAAATGTTATACAATATGTACGCTGTTTCGTAAGATATAATTTTAAATCCCTCGACCCAGTTAAATTATTTTTACCTACCTAAGGGAAACAGGAACACGAAGGGAAATTTCCGTTGACCTTTTTTCTTTTGTACTTTGCAGTGTTTACTGTAAATATTCTATAAATTTAATTTCAAATTGACTACACATTACTGGTTACTCTAAATAAATTTTCAATAGGTTATTCTGATTGCATTTATATATATAAATTCAACTTATTTTTAATAATTACCAGTCAAACTAAAGATTGGCACCTGCGTAATAACATGTTTTACGAAATACAATTTTGATTTGAACATATTGTTTTAAAATAGTTATTAGACTTGGTTTTTTTTTTTTCAATTTTGATGCTATCATTATAGCTAAATTTAAATAGATAAGAGGTAGTTCCCACTGATAGAAGCTGGTCCTAAACAATATAGAATTTTAAGTGTCTTCCTTATAGAAAGTATGCAGGGTGGAATGTTGATCCCCTAAGGTTCCACTGTCAAACAGAAGGGTGCGAATCTTGGCGTGAATAAAATATTATGCTATAGACAACGAAATATTTGAAGATTGTAAGAAAAAATACTATGAACATAAATAACAGCATCTTTATTGAAACATAATTATATTTAGTTACAATTTTGACAGAACGGTTGACAATTATTTAAGTATTGTCCTGAAATCTCTTACAATAATGGCAACATATCAATATGAAACTGACAAACACCGATGTAAATTATGTAAAATTTATATGGAAAAATAACAATTTTTTCTCTATATTGATAACATTGTGATATTCAATAACTATAATATCCGTACACAAAATACATAGTTTTCTCATAATACAATTAACTAGGTATTTACAATCTAATAAACAACATTCTGTCACAAAAAGTATTAACTGAAAAATAAAGTTAACGATATTTAGCCGTTTTCATCATATGAAACACGTCTTATAAATTTATACAACGTACTATCTCGATTACATAATAGATACTACAGTAACAACATTAAATTATATTTCACATGAGAAACACATGTTAAATAAATGTTCTTGTTTATTGAAAGCGTGTCTATTTTGTGCGTTGTGATTGGTATGTTTTGATAGCTCATGAAACTAGCGCTATAATGAAAATAATGCTGGTTACTAATTAGGTCAAACTGAGCTTCCTAGTTTTCAAACTACAGGTACACATTACCAATATATTCAAGACATAGAATTGAAAGAGAAACCACTATGGATATTTTAAATTATATCGAGAGCGTGGTGGTCTAGTAATACTGACATCGACTTTCAATCCGGAGGTCGCCGGTTCAAATCCCGACGTGCACTTATGAATTTTTCGATTGAAAGATTTATGTGCGCAATACAACATTCTCAAAACGGTGAAGGAAAACATCGTGAGGAAACCAACATGTTCTAGAACTGAATATTCGAAGACAGGTGTCAAGTGCACGAAAGGAGCCTCTTGGAGGCGCACTTAAACATATCTATTCGTGAACCAAATAATGTTTAACCAGTATCTTGCTCTACAAACATCAACATTTTTGTTCCAATTTATATTTTATTATATTTTCTTTTAATGCCCAATATCAAAAACCGAAGTGTAGTTTCGGAGATTAATTAATATAGATAGACGGAAAGAATAACGGAGACAAGTTTATATTTTATAGAAATTAATATTATGTCACCTTAATATTAGTAAAATAAATTTATGCTCCGATCATTTTATTCATGAAACACTTTCTTAACAATACGGACGCTTCCTTCTCCTGACAATCAAATGTCTTCTCCAAACATTCAAGCATCAAAATAATTATGATGTAAGAGACAAACGATTTTAAACCTTAATCACTTCGTTTCACTGTATATAATCTACGGTCAATTTGTTGTATTATAACTTATCGTCTGCGTCACACACATGCGAAGTCCTCTCATTTCTCTCCCCCGAGGGATTCATTCGCACGTTGCCATTAGTCAGTAACTCCGTGGCGTTCGAATGTTCTGTCAACAAAAAAATAAATCAATGTTGTTTACAGTCCAATAATCAGATACATACGGATATAAATTGAAACACCAAATAAATAGAAGCTTTTCCATGACGCATTTTTACCATCCAACCTCATCATTAGTTTCTTCGTTCTGTGTTAATATGTATTTATATGCATGAATTTACAAAAAATATATATGTATATGGCTTTATTTGCTAAAGACTGAAAATATTGTAAATACTGCAAATGTTTTATTTTTGGGTGGACATTTCACAAATCGCCATCTAGCCCCAAACTAAACATAGCTTGTGTACTATTATGGGAACCAGACAACTGATAATATATATATCGTCCATATTTATATATTAAGTATGATCCATAGTTACTGACATCGCTCAATATCTAGCATAAGCTAGACTGTAAGTTTACTGTTATAAAGATGTTGAAAAGTGAATTTTCCGAGCTAAAGATGCAAAGTAAATTTATTCCGATTGATTGATTTTTTAGGTACCAGCATAAAGCATTTATAGATAATCGGTGTTACCATCATGAGGTGAAATATTTGAAGCGATAATCCTAAATCAATTATTAACATAATCATTATTGAATAGAAACAGCTTATTTCATAGTAATCGATTAGGATTTACCAAAGGTCAGTCGACGACTGATGTGACGCTTTTATGAAGCTTCGGAAAAATGCAGTGGGTTATTCTGTGACCTTTCCAAAACTTTACAACAAAACACTGAATCTTGATTATCGGGCTCAAAACATTACTCGGCATTTTAAATAAAGCGACTGACCTTGTATAGTTGTATAGTCATAGTAATCTAACAAGATCTAAAAAGTAGCCGATGGCGGTGAAACGTCTGAAGGCTCAATAAACCTAGTTAGTAAATTCTTATTTAGATACAACTTTTCATCCCTTTTCTAATATTACTAAGTTAGTAAGTCGACTCAGTTCCCGTCGAACCCGCCTTAAAGGAAACAAAAAATAAAGGATTTCTACAATGGGAGAAACAAGTAATAAAACCACTACTTTTAATTGGAAGAGTAATTAAGTTATAAGAAAAAGAAATTAAGAATTCAAACAAGTCAGGATTTTATTTCGGGTAAAAAAAAAAAAACCTTCCCATAAATTTAATTGGTCTCTACAGTGGAATTGCTAATTAGGCTTTCAAATACAAACAATCGTAATATTGCAACGGGAAAGTTTATCATTGCAAGTATCCGAAGGAATTAAAATAAAAATTACACGGGAATACCGAAAAAATTTCACAAACTTTCACAATTAAAATGAAAACAAGTAAAAATTTCGCAAAACATTTAAAATCTAACCATAAATATAATAAACCAGTCTTAGTGAATGTGAAAAATGTTGGACCTTATTTGAAAAAAGGAATGAAAAAGTCCTTTGTCTGGTATATGGTTGCCGTATAATAGGCCTTATCTTGAAGAGGACTAGGTTGGCTAAAGGTACAAAGATAGCATAGTAATCTATTTTAAACTTAGAAATATTTAAATCCGCTAGAGATTGAATTGATAATCTTGAGGAATTATTACTTAACCATGCACCAAATCTTGACGTATTAAAAGGACTTTTGTAGTGATATGCTCTGTTCAGCTTTGAGTTCAAATGAAAAAGGAAATCACCATTTACATACCAAAATTATCGTTATAGAGCGTGTACTATACAGTGTCAAAGGCCTTCAGATAAGATCAGGAAGCTGTTTGGAAATATGTATGGACTCTTCACTTAGTATATCGTTATAATAACCGCAGCTCTCGGTTTATAAAACTGGCCATCATCTAAAGTCGTAATATAAGTACCTACCTTTATTTATGTGAAGCGATAACGCTGCGAGGCTTCAATAGTAATTTATATAATGGTATTCAAAGCTCATATTATTGATATATAGTTTTCATGAAGCTGCTGTTAAATCAAGGTTGTTACACTGATTCTAACAAAGTTCAAAGTTTAACTGTGTGGTGTTCATTTGAATTAAGCTACTATCTAGGCAAGTATAATTATGTAATTAAAATTGAAACGCCGTTTTCTGCTACGTGTAAACAAAACTAACTTTATGCAATGTTTAGTCAAGGTTTAATAATCAAGCATAAAATTGTAGGGTCAACATTGTGATTATTCTACGTAGATATAAAAGTCGCCTGGATTGAGGTAATTATTCTGATTATTAGAACGAAAAAATATTGGAAGAAAAGTTTAACTAAGTTATTCTATTCTATTCGAGCCACTGGTTCTCTTGAACCGATGTTTTTTTTTTTTTATTAGTGGTAAAACTTTGGAATGAACACATCACTCGTCACATCTATGGTCCAGTGTAACCCACTGAAACTTGGACTACCCCTTCGGGGAAAAAGGCTGATTCCATGTATGCATGTATTTTTAGATATAAAGGTTGAATATCACTTAATATAGTGGTATTTGTGAAAGTTAAGTAATAAAAGCTCAGTTTGCTTTAATTAATTGGATTGCTATGAAGCGGTCCAGCTGTGAATTATATATATTTCCGCCTCACAATATATGGTTAGTTCGAATCTTATGCAGTAATTTACTCACACCATCTGAAATTTAAATTGCAAATGAATACTCGAAACTTCCGAGTTGTTGGCAAAGCTCGCACATTTGTTTGAAGGTATGCACGTATATTAAGATGAAGATCACGTCAGTGGCTGTTCTTTTTATGTCAAAAGCATCTGTTTAATTCAACCCTTCCGCTCTCAAATTTCAAAGAATATACTTAAAATCCAAGGTTATGAAAGATATGTGTCTCATAATGTTTGTTCAGTCTATTAAAACTTGCTATTCATTTTACTCTCCATAGTTGTCACACCGGCTTTCAACATCTTTTCCACAATGTGTTTCAAGCTTTGGATTTATGAGAAATGTAGTACTGGCAATTTATCCGAAATTCAATTACAAAATAAGCTTCTATGTCCTTTTGCGCTTCTCCATGCTATGATTAATTATATAGCTGTACTAAGAAAATGAAATTAATGGACTCTGCCGGCAATGGCATTTTTAATTATCTTTTTATTTTCACTATAAATGGAAAATATAATGCGTAATAAAATATATTTAAAGTTCAGTTAGTAGTAACCCTCATGCGCTGTAGGTCGTGGGTTAGATTCTCACCTAGGACAAACGCTTGTGTGAAGGATATAGGTTCTGTGTTTGGGTGTTGATAATTATTATATGTATTTACAAAAAAAGTATTTAAGTAGTATATTTGTTCCGTACGAGAAACGGCATCGCCTTAGGTTTAAGATAGTTAAAAATGTATAAGTTAGAAATAGCATCATAGAAGACAATAGAATAGTTCTAAGTTAGATCTTTTGTTATAACACCTGGTGTTTACGTGTGAAAATACAGATAGTTAATTCCCTTCTTCGAATAGTTCTAAGTAAGGTCTATTGTTATAACACCTGATGTTTACATGTGAAAATAGTAATAGTTAAATCTCCTTCTTAGAATAAATACTAAAAGATAAGCCGCAGCATTGTCGTACCGCTCCCATTGGCAGCTGCGGCACAAGCCGGTTATAGTTAAATAGAATTAAATAGAATTGAATAGTACAATAAATGAAACTGGAAAGGGGTTCGGAAATATCTTTGTGACGAGTGGTATAAATATAACGCCATTTCGGGCGTAAGTTGTAGTTGGTTAATAGTCGCGTAACAGTACACACGTATAGTTCACGTAGTTGGTTAATAGTCGCGTAACAGTTCACACGTATAGTTCACGTAGTTGGTTAATAGTCGCGTAACAGTTCACACGTATAGTTCACGTAGTTGGTTAATAGTCGCGTAACAGTTCACACGTATAGTTCACGTAGTTGGTTAATAGTCGCGTAACAGTTCATACGTATAGTTCACGCAGTTCGTTAGTAGTCGCGCTATAGGCGACACGCGTTCCGTAAATAGTCACGTAACAGTTCTTCGCAACCAGTGCGTTAATAGTCCAGCGTCAAGTCGAGCAATAGTCGACACGTTGGCTTAAATAGTAGTGCGCTAATCGCGGAATAATAGAAATAGATAGCAGATCGGCAGTACCACTCGGAACAACCGGAACCCAACCCTCCAGTATAGAAACACCATCTGAAGTTTTCTTAACAGAATCCCAGTAATAGCGTGTACAGACCCCTCGCACCGGCGGAATAACAACAGCAACATACAGTCCACTACCACCTTATAGATCCCGGTCGAGCCACCTCGTACATTTTGGTCCTTCGAGCCGGATATTTTGGTCCTTCGAGTCGTACATTTTGGTCCTTCGAACCGGATACTGGAAGATAGAAGATGGTTATCACGAGATCAGGAGGAGGGAACAGGCCTGCGAGCACATCTCGTACCGAACCTTCGAATACCTCCAACACCACCGCAGCGCCTACCACCACAGCTCCAGTGATTACGACGGCACACGCTCCGTCAAGATACATGGAGCCGTTAATAGCCACGCCACGCACCCATTCTGTGGCGCATTCACCACCGAGAACCAGACCATTGGCTGACACAGTGTTTGCAAGGCGCGCCTCACCGACGTTAGAATCTGTGTTCGGGAAGCGCGTTCCTGCCGACTTCACGCCTACTTCAGCCAGCAGGAAGACCTTACATGGAATGACGAGTTTCTTCGTGCCGGCAAGCGATGCTGTCGCTGCCTCATCAAGTGGCGGAGCCAGCACAGAGAGCACAACAATAGCGTCGAGCCAAACAGCGAGTGATTCCAAGGAGTCGATTGTCACCGAAGTCACCGGCAGGAGGAACCAGAGAGATCCCGATAGAGAAACGTCGTTGCACAATGAGCAAACTACGACCACCAAGCCTACGTCGACGACTTCAGCAAAGGCAAGAAATAATAGAATAGCAAATGCCCGACTAAAATTGCTGAAAATCCAGAAGGAAATAGCGGCCGTCGAACTTGAGCTCATGGAGGAGTCTGAGAACGACGATGAAATAGTAATCTCTGGCCCTGAAAACACGTCAATGATATCCGATTGGGTGAAAAACACAACCAGAGTGTTAGATATAGCAAACGAATCACAACGAAAAGAGAGGGAAACAATACCCTCCGTGCTACCAACGGAGGAACAACGGACGGAGCTGCTCACTGAAGATAGACCGGCACCGCGCCCTGCACCCGCTGCGGTTCCTGCAGTCCTTATAAAAACAGAACAGGAATTGCCAGCAGCGAACGAGGAGCGCGGACCGATGAATAGCAAATTTGTAGATGGACCTGGACTCAATAGTTTTAATGTGCCCAGACCCAATAACGGATATGAACTTCCAGTGTTAAATAGAACCAACATGAAAAATAGTGATTTTGGAGACAATAGTGCATCTGCAAACAATAGCGCGTATGCCAAAAATATTGGAAACGTGAACAATAGTGCCTTGGCAAACAATAGTGCCTCGGCAAACAATAGTGCCTTGACAAACAATAGTGCCAGAGTGAACAATAGTGCGATAGTGAACCAGATTGTGGGCCAGCCTGGAGGACCTACGAAATCTGAAAACACTTGTTGGGAGGAACCAAGCCGGGAGCAACCGGCGGGAGAGCCTGATCTTCTGAAATTGTCTCGTTTCCTGGATAGAGAAGCAAGCAGATGCGGTCCCTACGCAGAGCCAGAAATAGTCCCTTCAGGAGAAACCGACAATAGAACTAACTTCAAGGACAGAAGTTATGCTGCAAGGGTGGAAGAGAAAAAAGGAAAAGTTTGCCTAATTTGCAATAGAGAAAACCATCCCACGACGATTTGTAAGAGGTCCACGAAGGCAGAAATTCCGGATAGATGGGATATAGCGAAGAAGCATAGATTGTGTTTCAGATGCCTTCGATTGAAAACGGTAAATCACACGTGTAAGACGAGAAGGTGCGAAATAGATGGTTGCCAATACTGGCATCATGGACTCCTTCATTTCAAGAAGGAGGAAACCCAACAGAAAAGGGAAGCCGTAGCATCCACATGGACTCCCAAAAACATCCAAAACTCAAAACAATGTATAGACGCCAACCTTCGTCGCAAGGTATCTCGGCTGAAGAGGGTAATAGTAATAGTCGCCGTGTACTCGAGAGGCGACGGAATAGTACGCGCAGTCAACATTTGATCCCTAGGTGGCGTGCTGAGAAGACCTACGCGCAAAATAGTAATTCTACCCACCGAATCGGACCCGGCGTACTCCACACCATAGTTTGCAATGCCAGGAGGCATTGCACGGCGGGAGAGATGTTCCGTACGAGAAACGGCATCGCCTTAGGTTTAAGATAGTTAAAAATGTATAAGTTAGAAATAGCATCATAGAAGACAATAGAATAGTTCTAAGTTAGATCTTTTGTTATAACACCTGGTGTTTACGTGTGAAAATACAGATAGTTAATTCCCTTCTTCGAATAGTTCTAAGTAAGGTCTATTGTTATAACACCTGATGTTTACATGTGAAAATAGTAATAGTTAAATCTCCTTCTTAGAATAAATACTAAAAGATAAGCCGCAGCATTGTCGTACCGCTCCCATTGGCAGCTGCGGCACAAGCCGGTTATAGTTAAATAGAATTAAATAGAATTGAATAGTACAATAAATGAAACTGGAAAGGGGTTCGGAAATATCTTTGTGACGAGTGGTATAAATATAACGCCATTTCGGGCGTAAGTTGTAGTTGGTTAATAGTCGCGTAACAGTACACACGTATAGTTCACGTAGTTGGTTAATAGTCGCGTAACAGTTCACACGTATAGTTCACGTAGTTGGTTAATAGTCGCGTAACAGTTCACACGTATAGTTCACGTAGTTGGTTAATAGTCGCGTAACAGTTCACACGTATAGTTCACGTAGTTGGTTAATAGTCGCGTAACAGTTCATACGTATAGTTCACGCAGTTCGTTAGTAGTCGCGCTATAGGCGACACGCGTTCCGTAAATAGTCACGTAACAGTTCTTCGCAACCAGTGCGTTAATAGTCCAGCGTCAAGTCGAGCAATAGTCGACACGTTGGCTTAAATAGTAGTGCGCTAATCGCGGAATAATAGAAATAGATAGCAGATCGGCAGTACCACTCGGAACAACCGGAACCCAACCCTCCAGTATAGAAACACCATCTGAAGTTTTCTTAACAGAATCCCAGTAATAGCGTGTACAGACCCCTCGCACCGGCGGAATAACAACAGCAACATACAGTCCACTACCACCTTATAGATCCCGGTCGAGCCACCTCGTACAATATTAGTTGTCTGGTTCTCATGATACAAGCTATTAACTTAGCTTACTTTGGGACGAGATGGTGCGGTGTGAAATGTTCACCAATATTATTATTATAGCAACCTTCTGACTAGAGAGAGTGGATGGACTTTGATCAGCTACAGTAGTCCAACTCGGATTGACACATGTCATACCAAGTCAAGTTTATTTTAGGATAAGGAACCCTAAGATATATTCGATCCTTGAATTCCTCTATGCATCCATTATGTACAAATTTACACGGTAACATGAAGTAGAGCATCATCAATCTTAAAAACCATCAGATTCCATAACAAGCGCAATAAATCGCGCCGACTTGAGCAAGTATAAAATATGCAACGTCACGTAAATCGTTGAGAAGGAGCGCGAGGCGTTGATACGTCTTTTAAAATTTCATGTTCTGCTGAAATACCGGTGCCGCAGGAACCTCTAACCATCTTTTGCATGAACACATGTCTATTAACTGTAGGCATGCAAGAGTGAGAGTGGATGGGCTATGTCTAATCTGCCAGTTATGAGGACTGATAGACCTCACACCTCTGCCTTGAAGTTGGTTTTAAAACTTGTGAGCCTCGTTAGATTTATATTGTCATGACAAAACCGAGAGACATAACAGAGAAAGAGAGAGAGAGAGAGAGAGAGAGAGAGGCTAGATGCTGTGTGAATTGTCCACCAATTTTTTTTTTTTATTTTTTTTTCTAGTTTTCATTTATGGTTTAAGTCACCAGAATAACTCAATTGGTATACACGATGTTTATACTAATTTACATCAATCTCAGTGCCATCATATAACAACCACAAGAAACTCGCTCGATATGAACAAGAGAAATAAGCAACGTACCTCGCTGAGGATTGGAGCGCGAGAGATTGCTGCGTCTCTTCGAATGTCATGTCCTGCTGAACGAAGATACGTCTCTGTACTGCCTTTGGCTTACTGAAACAGAACACTTTAATTAGTCGACTAACTATTAGAACAATTCAATTAAATATTTCCCTAAGCTTTTATGATTTAGCTTCAGGTTCACTGTAACTTATTCAACATACTTATTGTTTTTTAAGCGATGACGGCTAAAGTCGGTATAAGTTATTTTACTATAGGTTCGAATCCTACATTGAACTTTAGCTTCTGGTGAAAAACCAGTGAGAAAACCATAACATAGTAATGGGGCAAATACTATGTTACACCAATAAAAAAGGTGCTCCCAAGGACCAAAAATTACGTTCTGACTTCAACATCAGTACGAAACTATACTAGTTTCGCAGTCGCTTTACATCAGGTTATAAAAGTTTCGTCTGAATTGCATTACCATGGAGTGACTGATCTCTGGGTGGATTGTACGTAATGTCGGTAGAATCTCATACAAATAAAAAACGGAATCTTGGTAAACACGTATAAAAACTGTTTCATAATTCAGTACTTCTTTAGTTTAAAAAAAAAACTAGCTGTAGCCCACATCTACGTCTACGTAGAATTAGTACTTTTAGTAGCCTCTTTTTTCTCCTAGCATTCATAAATCTCCACACAAAGGTAGGTTTCTACCTACCTATTTAGGTTTTTTTTAACCTTTCTAGGTTAAAAAAAACCTAAATCACGCGTAACTAACTTGATTGCTCAAAAAAGCAGAAACATTATTTTTTCTTGACAAAAGAATAGTTACAACTAGTTTTATGTCATTTACTTGAGAAATGAATGATTCTGCATAAAAAATCCCCTATTTGGAGTTTTATTTTGGCGACAAAATACATAGCACTATCCTTCTACAAAGTCCAATTTAAAACAAAATTTATAAAAATTAGTACAGTGCTTTAGGCGTGAAAAGATGACAAATTAACAGACATACCGACATAGTTACTTTCGCATTTAAGTTTAATAAAGTAATGCTTTAGTAGAGCTTTTTGATCATTTCATTTTGATTATTATTTCTCCCATTAACTTTTTATCTTGGTCCTTTAGAAGTCGTTAGTTGAGCTGAAGCCAACACTAAGGCCCGTTTTATATGGGTGATTATTTTGGATAGGTAGATAGTAAAACTATTATAGATATTATGGAGAATTCCGGGCTATTGCGGATGTACTGACTGGCTGGTAATTGGGCTACTGCAACAAGACTCAGTACTTGGTCCCATGAAAAATGTAGAGGGCAGGTGATGACTTGTCGCCTTCTAGACAGGCCCCCTATGAGTGCCCGCAGTGCGAGGCAGCATAAGGGGCAACGTTGGTGAGGATGGCTAAAGGGCGCATGCTCTCGACTCGACGAGAGGTGTGCTGCGAAAGAGCTACTCCCAGCGTTATGCCCGTTTATATTATCATTATTATTTCACATAATTTATTTTGTTTTTATTATTATTACTTTGGTGCTCATGCTGTAAACGGAAGTGGCCACAACTGATGAATGCAGTAATTTCACTCTTTTTGTATCTAAACAATGTATTATAGCAAATTAAATAATTGGCTCAAACACCTATACGTTAACGATAGATAAAAATATTGCAGTACCAAAACCATTCCCTCACCGTTATTTTTAAAATGTATCTTAAAATGACTACCTGTCAGATCTCCCACCCTAAATATTTGCCACGGCCGGGAATCAAACCTAAGGAATCCGGAGTAGCCTTTATTTCTCAGAAATTACAGGCCCCGTTCAATAATACCATGTTCGCCTTGGTGATAGATATTATTACTTTTGTTTTGTTTAGAGGACATCGCTTAGCATTACGGGTGCCATCTGGTCGTCCCATCACTTTCATTTAATAAATTGCACAAAAGTATTGGACGACTGAAAGCACCAAACAAGTGCGTAATTCATCAACCTGTGTGTTACATAGTTAAGTGGTAATATAGTATATGTATGATACAATTTAGGGTATATAATCCTGTCGTTATGTTTCGTATCTAGTTACAGATATCGGAAAAAAATGATATTGAACTGAATTATATATCTTTTCACCAGACTACGTCACATGGTATAATTATCAAAGACAATGTGGGGTTTATTATTTACCTTACAGGGTTGTGCTTGATACTATTTAGTCCGATATTAAGAGACTACAAATACGTAATAATATTTGAGTAAAATAAATGTAGGACAGTTTTTCATTAAAATAACAAAGTATTTTTAAGTTAAATTAGGATTGTCTTGAAATATTTCATTACATGCAATGCTAACAAGTTGAAAATGAAACCATAATTCTAAAAATAAAACCCGCAACTACGCGCAAGTTGTAAACACGCGTAGAAATTAAGTAGTCACGGGCCAAATTAACATTCCATGAATTAAATAAGTCTACGAGTAGGTCCTAAATTTCTTAGGCTGTTTGCACCTTTTATTTTAATCGTAGCACTCGTAGCGGCTGTACGGGTACTACGCCGTAGCAATAATTCTAGAACACGAATCTACTTTGAGAATCAGCGCATTTGAGATGGAATTTGTTTGCACGAAGATATTGAAAAACTTTGTTTTTAGTTTTACTGGGTAACATTTGACCGTAAACTCACCTAATGTTAAGTGGCGATGTGCTAAATTTTAAAACTTTCGATACAAATTTGTGCATTTTTTATATTCAAAATTATTTTTGATGTAAATTCATGGGGGTCCCTATCACGCACGCACTTTTAGTCTCAAGTGAACTAAGCAACAGTTCCGGAAAATAAATACCGTTTTATATTAAGATTGAGATGTAAAATGCGGTTGAAGCTTTTGACGAAAATACATATCGAAGCTCATAAAAACCGCAAACATCCGCGACCCACAAATATTTGCTTCAACACCCACATCAAGCGCCCTTCAAATTGCCGCCGGCTCACATGCTTGAATACATTTTAACTCATTGGTATGCAAGAACACAGTACGGTCTTCACTTGTGTTGCCAACTCATGTGACGTGTACACGTGTTATATTTTTTATGTGACTTGCTCATCTGGTTCAGATATTGCGTAAAACCACAGCTGGACAACCAAGGTTATTGGGTTTGGTTGTTTAGTAAATCAGAGGAGAAGCACTTAACACACAACATAACTATTAATCGATGGTGAAGCTTAGAGTTAATTAACGACATGGAGCCAAAGCTATACAATGGCCCTGTAAACGCGTTAAAGTTTACAGCCATCATAATAACAACTATAAAACTAAAAGCGCATGAAAACGGGAAACGGTGATCGCGTATTTTTATAGCTTTTTTGAACGAGCGAGCACAGCAAATGTGGTTGATGCCGCATCATTTTAATCCTAAACTCAGTAAAAGCTTAGGTATGTCAAAATATATCAAATACTAGAATTGCATCTCCTATCTTTATCTTTGCATTTAAGTCAACTACTTCGTGTCTTAAACCACTAAGGAGGTTTAGAATATTAACTAAAAATAAAATTCGCATAATTTTTATAATTTCTGGGTGCTAATAATGGCTGAAAATTTTTGTTACTTTACAGTACAATCACTAAACAGACTTGACTGTAAATTTTACCTTAATAATGACCCAAAATATCACATAGGCTATTTTTATTTCGGTACTATGCAAGCCAACTTTAACTGAAGCTTTTCCATATATATTCCAAAAAATATCCGGGTATGTAAACATTGCATCCCAAGAGTTAAAATAAATTTATAAAGTTATATTATGATACCTCAAAACAGTAAGAACTAAAAGTTTGATCATTTCACACTCAATACGACGCTCTTACCCGAGGATTTATTACCAAGACATGGTTTCTTCCGTATGTTACTCATGTACTCTTAGGAAATGCCTTGACGTCAGAGGAAATATTGCCTTGTGGACGCTACTTATTACACTTCGCCGAGAAGGATTCGCCCTTCTATTTGTAAATATTATGGACGCGAAACTTTGTTAGTGTGAAACTTAATTACTGGGGTACTGTAATGAGGAGCGATAAAATAATACATATTCATGTTACTCTATAATGATGCACAAATAACTTGTACAAAATACCGAAAGGTTTTTGTTGTGTTTCAACGCAAATTAAGGCGTAAAATAGTAAGCAATATTCTTCAGCACCTGGGTTCCTAAAACATTTCATTAGTATAATGAAGTCGAGCTATCCGTGCGATAAATTTCCTTTATAACAGCTACCCTTTCATTTCTATAAGTTTGCAGTTGGTTGTAATTTCGCGGTTCGGTGCTTTCTAAGCGGTTTTGTATTTGCTTCTATTATATCACGATAATGTGATATCTCCACTAAGTATTTTGCTTCAAAGCAATATTGCTGATTGATTTATATTGATCCAGCCCAGACTGTTATGAAGTTTTAACGCAGGAGCAGTAAATACAGGTGCTGGATTAAAACACTGAAATGTTAGTGAGCAGTCAAATTGTATTAGATCTCGGGTGGGTCCCAAGATGTGTACAAAAGTAGTATCTTAAGTTTCCACAAATTTACCTCAGAATCTAATCAACCAGGTGATATGACCCAGGCGAGGTAAGTGGAAATAATTAGTGACCTTTGCTCACCTCAGAATCAAATGTCCAAGGTGAACTGATATTACGATGTACGTGTATTTACTATTAAATGCTGTAGTCTCTCTGTTTGTTCGTTCGATCATAGCAAAACTAACAGGTAACATTATGATAAAATTTAATAAAAAATGTTTGAATAGGTACACCAAAAAACTGGTCGTCATCACTCTAATTTTTTCAGTATTGCCTTACAAACGTTCGTATTGTTTTATAAAAAGTAGTTTCGGAACTAGTTTGATGGCCCACCTGATGTTAAGAAGTAACTTCTGGCCATAACGAAAGCAGTACTACTTGGATCGTTGTCTGTTTAGGTTTGGGAAGACCCAATTCGCATGTTATTGTGTCCGTGGCTCCGAAAAATGTCTTGTGCATGTAATTTCACCAGCAAGCACAACTTTTAGCCGGAACACAGTAATCCACTTGAAATACTCCTAGGCGACAGTAGAAGGTGGTGGAATTACTTCTTTGGACGAACTTGGTACAAGTGCAACCGACTGAAGAATCATCAAACAGTAAAATAATATAACATAAAACCACTTACCGGAAAATGATCTGTTGTTTTCAAGCTTCTTCAAGTCGGGCGTTTCGACTTTCGGGACGACACACCAACATAGTACTATCCGAAAGTAAATCTTAAATCTGTGGAAAAAAAGGTTATTACATACCACTATTACAATTAATGTGTGACAAACATAGGTGTTTGTTCTGTGTCTGGATGTTAATATGTATTACATGTATGTATTTACAAAAATTATATAAGTATTATATCAGTTCCTTGGTTCTCATGATACAAGCTTCGTTTAGTTTACTTTGGGGCTAAATGGCGCTGTGTGTAGATCAACTCCTCCGTTTTGAAGAAAGGGGTGAGTATGTCATAATAATGTTTTGACACGTTTTGTCTGCAACGTACTCACACACTGATTACGAATGGTATCGAATTCCGACGTGACCCAATAAGTTGTAAAAGGTACATTACGAATTGAAAACGAGTGACAGCTATATTCAGGCAGTGACAGTTTCAATTTTCCAATGTTACAACTTTGAAGAAATATCTTGCTGAAATTATGACGCTGAAATTTGTTGGTTTGCTAATACTGAGGCTTTGGTATATCACGGAAAATATGTGAAACGAGTTTAAAATTTCATAATTTTAATTAAGTGATTATTTAGCCTGGATTGATAAATGGATCTCGAGAGATGCTGCCGGTACAAACTGTTAAGTGATTGGATTATACTTGAGGGTATCTAGCGAGCTGGGCATTCGACCAACACCACGCTATGGTTTCCTCACAAATTAGTCAAAAAAACGACATAACTCAAAGCATAACAAAAAAAATGGTAATTAAGTATGTAATTAACACGAAACAAAACTTCGTTACATTTAAGATGTGGGTTATTTAGAAACTTCGCCCTCAATCAGAGTTTCGGTTTCACTAAACTTCTTCAAAGCCTTCGACTTTGCTGAGTTAATCTTCGAACTTTACCATTAAATGACCTGAGATACATTGTTTTAAACGTTAATTTATTTGACGTAATTATCCAGCTACAATATAATTAGATAAACATATTTTTGTGTTTATTCTTACTTATTTACCACTTTTAGGGTTAAAGCGATGATATAATTGCTAACTTTTCATTGAAATAAATTGTCCTCTTACTACCACTATTATGTCAGGGAGATATTGAAAATTAAACTATTTATTAATAAAGGCAAAATTATTTCTCTTGGGTCTCTACGGGTTGGTTTGATATTCAATAATATTTCATGCGAAATCTGATGAACGATTCGTCATTTTTAGCACAGGTACTTTTTTTTTTATGTGATACAGTTACGGAACGAGCCGACGGCCCACCTGGTGTTAAGTGGTAACCTCTGCCCATAACAACTGATGTGACTTGGGTCCTCCCTTACTAGGTACGACAAGACCCAAGTCGCATCGTATGCGCCCGTAACTCTGAGACGTGCAGGTGGAATGTCTCTTGTGCCTGTAATTTCACCGGCAACCACACCTTTCAAACCGGAACACAGTAACGCGAACGCCTCACTGCTTGGTGGCAGAAATGGGCATGGTGGCAGTACTTCCCCGGACGAACTTGGTGAGAGTTCTACTGCTAAGTCGTTAATACGTAAATAATAATTAACATAGTAACTGTTTTATTTATTTTTTCGTGAAAAAACACGGCCGTCCTAGACGGAGTAACTACATACCTAGTTACACACAGCGTTACATTAATCCCTCGTAGGATTTAACAGCTCTATTTGCGACCTAAATAGGGCTAAATAATAATAGGGTAATACTGAAACTTAACGTTAGCGCAAATTCAAATTCAAAGTCCAATTAAATGAATGAAGATCCTAATTAAGCATTTCTTGTCTCAGAACAATTCTGTAACTAACAATCTTCTTGAGAATCTCAAACGTATACTCAGATTTAACCAGTATCCTTTGGTCTAATTTACAAATGAACTTAAATTTTAATATATTCAAAGAGTCATTGAATTTAGGACTTCATTTTAGCAAGAATTAATACGAATGTGTTTCTTTTGAAACAGACAATTAAAATAATGTTACTAGTATGCTACTGCACAAAAAAATATGTTGTACAAGATATTTAGATAGTATTCGAAACTTAAGTTTAAGGCACCTGGTGAAACATACCCTTATAAATTTTATTCAGCTTATATATATAGCCCACTATTCAAAAAGTACGTTATCATCAGTGTCAAAAGTGACAAAAAAACTCACTTATTACTCATCCAATAGTAGATGAGCGGGTTGAACATCGAGTTGGCCATCGCCAGCCAATAGAATCCCAAGTATATGTGTTGGGCGAACGGCGCCGACGCCCAGGACTGATGGTGATAGACGAGGACGAAGTAAGCGTGGTATGGGAGCCAGCATAGAGCGAACACCATCACGACAAGTACGAACATACGGACCACCTGGAACAATGCTAATATTATAGGGAAACACATAAAAAAAAAGTGGACATGTCTCACAGCGCCAAAGTAAGCCAAGCATAGCTTGTATCATGGGAACCACACAACTGATATAATACTTATACTTTTTTGTAAAAACATACATATATTACACCCAGACATAGAACAGACATCTATCTTCATCACATAAATGTTTGGCCTGAGTGGCAATCGAACCCTCGACCTACAGCGCAGAAGGCAGGGTTACTACCAATTGAGCTGTGAGGCCAGATAACGTTATATTAGAAGTAATATACAAACATATACAGTTACTTGGGACCTTTTGTAATTTCGTTAATTAAACAAACTGTCCAGACCGTGGATTATGATTTACAGAAAAAAAATGTTATGCAGAGTTATTCGTAGGAAAAACAATGGCAACGATGAGCTCACAACTTGTTACGTCTACTTTCCTATATAGTGGGGGAAAAAACTAGATTAAATTGGGTCCATTGATACTCTGTCCACCGCTTCACGGAAACGGCGTGAATTTTTGTGTGGGTGAATTGTGCAATAAGTAGGTAGGATTATAATAATATCAAAAGATATCAAAATTGTTTAGTCTAACATACCTTTTGGATAGAAAAAGTTGGTTAATCAAGGGAACACTCAATAGTTACTAATCAGCCTGGGGTGAAGTTAAACAAAGTGATCATAACTTTAACTAGAACCCAAAGAAAAACTGAAAGCTAAAGGGTCTTTACTTCTGATACAATTTCAATTTCCGTGTTTAGGTACTTTATTATAATGGGTATATTAGAAATTCATATTCGAAAACTCGACTAGCCTTTTGAATAATTTTGCTTTCACTTCACAGAGTTTGATTTCTGATGGAATGTTGTTGTTAACTTAAACTGTATTAATTAGATAAGCATGGGTTTAAATATCAATACTCAATACATGTTAATACATAATAGTAATAAATTAAAGTTTGTTTACAACACGGATTTCAAATTATCTCGGCGTTTGTATCAGATATTATGGAGGTAAGCCGAGAATTCCAGGAAAGTTTTATTTAATGTTAATAAGTTATGGAACAAACAGAAGACTGTACAGCGGTAAAAACAATATTATTTGGTTCCCCCCTTCGAGATATGGAAAGAGCCAAGTCGCATCATATTGCGCCCGTGACTCCGAGAGGTGAAGACAACCAGAAGGCAGATTTACTACCAACTGAGCTGTAAAGCCTGTCAAAATGAAAAATCTAAAAGGATGGTGTATGGTAAAGTAGCAGCAGCGATATTACCAAATCTATGCTATCCTGTGTCCTTTGAAAGGCAAACGTATTAGTCAAATCGAAAGTATAATTGTTAAATATACAGACAGGTGGATAAGGCAGGAAGTAATAATATCGTCGACATGCCCAAAATCAGGGCCAAAAAACAGGCTGTTTCAAACACAAAAGCGCTCGTATTCATTTTGTGTACGAGATAGAGCACCTGAAATTATGCCTCATTAAATTTAATATTATATTACAGTAATATTCAGATGTTGACTCACCACCCTCTAAACGGACCCCCTAAAGTGCTGCCAGTGACAGACAGGCCCCGCCTGTGAGGCGGTTAAAGTGTTTCGCGAAGTGGCTGAAGCTATATGCATTAATTGTGTTCCGATGTTCACTCTTGGGTAACTATATCCAAGCGGATGAATAAGATGAAGGTAAGGAATATCTATAAACTCCTTGAAAATGAAATAGATATTGTCACCACAGTCCAGTGAACGCTAGCTACGACGTTCTATAAAGTTATAAAGAGATCTGTTAATTTAATGAATTATATCAGAATACTTAAAACTTGTGACACTTCCATTATTTTTGTTTGGTAAGTTTGTTAATTTTTAGTACTTTATTTTTACATTGTTATTTATAGTTGATCTAACTGTTGTTATTTTATTTATTTTTGCTGTGCATAATTTAATCCTTATAAATTAAATTAGACATTCATAGTTTAAAGTATTTTTTTCTCTAATTGACATAATAGTAATATTTCATTAGAATAGTTATTTTATACATGTTTAGGAATTAATTATGCTAATTTTTATTGTACATCTATTTGTTACAAATAGCTGGACCATACGACAATTGTTACACCTCTTTTGTTAATACCTGTGTTTCACAATAAAGGATATTGATTGATTGATTGATAGAAACTTGTTTTACCAACAGTAACGAAATTAACTATTATGCAGTAAATATATATAAAAAAAAAATATTTAAATGATAAGTAAAAATAAAATTGTTTACTAATTGACCATAAGCTACTCCTGCATAAATCGTAGTATGCTCTCTTTGTTGTACAATAATGTTTGTATTTTTTGCTCAGTGGTTTGATAACTGAATAAGCAGAGAGAGGGTTTTTATGATGTTGGTTAAATCTGGTATAAACAGTTTTATAGCAATTTGGAGAAAGGAAAAACAGGAATTGTGTGTGTGAATTGTGTCAATCGTTCAAAATTTTTGGATTTCTAAATAAGCCTTAGCATACTGTTGATTCTCGCGTGATGTGATAACCTTTATATGTAAAAGCGAGACAGTATTAAGACGGTTGACTTTCCTGCCACTTTTCTGAGCTTATTTGAATAATTCCGTCTGCCTTTTATGTGGTTTGAATAGCACTTCGGAAACAGGGTCATCCTCTCGGAAGGAACTTCTAAGCTCGGCATTGTGCGCTTGTTTGTAGTTTTTGATGTATTACCTTACCATTGAATTCACATTCCAGAGAGGTAAATAATTATGTTCTCGGTCGTTTGAAAATTTATGGCATCACAAAATTTGCTAAGTGCATTAAGAATTTTTTTAATATTAGGTATGTTACGTATGCGGCTCAGAGTCACTGTATTAGATTTATCAATTTTTTATACTACCATACTATTTATTACCTTATACTATTTATATTATACCCTATATCACTCACGTGGTCAACAAAAATTCATTTACACCCCAGTAGTTACAATCTTTGACGCCGGATATATTATTTTGCTTCATGGTTTTGGTAACGTAGTTATTGAAAACTTTTCTGTCAAAACAAGAACTGACAATAAAATATACAGTATAATTATATCATATATAAAATAGAAAAATTCAACATAACTAGACATGCCACACACCAAAATCTAAGCCATTTTCGACAAAAACCATGGATTAAATACAACAACACACATAGTTCAGATCATATATTTGTAGTTAACCATGCAAAACTTTATTTATCCTCAAAACCGAACCCTCGCTGCCTCAGTCGGTTACTCGAATTGAAACCGCTACGCTAAAATCGCAATAACCCTGACTTGGATTCAACAATGACTCTTAATCACCGGGGATTCTTAAAGAGGATTATGGGCCCTTACTGCAGTAGATATGCTAAAAAGTATTCACAAGTCATTTTTAAGCCTAAGCTCTTGAAAAGCTCTTTTTTTTTTTAATAGGGTTTAACCTTTCTGCTATATGTATATTTGGAAATAAAAACTAATTAGGTTAAAGGGTATATAAAAATAAGGGTAGGTTAAAAGTATACTCTTTTGTTTCATGTTGCCGCTCTGATATAATTGCGATTATGCAAATGTTGTTACAGCAACTCACTTCCTACCAACTCCAAATTACGTACAATATTACGTAGAATTAATAACGTACATACATACAACACATCTGCTAAGTGAATAACAATTTCATGTTATTCAAGATGAAAGCCGTAGAGGTCGATGTAAACTATTTTGATAGGGTAGCGTAATGAATTGGAAATAAACTTGATTAAATTTAAGTTACTAAATTATTACATATGTAAAGGAAAAAAAAATAACAGTTAACTTGTAAATAAGAACACCTACCGGCAAAAGGATTCCCTCTAGAGATTTATTGTTTATTTTTCTTTTGAAGGGTTGGATAAGGTCTGAATAAATATCAAACTAAGCAATAGATACTTTCCCTTTCATATTTCATTTTACACATTTACGTTCCCAACATACCCATGCCTAACATGAATTAGATTGTTGGTTTGTTTGGTTTGTCTAGGGCATATTTTTTAATACCTCAGTAAGCAAATTAAAACGCCTACTTGGTGATAAATTCTTTTTGGACAGGCAGTCATCTAAATTTTAAACTATTATTATATTTTTATTTAAGACTTATAATAAGCTATTCTTTTAGCTACTATGTTTTTTTTTTAATAATTAACTTCATTTTCCTTGTATAACTACTGTTTTTTTTTTTGTTTATTTATTTTGTCATGTCGTTTACTTAGTTCTGTTTTCTTTATATCTTACTTTTTGTTAACCTATAAGTGGAAACTTATAATTAGCCTTCAGCTCAAAATGCATGTGCCTCGCCATGCATTTTTATATACTTTAATATCCTTTATGTTTAGCTGTAAGTTTTCCTAAAATTTTAAAATAAAAATAAAATAAAATAAAATATATTTATAATTAGATTAATTCAGTTTTTGTGATTATTACTACTATTCATTTAATTATCACATACTTACAGCAACTGATGGTGTAAGGAATGCTTAAACGTATACAATATATTAATTTTAGCATGAATAATACGAGGTATATCTGCTGATAAATTCTTTTTTTTATTAAAGTCATTATTTTAAGACATTCATATTAGTGCCAAACTGTGTCCAATAGTAAACACATACGCATTACTGAGCACACGTTCCCCCTTCACGTCGCAAAGCAAACTCATAAATAACTTCTATCTGTTTCAAAATATATTAATAATTACTTGAGAGAGAAATATATTCATGATTATTAATAAGACTTTGACTTTGACATTACGGTCTACCTACCTATAATTGCTATACCTTATAGAAAAGGTTCACGTGTGAAACTGCTATCTTTTAAATATCCAAATGTACCTACCATACAGCAATATATATATATTGAGTATTGAGTTTGGGGCGCAAAAGGACGTAACTTGGGTCTTCCCAAGCCTGAGAAGAAACTAATTTCGTATTGCATTTGTTATTATGTGTAAAAGTTACCGCATAACATAAGGTGGGCCATTTACTGTTTCTTAACTAATTGACATGAAAAACCTAACCGCTGCATGTAAAACTAATATACTACTCACTGACATCGAGGGCAGAAAAAATATTATATTATACTAATTCGTTTAACATTAGCCTAGGTTAAAATCGATCAGTCATATCGTAAGTATTGATTTGGAATTTATGGGTTTCATATTTCTCGCAAATTTCGAGAGTGGTAGTTGGAGTTAATTATTTTTTTAAAACAATGCTCTTGGTAAACCTCCAAGCGAACTAAAATAAATGTTGCCATAGCACTTGAAACTTGCACTCTAGCACTCAACATTAAAGTATTTCAATATCGGAAATCTACTGTTCGGTATTTGAGTTTACCACAGTTAATTTATGACTAGAGCACAAAACATTATTTTATAAGTCTGACAATATAAGTTGGCAGTCATGTTGGCATGAGTCGCAGTTGCGTATAAGAAAGTGGGTCAGAGACAGAAATCACATCATCTGCATGGATGTAATAATATTAATATATTAGGTACCTACTTATAAAAGTCTTTTTTTTATGGTAATAAACCTTCTCAAACACTTACACCCCTGAACCAGGAAACCTCGCAGGTGGCATGTTCACACAAACATCCAAGACCTGAAAGAACACACTCATACCGAGAACTTACGTCCCGCTGGGAGATCTACCCTCATTCTATAGACAGGGTTAATTTCAACTTTGCTAGGTATATAAAACAAAAAGTTGCGCAATCATAGAAAATAAATGCGCAAAATAATGCTCTTATTCTGCGGCTAAGCTAGCTCGTTATTTCAGTACGTTGCTCTAGATATATTTTATTAATAATTTCTGGTTTACTGACACCATTACTATATTTTCGTTGTTTATTGCTAATTTTCTGAGAAAATACGTTGAAAATATTCTCGCTAATTTCACATTACCCGAGACAGATTTCGAGGTTCATCTTTATTACTACGCCCTTATTTGTTGGGTTTAATTTCGCTATTCCAATATTTGTCTAATGTCCGTGTTATTATAGAACGAGTAATATTTGGAAGAACGCTCGAGCAAATAGTGGCAATGTAATCACCAGTCACAAAGTCACATCATTATCTTGCTATATATTTAGGAGAGAATTTACGGACACCTTGTTGGAGCCTTATTATTCCTGAATTCAGGGTATTCAAATAATTAAGAAAAAAGATATCAGTTAGTATGTCTGCATCAGTATCAAGAATCTAATTACTAAACCATGGATTTAAAACTGATCGCATCGTCGCCATACCACGAATAACTCAATGCTTCCATCACTAACCCCAAAATTAATATTCAATTATGACACTAACTGCCTTCTGCGCTGTAGGTCGTAAGTTCGATTACCACCCAGGATAAACATTTATGTTACGAACATAGATGTTTGTTCTGTCACGGTGTAAATGTGTATTATATGTATGTATTTACAAAAATGTATATTATAAGTACTAAATCATTTGTCAGGATCCCATGATACAAGCTATTTGCTGTATCATTTTGCGCTGCTTGAGATTTCCATAAAAAAATGATTTGCCATCAAAATAACCAAAAAATTCGTGACATATTTAAGCAAAGGTACCTTTCGCTTGGCTCTGACAACTTGCATCTGGTGATGAGTGCGCTCGCCGATGGCCCTGCCGCGGAGCGCCGCACTCATCCGAGCGTAAGCCCACACCATCACTGACATCGGCACGACGTATGTCACCGCCAGGAACACCAGGTTGTAGCTGGAACAAAAACGGATTTATAAACACTTTCTATTACAAACTTATTTTTAACTTCAAAAACATTCCGTTTTAAAAAATGACTCAGTTTTTTTTTTTTTTTTTTTTTTATTTTTTATTTAATGCAGTTATGGAACGAGCCGACGGCCCACCTGGTGTTAAGTGGTAACCTCGGCCCATTACAACCGATGCTACTTGGGGCCTCCCCTACTAAATGTAAATAAATAATAGTTAATCTTATTTCTTTTTTTTGTTAGTTAAGACGTGCCCGGTTCAAAATATACAGCTCTTTAAAGGAAGACAGGGTGGCTTAGACATGGTGATATGGAACCGTCCTTTGAGGAATTTGTTACAACTACATTGAGGAATCAATCAACCTATCCCCCGCTGTGTCTATCTTCCTAAAAACTGTAAACTGCTAAACTGTACGTTATAAGTTTTTACTATGAGCAAATAGATATATTGTTACAAAAATCTGGCATTAAGCTGCATTGAGTAATTTTACGCTTGATTGAAAACGAAGGATAATTTAAGTTAAGTGCTACGATTTTTG
Source organism: Chesias legatella (assembly GCA_947359385.1). Classification (NCBI taxonomy): domain Eukaryota; kingdom Metazoa; phylum Arthropoda; class Insecta; order Lepidoptera; family Geometridae; genus Chesias; species Chesias legatella. The sequence goes on along the minus strand of OX375774.1, from coordinate 5,512,364 downwards.
CTTGAGAGAATCATTTATATGTGGTAATCAGCATCAAAGTGGATGAATTTTATATTCTAATTCTTCTTCTTTTTAGCAACAATAGTTCAGATGTATATTTTTGTTTGTACAGCACAGTACTTTGCAACAATAGTAGCCTTTTTCATTTGCGGCATATAACTCATTCAACATGTAGGTGACTGGGTACAGTGGGTATGCGAGTAAATGCTGCATAGGACACGCCATATTAACTTTGTGTTTCCTCAGTAAGTAAAACATTAACACAAATTTCAATTTTAAGAGCAGTAGAACTCTCGCCAAGTTCATCCGGGGAAGTACTGCCACCATGCCCTTTTCTGCCGCCAAGCAGTAACGCATTCGCGTTACTGTGTTCCGGTTTGAAAGGTGTGGTTGCCGGTGAAATTACAGGCACATGAGACATTCCACCTTCACGTCTCACAGTTACGGGCGCATACGATGCGACTTTGGTCTTGTCATACCTAGTATGGGAGGACCCCAGTCGCATCGGCTGTTATGGGCCGAGGTTACCACTTAACACCAGGTGGGCCGTCGGCTCGTTCCGTAAATGTATTACATAAAAAAAAAAAAGGATTGTGAGAGATAAAAGGAGAATGAAACTCCAAATAAACCCATAATTTGAAAAGTTGCTGTTAATACGTCGATAACGTGAAATTTATGGCATATAATTTCTCGTTAAATAAACTTTTAAACCAAGTACAATGAACTGGAAAATCCAATTTATTATAAATTATGTTTCGCATCACTTTGTAGATCGATGTGTTTTGATGTGGTCTCTAACCAAATATATTACAAACTAGCCACCCGTCCCGGCTTCTCACGGTTAGCGGCAGGAAGTCAGCTTTATCAGCTTTCTTAAAAGAGGACTTACGAGTATAAACACTCAGGGATAATATAGCATCCTATGAATTTTTTGTCGGAATCGAAACATTAGTTTCGAATATTATCTCCCAAATCCAAACTTTCAAAGTTAGCCTTTCATATAATATTAATATTCAAGAAAGTATTTCTCCTTCAGCGCTTTTTCGCAGTTTAAACATTATTTCTACTAATTTCGCCTTTTTAAACTATTTTCTCATATCTTTATCTGATCATGCAGGAGGCAAAGAAAGAGACGCGATCATATTTCGCCTTGCAAAATCCTCAGCAAATTTCAGATTTGCCAAAATCTATCGCTAGAATTTTACAACTTATGAAATATTGGTAATATAACCACCAAGCAGGCAGTAAAACTTCCCAACGTGCTAACTTTTGTCCGGGAAAGTGACTTGTGCCAACTCTTGTCCAGGAAATTACTGCGTCCATACAAATGTTTAGCATTTGCGCATATAACTGTGTTCCGATTTGAAAGGTGTGGTTGCTGGTGAAATTGCAGGCACATGATATATTCGACCCTTATATCTCACAGAGTTAATGGCGCAATACGATGCTACTTGGTTCTCCCTATTCTAAGTAAAGGAAGACCTGATCCGTATCTTATCTCGTCCCTCAACGCGTGTCTTGTTACTTGGAGAAATTGTGTGCAATGAAAACATTCCAATGAACATACTAGTTGTTAGAGCAATCGACTGTAACGCAAAGTTTCTATTCGCGCGGTTCAGTCTTGCCACGAGTTGTTAATATTTGTTTACGGAGTCTGGATGATGTGGTCTAGTTTCTTATTATGAGAAATTATTAGAGCATTAGAGATTCAACTAAAAGAAAATTATTATATATCTATTCGGTTTCGGTAAATTATTGGCAAACGTCAGACTGTCAAGAAAGACTAAGGGGGGGAATAGAGGAAATTGGTTTGAATATTGAATATCTCTTATCACTATTTTCCTAAAAAAAGGGAGGAAAAAATAGTACATTACGTGTGAATACATGCACGTCGTGAAGTTAGCGCCCGAGCGGAGCGAAGGTGCGAAACGCCGTGCAGTAATAGACAACTTAGGCCACAAGTATCGTATACTATTTTATAGCAAGTGTGACATAAACCCGCCCCGGACGCGGGCAAGAGGGGGGGTTCGGGGGGGCCGGAGGCCCCCCCGAGGGATGCGATTAGTGTTTTGAAAGAAATGAATTATAGCTGACCGTTTCTCCTTGTTTTGGCTGTCACTGAAAATCCCTAACCTATCGCTAATTTGTCATTTGTTTGCTGTGAGTTTTTAAGCTCATTGATTTGAACATTTGATTTGAATGTCATGTGTAATGTAATGTTTTCTACATGAGTGAAGTAGGTCAATTCATTTACACACCGTGCAGAAATAGGCAACATAGGTCACGGAAAAGCGTGCGTAAAGTGCGGGTTTAGGTCACACTGTGCTATAAAAGTCTTTTGAAGCTTTTTTCCGAGGAAATTGATCCCTTCAGGATCTATTAAACATTATGCATTATATTGGTACAAAAAGTTTTGCTAATACGTCCCTCTTAAAGTGGATAACATTGAGTTAAGGTTGTTATTAGAAAACGCGGTATTGTTTTCATTTCATTTGTGAATGTGTACGTAGCCTTCAAAAGTAACTCCCCATCTTGAAGCTGAAGTAAAATTTGGCGAGTAACTTTAACCTGATTTAATTTTGTTCTGAATTTAAATTGTTTTCAGCCATTACATGTCTGTATATAGCAGACTAATCAGATGTGTAGCACGATACTGTATCTGATACTGTATCAAGTGAGCACGTTGACTTGGACTGGAATGGACTTCGTCATAATTTCTAAGTATTGGGAGTCTAAAGATGGAAACTATTTAAAACGAATTGTTTCGTGAGAAATGTTGTTTGTTTTAATCACGATCACGGTAAACTTCACGTACGTAATATGAAGCCCTAACAGCCTTATAACGTAACAAAATATAATTCTAGCTTAGTTATATTGGAACGTTAAAGTCACGTAAGCGCCTTAAGTTGAAAACTTTGAAATAATTATTAAAATGTGCAGGCTGTCGCACTCGGGTTGCACTGTGCGTCGAGCTCCTAGATTCAGAATGGATTGCCTTGACCTGGGCAAATGATAAATGGTGATATAGTTGCTAAAGGAATATAAGCTCTCACTTACAAGTTTTAGTAGCAATATCGCTTGCATGGTTTCCGCGGACGGATATTAAATACTAAGGAAGTAAGATTTCAATTTTAAATGTGCCATTATATTACGCTATCTTTAAAAATGAAAGGAGGAAAGATAACCTTACCAATAGTCAGTCCTTGACGTAGGGTAGCTTCCGTCAGGCCATTTTATGAAACATATCTCCCTCTCTCCATTTATGTACCTGAAACAATGAAAGCGTAACTCATTATAAAAATTCGGTTTCAAACTGGCCTCACCATTCAGTTGGTACTAACTCTGCCTTCTACACTGTAGGTCGTGGGTTCGATTTCCGCCCAGGAAAAATGATTGTGTGACGGGAAAGATGTTTGTTTTGTGTTTGGGTATTAGAAAGTATTTACAAAAAAAGAAGTAGGAATTCTATTAATAATCTGTTTCCTATAGTGCAACCTATGCTTAATTTGGGGCTACATGGCGGTGTGAAAAATGTCCACCAAAATTTATTTCAAAAAAAAAAAAATTGTCTATCCTTGTTTTTTCAATAAAGATTACACTCCTACACCAGCAAAAGTAGTCGCAGGTGGCATCCAAAAACAAGGATACAAGACCCGTAATCCATGATCCAAAAACAAGCTGAAAAAATGTTTTATTATGCTCACTACAGACAGTCTCAGGCTGAGACTTACTGTCGAGAGCTGTCACTGATATATCCAAGGTGTTTCGTAGTTAAGTGCGAAGTTTGAAATTGCAGTATTGATTAGAAGCATGCCGTAATTTAAATAATATATATTTTATGTAATTAACAGAGTCCGTAAGGGACGTTATAGATACGTAAGGTATATAATATGTAAGGTAGAACCTTTAGCGAATTAGATTATTCAAAAGAGATAATTGGTTACGACTCAAAACAAACTTCCCAACGCTTTAATCTCAACAGATAATACGGTTAAGTATGTTTAAGAACGCCTTCAAAAGGATGAGCGACCGACCTATTACCGGATTTGTTAGTTACGCGTGCCGTGATGCGGAGAGGAAGTTGATTAAGTCAATATAAAGACATACTGTCTCCAAGAAACACATCTTCCATTTTTTATACGCCACACAATTCGACTGCGTCTCTAAACTTGTATTTCTGAATTATCGCATTTTTACTCATAAGAATAGAATTAACATAATAACAACTTAGTTTAATCTATCATTAACTTAGAGACCATGATGTTCTATTACTATAATATTCATTTTGACGTTAGTTCTGTAAGACTTATTAGGATATCGGTTTTATAGCCCGTTACTAATTTTGTTAGTACAAAAAAATGATTTTGTTACATTTAATAATCTAATTTTATATCTAATTAAATATGCAAAATTAGATTATTAAATGTTAATATATTATATATTAATTATCCTTTTCACTGATTGTTTTAACAGGTATCCTAAAATCTAAGGTCTTGGTCTTGGTCTTGGTCTTGGTCAGGTTTAAGGTCTTGCCGGTGAAATTTGCTTGTGCGTGTGCTTGCGTTAAAAAGCGCTACATTATGGAAAGGGTTCAATAATATAATAAATATCATAAATATTCATATTTAAACGTTATTCCTTTTTTAGCTTTATAGTGTCATTTATCTCTAATTTATTACTGTAAAACGTTAATTGTTCACGAGTTGCATATAAGCAATCATCATTATTCATCATATTTGACACTTATTACAATGGACCTTTCAAAGATTTCATTATCAACGTCCCTTTGACGCCATATCTGTTGCAAATGGCTTGGTTAGAGCTAGCATTTAGCACTTTCAGTTACAATCGGATTAGTTCTAAAGCTTTACAGTGATTTTATAATAATTGGCAAGTGTCTAGTGATAGGTTTTCATCTCATTTAGCCAATACAAAGTGTGTAACGAACGGGTATTTGATCCAGCTGATGGTAAGTCATCAGCATACATTGGACAGTAAACTTGATAAAATGACTGAAGCAAAATGTCCCTATTTACCCAATACCATGTTTTTTGTGAATAACATGATTAGCCATGTGGCCCGCCTCGCGTTAAGCGGTGTTTCCAGCTATGCAATCTCGTGGTATAGACAGGTTTTTTTATGTGATGCAGTTATGGAACGAGCCGACGGCCCTGGTGTTAAATGGTAACCTCTGCCCATAACCAATTTTATTATTATTATTATTATTTTCATTTGTAGTTATAAATTTGTAATTCATTTTATTTTGATTCTATTTGGTAATTGTTTTGATAAGAATGTAACATTAAATTAGATTCATATAGTATTTCAGTGTAAAAAATGGCACAACACGCCATTTTATTATGCATTTAACATTTTAATTAAATTTAATTTACTGATGATCCTGTGTCGTTTTATGAATCAATGATTTATTATTATTATTATTATAACAACCGATGCGGCTTGGGTCCTCCCCTACTAGGTACGACGAGACCCAAGTCGCATCGTATGCATCCGTAACTCTACGACGTGTAGGTGGAATGTCTCACGTGCCTGTAATTTCACTGGCAACCACACCTTTCAAACCGGAACACAGCAACGCGAATGCATTACTGCTTGGCGGTGGAAATGGGTATGTTGGCAGTACTTCCGTGAGTTCTGCTGCTCTTAAAAAGGTTTTTTTTTTTTTATGTAATACCTACATATACGGAACGAGCCGACGGCCCACCTGGTGTTAAGTGGTAACCTCGGCCCATAACAGCCGATACGTCTTGGGTCCTCCCAAAGTAGGAATGACAAGACCCAAGTCGCATCGTATGCGCCCGTAAATGTGAGACGTGAAGGTGGAATGTCTCATGTGCCTGTAATTTCACCGGCAACCACACCTTTCAAACCGGAACACAGTAACGCGAATGCGTTACTGCTTGGCGGCAGAAAAGGGCATGGTGGCAGTACTTCCCCGGACGAACTTGGCGAGAGTTGTACTGCTCTCAAAACCTGCTGGTTATGGACCATTATGTACTGAATGTGAAAGAGACGTACTCACTGTTTCTTATACGTGTCGGAGTAGATGAGACTGGGCAGCGCGAGCACTGTGCCCGCGCACCACACCGTGATGAGAGCCGCGCGTGCCATGGTACGGCTCAGTCTGTGCTGTAGAGGCTTCACTATGGCTACGTATCTGAAACAATAAACATTAATAATACAATTAAGTAATATTATTATTTGGTTTGTTGAAACTTACGCGTAACTTAAAACATTGTTATGAGAGAGAGAAAAAATATTATCGGGGTAGTTTCTAATAGTAGTGAGCATATGGATTTTGGACTATGTGAAATAAAACAAGTATATTATTATTATATTATGTAAATATTAGAAAACGTTGTTTTTATTTATTTGATGTAAGTGATGGATCGAGCTAATAGCCCACTTGATGTTAAGAAGTTACGACGGGCATAACAACAGCAATACGACTCAAGTCCACTCCACCAGAGTACGAGATGATTCAAGTCGGATTGCGATGCGTTCATTAGCCCGCGACGGAAATGTTCGTCTAATCATAATTATCATATTTATTATTTTGCGTATACCTATGACCTATATATTATATTTATTATATACCTACCGACATAAAAAGAGTAAATTCCCTGACAATAATCATTTGATTATACTGCGATTTACTCTGCAAATTTTCTTACTCGTTGCCTTGTAATTTTGGGAAATTCAAAAAGAATATTATATTTGCTGATGGTTTCATATTTTATCCCTATTCACGGGAAACTTAGCACCCGCGATTATTACAGAAAATGAGTGGAAAAGCATCTTTGGGTGTTTTTTTTTCCTTTGATTTTATTAATGGTAGATAACTTGAACCCACAGGCAGGATGATAATGTAAATAAAGCGTAGGTAGATCCCCACGTAACTTAGCTACCATTTTGGATATAAATTTAATCACCCGACACTGGACCTGCCGACACGGTTCTACTTTGGCGCGTGTGATTTAAGTCACCTGGGACCAACCGAACAGGCAATTACACGGTCGAAATTCGACGTACCACTTAGTCATGCGGCAGAAATTGACACGTGTATAATTCCTATCTTACAAAGAAATAACACCGAATTTATTACATCAAAAACAGCAGAGAACCATGGTTCTTCTACATAGGTTTTCAGTAGCAGTAGAACTTATGCCAAGTTCGTCCGCGGAACTACTGCTACCATAACCATTTCTGCCGCCAAGCAGTAATGCATTCGCGTTACTGTGGTCCGCATTGAAGGGTGTGGTTGCTTCTGAAATTGGTACATGAGACATTCTACCTTCACGTCTCAGAGTTACAGCCGCAAACGATGGTACTTGGGTCTTTTCGTCAATAGGTAAGGGAGGACTTAAGTCAATTTGCGTGTTATGGGCAAAGTTTATCACTTAAAACCAGTGGGCCCTCTGGGCGTTCCACAACTTCGTTGCAATAATTGTATAATACATATTTAGGCTTATTTAAGATTTTTTATCCATCAGATTGTTATTAAAATTTTACACATACCTATATAATATATCTTATTACAACTGATTGCAATGTTAATAAACCTGAACACTTAAACTCACATTGTTGACCTATTGAAGCTTGCACAATAGCCTACTAATTCGGAATCCACATTATTATGTTTGCTTTTCAAACTCAAAGTTTGGGGGAGGAATGACTTTGGAGTCGGCAGGCTTATGTTTGTAAATAAATAAATATCGAACATGCTGTTCTTAACTTAATTTTTTTAATATACTATTGTTCAGTTCAATAAATCATAAATAACAGACGATAATGTAATAACAATAATTATTAAACATTTCAGTATCGGCATTTCAACAAGCCACCGACGCTGATATTCTTTTACAAATCTTTTTACTCTTAAAGTAATGTGACCCGAATGTAAGGATAATTTGCCACACTCCAGACTTTTAGTGCTTTTTTATGGAACAAATCTGTACGTTGGCGTGAGACGTAACGAAAAGACAACTCAAATATAAAGTTGGCTTCATATTTTCTGCCATAATTTATAAGTAAGTTTAAACATTAGCCCTAATTTATAAGGCTGGTAAAGTTGATACGGGTCGAAGTTATCGTCTATAAAACTGACGTTAATAATAATAATAATAATAATAATAAAAACTTTATTTGAGTAAACCACATTATACAATTTTGTTATAGCCCTGGTTTCCGATCTAGCGTTAGCTGTATGTCGGGAACCAGTTCCTTCCCTTACACAAGTGATAATTATTGAAGTTGGTTTAACATTTCTAATAATATATAATTATACATGATAAAAATTTAAACTGATGAACTTAAACTACTTATTCACACCCAATTCACACCCAATAATGCTATCCGTTCTATATAAAAAAGAAAAAGAAAATAACAACTGTGTTTTTACACTATTTATTTGTGTATATAGTTGTATTGTATATGTATGTGTGTTAATATAGAGGTATACTGATTATTGTTAGAAATATCAAATTGTATTGAATTAATTTAAACTAAAATAATATTTAGGAGATAACTATGAGCTTGTAAATTTTAAAGTGATTTTCAATGAGTAAGTTATTAAAGGATTAGAAATAGAGAATTTAATTTGTCAGATGTATAATTGATATTTTTAATTAATCAGGGCCATTTTACTTAATTGTATCTTTAATTGATAATTTACATGAATTCGTTCTAATAAAATACGGCATCTGGCAAACAATTTCACGTGTATACAGGACTGTATGTATACTCGTATATAAAATTCATTTCTACTTTTCTACGAACCTTACTGTTGACACGCCATGGATTATACTAAATAAATGGATCTTACTTTTATCTTGTAGTAGAAATCCTTTTTCTTTTAAAAAACATTCAAACATAAAATCAGGTTTTGTATTGGGTTAGTTAGATAAACCATTAAATAGATTTACTCTAACAACAAAGTATTATTGTCTGGAGTATTTGTTTCTCATTTTAAAGGGTTAAAAATATCGTTACGAGATTTATTAACAAATAATGGATCAAATTTTGGATTTTATCTCTATCAGGAATAAACTTAGCAATAAAAGAAATACAAATTAAACCCTCCATGGAAAAGCTATCCCGGATACTGATAAACAATGGCTTCGATTTCATCTTTAGTTTCGTTGCAACTTCACGCTGTAGGTAATATATGCTCTAGCAAAATATTTCATTAATCTACTTAGCAAATTACCTTCAGATTTACGAGATTAGAAATAGCAGGCAGAATTATGTCCCTGACATTACACATTTTTGGGTGCAATATGATGTACATACAGACCAAGTTTCCAACAGACAACTAAAAATAAAAACAATGCGTTTGGGTTTACCCATTGCAGTTTAAATTAATTAATAAATGTTTTAACTTTTCAATTGGATAATTGCACTGTGCACATTAATCAAATGTGTACATGTTAGAATAATGTTAGTGAGGTGGAAGTTACATCGCTGTTCATGTTTGCGTGTCAATCAATAAAATAAAAATGGGTATGTAGACACCCTGAAAACTAAATCTTACTCTATTTATCAAATGGATTTATATTTTATTGCAGTAATGTTAAGAGAGATTATTATAATCATTGAAAATATCTGAAAATCCCGGAAAAGCCCGACAAGTTGAAATTGACAGTTTGGGTAAAATAATAGACTTAATCTTTGAAATACAGGGGACTATTTGCATAATTTCGTCGAGTCGCTAGCAAAACGGAGAAGACAGTTATTATATTTTAAACCATTCCCTATTTATTTTCTACTTCGCCAGCTTTCATATTAATTTTCACCAATTAAATATGAGTTTTCATAAAACTTAACACATCTAAAGTACGCCATTATATTAGGACACGCTTACAAAGGATAACATACCTTTAAAATTACTAGTACAAATAATCATACAAAAGTGACAAAGCAAAGTAGCTTAACTAAAAAAGATAACCAAATTGAACTCTCCCCTTTTTTTATTTGACTTATAAGACGGAACGACCTGACGGCTCACCTGATGTTAAGTGGTAACCGCTGCCCATAGACAAAAGCAATACGACTCAAGTCATCTCCACCAAAGTACGAGTTGACTCAAGTCGCAACGCGTTGCGTCCATCACCCCGAGACCAGGATGTTACGTCTCATGCGCCTGCAATTTCACCGGCACCCTTCCCCCGGAACACAGCAAAGTAATGCATCACTAGTTGGCGGCAAATTATCAGGTGTAGTGGCAGTACTTCTCCGCGAGAACTTAGTACAAGCTCTAGTGGTACTCTGGATTGCTCCTTTCGCACCACCCGGGGGAAACGTGTAGGGATTCAAAGGGTAATCGCCTACGGACGCGAGCAATGTGGGCCCCCCTAAATGCGGTTTTATATTAGTACTTTGTCAAAGTGAAGAATTCACGCCGCAAATTCACTTTTATAGAATTTGTACTAACGACAAGTCGTTTGCAGTGTATGTTGAATATCGCAAATTACGCGTGGGGTAGTACGTGCAAAAACTCAATTACAGCTATCATCACAAATTTTCGTACAAACTAAAATAAAAATACACAAAGAAAGAATGTTGTTTGTGTAAATTATCTAGATGAAACAAAGAATATAACGAACCCATTACGATAAATATCTGTCAGGATAGCAATTTCAAATTTAAATTGTAGTGAGTTTTTGTATTGCTGCTAAAGTGTCATAAACATTCTTGAACATTATGTAAAATGGCTACATCTATCCACCTGTGTATATTATACAGTCAATCCAATTCTTATCAAATGTAAGTTACTTTTGAGTGTCGTAATGCATGTATGTATTCAAAAATTAGTTTTCTGACACATATTAAACTATTATAAAACTGTAAATATGATCACGAAAACCAAGAGCTCGACTACCAACCTAAAGTATTTTGCGTTAGAATATTACTATTTATACATGTTGCTGTTGATGGCATATCTACGGAACGTGATCTAGCGCGCAATTCACTTCCTGTGTACTTCACTTTGCTTTGTTTTCTTTTGATATGCTTGTTTGCAAAGAATTCTCCGTGGTGCACGTTTCTGTAAAACACTAAGTTAATAGTAGCCATTTCTAAGGGATTCCTAAAGTAATATGATTGCAGGATATAATTAAAAATGATAATTCCTTACAATAGCATCGTTTCTTATCTGCAGACGTCTGCGTTTACAGCTGCAAGCATCGGCACCACTAAGATTACCAATTCCTTGGTTCCTGGGTGTCAGTGAAGACAAAGGCATTTAGATCTATTGCAATCAATGCTGTTTGAAAGGAAAGGCCTGCCGCACACATTTATATCTCGGTCATTGTTTTCACAGGCCCAAATCGAATGTATTTCTAGGATAAGGTTATTGAAATAAATAATTATTTTCGTATTCTAGTTCCATTAAAATGGATTAAATTACTTAGGGAAATTTAGTATTTAATTACAAAAAACGTCAGGATACCATCACTTTAAAAAAAGAAGTAATAAAAAAGGAGCTTTATGTAAGGAACCTTTACTGTTGACATGATATTAACACAGAAATATATGAGCAAGACAGAAAAATATCCATATTTGATAAGTAAATTGAATATTTTTATAAAGATTCTTACTAAGAAAGACTTTCTTCTAAGAAAGACTCTTTTATAAACCATTATGTGACAAGATTAATAAATTGACTAATTTATTTATTTATAGACTTAATTTTTAAACTTACGTTTATAATGTCAACATTAATTATCATTTATTATGAGCCTTATAACTTTTTTTTTATATTTTTGTTAATACTGATTATTCAAAGTCAGTACTACTATTTACTTTTTCAGATAAAACGAAAAATAATAGAAACATTAAATGAATGTAACTGTGACACAAACTTACATGTGATGAATAAATGACTTGAAATGTTATGGCTTATAAAGGGAATATTCCTTATACCTTTCTAGTGTGCTAACAAATTTAAACAGATTTTTATTAGCTCCAAACATCTGCTGGCAATGGCAGCCGTAGCTAGTTGTGCAAAGGCATTAAACACACCCCAACCTCCGCCAGACTAAAATATGAAACATATTTACATAGTATGCGCGATGTATACAAAGTTAGCAGACGAACCGTCTTTATAATGGAATAAATATATCTTTATTTTGAGTAAACTGTTTCAGATTTATACACTCCCCGTAAATGAGTGCTCTCAGATTCATTCAGTTTATAAACAAATAGTGTTTTGTTTTTCAATGAGACTGAAATTGAAACGGAAATAACATTTGATTAAGTTAAAGCACTAACAAAATATATTTTTTATGTGTAAAAATTTTCACACTTAGAAGGATACTAAAAGTACTGTAAGATACTATTAGACCCATAAATTACTGGTGCCGATAAAATTACACACCATAATTCTCCTCTAATAATCCAACTTCAAATTATTTTGGCATAATATAAACCTAAGTTGATGTGCTATTGTTACGGGCAGAATAATACAGCACTTAACATAAACTGGTTAATCTGATCAACCCGTCGCATCACTTACATAATAACCAAGTCTTCAACTTAATCTGTGTTCTGATAAGAACGACCGAGCACTGGGAGCACTTCGCAGCTTCCTGCCATTTATATGAAACGAGATATAGCAGACTTCAGACATGACAGCGTTGTCTCCCATTGGCAAAGACCAAAAGTTTCAATCAGAAGTTGAAAACTAGTCTAATCTAGTAGTTTTATTCCAACGCCAATGAGTTTTTACTCCAATAAAATTATGCGCAATCGTTCTGAAAATGCATCTCCAGTAATGCAACGAGGGAAATACTTAGGAAACACGCACAAGATAGAATAAAAAAATTCGAAGACGTCACATAAAGTTCTGGATTGACCACCCATGCTTAGATTAAAAGCCAATTTGCTGTTGCTTGTGGAAGATAACTATTTAGAGGATGCCGTCGACTTCAAGCCAGGCAAATTAATTTATAGAAAATACTGGAATCCTCTTCAATTCATTAAATGTCTATTTAAATTTGTAACAGCGTGAACTCTGGCCTGAAAATGATTTTAGTTATAATCACCAGCTCAGCATGTATTACGACATTTATAGATGCTAAACAAAGAGATTAAAATTTTGAGTGTTAAGAGCTCAGACTTCATCAACAACATGTCGTAAGAAATAATTAAGTAGTCTTATCCCAAATGCCTATTTAAGGATTATTCACAGTTGAAACAAAAAGCGCATTTGAAAACAAATATGTACAGTTTTTATCAAAGTAGTTTAGCAACCATAAAATTTATGTGGTTTAAGAGAAAACTATTCTAAGAATGCTCTTTTTAGTAACATGGAATGATTGAAACATGGCAGGATGGTATGGTCTACGTCGTCATATAAATTCTGTGAATAAACATACAGTGGAAACAATAAGTAAACTGCAGAATATGAATAACAACACTTACCTATCGACAGTAATAGCCACCAAAGTGAAAACGCCGGCAGACACAGTCAAGTTAGCGGTAAAGTTGCTCGCGATGCAAGTGTAAGTTCCAAAAGGCCAGTGGGCAGTGACTAGAAACATGAAGTTGGGAGCGCCGTTTAGGGTTGCCATCAACAGGTCCGCTACTGCCAGGTTGACGAGGAAGCAGTTGGTAACTGTCCTCATTCGACGGTGAGCTGCAAACAAAATAAATTATCAAGAGTAGGGACGGCAGGGGTCGATAATGGCGAACAATAATATTCTAAATAGGAATTACACATTTAGTTGTGGCAGAATTACGTTGGTTTACTTATTTTATAGCGGATGGTGATACCACACAACGATGCGATATTCAAAATCAGTGTAAAGGAGGAATTGTAGAACTAACCTAGATAACATGTCAAATTGAAATATTAATTTGGATTCAGTTATTTATTTTGAAGAACTTGTTCACTTTCAGATTTAATTAATCTGATTACCTTCCAGGATTCAATTTATTCTACCCTGTCTGTCCCTTGTTTCCTTCAACTCCTCGAACCAGACATTTTCGTGACTATGGTATCAATTGATCAGTGACATTGATTATTCACGTCACTGTTTAAGCGGGTTGTATATGAAGATACTAATATGTTAATACCATATTTTGATCATGAATTCTTCAATAATTACAGACAATTTTTTTTTATTCGCTTAAATAAATTTAATTAAAGACACATTTTTTATGACAAGCAACTTTTTCTCGAATCTCCTGCATTTTTATTTTATTTTAACCTAATCATGACTTTGTGAATTCAAATATTTGTAGATAGTAAATAAATTTAGGCAAATTAGGCATAGCTTTAATATGTGTACCAGGTAACTGATATAATCACACATATAAATAAATATAAATACATCATAACACCCATACACAGAAAAAATATCTATGTTCGTCACACAAATATTTGTCCTGGGTCGGAATCGAACCCAAACTTACAGAGCTACTACCAACTGAGCTGTGTAAAAAGGCAAATCATCTTACATTGAGAAGAACCAGGCCAAAATCAGTGTATTTGAAAAAAATTGTACCTAATAACTAAAAAGGTAAGTTTTCTAGCACGTCCTCAGATTTCATGTCATCTACTCAATCCAAACGTTTTAAATGAGGACTAAAAATATTTCTTGATCCCAATCTTTTGTTTCGATTTTTGTTTCGATATACCGTTTAGAGCCCACGTCACTCCGTATCTTAATGATAATTTTATTTTGAAAATAAAACACAGGCGTAAACTGCACTTAGCGTGTCTTCTTTTCGGTGTTTTGAAACATAAGGCCCCTTTTTATCTTTACGAGAAGTTAACGTGGATGTCAGGCTCCAGATCCTGTGAATCTCGCCAGTGCTCAATGCAGTTATCGACACAACGGCATTTCTCTGCCTCGTTTAGAGGAAGTTTCCGGTATGCTGCATCTAAGTGCTGGAATAATATTCCACCGCCGATTAGGAACTTGCAAAATGTCCACGGGTTTAAAATGCAACTAAAAAAATATCTTTTAGAATCTCAGAAGGAGCAGGGAAAACTACGTCATGATTTAAGTGTAATATAAAATATATATATATATATAAGATTGCTTAATATTTTTTCATATTAAGAATTAAAGTATATATTGGTAGTCTTTGTGCCTCTTGTTTTATATGTGGATGTAGTCCGTTCAACGACAGTTCTTTAGGATCGTTATTTAATTCATAACTTTTTAATTATTTTTTTTTTATTTTTTTATAGGATTTACTCTTTGTTATTATTATTATTATTCTATAAGTCTGTGTCGGTTTTTGTTTGATAATTGTGTTTTCAATATGATTAGCTTAATATTTACGTCATTCATCTTCCAGTTGTATTTTTATTTTATTTTCTTCTATTGTTTATGTGCGTTTTTACTTTACTTTTTGCGTTGTTACTTTTGTCCGTGATCTCACTAGGCGGGTCTACCGGAAGACCAGCGCTGGTTGTAACACACAACCAGCACATGCTGAGGTAGACACCGTTTTGTAACTAATTTATTACTTTTCTGTTCTTATTTTTATTGATTATTGTGATTATTGTGTAGAATTGTAATAAGTTGTTACAAATAAATGTTATTTTCTTTCTTTCTTTCTTTCTTTCAATCTCTCCGTTTGAGCATCGCTTAACAGACAAGAATGTTTTACATTTCGTTTTGTATTCAGTAGCTATCTATCGAAATTTTCAACTTGAATGGGTACAGATAAGCGCCCTCATAGGGATTGATGTAACATTACTAGCAGACTATAAGAATACTCAATTACTATTCAAGGAATTCTTTTGGAAAATTTACTTGACTTTTCACTTTATACTTTATACTGGTAACAAATGATAAAGTTACAGACATTTCAATAACTTTGCAACTGCTGTGATGAATTTCCAATGTATGTTATTCATAAAGGCATCCATGGCGCAGTATATAAAAACCAAAGGATATATTGGATATGACTGGCCTTACAGCTCAGTTGGTAGTAACCCTGACTTCTGCGCTATAGGTCGTGGGTTCGATTCCCATCCAGGACAAGCATTTGTGTGACGAACATAGTTGTTTGTTCTGTCTGGTTGTTAATATGTATTTTATGTATGTATTTACGAAAAAAATACATATTATATCAATTGTCTCGTTCCCATGATGCAAGCTATGTCCACCAATATTTATTTATATTATCCTCTTGATTTGACTCTCAAACCAGTGTGGCGAAAGGATTGACTAACGTCTCAAAGAAGATCATTTTGTGCACTTGACAAGTGTATTTGAATATCTCATTCTAGAATATGGCATTTCTTGATGATGTATTTTTATACCGTTTTGACAACATGGTATCGCGCACATACAGTGGCCATGTGGCCACTGTATGTGCGCGATACCGATAGCTACCGACGCGATAAGTTATTGGTGGCCATGTGGATTTGAACCAGTGAACTCTGGATTAAAACTTCCATCTTATGTAATGCCTCCGGAAACGGGAGTAAAATGGGCTATAAACTAAAGTGTATGTAACACTCACCTAGAACAATCCATATAACAAGAGAATTTCCCAGCACCGCCAGAAGCAGCATAATAGCGAACACCGTGAACCAAGCCAGCTGTCCCCACCATGGCGGGCTATACGGTCTTTCTCCTAAACCCATGCAGTTGCCAAGCGTAATCCTGTGAAGAAAGAAAAAAGATTTAGAATAAAACAATAAATAAGTCTTAGGTAACAAATATATATTTAAAAACCGAGAGTCTTAAGGTGAATTATTTCTTTATTTATTTCACAAAATTTGAATTCAATTTGCATCAAAATATATATTATAATTATATTCCAGATGCAGTTTTTATAATTTTAAATCATCTAGTTTTGTTAATAGTCCCTTATTGTTTTATTACCGTTGAAATGAAGTAGGTAAATATACTAATATATATATACTAATAAGTAGGTAGTAGTAGGTATATAATTGCGTTACTACCTACGTACCCATGTTTTATATTGAAAAAAAATCATAGACATTTTAATAAGTATAAACAATTCTTACACTAACTTAGAAAGGAGAGAATTTTTTTTAATTACAACTACGAAATATTTTGATTTATGTAATGTATATTATTAAAATATTATTAAATTTAACGTATGTTATTAAAAAAGAACTATATTAATCTCAGAAAAAAACAAAACACATTGTTGCAACGGTATATAATTTTAATGCACTTGGACGTCAAGTGCATTAAAATTATATACAGCTTTTATCCATTCGCTTAAAACTTGGTCCACAAGTTTAGCCAACAGTTTAGTTCAGTTTGTTGCTTACTTCATGCATAAAATATTGCTGATTTTTGTTTGTGTTTAAGATATTGTTGAGAAAGTGACTTTAGCAGTAAGAAAAAGTTTTTCCTTGAGTTACTTAGGTAGACGTACCAAATGTTGCGTTTAACCTTTAAACAAAAATAATAGCGTCACATCACACAAATTTATACAGTTAATGATAGCATGTAATTTTTTTTTTTTTTTAATTCTTTATTTTTCCTGGGAGTTTTAGCCAGACATTGACCATGACACCCCCGTATAGTATGTCATTTGTGTGTAATCTATATATATAATAAAATTGTGACAGGCCGATGTCTGTACATTATACATATAGAAAAAACTAATATGGGGTTCTTTATCAGAACCACAGAATCCAATACACCGTTTTCAGAATTTTTGTCTGTCTATCTGTATATTTGTACTTTGTACACGCATCACGCAAAAATTACTGCATAGAATTGAATACAGTTTTCACGGATGTATTTTTAGAGGTCTAACTTAAAATATAGGCTCCATTTTATCGCAAGAAAATATCTTATTCCGATTGTTTTAAATTTAATATTGCCTGGATCTCAAGTTATCTAAACAGTTGGAACGATGATTTTGACGGGTCTTACACTCGCAGATAGCTGATATTCTAAGGAGTAACTTACACTACCTTTCCGGGGGGTAAATATACAGGGTTACAGGAAAAGTCGTGCTAGATCCGTTAAGGGCGTGGAGTACCCATCATTTCTGACTTATTTCACTATGAAACACCCTACCCTAAACTTAACCCTTTTCGAGATATTCGACTTTTAATTTTTTATTGAATAATGCCGATTTTTAGGCTACGAAATTTATTTTTGTTTATTTTGTGTATCTTATTATTATTATTATTGCATTTTTACATGTGTAATAAGATGCTTTAGGACATCAATCATTAAAATAGTGCATAAGTTAATTGAATAGACCGTAGTAGACAAGTGAAAGTAAAAAAATAAAAAATATATTAGCAAGCTTATTTTTCTCTAAGGGATATCTAAAAAAAATATTATGACACTTGTTCGGCAGATATTTTTTAAAATATCTACGTTTCATCAGCTATCTAACGAGGTATAATAATCTAGGGTTTTATTCAAATGCATTGGAAAAAAATTAGTTTCATAGGCGACAGTGGAGAAGAAAATTTATACTTAGCCCTAAAAAGTAAAATAAAACATTAGGTATGCATGAAATGTCATTTATTAAAGGTTTTCACACAACTTTTTCTTATTCTACAGTTCATGTTCAACATGGCCGCCTCTATTTCTGAAACATTGTCGCATCCTTCTACGGAGACCAGTCTTCACTACTCCAGTGGTCAACGTGGTCCTCATTTTATTTGCTGCATCCACAATCCTTTCTCTTAAGTCTTCCACAGACAAAACTGGATTCGGCTCGCTGTACACAAGACTTTTCATGCACCCCCATACATGAAAATCCATGGGAGTTAGGTCCGGACTTCTTGCTGGCCATGGCAACGGCCCACCTCGTCCTATCCATTTGTTTGGATAATTTGTGTCCAGCCAGTCTCTGACACTTCTCCTGAAATGGGCAGGGCAGCCATCGTGTTGGAACCACATGTCCCTGATCAGGTTGAGTGGCAGATCATCCAGCAAATCACTCAAGTCTGCTCTCAGGAAATTTTCGTAGCTTTCCCCATTTAGATTATCCGGGAGAAAGTAAGGTCCAATCAAATGATTAGAGATAATGCCCATCCACACATTCACGCTGAATCTTCGTTGGGACCCTTTCACTCTTTTCTTATTGGGATTCCTTAGTTCTTTTGGGGCCCAGTAATGGACGTTGTGATAGTTGGTTATGCCATCTTTATCAAATTTGGACTCATCCGTCCACAAGATATTTCTTAGAAAATCTGGGTCTTTCTCTACTTTTTTCCACGAAATGTAATACAAACCCTAGATTGTTAGACCTCGTTAGATAGCTGATGAAACGTAGATATTTTAAAAAATATCTGCCGAACAAGTGTCATAATATTTTTTTTAGATATCCCTTAGAGAAAAATAAGCTTGCTAATATATTTTTTATTTTTTTACTTTCACTTGTCTACTACGGTCTATTCAATTAACTTATGCACTATTTTAATGATTGATGTCCTAAAGCATCTTATTACACATGTAAAAATGCAATAATAATAATAATAAGATACACAAAATAAACAAAAATAAATTTCGTAGCCTAAAAATCGGCATTATTCAATAAAAAATTAAAAGTCGAATATCTCGAAAAGGGTTAAGTTTAGGGTAGGGTGTTTCATAGTGAAATAAGTCAGAAATGATGGGTACTCCACGCCCTTAACGGATCTAGCACGACTTTTCCTGTAACCCTGTATATACGAGTATATATATTGTAGGGGTTAAAGTATGAAATTGCCGTTGTATGGTAATAGATACTTTGAATTGACATAAAACTTTCATGTTGTGAGATTTACGTTATGATTTGAGTTACAGAGTAACACACTTTTAAATTCTTATTATAAATTATTTAAGCAATATTACATATTTCTCATCCCATTGAACCCAAAAGACCCCTTTTAGGGATATAAAAGTAGACTTCCAGGTAATGACATGGTCAGTAGATAATGGTAATAGACAACAGTCTTCTATGTTGAAGATTTCATGCGAATCAGACACAAAACAAAGTCGTCCTTACATCCAGACATAATACAAACAGACATAATTTTACTACTATTATATTAATGTGGCTAACGTTTTATTTGCGATTTAAACAGGCGATATTAATAAAATCACTGTATTAAGAAAGCGTAGACAAACTTATACAAATATTTGGAGTAAATATTCCAGGGCAGAATATACATTCATGATACCAAAAGAAAATAAATTTAAATAATATATTTTATAGCCCCTGAAACATAAACTCGGCCTTAGGCTAAAAGCAAAGTAATCAAATGTGGTAACGGATTTAAATGTATAAGAAAAACATAACGACAACTTGTGACGCACAGCTGAAAGAAAGCATATTATGCTCCACAAATAAAGAATTCATGAAAGATAACAGTACTAAGCAAACATTGAAACTAAAAACTCCGCTACAAAAGCTTTTCGAGTGTCTAGAAAAACATATTTGGGTAAGCTCATTGACTGTTACCAACATAATAGAGTTTAGGTTCGAATGAAATATATATTACCGTCCTGACTCGTATGGCTGTTGCCAAAAACCTGCCAATGACAATAACGAGTTAAGATTCCGCTCAGATATTTTCCAAATGGAAAAACGATATCAGGGAAAATGGATTCTGGCATCTCAGCCGCTCACCGTGAGAGCTCAAGAGGGAATAATCGAAATTAAATTTGTAATTTTTCAGAATTATACTGGCATTGCGGTTTAGTTCCCACGTCGAGACAAGTACCTAACTAATTAAGGCTAATTGTGTAACTGGACCTCTCGAATCAGTGTGACTAATGACGTAAATATATACTTGCCAACACAAAAATATATACGTGTACCAAAGAACATTTTGGGAAAATGATTGAGGTCAAGTTAAGCTGTTATGTAAGCTGTAAGTTGTGATGAGAGTGGATGACGCAGAAGAGGTATGTCGGGATCGTAGCAGGTACATAACCGTGATCTCTGCCTACCCCTCGGAGACATAGGCGTGATTTTATGTATGTGAGCGGAGGTGTTCTAAATGTTACTTTCATTTGCAGAAAACACACGTGGTATATGTGTTGGAATGTTTTAGTTAAAGAATGATTCTCAAGTACCTAAGGACAAACCTAAGTAAATTTTCCTAAGCAATATGATTTCAGCTTGTGATATATAATATATCTTTAACACGAACTTAGTGGTGTTGAAGGGAAGTTTCAAATAAAGTTGTGGGATAAAGTGCCCGCATCTCGAAAGCAAATTACTCAGGAAAGTTTGAATTAATAAAGTGGGTTAGAGTTATTTTTACCCTGAGATTAATGATAATTGTTGTGAAAACATTTATATATGAGACAATTCTTCATGTTTCTAAAAAATTATCAAATTGATGTCATTCATCCCTAGGAAGGAAGTAGGTGGACAGATTTGAGAAGTTAGAGGTCTTTTAATTTCTATTGATGCTATGGTGGATTACTCGTGACTCTCGTACGTCGTGACAGAAACATTTTCAAGAAATATTTGAATAGAGCAGAAGTGTCCTGAAGAGATAACCTCTCTTCAGAAAAGGATACTCTTCACAGGTATTTCTAATAGTATCAGAGCTTTAATACAAATTGTACTAGCTTTTGGCCCGTGACTTCATTCGGCTTTCATCATCATCATAAAGCTAGATAAAATATATGGTTCTGACATACCATCCCATACCAGTTTTTGAAATCTATATATTTCTATATATACTATACTACTATAAATCTATACATGTCTCTTATCAAAAAAATTCCAAAAAAGATGAACAACTTAATAATAGAATAGATGTATAAAAATACTTAATATTGCAAGGCGTGAGGTACGGCGCGGCGTGGTCGCGTAAATCTAATATTGTATTGAACTCGTATAAAGGGATTGTTAAAGGGGAATTTATATTACACGCTTCAGACTTATTTAGTAAATTTCATTTCAATGAATCTGTTACGTCAGGTACAACTAGTTTGGGAATAGCTATTTTTGGAGTAACATAATACAAAATAAAATTGCTTTAAATAGCCTGCAATAAAATATGCGGAGTAATGATCAAACTAAAACAAAAATAAAGCGTAAATATGTGATATAAATAAAATTAACAGCTTTATAGAATCAGTAATAAAAATCCCACAAGTATTTTTGGTATAAATAACTCGTGAATAGAATAGAAGTCAGACCATTTGATAACAACAGTATTCTTCACAACAACAGCCATAAGACGTAAATACTCCTTCACTTAAGTATAGCGAAATTCAAGGCATTTTGCACGCCCCGAGAAGTCATGAAGCCGCAACGTCTCATGAGTATATTACTTGAGCTTTACCTAGTACAAATCCGGAATACATTAATGTATGCTTGGTGACATAAGTAAGGTTGCAGTTTGCACGAGACTGATATCTTACATGCTTTTGGTTCGGCTCGAACAGAGTATTAACGGATATTTATATAGTATTTACGAGTGTATTTAATAATAATAATAATAAAAACTTTATTTGAGTAAACCACATTATACAATTTTGTTATAGCCCTGGTTTCCGAACTAGCGTTAGCTGTATGTCGGCAACCAGTTCCTTCCCTTACACAAGTGATAATTATTGAATTTGGTTTAACATTTCTAATAATATATAATTTTACATAATAAAAAATTAAACTGATGAACTTAAACTACTTATTCACACCCAATTCACACCCAATTGTACGAGTGTATATATTACATAATGTAAATATTGTCCTTATATGAATTTCGTCGTTTTCTAATATCTGATAGATGGTGATAGACTGTGGAATACATAGAATGAAAGCAAATTTTTCAGTGTATCCAAACAGCGGGCCATTTACTGATCTTCCAGATAAAACTATGTAAAGAAACGCACAATATAAAACAGTTGAATGCACTTGTTTGATAGATAGCTGATACTTTATTACTCACCAATTCAAAATAACAACAATCAGTAATAACTTACAATAGAGTGAAATATTGGGCGGTCTTATCGCTATAAAGTGATCTCTTACAGACAAAATTTGAATCGATAAGAAATACTAGACTTTGGTTTCAATACCGGAATTCTTTCTAGGGTTCGCAGATGCAATCAATAACTAAAAGGAAATAATGTTAGTGTATGGCTCTATATTTTTAATGGAGACCCTAAATGTTTTGATTTAAGTATACGCGCGTATAATTTTACCTTTGTTTTAGATATTCAGCACGCTGCTTCACTAGAAATTTTCACTCGCTCCATTTCGTGGTTTATCTGGTTTAATAAGATGCCGAATGAATAAACTGCTCAACAAAAAAGTGCTGTTATTGTCAAGATTGAAAAGTATGTCACATGCATAATCAATTAAGGCATTAAAATATCAAATCCACTTATCTCGAACAATTTGATGGCTTTGAATTTAAAATACCATACTACTTGGTTATTTTTTATTTGATATTTTTTTCCGAATGCCCAATAGTTCTACTAAGACCCATTTCAAGGTTATCCATTCTATCCATTCATTACCGAACACCCTGTAGATACCTTTTCAAATTCAACTGACTTCCGCAATATTAGCGCCCTCGCCTAACATGCTTTAAGTTGAACATCAAAAATGAGAATGTCAGTATTCTCTTTCACAACTCGATAGATAATAAAATAACTAGGACGCTTGCTTGCTCGGAATAATGGTATGAAACAAAACGCACAAATAATAAATAAATTGTTAATATACATAAACAGTCGAGTTTATGGAACCTTACAAACACTTTCGTTCAAATAAATTAAACAAGATAAACAGTGAAAATAATATTTTTTCTAAACGGCCAGTATATAATAACGAATAAACATCTGCGCGCTTTTAACTTAATGAAACATGTGCGCTCTCTTCCTGTGCAATTGAATTCGTGTATTTGGCTTATTGCTTTTTATGTGCGTATTCTAAAAGCCGACCCATGGAAGGTTCACGAAAAGTCAGCTCAAGGGCGCTAAAGCCATAGACCGCGTGAAAAATGGACACCTATATGCCCGGGCTCATTCAATACGATACTTTGCCTCGAGGTAATTTTGAAGCCTAATTGACAAGGTCACTCAACATATATAAAGTGTTGGATAATAGCATTAATACATTTAGGTATGTGAGTTGCCACATTCTCGTATATTTGGATACTCTTATACCAAAAGTATTCCGAAATTTCTTCGTTTATCAAAAAACTCTCATCAGTATTGCTTTCGTTTACTCATAGGTATTGCTAGTTAGGTTTGGTTAGGATATATAAACAAAATACTACCATTAAAGTATTTAATAATTCACAGCGGAATATCTTCTTTAAAACGAAAAGCAAATTTAATATATTTAATAAATATATAAAACGGAACCAAACTTTAAATTTGTCAGCTACTCTTCTTAAATGGATTTTGGCTTGATCTGAAAACTTTATAATTGTTTATGATATGGACTCGAAAATTCCAACATTGCTTTTAGAACTTGAATTGTTTTTCTTGACTTAAACTGTACAAATTTTAAAAAGTAATTTAGGCTCAACTTTTTACCCGGGTGTAAGAACACGACTCGTAAACTTTACCGACGCCTAGTCAATTTTACCGTAGTCCATTAAGCTTCCTATTTTAACCCATAAATATTGATGGTAATTTAAGAAAGCGCCATCTAGCTCCAAACTAATCAAGCTTGTAATATTGATGGTATACTTTTATGTGTATATAATTAATATATATTTTTTGATACATAAAATACATATTATTAACCCTCAGACACAGAACAATGATCTATGTTCGGCACAACGTTTGTCCTGGGTGGGAATCGAATCCACGACCTAGGACAGAAGGCAAAGTAGCTACCGACTGAGCCGTATCATGAGCAAATTAATGACAAAATATCATAATCAAATTCAATCAAAATAAATGGTTAACGATTTATCCCGTGTTTGTGTGAAAGCGTGTACATATTTGCTAATCGAGTGAGGCGCGGCATTTCCATTACCTTATTAAACAGGTAGGCAGTAGGCAATTAATGCTTCCTCAAAACATTTGTTTTATTTAGCTATGATAATACCACTAATGTTTAAAACCGTAATTTTGTTTGTATGTTTATTATCCTTTCACGCCAAACCTACTATAATACTGGACTGAAACTTAGGATATATGTAATCCCAGAATAGCATTAAGTTATAAACTGAATTCTTGCTAAAAGCTCGCTTAAATCTATTTATTAATAAGCGGACCCTACAGATTTGTCTTCCCGAAACTGAGCCATAAAGTGAAATAAAAAAACTTGAACCCGATCGCAGCGCCAACTATCGGGTTCAATTGTGAATCTAAACTAACTAGAGAGACCTACTGAAACACTCACAGAAAAATTCATCAAAATCAGCCAGTGAATTAGGAGGAGATCAGTAACAAACACACAGAATTATATATATACGACTACAAAGATATCTACCAAACATCCAATTAATCAGACAACAGAGAGCGACGTAATAAGAAGGTGGTAAAATAGTTATATTTGCTCATATTTGGTTAAAGTAAAACCGCATGACGTAAAAACCATAACACTGCAACCAATGTTTTTCATAACTAAGTTCAGGATGTAATCCACCCTAATATTAGCAGGTACTCAAATCCACCCAATACTACTATGATAAGGTACTTACTTGAGGTTGATATCTTCGACAACTTGTGATGAGAGTATATCCAAGATCTGGGTGGTATTCAGGTGGTCCCAAGCCCTCTGCTGGCCCAGGATCTGTTGGGTACAGTTTATGAAACTCAGAATGTCAATTTCCGAGTCCATGGCACTGTTTTCACTCACTGGTCACTCACTAAGTCACTATAGTCATTTCTGCTAGTTACCCAAAAATTTTCCCCATATTATATTTCGCAGTAGCTCATAGCGTTGGCATACAGGATTTTTATCTGCGTTCACATGTTCTAAAAGGATGGCAGAGAAAAAAATAATTAACTTGAACAAATAGGCCGAATGCAATTTAACTCGCATACCGAAGGTTCCGTATCATTGTAACATGTTTTTTTATTGAGTACGAAATCGTGTGCGCGGGTACGACTCATACTTGGTAAATTTTTATTATTATTAATATATTTTATAAAAAGTTTCCACTACAGCATTTTTACTATAGAGAAAAAATAAAAATACGCTACATGTATGGGAAATCACAACAAGTTCTTTTTGGAATTTTGTATTCTGACAATTGTCTCTATGACAAGCTCACAAGGCCATCAATGAAATAGAACTCATACTCTAGGGGTCTCTTGTTTGTTCTTGTCCATGGAAGGCTGAATACCATGTAGTAATATATTATTGAACATATTATGTAGCCAAAGTAATAATATATATGTAACATAAATTTGCGTACTTAAATTGTTCAAAGATCGTGCCCGCTAAGAACAAGGAATCACTCCTTTAGGGGTTTCATTTCTGTTCTTCCCATGGAGATTTGCACGGGGCTTGAACAGGCGTCAAACTTAACGATAAATACGCGTGACCTTATGGTTTGAAGTATTACTTATTGACGTTTCCAAGCCATTTCTTTATGAATTCTGTGGAAATGAAGTTGCTTGACTTTGACTTAAATAGGAGACAGAATGAACTACGCATGATCTTGTAATTTTTAATCTCAATTTTCAGGCCATTAATTTACATTAATTAGGTACATGTTCAGTCATGAATTTAGGGGAAACAAATTTATGTCTATTGTTTGCAAGTCTGACCTTAAATACTTTATTCCATCTGTGCTACGCCAGGACGGAACGCTTGTGAAACCATAAATAGTAGAAACCTGAGTACAGTGGCACATGACATTTGACATTTGAGGCTCAAAGTTGTTATTTTTTTAATACCGCTGAGCAATGACGGGGTGGAAATTAGTACGGTTTGGGGGCGAGTACCCGATATTACAACCTTTTTGTTTTCACATTTTAAACTTTGCACCCAAAAACTGCATTTGCTGTCATGCAGTTTTTGGACCAACACATAATATTTCAATCCCTAATTTTGACATCATTTTCTATATCTTTCATTTCAGTCCGTACTCCTTATATAAAAAGTGAAATCAGGCAGTTGTATTTAATTAAGCAACAGCAAAAAGTACTTTATATTTCAATTAATGTGAATCGTTTTATTTTCACCAATGCTGCGAAGCCGTTAAAAGATTATTATTTACGAGCATCTCGTGACCCGTTTCAAACATTGTAAATATATATATTTAGGTAACTTATGAAAGAAAATTCTTTAACTGACTTCCAATGAAGCATTTTTAAATTACTTATAAACTTTAATTCGATATATTCATTATTTCATCCGTAAAAAATATTATGACTTGTGAAAGATTTCAATAGTGATTCATTTTTTTTAATGAATGTTTCGTCCAAAAGTCACAACAAGTAAGGTACAAGAGTCAACTACAAATAGAGTTTTATTGAAATTAAGTTAAAATGTCACTAAACTGGTTTTCCCTGGCTGCATTAAAGAACCATTAGGTAAGCTGGTTTGGGTCGGATCTACAATGGGATAGGATAACAGTAACCCTCATAAACATTACTTATCATAATCCTAGCATCCCTTAAATCTTGCTATCACATAACAATATCTTGCTGATGATAATTTAACGGTACAAAATATACACATCTTATTTCGATATTAATTAACACTTGTATCCTAACGATGATAGCTTATTAAGCTCGGTATTTTAAAATATAACATATAAATCTTACGTCCTAAGTGTAGATTAGTTAGTTCTAGATTTTTTAATGAAAATTATGAGTACTTACTATAATAAATCCAAAAGTTGGTTATTTAGACAAAATATATGTAAAAAATGTATATAATTATATTTACATACAGTATTTTTATTTTTATTCACAGAACATTATAACACATACGATTGCTTTCATGCATGTATGCATGTTGTTTGCATGCTTGCTTCAATGTTAATTGCATCTGCTTGCATACAGGCATGCATTTGCCATAAATTTTAGGATTAGATTTTTAGGCTTTTAATTTAAAACCATGTTAAACAACATTTTATTAGGTAAAAATAAAAAATAAGCTATTATTTTTATCGATATCATGAATAGTGAATTTAAGTTTAGATAATAATGGACCATGTAATGATTGAGGAAAACGATGTTTTGGCTCAAAATTGTTACGAATTGCAGGAACATAACTTTTATAACATAAAAGGGAGCCGAGTATGAATCTTTTTTCAAAAGTCCTGCGGTAGAAATCTAACAGGCTAGTGTTATCAACAAACTACTACTAATAGGTCCCTATTCTATATGTCATGAAATGGTATGCAAACTAGATTTCCGGTTTGATCAAGCTTTCATTGACATTACTTTAAATCGCCTCCTATTTATTTTACATTCAGGAATTCCGTTTAAAGGGAGATATTAAATCTTTCAAAGAACATTATTTAAATTGTTTTACTGTGTAGCTGTCGCTTTTATATTAAATATCCTAATTGGTTTCCAAAAACAAGCATTAGCGGGAAACGAGTAATTAAATGACGCTTCTTAATTTGAAGACGCTCTAGGCCGAAACTTTTATGGTTCCAAGGCCAACGCCACTGTTTTAATTTAGTCAAATCTGTCCGAGGCATCCCTCTTAATTTATTCAAGGAGTCGGCACAAAATGTACCTTTCCTAAACTACCTACTAAATTTCTAGCTGTCAGCCGTCATCGCATGTGCTTAGTTCTTCTTACCGATATCATCTTTCACTCAACCCTCAACAATAATTTATTATATTTGCCTCTACTTGTACGATTTGTTTCCAAATTCAAACCTCCTCTCGGGTCATGGCTTCGGCTTTCTTCTTACACAACATATGTCTAAACTAATGAATCCATCTTACCATTGTCTACCTGAATTAAATTGTAGCCATTCAATCTTCTGAAGGTATTATTAATCTTCAACAGAAATAGGTAACATAATCTGCATACTAAATAAATCATGCCTAGCTTTATTATCGAACGCCTACTCATAGTACCTAGCAACGTAGCGTATTGAAGGGGAAAATGAATCAATTTACAACGAAAACATACAGCATTGGATCAGGACACGAGAAATTGATGACCTAAACAAATTTTCTCATCCTTAAAAGCTTAACATAGCATTTAAAAATTTATATATATATAAGTTATCTTATAATGTAAATGATAAAAGGTAAAATAAAAATAACAGGTCTCAAATGCCTCGAAGTTGTTGCGTCGAAGTTAATTGGAGACTTATTATACGTTTGTGGAGGTAAACCTATCGAAAGAAATCATAGTAGGTTTTAAATTACCACAATCAAGCAAAGTTCCTGAATCGGCATATTGAAACATTCCTAAGAAAACTCATATTATAATTATTCAAAGCTTAAGGAATTTATATAGATGTTTTGGAAATATAATTTTAATTTTGTATCTCCTCCCAGGTAATATTTATTTATGTTCATTTGACACATTCTTCGAGAAATACATATTTAAAAAAAACTACGATTTATTCTTTTATTTTATTTATATTTGGAGAAAAACGTCCATAATAAAAGATGTAGATAAATTTTTGATCAAATAGTCCTAAACTAAAAGGGGGAAATATAAAAAAATAGGTAATTTGATTCTTTGTAATTTGATTCCCCATCAGCAGTTTTAGCAAAGTCACTTGCCCGTAAAACATAAGGCCCTTTCGCACAGAAAAAACATGTATAACGTATGTATAGTGCCTAATGCCGGCAAACCAAAAACCACTGCCCTTAGTAGCCAGAGAAAGGGACCGGATTTTAGGAATGGTAAAAGAACGTAATAAAACCGTAATCAAGTAGGCAAGCGTGTCATTTCATCCTTTATAAAGGTTTAGTAGAATAGATTCATTAGGATAGGGCTCTCTGTTGCTAAGTAGATGAAAATGCGCTTCTGCTTTAGAAACATCCTATAGACCGGATCGAAAAGTATCCGAAAAAAAAGTGTTACAGATCTTATTTGAAATTATTTTAATAGATTTTTAGAAGGTGGTATAATGATTCTCAGCCGAGTAGACTTTATCTGTGGCGAACGGTAGCGGGATCCAAGGCACGGTGCACCGCTGGCTGACTACAGTAAATAGGGCTTAAGAAGTCAGAAAGTCACTCATGAATGGCTGCCCCACCAACTGACTGTTTGTTAAACCTTATGGAAAAATATACTGATATTATAATAGAAATCATTTATCAAAATTCATGGAGATTAAGTATTTAACTTAAAGTTGCACTTGCACAAATGCCACGAAAAATAGTTCCATTACTTGATTACTAGATTCTAATATTGTTGTAATGGATAACGGACGTTGTCTCAAACATTTCACACAAAATAAAAGCTGATAGCGTAGCAATGCATTTCATTCATAATTGGCATTGGACAATGACAATCCAAAAGCATCACTGCTCAGATCGTCGCTTAACCTAATAGGTCTGCAAAAACAACTGTAAACTCTGCGACAGATAATAATAATAATATTTATTTACTTCAAACGTCAGTTATTACATAATTTGTTACAGAGTTGTCACTTAGACACTTGGTTAATGTCTATATACAACGTATATAGACCCGCGAACTATCGATATTCCAATAAAATATACCTGGAACCATAGTTATCTTTTTTCATTATTGGCATTACTATGTACAGCTTTTTCGATGGATTCTATGATCAAATATGTTGACCGAATTATTGTATTTATATTGGTGGCTTCTATTTGGTTGAATGATTGTGAAAGCCTAATATATACTGGAACTATTAGGAGCTTGGTACACATTGTACGTTTAAATATGCCATAAATCCAGTAAACGTAAATAAACTTGGTATTATTTTATAAGTTATAACTAAGTTGGTTGTTTAATATCTCACTACATACGCGACTACTTGGTGGCCCACTTACTAACTACAAAAGTAATATAATTTAGATAAAATCATGCCTAGGTATGGGAAGAACCATCTCGCACCCTGAGAGTACTTTGATAGAGATAATCCACCTCTGGCTACTAGGCTATGTGGTCTCCTGAGAGCTAGTTCTCAATCTGATCAAACATCAAGTAAAAAAAAACGAATATCAGGTCAAATGTAGTAAAATTAAACTCCGTGTAATATAAATTAACATCTTACTTTTTCCAAATTTTCAACCCGTACACGCACAAACCGGGTGGATCCGGTATACATACGAAATAGTAGTAACGAATCGGTTTTTGAACAAAATCTGTATGTATTATTAAAAAAAAAACAAATCGATGTTACCACCGATAGAGAGAAAGAGAATATGTTAGAGTCTAAATTCTTACATAAGAAAGTATATTTTTAATGGTATCATATATGACCAGATAATACTTAAGAGTATCTACAATAAATCCAGTAGATATACTGCATCTAGTTTGCGCATAAAGGGGTTACTTATTGTACTGTTCAGCATTTCAGTAATTAGGGGAGTATTCATTTATTATACCAGTGGTATAATAGGTACAGAAACGCGACAACATATAATGAAATCAAGTCCACAAGATCCCGCAAGAAGTAATCTTCGAAGTAAATGGGTTAATTCAGTAATTTTTTTCTCGTTGATGCAAACCCATTGGCGTTCAATCCTCACTAACTGAAAATTCCGGCAGGAAAGAACGTTAGTGGATGGCACCCTATTGGCAGCTTTTCAGTTACTATAAATGTCGTCATTTGTCATGAGGTGGGCCGAAAGCTTTTATGTCAAGGGGAGAAAAGCGCAAAGAGGCACGTACCCTACACAATTGGGATTATCAATATTTACGTCATTGTTGTCGCTTTATTTGTCATAATAATGAAACTTTTATTAAGAAGTATTATTAAGAATGAAGGTAACAATATGAAGGACTGACCTCACAGCTCAGTTGGTAGTAACTATGCCTTCTAAGTTGTAGGTCGTAGGGTCGATTCCCACCCAGGACAAACATTTATGTGACATTCGTAACATTGATGTTTGTTCTGTGTCTGGGTGTTAGTATGTATTATATGTACCTATGTATTTACAAAAGAAAAGTATATAAGTATTATATCAGTTGTCTGCTTCCCATGACACAAGCTATGCTTAGCTTACTTTGGGGTTAGATGGTGCTGTGTGAAATGTCCACCAATATTTATTCATTTAGATGTAAAAACCATCAAAACTGTCCGGCTATAGAGGTAACATTTTTTTATAGGTCCCCAAGTAACATGTATAAAATTCAGCTTTTATACTATAGCAATGGATGACGAGATTTCTAAAGTTATCCCGAAGAAAATATAAAAAAATTGAGCTTTATACTTTAACGAAACTTAGGTACTATTTTTACCAACTTTACTACCAGTTATCTGCCAAAGTAAGCACAGCCCAAACTCCAAAGTCGCTGGTCGTTCTTTCCTGTACAGGGGGCGTGCACAGAAAAACTTTCAGCTTTTATAAAATGACGAAGGTCTGGCAGTCGTGGGCTCTTACTGTATAAGGAACAAGATTACATGGCCTTTGTGTATATATATACAATGTATGTATATCAAAAATGTATTTATTTTGACGAATTTCAATTTTGTTGAAGACATTTATAGAAAGTTTATTATTATTAACTCGGCAATAGTCAAATGTTATGCTCTAGTATTCTTCAGATTTTTTATTTTTTACTTTCATTACATAACACTCACTCGTAGCTTCGCTTGAACTGTGTGCACGTGTGAAACTTAGCTTCTCCAAATCCAATATATACTCGTATCAATAGCACGATGTCTTGAGAAATAATGTTCATACCGACAAATATACCCTTTCTTCTCTTTTTAGTATTTTATCTGTAAAACAATTCTTAGGCATTTTGAACGTATTTTTTTTCTGGGTAGTTGTTCTGAATATTTTTTGATGTTCGAGTTACCTCTAACTCGAAAAGTAGAAAGTTAATAACCAGAAAATAACGTGCCACACAATAATAATAAAATTTGTATTTGATATTTTTGATATTACTGTTATTAATACCTTTAAGTTTACATTATAATAGAGGTACTAGCTTTATGTGCATTTATAATCACTACTCATTGTCATACTATGTGAAAACTCCTAAATTTATAATATTCGTTTATATGTAACGTATAATAATATAAATCATATTTATTTTTTCCTGGATTTATTTTATACACAGTTTTGTAACTTTTATTGCTCCCTGCTACTCCATAATAAAATATTTAGTATTACTTCGTTAATTAAAACGTAAGGAATAACCATGGAATAAATAATTCACTAAGTGACAAACATTTTTTATCTCAGACAATTTCATATTTTTATGTGTTGCAAAATAATCGTTTTTAAAAGTTAAGTAGAATTTAATATCTACGCCAAGCTTCTTTGTATCAAAAATATTTACCAAGATGATATATACTAGATTTGAACTGATTAAAATTGAAACTTCGATACCTTATATCGTAACCTGTAAGGGTCACTTAAAGCTGCAAGAACAAAATTTTCAAACTCACTGATAGTTAATTATTTACAAAAACTATTCGAACATGATCATCGTAACCGAACATGCTACGAGATGTAGAGGTAACTACGTCGTAGCACAGCACAAATACCATAATTTAAAGCTTCATTATATCTTTGAATGAGTTACATTATATTTAAATATGACATCCATAAAAGAAACAATGAGTACACAGCAGCCAAAAATTTGTTCTAAGTTCTACCGGGAACGTACTAGGTTCCAAAAACTTTCTATAAAACATCCAACCAGGACCATAAACACACACCTACTTTAATCAGATTATGATAATATTAACTTACGGTACAAAAATTATAAAACCTGTCAAACTTTGACGATTTACCTAACGCTTTAAAAACTTTTTAAACAATACGTCCCATCAATATTAATGATAAAAAAATTAACATTTAACGTAAACTTTCGTATAAACATGTGAAATAACTAGAATCTAATTTTAATAGTTTTTTTTATTGTAACACTAAGTTTTTCACTTTGAATTGAACGACTGAGCCCGCGTCGGTGCCACGTGCATTCGTTAGCGCGGTCGGGGTATAACTGAACCGTACTTTACCAGAGGTCAAACATCGTCTCAGCTTATCACAATTCAATGAACTGCATCAATAAGGGTACAAAAAATTGGGTATACTCCGACGCGACACATGAAAAAAATATTAAACTGTTAATATCGATGAAAATCGATGGCGGTGAAATGTAATTTACATAATTTGTCCAGGGATTGAAACGGGATGTTTGGATGGGAATATATAAAAAATAAGAATAACTATGGACTTACAAAGAATATGATAGTATCTAATAAGGTTTTGGAGAATCCTTACCTATTGTATGCTTCTGAATCACAGAGGAAAGGAGCTTTTCAAATTTTCACCGTATACGCCGCGCAGGGCATTGGCAATGCGATGGCCTCTGGTGTTGCAGATATCCATGGGCAACAGGATCCACTTTCCATAAGATGGCTCGCAAGCACGTCTACTAGTTTTTAATACATAAAAAAAACTATTCTTAAAATGATTTTATTCATAAAAAATGCAAGGACAGTCATCCATTGTGACAGAAAACAATCTAAGTTTTGCAATTGCAATAATGCATACAAGAATTTCGTGTAAGTCAACGAAGTCAATCGAATCAGAATCAGAATTAGAATCATTTATTTGCACAAAGCCTGGTAGTATGTACAAGATCTTAAAGTTACATAAAATAGTTTCACAAACTCTGTCATTACATCATCATTTTCTTGCCCTTATCCCAACTAGGTGGGGTCGGCACAACATGTACTTTCCTTAAACTCTGTCATTACATGACGTGCAATAATTAAGTGATATAAAATTAATACAGAATAAATTTATAGTAAAAAAAAAAACGAAGTCTAAAATTATGATTAATCATAATTCAGAGAATCCAGACAACATATAATACTTATATACTTATTTTTTTGTAAATACATACATATAACATATTAATACCCAGACATAGAACAAACATATATGTTCGTCACACAAATGTTTGTCCTGGGTGGGAATCGAACCCACGACCTACAGCGCAGAAGGCAGAGTTACTACCAACTGAGCTGTGTGGCCAGTCCGAATAAATAGAAAAAGTTGAATTTTGTCGTTTATTTTTCAGTATCATGTTTCAAAACGTTATCCACACGTCTGAACGCGGATAATCGGAGTCGTAGTAGCAACGTCGCATCGCGCGCCCCCATCGCACCCCCGCCTCACCTGAGTCTCAAATGCGTCTTTTAACAGTAATCGCGGTTACGTTTGGTTATTGAGAATAGCTGGGGGCAGCGCGCCCCTTTTTCGCCCACTCTCCGTTGACACCGTGACTGTTCATTTTGTGAGC
This sequence comes from Chesias legatella, assembly GCA_947359385.1. Classification (NCBI taxonomy): domain Eukaryota; kingdom Metazoa; phylum Arthropoda; class Insecta; order Lepidoptera; family Geometridae; genus Chesias; species Chesias legatella. The sequence goes on along the minus strand of OX375774.1, from coordinate 5,477,063 downwards.
GATAAACCTAAGGCTTAAAGTTTGGAAATTATAGAAAAAAGGTTTAGAATTTTTCGCTCATGATTCGTAGGAGCGGTTTCACATTATCCGATCTGATATCGGTATCGAAAGCCGATAGCTGATATCCGACAGCAACGCCAATAAATTTGCGCGTATCAGATAAATGAATATCCGGTATCAATCCGGCCAATGTGAAAAGGCAGGTACATAAATGAAATGAAAAATGAAAAAATATTTATTAACAGCATAAAAATTACAGAAAAAGCTTAAAAGTAGGTAATTTAAACTACAACTACGGTAACATTATTATGCTGGGTACATACTTTAATTAAATTGTATCCTGTGGTTTTCACACTAGGCAAGCCTGTATCGTGAAAACCACACATTTGAATTAGCTTTACACATTTCGCCTCGACCTACAGAAGAATATAATATTAACAGATTATAAAGTAAATAAATTTAATTACAAATAAATATTTATATAAATATATATTTAGAGACATATTAATACAGTATTTGTTTGATCCTGATTTTAACCATAAATAGTCTGGTCAAGTAATAATATGCAGGATATCTTCGGTATCATCATAGGTAAGTGTTAATAACCATTTAACTATTATGTATTTAGCTTCTCTTACAGTTTTATTTTTTATATCACATTTCTTAACAACATTATTATATATATGTGCTTTAATGAAATCGCCGAAACGTTGTCCAAAGGAGGTTTTACATGGAGGAGTAGGAATTTTATATATCCGCCTATCAATTTGCACTTTGTAATTCTGGGACGTCAACAAATACTTATGGAAAGCAACTGATATTCTAGATATAAATAACTGGCGTGTGCTAAGCACTCCGCATTCCCTGTATAAATCAACTGTTGGGTATCTGAAGGATTTTCGTGACATAACCTTAAGCAATGAGCGCTGCGCCCTTTCTAAAATTAACAAGTGTGTCTTAGCAGCACTGCCCCAGCAAGTGACACAGTAAAGAAGAAGAGATTGACACAATGCAAAGTATATAGATTTCGTAAGTTCAATGGGAGCGATATCTCTCAGGTTACGCATTATATGAATGACCTTCCGAACTCTTGCCGAAAGTGTATCCAAGTGATGTTTAAACGTTAAGTTTTCGTCTATATGAATACCCAGGTATTTCATAACTTTAGTTCTCGTTAGTTTGTCACAACTACAGGTCTTATTATCAGAGCACAAGCTGTGAAGTTTTATATTTATTCCTAATGATGGAGCTGAGGCTGATGTTTTATGAAAACAAACATATGTTGTTTTCTTTTTATTTAAGTTAAGAAGATTTCGCTCAAGCCAGTTATTTATAAGCGACATCCCTCTTTCTGCTACACTTGAAACATTAGACCAGCTAGGTCCATAGAATATCACTGCACACATAATTCGTATATATATTGTTTGTCCCAATGTCTGTCTGGTGGTCGACACCGATATGAGTTCTTCCGCTCTTAAGTGTATTAAAACGTCGTAGGAGTGAAGACATAAGACATATATCTATATAGTATGACTTGTAAGCTCAATCCTCTTTTTATAATATTTCATAAAAACTAATCTATTGATCAATGGAGGCATCTTTACGACGGGCACCAAAAATATGTAAGTGGAAAGATAAAATGAATATTAATGTCTTTTGGAGTTATTTGTGAAATCATTTAGCGTCGAACAATATCAAATTGAAGAGTGGGGACCTCTGCCCATAAAAAAACAATTAGTCTTGTATATGACAAAATCATTTAACCGACACAAGTATTTACACTGTTTAGGTATGGGTTTATTTTGTTTTTTTTCTGAAAAATATAATAATTATAATAATTTTGGTGGACATTTCACTCAGAGCCATCTAGCCCCAAAGTAAGCTAAGCATATTGTGTATTATGGGAATCAGACAACTGATATAATACTTATATACTTTTTAATACACATAATATATATTAACACAGTCACAGAACAAACGTGGCATCTTTTAATTCGTTACACAAATGTTTGTCCTGCTTTTAGAGTTTCAAGCTTTAAGTAATAGGGTGTATTCCTATCTCAATCGATTATCATGCAAACATATCATCTACCTGTAGTATTCATGTTTCGAAGCATGAAAATACAGTTATTACCTACACTATTATTGATTTTTTTTAAGGAATTATGTTTATTTATAAAAGATACATCAGCAGGCCGTTACCAGTCACCAAAAAACTACAGAAAAGAACCCAGTATGCCTAGCCTAGGGATTCATCGTAAAGTCTATGCCTTCTTTACGGCGAATCCCTTGAGCACGGAATTCTAAAAATTAGACCTGTTTTAACGTAAAAAGTATTTATTCCTATCTCAATCAAGTATTCTCACTGTCTGGTTTCAGATTTTTTAATCTAGCTTTTATCAAAGTCGCGAAGAGAGCGTCAGCAATACTTAGTATATATATTGCATCGAAAACTCACAAATAAAAATCAAATAACGTAGAAAAGTTCTGATCTCTTTGTTAATATTTTTCAAGGCAAGGCCTGTTACGTGATCGCTTCTAGGATGATGAATGATCAAAGCAGCCCTCTTAAATTGAATCCGAACCCAATCTGAAGAATATTACGAAGAGAGATAGAAAGGAATATGAACTACTACAGTAAAAAATAACAAGTTTAATGTTCCTAATCAACAGCTTATTATAATTCTATCGTATTTCCGGAACTACTAGGTAGTGATCTAATTCAGAAAGTCACTTCAATTATATGAAGCTAACATTATAAGAATATGTAATGGCATAAGAAAACGGCCTCATGCGCACAGTGCGCGGGAGCTGTAACAGTATCCTAAATAATACTGTCAATAAGATCGACTATTCTCTGATTTCACAGGCAGTAGAACTTGTGCCAAGTTTGAATGGGAATTACTGATATTATACCCATTTCTGCTGATGAGCAGTAATGAATTCGCGTTACTTTGTCCCGGATTGAATATTTCGTTGCCATTTAAATTACAGGCACTTGAGACGTTCCACCTTTAAGTCTCCGAGTTATGGGCGCGATGATGCGACTTGGGTCTTTTTTTGATACCTAAGGGAGGGCCTAAGGCGTATTGCTTTCTTATGGGCACAGTTTCCACTTAACACCAGGTGGGTTTCGTAACTTTATCACATAAAAAAGATGACTCAGATAACTAAATCTTTTCTAGTTATAAAGTACTAAGGTCCTGAAGCGTTAAGCTTTTACTACCCCCATGAACCAGTGATGTCTAAAGATATTTTATTATTATTACATATCTACTTAACTTATCCTTATGTATTATTCTTATAAATATGAGTTACGTCCGGCTGTAAATATGTATTTATTGCCACCCGTGGAAACTGGGAAGGGCAACTAGTTATTAATCAACGACTGCAGGCAGCTATCTTCGCCCTTGCATATTTAAACAGATATTCCAACTGTAGTATACCTATATGTAATAATTCCATGGTTTTATTGCTGACATTGATAATTAAAATCAACTAATGAAACCTAAGATTATACATCCTTCTAAGGTTTAAGAGGTTAGGGGGATACCTAGACGACCTCGAGAATCTAGCTTCCGAACACGTTTGCACTGCGGGCGGTAATGAAATGAACCAAGCACATCTCATAATAAATGTAAATAAATTCATTATGAGATGCGCTTTGATACAAATATAGAACACAATTTGATAATGAATAAAATATATAATTATATTAATAAACTAGCTGTGCCCGCGACTTCGTTCGCGTGGAATAGTGACTTTTCGGGCAGCATATTTTGAATAAGAATCCTTATGGCGGCGGCGCGGCTCTCAGCGCGCTTTATATAGCCACGGACGCTCAGGCGCGAGGCGTGTATAAGCCCCGCAAGTTGATATTGCGATGGAACCTTGTCACAATAACAGCTGCGTGACGTCATCCGTCGCAAATAAGTAGATAGCCAAAAAAATTTATTAAAAAGTAAATAAGCTAGGGTTATGGGATATTTGTATTTAAACCAGGTTGTTATGTAAAAAATGTTTATTTAAAATCTTAGCCTAATTCGCCAATCCCACTCATATTGTCTTCCGAATCAGAACTACTTCCTGTATCAGTTGTTTCAGATTCACTGTCGTCTGCCGTATTAATGATAAATAAATCGTCAGTTATTCGATCTTTGTTCCAATATTCCTCTCAAAATAACAATAAAACAGGATAACAAAAACAAAAAGCTATAACAAGTAGGTACTCGATGCGCGTAAGCACGTAAGCGCGGGCTGACCTTGCGAACGGTACTGACGGTGCGACGTCGACTACGTCACCAAGATGGCCGCCAATCGCAATATCAACTTGCGGGGCTTATAGTACGTACTCTGTACGTTAAAAATGTTCGCCGTGATTCTTTAAATTGACATAACTTTTTTATTTATGAACCGATTGACATGAAATAAACACTAAATGTTAAGTGAAGCTTACTACAATATATTAGTGAAAACCGTATCTAAATCGAATAAGCCGTTTCTGATATTAGCGTGCACAAACACACAGACAAACAGACAAACAGACAAACAGACATACAGACAAACAGACAAACAGACAAAAAAAAGTTAATTACAATTTCGGGTTCGGCATCGATATAATAACAACGCCTGCTACTTTTTTTTTATATATTTCCATTGTACAGACACCACTTTTCTACAATTTTATTATATGTATAGATAATTCTACATTTTGATAGAAAGAAATAAGACATTAAACGTTGATTTTGGGGTCTATATGTTTTTAATGTAAAATACACTTAAAACTCACGAGGAAAACTGCCTTTTCCAGGCCAACTAAGCTTTACGTAATTTTTTAAGATCTTTCCAATTTGGTTTTGGGGTTTGGGGATAGGACCTAAAAATATTATCCCGTGAGCTTTAACTGAAATTTGTTTCGAAATTCTGTTTTGTGCGATAACTCAGGAGCTTTTGTTTCAGCCGTGCGATAACGATCCAGCTTCAAAATCCCATTAGTTAATAAGTAATATAGTATTGAATTAGGTATACGTCGGTTCCTAGGTACATAAAAACTGAGTTACATAATATCAACAGCTGTGTATAAGTGACGGTACTTACTTTATGGGAAGTAAGTAATTGTCCATTGTTTTTTTTTCTTAACACCAATTTAAATTTCACTCACGAATCTGAAATCTTGACCGTGAATACAATTGAACAGAATCCCAAAACACGAATAACAGCGCGTCCCAAACGCTGAGAGCGGTGGATACCCCTACAATGTTTTAGTACTAAAATTATACGTACGAATTTCCGTCAATTATAATTATTTGTCACGTAACTACAAAATACTTGACCGTTGCAAAACAACCAGGACCCTTTTCCCGAACATGTCAATAATGATGTTTGAGACAATTTGGGACTTTTCGAACGCATTTACTTTCACTTAACTCGATATCAAAAGAAAAAACATCCATTATACTTTCATGTGAAACAGACCGGATTTCTTTGTATCCAAAAATAATCTCTAATCTATCTGTTTGTATTAGAATTGTAAGTTAGTAAGTTGTAAGTGTAGTATTGATGAAATTGGATCAGTTGAGCTATCTTCTTCTATACTCCTTGTTACTTACCCTTGAGGTAAGTAACAAGGTACCTGAAGGATCAAAAGATACAACCCTTATAAGGTAGGGCAGACGGATGAACAGACAGACAGACGGTGGTACGCTTAGCACCTAATACTCCCTTGAAGTACGGAATCCAATTAACACGTAGGTGTTACTCACAATATTTTTATCAACAGAATTCTTTAAAATAAACATACATCTAAGTACTTGTTTATTTAAAAACATTATTCAAATACTAAATAAAATAAAAAATTGCCTGTTAGTACCTAGTAGAAAGACAAAACGTATCACTTTTGAAATGAAATAAGGTTCAATTTGTATGATAAATTGACCGCTATTATCGGTTCTATGATGGCTTGTGTCCAATATGTATTGTCACCAACTCATCAACAACTTCAATTACTTGTTAATGAAATTGTGGTTAGGCAAACATAGTTTTAGTACCTTGTTAACTATTGAAACTCCTAGATTTATACCCTATAATGTGTTGGTGTAGCTTATCAGATTTAATATGTGATGACGTAAACTGGTTACGTCGGTTGTCTGACAAATAGGTTAAATGGAATAGTTCAATAATTTTCGCTACTTAGATATGCGTGTAAGTATAATTACAGTAACTAATATTTGGAGTCATTTATTTTTGGTTTTGTAAATGTGAAGGCAAACATCCAATAAATTATTCAGGACCACTGACTATGACAAACCGTAGCGGAAATGGATTATTCAACTCAGAGAAACAAGTTTTATTGTGATGACAGCTGTATTAGTAGTGACTTCGACATAGGATCTATAATTTATGTAGGTCATAATTTCCAATCTTATAATGAGCTCAAGCTTCCTTAACTCTAAGGAACAGCATACATAGTGGCAGGGTAAATGCTCGTTTTGCTAGCTTCCACCATCCAATTGAAAATTTAAATAAGTAGGTTGTAGCGGCCTGCTATCAGACAGTAAATTCAGTCAAGTTTGTGTTCAGAGCTGAGGCTCTATTCTATCTACAATATTGTACTTCCCCAGACAAACCTGGCGTAAGTTCTGCTTTTAGTCAAATATTATAAAAATAATCTGTAACAATAATTCACGACAGCATATCGTTTTCAGTCATTGAGTCTAGATATTAAGGATGAGAAGGCTGTTGCTGGTTTGTCACCAGCAACAGTCCAGCAGAATCCTCTGAGATAATTTCTCAAAGATCTAACTGTTCTACTTCAAAGTAGGTGCCTATTCCATACAATTTTAAGTACATTTAAAACTTGGGATGACAGGATCCTAATGGTGTAGCTACTTCACTGTAGTAACTACAGAATATGCTGCATATTCTGTAGCTACTAACCATCCAATATCGACAAAAGAGTCGTCGAGAGACGGCAAACGTAAAATATCAAGATCAATTAGGTGATCTTGATATTTTACATCATGCCGTCTCTCGATGACTCTTTTGTCGATATTGGACGGTTTTAAGTTATTGTATCAGCAGTGTCATTTATTTTTTGTAATAATTATACTAGGTAGTAAGAGCTTGAAAAATTTTAGTTAATTAAAATATTTTGAGCGAGGAAGAAATACCTCCGGACGAAGCAAGTTAAATAAAAAATCAATAGTATTTGAACTTGAATTGTTCTCGATCAATTTCCAACATACGAGTATGTGTAGAGTTAGATAAATTATCACATTTCAGTCGGCCACAAAGGGTTTTCATGTGAAAAATGTTTTCGTGTGTAAAGAGAATAGTACTTTTATGTCGTGTTACACGCGAAACAATAATTCGATGTACCTACCTAGGTAATTATTTATTTTTACTGGATAAATGATACTAACATCGGTCGCCATAAAAGTATCATGTAAGTTATATTATATTAATAAGGCTATATTAAGCTGCAGTTAGACTATCGGTCGTCCAACCTTCGATAGTTTACTTTCGTGGTCAGTGCAAGTTCATGAAAGTTCAATGAAGTAGATTTACTCTATGGATTCATAGTTTTTTTTAGGGAGAGACAGAGGAGACTGAGAGGAGAATAGCTCGAGTTTGCATAGGAACGTGAAAGTTTGCCAGAGTTCGGGGATTGGACGATAGTTTAAATAAATAAATAAATATTGGTGGATTGACATTTCACACAGCGCCATCTAGCCCCAAAGTAAGCTAGACATAGCTTGTATCATGGGAACCAGGCAACTTATATAATACTTATACACTTTTTTGTAAATACATACATATAATACATATTAAAACCCAGACACAAAACAAACACCTATATTTTTTTATTTTTTTTTATTGCGATAGGCAAGCATTTGACCACAATCTCACCTGATGTTAAGTGACGATGTGGTCTACGATGGAACATGCTTGCCTAGAAGGAACCTATTCACTCTCCTCTTGAAGACTTCCATATTATAGGTTTCAGGAAATACGGACGCAGGCAAGGAGTTATATTCGTCATACAAATATTTGTGCTGTGCTGGAATCGAACCCACGGCCTACAGCGCAGAAGGCAGGGTTACTACCTACTGAGCTATGAGGCCAGTAATGTAGTATTAGTAGGTATGTCACGTTATCACATCACGCTATCATTTAATAGGAAATTGAATAATGTAACGGTAGGTAGCTTATACGATAATTAGGGTTCATAATCTGTGGTGCTGTATGACAAAAAGATAAAATTTGTTTTGAAAAATATCTACGGTAGAAAAGTTAAGGAAACAGCAAGTTCGTATTTCCGAAGAACCGCAACTGATCGTGGTGGCCCAGTGGTACAGACCCCGAGTATCGATCCGGAGGTCGCTAGTTCATATCCTAACCAATATGCGCAATGCCACATTCTCAAACCGGTGAAGGAAAACATCACGAGGCAACTGAAACGTATAAATTAGAAGATGCGTGTCAAGTGTACAAGAGCCTCTTTGAGGGGCGATTAGTAGTGGCCAATCCAACTTGTGGGTACGTAGTAATATTACGCATGACCTCATGTTTTGAATATTATTGACTTTTCCAAACCATTTCTTTATGAAACGTATGGAAATAGTTTTTGACGTCTATTAATTACTCTACGACGACTACTACTGCCATCTGGTGTTCAAATGAGTTTATATATGCATTTTGAACGTTATGAACATAGGTTATTAAAGGTTTCACCCATGTAATAGCTGAATTAGCTCGCTACCTACTATAGCAAATAATACCTCATGAAAAACTTAGATGGCGCCACTGACTCGAACGATCTACTCGACTGTGGCTTGACCGAGGAAATGGAGCAATGGAATACTTTATTCTCTCCTGTATAATAACAAAACTTGAACTTTCCAATATACCTTTAACTGTTTTACTCGCTGTTCTGTGAAGCTCCAATATGTACCTACGGATTTATACGAAACCTGGGGATATTCATGCGTATGTCACACACATCTGCAGCGAAGCCTTAGAGATGTACGGACACGCAGTTTCTCTCGATATCTCGAAAGCCTTTGATAGGGTAGGGTTTTGATAGGGTGTACGATAGCCTTGTAAATAAGCTTAGAATTTAAGGTCAAGTTGGCTTCGCAAAGCTGAGATAGTTTTTTTATGTAACAAAGTTACGTAACCTCTGCCCATAACTAGCAATACAATTTGGGTCCTCCCCTATTTATGTAGAACAAGAACCAAGTCGCATTATAGACGTCCGTAACTTTGAGACGTCAACTGCCTATAATTTCACCGAAACCACACCTTTAGAGAATTCTAAAGAACGGCAGTATTTCACATCGGGGCAGCTTCTAAATAATCCACTGGCTACCAGACTTTTACGCGATTTTTATTTCTTTTAAAGACCTAAGGAATTGCTTCATTTTAATGAAACAAAAAGACGCATTGGTCACGCCTGAATTTGAACCGGTGAACTTCGTACTGAAAGTCGGAGTTCAGGCTTTCAGGCCTATTTTATTTATATCCCAAAAATTAAGCTCGCTCGGTAGCTGTACAATTCGACCTAATTAACCGATGAAGTAGGAGTATAATATATTTTTTTATTTTTACTTCATAATCTAAATCAAAATGTACTATTACTCATTTTTTTTGTGCAGTCTAGCAAAACCTTCGTATATCAACAACCGGAACCTCTATTGGATTCTGTAATATTTTATAGCGTGTTACCTTAGACCAATAACATTCTGTATATTTCCAAAATAAAAAATACTACAAATTATTTGAAAGTTTTTATTTTGAACTCCATTAACAAACTAAGCTTACAGACTAGTCCTTAAAGGACAATTTAATTAGAATGATAAAGAGGAAATAAACTAGTTTCACATAGCATTTAAAGAAAATAGAAATAAATAAACATTACCTACTAATAATAATAGTTACATAGATTCAGACAACTTAGAGTGCTAACTATTCACAACCGGACAAATGTGACGGTAGATTTACAAATATTAATGTGTACAACAGTCAAAAGCGCGTAGATAGTTTTAATTTCGCAATTAAAAACCATGGACGCTAAAGTAGATTATTCATAGTGAAGTAAATCGTGAAATCGTGAGTCACTCGATAGTAGTATAATGGAGTTTATAGGTCGTAAAATGTTATAATTATACAATCCTCCTATTAGAAGGTAAATTTAGACCAGAAAATAAATCATATAACGGTTTTGAAACTAATTCAGAAATTGATTTTATGCTTCTCATCAGGTTTTACGTAACAAAATCAATCGCCAACCATTGTTACGATGTAGTTATACTCGATTTTTGGCCCTTTTAATCGCGGGTCACAATACATTTAGGACCTCTATGTACTTAAATTAATGTTGTGTGTCTAAATATTAGGTTGTAAGAAAGCATCACAGGAATACAAGTTCCAATCATTTATTTTATTATATTAAAATATTAGCTGTATTGTACTTAACGTTTTTAATGTAAGTGCATTATAAAAGGAGATAAATCCAAAGACACTTGTGAAACTAAACTTAGATTGCCTGTTCCATATCGAAAAATAAATAATACAGTACACATTTTTCATCGTTAGGTACATACATTTTAAGTCATTCTTTATAGCTGTGTAAAGGATACATAAAATGTCAAACCTCAGATTATCAAATAAACTCTATAAGTAATTTTTCCAAGTAAATTGTGTGATCTTTCTCCCGCTACAAAAGTTAAGATAAAAAATCAGATTAGGATCAGCGTCTATTAAAGCGAACGAGGCTCATTAATCGCGTCGCACCTGCTATAAACTAATTTTGATTTTCAATTTGATTTACACGTATAATTTACACATCATTTTCATACGGCCTATAATTAATAAAGTAATAAATATTGTGATTAAAATTCCACTTCCAAACATGTGGAAAAAAGTTTGTTAATTAAAACATTTATTACTTTTTCGTCAAATTCAGATAGTGTCATAGGAAATTACCGTTTTATTGACGTAGCTGCCATGCTTCTATTGAACCATTTGAACAAACAGCTTAGCTTTAAGTCTTACATTCGATTATTTACAATACCAATGAAGCGTACCAAATATGGACCTAATAATACTGGAGAGAATAATAACCAAGCTATAAATAACTAGCGGAATGCTTGCATCTTCCGCATATTACCATTTTTATAAGTACTTCCAAATTGTTTTTGTTTCTCTTAGTTGAAATAACTCCCAATATAATATAACTAATGTAATTCATAAGACTTCCCTACCTACAACCTAAAAGAGCTACTTGACCACAAGAGAACTAACAAGAACTGACCACTGTCCTTTTGTGCCTGTAAGACTCCTGAACTTTTTATGTGTAAAAAAAGGTGTGCCAAAAAAGGAGTATAATGTTTTCAGGTTTCATGTATGTAAGTCAGTTTCCTTTTTCCACCCTTACTTTTAAATGCTTGAACAGATATGGATGCATGGATTATTGTTAAAATTTGCATAAAAACCATTTTTATGTAAACTTTTTAGCGTCTAGACACCTGTAATCATAAACTTCATAGCTTGTTATTATCAATCAAAATAAAACAAATCTGCCTAATGTAGCTCAAAATATTTTAGCTCACAAGCGCTGTGTTTGTACTTACGGTTTGTTCGAGCGTATAGAGCTTGTAGGCGCTATCTTTATAGCTTGTTTATTACAAATCTCACTACAAAACTAAAATGAGCCAAAGCGAAGTAGGTCAGTAGATAATTTTGGTTGGCGGCGCCGCTGTGTTGGTGTTCATGGCTTGCTCCAGCGTGTCGAGACGCCTGTACGCGTGCCCCCGACTGTTCCTGCGCCGGCTCGACTGACGGCCCTCCAGTATTAATCCGAAGAACTGAAACATAATAACGATATGATTATTTTCAAGAACATAAAATTAATTTTATACATATGACTGGCCTCATAGCTCAGTTCGTAGTAACTGTCTTCTACGCTGTAGGTCGTGGGTTTGATTCGATAAATCCTAATTGACAAGGTCACTTAACACATATAAAGTGTTAGATAATAGCATTAATACATTTAGGTAGTGTGTTACCACATTCTCGTATATTTGGTTACTCTTATAACAAAAGTATTCCAACATTTGACAATAACAGGCCTCACAGCTCAGTTGGTAGTAATCCTACCTTCCTTGCTGTAGGTTGTGGGTTCGATTCCCACTCAGGAAAAATGTTTGTGTGACGAATATAGATATTTGTTCTGTGTCTGGGTATTAATATGTATTATATGTATGTATTTACAAAAAGTACATAAGTATTATATCAATTGTCTGGTTCCCATGATACAAGCTATGCTTAACTTACTTTTTGGCTAGATGGCGCTGTGTGAAATGTACACAAATATTATTATTATTATTATTATTATATTATATAACTTCGTGGGAAAGGGTTAATGAGTAGTAGAATTAATTTTGTGGTATTACTGCTTAATAGATCAAGTGCATAGTCCCACATAATATGCTATTCAGTGAGATATACAAGTAGATATTTGGACAAGTCAAAATTTACATTCATATTCGGGTGCATACAATGAGTCAGAGGAAGTCCTAACGCATAGTGGGTGTGACCCGAATAATATTGGTGGGTTATCGTAATAGCCAGTATGAATTGTCTTTCATATGTAAGTGGCAGAACGATTAGATGACCCACATAATTGTTACTGTCCTCTGCCCAAAACAACGGTAATCTTGCCTCCCTCCCTCGTACCTTTGTATGAGAGGTAGTGTTATTGGAAAGACACAAGTTGCACCCGTCACTCATGTGCCTGTAATTTCACCGGCTCTCACGCCATTTAAACGGTGTCGTACCACCAACGCCCGCTTTACTGCCTCCAGTAAAATGAGCACCATTACTTGGCTGCAGAAATGGGTATAGAGCGTACTTAACTACGATCGCAAATAACTTACCACTTTGCCAACTTTGTTCTTGTTGTGGTATAAGACATAGATCAAAACGACCATGACCACAGCGGTCAGGAAGAATGAGAAGAAGTGATCGCCGTCATCATCAGCGTACTCCTGGCTGTAGCTGGGCATGAATCCTGGAACTAAAGAGTACTTTTGTGATATTGCATAATTAAAATAATATTATTTGAAGTTTTGCTATCGATTTACAGATGATTATTTTGATATTCTTCTTCGATCATCTACATCGCATATGTCACCCCGGCTTGTTGCATCAGTCACGGGGACTGAGTGAATTGACCACGAGAAAAAAATACGTAATAAAAAAAATACGATCAAGACACAAACTTCGGATAAGATTTCCTAGTTACTCTAATTGTTAGAGGGTTTCTTCATAAGTTAAATAACACTGATATTATACAAATTAGTTAGGCACCATTATAAAAAGTATTATTATGCATCTTTTTTGACCCAGAATCAGTGGTTACTTTTTTGGATTTCATTTATTTATTATTCGATTTATTTTATTTTTTTAGAATTAGATTCTACAAAATTGCTTTTTGAATATATTAATTTTGGCTCCATTTTAACGTGACGATTACGTTTCGCCATGTAACCGGTCAAAACATCCTATGTTTATCCACTTTTTATAAAACCAATTATTTTTAATGAAATTTAAAAAATATATTATAATATTCTAATATATTCTAAGTATTTCAATTTCATGATAAGTAGTTTCCATGAATTTGTGATAAGCCATCCACTAGGTATATTACAACTTTTTATTTTATGACAATATTACTGTTAATCACGACGTTACACTTTTAAAATAAAAAAATTGTATCTATAATTTTCCTCTTACAAACAAAATATTATTACATTTTAATAAATTATTTATCACCAACAACACAACTAGGACGAGTAACATTTACTTAGTTTAAATACAAGTGAAGTTGGTAATAAACTAAAAGTGTTATGGGTTAAACTTCGCTTTATCAAACTTAGTGAATTGAACACCTGAATAAACAAGTTACTATTTACGTATTTCGTGAGATGGTGCGAATTGTTTTACCAACTAAAGAAATCTCTTCTCTTTAGTCTAAAAGTTTAATGAATATACCAATTCAGTCCTATCCTATAAATATATCCATATGTCATAACTAACATCATATATCTGACATCTTATTTAATGCAAAAAATAACATTATTTTAGGTAGTGTTCCAAAAATTTGAAGTGCAAGTTCGATTATCAATGATCTTGTTGTTACATTATTATTTAATTCGTAAACATACAAACTACCAAAACCGTGTGTTGCGCAATTCATAGTGCACGGCCACGGTAAAGCGTAGATAGCGTGTTCAAGGTCTGGTCGTGCAAAATTTGATGCAACTGTGACCTTTGTTAACGTGGATAACGGACACAGTTAAAGATAAGATGTTGCTGCTCTTCAATTTGAATATTATGTTGGACTTGAATATTATTTATTAATTTTTCAAATTAATCATTATGATGTTTTTTTATTATAAAATATGGGTCAATATGGTGGATATAGTCAAACCATGATGCTTATATTACTTATGTAGATTGGCAATTACTCTGCAGCCTTTGAGTAGTTTGATTTAATTTAGCAGACCATGCCAGATTCTAATACCCAAGGATAAAAATTTGCATTGTTGTTAATTCAATTCCTTTCACCTACCAAGCAGGTCATTCTTGTTATGATTTATGTGAAATAAATTAAACCCTATTCATTCATGCGTGCCGAGAGGCGACCAATGACCTAACAGCGAGAGCAACAGACAAAATTAGAATTTAAGACTCACCACTTTCACCATTGAAGCCTAACACAACAGTTTTTATATTCTGAGATGGTTGACTTTGTTCTTCTTTTTGATCTACCGGCTTGTTTATTTTGTTCACATCATCAACAACCGGATCATCACCGTCATCATCACCCTGGATATCACCCAAGCCCTCCTTCCCCTCTTCAGAATCTGAAAAATTGTAATAGAGTACCATAATAAGTATGTTATCATACTTATGTGACAACAAATGCTGACTGAACCGAGTGTTGATAAGCATCATTCAGGTAGTTCTCTCTGACATATTTATAATAATGGAGTTTTCACACCCAGAACATAAATTTAGTAATTTGGTTTCCATGAACGGTTTTAAAAGAATCTACACATGCTTTAGCGCCTGACACATGATACAATGTAAGTGCTTACCCATGCTCATAGCAAAAGCAATATAACAACACAATATAAAATAATTTGCTTATTTTGTTGTTTGTTTTTTGCTTATTGACTGCTAGTAATATTACCATATTACTTATTATAATGTAACTGAAATATGGATCTCTATTTTATTAAATTATTTATTTAACTTTAATCCTCTTATATTGCAGTATGGGAAGAACCAAGTTGCATTACATTACTTAGTCTTTAAGGGAAACTTCTAAAGTAGCAGTAATTTCCCAGCACCCCATAAAACTGGAACACAGCGATGCTGTTCCACTGTTTGGTGGTAAAAATACATATGGTAGCAGTACACAGCAAATCCCAGTGCAGGGGTTGAAGGTATGTGTGCAATATTTCTGACAAAACTGAAATATCTTTACAAATAAATAAAATTGGAGTGTCTGTTTGTAATATTAAAATAACCGCTTTTTACTAAGTACATATGGATGTATACACGGTACATATACAAAAAAAACATTTTTTTTACAATTTTTGTATGTTTGTTCCGGCTAATCTCTGAAATGGCTGGACAGATTTTGACAGTATTTTCACTGGCAGATAGCTGATGTAACAAGGAGCTAACTTAGGCTACTTTTCCGAGGGGTAAAATAGTGTGTGATAAAATCGAATTCCACGCAGCCCAAGTCGCGGGCAACAGCTACTATCAAATATAACTATTTACCTTGATAATCATCCATGTCACTAATAGGTTTGTCTTTTGGGTTGTCAAGCGCAGGTTCCTTGTGCTCAAGCTCATTATTAAGCAGGTGTATTTCTTTATCAACCTCAGATTTCTGTGAAGATTCTTTGGGCTTTGTCGTTTCAACAGGGTTGGGTTTGGTCAGAGACTCTTTGTCTTCTATCTCATTGGCTGGTAAAGGGTTTTCAGCAGCAGCTTCAACAGTATCAGCCTTTAAGACGGACTTCTCTGAAGGAGCAGATATTGTCTCACTTTGTTGATGATTTTCAGATGTGACCTCCGCTTTGTTCTCTGCTTTGGCTGAAGTTGCTTCTGATGGCATATTCGGCTTTAAAGTAGTCGAATTTTTGATTTGGACATCAACTAAGTCATTGGTTGCTGAATTTAGTGACTTGTCAATGTTGCTAGTTTCATGAGATGCGGAATTATCTTGTGTTGAGACAGTCACTTGACTCTTCAGCATGTTTGTACCCCATTGGAAGTACTTACAGAAGAAATTAGCTTCGTCACTCATAAGATCTTCCACACCACAGATTTTACCGCAGGTGACAGGGTGTTTGAAAAATTTTTCGACAGAGCTTTTGTAGTGTGTATTTTCCGTGAGATTTGAGAAGATCCAATCCTTAGTGTTTCCACACAAAACGTTAACATCCTGTTCTTCGCTTATTTTAGCAGAATAGTCTTCAGTAAGCGCTAGCTTTGATGTACCAATAGCTAAACAAAGTTGTTTGTTTATATCATAGAACATCAAGCATTCCAATTGTTTTTCCCCGTGTGGCGACGACAAATCAGAACAGTAGCTCACTCTGCTCTTGATTTGTTCGGATAAGAACTTATTTTCACAACTACTCGCCAGGACAGTTAATGTATTGCCCAAGGAAACGGAGGCGATTGTTGGAATAGGAACTCCTGAGCTTCGATATGAGAAATCCAGCAGCAACAACGTAAATATCAGTCGAAACATGTTGCGAGTGAAAAACTTATGTTATTACGACAGGAAAACAACAATTTTGCACAAGTAACAGACAGTTCAACACCACTACGCACAGAAACAAAATCTCAATCACGTCAAGACGGAGAGAACGACAAAGACAAATTGTGTTGCCAGCTCGATCTTCTGAAACAAGTCTGAAACTCTGAGAGAGTTAGGCAAAATCATCAGTCCTTATTTTTTTTATTTGGGTGGCAGCATCATTCACACGCATTGATGCTAATCTAATCAGTCCCTATGAAATTCTGTATCGTTAACAGAATGAGTATCATACTTACATTACAACTTTCCAAGCCACTGAATTAATTAAAAAATGAGACATCCAACATAAGCATGAGCGATCAACATAAAAAACATCGAGCACCTACATGTAGTAGGTACTCGTTATTTTTTTATGTTGATCATGTTGTATGTATTAGTTGATGATTAAACCCGACTATCGAAGGAACAGCGAGGATACCGCGCCGTGAGTTATTCTTGGACGTGAGCGTTGAACATTACCATGCTCGTTCGATAATATCTAGCAACATTTTGGTTGACTTGTAATAATTTCTGGTTTGCCGAAATAAACGTCGGTTGGGATATCGTGGTGATTAAAGGATTGTTTCTAATTCTTATATAAAAAGCCTAAGAAGCAACAAGGTCTGGAATCAATAAAACTTGACTGGGATAAGCTAATTTTCATATATGCACACAAATCAGAATACATTTTTCGGCAGTACAGTGAAAATATGTTTTGGCAGGTAAAAGAGGTTTGAAAGGCAAGTTGGTTACACCAGTTTTGTGACATTGATTAATGTATAAAATATGACATTTAACAGTAAATTTCACGCTAAATATAGTCCGCTGGGAGCTGACTAAATCGTTTTTTGCAAACTTGAACTTTTATGATTATTATTTTTCATGAACGCATAAAAAGCGAAAAAAATCGAGCATAATCATGCGAGCCTATTGTGAGTTGCGTTATAGAAAAACAGGCACTTACCACACATTCTGTGCCCATTTTTAGGAAGAGTTGCAGTAACTTTACGTATACAAAACATTCGCAGCATACATCTTATACACACGGTGCGCACAAACCAATTACAAAATACTTGGTGCATGTTTATACGTTCACATTGTGGATTTAGTCCCGGGAGCATGACAACTGGTAAGCCCATCGCCTCCACTGTTTTACCCACGATCAACTTTTATAATACTTTCTTCCAGTAACTCATTTCCTAATAAACCAACCACCGGATCTTAATTATATGTCATTTCTTTATATATTTAATATACAAAATTTACGTAATATATATTCTTACGACAGTAACTCTCAATATTGAAGGGAGTTTATGGTTTTTCGTGTTTTACAGTACCTACCTACCTAGGTAGTTGTTCTCGATTAGGAAAAATGTACCAAATGTTGTCACATCAGAACTGAGGTTCTGTCTGTGTATGAAAACTTTTTTTTTGCTGAGTTAAGGATCAAGAACGCAAAATTAGTTAAACATATTGCAATCAAAATACGTTAAATAACACTGCGGACTGCTGGGGTCAAATGGCAGCCATATTGCAAATTCAACGGGCTTGCTCAGCGGATACAGGATCATTCGATACAAAACCCAAAGGAGGCAAGTTGTGAGAGCTGCTATATTGAAAACTATAAGGAGAACCTACACCTACTTTCGCCTGCTGAGATGTACGTAATAGTTGTTATAATACCTAATGTTCTATTTCATTCTAGTGAAGTAATGGACCTTCAATAAAAAAATTACATTCTATACCTACTGACTATACCTACCTGAAATGGTTTATTGAACTGTTCATCACATAAAAATAGTAGTTTTTACTGGAAGATGAAAAAATGATTTGTAACTCTTACTTTGCGCAAAACTTCGATCTGTGATAGGTAAAATTAGTACAAAATGAACCCTCATTTCCCTGGGCTTTCTCTGGATCGTGGACGCTGGGCCCTGGGGGTCCAGGGCCCAGCGTCCACGATCCAGGTTCCAAAGTCCGATAAAGCTCCAATAAGGACTAATTAAGGGCAAGAAAATTTATAATAACAATGGATGACTGAATCAAAACTATAAAATTATGTGGAATTATAACATTTATTGCCTTTTTGTCGTACCAAATGCTACGACGTAGCAATCTTAAGAATGTTTTTTTTCTATTTGTGAGAGTCAATACACGCATTTGTAATGTTTTTGTATGATATAAGGCATGTTGTATGTAGAAATATGTATTGTGATTTTCAAATACAATACTTTATAGTTAATATGCTAAAACAAAAGCTGATAAACGGTAAATAGGATGACGAGTGGCGCTTAAGTGTTCTCAGCTTTAGCAACATCTTCCTTTGTCACGTTTAGCCCGTTGTCCCAAGTACTCGTTAGCAAATGTGTTATTGCTCACTTAATTCTTACGAGGTTTGTTCTTAACTGTAATTCGCGAACATCTCTCAAAAAGACGCTTTTGTAGAACGTGGTAACTTGGTTCTACAATGTGGAGTTTAAAAGCGGCGTAAGCCTTTAATTCGTTTTTTCGTTGCGCTGTAACTATCTCGTTGAACGAGCTTAGCTCAGTCTGGGCAGTATCATGTAAGAATACGAATGTATGACGCTCAAAAACATTTATGGTGCTCTGTGTATGACAATTGCATATTTTGGATTACTCAGTAACATTTAAAAAACTATAAAATACTTCTGAAGCATCAAATAACCACAAAAGTTTTTTTTTATAAAACTTGGGTCGGTAATCTACTGGTGAAATTGCCGGAAATAAGCTAGTTCAACTGTTAATTATATAACAGTTCACTAGGGATGCCAATGTATCAAGACATAATATATACATGACCTACATGGAAAACAATTAGCCAACAATGTATTAACAGAGCTATGTATAGATCGGTGGAAACGGTATTATGAGTAAATATGATTAACATATTTGTACAAATAAGTATTAAATAAATACATGAAATAAAATACTTACCTACTGTAATGTAATAAATAATAAATATAAAGTTAATTAATAGAGGTATTGTTGAGAAAAGTATTTCATAAAGTAATTGAAGGTACGGCCAGTCTGACTAGCTACAACTAGTTAGTTATTTATTATTACTTCAAACACATTGTCTTGAAACAGATAGAAAACGTTTAATATTTAATATTTGAAGTTTCCCCTGCCTATTTCATTTTACAGCCCTCCCTTTGTTGCCCATATTTTATATCGTATGCTCCCCAACTTTTAGATTAGCATAAATACGTGAAAAATAAGATAGCTTTTTTAATTTTAATAATTTACGATTGCCTTTTGCCTTTTGGAAATCAAATACGTAAAATAAAACTCGCCAACGTACCGACTGTTGTAGAATCAAGCGACTGATGCGAGGTGATGGCAAGACGGCGTGACACTTGTTCCGTGAAGATAGGCAGGCCTGTGATATGGGACGCCACACGCGTCGACGCACTGCCTCCATATCTGTCTAGGACTCAGATCAAAGGTCAAATGAAGTAAGGTAAGTACGTATTTTGTTATTAATATTCAAAAATTTAAAGCATTATTAATGTACTTAGTAAAATAAAAAATATATATTCATTTGTTAGTTATGATGTCCTCCTTGCCGATTTCGACTACGGCGGCTTTACTTCCACTACTATGTATTTCTTTGGTGAGCTCTTAAATGACTAATATAGCCAATTTTGGCCTTAAATAAGACCTTAATTTATAAAAATTTACGGAGTACACATGTATCATATTAACATAATACAGTAAAATCCTATAGATATCTATAGACCTATAGATAACTTAAATAAACTGATCTGTCAAAGGTGTTATTGTGACCAAAACACTGGCTGCTGTATTGCCTCGCTGGATGGCAATACTCAATCTCTGAGCCAGAACGGTGGCAGCTTTGGGAAATATTATATTAATATTATTATTGCAACATTATTATTTTGGACCTCGGAATTTGAATTCAGATCAGTCACACCCTTCTTATGTCTTGTTGCACAGCTGGTGAGTGTTGCAAAGCAATATTATAAACCAAGCTCGCCGTTGCCACTATGATATCGTGCTCACAGCTCACATAAACTTGAGAACTCCCTTCGCTTTTCTCTCTGTATTATTAAAACTTTTCTATAAGCGCAAACCCGAAGTACGATATGTAAGCTACGGTTTTGGTAAACAGATCTGTAATAGAACTAGTATGGTCGGTATTATACGGCTCCATAGCGATATTGGTATGACTATGAACCCTACTTTTAAAGGGGAGTCGTAGGTAAAATTAGGTACAAGTAAGGAAGCTGGGGCTAATATTTATGTATAATAATAATATCGGTGAACAATTCACACAGCGCCATCTAGCTCCAATGTAAGCAAAGCTTGTACTATGGGTACCACAGCTGATAGAATACATATATACTTTTTTGTAAATACATAGATATAATACATATTAACCACCAGATGCAAATGCTTGTCACACAAATGTTTGTCCTGAGTGGGAATCAAACCCGCGACCTACAGCGGAGAAGGCAGAGCACTACTACTACCTAACTGAGCTGTGAGGTGAGTCATAATGAGTATATAAATGGTTTTAAAGTCTGGAATGTTTGTGTTGTGTACCTAAGTAAGCTAAGTCAACTACAACCTGAATACTACTGGACCTGTATAAGTGGGTAAGCGTTATTCATTAGTAATCTTTACTGGGATGAAATGGAATATTCCGATGTGTCAGGTAGAGGGCGCGGTAGCTGAGAACCTTTGTTATCATTGCGTGAATTACGCAGGTAATGGGCCGCGTTTACAGCGTACGTGCCTCGACATTCATTAAAACGGGCTAATTAAACCAGACGACGAGATTCCGCCGACGAATCCGCCCGAGACAGAACCACTTTCTACATATATTTCTTCAAGGAAATTTTAAGTGGAGCACCGTTGGCATTCCCTTCTTTTGAGCGAAGTTTTTAAAAGACTTCGAGTAAGATATTAGCCGTATAAATTATGAAAATAAGGTAACGTAAATGCTAATTTACTCGGGAGTTTTGACGGGATATACAACAAATAGAAATAAAATGTATTTTAATAAAGGAGTCTTGACACTTCAACTAACGAAGCTTCGTTGAGGCGCATTAATCCTTTCACCACACTGCTTCGAGGGCCCCACTGACACGAATAGTACTTAGTAGTAGTAGCTTATTAGCTCATTTATGTGTCCAACGTTTATATTAATATGTAGGTATATTGTTAAATGTACCCTGCCTTCTGTGCTGTAGGTCGTGGGTTCGATCCCCACTCAGGACAAACATTTGTGTAACGAATATAGGTGTTTGTTCTGGCTGTTGATATAGAAAGAAAGAAAGAAAAAATATTTATTTATATGTATGTATTTACAAAAAAAATAGTATTATATCAGTTGCCTAATTATTGTACCATGATAAAAGCTATGCTTACTAAGCTAGCTTACTTTGGGGCTAGATGGTGCTTTGTGAAAGGTGCACCAATATTTTATTTATTTATTTATATTCTCTCTTATTTCACACTACCGTCCCATATCATTCTTTTTATTTCAGTTTATTTAAAGTTTGCCTGGAAGAGATTACCTCAAGCAATAAGGACGCCCATTGTATGTCACATTTATTATTATTCTCTTATACCTTGTTAATTTGTAACTGTGTGGTGTACATAAAGAGTTTTCTATCTATCTAGTAGCTATCACGCCAAATAAAGTAACAGGACAAAATAACCATGCGACAGAATAGTACTAAATTATTTGAACATTGTTACTCTGTTGGCACTACGTTTCGTTCCTGTAATTAACAACACATCGAAATCTTCGGGGATCAAATTTACCCAACGTAAATTAATCCAGTGCCTTTTATTTGGTTCCCAAATAAACTAGTACCGTAACCAAAGGCGGCGAGTTTTGTTTGTAACAGTGTGCGCGGTAACTTGATATATAAACTCTATGGATAGAGTAAGTTAGGTAGTGCGCATAGCCAATGCATGTAATATAAATTTACCGTGGATTCCAATGGGAAAATAAAATTCCAGAATTATAGTGTCCGTAGCAGCAAGCAAGGATTGCGATTTGGTTTTAGTTTTGGTTTTAGTAACAGTGGAGCTTATGGCAATTTCGTCTGAGGAAGTACTGCAACTTTACCCATTTCTGCCGCCAAGTAGATAATATATAAGGCGCCATTCGCATTTATATGTTCAGATTTTAAAGGTGAGGTTCCCAGTGAAATTACAGGCACACAACGTGATGAGACATTTCACACTCTAGTCTCAGAGTTACATGCGCATCGAGTGATTTGGGTCTTGTCGTACCTAAGTAAGGGAGGACCCAAGTCGTATTGCGTTTGAAGAGCAGAGGTTACCAATTAACATGAGGTGGACCATCTGCTCTTAACAAAACTTTCTTCTTACCACACAAAAAAGTGCTTTTAAACAATCGCCACCGAGCTATATCTTTTGCTATCCGTATCCACTTTGGTTAAGAGCAGTATAACTCTCGTGAAGTTCGTCCGGGGAAGTACTGCCACCATGGCCATTTCTGCCGCCAAGCAGTAACGCATCGCGTTACTGTCTTTCGGTTTGAAATGTGTGGTTGTGGTACCTAAAAAGGGAGGGAGTAAGGGAGGACCCAAGTCGCAT
This sequence comes from Chesias legatella, assembly GCA_947359385.1. NCBI lineage: Eukaryota > Metazoa > Arthropoda > Insecta > Lepidoptera > Geometridae > Chesias > Chesias legatella. The sequence continues at coordinate 5,453,557 of OX375774.1, read as the reverse complement.
CGATTGTTATGGGCCGAGGTTACCACTTAACACCAGGTGGGCCGTCGGCTCGTTGAGTAACTGTAATATATAAATAATATATAAAAAAAAATCTTTCTGCTAGCCTTATCCAAATCGTCCCTCCATTTGGCCGGAGGGGCTACGCTAAGTTTCTACTTGATTTTCCACACAGGGCTTCCGTTTGATTCTTGCCCATATTTCTTAGTATATCCAATATACCGCTAGACACAATTGGATTGCCAGACAGGTTATTACTTCTATCATAAACCATGGGTCGGGCAAATGCCCGACCCTACCACCCTCATAAGTAAATTGAAAACCAGCCGCCAAGCACCTTAGTCTAAAACGCAACTCTGTTATCGGTAAAAGTATTATGTTTCGCAAGTATTCAATATCAATCCAATTAATGAAATAACAGCTTCTGAAAAAACCTCTTAAATAAAAGGTCATCGCTTATTTCGCACTAGCTGCGCCCCGCGGTGTTACCCGTGGTGAATAAGTTATCCCACGGGAACACTGCAGTTTTCCGGGATCAAAGTAGCTTTTATGTTAATCCAGAATATAAGCTATCTTGGTCCCAAATTTCATCCAAATCCATTCAGCCGTTTGAGCGTGAAAGAGTAACAAACATCCATACAAACTTTCACGTTTGTAATATTAGTAGGTTCTTCACCTCAAGTCACCGTTAGATAATAATCGCCGCCAACTAGCCTTAAGTTCGCCTTTATCTTCCAAATGCCACAATACAAAACAAAGGCACAAAGAGCTTATTAGCTTTGGAGCTCACCGAGCGTTTAGGTCACCATTGTTTACTACCTATTGTTTGTAGAGGTAACAGATACCGATTAATGTTACTGACTGATAGCAAATGGACAAATTAAGAGCAGTAGCACTCACGCCAGGTTCATCTAGGGAAGTACTGCCACCATGCCCATTTATGCCGCCAAGCAGTAACGCATTCATATAGATTTCATTTAATTTCATTCATTCATTTAATAAGAATATTACTACATTCATTGTTGCTGGTTTAAAAAAAATGGTAAAATGGTAAATTTTTCGTTAATGACTCTGGCAATTTAAAGCTTTCAAAAATATGACAATTGCGTCAAATCAGCCGAAACGAATGGACTGCTTGTCATATATTAAACGGAAAAGGACGAGCTGTTTAAGTAATGATCCTGGCAATGACAGTAGTAGTAGTAACAGCTAGTATATGTTGTCATGTTGTTTTTTGACTCTGAGCATTGATTACAGATGATTGTATGTATTTACAAATAATTTAAGTATTTTATTAGTTATTTGGATCCAAAAGTCAAGCCAATGCTTAGTTTGGGGCCAGATGGTACGTAATAGATACATTTATATTTTTTTAATGACAATGATGGCGTTTTGCGAACTGACACAAACTAATCGCGGGTTTGATTACCTCAAGGTGCAAACAAAATCCAAGATCTGGGTGTAGTGATATTACAAATCGTGACTTATTTAGTTCATAAATATCCGTCTATTTTCCACTTGGACATAATTTGGCACGCGGCGAATTTTAATTTAAAGCTGTAGGTTCTTTAAATCGATCACGTACGACACTGATCTTATTTAGATAAGTAGCAGCCGGCTGAAGGAAGGCCACCCTGCTTAGTACACTTGACTGATTGCCGCTAATTAATGTCTTGCTTTTAATCTTTCCGCTTTTTCAACATGCCACGCTATCTTCATATAATTCTGTTTGTATCAAAAATCCAGACTGCCGACATCAGAAAATCTTTCGTAGATAAATTCGGTATGTCTGATAACTAGTCAAACAATTGGATAAACACTTGCAACACAATCTGCTCTGTTTTTTTATGTGGTAATATTACGGATCGAGCTGATGACCCACCTTGTGTTAAGTAGTAACGTCTACCCATAACAAGCAATCCAACTTGGGTCCTCCCCTGCCTAGGGACAAACAGACTAAAGTCGCATCGTATGCGCCCGTAACTCTGAGGTGTGAAGGTGGAATGTCTCAGGTGCCTGTAATTTCACCGGCACCCTTAAAAATCGGAACACAGTAACGTGAATGCATTACTGCTTGGCGGCAGAAATGGGTAGTTTAATGATTTTTATCATCCGTTTACAATTGGGCAGTCGTTTGCAATCAATTTTAATAAATTCGCTGCTCAAGCCAATTGGGCGGGCTTGCGATTAAGCAAACAACACACTTATATTATACTAAAGTTCAGACGATGTGGTTAAAACTTTGGACTCGGGTAAGTAAGTTTTGCAGAAAACGAATTTATTATTGCATGGTTAGATGTTTGCCCAATCGAAAACTAAAACTGCTGTGATACGTGTTATTTTTATTGAACTTTTGGATAATCAATAGGAATGGTTACCTTTGGAAGTGTTATGTACTTAATGATGTGTACAAAGTCGTTGTATATGTACTTACGTAAACGCATTGAAGACAATATAGTATTGTAGCGACAAAATTGAAAACCGCCTAAGTACGAGTCTGACTCGCACACTGAGAGGGTACCTTACTACTACTACCTTACCACCTCACAATATATTTTATTATGTAATCTACAAAAAAGTGTTATCGTTTTTTTTTTGTTGTTTTACTTCAGAGCTTGCATTTTGACCATACAAGTTTGATGCTTGAATGAATTTTGTTTTGAATATTACTTATTGAAGTTTCCAGGATATTTCTTTTTGATGAATTCTATGGAAATAAAATTTTTTGACTTTGACATTACCATTTTTATGATTGAAAAAAATCATGCAATAATACATTCTGATATGGGAGAATTATTTTAGGTAAATTAATTATCTGCTACGTTTGTTTAACAACTAGTGCAAAAATGTAATGTTCTTTAAGTATCCAAATTATTTTGAAACTAGAATTTCCTCTGCCTCTGGAAAATCACTTGCACACAACATTAATTTACTTACAGTACAGTCACTCGCACTCACTTCACACGTACCACCAATAAACCACATTTTTTTGTATATACGTACTTTTTATCACAGTTAAAATGATTCTGCCTCTAATGGTTACATAAGACCTTTTGTACCAATAATTCGGGGAAACGTGCCCCAGGCCAGAGGGACTCTAATTTTGTGTATCTTTATAATCTATTCACATACATGAAATACTTTTTCACGTTACAAAAATGGCTCCAAAGTTCGTAAATTAAAGCACAGCTGAATAAAAAAAGTGAAGCCTCTCAGTTAAAATTTAACTAGGTTTAGTTTACTTATCTTTATCCTTATAGAAGAGACGACTTTTTACGATTAACTTTACACTATCGAACAGCAGTAACCTTAAATGTCAGTAACCCTCAGTATTTCAGAACGTAACGAGAGCACCACGATTCCTGTACATACACAATTATTTACCGGTGCGGCACTGTTTGCCAGTTGCTATGTAATCAAAATGTTCTCTACCACATTCAGCGAATTGAATTTTGCGTTCATATCGTAATGGGTGGCTTTTATGCCCGTGGCACTGAGGAATCACGTTAGCATTACAAACATCGAAATAGTGAGAAACGCGCGTTTGTTTGTCTAACGAGGCTTTTGGAATGGAAATTAATTAATCATAGCCTAACCTCGTCTATCTATATTTGTTTCAACGTGTACAAGGTCATTTAAATTAAGGAGGGGGTCCATGATGTCACTCCAAGCTGTGCGTATCCACGAATACCTAGGGAACAGAATATGTGTGCATGCTAGATGCTGGGCAATGCTAGATTTCCACATCTTGTTGTGATTTTCTCTTTTTTGATGAGTAGCAATTAAAATAATGATAATTAATAAAGGTTAATTAACATATTTTTTTAAACATATTTTACAACCGTTTCGTTATTTGTAGATATATAAAAACATACAGTCTTTACTTTAGCGAGATTAAAACAAACATTAGGCCAATTTTTATATTTTTTCACTAAGTTTGACGGTACAGCAGAAACGAAAGTTGGAATACAAGAAAAATAGTATTTACTTAGTTTTCAGGTTTATTATATTATGTTAGGATAGCTGCTATCTTATTATAAAGTAATCAAATTATAGAGCATATTATGTGAAAGATCTAAAATATGTATATGTATGTATGTCACTTTGAATGTAGGACTGACGGCTGAATTTACAGATGGCGTAGACTTCAAAAGGATTTTGGATTGGAACGGAACTCTAAATATTAATAAAGTTCCGTATGTCTGGCTAGTATTCCTAAAATGATTGTTTCAATTTTAATATTCATTAAGTCACTTATGAAGTCAAAAACGATCGTAATTAACTTATCTTTATTAAATTTAATTAAGTGAAGCAAGGCAACCTCTCGAGTGAATAAATAAATGTGTTCGAAAAAAAAAATCAACAATTATAAAATTTTGTATATAGATAGAAAAGTACAGTAAGCAGTAATTTTACGATTGTTTTTTTATCATCAATCGATTCTTATATCAAAGGACTTTAACAAGTAGCACAGTAAATTCATTAAGGTAATACCTACTTCAGTTTTAGTGGCAATTTAATATTCTCGAGAGTCACTTCATTGAAGCATACACTGAAGATAATTGAATAAATCTTATAAAAGGTGATGCTAATGCTGGCGGTTTCTGAGCTAACTAGCAACAGAATAGAAGCTAGCGGTATGTCAGTCAGGTAATTTGGAGGCGGCACTACATTCAGTGCGCAAGTCATGAACGAAATGGGTAATGTCGGATGATCTTGATGATAATCTTGATATAATCTCGTGATGTATGATATTCTCGTATGTAGACTTTGTATTTTCAGAGTTTGTCTGGTTTAAAATAATAATAATAATAAAACCGCAGGACGCTTTTATGGCGAGCGTTGGGTGCATGGCGACACTGCGAAGTCCAATTTTCCCCGGGGTCGACGAGGTCCCTGACCCTCAGTAAAAACTTAACTGTTATCTTATTTGTAATTCTCCATCGTAATTAATATTTTATATAGCATAAGTTATAAATGTAATAAGCAAACATAAAAATTTAAGTTTGTGTAGTTTAAGATTTAAGAGAAGAAGATGAAGAAGAGCTTATATAAAACTTTTTTTATGTAGCGTGGTGCTAAACATCTTGGGAATCTGCAACGTCAAGATGGTTTATTCCGGATGTCCATTGTTCTGCACATGAACGGGCAACTGTTTTTCCGCAGTACCCATTACCGTGTTCTTGTCCGATGTCGCTTAACACTTGGCCGGGGTGCGATTCTCGGAGCCCTAAGTGGTGTGGGTGCAGGAAGCCGCAGGCGCTCCGGCACGACAACGGGCCGCGTGCCGTGTTACATGCTCACATAGCTCCACACTAATTGAATCCGTGTCTACTTCCAAGTGTTCCGAGGCCACACGATAAAATATCACTAAAAGCTGATAGGTTTTGCGGCCAAGTAGCTTCTGCACGTGGCTTTGGTCACGTGGTACCAGGGTACCACGTGACCAAACAAGCATATGTTATTTCAGGTCACATATCTATCTACCTATCTATTGAGTGAACTCAATTTTAATATTAAAATAATAATTTTTCGGCACGCTTAGATTGGGTCAGTCCAAAAACCCTGTGCTACTGAATTTGAATGCATTCAATTTAATAAGGATAAAACTAATTTATTATTTTGGCTTCACCTTCTTTACAGAATTTTCGGAATGTCTATTGCAAGACTTCCAGCATGATGTATCAACTGATTTAAACGATTGCCCTTCCAAGCACGAAACAAGTTAATTCTTTTGGCTGCCTTACAGCTCAGCTGGTGGTAGTTCTGCATTCTGCGTTGTAGGTCTGGGTTCTATTCCCACTCAATACAAACATTTGTTACGAATATCGATGTGTGTTCGGTGTCTGGTTAATATTATTATTTTATTATCTCGGGTCCGAGCCCGGACCTTTAGATGACGTCATTGGAGCATGTAGTGAGTGAGTAGTGTAGTGGAGTGTGGTATTTGGTAACGCTCCAGTAAAACTCTCAGTTCAAGATGTGAGAAACAACTGTCTTTTATTACGTCAACCCGCACAAACCCATCCGAGGATCTACCTTCAATAAGTGACACATATAACAGATGCCCATTTTGACGGGTCTTTATTGTGGAAAGGTAGATGACAAAGCTATCATAGATATTATGGAGAGTTCTGGACTATTGCGGTTGAGTACTAAATTGTTTGCTTATTGGGCTATTGCAGTGAGACTCTGGACCTGCCAATTCAGTCCCACGAAAAATGTTGAAGGCAGGTAGTGACTTGCCCCCCTTTAAACGGGCCCTTATGAGTGTCACCAGTGCGAGGCAGCATAAGGGGCAACGTTGGTGATGGCTAATGGTTGTCGAGAGGTGTGCTGCAGCTTTACTAAGAGCTACTCCCAGCGTCATTCCCTTTAACACTTCCACCCTTGGAGCACAGATTCCACTCTTGCGACTCCACGCCCAAACGGCCAATTAAGGCGAAGTTCAGGGGCTTCTATTGACCCCAGGGAATATGGGACTCCGCAGTGTCGCCTCGCAAAAAACGCTCGCCACAAACGCACCCTGCGGCATATAATTACCAAATTTCAGTAGTTTTGTCATAAAACAAAAACCTATTCCTAACCTATTTTATAGCAATCACATTGAAGATACCACAAGTGTGTGACCATGATGTGAATAAGGAACTCCACAATAGCTTTGGGGAAACGAGAATACAGTCAGTATCTCTGTTAATTAAAAAACAAGACGTATATAAATGAAAGAATTCCAGGCCAGGCCTATAAAAATCGTACAAGTTTCCAAGTTCTGAAGACAAAAACCCCCAAAATTTATGCAAACGCGTGTTTCCGTAATACTTACAGCTGTAATTTAATTTCGCGTATACGAGCCACTAAGCGTAAAATGTTATATGACTACACGTCCTATAAAAAGCAGCTATAGTAAGGCAAATTCAGATTATACGTGACTGCCGGCGGAGTCTTACGGTAATTCGCAATAACATAGCGCTAATGACCCGACATTCACAAGGGAGAATTCTCAGCTAACTGCCACATTAAGACCTTCTTATTTGGCTATTTCACTTCGTTATGGGACCTTTGTGGGAGGTCGTGGAAAAATACCAGGTTTACAATTCTGAACGCTTGGGGATGATTGGCCGCGGTGATTAGAGAAATGTTTTGTCAGCTTTTGGAAGAAGCTTATTGGTTGAAATGGTTTAACTTGTTCCTAATTGATATTATAATAACATTTTTGTTTCGATCACAACGAGAATTGGTTGGCAAAATCAATACTACCGAGCGAAGCTGCGGGTAAAACTAGTCTGAAATACAAACACGCGTTGAGACTTTTACAAATCTTGGGCTAATTATTTATATACGGGCTATATACTGACTAACTGATCCTACCCATATAAAGGAAAACTAACGGAGAAGTTACAAATGAATCTACGATAAAAAGCTTTACTATTAGATTTAATTACGCTCGTAAGTCTCGCTTATACATATGACAGATTAGTAGCCTTTATCTCAGTGGCAGTGGTTTATGAGACCAGTAAATATTTGCTTTTATTAATTTGTTATTGTATAACGTCTTTAAATTTATTTCAGGTAATACATAAAACAATGTTAAATACAAAGGCTTATAGAAAATACTCGTAGATATTTTGGGTCTGAAATCTTCCGCTATTTAGTTATTGTGATAATCCTTCTTTCTTATACCTCAGCACTGACACAAGCAATTTTAATTTGAGTTCTGCACTACTTATGAGTTCGTTAGATGTTATTTATTTGATTATTATAAATATTGATATACCTACATATGACTGGCCTCACACCTCATTGGTAGTAACCCTGCCTTCTGCGTTGTAGGTCGTGAGTTCGATTCCCACCCAGGACTAACATTTGTGTGCCGAACGTAGATATTTGTTCTGTGTCTGAGTGTTGATATGTAATATATGTATGTATTTACAAAAATGTATATATGTATTATATCAGTTGTCTCGTTCCCATGATACAAGCTATGCTTAGCTTACTTTGGGGCTAGATGACGCTGTGTAAATGTCCACCAATATTTATTTATTATTTCATTTTGTTGGAGACGCCGAAAACGCTTGACGTCCCTCATATAACCGCCGTTAAGAAACTTTGGCGGTTACGCGCAAATTACGCCAATTGAATTTCATCCTTCCTTGGCGTTTCACAGACGTATTCAATTAAGTCAAGTAGAGTGGGTAACAGTATTACCAACACATCTCGCCGACGCGACGCCGCGCCTTGAATACGGTTCTTGAGACTGACGGATGACTCAGACGATTCCTTGCACTATACAGATTAATTACTCCAAAACTAAGCTTTGGTATGCACTTGATTCGTAAGTTTAGTTCGCGAGCAATTACTCTATTCTCGAGAATGGCTCCAGGTATGTCGGCATAGTAACTACTTTGAAAGCGTTAATGCTATTGGTAAGAAATGTTTGAGCTGTGATTTAAATGTACCTAACTTGTATAGGCAGCGATAGATAACTTTGTCGAATGAATTTGATTTACGAGTACTGGGCACAATTAATCAATAAATTTTTCGTCCGTTTTTAATGTCTTAGACGCCATCGTCTAAACGCATACCAACAAAAGAGTAGAAGATATAAGATGACCAGTAGACCTCATGCCAAGTTCACCTGGGGAAGTACTGGCCGCCATACCCATTTCTGCCACCGAGTGGTAATGCATTCACTTTACTGTGTTCCGGTCTGAAAGGTGTGGTTGCTGGTGCAATTAAGTCAAGGAAGCCGTCATATTTGTCAGTAACGTTGAAGGCCATATTTATTTATTTATTCTGTGGTTCTAAACGAACCACAAAACCTTTCAGCAAGTTAAGCGCCCTGTTTTACAACAATTGCGTAGATAAAGCAAACTAGCATTGGTTTTACCGTCTATTGTTCCCCTAATGCAGCGTCAAACACTACCTTAAGATCATTAAACATTTCTAAGGTAGGGTTGACGCCCCACTCATTTCTGTTTATTCCACCAAAGCTTTATCAAAGCTTTTATTCTGCTTTGAAGTAACAATGATTTGACTTTGTTAGTATTATTTTGGAAGCATTTGATTGTTTATACCTTGCCCTTTTCTATTTTTAGACATTAGTTTCTGGAGACAGAATACAAATTATACTAAGTGTTATAAAGTAAGTGAAGAGTAGGTAATTTGATATTCTCGCATGATGGGACCACAACTAGTTAGTCTGTACCAATCAGTGATACTTATTTATTGCATTTTAGAAATCTGAATTTAATAAACATAATTTTACCCAAGAATTTTTTTGACACACTTGTTTTTTTTTACTTCGAATGGTTTGCATTTTACTACGTACTCAACTGATGTTAAATTACTAAGTTAGTGATGGTGGCAACACTTAACAACTTTTTTGGGACCTGGCTCTTGAGTGAAAAGGGACCAAAAATTTCATTAAGTGCTTACTGGCAGTACTTGAAAATGCTAGCTGGAGAGCGTAGCTTGTTCTCTACCACTACCTATAGTTTACTTGGCGTTGTAAAAAATAATGTGAGATCACTGAAATTACCAAGAATAAAAAAAATACAAAAGCACAATACACTATACAGCCATACTGGGACCCCGAATTAATTTTAGTTTATTACAAGACACCGGATACCACATCTTGTCACGAGTTTGTGAGTGTTACCACAGTTTCCAACATTAATATGCCTAAAAGCAGTTGTACCGAAACCATACTGATCTGTGAAAGTGTACTAATAAATTAATTACAATTTATCTTATATTATTTAATTATGTAAAATGTAAAATAAATTAAGTATGTAATAAAAAACGTCATCACAACATAACATATAAATGAAACATCTAATTTTCATTCTCGAGGATATCACAACACAGTATTAAGTAGAATAAGATATTTTAATAAGAGTAATTTACTATACTTGCACAAATGAAAATATTTTGATTTGATTTGACTAAGAAGAGCGAGAAAAGAAATAGACGGTATCTCTTATAGTGACGACTATCGTCGAGCATAACAAATGAATGTGATTAAAAAATCTTCACAAATTTATAAGTACTTAACATGGGGGTCGATTCAGGAATCAGTAATCGTATACTACGTGTATACGTCGTTTTGTTCTAAACACTAATCTCGAATGAGCGCACAGGTTTCTACCTAATTGTTTTCTGTGCTACTAGGCAACAATTAAACAGGGCGCTTGTTGAACAAAGAATGAAAATGAAGACAGAATGGTTTCCATACAAGTAGCCGTGAAAATAGAACAAGATGCCTATTAAGGTCGGAAGTGAACCTGATGGAAGGACTTGTCACCTTAAGCAAGGTGACTCTTCTGAAGTATCACTAGAGAAGACATGAGCATTAATAGAGGAGCACCGCTCATGTATATCATCCGCATACTTGATCACTGTCTAGGTGTATGTATGACATAGATTGACCAAGAAGCGCTATTCCTAATCTTTGTACCTAATGGCAAATAGGAAGTTGCAAGATTCGCTTAACCTTTGAAGCTGGCCATTAAACTATATACTAAATGTATTATCTATATTTCTATAACTCTGGCTTTCTGTTTACTGAAATGAATGATACATAGGCCTATTGCGCAGAAAGTCCAGAGCAAATCCTTCACTAGAATTATAACATGGTGTTTTTTTTAGTTCTTTTTAACTTAAAACTACCTAAAGTTAAAAAGAACAGTTATATCTCTGCTAGCCGCAAACAGTTCACAAACAGTTGAAACACTTGACTGGCCTCACAGCTCAGTAACCCTGCCTTCTGCGCTGTAGGTCATGGTTCGATTCCCGCCCAGGATAAACATTTGTGTGACGAACATAGTAGTTTGTTCTGTGGATGAGTGTATTAACACCCAGCCTGTGTTGTATATATTTACAAAAAAGTATATAAGTATTATATCAGTTACTGGTTCCCATGATATCTAGCTTATTTGGGGCTAGATGGCGCTGTGTGAAATGCCACCGATATTATTATTATTATTATTATTATTCCTGTTGCTCAGAAAGTCGTTCAATCCTTGACCAGAATTATCTGACATATTAGGTGTTTTTTTAAATTAGTTTTATGGTGTTTAAGTTTTAATAAAGAACACTAAACAATAATATCTCTGCCAGCCGCAGTTGACAACTGAAAAAATATTACGTTCACGTTTTCTATTTTAGTTTATTTCCACGGATAGGGTTGCCCGTATAGGCGGTGCAAGCGAGTGCCAAGTTCCCGGTGACGAGACGGGCCGAGGGTAATTTCCGTTGCGCGTGGTTAGCGCCACCTGCCGTTCACTTAGCAAACTAACTAATACCGAAACCTCGGCTTGGACTGTTTACGTTATTAATTTAAATAAGATAATAGATATCTTCGCCCAGAACTGTTAGAATACGATTTGTGTCTGCTTCCGGTTTCTACATTCTACAAACATCCATACATCCTCACACAGATTTCCTCTACATGTTTAACTCTATTACCAAGAGTCCTGATTCTACTCAAACTAAAAACCGACTCCCGACTATTCTGCCCTGTATACTCCTGTATCTGGATTATATACTTCCAGATCATGAAATAAGTTTGTAAGACCTTTAATAAAATAATATCACTGAGCTATTTAGAAATTCGTTTATTTCTTACTACAGAATTAGCCTGCTACTCCTCATTATGTAAGTTTTTATTACATTCCTTAATGCTTTTCGTGACCGAAGAGATTGTTTTTGAATTGATGGCTCCACTTAACCTGAATTCAAATTTAAATTGAAATTGACTGAAGTGCGAACAGTACAGAGATAATTATTTATCAGAATAGACTTCAATCACTTAACTTATTAGCTAGGTCAACTGACAATGATCTTGAATCACAATATCTGGTACAATTTGTCATAATTTACCTCTTTGTGTTTTTGCATGAGGTAGATTACATTGATGGATTAATATCATTGTGTTTAAAGAAGACGTGGGTAATTAGTATAAATATAAATGGGTTTTGTATCTCCAAAAATCAAAAAGACAGTCTGGTTGAAGTCACATCTGATCCTAATAAGATTGAGGCTTTGGGCGCTATTAATGATCTTTTATGTAATAAATTAATGAAATGGTGTTTACATAGTTTGAACCTGAAACTGCAAATATTTAACTACGTCGACATCCCTACATTGCTACATTGCATCACCTTGTATGTTTAAGTATTAAACGGTTGCATTCTGGCACAGCTTAGCAGTCTTAAGTAAGCAGAGACGTGGAACATTAATATCACAACGGAACACTTGCATGAGATATGTAACGACTCACGTGTGTACATGGTTTATCTGTTAATTATACACAACAAGTATTCTGGAAGTATCATCAACTTTTGATGTTATTATTTTTTTAAATTTTCGTTTGATAATATTACTTCTGATGCCAAGTATTGTAGCCGATGTTAGCAATTGTGGCATTTTTCGGCTCTTAAGTGAGGGCCGAGCGGAAAATGTAATGCTGTCTTTAAACTGGTAGAGACCTCGCGAGAAGCATTAGCTTCAGACCGAGCAAAATGTGATAGTTTCTTTTCTCTTGGACGAAAACCTTTTGACGTTAACGAGCTAAAAAAAAGGCAAAAGTGAGATGGAGACGGATGCTATTCAAATTCACGGACTGAAAAGCGCATAAACGTTGCAGATCATGCTTAAATTGAGGCTGGCGTCACCAAGTTATGATTTACCCACGGTTACCATTGTAGCTTAGAATTGAAGGATTAAATTTAATAAAAATATCTGTGTTTGAAGCAAAATCTGTAAGTCTAATTTGTTAAACATTAAGCTTACCATAACCCAAATATCTTCTGCTGCATACCTATAACCAAGTTGGTTGGTGTTGAACATGCAACACATCATAATGGTGATAATAGCACCTCGCCCTCCTTATTTTTAGTTATTTTTATCGTAACAACGGTCCCGACTCCAGAATGAGTAAGAACCGTCAAAGAATTCAGCGTCATTAATTGAATCGAATATCCGAACTGATTGCAGTAAAATTTATTAGCATAAGTACTTAAACCCCTCAAAGAAAACACTGCATATATAGATTTTGGCTAAAAATCTCTTACGATATCCCATTGCATCGTTGACCGCACGGAAATATTACACACGGCACATTCAAAACTTAGTACGAGTAATAACGTACGGAAAAATACTCCGCTAAAACTAAGCTCAGTTTACGCGGATAAAAGCTCCCAACGAGCGCATCAGCAAGCCGTGAAATTCTACATTGTATGGTTTGTAGGCACATCGGTGTCTCTGTCGACAGTTTCCAGTGTGCTGCCGGCAGTTAACGGCACCTGCGCGGCTAGATACATCGCTCGGTGTGGGAGGATTAAGCTACAGGACTGATATATTTTTGTTATACTTTGGACGGGTCTCACAGCTCAGTTGGTAGTAACTCTGCCTTCTGCGCTGTAGGCCGTGGGTTCGATTTCCACCCAGGATAAACATTTGTGTGACGAACATAGGTGTTTGTTCTATGTCTGGACGTTGATATGTATTATATGTATGTATTGTCAGTTGTATCAGTTGTCTGGTTGGAATAAAAACTGTTGTTAAATAATTCAGCCTCTTCCCAGAAGCTTTCCCGACAACTTACGCTACGAGTGTCCATCAATCTTAACTACCTTAAACGTAATTTTTGCAACTTTTTCAATTAATTAATGGAAACTTTTTATACGTCCAGAGTTCATATTTCCTATAGCTCGATACATGGCCCGCTTTATATGGCCATAACAATAACAACCATCGTTTCAGTTGACCCTCCGACACCCTCATAATAAGCATTACACACGTCAACGACGGTAAACCCCGTATCACGAATGAGCATTCTCCAAATAATTCCAACCATATCAAACCAATCTATACGTAAAAGTGAGTATAATGCAGTCCTTTATTGAATCTCAATCGAGTTGAACAAAAACATCATCTCGGTTTTTCCAATACACTGAGCCGCCGGAAAATGACAAAAGTACGTCAGTGGAGAAAATTTATTTAACAATACAAGACAGGATTAACTGGGATTGATAACGCTCCACTTGAGCCAAACTCATCTGGTGAGGTTTTTCAAGCCTGTCGCGCCAAGCTGGCTTACGTACCGAATATTTAGAATTATCAATATTTTCATTGCTTGTTTTGTGGGAACTTTGAGGCGAGCACGTTCCTGCAAATCCTCTAAGTGAAACTTAAGGTGTTCACAAATGTTTAGGTTCGTAACTTTAAACGACAAATGAGTTAGTGGCTAAAGCAAAGGGACGGAGCTTATTGCATTCGATATAAGCAAGTTGCCGAGATTGTTTGTTCTTTAAATTACGCGGGGCTCAACTCGACGACCGCTGCTCTGTTCCATTGTCCGTGATAGAGTTTCAGTTCTGTTCAGGTTACGATGAGCAACAAGATCTAGCTATGGCCAGCACATTTTATCGTCTTACTACAAAATTCTAGGTACGTGCATAATGTAAACACGAAACTTAATAATTCACGCAGCAAATTGACTATATTCTGAACCTAACTCAAATAAAATGATAAAACATAATTTAATCACAACATTAAACGTTCAATACTAAACCATCGGAATTATTCAAACTCCAATGCATATAGAATTCAATACAATCGTTCATCGTGCACGATCCGATACATAAACAATGCAAGAGTACCTCGCTCGTACCTATATCAGATCCGTACTCGAACATACAAAGTAAAAGAATAAAGTGCCGGGCGTTGATGGGGTCGAAAGTATAAAATGCAGATAGCCGCTTCACTGGGCGATAGCTGTTCCATGGAACAGAATTTTATTGGTATTTATTCCTTATATTTCAAAAGAGAAACGGAAGGCTGCGCTTCATCCATTCAGTTCAATGTTTGCATAGGTACTCTTTTTCTAATACGATAAAATAATATTTTCATTCGCAAGCGTTGCCAAATTTCCAAGTGCATAGAAGAATCAAAAGTACTACCACATTTTTACGATTTGCCATTTCAATTTTTCATCCCTCACGGAGTGGACGGAGCGCGTGGTGGTCTAGTTGAGAGTGTGGTGGTTTAGTGGTACTGACCCCGAGTTTCAATCTGGATGTCGCCGGTTCAAATCCCGACGTGCACCTATGAGATTTTCGATTTGAAAGATTTATATGCACAATACCGCGTTCTCAAAACGATCAGGGAAAACATCGTGAGGAAACCGACATGTCCTAGAACAAAAAAATCTAAGACATGTGTCAAGTGCACGAAAGGAGCCTCTTTGAGGCGCATTTAAAATCCTTTCACCACTGGTTCGAGAGAACCAGTGACTCGAATAGAATAGAATAGATAGCTCGCGGAAGAACGCTGTTAAAAAAATAAAGAACCAGTTGTGAGTTTTAAGTCGAACGCTCCATATATTATAAAAAAGTCTGTTTTTTTGTAGCTATTGGAAAGCACTTGCAGTAAAACAAAGAACACTGACCTGTTCAAGTTTGAAAACTATTTCCATAATAATACGTTGCGCGCAGCAGAACTCCAGGCAGGGAGCGCTGCATACAATTATATTTCAATATTAATCTTATTCACCCTTTCATTACGGTTCAAAAGTAGGCAATTATGAAACGGTAGCAACGATTTCACCACAATGTTCTAAAGTTTTATTTTACACTTTTAAACTTTGTTTACGCAAAAGACGGCTGAGCAGGTGAAATATTTGGTGGGCGATGACAAGCTGCATTTAAAATTAACTACAGGTAAATAATATGTTTTTTGCTGTTGAATGTTCTTATGAAGTTTTTACTGTGAGTAAAGTTCTCGTTTTCTAAAGAAATCTTATCTTGCTAACATCCCAAAATATGTTTTACTCATTAGCAATGGTTCAATAAACATCCAGTCAATGTCATAAACTTCCCTATTTGAAACGGGTACTAAATGTGTATTACGGACCGATTCACGTCACAGAAATGGAGGTGAAACAATTTTTGCTCCTTCATACGTGATACCCACATTTGTTTTGTGAAGGGCGGAGAGCCGTCAGCTCTCTATTTGGCTAATGGATACAGGAACATATCAACGAGATTGGTTTCCTAACACAAACGAGCACGTTTTCTATAGTTAAAAATACCCTCTATAATAGCAAAGCAAAGAGCTCGTTAATTTAAACGAGTGTCTGAGTGAAATATATGTAACATAGGCAAGGTGCATTTATGCTGGTGGGGTAACATTTTAATTATTTAAGTTAAAAAGCTTTAGATGTCCGTAGGTACTTTTAGACCCATTTATTAAGCATGCATGGTCCTTAGTATAGACCTTGCGAACGAAATCTATAAAAGTAATTGTCACGTTTTTTTTCCTAAGTAAATCAGGATCTAGATCTTAATTTTAATAAATAAGTGTCGGCAGAAGCCGTGTTGTTTGACAATATATAAATAAAATAAAAGGAATTTGGTTTATGGGTTTATACAAAAGTAAGCACATTATTTTTAGTATTATATTATTAAAAAATATCAATGGCAGAGACAGTGTTGGAACTAAACATAACACACGTACAGAAAAATATACAATAATAGGTAATTTAAACAACAATGATAAGACTTACCTGCCTATTTAAACGTGGTACTAATTTAAGTAACTTTTAGGGGTTGTTTGTCAACACCTCTACAAAAGCAATAGGTAAGTGGGATTGTCCTTAAAGTTTAGTAATACGATTACAAATAAACAACAAATTACTTCGCATACGAAAGTTTTGTCACCTAAGCAAACTCCTCCTAGTAGAATAAACTAATTAATGTCCCAGAACAAATAAAGAAGAATTTAATATCCGCGCAAACGGTACTCTACCAACAACATTTATCATTTGTTGCCCGAGTCAATACGATATTTCCATACGAGTTATGACACTTATTACTTCCATTTATATGGATCTATAGAAGAATAAAGAAGACATACGCAAAGCAATGCTGTATAAATAAGACGATACGAATTGGAGTTCTATTTGGCGAATCACGTTTGTTAGTGCGATGGGCGCGGGAAATGTCGGTACAGGCGGCCGGGCGCGGGCGGCTGGGTGGGGAACTGAACGTGACGAATTCAGCTGAAAACGCACGTAGACAATTAACCCTGGGCTGACGTCTGCAGTGATACATGGACCGGGCTCCGGGGAACGGTCCAAATAAAGCGGACCCAAATAAACACAATGCTTACATACTCGTATAGTACACAGTTTCTCGCCATTTCCTCCACGGTAAATAGTTTCCTAATTGCAGTCATCAACGTTCATAAACAATTCCTACGCCAATTTCACTCAGCTCCGTAGTGTCTACTGAGAGCGCGAAATTAAAAAAATAACTTGTGGAAGGAGCACGTGTCGCGGCCGAAAAATTAAAAGAATTTGGAAAATTTCGGGACATAAATCCTCACGACGTCTAATTACATGGATTCAGCTCTGGGCTCTTTTCTTGTAGACTTATGGCGGCCATGCGTCATAAAACGTTTTTTATGAAAAAATAGCAGCGCATCTCGAAAGACCTGCTGCAAGAATTATAGCGGTATCATAGGTACTCTTGAAATTTTGTAATGGGATAAGGGTTAGTAGCGTTGATTTTCAAGAGTAACATTTGTTTTTTCACTTTCTTATGCACCAGAAACATTAAGCGTATCGGCCCCGTCTTAAAACTAATCTTGAATGTCGAAAGAAAATTTGTTCACTGAGATCTAGAAAACTCAAACCAAATCGTTTCTTGTCTTTTAGGCAGTAGGACTTGTGTTAAGATGATCCAGATAACCTATTTCTGCGATCAAGCAGTCATCTCATCTTTACATTAAGTTCTGATTAAAAAGGCGTAGTTGAAATTACAATCACATAAGTTATTGCAAATTTACGTCTTACAGTTACTGACACAGAACTGTGCCCCTTCTTAATTAAGTACGAAAAGATTCAAATCGTACTGCTTTCGTTATGGGCACAGGTCACTGCTAAAAATTAATTCAGCCGCTTGTTCGTTCAGAAACTTATTCACAACAAAAGAACAAAAGTATCATATGCTGTCATTATCCATATGAGCTATCCAAAAACCATTAAAAATTATCTATAAATACGAACACCCATCAAATTTCACCGGTATGATTTACAAACATAATGTCAGCCGTAACTTTTTCTTCTATAGCTTTCATTAATCTCACTTTAGAAGCATAAAACATAACCAAAAATTCATTAATATCAGTTCAACTACGATATTCAAAACACTAAAAGAAATATAGCTTAGCGTCGATAGATGAGCCTCACATATCACTGACGAGCCTCAAAGCTCAGTTGGTAGTAAGTAGCCTGCTACGCTGTAGGTTGTGAGGTCGATTCCCACCCAGGACAAAAATTTGTGTTACGAACATAGATGTTTGTTCTGGGTCTGGGTATTAATATGTATTATATGTATGTATTTACAAAAAAGTATATAAGTATTATATCAGTTGTCTAATCCCCATGATACATTCCCTAAGCTAAGTATAGCTTAATTTCGGGCTAGATTGCTGTGTGAAATGTCCATCAATAATATTATTATATTATAAAAGGTTAACCTCTACCTTTACTCTTAAAAGGATTCTCTTAAAAGGACTTCTGGGATTTATAGTCAAAGACTACAGTGGTAAAGTACGTCACATACAGTTTTATATTAGCTTGGCGTGCGAGGCGCAACGAAGCGGATCTCACTAGAGGTACAGACTGTGTTCAACTGTGTATGGCTCTTGTACTCAGTAAAAAATAAACTGAGCAAATACTTAACGTCAACTACAAAGCGGAAAATTATTTCGAGTGCAAACTTTCCAAATAAAGCTCTGCAAAAATTAATTTAGACATTCAGGAAGCGGCTATTTGATTGATGTGGAGCAGCTGGAACACGGGAGATTTTATAAGGAATCTTTTAGCAGTTATTGTACTGGGTGTGCAAATAACTCACGAGTAAATAAAAACACAAGGACTCAGTGCTTCAGATGTAGTTAGTATGGGTATGAAATATGTAAATTAGATAAAAAAAAAGGTGGACAACTATAGCTAACATTTTCATTTCTGACGAACGTGAAATGTAGACATTTCTCAGGCTCTTAAACCGTGCGCAAACTCAAGACTCCGACGAAAATTAACTGGTATTATTGATTGAACAATTAAAATTAATGTAATATTATTTTAAATATAAATTCATATATTTTAACACGTTATTTTAAAAACAAGAACTTATTATGCCACGGAAAAGATGATTGTAAAACGTGTTAAATTATATTTTGAGCTGGCGTTGTAGCCAGCCTTGCCTTGTCGGCAATTTTAAACTGTGCATAAAACGTTCTCCCGATTTGGTTATTCAATTACTAGGAAAGGTGAAAGCAGGTTTTTCCTCCTTCCTAGTGGCACCTATAAGAATGTTATCGTTCCTAAAATGTTCATCATAGCTTTTCTAAATGGACCAACTTTTTTAACCATAAACTAAAAACAATTTTTTTATGTGGCTCCAGCCAGGTACGTATATTGACGTCGAAAGATATAGTGGATTTAAACTATTGTGTTGGTCAAAACCTGGTATCTTATCTATCATATATTCTATTTAAAGATCCATCTGAAGCAAAACGTTTACATCGTCTAATACGCCCTTTTAAAGTTGAAAAAACCACAGGTTCTTCCTAATGATATTAATAAATTGTATGACCCACAGGAATACCTAATAATAAAGTCACATATTAATTAATTGAATAATTACATTTCATTTCAAAAATAATTCTCTGTCTTAATTTCCATTTAATTCACTTTTCTATGAAAGCTCAGGAAAACTTTTGTCCAAAAATAATTTTAACAAAAACTTGGTAACATTATCTAGAAGTATGTACAAACTTAAGCAATTTATTGTTCCCAAGTAGATAAATTATCATTAACTGCGTAGGCAATAATTTTGAATACACGATACACAACTGAGCATTATTAGGTAACTGTGATAAATTGCTGGCGTCTCTATCATTTAATCCTGGTTTAGGTTTTGTAATACCTTTTAATTAGTTTAATTTGTTTTTATTTTTTTGAGATTGTTTTTACACTAAATGTGGATCCATAAAATATATCTCATGTATCTCGTTTGAAAAAACATACTTTCGAAAGGTTATAATATATAAAGAGATTATAATTGCTTTGAGAATAAAATTTACACAACCATTGTGTTCTTCAGAGAACAACATATTTATTACACTATACTTAAATGTAGTTCTTCATTCAATAATTTCTTCTAAGGCAATCTTTCGTCAAATTCTAATAGTACTCTATCAATCAAGATAGTCAAACGAATATCAATCATTCAGTATTTACTGTTATAATACCGTTTTACTTAAAACTTTCATGTTCAAAACGTAAGCTTTTTAGAGAAGAATGTAGTTGAGACATACAACGTCTCGTAAAAGACGCACGCCTTTGAGCCAACCCTCTTTTGTTAGCTCCACGTGTTGAGGAATCAACGATTGTGCAAGAGTTTCCAATAAACCAAACACATTTAGCAGGCTGCTGTGCAGATTTGTTCCTTTTTGCAATACAAAGTGAAAACTTTTTGTTCAACGGTGTGTTGGCCTTGGAAATATTATTTATTGCAGTTGACTGCAACATATTAAAGATTTGAATATTTGGCTGATACAAAACAATAGTATATCATTGTATCTAACTATCGTTGAATTCAGAGATAGAAGTTTTGAGTTAATAATAAATTGTTATTTAATAAATAGGCCAATTGGATATAACTAAAACATGACTGGCCTCACAGCTCAGTTGGTAGTAACCCTGCCTTCTGCGCTGTAGGTCGTGGGTTCGATTCCCACCCAGGACAAATATTTGTTCAACAAATGCAGATGTTAGTTCTGTGTCTCGGTGTCAGTATGTATTATATGTATTTATTTACAAAAAAGTATATAAGTATTATATCAATTGTTTAATTCCCATGATACAAGCTATGCTTAGTCTACTTTGAGGCTAGATGGCGCTGTGTGAAATGTCCACCAATATTTGTATCTTTTAAAGTTACACCTCTACATTACTACAAAGATACATACAATTTAAGAAAGGTGAGATAATTTATATGCATACATCACTTTTGTTTACTATCGAGGTACGAGTATGTATTCAAATAAAAAAACTACAAAATTTGTAAAATTTTGAGAATAAGTGGATAGTCAGTATAAATGAAATAAATAAATGGGTTTCAACGATTGCCTGTCTAAATAAATGTTCCAAATTAAGTATATATACTTGTTTGTACACCTAGAGACACTCCTAACTCGTTATTGTAGAACGAATAAAGTAAAATAATGTCCGCATGTTATCAATCTAGTAAAGTGAGAACCTTTCAATGGTACTCCAGGTAATCAAAACCTCGGAGAGTCAATCTCGAAATGAATACGGTAACATGGCGATGGTCTATACAGACTGCCACTTGACCCGCTGCATACAACGACGCGAGCCAATATATTCTGCTTCTGAATGGATTCCAGAAGATATTATTTTCGCTAAAGATATTCTTCTATTTATAAAATTAGTCATTAAGTACAAAAGACAGTTTTATTTGGATTAATATTATCAGAGAGCAAACAAAGTTTTTATAAATTGATTAGTTATAAATGAGTTTTTTTTTATGTTATTGTTAGGCAAACAAGCTGACGGCCCACTTAATATTAAGTGGTTACAGTCGCCTAAAATATGTGTATGTCTATTAGGGATAAGAATATAAGAATAAAATATTTCTTTGAATATAATCTATTGTAAATTTACAAAATAATCAAACGTATTTTTACAATTTCCACAACAGTTGAAATTCAAAGCTGATTCAGAGGTCAAATAACCAATATGGACTAAATAAAATTCCGAGAAAACGGACGAACAAGAAACCCCAAAGCGGTCGGGGCGTCACTTACAATAACTATTGTCACATTCAATCAAACCATTGAAACAGCGTGCGCGCCCTCGACGTAATAAAACGCGGGGATGTGGCTACGTAACAACCTCGGGATCCATACACTAAAAACAGTGGGATCTCATCCAATTTTGCATTCAATCTACGACCGCGAGAATTGCTTCCTCTGAGATGACCCGCCACTTCCACTCGCCGTAAAGCGATGACCTAATCCGGTTTATTTGATTTGGGTTCCTGACTTCAGCCTTCTTTATCAATTTGTAAGAATACTGTCAGATGTGAAAGCTCAGGGACACTTTGTAATGATTTCATGTCCGGACAATGGGATTGTTTGATAAAACGGAGGGAGAGGGACGGCGGGATCGTTTCGCCATGAAATTGAAATAGATAAAACCTTTCTGTTTTGCTGCTTCTTTGACAAAATGAGCGAAAGGAATGAATTTCTTCATTTACGTCGCTATCATCTCTGTAAAGGTAGATGTCATGGATTTGATACCATCGTGTGATTTTGATATTCGAGTTGAGAGTTGAATTAAATACGTGACTTCTGAAATGCAGACTATCAAAGAAAATTAACCATTATTATTAATTTCAGTCTCAATCAGATTCAGTTCGATATTTCGCTAAATTATTTATGTCTGATATGAGTTGCTTTGATTCGAATAATTTTACGTCTCGATGAAATAACTGTGAGATTAGGTATCTCACAGTTGCTATACCTAACTACAATGAACAAAGATATCTTACATTTTTAACAATACTAAATTACCTACTTAAATTTGTGCCAAAAGCAAGCTTAGCAACTATTTATAGATGATATCTTCCAATGGGCCGTTTTGTTTCAATTTTTTACGTCTAACTAACGGCGGCCATTAATTCAGAATTAAAATAAAGAAGTTATCAGAAGCCGCGCGATGCCGGTGAGCCGTGGGTCTAAATAAGGCCTGTTGCGGGCCACGTGATTAATTTCAGCGAACACTTTCCGGCCACAAATGGCTTGTCAGAAAGTTTATTGCAATAAAAAGCTCGAGTTTGTACTGAGAGAATGACGCGAGGCTTTACACTAATGGCCCTTGAAGTTTTACCCATTAAAGTCAAGTTTTTTATTTAATTGCCTACAGAAACATGATTTTGAATTAATATGTCGCTTAAATCGCTTGAATCCCATAGAGTTGATCATATTAAAATAAAAATATAAGTATATACTTTATAAGTCCACAAATGTGTTTTATTTATGTTCGCTAATAGATTTTCAGTGAGAAAACGCGCCTAATGAGGAAGTATTTTCAGGTCACCTTATAGAAGGGACCAATTTGCATATTATCGGGGTGTGGACAGAAGGTCGCGTGACAGTGAGGCCGAATTACCATAAGAATAGCCCAACGAGGTGAACGTTTTGTTAAGATTCCGACTTAAGTCCCCAGTGCAGCTTAAGTTTTCTTAACAATTATACAGAGAAAAAGTCCACATCCAATACCATTTTGTGGGATTCAGAAATTACAGGAGTTACAAAAAAATCTTTAAACAAGTAAAATTGTTTTTACCTTACTTATAAGTTGATTTATAATTAGTTAACGAATTTTACTGCAATAATTTTACTTATTAAATGCTGAGGTTTTAATGCGATGACTTCTACTATTAATGAATTAAATAATATTTGATTTCCATTAGTAGTGAGACAATCAAGGTATTCCTTCATTGTCACGGTGTCACCAACTAGCCAGTTTACTGTCGCATGCCTCGGGGCAGTTTCCTGCCACCAGAAATTTAGGGTCAATAAAACTGATGAACAGTTTCTTAATAGAATCTACTCGTTGGACGATATTGTAGCAGTCTAAGACTTTTGTTAAATGTTAAATATTGAAATAAAAAATAACCATTCACAGCAAAGAACCAATTTAGGCAAAAACACTTTTGCTTGGAGGCAATATGTGCAGTGGAGTCGCTTCATTCGAAGTAATGACAACTGTTGGTAATATTGTTATTTTCTTGCCAAGAATCACTATAATAATACAGGTGATCCCTTGATACAATTGATAAATAATATTTAAAACAAGGAAAATTATATGTTGTTTTTTTTAACTCTCGAATTACGTTAAAAGTTAAGATTTTGAAACATAATGTTAGATTAACACAAATTATAAATGAGTAATAAGTCTATAGTGAAATTATAGACACATGAGACATTCCACCTGCACGTCTCAGAGTTACGGGCGCATACGATGCGACTTGGGTCTTGAAGTACCTATTACGGGAGGACCCAAGTCGCATCGGTTGTTTTATGGACAGAGGTTACCATTTAACACCAGGTGGGCCATCGGCTCGCTCCGTAACTGCACCACATAAAAAAAGTCTCCCTCGACCTACGTGTTAAAAATATCTTTATTTGTTTATTTATTTATTTATACTTATTACAATTCGAGTGTATTTTACAATACCTAAATACTGAAAATTCTACACAGGCGGCTGTGTTGAACCCATGCGGAATTTATGGAATGTATTAAATGTTTTTTAATAATATGCGAAGTTAACAATACCTTAAAATAAACAAAGATTATCATGTTGCCTATTTTAAAAACAACAATTGAACAAAATACATAATTATATTCGCCACGGCCGCTTCTTAGCAACATGTGCCTATCAAGAATTATGAGCTCTGATTATTTCGCGGCCTTGTTTTCGCGTGACGCTTTTGCGTCGCGTTATCAGACCTCTTAGATCATTCAGCGGGCAAATTTACCGAGACTTGTTCCATAAAGTGCCGTGATTACACTGCCTACTGTACTTTGGTTCCCTGACACCATTGTAGGTCACATTGTTTCATTGTCTTTGCGGTAACAAATATTCAGCGCTGAGTAAACGCAATCGACATACCAAACTCAACTGGCTTTGCTACCAAACCGTGGAAAAATATATCAGCGAAATAAGCAAGAATGCAAACTATTGTATGATCTAAGTATTTGTGGAGTAAAAGTTTTATTCATTGAAGTGGGATAAAAAAAAATATAATTTAAAAGAGTTTATTTATTGCTACGATTCTGTGAAAACGCCATGTTGGCTTCGGCTCCACTAACGCCTTTTAAGAACGGCTAAGAATTATAATGGGAGAAATAATAATAACAATAAATGCTTTAGTTCGGTAAACTTGATCTAAGATAAATTAATTCAAGTGTTAGGGACCCTCTTTTAAGTATGGAGATATCACAGTACAGGTAACTTTGAGTAGTTATATATAAAACTAGCTGTTGCCCGCGACTTCGTCCGCGCTGAATTCGGTTTTACCACGCACCCCTATTTTACCTCTCGGAAAAGTATCTTTGTTACATCAGCTATCTGCCTGTGAAAGCCCCATCAAAATCGGTCCAGCCGTTCCGGAGATTAGCCGGACAAAAATTTAAAAAAATGTTTTTTGGTATATGTGCCGTGTATATATCCATATTTTCCATATGCACTTAGTAAAAAGCGGTTATTTTAATATTACAAACAGACACTCCAATTTTATTTATTTGTATAGATAACAAATTAAAGAATTAAGTAATAAGTGAAGATAATCTTAAATAGATAATTTATGTCTACGATAAGTTAAAATTAGGGATTTAGAAATAAATACATACATTTACATCGTGTTGATGTATTTGTGTAGTGTGTGGATAATACATATCAACATTCACCTATAGATTATTTATGTCTACGATAAGTTAAAATTAGGGATTTAGAAATAAATACATATAATTACATCGTGTTGATGTATTTGTGTAATGTGTGGATAATACACATCAACATTCACCCAGAAATGGGTATTTTACGATTACCCAGGTGAACGTCAATACGTGCATGTGTATGAGTAGATGCTCCTGATCACCAGATCTTGTAGTATAACTAATGTATAAACATAACAAGATGTAAAGTCAAATCGAAGAATCGAAGACGGTAAGCTAAAGCCATCACGCGGATCCAAAAGGACAGACACACGCTGATAATGGAAATGAGCTAGCTAGTCGTAGTGGGTACATCGAAAAAACAAATCCATAGATTTGTATTTCAAGGCTTACCCACCGAGTCACGCAATCCGAAACGTTTCATTGTCTCCTATACCAAACTTTGTCGCAAAGACCGTTCAATATTAGCCTTCAAATATCAAAGCGGGGTGAAGTAAAATCAAAGTCAATTCAGGGTACGAACAAGGAAAACATTTTACTCGCACAGTCTTAGCTTTTAGCTTAGCAACTTCCAGTAAAGTACGTATAATAATATGGAATATTTCCATATTATTTTACGTTGTGAGTGCATTATGTTCACAAACAATGCATTGTTGGTTTTTATATTAAGTTTTTAATAATAATAATAATAATATTAACAAATAATAACAAATCCAACTATCTTAAAAAGTCCTATTATTCAGGACTATTAGGGATAAGTTACTTGTTTTAAGGAAACCACAAACATACGTTTCATTCTTTGCTTAAACATCAATCCTAAAATAAAACGCGTAGAGCACTACTTTTAAAAAAAACACAGTTTTTACACCTTGATTGTATTAATATTTTTTTTTATATTTTAGTATATTTAGGTTTGACTCTGTTCTGCATGCATATAAAATGATTATAATCCCAAAATTCTCCATTACCTTCATGTTTTCGTTTCAACTCTACGCGAAACGGCTTACTCGTGAAGTGTGTGTCCTTATCATGTAAAAGTGTTGTCGTTCTTATATTCTATAAATAATTCCGGAGTATTATTAAATTACTGAAACGATTTAGACACAAACGCCTTTTCAAGGAATATGAGTAAAATCGCAGTAATAATTTCCAAATCAAAGAAATATCAATCTTCATTTGTGATAACGCAACTACTACCTAAACTTACCATTAAACTAATTAACATTCTAAACTATCAAAATAAAAAAAAATATCAATGCAGCACTTTTAATATAAGTGTAGTATATTTTAAAATTTCTGTTATCATGACTAACGCAGATTGCGTTTTAAATTAAAACAGGCAAACACAAGTATCTAAAAATAAGTTTAATATTTCAACCCCTACTATTTTCCATATAAGTGACTTTAAGCTTTTAAAGCCATACGAGAAAAACTTGTTTGAGGAGGGTTTTTTCATCGGTTTAGTTAGCCTTCTAATTGCATTTCGCGGCGAAGTATTTTATTTCATACATTAATAACGTTTTATTACATTAATCTTTTACACGGCTGATTGTGCAGAGAGAGTGTTTTTTCTTTTATTTTTTCTTGAAATGCCGTAATACATTTAGAAACCACTTAGAAACAAGTAAATATAAAAGCACATATTAAAGAAATTCTGGCATTTTATAATGTTTATTTAACTAAAGAGACAAGTATCTTAAATTTAGTAGCACGCAACAAGCACACATTAATCAAATCTAATTAAAATCCAAAAAAAGATAACCTTATTAAAATCCGATATTGTTTATTGAAGAAAAAAATGTGAGCCGTCACGGGACGCCTGGCAGATGTGAAACATCGACATTATTTTGTAAGAAACTAAGTACCCCATCACTAATAATGTTTATGATTTGTCGTAACCTTGAACGGACCAATCAGCGCTCATGCCGTGGCGACGCGTCGCCAAGCCAGATATCGGTTTTACGTGCGGCTATAGATGTTTCACATCAAAAAAATGCAGAATAGTGAACTCTTTAATAAAATATATAAATATAATTATTAAATATCTATATAACATTAACATTATGACTGTCTGAGAGCTTGGTGGACCAGTGATTCGATCCGGAAGTCGCCGGTTCAGTCATGTCCTAAAACCAACAATTTGAAGAGATGTGATATCTACCAATCTGGATTGGGCAAACATGTTAGATTATTAGCTCATTCAATCTTGGATATCAAGGGAAGATCTGTGTCCTTGTAGTGGAAATTTTAAAGGCTGGAACTGTCTGGCTTACCATGACAGCAGAGTATATAGCTGACTTTAAAATTCTATTAACAAGACAATTGATACTGATCTAATGGATGTAAACATTAAACACTACGACTATTCAGAACGCTTTCATGTATAGATAGTGTGTTTAGTATGTCAGCGGAATCAATAAGTTAGGTAATAATTTATATTTAGTTATTATTCGGTATTTATATAAAATACATGTTGAATTATTGGAATCTTGAATAGATTAAGTAAAGAAAGTCAATTAAAATATGCAAATTTTCCTTTTTTCGGGTACAGTTGTCATATAAGGCTTATACTTTTAAAAACGGTGCCAACTTCCCAAAATACAAAAAAGGAAGTACACAGTACAGGATTACACACACCCATTTGCACAGTGAAACCCTTTTAATCAACTAAAAGTTTTGGATTAGGGGTAAATCAAAATGTTTCATTGTGACTAAGGCTTTACCTAGCAGTTCATTCTCTAGACCCTTATTGGCACAATAAGCTTTCCAATAGAATGAGAAGAAATCATTAATCACGCCAATTTATATTCAAAACTCCCCTACCACCCCAGTGATTTTGTGTCTAACTCTAAATGAACACCTCTCACGGAGAATTTTAATTTTATCATTTAACTAAATGGATATCGAGTGGATTGCTTCATTAATTTTATACGCGTTTGTATTCAAGTGCTTTGGAATATTTAAAACTGATTCATAATTAAATATTTTTGTTGATAGTACAGTCAATTACGTGTCGCCATACTTATAAATTATTAACGAGATTTCTTACTCATTCCAAGTGGCTCGGAAACGAAATATTCAAAAACAAACTCGAGATTCATAATTTTTGCCTGACTTTTCCGGCAAAGTAATAAGTTCGTATGTAAATAAAGACAAAATACTCGAAACATTTGGACCGCAACTTCTAGCTATGGGAGGGTGAAATGTACTCAAAGATTCAATGGCGTGAAATAGCTGCCGGTTGGCGCTCGCTGTAAGCATTATTAAAATTTGCCTACAACAGCACACCGAGCGCCAACCTCCGAATAAAAAAGAAAGGCTAAATTAGACAATTTTATTTGGTAGCCGACTCAACAACTCTTCTTTATTCCAAGAAAATATTATTCAACTTGACGTTTTGCAACGCATAAATCATCTGAGTAGATTTTATCTACAGTTTTCAAAAAAATATTAATGTACCCTACATTATTTGTTGAAACGACCTCTCACTGTGAATTAAGACAACTAATATAAAATGACTAAAACTAAAGTATTTTTATCACTTTAACCAAATAATTGAATAACATTATAACACAAGAAAACTGGTAATGACTTGATCATCAAATCAAAACTTATCATTAAAACGACTTAATATGGTTTAAAACCGATCATAATTGGTAATCCCCCTAATTAGCTCTATGAATCTTCAAATTGTTTTACCTAACGCCGTGTAACTATAAATTTCATAATTACTTTATCTGTGTCGCCACCATTCGCCAGTGAGGTGCCTTCATTTATAAAAACATAATGAACTTCCCTGATGAAGGAGGGTGACAACGCTATTCAATATCTAAAATGAAAAGCTATTGACGACAGGTTACGTTGCCAACGTGCCCCCTGTACCAAGAAAGTATCTACGGAAACATATTACGAAATGTTCATCGAATGTAACAAACATTTTCGCATTTTATACAATCAGGTAGGTATGCTTTCCTTGATGTCATATGAGCATCTTTATCCTCGTGGGAGATAGAAAGGGTTAATGTGTTCTGGAAGGCCGTGTTGTTAGTCGATATGACCGCTATTTGGCCCCAGGCTCCGACTGGAAGAAATAAAAAGGTTATCAAAATAATTTTTGATGTCGGCCAATTGTCTCGCACGACCCTCTAGTGGTGCCTATTTCCGTACACCCTCATACAGTTTGCTGTTAGAGTAACTATTCTATTTTACTTTAGTACATGTGGTAGGTATACTATTGTTATCCTAGTTCTTACTAGCTTGTTTTTTTCTATCAGGAGTTTTGATCATTAATTTGAGTAGAATAGTATAGAGGACAATAATAAGAAACTAGAAACTTATTAAGAATCTTAAATTGTTAATTTATATTTTATACCATAGTATTATGTATGTACACTGCCATCAAATCTGTCTTCTTTGTACCCTGTAGATCCAAAGGTTGCATGGAGTAGATTACTTTTGGTGATAATGCTGCCCATTGTTGCGTAACCTAATAATGTCTTTATTTGTATATTTTTTTATGTAATTGATGTGGCACCCAAGCTGACGGCCCACCTGATGGTAAGTGGGTTTTTCTTTGGTGTACAATAAAGAGAATCTATCTATCTATCTTTATATACTGTTCGTTGATAATCTGGGAATATCAACCGGTTCCATTTCTTCCCTTGAAAAGTATATAGTCTCTCTGAGTACAATAAGCTACATTTTACCAACTTCAGTTATTTTCAATCAGAGTTTTAAGAAATTTCCCTGAAAAGGGACCTACTAACATTACATTAAAAATGGTAAAAAGTGCGAATTTATCCCATTATAAATTTAATTATATATAAATAATTAAAATATTTTTTTTCAATTGTCTAGTTTCCATAAATTGATGAAATTAAGCTATAAAAATCGAGAAATAAATAATTCATCAATATTTCCTGTTTCCTTTCTCCGAAACAACACAAAAATGTTCCAAAAAATTGGAAGCATTTAATAACACATTCATTTGTATTTCATAAAACGTATAAGTTATAAATATAGGGAGAGCTAAAACAGTAATTATAAATGCCTTGAATGTTGTTTCATTTCACTTTAGTTACCTGAAAGCATAATTTTATTTCTCCATTACCGCTTTCCTCTTAATTGTCGCTATTAAAGAATATTACGGTTGAAACAAAAATAATACCAATTTATTTATACAGTTTAGCTTAATGGAATCGTGTGAGATTATAACTTAATGGATTTATTTTAATCATTTTTTTTTTATTTATTTGATTTGACTTTTGATTGAACGTCATAATAAATACAAATTACAGCAAGGTCAGTTAACATTATTTGTATTTACTAATCTATACAAGCAAATAAATTTAAAGTGACTGTTTTTTCATAATAACAGCATATAAGGTATAACTAAAAAACTTTTTTTGAATATTTGTTAGTCCTGTTTGATTTTGTCTGTATGGCTGTTCCGGCTAAACTTAGTTTTAAAATAGTTTTCGGTATATATGGCACATCATTTATTTCAGCAATCCCTTAAGATGGAATTTCTAATGATATAAGTAAGTCATCGTTGAGATATTATTATGGATATCTCAGTACAATTAATCAGTATCTCAGACTTCAATAGAAAACAAACTTATTTTTTGTAGTTGATAGTTTTAGAAAGATTAGTTACATCGAAATGCAATAAACCTTTTAGTTTTTTTTATTGATTAAATTGATTGGACATTTGGAAGATCCACTGTATTCTGAATGGCGTCCTAATTTCATAGGAGCAGTTTCTTAAATTTTCCCCAACTTAAGGGGAGACCTGAAGTCGCCTCTCACTGCTTCTCATCCTGAGACATGAATAACATCCATTTTCCAGCTATTCATTCACCGAAACAAACAAGACAGCAAAATCACTACTGCTTGGCGTCAGACATGGGTCTTATGCCTCTACAGTTAAATATCTTTCCCTAAGTCATAAAGAGATTTTAAATCAGATGCCGCTTACAATACGGAACGGAAAAGTAAACAAAAGTGTCAACGCTGAAATACGACTGATAAACTCTGATTTGCGCCGCTTTTTATTATTTCTAGCAGGCTTGCGTCTGACCGCAATTTCACCTGTTATTAAGTGGCAATGCGGCAAGATGTAGCAAGGGTAACCTACAAGTAACCTTTTCACTTTCCTCTAAATACTCCTAGATTGTAGCTTAGACATACTAATTCTTTATAAAGCCATCAAGGTACAATAGCTGAACAGCTATATCGCGGCCGTCGCCAGTCCCTGTGATTTGTACTCTGCTTCCTATTTATTCATGCAGTTCCTAAAGACGATTACCTACTCCCGCAGCTCATGAATAAATTTGTATAATTTCTCGCTGAGGTGTAAATGATGCAAGTTTTTACATTTTAAAACTGTTATTAATTACTTTACTTTTTCCGCTGACAAATTACCGCTGTTGCGGGACTTAAGCCGAAGAAATACCGCAATGTTTATTGAGTGGATAGGAATAATATTTCCAAGTTATTTCTATCCCTTTTGCGGGAAAGCTTAGAAAGGAACGCTAGTAGGCTAGTACTGTAACATCAAGATTATGTTTTGAATAAGTTATAGTGAGAGACATGTATTATTTATGTTATGTGAGGGCGGGAAACTTATGCGGATATAATACCTTTATAAATTATGCACATTCGTCCTTTATTAAGTATTACCGTGTGCAATGGCCAGTAGTCACGGTCTGTGGCTACTTATTAGCATAACGGAATAGATAAACCCAATTATAACACTGCGGTTTACTCAATATACAGATGAATTAACACTTCAATATTATTTAGTTATATTGTTTGGATATATAACTGCTGCATTTACTATATTGAACAGTGGCATTTCATAGAATCTAACACATATTAGTAACATTCATTGCTAACATGAAGACAAGGTGTGGTGTCCTCTAAGTGAGGGAGCAAATAGATAGGTATTCATTTTGTTTATATTTAACTATATGTTGTTATTTGGTAATTAAATGGATGATGGCGGCAATGGCTCATGAGCATAGGCTCATATAGTAGTAAATTTTAGTAATTATTACGTTACATTCTCTACAAAAATACATGCCAACTCATATAAAGCCAATATTTCAAATCAGACATTTAAACTTGGGCCAATTTTGTCTGGCGAAGTGCTGCCACCATACCCATTTCAACCACCAAGCTGTAACGCAATTGAAAGGTGTGGTTGCGGACATCATTGTGGGACTTAGGCTTTGTTAGCAAAGCTCATTTACGGGGAGTGATTGACCTTTGGTTGTGACCTATTTACCCTTAATACTTCAAAAGTGGCTTAGTACAAATACATAGGTATCTAGAACAAAAATGTAAAAAAAGTTATTTTTAAACAATGACAATTTAAAACATACTCAATGTTTTGGTGCATTTCAATAATCAGTTATTTTTTTTATCAATACAGCCCATAACTATTTATGCAACATAGCTAGACTTTTAAATATGCTAATGGAGGGCATATGGCCCACGGCCCACCTGGTGTTAAGTGGTAACCTCTGCCCTTCACAAAGCATGACTTGAGTCCTCTCCTACTTAGCTACAAGAAGACCCAAGTCACATCGTATGCGTTCGTAACTTCGAGATGTGAAGGTGGATAGGACTTGGTAGATCTTATCCTGAACGTGCAACACAGAACCGACCATTCAATCCACTTACCAGTTATTGAGTGTACTGTAAAAGCTTACCGGGACCCTTATCAGCAGATTATCCTAGTTTAACGTGTTGGCTGACCGATGAGCCAACATGTTTCAAGATAACACTTGTAATGGCCAGGAGCTATTTTTTCCTACATATTACATGTCGATGGGTCCTACGCATACTAAGTCAACTAACAAATTTCGACAAGTGTACTTTTTCGTATATTAACAATTATTAAATCATTTACTATCCGTCTGTGTAAAAAAAAGTTTATATCCCTATAAATAACTAAAAAAAATGACGTAAACTGGCTCAAGTACATATCTTTTTTATTTTACACATAGTACACATAGGACCATTTTTAACATACAAATAGTCAATGAATACTAGTGTATCTACATTATCTCGTAAATTAATAAAATTTCGAATTTTTTTTTGCACTGTTGAAAGGCCTCACTATACTTAATTCATTATGATAAGTTAGTTTTTCTTTATCCCATTAACATTTGAAATATAACCTTTTGGTTATCTTATCGCCTTCCTATAAAGTTGTCAAAAGTACAGTTGACTCAGTTTATTTAGGAGCCATCGATGTGTGAGATCAAAAATATAGCATGAGCAGCATACAGCATGAGGTTCTGGTATAGTTGCAAATTGTAACTATTATGAAGAAATATTCGAATATTATGGAGGAATTAAAAAGTTAAACGTACAAAAAAATCACCACAAACTCTGTGATCCAAATATTGTAGACACAGAACATTGGCAGGACAATAGAAAACAGTTACATATGCATTACTTAGTCGATGCATAGAGTTATTAAACATCAAAAACGCTTGAATTCTCCACTGCGCTATTATTTCGGATGGCATGTGGTATGAAGTATATTCAATATTCATAGTAGTATTCCAATTACACTATGAATATTGAATAACTCATGCCTCATTCGTATGGTTTATGCCCACCTATTCTGTTTATTAATCTGACGAATACACACCTTTGCACGTAGCTCTAATTAAAATTAATATTCAAGTATCGATGAACCCCCAGTAATTAAACGTAGATTGCCGAGCTTGTATCGTTTTAGCCTCAATCTTATACACATATCTGTTATGTTGGGATGGAAGCACAGTCAGTTGTTAAAGTAAATATAAACGTTGGAGCTTTAGACAGCGTAAAAACCTAATCAAAATTTGGGTGGTTATTAATTCAGATTCACATTTATAGTTTGCTTTCGGTTGTTCGTCATGAAAAAGCTTACATGTTGAAGTGAGTTTCAAATAAGAGCAGTAGAACTCTCACCAAGTTCGTCCGGGGAAGTACTGCCACCATGCCCATTTCTGCCGCCAAGCAGTGAAGCATTCGCATTACTGTGTTCCGGTTTGAAATGTGTGGTTTCCGGTGAAATAACAGGCACATGAGACATTCCACCTTCACGTCTCAGAGTTACGGACGCATACGATGCGACTTGGGTCTTGTCGTACCTAGTAGGGGAGGACCGAAGTCGCATCAGTTGTTATGGGCCGAGGTTACCACTCAACACCAGGTGGGCCGTCGGCTCGTTCCGTAATTGTATTATATCAAAAAAAAAAAAAAATATATATGAAAAGAAAATGACAGGCGTTAATAAAGTTATGTCGCATGATTATTTGGTCAGCATAAAATCCAGCAATGAATATACTGTAGATGTAGTGAAGACTGTAATGTAGATACTGAGGCAGGCACTAATTCGTTTGCAAATAGTAAAAATATGGTGATCCGAATAGATCTATCTATTTTTTATTTTTAGTGACCGCTCATCAATTTTCAAATTACTGATTAATATAGTATCTTTGATATACGGACAACTGTAGAAAGTGAAACAACCTGTATTATCTTTATTTTTTAATGATCAGCGCTAGAAGGCTCAATTATTCACGAACCGCAGCAGCTATTCCAAATGATCATTAATTAGTCTGGTTCGTGAAAACATAATTATCATGTTGCGCGGTTTGCTGTTACAGTGCAAGATTGATCGCGTACCTACGGCCGGTCCACGGCACGCCAACCTGTCACCATTTGCAAAATGGACCTGCAAGGACAATATTATATTATATATAATATTATATATTTATTTATAATATTATATATTTATATACAAACACTATTATTACACAATCCCACTATCCCAGTGTTCCACTATTACAACTGTACGTTTGGAAATTTGTTATTCCTCCTCGGCAAATATCTGAAGCGTCTGGGCTGACATTTGTTACATAGAGAGAGATGGTCTGATGTTGTGTTATGACAACATCACGGCATTTTGTAGGAGAAGCCAACTACTCTGTATACAAAAGAATAAAATACTACCCCATTATACAAAAAATAAGTACTATAAATATACTAAGACCTATAATACCCCTCGAATTGGATTCTCAGTATCGAAAGGCACATAAACTAAAAATTCAAGATAATAAAAGAAAATGTTTGCCTTGACTAGCCTTCTAGCTTTGCAAATAGTGCTACCACATAGCTGCGGAATATTCGAAAATTTCAGAACCAACGGATATTCCTGCCACAAAGTACTTGTAATACTAATTATTCTGTGCCACAAGTGAATGCCACTACAATATGTTCTGCTATAATGCTTCCAGCTTAGTTCATGAACATCCTTCGAGCATCATTAGTTTACTTACTTAAGGTAAGGTATTTTCCCTTAACAACAATTAATAGATTCCGTAACGAGAGAATAATTTATTATACTTGCGCGATTGTAAAGAAGCCAAATTTATAACAGAACTCAAATACTTGACTAAACAATTACTTAGTTACTCAGTTCACATTTGAATAACATTTTAATCACATTAAGCAGTAGAACTTCAAGAGCTTGTGCTTGACAGTTTGTCTGGGGAACTACCTTGCCTGCCATCATGTCCATTTGTGCTGCGAAGACTCATTTAGAATGCTGTGTTCCAAATTAGGGGTGGTTTTCGGTGCAGTTATATGCATATGAGACATTTCTACCATCACGTTTTAGTTACGAGCGCAATAACATGTGACTACAGTCTTCCCATACCTAAAAAGGGAGGACCCAATTCTTCGTTATGAGCAAAGTTATCACTTTACACCAGAGGAGCAATTTACTCATTATGTAACAAATTTACATAAATAACATCATCATATGTTGAATTTTAGGCTTTAGACAATTTAATATATTCATTTCCAATATTACTGCCATATTCTTGATTATTGTAATTACAGTCCCATCAGTCAATATCATAAACCCCAAAAAAATCCAATGAATAACATTATTATAAATCAAAATATTTTCAGGATTACCATCTGTTAATCCTTCGATAATCTGACTATCTACGTTTATTGCAAATCAATAAATTGCCACAAACGCTTCGTAGTTTAAAAGCAATCATAATACGATTTAACTGTGTTTTCGTATGCGTAAAGCGTACAGTGATGTGGATATTCGATATTTTGCCGATAGCGCCTGACAATGAGAGATGAATTTATAGAGTCACGTAACGTTACGTTAGTTCGCCTCGTCACTACTCGTAAATGTTCATTGTGCTATGACGTTGTGTAGATAAGCTTTTTGATCATGTTATACCTTTATTAGGGAGGAATTATGTGGTTTGCCAGTTGCCAGAGCTTTAACTGTAAAACATTTTGTAAACTACGTTAAAATTCATATGAGCTCGTATTAGTCATTCAGATTGGCAATTCTTTACAAGATTAGAATTGCATCTGAGATTGATTTTTCTCCTTATTTGATTTGTTTCAACGTCTTGATAGAAAATTCAATCGCTTTTCTATTGTCTTGGAGATGTAAACCTTAATTCGAGAATGTGTTTTATGCCACAAGCTAGCAGAAGAGCATGTGGCCAGCTCGCTTGCTTTCAATCATCTCTATCCGTAGGCGACGGTGACCACTTTTTATCAGGTGATAAAACAACACCAGAGGCAATGCTACTGCCTGCCGGCCTTTAAGGTGAAAATAATCCCGCTGTTAAATTTAACAGAACTACTGTTATGTTCATATCATCTTCAAAATGTTGTCACAATTGTATGACACCCATCTAAGATGATATTTAATTAGAGATTTAAAATGAATAAGAATGAAATGATTTCTACATAATGATGCGTTCATTCTGTAAGCTATCGATAAATATTTCCACTGTTGATCAACATTATCAAAATAATTATAAAGCGTGCTAGTCGGTGCGTGAAGCAACATGCAGTACCGGACATGCGACACTCGACGGGACAGGGCATGTCACGTGAACGATTTATCGACACCACTTAGTTGCACGTCATATGACGTTGGCACTATTCGAAAGAGCATTTTATTATTTAAACGTCATAATTTTCGAATCATTAATTTTCTGTTTGCTGCTTTTTGTAATATTTGAAGTTATTTTTTTCAATTAGTATTTGGTTTGTATAGATTTAATTCTAGTAAGCTATATATAATATTGAGAGAACGAATTATTTTTAACTCTACAGCATCAAAAATAATTAGAACATCTTTTTTCTTTCTTTGGTATTTGTTTTATTCGAAAAAAAAATGGCATACCGAATGTTTTTATAAATCGAATTCCCGCATGATCAAAAAAAAATACCATTATCAGTATATTATATTGATATTATATTACTAACTGGTACTCACCCAGCGCAACTCATTTAAAGAAATGTCCAATTAATTACTTACATAGTTACTTTGCGCACGATGATCTAATTTACAAGTTTTTTTATGTGGTATAATTTATGGAACGAGCATACGGCCCACCTGATTTTAAGTCATAACCGCCGCCCATAGACATCAGCAATACGACTCAAGTCTTCTCAACCAAAGTACGCGTCACTCATGTCGCATTACATTGCATCCATGACCCCGAGACGGGGATGTTACGTCTCATGTGCCTGCAATTTCACTGGCACCCTTCCTCCGGAACACAGCAATACGAGTCGCATCACTGCTTTGCGGCAGATTACCAGGTGTGGTGGTGGTACTTCTCCAGACGAACTTAGCAAAAGTTCCACTGCTACTCTGGGTTTCTCCTTTCACACCACCCGGGGGACACATGTAGGGATTCAAAGGGTGATCACCTACAGACGCGAGCAACGTGGGCCCCCAAAATATATATTGTAACACAAAATCGCACCAATGTCTAATAGAAAATAATAAAATAAAATGGAGAACATATCTCACAGAACCATCTAGCCCAAACTATGCATAACTTGAACTATGGAACCAGAAAACTGATAGAATAGTTTTTTGTAGGTATAATACTATTAATACCCAGACACAGAACTGAAATGTTTGTCTCGGGTGGGAATCGAACCCTCGATAGAGAAGGCGAACTTGCTTGCAACTGGGCTGTGGCATATATATATATTCATTAGTACTTATTTACTTTATTAAATAGTACATATTAACTACTTATTCAAATTAGTTTTCTGCCAAACAAGCATAAAATTACATTGCTTGGTCCCTGTGAATTTTCGTCAGGATAAGCTATTTTGGTCACAGAACAAATTTACGCAGGTCAATCTAACACGACCGACACTAGTTACACACGCTTCTAATCTATGGATTTAATTTCGTCCCAAAGCACCACAGTTCCTCTAACTTTTCTCTTTATAGCAGAGATACCGAAACTCTTTGTTGTCGGTGGAATACCATTTTAATCCCAGCTATGTTTGTATTGAGTTTTTTTATGTTACGAATAACACCTCAAATTAGCATAAAACTGTTAAAGATAAAAAATAGGCGAAAGGTTGATCAGGTTTTCTTTGTGTAGTTTAGATTCATTGCTATATGTCTAATTGAAGGACAGCTGTAGTTATGAAATGGTAAACAAAGAAATCTGAAATGTAACTAGTTACCATTCGAGTTATTTGATTTCCAGATCAAAGCTGGTTACAGGTTTCAGTAACACATTAAAAATAAGGATAAATTATCCGTCGTGTGTAGTTGATAAAAAGAGGCTTCCGACGTTACGTAAAACAAATGTCACAAAAATTTCCCCACGCTGAATTTATGCTGTAAGAGAAATAGGGGTTTATTTCTGATATCGTCACAGAGCAAGTCACTTTTAACATTGTACGTACAAAATGGGATATAATATGCCCTTGAGGCCAGCGGACCCGAGATATTGAACTGGCTGGCAAAACGAATAGCTGGTCTGAGCCGGCACCGAATGCCGGTAAGAGAGAATTGTCTTGCCCTAGCTTCGAGCTAACTAAATAACCTTATATTGAATTATATATTATTTCACTTACATAGTTCTTCTCGAAATTTTTCTAAAATATAAGTAATACCTAATTACCATACAATCCTTTGTATTTGGAAAACGGTTTTATTTTACTGCCAAGTAATAAAAATAATTATTATTATAAAACATTTATTGTCTCTCACAAAAACAAATCACACATCATGTAAAATTAAAAGTATAAAATATTTTAGAGGAAAACAGTTCTGTGAGAGACTGGTGCCAGAGATAGCCTGTATTTCTAGTCACTAGGCTACTCCACGGAGACACAAAATCCTTAAACAGTAGTAGCGATTTGAAATTATGAAAACCGGTGATATAAGCTCAATACTACTCACTATCGAACGAGCGTGGTGAAACGATTCTAAGTTCACCAAGAAGCTCCATTCGTGCACTTGCTCATGCTGGGTTGAGACAACTTCCCAAAATGGGCCATCTGCAGATGCTGTCACTACAAACTGAGCTACAGTTATTATTGGTACAAATACCTAATTACGTTGAAATATATTAAATACTAAACTTAAACAAATCGGTAACACCAACATAATATCAGGCGGGGGATCTACTGATAATAGGTAAGTGTTCATATCGGTTTGTATCAAGTCGGATTCGATGGCAGCTTCATCAAGCAGAATCACGTAGAATAATTAAACGCAAACAATTCTCTGTCTACGGCCGACGGGATTTATTTTGATACCGAGCGTGCGACGTAACGTGAAATAGATATTTTCAGGTGAAATAAAAATATACACTAAAATAACAAAATATCGTGAAATTATTCGTAATATCAATATTTATTCAGAATTTTATGGCGGCTAAATTAAATTTTAGTTAAACCTTCATTTGAGACTGAGTAGACGTGAATCTAGAGGTATATGTTTTTGTGAAGTGGCAAACGAGTCAGCTCTTCTGATGAATCGCAATGTTAAAATGACTGAACGCTCATTTAGAAAACATTTAATGTGGGAATATTCATAATATAATTGAGTTTAAAAGCTGCGCTATGAATTTTAAACTGAAAACTACATTGGATATGAGCAGAAAGGCGAGCGTTGTGTAAACATCAGCCGTTTCCGCGAGTAATATTTGAAAAAGTTCCTGTGAAAAGATGCTGCCGACAGCGGGAATGGAATATTTCTATAAAATAAAAGCTTTGCTGCATAAGCCTCTTAACATAGCAATCATTTAGTAGATTCATAGAAAATTACCTACCTACCACTGTTCAGGCTTTTATGGATGTGCAGTGAGGAGCAATAACCGAGAAAATAATGCATTCATTACCATGGTCGTTAAAATAAATTAAAAGTTAATACTTTCAATATATATTTTTTATAAAAAAAAACATTATTTAATGGGTATATGGGAAGTGTAGCCACATATTTTGGCGACCTAATGTACTGAAAAATGAGGTAAATTAGGGGACGGTTCGTGATAAGAAAACCGCCGTAGGCCTTAGAAGCAAGCAGACAAAGGACTTAGTTGTTTTCGACAAAACACAAAAGAGGACCCTAAGTAAGCACAAACAAACATGTTACGTACAAATTACCCGGAACATTTCCAATTTACTTCTGAAACTGAAACCCTATTAATTTGCATGTTTTGAGTAAAACTTATTAGACAGATATTGCAAGCCACAATCTTGAATCTTTCATTTAGATTGTTTTCTCAACGAGAATAAACATTCATTTTTCAAAAAATCACGGCTTGTATATTGTTATTTATTTTACGCAATAATTAGATAATAATAACCATAATATATAATAAATACCATAAGGACTTAGTCTTAAGTCTAATTTGCGATCCCACGCATTTAATCAATGTACCACGTACGCATTGAGATTCGCGCAACGCGCTTAATAATAACGGTCAAGAATGGAAAAACGCACTGTCGCGCGACAGTCTGTACCGGTTCTAATTATGATATTGATTCCAAATTAGGTCACGTTTAAAGGCAGAAAATGTCGACTTCTAGGGATAGGTATATAAAACTGTATAAAATATTAATAACAAAAAAATATAGCACTCCATGTCCATTTTTTGTTATAGCTATTCACTAAAACGGACTAGAAATTCATGCTTGTGGGGCATGAACAAACTAAACTTGTCAAAGTTGATGGCTACTTTCGAACATGGTGATAAATATGATTTAAGTGCCTATTATATTCATAGTACAAATATCACGTGATTTGGCGCTACTTCACCTCAAATAATTTCAGGATAAATTTATAATTTTTTTTTCAATTAGTACGTAATAAATATCTATAGACATGGTCACAACTCTTCGATAAGGCATTTGTGGGTATCATAATTTTAGAGATTTGCTTCTTCGGGTTAATTAGTGAAATTAAATAAAGGAATTTTGAAATAAAGAGAGTACTCGTTCTAGCTTTGGACTTTAAAACAAAACCATAAATTAAAAATAACACGCCACGGCTGAATCTGAAAATTCAGATCGGCTGGTTTAAGTAATTTGACACATTTTATGTTACGTAATTGTCAAACTATGTGACAGTTTCCAGATGTTTGACAGTAGTATAGCTGAAGATAGCCACTATTAAATTTTCTGATAAAGTGCTTGAACGTTTACCATCCGCTTTCAATTACAAGTTAAGCTACCTAGGCACAGTTTAATTCATCCGCAGCTGTCAGCGGATACTATGATGGCACGTTCGACGATACATTATGAATGAAACCGACCGTGTAGCAAAACGGAGCATACATTATGTTTGCTTATCAAAGGATTTTCAATTGGTTTTCGGTTGGATTTAGTTATATACATTGATCATGAAGATGACAATAAGTTAATATAAATCCCGCAAGATCTGGTTGCCCTCGGGTCTGGGTATTGAGTCATCAAAATGTCAGTCAAAGACATCATATGATAGTTCCGTGAATAAATAAAAGCCATCACTGACAAATAGTCCAAAAAAAAAAAAACGATGTTTGTGGCAAGTCGAAGTGGCATCAAAGCCACGCACGCCAAAATAAAAAAAAGAAGAAGAAATAGTCCAAAAAAAAAGAGCTAGTCACACGAGTTGATTATACATTTTAAATTGTGCTTACTCTAGACTATCTAATGGTTCATATTCACATGTGAATATTATTGAATACTGGTTTGCTATTAATACATGAAATTATAAAGTTACATGGAAAACAAAGAAGGAAGACGTTTATTCACATTATTTATTTATAATATGGCATGAAAACCTTTTACAACTGTTTCATTCATAGTAAATGCAATGCTTTGTTTATATTTTTATACTTTTGACATACACGTATTTTTAAAATGACAAAGCATGATATCCAACGTCTCGCATCAATCTACCTTTAGCACTGTTATATGCCATACTTTTTGAGTGAAACATTATTACATTATTACATTTCCAGTGAAAACATTAAATTGTTTATAAATATCTACTTTCAAACTCTTTATTCACTGTCTGTAGATTCTAAGAAATGTACAATGGTGTTAGGGTAAATATCTAAACCGCATTCGGTTTCACAGTGCAACTTCGGATCGTACCAGCTGACGGTTTTGTGTCTTTGCAAACAAACGACTCTGTCAAAGAGGTCTGTGACACCAAAGCACTGCGACGTAATCTCGGAATGCTAAGCACCATTATATCTGCAGAATATTCATACCGTCTTTTTGAGTTTCCAGCACGGATTTGTCAAATTCATTTTACGTTAAGACTACTTCAGAAATTATAGTTGCGGATTGTATAATGGTTTTCATGGAAATGTTTCTAGTAGAAGGCACAATCGTGCAACTTGGCCGGTTACGTTACAATTTTTGTCAATATCATTACTTGTGCTTGTTTTATAATTATTTAAAGCATCGTCTTCCAGTGGTACATAGCTCGACTTTCAGTCCGGAGTTCACTGGTTACAACCACTGAGATTTTCACCAGAATTACTCCATTATAATCAATGTTCACGTTATTTAATAACTGGTCTAAAAATATAATTTCATATTGTTTGGATAAACACGTAGGAAAGCGAAGGATTTATTTAATAATTTAGTAATTTTTAGATATATAACGTTACCACGCCAATTGATTCCCTTTTGGTAATCCGGAATTTAAGAAGGTTTCAAATTTCAATCAAAAATTTTTCATAACTCAGTTGACCAAATTGCAGTGAGGATAGTAACATAGATTGGAAATCCCATTTCTGGCGCCAGATATTTGATTGAGTAGTGAAGTGGAAAAGCAAAAAATATGATTAAGTTTAGAACCGGCGTGGAGTAGCGAGCGCATGTGCACCTAGCGAGCGAAGTCTGAGAAGCCTCGACTCGAGCGAACCGCAGTCGTGCCTCGACGCTACGGGCGGGCTCTCGTAGCGCGTAGCGGCGTTCACGCGCAACTTCTACACGCAACTTCTACACACCGCGCGTGGTATGCCGCGAAAACTGTGAAGTTCTATACAAGCTGAAATGTGGTTTGAATGATGTTGTTGGGAAAACTTTTGTTCTATATACATTTCGGACTAGTCTTCCACGTTGTGATTTGTTTTAAAGATACTGTTGGTAAGTTCTACAAAAATTTTATGCAACTTTTATTATGCTATTAAAAATAAATCAACAATTTGTTTGAACTTATAAGCAGTCATAAAAGTAATATTATAAAAGCGATCACGTTAAATGACGGTGCGACCCTACGACGCTACAAAATAAGTGAACCCTCACAATAAACGTATCTTTATTGCCTATCGTCACAATATTAATGGGAAATAATTATAACGACGCTGTTTGCTACAAATTGATATAAAAATAATAGTACTCCATTTAATATTATATTTATATTTAGTGAATACGGAAGAGTTGCTGTGGGTATAAGAGACGAGACGAGTTGTCGGCCTATCTGTTGTTAAGTGGTATCCCCTGCCCATAATAATGTAACAAGAGTATTGCAACTTTTATGCATGTAATTTCACCGGCACCACTACCTTCCAAACGGAAAAAAAGCAATGCGTACGCACTTTTTGGCGGCAAAAATGGAAGAACACCGCAGATTAAGTTTATTTTTGCACAACAAACACAAATTATTAATAATTAAGTAACATTAACTTACTGGCCTCATAGCTCAGTTGGTTAGTAACCCTACCTTCTTCGCTGTAGGTCGTGGGTTCACTCAGGACAAACATGTGACATTTGTAACATTGATGTTTGTTCTGTGTCTGGGTGTTAATATGTATTATATATATGTATTTACAAAAGAAAAGTATATAAGTATTATATCAGTTGTCTGGTTCCCATAATACAAGCTATGCTTAGCTTACTTTGGGGCTAGATGGCGCTGTGTGAAATGTCCATCATTATTATTATATTATTATTATTATTATTATTAATTTTGATATAGCACGATCAACTTTTTTTTAATTTATATTATAATTATTATTGTATTATCGTTTCGAGTAGTATAAATGTTAGTATAACAAATACTGTATTAAAAATATCAGTCAAATA
Organism: Chesias legatella; assembly: GCA_947359385.1. Lineage (NCBI taxonomy): Eukaryota > Metazoa > Arthropoda > Insecta > Lepidoptera > Geometridae > Chesias > Chesias legatella. The sequence continues at coordinate 5,408,601 of OX375774.1, read as the reverse complement.
TGAAATAAAAATAACTCCGTATAATACGGTCACTATTTTGCCCTCCATCTCGCTATTGATTTATTACGGAGTCATAATTTTTTTTTTAACTGAATGACATTGACGTTTTAACCACCGGATCGACAATCACCTACGTTTCGGACAATAATGGTTATAGAACTCAACGAAAAAAAAAGCTGTCTACGAATATTTTGCATGCGTTCCAGATAATGTTAGCCGTGTGTGTGTCTAGATGTTGTGTGCACAATATGTACCAACGTTACAGTGTTCATCACGGAATCTCAGAGAGTGACTGGTACCAACGATTTATCCACGCTAGGGAAGTGCAAGATGAACCATCTTTTCGTTGTTTTAATATATCGTGTTATAATATATATGAAACTTAGAAATGTTACCATAATCTTACATTAAGATGTGCATATAGAAAAAGGACATTAATTTTGAAAAAATCGCATACTATGATAAATGTTTCGAAACAAGGCGCTTGTTCTCAGGAGAAACACGAAGGTGAATTAGATTAGGAACATGAGGAAAAAAAGGATGCAAAAGTGCAAGCACAAATGAAAATGTAAGCAAATTAGATTGATCGAACTTAACACAACTCTCTGTCAATATTCATTCAATCCATACATGCAAATAAATTGTTTTTCATTTCATTTAATTTCATTTTCATTTCATTTTCATTTCATTTCATTTTCATTTCCAATTCATTTTCATTTCATTTTCATGCTTTTTTTTACTTTGTATCTTGCATTACTTATTTCAAAAAATCGCATATCACACTTTGTAGATAGCGGGAATTGGGCCTGGAAACTTTGCGTCTTAATTTGTTGTTCAAGCCACTACCTACGCTACTGAGATTGCCAAAAATAAGTCATTAATTTTCATAAAACAACAAACTTCGTTATCGCGCTTTTCCAGGTAAACATCATAAAATTACACAATTATTTTTATTTCAAGATGGTAGCTTTCTATCGACAGAACCATCGACATTTTGGTTCGCACACGTATTTTTTGGAACGATCAGTAATAAATAAATACTTATATTGTAAATAACAGTTTTGTTGTATTTATCTCATCATTGCAAAATACATCCCAGGGATTTGAATATATTAGGTAGCTAGATAGTTACTAGCCTTTTTCTCACAAGTGTTAAGCATGGCAGTGAGGAATAAGTTTTGGTAGAGGGAATTACTAAATACTTAATTATTTACTTCCGCTTTAAGGCAGATAAACAGCTGGATCAACTTGATAAGTTAAGAAGCTCTCTTTCAAGGAAATTCACAATGAAATGAATGCTTTTTAAGGCTGTAGAACTTGTGTTCAATTCATTTAGAGAAGTACTGCCACCGGAACTATTTGTGCCACCAAGCAGTAACGTATCATTTATACACATAAGACATTCCATCTTTACATCACAGAGTTCAGGTGCAGTGCGATGTTATTTTGCTCCCAAATAAGACTGTGTCTCAAATCAAAGTCAAATAAGAAGATGTCTTCTTTAATTGAGTATAAGTGTGGAAATATGATAGAAACACATAACTTGACTGAATTGATTATGTGTTTTTGTCATATGCCTATAATTTCACCTGCAACCACATCTTTGAAACCGAAACACAATAACGCAAATGCAATTTTAATAAAAAAACACATAAATTTATTTTTACAAATCCAAATTTGCTTGGCGGCAGAAATGATACTTCCCTGGATCATCTTTTAGATTGGTCATCAAAAAGGTCGTGATAGCGTCCAGGAATCCTAGGCTAATACAAATATTCAAAGTGCAGAACTTCAGATCTTAAATTCCTAATGTATGTAATGTATAATAATTCCATTTACTTTTCAGCAGCATGATTATTCTGGGATATGATTATGCCGCACCAAACTGGTCAGCCTTTTCTTATTTGAAAGGGTTTTATAATATTATAAAGTATACATATAATACAGTGGAGATTGCATCCCTAACTCAAATTTAATTACTAAAGGAAATATTCATTCAGTCCAAGTGTTCGTTATATTTACTTTTCCCGTACACGGTAATATATGTAATTAATAAAAATATTATGTAATCGGTGAACCGTCTATAAATACTTGTTGCATTTTGCTTAAACGGTTACTGTGGAATGATGGAATGACGTAGAATTTATTAATGATCTTGTGAAAGTTATGTAGACTGAAACCGACTATTTGTGACATCGGCAGGTTAAGTCGTAATTGGTAGGAGTGATAATTAACCCCAATCAATACTCCTTTGTTTCATTAAACCCCAATTAAAACTATTAATATGTTGTGGGCGTAAAGGGGAAATTTATCACAAAAGATTTCTGTGAAATGAAATAGATTCAGTCCCATCGCCCGGAAAATGCTATTCGATACTTTAATTATCTTTCCACTGAATGCAAAATATGAAATAGGTTCATTTAACCATGGTGAGTTTTTTTTATGGAATTATGGAAATATGAAAAATGGAAGTGGAATGTATATTTTTCCAATGTGTGAATTTGTTGACCGGGTAAGTTAAAACGTCACGAGACGCTGTGCGCTAAGATCCTAAAGATCGGCCATCGCGTACGCCGGCGACTGCGACAGGTAACTGTGAAATATGATACGGGAAATCATTTTGTCGCATGACCATCTGAACCAGCTCGTATAGAAAACCATAGAGCCAGCAAAAATCAATTAGACCATCGATTTGACAGCCCTTCATTACACATACGCGCTTATTTGATAATGCCATTTTGATTGGCAATCCGCGTATAATCAGCCGCCTACATAATTCATTAAATGTCCAAATACCCAAATTGCAACTGAAAATCACATCGCGCCAAACGTTCGAGCATTAATAGACTTCTAATATTCCGTTCAAAATTAACAATAGTGGTCTTAAGCCGTCGTAATAAGATTTATAATGGGATCGTTACGTGTAAGACCTTTGAGCGCTAGTTCCGCGGGACTTGTATTGTTACAGCCAAAGCCTGGTGCTTAAATCGGCTTAACATCATAAAGGGTCCTACAAGGGGATCATCAATCTACACTATGGGAACAAATCTGACCTACAGCGGGGTCAAGAATGTCGCTCGAGTATAATCTGATATATTATTTAATAGCAGCTTAGGCCCGCGGCGTAGACTGCTCGAGACAAGCCCTTACAAAACGAACAGTGTCCCCCATTTCATCGGAATGAAAACTCAAGTTTTTTTTTTTTTTTTTTTTTTTTTATGTTAAAAACTAGCAGACGAGCTAACGGGCCACCTGATGGAAAGTGGTCACCGTCGCCCATGGACATCTGCAACACCAGAGGCATTGCTAATGCGCTGCCGGCCATTAAGATAGGCATTAACCCGACGCTTAAAGGTCGCCATGTCGAAGCTCCCTGGGAAAACGGCTGAAGGCAGATCATTCCATAGCTGACAGGTGCGTGGAAGGAATGATCGCGAGAAGCGAGTGGTGATGGACAACCAGCCATCCAGGTGGTGCGGATGGTATCTGGTTTTGCGGCGTGTGGTGTTGTGGTGAAACTTAGCCGCGGGCTAAGTTTCAAGATGTCTATTTTTGGTCATCATGTACAGAAATCGAGATGTTTTCGTTAGTGGATATTTTTTATGGATAGTATATGATTATTTATTCAAAATTGAAATTGTCACAGTCATGACTTTTCTCGTTCTTATTAAATAAACGTTAAATACATTAATTAAAAACTTTAATCAAATATTTACAGCTAATTAGGAATTAACGTTTTCTTAGTGATCCTATTACAATTTGTACCTCCATAAATCTGTCACAGTATCGGTCCAAATTCGTTAGTAGGCCTTTGTTTTCCTTGTATTTGCTCTATCCTTTGTTCGGACGCTGAAACTAGAAACTCTATAAAGAAGCTTTAACTGGCTTTACAATTTGTTTTATTTACCTAACAAGGTAACAAATGAACGCTCCCTTGAGATTTTTCCGATAAAGCCAACGCGCACACCATTAGTACAAACGTTATCGTATCTCAGTGATGGCGGTATCAGAACTGAACTTTGAATAATAGAAGATCAAAGATCGTGATCGGATACACAAAAGGGGTGTGCGTACACAAATACCTTATCAGGGTCCTTGTTTCTTATTAATAATTGGACAATTATCGGTTGGGAGGGCGCACCCCGGCATCCGGTCACGTCGTCGAACTTCCGTCGTGCCATTAAATTAAGAGCAACCAAACTTCATTTATCTCGGCTTGTTACTTCAACGGCCGATAAGGTACGAGTACAGAAACACGCTGCGAACTTGAACAAACTCACAGCCAACTTTGTTGAAGTTTATCGAATTGCGCCGATCGTTTGAAAATTTGTTACTCACCCAATATTTTAAATAATCTCGTTCGCTCGGTCCTTATCTGAAAAGTTTTCATTCAAGTTAGCTTATTGCTCCTAATGGCGTGATAATGTCCCGTTGATCGATGAATTTTGTACCGTGTTCGAATTACATGCCATGAAATGCCTTCAATTTTTGGTTTGCTTAAGTTACTCTTTATTAGTAAAAAAAATCTATATGTTTCAAAGTGTATTTTACAGTTTGGTAGTAATAATTACAAGTCTATATGGATGTAATATATAAAAAATTTGTCTTTGTTATATACAACAGATAAGTTTCGCATACAAACTTTCGCCTGACTTTTGGAGAAACTCGGATTACGTGGGTTCAGAAACACAGACGAAACAAGTCTTCTTTGCGTTTACTATTAAGAAGTGTGTGAGTATATTGTATATAATATACCCTCATTGAAACATCAGTCTAACTCATTAATTTGTAACGTATCGATTCGCGTTGAAGATTTAAAGTGGAATAAACTTGAGGCGGAAGGTCGCGTGACGGCCGGCGCTCGAAGGCGGCAGCTGGCAGGCGCCCCTGCGATACGCAAATATTTATATCAGCCCGCAGGCACAAGTCATTGCCTGAAAGCGTTGTCTTGTATCGGCCTCCACCGCCCCTACTAAGCGAAAATATTGCATGTCAATGTAATTTATAGCAAAAATCACGCCGCGAATAAATATCGAACGAACCAATGCATCGGAGGGGAGAGGCACCCTAAATTGAACGAGCCTTTGTTTGTTGGTGATACATTGGCGATATATTTACGTTGTTTCATGAATATGGCTTAACAGATCTATTTTTTTTATTTTTGACCAGTTTTTTGCTTTGTGCGCAATCAGGTTAGTCATATGAGTGTTTTCTTAACTGACTGAATAACAATGTGACTCAAAAGATTTCAGTAAATTTCATCTATACAAATAAATAATATTGGAGTATCTGTTTGTAATATTAAAATAACCGCTTTTTACTAAGTGCATATGGATGTATACGGATGGATGTATGTTAAAAATGTGGTTTTGGTATGTGTACCGTACACATACCAAAACCACATTTTTAACGATTTTTGTCTGTCTGTCTGTCTGTTTGTTCCGGTTTATCTCCGAAATCACTGAAGCGATTGACTGAACTTTCACTGGCAGATAGCTGATGTAACAAGGAGTAACTTAGGCTACTTTTCCGAGGGGTAAAATAGGATGCGTGATAAAACTGAATTCCACGCGGACGAAGTCGCGGGCAACAGCTAGTAGTAAAATAAAATAGTGTAAACTTTTTCGTATTGTTATGATTAGATTTTATTTTTATTTCACTTATTTTTTATTATAATGTTCTCTCGCTATGACATATCTATTATACTGCATGAATCATTTGATATCTAATATAATGTGCTAACAGTCTTAGAAATATTATTATTAACAAAAATGGATGTGAATCTAATAAATAAACTTGAATCAAATCAATTAAGCGTATCAGCATTCACAATACCGTGAGCGAGGCCAGCAGTTGTTAACATTACCTACTATTTCTTTCATATCTGAACCGAAAGCTTTGTTTATAACGATTTCAAATCTAATGAATAGCTTCCGTTCGTCGGAGCCACACGGAAAATACGCGACGTGTTTATGTAATAGATGGAAGTATTAATAATTATATAAAGTATACAATGGAAATCACCAAACGAGATTCCAAAGTTAGCTTTATATTAAAATTTAAATAATGAAGAACGGATGATATCCTACATTAATTTAAATGCCAGGATATCTGCATAGAAGATTTCCGAAGTAAAAACTTTCAGAAGCGGTTCAGCTGAAGTGAGTCTGACAGCAAATTGCTGAAGCAGTTTTTGTAAGGTCAAGCTTACCGCGCTGGGTTCACTGTTCTGTGGCCAGATCCGAAATAGAGACTATAAGTAGATATACCACTATGCATTCCAGATAATGGCTTTTCAAATCTGACCCGTCACCAGCACTAGAAATGGGTGGCATTCAGTAAAGTCATAGCAATTAGTGCAGAACCGAAGCATAATATATAATTTAGAAGATAGTTTTTGACAAGTGTGACTTTCACTTTAAAATAATTTCATGTTGCGCTGCACACGTCCTACGCAAGAACTGTACGTAATTCAAAAATAATTTCTATTAATCTAAATTTTAGTTGCTTCAATGATTCGTCAATTTTGTTTTATGTCACATTTTTTAACGCTACATCAGGCAGATGTTTTGATAACGTGATCTTTTTGAACGTGATATTTTTCCTTTTGAACCCTTTTGAAAAATATTTTTACATAGGTACATTTTATTTGTAGCTTACAATTCAGTAGTACCTACAAAACCGCTTTGATGTCAACGCAATATAAGCGGCTTTGAACAGAGGTGTATCCGTGTAGCTAAATAAGCCTGGCAGTACATATCACGTTTTCGCGTCAGGATTCCTGATGCTGTTATCGAATCATGGCACTTGAAGGTGTGCATGAAAGGAGCCTCTCTAAGGCGCGCTTTAAATCCTTTCACCATATTGGTTCGAGATAACCAGTGACTGGAATAGAATAGAAGGTGTGTGTTCATACAAAATAACTGGGCGCATGACCTTTTCTATACACACTGTTATTGTCAGTTTTTCGAATGGAAGACGTAGCATCAACTATACGACAAAAAAAACTAACAACACCGTTTCTTTTTTCTAAGTTTATAAACTCGACTTAGCTAACTTCTCACAGCGTAAGAAATAGCCAGCCCTTGTTTAAATTAAAAAATGTCCTACCAAAAGCTTTTCTTCATTTTACTATTGATTTAAATATCCCGCTAACTTTGACAAAACGATTCTATTTCGGACTTCGCTTGCGTATAATTGGATGGGATCGTTTCAAACCTGTGCATAATGTACAAGGTGGAATGGTGAATACTTGTTCGGTGTATTTTGCTCAGTTAATCATTACAGAAATGCAGTTTAGTGAAATTATTTATTGAAATTAGTTTCTTTGCCGGAGTTTATTGGAATTTTGAATGTGGTTTTGTATTGCATGTTTTAAATGAAAGAGGCTGGTTTTTTGTTATATTGGCAGTTTTATCCCACTTACATGCAATGGTCCACTGCAAGGATACGAATCTTAACAAGTGAAAAGAAAAATATTAAAAAATATAGTGAAATCAACCTCGGGGTGTAATGGTTCGAGTAATTGGCCAAATGCAAAGAGTTTGATTTCTCTTTGGGATGTTTTTGTTTGGACGAGTATTTATGCTAGATTTGTATTACGTTGGTTACTCATCAATTCACTCAATTAGGAGCGTCATCGAGTTGCTATCATGTGCAGTTAAAACATCAAGGGATGCACCTCCAAATTATTAGATTAAAATTTAACAATTTAAGTAACCAAATTAATTATTATAATTAAATAATTAATAATTTAACAAAATTAAAGTATTAGAGATAAATAATAAGTAAATTTTCAATGAACGATGTAATGTTCAGCTTAGCCTTTGAAAACCGGGTTTCCTTCACACTATAAACTGACAGATAGCGTTCGAGCAGGCAGCAAAGCAAATTGCCTTAAATAAAAACAATGGATGCCGCTTGCTGCCATAGAGCGAACAAACAATGCAGCGGATTTCTCTTATTCTAGGACAATAAAAAGTTTTCTCGCCGTCGTCATTGGGCAACAGTCAGAAAATGCGAAAAGCACTGGACACGGTAACTAGTTACTGCAGATGAATTTTTAATTTAACCATAACGTACCTAATAATAAAAACTAGTTTTATTTAGAGGTTACATCACTACATTTAGTAGTAGCAGAACAAATAAACCTCTGTATGTTTGTTCTGCATATACCTACTGTTGCTCACAAAACAAGCTTTCTACTCGTGGCCCTATTTCACAGGATACTTACTAAAAGTATTTATTTTTATAATAAATAAGGATCAGACACAGCCCCGGTGTAACGGGCTCCCCGCAGAGGAAAATGACAGTCTGCGATATAAAAAATGTACAAACATTGGCCACATAAGCACCGACATAAAACATTTAAAACTTTCTTTTAGAGCCTTAGAAGAGGGTAATATTCCAACGTAAATATTTTCCGGCGGTTCACCCCCACTCCTTGAACTCATAAAACGATTAAGATCATCTTTTGTAGCTTTTAGAGGATACCTCTTATGTCTCTCCAAAACAGTTTAATCGATGGAGGCTTCTGAATTTAAGTAAGATACGATTCATAATGAAAACAAACTTTATATATTGTGTAGCTTTGCAGTTTCAAACTTTTATCTTTATGGAGTTTGAGGGACCGTTGCCCGATATCTACATTTACATAACATTTAATAAATTTTAACCATCAGAACAACTATTGTATTAATTAATAAAATACACAAGATCCCTTTATTTATTATGTCACGAGTTCAATTTTACTTGTAGCTATTTTTCTGTTTTTTTTTATTTTGTTCTTGATTTTAAGGATAGCTATTAGGAGAGGCATGTTTAGGAATGATTTTTTCTTTTTAATATAAGTAATACTTCAACAATTAACCAATTTTATAACCGAAGCAGTCTTGCAATCTTAATTGCATCCGAGCTTAAATATGGTAACTGGTGAAATTACAGGCTTTCGTCATCAAACTTCATAGTCACAATGCAAAACTACTCAGGTCTTTAATTTAGATAATGTTGCAGTAATATTACTTTTTAGGCAGAGGACGCATTTTAGTATCTAGCCGGATTGACCTGATCAGAATATATATATATATATAAAAAAAACTATGGTATACCAGAAATCTGGCCACGGAATTTAACGGCCGTAAAACTCCGTCTTAACATTTTATTGGCTATCAATATATCCATTGCTTATTTAGCTAATCTTTGTTTTTGTTTCTCGCCATTTGAATAGACACCTTGCGACCTCAGCAAGAAGATCAAATTTAAAACAGTTCATATTGTATACACATTATGTGACAGTCGAATACAGTGGCAACATTCTGGAGTAGGCCAGTAATGTTGCCTTTATTGCACCTTTAGTATATTGAATGCTGGGAGGATAAACAGAGAAAAACGTTCATTATCGACTCCGGGGCGCAAATAAAACAAGATAGCACCCCAGGGGCCGTTTTCTTGGATATTGCGACCCGCAAGCAAATTTGCTCAAGGCACAATAAATGCTTAAGACTTGTGTTCGTACGTGTGAGAAAATACCACTCCGTGACAATAACAATTGACTTCTAAGATGCCTAATTGTAGGAACATCTGCGCGGAACGTTCTCATTTCGGAGTTTCTTCTTTTGTGAAACAACATACCGCTGTTGTTGTAGTGAACATTAACGGTGTAGCAAAAATAACAGTTGCAGTTTATTGGTGTTGCTGGTGTAGTTATGTGATAGAGTTAACTGTATTTATGATAAATACTCTAAATAAAAACAGACTACCCTGAGAGACCTAAATTATTGCTTGTTGCTGCAGTTGGAGTTTTGGTTCAATTATTGATTATATTTAGTTTTTTAAAGTAAGACAAGCTTATGTTTAAAAACAACTAATCAATAGTTTATTATAAAATAAGCTATTCTCATGAACTTAACTTAACTCAACTTAACTTTATCATTTTTGCATAATATCTGGTGCAGTCAGTAACAGTAGTACACTTATTCCTGCTCTGTGTGCCCAAGTCTTCAGTCAAGTCATTTTGTGGTTATGATGGACCTCCTCCCATACCACAAATTCCTAGTTATCATTGAACTCGCACCATAATACTTTAAAATTTGTGACATTTGCTTTTGTATGATAGGCTGAGATAAAGAATGGAGGAATATCCCATTGTACTCTATGATAAATATCTAAGAAAATCAGTTATCAACAAGCATATAAAAGATGAGAAATTAAATATTGTAGAGTAAAAATCGCTTGCAGAGTAGACTACTCTGTCGATATCCAGTTTAATGTAATTCGTAATGTAAACATTTGCCCGATAGTAATTAGCAGTGAAGCCGCTCCAATCGTTTACTGTTTAAATTACCTCTTTATTACCGACACTCAATAAGATTTGTAGCTGCTGTTTACTACCAATTTACTTGATAAACTCATAGTTTACAGTAATTATACAAATCCCTGTTTTGGAAGTCATGCTAAAGAATCGTACATGTTTTTGTGCAGTATATAAGCTTCGGCAACTTGTTTTTTTTTATTACGATAGGCTCACATTTGACCGCAATCTCACCTGATGTTAAGTGACGATGTGGTCTACGATGTAGCATGCTTGCCTACAGTTGGTTACTACAGTAAAGCAGTGTAATTTTAGCTGTATGTTTGCTACTGATATAAACTATCTTGCTCCGTTATACAGCAAATCAATAAACATTTGTATATCTGTTGCCTGAAAACCTGAAAACCCGCATCCAGTACATGCCGTTTTAAAACATGCAATGTTTTTTCAGTTTGGTTCGTTCACTATGAAATTTTTATGACTGATTTAATAAAATGAGCGTGAGAATAAAGTAGCAATAGAACTTATGCCAGGTTCATCAGGATATATACTGCCACCATATCCATTTCTGTCGCCAAGCTGTGATGCAATTTATTAAATTATTATTTTGTAATATTTTTTCTCTAATTGACATAATAGTTATATTTCATTGTAATAGTTATTTTATAAATGTTTAGGAATTAACTATGCTAATGTTTATTCTACACCAACACAATTTGGTAAACATAGCTGGACCATGCGACAATTGTTACACCTCTTTTGTAAATACCTATGTTTCACAATAAATGATATTGATTGATTGATTGCATTCACGTTATTGGTTTGAAATATATATTCGGGTTTGAAATGTGTGGTTGCCGGTGAAATTACAAGCACATGAGACATTCCACCTTCACGTTTCAGAGTTACAGACGCATACAGTGCCACTTGGGTCTTGTCGTACCTAAGTAGGGGAGGACCCAAATATGCTTGTTATGGGAAGAGATTACACTTAACAACAGGTTCACCATCTGCTCGTAGCAGTATCTGCAGTAACTTAATCACGTAAAAAAAGAAAATGAAGGCGCATTCCGCCTAAGATGTGAGTAGCAAAAATCTCACGAGAAATTACTGGTTGAGCGTTATGGAGTAGGCACCCTAGGTCCAGGAAAAGGGGGAGCCCTTCGCGTTTAAAAAATAATTTCAGTGTGCCTTGTCTAAGTGACACGTGACCAGAAAGCTGGCAACTTTCTTTCCCAGAGATTGAGCACTGCATCCAGCGCGCAAAGCCGCCAGTATTTTCACCTGGGAGTGTTGGGTCATTTGAGATCTCTATATTGATCTTTGGAAACAGTCTTTAGATAGCTCGTTGGTTTCATTGTAATTTATAGTATATTTACAAATGCAATATATTTCTTTGTAAATTGTTATAAAGAAAAATCAATTTATTTTATATCTGTAATTAAATAATTACCTACTGGCACCTAACACCAACCTAACTGGCAGCCGAAATAACTATGATGCTAAAAACTAAAACGATAATTATATTTTTCGCCATTTGGGCAGCATGAACCTGACCTGACCGAGTAAACCAATTATACTTATTCCTCACTAAGCAATATCGTTATATTAAGGTATCCATGCTATAAGCAGGATTATAGCTGCACTTAAAAATAACGAGCTTAGTTGCCTGCGATAATTAAAATTAATGTGTGATTGTTACAGAAGTTCCCCGTTTCGAAGATAGCCTAAACAATTTGACGGTGTCGCTGGGCAGAGAAGCGGTTTTCACCTGCGTCGTCAATGATCTCGGCTCATACAGGGTGCGTACACTGGACATTCTAAAGATTATGTGTTTTATTATCAGTCGCTTAGTAGCTTAGCTATATAGCCAAGTGTTATGACTTAAAATCAAACCTAGGTGCAGCTGTACTGAATTAGTTTCGCTGTGTCCTGATTTGAAAGGTATGAGAGTCGGTAACATGACATTACATTAGTAGAAGTGGTCCAAGTAGTTCACAAGGGAAGGAAGCTAACAGGTGGGCCACCTACTCACCCCGTCACTTACACATAAAAATGACGCAAATCTGACAGTGAGCTTAATAATGAAACACATTATTAGAAAACTATTACAAAATGGTAGGACATGTTCTGTTACTCCTAGTTAATTACTGGGTTAAACCAATCTGAACCCACAAATAACTATTTTGGACACCTATCCGGTCTCAATCAAACTTTGCGTAAGTAAAATTAAATTGGGTTCCACTTACTAATTCCATTACATATAAATAAAGATTAAATCGCTAACAAGAAATAGACCTATCAGAAAGATTTTATCAGAACTATGTCTATTTCTTGTTTGCGTTCAATTTTGTTCACCCCTTCTTTCCGTGACTTTGATGCAGGACGATAGTACTAATGTGTTTGACCATGGCTATTTAATACTATGAGATTTTATCAGCGAAATAATCAAATACGAAATTGAAAGTACGATTGTTTCCCACTATATGTTTAAGTGGATCGGCGCGGCGCTTTGATCATGAACTAACGTAACTAAAAATTTTTTTTATTGGCGGTTCGATTGACTTAGCTGCATCTACACGATTCTTAATACACAATAAAAAAATCCAACTGTCTGAGAGATATGATGTCAACGTAACTGTAGTTTTATTTAAGACTGCATTTTGCTTGAATATAAATCTATTTTTCATCTATACAAATAAAATGGAATAATAATAATAATAAAAAAATAATGTCTGTTGATAATGTCAAAATAACGTTTTTTATAAATGCTTATTAAAGTATATACGTAAGTATGTACTTATAACAAAAAACAATTATAAACTTGTTGTCGGTCTGTCTGTTTGCGCCGGCTAATCGTCGAAATGGCTAAACTGATTTTGACGGGACTTTGGCCATTTTGGTGATTTTGACAAGATAGCTGTTGTTATATTGTAACCTAATAATAACTTAGGCTACTTTTATGTATGTGACAAAGGGTTAAAATAGGGTTGCATGATAAAACCGAATTTCACGCGGACGAAGTCGCGGGCAACAGCCAGTATTATATAAAAGTAGACAGTAGCTAAAGTGATTTAAAAAGGCTTTCAAAAGACGTGTGTCAGCATTTATTGATAAACTGTCTGCATACCAAATGACAATATTTATAAAATCACTAATCATGTTTGATTATGTTGAAAAAATATATAAATTACGATACAGCTTTTCTTCAGTAACGTTCTACTTCATAAAATATTTTATGTGCAAAGTTGCCTTACCAGGTGTACCTACAACCAGACAGAGTGTCATATCTTTTATTAATCTTAAAATAAAGAACTCCAAGAAAACCCACTACGTGCGCCAGGCCTGATGTCGAAACTTTTAGACATCTTTCTTTATGGTTTATTGATAACCGACAATTTAACATACCTTCCGAAGGAGGCGCTCAGTTAAAATATGACTAAATAATCCATAAACGAATCAACTATTTTATACTACAGTGAACGTTGCTCTGCTTGGTTGATAGAAGGAACCGATTGTATAAAAAATACCTACAATACATTGTATTTTTTTTTTACATACGCACACTTTATATCACCAGACAACCCCAATTATTCTCAATAAATATTGTCTTTGAAATATATGAACATGATTTTAAAAGATAATACGATACTATAATGGAATATCATCTCAAGTGCACGTAAGGAGAGGAGATAAAAGCTACTCCTTGTTAGGAGTACCTTAATCTTGTCACCACTGGTTGGAGCGAGCCACTGACGTGAGGAGTAATATTAGTGCAAGTGGGAGAGTAATAGGGGGCCTAGTAAAAGATTATTTCAAAGGACCTAATGTTTTTTTAAAAATTAAAAACAAAGTTTGTATTAGGTACTGAGATTAATAACTTAATTTATACTTTGTAAGAGTCAGTCATGTATTAGAAAAATGTTATCCTTGCGGGATCGGCGTCTTTTAGGATTTCCATTGTGGCTTGTAGCAACGCAAAATAAATCCTAATTTAAATTCCTTGCTGTCATTTCGGGCGAAACTATACACATTATTAATTGTGCATAAAGAATATTCCAGATAAGTAATAACTCAACGAATGTTTTCTATAAAACATTCCATTACCAAGGCCAGATTAAAATCAACACAAGTGGGAATAAAGCGAAATACTTCATTTTTCCAGCCAATTCCAGCATAATATTTGTGCGAGCAGTGTTCATCCGGAGATAAGCTGAAATTATACAAAATGAAAATGTTACATATGTTTTTAATCATCACACAGTTAATTATGTAAATAATTAAAAACTACGAATCATTAATAAAATCTGATTGTATCCTTATACTCGTAGTTTCTATGACAAAAATTGCTCTCGGTCTCTGTTTGTATTCCAATGTCCGATGTCTTCCCTGCAACAATCAAACTCTTTACTTACCTTTTTTATGTTAAAAATAACGGAGTGAGCTGATAGCCCACCTGGTGTTAAGCTTTAACGTTTGCCCATAACAATGCAATACGACTTAGGTCCTCCACTACTTAGGAACGAGACCCAAGTCGCATCTTATGAGCTCATAACTCTGGCACGTAAAGGTGGATTGTCTCAAGTACCTGTAATCTCAACGTCAACGCGAATGCATTACTATTGGCGGCAGAAATGGTTATTACCTACTCTACTATAAAATTTTTAATATTATGGAGCCTAAAGTCACCCTCCGTCTCGCAACGCCCCAAGCCGAGGTCCGTACCTAAGTGGTGGCCTTGGTGTCGTTGTGTATAATTTTTAAGTTTTACCGGTTGAGAGCCGTCTGCTCTCACCAAAAGCTCGTTTAAACGCTGTCAAGGCCATCTGCGGCCAACAGGTAAATAGACCGTTCATGAAATAAAAAGCCTTAATCTATTATTATAGGTACTAGCTGTACCCGGCATGCGTTGCAATGCCACGTTAAGTGTCATAAAAACAATTAAAAAAAATATCAGTAATCGACCACCGAGTATTGGAAATTATTAAACTACTAATATCGCAATTAAAATAGGGGTTGGTGGTAGGAGGGTGAAAATTTAGGGCTGAATGTATTTTTTTATGTTGAGCCATAAAAAAAATATTAAAAAAATTGCCGGAAAAATGTGGTGGATTACCCTTATCAGGGATATGAAAAACAGTTTACGTCCTGTTCTCAGACCTACATATCTATACACAAACCAAAATACACCTAAAATAAATAAACCTAATATAAATAAACCTATAATATAAATAAACCTAAATATACACAAACAAAATCATAAAAATCGGTCAAGCCGTTTCGGAGGAGTTTTGTTACATACACTGTGACACGAGAATGTTATGTATATAGATTGTATTCATGTTCCCAGGTGGCGTGGCTACGCGTGGACACGCAGACGATCCTGACGATAGCGACCCACGTGATCACGAAGAACCACCGCATCGCAGTGAACCACAGCGACCGTCGCGTGTGGTTCCTTCATATCCATGACGTGCGACAGTCCGACCGGGGCTGGTACATGTGCCAGCTCAATACTGACCCTATGAAGAGCCAAACGGCATATTTAGACGTCGTTGGTAAGTTGACGTTGCATAATTAAAACAGCCACTCAAGGGAACGCTTTGAGACATTCAAGATCAATTTGAAAGCGCGCACCAATTCCCGTTGCGATGACGTATGACTGCATAGCTGTTTCAAAGCCGTCTGTCGTGTTATATTTCAATACTATGTATTTAACAGTCAGGAAAACTTCCGAAATTAAAATTCTAATTTTGTGCTGAACTCATCACGTCAATTAAACAAGCTGAAACCTGAAAATGACATCTTTAACGGTAAAGTTTCTGAGGTTACGTTCCACCTTTAACATCAGAACTGCTCAATGATACCGTGTAAACGAAATTAGATATTTCCGAAAATATTTCCGGCTTCGTATGGGTCCATGTTTTTTACGGCCGGACCATAAATTATATACACAAAGTTCCTCCTGAATAGATAATAGATAGATAAAGGCAGAAAACACTGAGGGGACTAAGTTACATTATACAGTTTTGAAAATAGGCATATGATCCAAAGCTAAGTGAGTCAGAGTCAGCTTTAGAAATTAAATGAAATTAGGAAGAAAGAAAGATATATATTTTATTTGCGGCACTAAGCTTACAAAGAACATAAAAACAAAAGACACAAGTACCTAACGAAATATTATTCATTAAAATATATTATATATATATATAGGCCTCCCTCAATATATATATATTGAGGGAGGCCTATGTTCAGCAGTCGACTTTTACCGGCTGATATGATGATGATGATATATATTATATAGAACTTTCATTAAATGATAGTTTATTTGCTTGAATACATGTTGCTCTTAGGTTTCATACAAATCACGTATCACTGTACTCGTCTACGGTCGTAGAGTACTAATAAGGTTTTAGACAAACTATACAACTATAATTTTTTTTATTGCAGATGTTTATACATCATTAGTTTGGTAACATTCAAAGCTTTGCCACGTCACGACCTATTAACCTACTGCACCGAAATGGATGTAATCTAATAGGCCCTCTATTGACATTAGCTTATACCGGCTGATTGGTTTTTATATCTACAGGAACTATGAACATGAAATAACATAATAAAATACAATTACAATACACTTTATTTGCTTGTGTCACACACACACTTCAGCTCACAATCTATCTCTATGCCAAAAATCAGTCCGATCCGTTTTAAGAGCGACAAAACAACAAACACTTTTGTACAAATATAAATAAGCATATCTTGAACATGAGATGATGAATGAGTATGATTAGTATGAAGAGCGCTTCAAGCAAATAAATAATATGCGCGTCTTTATTAACGTAACTCAACACAAGCTGCGAGTTTGTTAAACTAACGTTATACACTGAATAAAATATTCACAAAATGATCATAATCTTTATCACGCAATTTTAATGTCTTATTTCAGTACTGAACTTAGCTGTACCATGTTTTTACGCGCTCGAGAAGATATCTCACTTGGCTTAGCCTCCTGAAATATTTCGGATAACATGCAATTTACATGGGCCGTTTACTTAGGTTACGCAGACATTTTCAGGCCGGATAATATTTTGTACATTGACTGAATGAAGCATACAAAGCACTCGGCTGTTTTGTATGTATGTAATTTTATGGTAAGTGACAATTTTATACATTTCTAAAATATCACAGAGGGAAGAAATCATGCAGATTTTCTCCGGTTTTTCGTGTTAGTGTATTCTGGTTTGAAAGTTGTAGGTGTCAGTGAAATTACAAGCACATGAGATATTTTATATCTCAATCAGTCTTACGGGCGCAATACAAATTTAGTCTTTCTATAGGGGAGGATCCAAGTCGTGACGTATAATATATATTTTTATGGGCAGGGGATACCACTTAACATAAGGTGGGCCATCAGCTCGCACCGAAACTAAGTAAATTGAAAAAGTGTAATTATGTAATATATTTTTCCAGTGCCCCCAGATATACTCGACTATCCGACAAGCAGCGATCAAGTTGCGAGAGAGGGTGCCAATGTCACGTTGCGCTGCGCGGCACACGGCGTGCCCACGCCTGTGGTCGTATGGAGGAAGGAGGCCGGTGACTTGCTGCCCACATCTAACTTCAGTGACGCTCTCAGTAAGAAATTGACATACATAGATAAACATTTTAACATTATCATAATATATTTAGTGAAATAGCTTAAATAGCTATTTCACTAAATATATAATATAGCTAATTTCTTACTGTACTTTTAAACTAACAATAATAGTTAAGGCCTACAGGAAAACCAGATAATTCAGTCATCTTGTAAAATACTGGCCCGTGGCTACGTTGATAACCCTGCCTGCAAAGTAATGAAGAAAGAAAGAAGAAGAAAGATAATATTTTATTTGTAACTCAACATACATGATTTAAAATTACAATTAAAAGTTTCAGTCAATTTGAGTCACAAAACGGTATCTGTCTCAGCATGAGCTAGTTGTAAACACGTTACAACTAACGCTGGTCTTCCGACAGAGCCGTTTGGTGAAGTCACGGAACATAACACAGAAGACACAAAACAATCAAAAATGTAACAATAAATAAACATAATCTATGGCAATGGTTTCTGGTTGCAATTCATATACCCAACGTTTGTGTGGTGAGCCATAAAATTTAATCTCCGTTAAAATTTGTGTTGTGTATTTGTGTTTTTGTCCATTACACATGTGATACAAGGAATCTTTTCAGGGCATGAGTGTGAAAGTTTTTATATTTGCAAGGACTGGCATGTTTAATGTTAATAAATTAATGAAAGTTATCGGGTTTGCCTGTATACACCCGTAATTATATTATGTGTGTAACGAAAGAGCGAACAAAAATTATTAAGTATCCATTTGGTAAATAAAATAGACGAATATGGACTGATTGCTAAGACTTAGGTGTAGGAAAAGAAGTTAAAAACCTACTTCTAGCTCGTTACTCTAGCTTTTTTTAGCTATTTAGTTTCTATGGAGGAAGCTGATAGATCTGTTGCTGAGTAATAAATATATCGTTTCATAAAATAAAGTATTGCAGTAAGTAGAGCAGTAGAACACACGCCAAGTTCATCTGGTAATAAATATATCGTTTCATAAAATAAAGTATTGCAGTAAGTAGAGCAGTAGAACACACGCCAAGTTCATCTGGTACTGCCACCATGCCCATTTCCGCCGCCAAGCAGAATCGCATGCGCGTTACTGTGTTCCGGTTTGAAAGGTGTGGTTGCCGGTTAAATTACAGGCACATGAGACATTCCACCTACACGTCTCAGAGTTACGGGCGCATACGATGCGACTTGGGTCTTGTCGTACCTAGTAGGGGAGGCCCCAAGTCGCATCGGTTGTTATGGGCCGAGGTTACCACTTAACACCAGGTGGGCCGTCGGCTCGTTCCGTAACTGTATTACATTAAAAAAAAACCTCGTATAATATGCAAGGGTTGTATTCCTGGCTGGTTCAAACATTCGTAAGCAAAAAGCGATGATACGATGATACAGGACATCCTAATTATTAATGTTATTTAAAAATCTTCCGTTACTCGTTTGACTTAAAGAAGTGGGAAATATTACTGCTAAAACCATGTCATAACTGTAGTTTTATTTCATGTTGCATTTGCATTTTACTGTCCATTTGTTGTTCTGCTTTGTCAGAGGTCCCCTTGAATGCAATTTAAATTAAAGAGATTGTTGGTACAATGAAAGGATTTAATCCAAGAATATTTACTGCAGTTGCGGACCATTTTAACACTTAATCCAAGTACCCGTTTTAGAATTAGTTGGATTCATTTGTTAAAAAGTGTAATTGATTTAATGTACTAAAAAAATTAAAACAAGCTTAATTTTTCACGAAAATGAATTGTATTATGAAAGTAGCTAAAAAAAACGAATGATTCAATCTAAACTTCCAATTTTATGTCAATATATCAACACACTTCTCTATTTCTTGAGTATTCTCATAACTATTTCCCATTAAAATAGTCTAGAAAGCAGGTACGTAGCAATTTGAAGTGTCCAGAAAAAATATTTTTCTTTGAAAGTATCTATTTTGAAAAAATAAACATATCCATATTTTTAAAAACGAATGAACAAAAGATTTGAATCCATCAACAGATTTTCTCGAAATATAAGTTTGAAACAGGTATAAGTACCTAGCTGCGCCCCAAGGTCTTAACCGCGGTGAATAAGTCATCCCACGGGTACACTGCACTTATCAAGGATACCAACTTCAAAAATTCCTCGGAATTCGAATAATATTTGAAGAAAAAACGAATTGTTCCAGCTAAATTTTGCGTTTAGCAACAAATTTAGCCATTCATTTTTATTTATATACATAATGTTAAAAACAGAAACCGCGAGTTGTATGTCCAGCGATTCAAAGTAGAGAGCTGATAAACAAAATAGTCTAGTTATGACGTTCCGTAACGGAAGTGACCTCCTTCTTACTTGCATATTGCACATATCTAGGTACCACATTTTCTGTTGAAACTAGCATAATACCCTCCGCGCAAGTGATACTTATCTCAGTGTTAAAGTAGAATTTAATACACTTGTACGTTCATACTGCACTAGGACTGCAGGAAAAATGAACATACACATACCTGAATACACTTTATGCGTACCACACAAATGTTTGCCCGATCGGGGCTCGTATCTCGGATCAGCTTCCCACCATTGCCAAAAACTTAGCTAAGTTGCGAGTCGTACGGTCACATATTTGAATCAAAGTCAAAGGGATGAAATACTCACTCAACAAATACTACTTAATGTATATCAATAAATTAAGTAAGTTGTTTCTTTAGGCATTTTGTTGTACAACGTCCGCTATAGTAACAAACAATAAATAAAAATATATCATAATCAATTTGCACATTTCTTTCGCAACCTGTGACAAAAGAAAATTAGATACTGGTTAAATTAATAGATTTAACGGTAAACAATATGTTTTGTTTCTTACAAATTCAGTATCAAAACTCTGAGATAGTTCATCTTTATCTTTGGTATGATATTTTATTTTACGACTTATCTGCAAGACTAATACGAAAATATTTCAAAAGCATTATACGAATTGCGTTCACAATCTGAACAAAGCGTCTATTCATGACGGTTTCTCGATTACTTCAAACATAACATTCGCGCTAAAAACGTTTCACCGTTACTGTTTTGTTAAAATATACATGGATTCCTACGGCTTCATTTTTCTATTTGTTCGCTATGTGAAGCAAAGTGCAGATAATGCTCTAGAAATTCGCCATTGTATGAACTATGAATAGGTACCCACATGCTTTTCTGCTAAAAGGTACCCATTTCACGTTGTACCTGTGACGTGAATGGTAATGTCTGAATAAGATGTTTTACATCTCTTAAAGTAACACACGTGTTTTTAATACACATATATTGGCACATTTTATGTTGAGTGGTTTGACTAATTTTGTGTCATAATAAATACGTAATTTTCCGCGTAGTTGATAGACACTTTGATAAAAAAAAAAGTTATAACGTTATTTTAATACAAATTTTTAAATTTGTATTTAATTTTATTTTTTTTAATATAAATTTTTTTTTAATACAAAGTTAGTTTACCTTTTAGGTAATTTTATAGTTAATAAAGAAATCGGATAAAAAAGATCAATTATTCCGATTATTGAGTAATTTTATGTTTGATTTCTTTGCCTTCGAAATCAGAAGTCTAATTTAATGTGAATTAGAAATGTTATTTATTAGCTGACAGTATCTTAAACATCAGTAAAATAAATAAGTTTGTGTTTGGAATAATCTTTACGCGACACGTGTTTGTTTGAATGTCTAAAATGTGCATAGGTATATTTAAATCCATTAATTAATAAGCAATATTTCGTCATAGTCGTAGAACAAAAACTTTTTTTTTATCAAATTTAGTTTTTATGTTGTACGACCTTAAATATCATAGAAAATCTTATTAGAGTTTTACATATCCAAATTTGACGGTGATAGGACTAGCCGTTGTCAAAATATCACATCAACTCTAATTCAAAAACATTAAAGTGCTCTACTGTAAAGTTACTGTATTGCAGATCCGCCTTTGTTCTACGGCTAGGACGATTTTTTATTAATATGTTTTGGATGAGTACAATAATCCAAATTAATAGGTAGGTTCCTTGTTCATGGTTGATAA
The DNA here is from genome assembly GCA_947359385.1 of Chesias legatella. Classification (NCBI taxonomy): domain Eukaryota; kingdom Metazoa; phylum Arthropoda; class Insecta; order Lepidoptera; family Geometridae; genus Chesias; species Chesias legatella. The sequence goes on along the minus strand of OX375774.1, from coordinate 5,386,620 downwards.
TATGTCTATCAATCAATATAATCAATTTGATATTACACAATGAGACTCGGATATGAGTTGCCATATTGTATTATATATATGGACCGGCCTTGTGGCAACACCGACTGACAGACGTGTGAATTAACTGCTCGTTTAATTTTTCTTATTTTTTATGTATAAAAGCGTAGTTTGATATAGTGATAGTTATAATTTGTGTAAGAATAGTATAAATAAAGTGTGTGGTTAAAAATACTTGTGAAATAACACGAACTTGTGACAAAAAACAACACTGAAATTTGTGACGCCGCCGATGCGCCAGCTTACTGTCAGATTCAAAGGAGTTCGATTACTGATCAACGGATATCAAATAAACCCTGCTAATGTGATGTAATTGTGGCCTTATCGTCAACTGCAATCAAAACAAGGGGAGTATTGTATTATTTAACAAAATACTCATACGCTAACTAAACAATTTCACCAATACTACACCTAGCTCACTTGCTGAGCTACGTCACACATCACACAAAGGTGCCGTTATTGTCTCTCTCCATTTGACAAATAAATGTGGAAATGAGGGTTGCAGACTAAACAAATCGCCTCACACATAACCTATACAATAAACACAACTATAACAAATTCAACTCCACATATATTGACTGGTTAAAATTTGTTTAAATTATATTTGTTATTAAAAAATAAACCACACTGATAACTTAGGATTACATAAATATAAATTATCTCTATTACTTTGAATCTAAGAAATTAACTACTTACTGAATAGCAACTGAGTGAAGTGTTTTTATTTTTCATTTTCTAACTTTTTTATCATTCTTATTATTCTAAACTGTCTCCATCCAATTTTAGCTTAATATTTTTGATCCTTTTCTATTGTGACCTTAACTATCTTTCAACACTTAACTTCACTCAACGTGTTTCAGTTTACCAATAAAGATGATGTCCCGCAGAGCATGTGATTTGGATGCTAAGCTGAAAGCAGCCACCCGGGACCTAAAAGAAGCCAAGGAGCTCCAAAGTCAGCTACTGCAAGAAAGGGAAGATAGTGAGTGTGAGATGCTAAAGATCATCAATACCAACACAACACTCAAGAGTCATCTCGCTAACCTGGACACAGAATATGAAAATGTTAGCAGTCAGCGGGATGACCTTCAACAAAAGCTAGCTTCCGTTGACAACTGCTTCCAAGTTTATGAACTGGCACTTCAACAAATAAGGGATTTAAAGCAGGAGCTTTTTGAATGTGAAAACAAATTAGAACTAAATGAAACAAGCAAGGCCTCACATTGTAACTGTAGATTTAATAATATTTCCTTGAGTGCAGAGCTTAATATTCCTATAATAGATCTGTCAACACCTAATTGTAAAAATCCCCAAATAATGGGTAGCAACAGAATAAAAAAATATGTAAAACTTAATCACTACATAAAGAAAACGCAAAGGGCTCTGAAGCAAAAGAAAAATGTTATTAGTAATGTAAAATTAACTAAGGAGAAAATTAATTTAGGTGAACAATTAAATTCATGTTATAATTTATTAGGACGCAATACGAAGGATATGGAATACATGTCTGATAAAATATTATACCTTGAAAAGTCACTTCATGACATTTCTCATAAGTATAAGCGGGCTGAACATGACCTTGCTAATAGCGTAAAGCAAATAGAATCACTATATGCTAATAACAGTAGTATATATATTCAAGTACGTAATACTAGTTCGCAGACAGACCAGCCAACTTCAGATCAGCAGACCTTCGTCCCTGTCTCACTGACACCAGCAACACCTCTACTTATCCCTGATGAGGGCAGCCACGTTGTGGCTGCAGCTGATTCTAGACAGCTGCTCCACAAAGAGGGGCCCCAAATTAGTAAACTGACAAATGATGTGGCAACTAGGAAAACAATATTGTATTCTGACAAGATAGGTATAGGAATGGGATTGTTGCTTGGTGACCAGCTAGGTCAGGTGGTAACTAATAATTGCTATCCAAATGCCCCACTTCAAAAAATTTTAAATGGCATAAATAATGACTCGTTTGATGGGAACACCACTTTGATTGTTCAGTTAGGGGACAGTACCTTTGTCAAGCGAGCAGATTTGTTGAAGTTTGTTGACGCCCTATTAGAAAAGGCAGATTTAGGTTTAGGTAAATTAATTTTATGTGCATTTCCATACTCTTACTCTTCAAGTCAAGTGACATTGGAAATGGTTTACAAATTAAATATGTTAATGTATAATATGACATGCCGTCATAGCAATGTATTATTTTTTGATACTAATAGTTTTATTAGTAAATTTTATTTGACTAGAGATACAATGTATCTAAGTAGGCGTAGGAAAATGATGATTGCTAAATTGTTAGCATATAATGTTTTTAATTCGGTTATAAATATTATAACTCAGTTAGTTAGTGACGACCCCGTTGTTAGTAGTAATACTAATCAGGGTATAGAAAATGAGTCAGTTAATAATTTAAACTGACTAATTCGACAGCGGAAAAGCCCAGTGCCCTCTTACATGTAGTTCACCAAAATATACAGGGTCTTTCCAGCAAAATATTAGAATTAGAACTGTTTTTGACATTTTTCAAAGTAGATATTATGTGTATTTCTGAACATTGGGTCAAATATTTGGATCTGCTCCCCTATTATTTAAATTATAATGTTGTCAGTTCTTTCAAAAGAAAAAAAGCCATACATGGAGGCTCACTGATTATTGTTAAAAATACTATAAAAAATAAGGAGCGAAAAGATATTGCAAATCTCTCGATAGAGAGAACTATTGAGGTGTCGTGTGTTGAGCTGGAGCGGCATATCGTTGTGTGCGTTTACCGACCCCCCGGTGCTGACTTTACAGTATTTGAATCTGTCATGGAGGATATATTAATAAAGACAGTGACTAGTAAAAATGTAATTGTCTGTGGAGATTTTAATGTAGATATGTTGAATGAATCTTCTGTTCTGTCTGGGAGATTACTAAATTTATTTAAGAGCTATAACTTAAACAATATTTTTAGAGAACCTACGAGAGTAACTTTGTCGTCGTCTACCTGTCTAGACAATATATTCTGTAATTGTAATTCCATCAGTAAATCAATAATTATGAACTTAAGCTCAGACCACTATGGCCAGAGTGCTATGTTTGCTTCAAAATTTGTTACGAATCCTAGAGAATTTACATACAGGCCTATCACTGAGAGCCGCATCAAACGGTTCCAGGGTAACATTGAGCTACGAATGACACAATTTCCGTGCATTGAAGACCCGAACGAACTTTTCACCGCCTTGTCAAATATGATAAATAATGAGCATAAAGAGGTATTTAAAATGAAAACATGTAAATTCAGATCGGGAGTTAGTTTCGATGACTGGGCCACATCTGGTATATATAAAAGTAGAAATAAATTATATGAACTGTATGCTGCAAAGCAGTACATGCTGCATGACGATTCTTTCATTTTGATGGTAAAAAATTACTCTAAAATTTTCAAAAATGTCTGTCATGTTGCCAAATCTTTATATTTAAACAATAAAATTAAAAGTTCAAAAAATAAAATTAAAGCGACCTGGAAAATTATAAACAATGAAACAGGTAAATTTAAGACACGGGACAATAAGATTAATTTAATTATTGATGGTAAAACTCTTACAAATGAAACTGATGTTGCTGAGGCATTTAATAGTTATTTCTCTAGCATACCTAAGATAGTTACTCAGTCATTGAAGTCTTCTGTTTGTGGAGCTGGATCTTTATTAGAATCCTGTGTAACAAAAAGTGATGTTATATTCAATTTTAGGTATATAAACACAGCCATAATTTCAAAAACATTTAAATCACTTAATATCAAAAATACCGAAGACCTCTGGGGAATATCCACGAAAGTTCTATGTTCAGTAGTTACTGATATTGCTCCATGTCTAGCTTACATATTTAATAAATGTATTGACGATGGAGTCTTTCCTGAGCTGATGAAGCACAGTAAATTGATTCCTTTATTTAAATCTGGGAATCACAAAGACCCAGCTAATTATAGACCGATATCGGTATTACCAACTTTGAGTAAAATATTTGAAAAAATAATCTTAGAGCAATTATTAACACATTTTAATAGAAATACCTTATTTCATAGTAATCAGTTTGGATTTACCAAAGGTCGGTCCACGATTGATGCTGGTGTAATGCTTTTAAAGCACATCTTTGAAGCTTGGGAGAAATCACAAGATGCAATCGGTGTATTCTGTGATCTTTCCAAAGCTTTTGATTGTGTAGATCACTCTATCTTGATTTGCAAGCTCAAACATTACGGTATCCAAAATAAAGCGATTGACCTTGTACAGTCATATCTATCAAACAGAATCCAAAAAGTTGCCATTGGCGGTGAAAGGTCTACAGGTTCCGCTATTGACATGGGTGTGCCGCAAGGTTCAATACTGGGCCCGTTTTTGTTTCTAGTTTATGTCAACGACCTCCCTTTTTTTGTGAATACTTTGTGTGATATAGTCCTTTTTGCTGATGACACTTCTCTTTTATTTAAAGTTGACAGATATAAAGATAATTACGATAGTGTAAATGCGTCACTATCTAAAGTTTTAGATTGGTTCATATCGAACAATCTTTTACTCAATTCTAACAAAACTAAGTGCATTAAATTCACTTTGCCAAATGTGAAGCAAATGTCGGCTAATATACAAATAAATGGAGAAGTGCTTAATCTTGTTGGTTCCACTGTGTTTTTGGGTTTAACTATAGATGCAAAGCTACAGTGGGGTGATCAAATCGCAGCACTTGCCTCCAGACTTAGTTCAGCCGCATTCGCGGTACGTAGAATAAGACAGCTAACGGATGAAGTTACTGCTAGGTTAGTTTATTTTAGTTACTTTCATAGTGTTATGACATACGGTATCCTGCTTTGGGGGAAAGCAGCAGATATCCATGCCATATTTGTTTTACAAAAGAGAGCTATACGTTCAATTTATAAAATGAAATCAAGGGACTCTCTGAAAGAAAAATTCAAAGAAATAAATGTCCTTACAGTGTCATCACAGTATATATATGAAAATTTATTATATGTTCATAAAAACATATCTAGTTTTGAGAAAAAAAGTGATGTTCATACCAAGAACACTAGAAACAAAAATAAATTAAACATTCCAAGATTCCGATTGCAAAAAGTCAACGGATCTTTTATGGGAAATTGTGTACACTTTTATAATAAACTTCCTGAACAAGCAACGAAGCTTCCGACCCAAAAATTCAAGTCATACATAAAGAAGGGTCTGGTAAGTAAAGCTTATTACACTGTAAATGATTATATAAATGATAAATCCCCATGGTCTGATGTCGCTCTGCTCAACGACACACAAAACATCCTGTAATAGTATATTATGTAGTCATAAATGTAACATAGACCTAAGTACTCAATTGTTACAAGGATCGTGCTCGCGAAAAGAAAGGAATCCCTCCATTAGGGGTTTCTTGTCTGTTCTTCCCCATGGAGGGTCGGATAGGGTTTGAACAGGCGTCAAACTTATCGATAAGTACGCGTGACCTTATGTTTTGAATATTGACGTTTCCAAGCCATTTCTTTATGAATTCTATGGAAATAAAGTTTTTGACTTTGACTTTGACTTTGTATTATCATGTTCGAAGGTCATTTTCATTAATTAATTGTCGCGGGTGAAACGTGAAACGACAAATTTTCAACAAAATTATTCCATTTTACATGTCCATTTGCAAGCGCTGTATTTAAATATTCTGTTTTACATCCAGACAATTCAGTGAGCGGCTCTGTACTACAGTTAGTGAAGGTTTCACGACTGCACATGGGAGCTTATCTGTGCATCGCAAGCAACGGAGTTCCGCCCTCAGTGAGCAAGCGAGTCATGCTTGTTGTACATTGTAAGTTTATTGCTTGAGCGTTGGCTAATTTGCACTAGTAAAAGCTTTGAGAGTAAAGTTATAGAAAAACTTAGCTTCCGGACTCATGCCAAGAGCATCGCATTCATTTCAGCGATGTTGTTTATTGTATATTTGAAAATAGAAATTACAAAAAATGTAGCACTTCCGACTGATGCTAAAACATGTCAATAAAATGTTTTTATATTTAAAAAATATTGTTTTAAATGTTACAATTATTTTTTTCAATTGCATTGAAATATTAAGACTCATGCTAAACAGTTTTCAAATATATTAGAAGCAAAAATCTGAAATTTTTTAACCGAATCTGTAACTTCATATGTAATTTATACTCTATCTTTTGTATTAAATCTGTACAAAAAAAAGTTACCAATAATTACATCAAAACCTACATAATAGATTACTATGTAATTTTACTGCTAAATCGTGGTTATTAAATTAGTGAATAAAGTTGAATAAAGTTCAATAGCGTATATTACTGACGTGATAAGCGTAATTATCAGACTTTATTTTCACAAATTAGTCACTAATCGAAAACAACATAGATTCAGAGTTCACCAACCTCAAAAACCACCAAATTCTTACTTATCTCACCAAATTATGTATGAGAGAACCTTCATTGTTGTGTATTGGCATGTTTTATTATCCAAAAACTGACTTAGAACCAGTTCAGATGGTCGCGCGATAGTGTATTCCTTACTATCTGTGGCAGTCGCCAGCTTACGCCCGTCGACGGGTCATTTCAACGATTTACGGACTTTCTGATATCACAATGAACCCTTAGCTGCGAATTAGGAACATCGTGCGCCGTCGCGCCTCCATCTGAAATTAGCATTATGCTTAATCCCTGGTTTTCTTTTCCTCTAATTTGGTTAATCTGCAGAGGATGCTTAGTTGCTTAAATTAGTTGCAAGTAAATGCCTAGTTTGCACTAGCTTAGTATTTTAAATTAATTCCAAGTGTACAACCAGTAGTATACAAGTACCAAGTAAGTTTACATGTAGATAATCGAGAAAGGTTTTTTGTTGGAAAAGAAAATATTCTCTATCTACCATATATTTACATTATAATACCAGAACCCGGCAGAAGTTGTTCTACCATCGGTAAAATGGATACCAGAAAACCTTTAGACAAACCCATGACAAAACACTTAGACATGCCAATGGTTCCTGGTGATCGGTCATCCGTTTTTGGAGTTTATCAAGTTTATCAGTTCATACATATCCAACATCTTATTTTATAAGTATATTAATTACTACTAACCAGTCATTAGACCACATGACAGTAAGCGACAAGTGTTTAGCAAATTATGATGTCATATTAGCTTAATTCTAAATAAATAGGATCGGCTTTTACTCTATCACTGGCGGTCTCATTAATACCACTAATTCAGCATGTTTCCACGCGAGGTATAATGCTAAGTACTAAGTATTAGTAAGTTAAAGTTACGTAAGTTATTAAGTTAATAGGCTCGTGGGTATCTCAATTATCCCACTTGTCGATTCGCTTCGATTGATACGGTGGCGACCGCACGCTAATTGGGATCCTCGCGCTGTGCAATATATGGTATATGAGTACGTTTACACAAAAAATATGTGGCGTGTCAAACGCAACACGTACAAACGTTTATGACGTAATTAAGTTTGGTAGTAACTCTGCTTGCCAAGCGAGAAATCCTGGCTGCCTTAGTCAGAGGTGAGATTCAATCACCGGCCGATGACGAAATAAGTTTTTTCGATCTTGGAATGGATTTAGCTATTTTATGTGTCCATATGTCAAAACACTAAAGACAAAATAAATCTAGTCTACCAGTTTGAGTGTTATTTAAGAGAAATTGAACACAACACTTTAATTTTAATGAAAATGTCGTACAACACTGTGATAAAACCCTACACTGCTGTGCATTGCATCTGAATATGATAGCGCTTATGCATTTAGTAACAGGAGACTTAAGTTCCAACCCGTTGATTTAGCTTAACTGCAAGGAGTTTTGCTTTGAAATTGTTAGTTGATTGAAATACTATGTCTATATTGTGTTTGTATTGACAGTGAGAGCCAGTTAAATTTATAAATTGCTCGGATAGTATTATCATCTATCTATTCAACATCCTCGGTTGGGCTGAGAATCCAGGATCTAATTTAAGTAAAAAATTCAGGTACGATTCCTGTTATTGAGTCATATATGTACTTTTTTTTTATGCTTATGTCACCTATAACTAAGGATTTTCTTGTATATCGCTGCCTGTATTTCCGCTCTGAGTGAGAGATGATAAGTTTTGTCAGTCAGTATTGTATCGCCTTTTACGTATCCACTACAGGGATATATTATATACTATAGGTCTAAACCAACAGTGAATATAATTTATTCTACCATGGCATGCCGGGTTAAATATATAATTTTTCAAGTATAAATCTTATTTACTTATCCCTGGATTTGAACTAGCTACCTGATAGACGATAGAAATTCTAGATCCATCCGCTCGACCACTAAGCTCTCAACACTTCTACTTAGTTGTGTATTTCATTTATTTGTTTTTGTTTGTATTTCATGTACAAATTGCCTGTAATATTTTTCTTTTGATTCTACAGTTGAATAAATATTATGAATGAGAATTAATATTAATATGACTGATAATGAATATGCCAACTAAATTTATTTTAAAAATATTTAGTTTTTTGACGTATAATATTTATTTGTGTTACAGTTCCACCTATAATGACAATACAAAACCAACTAGTGGGAGCAAAGGAAGATGACACTGTACATCTAGACTGCCACTCGGAAGCCTTCCCTAGATCTATCAACTATTGGACTATAAATGATCAAATCATATCAAATTGTAAGTAAACTATTAATTTTATTTCAAATGCTACTACTGCGTCTTTAGTTAACCCTTATTTTATCTTTATTGGCCGTTTAAAGCGCCTTAAGCTAAACTCACTGTAAGTTAGACAAAGGCATCTCTTATTGTGCTCCAGTGAACACCATTTTCGATTCTCCATATTCACTTTCTGCCAGTTACATACTCGAATCGTTGCTCTATCTAGCAACAGGGCTTCCTACACATTATTTTCTCAAAAAGCCTTAATCGAATACCAATCTCCTTGCTTAATTAAGCAGGCACCTGTAAAACTGCTAATGTAAGTGGGTCAAGCTATCTCTGAACTAGAACGAGGTGATTTTATGCCAGGCAAGTGAAAATACCTCATTGCAGATTTTGCAAGGATTTTCACTAATTGCCATAACCTTGCTGATTCTCTTCTTTATAATTAAAAGTAATAATAATAAGACATGCTGTTAGATATTTCACACAGCGCCACCTAGTCCAAAGTTAACTAAGTACAGCTTGTATCATAGGAACCAGATAACGGGTATAATACTTAAATACTTTTTTGTAAATATGTATATACATTCAATACATATCAACAAAGACACATGTGATGTTAGAACGTCACACAAATAACATTTGTGTGACGAATAAATACAATTTAGGTTGTTAATATATAATTGCTACAGAATAAAACATTTGTCAGCCTTTTCGGGGCCTTTTCACCTGCCTGGAACCGCCGTTCTAATCGGTATGAAGCAACAATTTAATATGTTTTATGCATTCGGAATTTTCCTAAGATTTCACAATGTTGCTGTTGCTTTGTGGTTTGCAAAATTGTAACAAATCGATTAGATCAGTTTGGGAAATTTAATTCATAGAAACGGAACAGCTTGAGTCTAGATTATTTTTAGATTTTATTGTTTAATATTTGAAGCACTCAGATTGACCCTTTATGAAATGAACGGATTTCCGCGTGATGTCTGTTAAGCGGAAGATAATCACGCACATACGAGTATATGCCACTTGCATCAGTATTGAACAAGCCACACGTACAGATTGAAAATCAGGGGCGATATTTCTATCATTTCATATTAAGTTGATATTAACTAAGTTTTGTTTGCAGCGGACAAGAGATTCGAGATCATCGCCCTAGAGAGAGGTTACGAAGTAGACATGAGGCTGAAAATAAAGAAAGTGGGAAGGACTACGTTCGGCACATACAGTTGCATATCAAAGAATTCCCTAGGCGACACGGACGGAACGATCAAGTTGTATTGTGAGTATAGTTTTAGTCAATTTAGATATAATGCTTTGCCATGATATAGTTATATATAGGTAACCATATGTAACTGTTTAACTAAACAGATCTATTTACATACAGATGTACTTTAAGAATTAATATAAAGCTATGAAGTTGCAGATAGGTTCTGCGATAACGATTCAGTACTAGGTACTATATATAAACAAAAAATATTTTTAGTCATTGGGCTAGGGATTGTAAAATTAATTGGTTCCACAACTGAAAAAATGTGTAAAATGTATTTAAATTTTTTTTTATATTTTTTTAATATTATTGCTATTAGTTCCATTTCAGTGTTACATATATTTTCATTCTCGTCCTAGAATCAAGTTACTCATCATGTTTTTTATGTGTCGTCTTAGCTTTATTTTCAAAGTTTCACTGACAGTAAGAACCGTTGTTAGAGTGATTTTTTTTCAAAATATTATACCTGAATCAGTTTAGATATAAATACATACAAAATTACATACAAAACACATTTCTTCTGAAATAAAGAGATAGCTACATTGGACCTATTTCAGTGTGTATCGTGAGAACTTATCGCTACCTCGGGGCACTAAGGGAGAATAGCACAAAACGTGGGGTTTCAAAGAGCAAAATAAAATACCTAAGTGTTTAGAGTTCGTGTGTAACCTCTTTCATTTTAAAGCTGTATCAAGTTTTACAGAGACAACGTAGATATTAGGATATTTAATTTGGTTATTTCAAAAATAGCCCTTATATATAAAAATAGTTTAATATTTTCTGAAATAGTATATACATCGCAAATCAAAATTAAAAATTGATTTAGACACTCTCATTAAAATTCGCACTAGACAGGAAGCACACAAGACCTACTTTTCAATCTCTTAATGATAGTCATTCCGATTAATATTTAATGTTTCAAGTTACCCTGCCTAAGCCATTTTACAGCCCTGCCTTTGCGGCCCATATTTTTATCGTATGCTCCCAACTTTTACATTAGCATAAATAAGAAAAAGTATGATAGCTTTTCAAAATATTACGCGAGTTTTATCATTTTATTATGATTATTGTTCTTGTTAATTTTAACATTTTACCATTCCCAAATATCTTCTCGAAACAATACTTTCCAAGAGGTGCCAACTTTGCCAGTTTCACCCTAAAATCTTCATCGTAAATACGCACCGTAACTTAAAGTAAATTATCATGAAAGGAAACATGGCTATTATAAATATTGCAAACGCTGTACAAGTGGGAAGGTAGTCGAGCCAGAACCAATTCGTTGAAAGTCATTTTATAAAATGGAATTGTAATTGCTTGGAGCGCTTTCTCAACTGTTTTCATTTACTAGAATCGGCAGCAAACGTACACAACTACATTTGTTGTTTATTAGATTCAAGACTCTTTCTGATGAAAGTTAAGGTGGCCTTTATGGACAGAATCAATTAAGCTTAGACTTCAATAACTTTCATATTTTGTCTTCATCCGGCATGCAATGCCAAAAATTCAAAATTGGTTGAAAAATATGCCAAGAGTAACAAAAGCTTACAGTTCAAAGCGATATTGTTAACATGTATTTATTACTGTACTTCGAGTTGAGTTACTTCGAACTTGGAGTTATACATTTCGATCGAAAGCTGAGCGCTGTCTGAATATGTAAAAATATATGTATTCAGTACTCACTTTCAGTGATACTGTCATCTCCCGCATATCGATGACTTTGCTTTCGCTCTTTCACATGTATGAGTTTTTCTGCGTGCCCATAAGTCAGTCGATGAACCTGGATTACCACTAACTCGATAAAATAAAATAAACATAAAAAATCCAAGATGGCGGATTCAAAATGTCGCCTGAAAAGTTTCTCTGATCGGGGTGATGGTTGCATCCGGAGGTTCACGGGAGCCCGATTCGGAATCCAGGGTAATTTTTTTTGTATCTTGTATCTTGATTTCTCTCAAATAACTGACATAACGCCTTCTCAAAAATAATTACTTAAGCAAAGGAAAACTAAAACCAGCCCAAATCTTGTATACATAAATAAAACTGTCGAACTATTTGCCTGGTTTAAAGTAGGTGTATTGAAGTGAACTACTTAAATTGCCCGGAAAGAGAACACGTTACACTTACGTAATTTAATTGAAGTTGAAACTTGAGTTCCGCCTTACGTACATTAAGGAATGGAAGGCGTTAATGGCCACGTCTTGTTACTTGATATTTCGAACCTCGGGCTCTAGATGTACAGTCAGTATCTGATTTCTCATCTCTGTGGTTATTTCAGTTCAATACGGCTAGCAGGATACTGAACTGAGAAAAATGATGTGTTTTAGAAAATTTGTAACATATCAAAACTCCTAGACAAACAAAAGCAAGAGGCCTGGCCTAGCTTGCTAGGAAAAGCCGTAAATACTTTTGTATACGATGAAGTGAAGTCACGAGATGGCCCACCTGATGCAAAGGTCCATAAAAACTTTCATGCTACTAAAATCGTAGGTTTCGGTATTTAAAACATCAAGGAACCGGCGCCGGTACCCTTCAATCTGGCCAATATCATGCGAGTGCATTCCTGTGACAAAAATATTTATGGTCTAAGTGTTTTCCTGGACTATACAGCACTTAAAGCCTGCTTAGACTTCCGTGGCTTCCTGGATCCGTATCTAAGTTTGTAACTCTGCATTTGAAGCGAAGAGCATGGGGTCGGTCCCTTGTCAATCAATTCTTCCCCATGGAGGGTCGGATAGGGTTTGAACAGGCGTCTAACTTAGCAACAAGTACGCGTCACCTTATTTTTGAATACTATTGACGTTTCCATGCCATTTCTTTATGAATTCTATGGAAATAAAGTTTATAACTTTGACTTAGAATCTGGGTTCAATTTCCAGGACAAGCATTTGTGTGATGAACAACTGTTCTAATGTGTTGGACATTTGTGTTGTCTGTGTCCATGCCACCTGCAACACAACGAATTCTAGAGCAGCATTAATAAGAGCTACCGAGCCTGCCCTTCAGTTTTCCGTATCCTTTTTCTTACCTTCCGCAAATCATCGCCTCACCTGACTGGGGACATCTTACGCTACATTTACTTATTTGCGACCTCCACTCACGATACGTGTTAAGTTTCCTTTTTCATCAAAAGAGTATTTTGAGAAGATTCCTTTGTTGCAGCCCTGTCCGGCAAGTTTGAGGAGATGCAGTACAACGAAGTGGGTGACTTCGATGAACCGCCCGACGTGAGCGAGCTGGAGGCGCTGAAAAGAAGCGCTGCCACCGCTCACACGTCTCCTCTCGTATTATGTGTAGCGCTGTACATTGTATTATAATGCTAATTTGTATATAGAAAATATATTGTTATGATAATTATAATTGCTAGTGTTTCATTTTCAGATCTGCCATTTCGTCGTGACTAGTGATATTCTTATAATTAGCTTATTTGTAGTCGAGAAATGTATATAGTATGTAGGACCATCGCTTACTGTATATTTCCAATGGACTTCAGTACTTCAAAAACGAGGAGCTGTTTATACAAAGGACTCTGTCTGACTTTTGGATGAATTGACGTAAAAAAAAAAACAAAGCAACACTGACGATATTACGCTAGGAAATCAAGCCAGTTATATTAATGAGTTTTTTGACTTAATTAGTTAATAAACACTCATTGTGAAACCTTTGCTCCAAGCCCATCACATAAAGTAAGTTTAGTGAAGCATTAAATAAATGAGCACTTAACATGATGTATACTGCAGCGGTGAGCACACGATGCTTATGCGTTCACGTTAAGAGTAACAATATAGAACACATCATCGGACGCACATATGATTTGTTCATATATATGCATGACGATTACCCAGATACAAACCGAAATCATACTTCAGACCACCAATATATCGATAATTTTATGGTGTACAATAAAGTATTTTTATTTTTAATATTATTATTATTACTAACACATTATCGATGAGAGGAGTGACTTGACATTGGTGACGTCAAGTAAATAAACTATGCATACCAGTTATTTTAATAGTAAATTTGTATTATATAATCTCGTTCTTATTCAGAAAAAACGCATTTTAAGGCAACGCCTTATTCTCAATAAAGTGAAGAAAATTGTCTTAAGGATGCAATAGACAATTAGCCTAAAGCCTAACTTTATGTTGAACATAAAATGCTTCAGGAATGTCATCATTTTCAGCCGTCACTCGCCGCATGAATCATAAATATACCGAGGCAACCAACTTCATGCTTCCACCATCAAGTTTCCCGGATAGGTATACCAAAGCTATGATACGATCAAACTTTTGCGAAGTGCTCTACAGTATATTGTTCCTCTATGGTTATGCATGTGATGCACCAAGCTACAACTATGATGTAGATTAGGCAATTTTGAACGTTCATCCATTGCGTTACTCATTGTTATTATTAATTTTGCCACAAACATACATTTTAACCTAAACATTATATTTTTTAAACTTAGACTAGCTTTATATAGAATGTATGTATATAAAATAGGCTCAAAAAGTATTCAAGTCTCAATCGCGCACCCTGTTTTTGACATAACCTAGAGTATTAATATATTATCTGCTTACATTTATAGTGTAATCTACATATCTCTACGTCCCAGCTGATTTTGAAAGATATCTTCTAAGCAATGTCATAATTATATGCATCACTACATCACTTGTAGTTGGAGTTAGATTTGCCGTTGTCTTTCACCCGTACATTCAGGTTTTGTATACCCATTCGAAAAGTATGAACGTTCTAAAACCACGTTAGGATTTCATCAAAATCATTACAGAGATATTAAAAGTTAGTCATTGATTAGAAAGAGCAGGCTGACGTAAACTAGGGTGTCTTACACGCGCTGGTCTTAAATAAACGTACCAATCTAATAAAAGGTTTAAGGAGAAAGTACCGTATTCAAGTAGTATGAGACTTATTATCTAATGCCTGATTAAATGACTTTCACTTGAATAAAATATATATCGCAATACTCTAATTGGTAAAAAGATCTTGGGGATGCGGGCACCTACCTAGGACCAAATATTCAAAGCCTTGTTATATCGACTGTATAGGTTAGGCTCTCACGGCACTCACTTCCTTTTCATTCTATCTTGCCAAAAGAGATCAACGTAACTGGAATAGATATACTTTAAAAAAAGGTTATTGCAATCAGTTAATTGTTAACCATAAGCGCTCTTCAGTAAATTATTGCTCTATGATTATGGTTATGATGCGCCGAGCTTCAACGATGATGTAGAATAGGTAATTTTATACGTTCAGTTATTATATACTTAATATATTTCATTAGCTCCGTCTGGTTTTCCAGGAAATCCTAATTTTCCTTCGGTATAGGGATGGGGTGGGTGAAATGGGTTCAGTAATGGATTTTTTGCATCTAAATTACACTACAATAATTCAAAATAAGAGTAGTAAAAATATCTGAGCCTTTTTTGAAAATTTTAACTTTATTTACCTATGTAAAATATAACACAATTAAAACAGAAATATTGGTACGACATTTACAAGAGGAATTTATAAATACATTTCTAAGTATTCTTTATAACCATGGTAACATTTACTCTCCTGTATAATCATAAAACTAAAAAACTCGCAATTAAAATTCAATCAGGTATTATAACGTTAAAAACATTTATACTTGTAGAATTAAATCGAGAACCGAAAAACTAGGTATCAGAAAGTGGACCTAAAATATTAAAGGGATTCAACGAAGCTCCATCGAAATTTATTTTGCTAATTATAACAAATGTTCTTATTTGACTACCGAAATGTACCCGTATATTAATTTGAAGCTTTAATTTTTATAATATTATGGTAAATTAAATCTTACTCGTATTTATCATTTGAAAATCTGAAGAGAGTTTCAAATCGGAGGTCAAAGTTCAAATCCAGTTATGAACCAGGGACTAGTGATTTTTAAAACCATATGCGTGTTAGAACTAAAGAACTTCTTTAGCAAGTGAAAGGAATCTCGGCGCACTTTAATCCATACACCAAATTGTTTTGAGAGAGCCAGTAAAACGAATATAATAATAAATAATAGTAATAATAATAATAAATATTAGTGTACATTTCACACAGCACCATCTAGCCCCAAAGTAAGCTAAGCATAGCTTGTATCATGGGAACCAGACAACTGATAGAATACTTATATACTTAATTGTAAATACATACATATTAACACCCAGGACAGACAAACGTTATGTTCCTCACACAAATGTTTGTCCTGGTTGGGAATCGAACCCACGACCTACAGTGCAAAAGGTAGTTACTACCAACTGAGCTGTGAGGTCACTCAAATAGTCATAGTAGTTTAGTAGAAGTACTACTGAAGGAAAAGATTAAAAAACGATCTTACTTTGCTGTGACTTTGCCATGTTTTTCATTTATACGCGCCATATTTACGTCCTTAATTATCCTGTTTAAGGTGATATACGATATTGAAACAAAAAATAAATGATCTTAGTGGAAAGTACGAACGATTTAAGTTTTTTAAGATTTAAATAGTTGTTATATAGAGTCAGTTCATCCATATCTTCTTTATTCGTATTTTCAAGGACCCAAAAATATATTTATCTCTAAACAGCGTATCTAATTTATTAATTTCATTCGATACCCGATTTCCATATAAAACAATCCCCATGCGTTTTTACTTTTAGCGTCGGTTTAGATCAAAGTTTTACGATAAAGCACTAACGTTAATGAGGCAGAATGGGTTATTAGCCTAGTTCCTGTCTCACAGCGCAACTATAACCTCACGGCCCAGGAAAGTTACCGTAATAAAACAGCAAATCTCGGCTTTAAACTTTTGAATAAAACAGCATAGTACGAAACTGGTGGTATTGTTCGTAGATGTCACGTGATATATCATGCACGTACACTGGATGTATATTTCATGTTTGCAGGCTGCTGCCGGCGCCCGCCGCTGCGCCAGTCCGGCCTCGGCAGGTTCGCACCTGCGAAGCGGTGACATTGTCACCCAACTACCAAACTAGGAATAGGAACAAACTTTATTCGCCTACGCTCTAGGGAGGGGAAAGTTTCAATGTCTGAAATAGACTGTTGACGTGTCGGTTGCACGGCCTACTTCAGTAGATGAACTGTGTTATATAGACGGACTCTTTTGCATATAATTTATTTATTGATTTTATGTATTTTCTCGAAAAAGGAAATTACACAAAAAGAAACTAAGTAAATTTTGAAGGAATACTTGATGGTAATTGAGGTAATGCACTAAGATCTTATTACCCCGCATTATATTCTAAATTCCTTTGTTTACCCTTAATTTGTAACAAATATACATTACCTGGCCCACTATTATATTATCACTGCGAAAATATAAACGAAACTTGAATCTCTACATTCTTCAAAACAATGTAACGTTGTCTATACAATGTAGAAGCTTAGTTACATAAAGCTGTTTAAGACGCGTGGTCGACCGTACAATTAAGTGTTGTCTTGAAGCCGCGAGACAAGGAAATATAGAGACAGCTCCAAGTAAGCTACAAATTCATCTAAGTACTACAACATATTCTCAACGGTGTATTTGTTTGTGATGGACGTTTTCCGCAAGCCTAACCTACGAGGCTACGAGGCTACGCTGCTACGGTACTGTCGAGTCGACACTGTGCTACACATTATACGATCTACACAATTCACAACATGGTTTTTTTTTTATTTCAGCGAGTTACGTAATGAGTAGGACACCCTTCTCTTTTCTTAACTTTGTTTAACGGTAACCTCTACCCACAATAAAAGCAATACATTTTAGGTCCTGGTCCTCAGGTATGGAGGCAAGGCGCATCTTATTGCATGGTAAGCCGGGAAGGTAATGGGGAATGGCGCACTTACTATCCTTTCACCACACTGGTCTGGAGAGAACCAGTGCCTCGTCTAGTAATAGTAGTAATTGATATTTACTTCAAAATACTACATAACCGAAATACCGCAGCCACTTTATCAACGGATTTGTAAAGCTGAAATGAAGAAGACCCTGTTTTAAATAAAGTGGGGGTGTACGAGCCTTGTGAGTCGAATTTAAGTCAGATTTTTTTGCCGTTTTTTTGTTTAGGTTGTGTTTGTATCTTCGTTTCTCGACATATTCGAGTGCGTGACAAATGTGCACACATATCATCGGACTTATTGGAGGATTGCTTCGTAGCACTATTGTATGAGATAATCTAAAAGCCTACATTTTCGAATACATTTTCACATGATATTCTTTTGTAATATGAATATTTCAGCAGATAACATAATAATAATAGTAATAAGCCTTTTATTTCCCAAATAAAATTACAAACAAAAATACATAATCATTTCTAAATAATACTAATTTTAATTGACGTAATTATAAATCTCCTAGATAAAAAAAAAGTGATATAGTTACGGAACGAGCCGACGCCGACGGCCCACCTGGTGGTAAGTGGTAACTTCGGCCCATAACAACCGATGCGACTTGGGTCCTCCCCTACTAGGTACGACAAGACCCAAGTCGCATCGTATGCGCCCGTAACTATGAGACATGTAGGTGGAATGTCTTATGTGCCTGTAATTTCACGGGCAACCACACCTTTCAAACCAGAACACAATAACGCGAACGCGTTACTGCTTGGCGGCAGAAATGGGCATGGGCATATTCTAAGTTATTTTATAGATAACATGCCCGTGCAAAACTGTATCTTATAACCAAGTTGATTTACATCACGTTTGTGTATTTTAATATTAAGATTTGGGAACTAGTGCCAGAAGCATTCAAATATAATTTTATTTCATTTTCACCTTACCTGTCAAAGAATCCTGAAGTTTGCAGACTAATAAATTGTGTGACATTTGAACGTTAAATAAAAAATAAAATATGTTAGACTACTCAGTTCCTTTACATGAACAGGAAACATATTAAACTAAAACTATACCAAAAACGGGTTCAGCTCAGCATAAAGCTGAGTGGCTCATCCCCGGAGGTTGCAGTAACCACATAATGAATTAAAAGCTCCCAAACCAAATCCATTAAATTTTACGTTGAATATAGGTGAGTGCAATAAAATAACTTAAGTTTTTTCTATTTTTATTACATTTGACATGCCCAATAACACATTCTAAAAAGGATGAAAGAAAACATTGTAAGGAAAACGACTGGAACCAGAAATATGAAAACATGTGATATCTACCAATACGTATTGGGCTTTGTTTAAACCCCTGTTCATTTAGCTGACAGATGGCCTATATACATGCGGTTGGATCATTACAGAGTTGATACTATATGATCTGTTAAAATATAATAAAAAAATCTGATGTTTTTTCCTGTAACAGAATGCACTAGGAATAACTTTCTCGCTGAAACGAAAATGATATCCTAAGGTATTTCCGAAAAAATAATACTATTTTTAAATAATTGTGCTCATATTATAAGCAACAAAAATAGATGTTTATCATCTATGCTTAGTTAAATAATGATTACTAAGTGATTACGTAATGAATGACGTAGATAACATAATGATTAAAATAGATCAATTTTACCGATGCCTAATTTCAGCGAAATTTGTATGACTATAAGAAGCACTTGAGCTACAGAAGAATACAGCAACATCACAACATTCATCAACTCTTTCAGCTTGTAATTATCTATGACGCAAAAAGTGTAGTGTCATTAATTTCATTGACAAAAACATATATCTTGATGTTATACAGCTAAAAGTCACAGGACACGTCCCACTTATTAGTCTACCCCATGTGCCCTTTCTCCTGCACGAGGAGCGACCTGATGAAAGCCACCAAAAAAGCAGTTGAGGTGGCCAAATTTTACGCTAAATTTGTTTGATCTGGACCCTTGACCCTTGACCCTTTCTGAAGGTTGCCTGGAAAAAATCGCTATTAGCGATAAGGCCGCCCATTGTATTATCTTAACTTAAGTATTAATCTTTACGAAATTTCCATGTAGGTATGGTGGTCAATAAAGTATTATCTATCTATCTATCTATCTATCTTGACACGAAAGAAGAAGACAGCTAGTGCTACCTTAATACTCATAATGATTACATACCTACTCTACATACAAACACAGCAGTAATTATGGAGTCCGTGACGCGACTCACATATAAAATTTGTGACACGGTAACTCGCGCGTCACGTGGTGATTGTTATCTCCGTATACGAACAATTTTCTAAAGCCACTTGCGAAATTGTTGCTTTAATAGTAGCGAACGCTTCAGCTTTCATTAGAATTCACTGCACAGACCGTGTACTTATCGCGCTAGTACCCGTTTTGTTAACGTACCGCACCGCGAACGTAACTTGTTTACTAGTCCTGTATAGTTTATAGTTCATTGGAGATATTAAAGTATCCACTCATAATCCTCCCTTCAGGCGTTCTTCGTGTCGGTGGCCCTTTGGCTGGTCCTTCTCTGCGGTTTCGAAACTTTGCTAAACTTTTACAACATTAAGTAAACAGCCGTTGTCTGATATTGTAGTTAGTGATTTTGGTACAAAGTTCTGAAAGTTATCCAAGTACCGTTACGTAATACGTTTGGTTATTTACGGTTATCATACATAGTATTGGATGCGTATATATTACTTTTCCACACAGACTTCAAAACTGATATGGCTGAAATTTTAACACAGGTAGATGATAACCTAACACACATGTTCAATTACTCATAATTTGCATATTAATGAACAATCTGCCATTGATTTGCGGCATTACTGACATAGTGCCGTTAACGTCACTTTAAAGACTTAAAAGAAGGTGTTTCTTTGAAAGTCCACATTTATAGTAACATATTGGAAGTTTCCATACCAGCTTCTTATTTTCCCCTGCAAAGCCTAAGGCTTATTCTCGACAAGCGAGGATAAAAGTGTTAATCTACCTCGCATGCCATTGGCTTGAGTTTTTGATTCTTACTTTTATTGCTATAAGATTGAATCCTGTTCAAACCCTATCTTACTCCTCATGAAAAAATAGAAAGAAACCCCTGAAACGATATTTTGCGTGTCATGGAGTAGAGTTTTATTACTGCCTACTGACGGACCACACGGAAGGAACGGACCACAGATACTAACCTTATATCATAAGTAAAATATTAAGTCCTTCATTACAAGCCAATAAACCATAAATAAACTCCAAAACAAGCGATCACTATGAAAATAGGTATATCTGAGTGTTATTTCATAGAGATTAAATTTTGCTATCCAAGTTCATATAATTTTATTATGACTCACTATAAATCACTACGATGAATTCTAACAACAGTTGAAAAGATTATCACGGAAATTAGCACATTTGTTTTTTCATGGATATTTATTTTATTTTATTTTATTTATGACTTAACTCACTACTATTATCGACTTCTACACTATTCAACCGATTACACTTCAAGTTAGCATCGACGATATTGGTGGTAATAAAGAAATAAACACAACGGGACAGATTCATCTGCCGGGATCTGCTAGTAAATTTGATATAAAAGACACAAACTCTTGCAGTGTTGATGAAATCATAGTTTTTTGTGTTTATTAGTAAAGTATTCCAGCAAGGCTCAGGTAGGCAGGTTTGGCCCGCCCATGGTCACGATTCCAAAAGGTCCGGATGCATTCACTAGAGCACAAACGGAGTCATTCACTTTAAATCAGACTCTGGATTATACGGGGTTCGTGATCGGAAAGTTTTATTTTATCCCGAAGTAAAACTGGTAAAATAGCGTTTTCAGAACATAAAATGAACTTACAGTTAGTCCTCTTTGAGCTAGGCTAAGACATCTTGAATTTGATGAATATCGGTCACAGTATTTAAATGTGTTTTAATTAAATATTTAATGTTGAGAGAATACCTAAAATGTTATGACTATTATTTTGAAATTCATATACACAAAAAAAAACATAATTTTTATTTTTATGAAAGGAAAACCACTTAATTGGTTTTCCAAGGGAAAATTAAGTAATGCTGTAACGAGGGTAACAACTAACAACGGGTTTATTTCATTTGTAGAACGTTTTATGTTTAAATGTTCAAAATTCATACCAATTGATTTGTCAAAAACAGAGGTTTTTTGTGGCATTTAAAAGTTATTTTAGAGCCAATAAGAATTTCAAATATTAATTCCTTAGTACGATGTCTAAGAGGACTCAGACACAGACACTTAGACCTTAGTTTTTTTACATATAACTTATTATTACTAGCTTCCGAAACTAAACAAATCTGATACCATTATGTCATCTCACTCTACAATTCTTAGTCTTCAGATACACTACTATATATTTAAACTCGAGAACGTTCAGACACATGGTACGTTTTTAGGTATACGTTTTTATTGAAGTAATAATACCTATTAATTTTTTATTTATTTAATTAAGTTACGTAACAAGCCAGATGACCTCTGACTCAGGTTACCGCTTAACACCAGGTGATTTTAAGCGGTAACCTTTGTACAAAAAAAAAGCACAACATCTTGGATCCGACCTACTTAGGTAAGGGATGATCAAGTTGCATTGTATTGTGCCCATAACTTAGAGCCGTGAAGGTGGAATGTCTAAAATTCTTGTAGCCTCAACGGGAACTACACCTTTCAAACTGGAACACAGCAAAGCGTACACATTACTGCTTGGCAGCTGAAATAGGTATGGTGGCAGTACTTTCCCAGACAAACATGGCACAAGTTCTACTGCCTACGATGTGAGATTACATTTCAGTCCTAACGTGATCCCATGGTTTTATTTTATTAATTATTTGCTACGTGTTCTTGTAGTATTCGGTTCAGCAGTAATTAAATTAGTACCAGGTATAATACCAAAATAAATAGTGAATTAACCATTTTTATTTTCCTCACGGATATTGCCTGAGCACAAATAAAGCCAGCATTCATCGTAGCTTATAATTCGATTTCCAATTAAAGAAAATCGCTTTTTAACTAACGTCGCGCTGATCAGCTTTCAATGAAGATTGGAAAAAGTTAAGACGATTCCCATAGAATAACGATAAATCTGAGTTTAGATCATTAGAACAACATAAAAAAGGAAAACAATAATAAAATTGTAAAGATTGTATATTACAATCCGAAAATTCTTAAAAAAAATTATACATTATTTTGTTGTTTATGATGCTCAGAAGTTACCTTCAAGAGGCTATTTTATATATAGATCGCGTTTAATGTGTCGAGTTCCTTTGTCAGGCCATCTGTTCGTTCCTTATTGGCATTATGTCAAAAGCATGAAAGGGGACTGAGGCGCAACTTAATCCTTTCACCACACTGATTGGAGAGAGCTAGAATAATCTATTATATATAATGGGCCCTTCTTACCTGCTGATATAAGAAATGCTGCATCCGTCGCCA
The DNA here is from genome assembly GCA_947359385.1 of Chesias legatella. NCBI lineage: Eukaryota > Metazoa > Arthropoda > Insecta > Lepidoptera > Geometridae > Chesias > Chesias legatella. Next base: position 5,363,281 of record OX375774.1, on the reverse strand, counting down.
TATTTAAAAATAAATTAAAAAATGGCTAATGGAAAGGATATTCTACAGCGTAGGCGAACTCTACGATTTACCTGAACTGTAGAATCTCTACATCCTTTGACATATAAATATTAGAATTTTTACCTAATTATATATTTCACACTTAGTTCATGCAATGTTATTGTTTTGTGATAATATTGATATTTTTTATCAAATGAATTTTGTTACCGTTGAATTTTAGTTTATTGACTTTTAATAATGGTCTTATGAATAAAGGTATTGTGTTGTCCAAAGCTGCAACATAGGTTGCAATGTGAATTTATCCGTCGAAATGATGCCAATATGATGTTGATATTAAAATTATAATATGACAAACAATTTAAAACAAAATACATTTATATACATTACTTCAAATATTTTTTTATCCTTACAGATTGCAGCATTGTTTATTATCATGACAAAGCTAAGGACTGGTAATGGATTGGCTTATTAAGAAACGTAAAAATATGAAACATCAGGCTTAGCTGGAGGACTATTACTCTGAGGAAATGCCAATTGTACCGGATGCTTGCTGCACTGGAATCGAGTTCAAGGGGTGGAAGAAAATCTTGGACCTTTTTCTTTGACAGGATATTGTGAGTGAAACCCATATAAATCTCAAATAAATCGTAGAACCAATACTTAGTTGCTAAATAAAAAACGAAACTGGTTTTTTTTTTGCGTGAAACACATACGAAGAAACAACGTACACTCACAACTAGAACTAATCTAGAGCTAAACTCCTAAAGATATGACACTTTGAGGGCTAGTTATTTGAAGGCCGTAGGCGTAATGCTATATTTCAGAACCCGTTGTTAATAGGTGACTGAAATAATCATATAGTTTCTTCAAACATAATAAACAAACATGCATTTAGGAAAATGTGTCTTAGTGACATTTCAGGACATTCAGGACAATATCGCCACTCAAAAATAAAATATAATTTTTATTGAGCTTATATAAAAAAAAATTTGCTTGTTTTGTATAGATGCTGGCACAAAACTTTCGTGATTCTGAGGTCAAAAATGGACCCAAAAACTGGAAAAATGAGTGTATAAACCGCATAAAATTCTATAAATGTGTGTGATAATGATAAAAAGTTTTTATGGGATCAGCCCCAAAATAAAATAATATCTAAATTAGAGTATCGTTGAAGAGGTCAAGAAAATTCATACCTACAATGGTAAAATCATGACATACCTACTCGTACCTACGTATTCAGATCGTCTGAACGATCCGGTGGTCAAACAGGTGACTTACAAATAGTAGATATTTTCGTAGGTTTTGACTCATTTAAAGGTAAAAAAATGTAGCTGGAGAGATAGTTGTTGATAGCATATTGATTTTAAGTTTATGTTTATCTTGAGGTCTTCTAATACATAATGAAGTAAAAACTGTGAAACAAACTGCATTGACTAACTTGTGCCACCCGGACAGAACAGTGCTGGCAGATGTAAATACCTGAATAATTAACTTGAACTAAGAACCCGGAGATAGCGAAATTTACTTATGACGGCTCCAAAACTAAGTAGGTAAAGATATTAAACTAAACGTAAACCCTGCTTCCAAAGCAAAGGGTCTCGGGTACGTTCCCATGCCAGACCAGAATTTGTATGGTGATTATAAATTTTTGGTGTCTTGTAGATTTTGATTGTGTCCGTGTCTGTCTGTGCCACCTGCGACATAAAATTCCTAATTCGGTTAGTTATTATTATTATAATTTAAAATAAGACCGCAGAATTACAACAAAAATAAATTTCTAAATTCACCATCTCAAGTAACAGTCCTAATTCACAATAACAAATTTTGCTTGTTAATGGATGTTAATAGATAACCACACATACAGTTTCTGACTTAGAAACAACAATAAACAAGTAATTAAAACTTATTTACTTATACGGCGGGTTTGCGTGCAGTTCGACTAAATGAGGCTTCACGTTCTAACACAAATAAGTGTCTGTGTAGCGTAGCGCCCGGTTCAAAACTTAATCTTTATTAGTGTTTATATTTTCTGATAACTTAATCGCATTAAACGTACTTAACTTTTTATCGGCTGATTGGTTAGTATTTGATGCTTAAGTCGCCCTTCGTATGAAAACTGTTAGGAACTCAAAGTGGTAGATTATGTGATTTTTATATATGTAGTCTTAAACTAAAATTTACTTCTGCTCAAAGGCTGCCCTTGAGAACATCTAAAAGGGAAAATTAACTAATTACATGGAAAAAACTTGGCCAAACAAATTATACATAATTAAGCTATTTTGTAATAAAATACTAATTCGCCTTTATTCTTTTGTGTTTAAATTAAATAAGTTAATAGGGTTTCGTCATTTTTTTTTACTTTTCTTAACTGTCTATTAAAAGTCTTTCTAAAAATTGACCGGAAACCGTCAATCGAAAACTTTCATTTTTGAAACTGAGTCTGATGCATTTGTAGAATTATTTAGCTCGTGGTAGACGTGCCTAGTGTCCTCTTCTCATGCGAGTAATAGCCAATGGTACGATAGTATCATGACTCGACATTCAAACTTCCTATTTCGGGCAGAGGGTTTGTGTAGCAAACTTTCTTGTAACATAAGCAAACGAGGCGCGTATAACAAAGCTGTCTCGCACAACTACACTGTTCGTGACGCTATCTGAAAACTTACAGGTAATCAACATTACTATATAATAAAAGGGGATATCCTCACTACTATTTACTACTCTTTGGCTCTCTCGAACTAGTTTGGTGAAAGGATCGAAGTGCACCAAGAGGTTACTTTCGTCTACTCGAGACTTGTTTTCTAACTATTGGTTTTAGCACATACGGGTTGCCTAATGATGGTTTTGTCACGGATTTGAGACAGCAAAGGTCCGGTTAGGGGTATACCCTAAACCGACAAGATGAATAACGTTATGAGAGTGAATGAAGCTAAGGAAGTACGTCAGGATCGTAGCTGGTGAAAACCGTGATCTTTGGCTACCCTCCGGGAAACAGGCGTATGCATGTATGTATGATTGTATGTATGTAGATATAGAATGCATTTGTATTGCGCAGTATTATCAATCGTGTTTTTTTATCAGCTTCTGTTGATGTCTCACCATACATGTTTTTTTATTTGGTTCGGACGGCGGAACGAGCTGTCAGCCCACCTGATGTTAAGTAGTAACCGCTATCCAAAAACAATAACAATACGACTCAAGTCCTCTCTACCAAAGTATGAGATAACTCAAGTGGTATTGCGTCCATCACCCCGAGACGGGGATGTTACGTCTCATGCGCCTGCAATTTCGCCGGCACCCACTCCCTTCCACCGGAACACACAACACGAGTGCGTCACTGCTTGGCGGCAGATTACCAGGTGTGGTGGCAGTACTTCTCCAGGCAAACTTGCCACAAGCTCTACTGCTATTTCGGGTTGCTCCTTTCGCACCACCCGGGGGGCACGTGTAGGGATTCACTTACGGACGCGAGCAACTTGGGCCCCCCATGTACCTCAGTATTGCTATAGCTGTTGTTTTATTATGGACACTTCCAACATGCTGACTTGAAACTTACCTATTTGTCTAATTGCGAGATGCGATACATAAGATCTAGAAATAGAACTTTTCCCACATCCGGTTTCAAGCTCAAAACACCGAGTTCCGGTCTATTGTTTGGCTACTGGCTGTTCTTTCTTACAATATTGATGCAGCTTGTATTTCAATATGACTTAGTTAACCTAAATTAAATAGAATAGAATATAGAATAGAATAGAATTAAATAGATAGTGTACGAAAATTACATCTTGATAAATTAACTTTTTTAATACATTACAAAAAGATTGCTCGAAGATAATATAATTTACTGAGATTCATAATCCTTTACTGAGTATTGGATAAAAGGCAAGTTTAAGCAACAAACAGCCCGGTAAGCTGATTTTACGCGTCTTTACTTTGTCAGGCATATCATTCCGCTTTCGTTACCGAAAAAAAGATTTTATCGAAAGAGATCTTCTCCAAAGAAGATTTACGCAATTAAAACGGGGGAGGCCGATGGAAGCAAAAAAGTTTATTTTGCCTTTTTTGAATAAACTCCCTAAATTAAAATTATAAGACCTCGTACTTAACAGCGAGTACTTACTTCTTTCTTAATTATGAATTGGTATTACAAATAGAATTCATTTTACTTTCGTCTCTCCAGACTTTAGAGACACGACAGCGAGATATTTTAATCTCCAATACAGAATGACTGATATCTCGGGCTTTTGAGTTCTTTCTATTAAGTGAAATCTATTTACTATTCGGTAAAGGAGAAATGTGTTACTGAGGTCAAAAGTATTCATGATGTTTTTATTCCTCGTTTTGAACTCAGCAGATTTGAGGGGCTACTAAGCAAAATTGGAACGTGCTGCGCATATTCAACTAAATTCAGGTATTTGAAATTGATACATTCAGACGATGAAAAGGCTTCGATTACCTCATTTTATCTGCTTTCACGATTTATTTACGAATAGCTCGCTACGAAGAAATTATCAAAATATTATAAGGTGCTCTTGACTGAAATTAAATTCGGTAAAAGTTACGGATTCTACGTATGTCACTTTCCAAGGAAACTTTTTTAAGTGAATTCTGATTAGGTACATTCAATTCAAATCAAAAGTTACTGGCGGCAAAAATACTTAATTTTATTTGTGGCGGTGTCGGAAATTTACGTAAGTGACTTTAAGCTTGATTGAATAGGACTATACGTGAGAGTGGGGTAAGATATCCAAATTACTCAGAGCAACATAAACACAGATACACGTATAGACATGTAATTTCTGATTCCTTTTCCTTTCCATCCATCCATTCCTTTGCCACGAGTATCCCTTGACATTCAAACAGTTAGGTACCTACTTGAACAACAACAATATCGAAACCTGCAATTATGGATAAACTTTTAATGAGTAGGTATCAGCTATCACATCATGTATTTAATATGGTAAAGATTTAAGGCAAATACAAAACTACGTAACGTGTGTACCTCTTTTTGATATTAATATGAAACATATTTATATTAAGCAATATATTTCCTTATATCCAAAATACGTTGGGTAGGTACTAAGTAAGTAAGTCTGTTGTCGGGTTCTTTACATTTTTTATGTGATATAGTTACGGAACGAGCTGATGGCCCACCTGGTATGGTAGTGGTAATCTCTGCAAGACGGCTCGGGTCCTCCCCTACTTAGGTACAAGAAGACCCAAGACACATCATATGCGCCTGTAACTCTGAGATGTGAAGGTGGAATATCTCATGTACCTGTAATTTGACCGGAAATCACACTTTTCAAACCGGAAGACAGTAAGGCGTATGTATTACTGCTTGGCGGTAGACATGGGTATGGTGAAAGAATTTCCCCAGACGAGATTGGCATGAGTTCTAACGCAACAAAAATTCATCGCAGCGTGTAAACTTGGGTATGGAAACATAGTAACAAGCGATACCTACTCATTGAAGATTATTAAATAGTAACTTGATACCGTACCAGTTTTTAATGCTTACATTGTCAGGCCTACTGTCGATAAGTAAGAGTGAGTGGGCTAATGAACCTCTGGTGTGGGCCACCAGGCTCTCTGTGTGCTCTCAGTTAGTGCACTCTTGGCATCTCACAATTAAACGAAGGAATGTAAAGTGCAGTGTGATGCAGGCGGAGGACCTCTGAGGCAATAAAATAGGCATCAAGTGCAGTACGTGTCTCGGGATGAGACGGCTTGTACGTGCACAATCCTTGAAGGCTGGCGAACGTCCATTTCATAGAACGTCCAACGGATAAATTGCAAAGTATCTAAATATGGAGATAACATTTGGAAATGAACGGTCAATCCGCAAAAAAATGCGAATAACGATAACAGTTACACATTTTCAAACATTTGATTTAAATAAATCATTTCATTTCATAGCCATAAAAAATTATGTTTGTTGCACAAATGTTTGTCCTGGGTGGGACTCGAACCCACGATCTGCCTAGAATCGTAAAAATCATACGCGGATAGGTGCAATAGGTAGTTAGTTGTACCGGAAGTAAATAGTATCAAAATGTATATGATTTCACACTGGTTTCCAGACCATTTTTTATATTGATTTACAGAAAAATTATACATCACCAGACTTAAGTTACAATTAGTTATGCAAAACTCTGAAGAAAAATTCTCACTGTGATATTTTAAGATTCGAAGAAAACGGAACAACTTCCAGTGGAAATATGATAATATAAATTTACCTTTCGTGTTTTAAATGTCCTATTTAGCTCGATGCATTCATGTGAAACTAACGGGGTCTAGAAAATATGCATTGCTGGATTAGCCCAAAGACTAAAAAATTGCAATGGTACATATCTATTAGTGGCAGTTAAAATGCAATATCAGCCGTAGCAGGAAAGTTAATCTTTCTAAATTTAGCTTTCTATTTACTTTTTTTCAAAGTTTATAATAATTTGACACATTTTAATGGGTCTAAAATGATTGTACTGTCATATGGCTCAGGATATTAAATCATTTCCTTTGCTACGTCATAATATAACCTAAACTAATCAGAAATACTACTTAGAATTTCGTTGACACAGTATTGCACATCTACATCGGAGTTTACTACGCCCTGTATAAACATTAATCGCGAATATGTTTCCGTAGAGTCAGTAGAAATACCTATCTGAATACGGAATCCTGCAAGGCGAAAGGAGCCTTGTACTCCGATATTTTTATTACCGAGATTAGTTTGAGCCCAGTCGCCAATCCGTAGGTACCATAAATGCTGAAGTCACGTAGTTCTCTGCCGTCTTACTGCATCGTGTTAAGAGTGGAAGTTGAGTGAGTTTTTCTATGTACCCGTGAGTTGTTCAATCAGTCGGTGCCGGGAAGTAATAAACTGGGCAGCACGTACGCGCTTTCTGGGGAAGCGATTCTAGAATCTCGAGTCACTCAAACTGACATTCAGTACTGTTGTCATTCCGTTTAGGTAAGCGGAGAATAAGCAACATATGTCATTACTATACTCGAGACTCCACAAAGAAGATATCAAAAATCGTTCACTTCTTGTATTTTGAACAGAAACGAATCCATGTTGGCTTTGCGGACAAATATTACCTATAATAAAGGCAAAATAAAAAAATATTGCCATGTATACCTTCGTGTTCCGGCATCGGCCTCACCATTAGATTTATCGAATGCACCTATTTATACATTAATGCATAATATAAGAACTATATATTTTTATTTATTAGCGAAAGGCAAGCATTTATTTCTATTATTTGTTATTTATTTACTAGAATAGCAAACATAATATTGATTTAATGGAAAAAAGTGTCAAAAAAATTGTACAAAAAAATTAAAGAACACGAGTAAGTAAGTAATAATATTTAAATTTGTAATTTTTTGAATACTTTATAATTAATTAGCGTTATTGACGGAAGCGCACTGATTAATAATTATAAATAATAATAATGTAAAAAACAGTTCATAACGTGTGCTACAGCAGTCGAATCAGTCTTCGATTCTGTATTGCCATAGCAGATTATAATTGTTTCGTATACGACATTTATGTGAGAATAGGGACAGGCATATGTACAAGCCGGTCGCCTCCCATCACCCGGCACGCTGCACTGCGTCCTGATGGACGAATTTAGATTTATTACAACCGTCGGTTATTTACTCTTTCTTGTCCAGTTTGCTGTATTGAGATGGGATATTTCTGTCACTGGTGACAGTTTAATTAACACCCAACTCATAGTGTGAACGCATGTTTTACCAGTTTGAACCATTGACTTAGAGAATGTGATGGATATAAATATTCCCAGGGGGAAGAAAATATATGCGAGGGGAGTCACTGTGCCTGTTCCAAAAAGATTACTTCTGAAATCTGCAGTGCTAGTAACTCAATAATGACACGGCAAGTTGGAAAAGTTGCAAGTTGGACAGCACTACGGAATAAAATATACATTGTGTATGCGTCCGGCCTGGTTTGCACCCATTGATGCAAAATAGGAGTTTTCGTTCATGTTCCCCTACTGAGAGATGTTTTAGCATTTTACAACCTGTACCCGATACCGACAAATAATTAAGTAAACTGTGTTGTTTCTACAAAAGTATCGATCAGAAGGCTATTACCATGAGGTAACACAGATCAGTAATAAAATTTAAGGAAATACCAGACTCCTACTACCATAAACAATATGACGATAACACATCGTTCATGAAATGTAATTGGAGATATTTTCCGATGCAGTCATTAATTAATACTCAATTGAAAATGAGCCTTCATTAACGGTATCAAACTACTCACCGCTGTAAAGGGTATGAATACCAGCTGCGGCGACGCGCCCACTAATTGCAGATTATCTATCATATTTATTGATCCAATCAATCCAGACATTCAAACGCGTTTCCATCTAATCGTTTCGTATTTGCATGTAACTGTACCTATTGTTGGTGGCGGTTCCAGGTTCCTATAATTAACTGCATTATCGAGTTACGGAAATAAAGGGAATTCATTCTACCCCTGATTATAAACGCATTTCATAAAAAACATCAGTTTGATCTTGCAAATAACGTAGGATAGGTAAAATATATCGCACCCCAGAGACTTATGAAGTCAACTGTACATTGTCTTTGCAGATTGAAATCGCAATCGTAGATGAAAAGCGACAGACAGGGTACATGGATCGTGCTCGCGAAAAAGTAAGCCTTAGTATGTTTAGGGATTTCTTGCCTATTAATTCTCCATGGAGGTTCGGATAGGGTTTGAAGGCGTCAAACTTAGCAATAAGTACGTGTGACGTTTTGAATATTATTGAAGTTTCCAAGCTATTTCTTTATGAGTTTATGGAAATAAAGTTTTTGACTTTGAACATTTAAAACATCAAATTAATAACTTCATACGTTGTGGAATTCTGTCTTTGGTGGAGGCGTGAAAGGCCCAAAGTACCAATATATTTCCGAAACTGTTGGTGACAGTGCGACAGCGCAGGGTAAAAGTTAATTTTACAATAACGGAATTCGTTACATTATATAGACCTGGCGTATACTTGCTGCCGTATGGGATCCATAAAATTAACCTCTGAACCAATTTCGTAGCAGTAGATTAGTTCAGTACGCGAGTGAACACGTACAGAGCTCGCATCGAGATACGGCAGTCGCGATACCATCGACCACCTACAGGAATTGCATCGACGTAATTCCTCAATTTACTGCAATTTGCTTTTAGAGAATTGCTGTACAGATACATGAACAGCTGGTACCCTCCACACTGCGTGCTTACCGACGACATTTACAAAATTCGGACACCATAGTAGTTTCTTATGTGATACATTCATATGGTTTTGGAACGAGCTGACGGCCCACCTGGTGTTAAGTGGTAACCGCTGCCCATAAGAACCGATGCGACTTGGACCGGGGGGTCCAGTAGGGGGCTACTAGGTACGAGACCCAAATCACATCGTATGCGCCCGTTACTCTGAGACGTAGGTGGAATGTGTCATGTGCCTATAATTTCACCGGCAAACACCATTCAAACCGGAAACAGTAACGCAAATGCGTTACTGGTTGGCGGCAGAAATGGGCATGGTGGCAGTACTTCCCTGGACGAACTTGGCGCGAGTTCTACTGCTCTTAACGAAAAACTCATACATCATACTTCTGTACATTGTCTATTCGTTCGTACAGTGGGGAGCTGGTGGAATGATTGAATGGAACAGGACTGGTGCGTACGGCTGACTTTCAATACGCACCACACGCCGCAAAACCAGACACCTGGATGGTTGATTGTCCACGGCCACTCACTTCTCACGATCTTTCCTTCCGCCCTCTTGTTAGTTAGGGAATGATCGTCCTTCTGCGGTTTTCCCTCGCTTTGATATACGGGGTCCTTCAAACGAAGTGTTAATTTTCATCACAAAGTTCGGCAAAGCATCAGCATTCCCTCTGGTGTCCCAGATGTTCATGGGCAACGGCGACTTTCCATCAAGTGGACAGCTAATAACATAAAAAAAAAATGTTCGTAATAATTTAAGGTCAATTTCTGTATTTTTCGACTCTTAACAGATCTTGCGTGATGCATATATTTTTGTCTAATGCTAGATCCTATTTATTAATATAATTAGCGACTTATAATTTTATTTGTCTAAGAAACACGGATTTAAATAGGGGCGTAAAAAATACTTAGTATAATATTTATCCCGACAAACCCTTTTATGTGCTATATGCATACAAAAATTCAGGGACTTGTCCGTTTTTTATTTATTGATTCATTATCTTACCTTATGTAGCGTATTCCTGTGATTGGCTGTTGAATTTTTAAAACTGGTTAGCTATTCAATAAAAACTAGCTTTCATATTTGCATCAGCTATCTCGCCTAGCCTACAGGATTAAGGTCACACCTATGTTCAGAGGAACCATAACTCATTCGCTTGGTCCCACGTTGGGCCCCTGATACAGATAATTCTAAATATAATATGGCATTTAAAATCTAGACTGATGAGTTTTGCTAACAACCAATGCTGTGAATTTCTCTTCGATGACAAATATGGAAACATACGATAATAGAAGACAGTATTATTATTATTATTTATATTAGACGTTGAGGACTGGTAAAACATTTTGGAATATGCAGAATATCTCGACCTCAACCTGTAAAGTAGCGATATGTTACATCTATTATATATTTTGAGTAAACACGTAGATAAATCAACACCAGTGTTTTCAACTAGGTAATATTTACATCGGTCATATTTCACATTGGTAAGACGATAAGCCGCATATCGTGCGGGCATTTTTATAGTCAATAAATAAACGTCCAAACCACATATGAATATCTTCGAATTAAGCGATATACATAGTTTAAATAAGACATGTAACGGTGAAGTAATGGCAACACTCGGCCGGAAACGGAAAAACGAAACGGACTAGTATTTACGAGCAGTACATCCGCCCACTGGCTTCATTAACACGCGCGAGGGCAAAAAACTATTTTACTACACCCATGTTTGACTTTATTTGTTTCAATAAAACTGTTATTGTTCACATTCAAATATATATTTATTATTATTATGATATTTTAGAAACAGACAACCATTTATATATCATAAAGAAATAACTTAGCGAAGAAACACAGCATCAGCATGCTACTAACCCAGTGTATAATTGCTACAATAAATAAGTTCCATTATTTTAAACAAAGACGGCGGACTGGCTTTGAATACAGTCTGATAATGATTGTTGAGGCGTTTGTTCAGCGTTTGCTACAACCATTCCATTGTGCAAGCGAGTCAGCCGTGATGCCTAATTAGCCGACCGAAAGATAAATGTCAGCAATCACGAACGTTACATCGACTACCGACTACCGACTACGGCAGTCTAGAATGGCTAATAATTTAATGATATACAATGAAAACCGACCAACGTGACGGTGAAAAATTGGCAGCATTCATTGTACCGTAAAACCAATACCCAGTCTTTACTTTCATTTTGAATTCGTAATAATTAATTACTTTGAAGAGTATTATTATGTTAAAGGTATGAAATGCCCCGAGATAATAGAATTAAATAAAAAATAGACTATGATGTATTTTTATTATTATGAATAATGTCGAAGTCAAAGTCAAAAACTTTATTTCCATAGAATACATAAAGAAATGGCTTGGAAACGTCAATAATATTCAAAACGGTCATGCGTACGCGTCATCGCTAAGTTTGACGCCTGTTCAAACCCTATCCGACCCTCCATGAGGCCAAGAAACCCCTAGTGAAAATGAAAATTACAAAGGTGCAGGACTTCTAACAAAAATAAAGGAATGAAACTGTGTTTAATCTATTGTTGAAAGTAGTTTATGGTCTTTGTCGGTCGGTGTCTTATTTACTAAGGAGAGAAACAATGCATGAACCTAAAATTAGTTTTAGCTTAGTCTTAGGTTGCCAACAGAAACACAGTCAATATGATAGATTAGTTTTATTAAATCCTTTTGACTTAGATACGATATATGTGAATTTGATTTTAATTTCACACTTGAAACTGCGTTCTGTATAACAGATACAAAAAAAATCGGGAAAACCAACCCCTAAAAATTATAAAATTTCATTTCGTTCATTTTTCACCTTGATCAACACAAAATATAGTTAAACTCCGCAATTTATAAATAAGTACAGCTTGTGGATATCAAAAGTAAACTACAAAAAGATTTGAAATAGATTGCACATTCATATTTGTATGTTTTAACCGACTTCGAAAAAGGGAGGAGTTTCTGAATTAGGATGTTTTTTTTATTTATGTCCGGACATAACTCCGTCTTATATATCCATATATGAATTAGTCTGGATTTGCTAATTTCTTATTTTTTCGAAGCAGGTTTTTTCTGAAATGATGCCATTTAAATTTCGTCAAAATCGATTCAACAGCCTGATTTTCAATCAAAATGACTAGAAAAAAATATATCATCAAAGCAGATAACGAGGCATCATTCTCGTTAATTTGCGATAAGTCGGTTTTTTCGTTTTATAAGTAATTATTATTACACTCATAATATGTTGAAAAACATACGAGTATTATTATTACAACGGTGGCGCTCCAATCGGAAAATAATCATTCAATTGCCGGTCTGAGGGTGTGTCGTTCGACGCCAAATGTCACCATTTGAACTTTTAAAGGTCTACACAGCAATAATGGGGGCTGTTCATGAACCATATCGTAGTAAATCAACCCTTAGCCAACAAATTGAAGGGGATTCACATGAAAGTTCAAGTTTTACCTGCGTCATGGAAATAAATCAGGGTATTTTGAAACGGGATGCGCGCGTTGTCGCTGCTTTGTTGTCATTAAAATTTTTACGTTTTTTTTTGTGGTTACGTGTGGAAATAATTGTTTTGGACCGGGCATTGTTTCGAATACACAATTAGTACCAAAACTCAACAGTCGAAAACTCCCCTGTACGTACTCACATGTTCTTTAGTGAGTGACATCACATAAAACATTAATAAGTAAGGCAATAATTATTCTATTCAGTATAAAACAAACTTTAAAAAAATACTATACAATGTACTTAACCTTATAATGAATTGTTTAGTACACACAGCACACATATACTCGTAATATTACGAGTATATAGGGTAGACATTCTCTTGACATGGATTATCCATTTTGTGTTATTATCTTAATTTGGTATTGATAATTTGACTTTTTCCATTAGATCATGCCTTAAATGAATTATTTACTACCGATATTTATTTTTCACGAATGTAATGTTTTATAACATTACAATATTTAATTACAATACTATATATATTCTGCATATTAAGAGCAGTAAAACTCTCGCAGTACTTCCCCGGACGAACTTGTCCGGGGAAGTACTGCCACCATGCCCATTTCTGCCGCCAAGCAGTAACGCATTCGACATTAACAGGCACATTAGACATTCCACCTACACGTCTCAGAATTACGGGCGCATACGATGCGACTTGGGTCTTGTCGTACCTTGTAGGGGAAGAACCCAAGTCCCATCGGTTCTTATGGGCAGAGGTTACCACTTAACACCAGGTGGGCCGTCGGCTCGTTCCGTAACTGAATCAAATAAAATAATAAAAAATATTATACATAATATTTCAATGTTAAATTAAATTTATTATATCTAACCAACACGATTATATTGATTAATTTAATAATAACTGTGCGAATTTTTTTAACGAGATATAAGTTTATATAATAGTTACAAAATTAAACATTAGCTATTGGAGTTCTGCATCCCTAAATTTGGGACCGTCAGCTCTAAACTCTAAACGAGTATCATTAGGTCCATTAAAACGTCAACAATAGTTACGAATTCGACTGAAATTCAGAGCTGGAACTTTTTACCGATAGGTTCTAATCATTTAAAATATTGTTTACAAACATTTGTGTGACGAACATAGGTGTTTTTTCTGTGTCTGGGAGTTGATATGTATTACATATATGTATTTACAAAAAAATATAAGTATTATATCAGTTGTCTGGCTCCCATGATATAAGAATTTACTTAGTTTACTTTGGGGCTAGATGCCGCTGTGTGAAATGTCCACCAATATTTATGTATTATTATTTGTTTATTATTAGCAAAACATTGCTTTGGTCTGTCTCAACGCTATTGTGAACTGTATAAATTAAAATTATATATTAGTTATATTAACTCAAGAACAATGACCCCTAAATATAGTTACTTGGTTTTATAACAAAACCTTGTTTACTGTCTTTTTTTTTCGTGTTTTTTTTTTGTTACTATTGTTTTTGTCCACGCCGCGAAATTAGTTCGTTTTATTTTTCAATTCTATTTTCATTATGACATGTACTTGTAACGGACCTCCCCCTTCCATCCGTAATAAGACACTCAGATCGAAATTTTTTCGAAAATATATTCTAAATCTTAATATTTATAATGGCCAATAATGTGATCGAGTTAGTGGTAGGACTGTACGTTGTGTTTCATAGTAACCCGTTAAGCAAAAGGTTCTTTAAGAGGTATGCTGGTAGTAGACATAAGACATGGTATTGGGTAGCGTAGTGAAGAAAGTCCCTAATGATAAATATTAGATCTGGAGAATTATAAATGTACTATTACAAAAGTAGATTGTTATAATTAATCAAAAGTTTGAACTAAAGGAATAGTACATACTCTAATTTAATAATGAAAAGTGAATAACAAGAATTTATTTAATACTGCTGTAAAAATTGCAGTTTATTAATTTTATACCACGAACATAGTTTGTGGGCCAACGGCATCTTCACAAACTATGGCTCGACGCCCCTCCCCGCGCCATGCTATGAATTTCGACTCCTGACAACTCTAGGATTTGTCGTCTAGGAAATCCTCTATTCGTGGCATAATAAAGTATTATCCCATCGAACCTGCGGAACTTAACCCTCCTTAATCAAAAGAAGAGGAAAGGTCCTATTATTCTCCGAAGAGATTTAGTTAACTCGTATAGCATACGAGCAAGAGTTAATGATGAAAAGAGTATAAAACTCTCCTATATCCACAATGATTTACTGTACTGTAACAGTAATTTAAATTAAATTATAAATAAGAGCTTGGCTCACTTATGCTAATGAATGTATTTCACATTCAGTAAATTTCTAAATTCGTACTGAGATTGTAACTGAGGTATAGGGCCATAATGCAGAACAAGCAGAGCACATTATCAATATTTTTAAGATTATAATAAATGACAGTACTTAGCAATGTGTCTCAACCCTAACAATAATTCAAAACTGATCAATTGAGGTGGTTACAGATCTCACAAACCAATACGCTGACCATTTGGGTATTACAGCTAGGTGGAGTCGTACCCCTTTTTGACCAGACCGCATAGCCTAACTAGCAATTCCGTGAGATTTCTGGGTTTCTCAAACCAATATATCAGTACCGGTAAAATAAAGTAAGAGTAGGTGGTAGTTCGGCAACAGTGATAATAATGGATGATTACCAGTCTCACTTTGGAAAGCTATTACGAAAACTAGACACAGCTTAGTAATATCATAACATTGTTATTTGATAGCAATACTTATTCATAAACCTTTGTGTTCAACAAGCCGGCAAAAGGCAAATTAAAAATAAATAGCATAGTAAGTATTAATGTATCAACATCTGTGAACCAATTTCCATCATTCAAATATAAATCAATTCATTAAATTAATACAAAGTGGATATTACATCTTCACTCTATCTTATACTAAAATATAAACTATGATAGGTTAAATGATCTGTTGTGCACATCAGATTGGTAACGTGGACCAAGTTGTTTCAATATAATAATTATAAAACATTTCCAACTAACATCTGTGAATGTATCATCAGAAGGCATTAATCTATACAATGGAGCTCCTTTACAGATAATAGTGGATCTAGCCATTATTTGTATCGTCTATTAAATAAATACTTTATTTACGTCTGATCTTTGAGATACTCTAAGGTATTAGATAAGTGTAAAATTATTTATAAAATATTTGTTTATATCATAAAACATAAAACCAACACAACTATTCTTGGAATCATTGATTTAAGTCAGTAGAATCAGTATCAATAAATAAAAGGAACATCTGTATACAACTCTGAAATTATCAGTTGTGTACCTAAATACCTAAACTAGCTACAAATATGTATGAGAGCAAAACAAGGAGTTGCGTCCTTACTCCGTATTTAATTCTAATTGTGCATGAAGGTACAAAACACAAGAGATTGCAAATGTGTACCTTTCTAACTATTCTGACTAATGTATGCGAGATTGGCTTTCTCGACTTTGTATTCCTAGTGCCAGCCCTAAGGTCTATCTCCTGCAGGCCGTAGCCAAAGACAGCAGAATTAAGACGTGTACCGCGAGATGTGTGAGGGACCACATCAAATGGATCCTGAAAATAGATTTAGTATGGGTGCTGAAGGCATGACCCACTTCGACAA
Source organism: Chesias legatella (assembly GCA_947359385.1). Lineage (NCBI taxonomy): Eukaryota > Metazoa > Arthropoda > Insecta > Lepidoptera > Geometridae > Chesias > Chesias legatella. The sequence goes on along the minus strand of OX375774.1, from coordinate 5,346,853 downwards.
GTCCCCATTATCCAAGTTCAGGAAACAACCAATGTGGGAGCTTTGCTGAGCCCAACAAAGGGAAAACTCAACACCCAGTTCGCTCAAATTGCCTGGGCCTAACTAACAAGGGATCCCTGACTCCTGGCTTTCGTTGACACCGTGAGGATCAGGCCAGCAGACCATAAACCATGTTATGGGTTTTGGTATTCATCGAACAGATATTGATAATATTCACAACAAAATAATATAATGGTTAAGCCATAATAATTCTCTTTTATTTCCTTTTTAGGAAAGAGAATCTTCAACATTTTCATAAAATCCACACTAATTACGCACTTAACATATTACGTTCTAAGACGTCATCACAGCAACTACGCATTACAAAATCCCGTATTCACGACATATCATGAAAACTGTTTCATGGGTGGAACCAATTACACTATTAAACGTGTATCACAAAACTATGCACATTAATGTAAATTTATGTTACAATTACTTACAAAATCAATAATATTTTAATAAATCCGTTCGATTAACACATCTAAGCTCGCTATCCCAATCCGAATCCCCTGTCAAAACCTTTTTCTTTTTCCTGTAGCCTTCTGTCATCTTTCTATGTGGAGTAAAAAGTATTTAATGCAAAGTAATGAAAAAGGTTTTAATAAAATACATTGATTTCAAATAAAATACTTGAATTGATTATTGATTAGAAATTTTGGTGGTACAACAGAGTTGGGATCGTTACATACTGCATATCCTTAGCTAAGTAGGTATAATCCGCACTTTCAGAAGTAGTGGAAGTCATAGCTGCGAATACATTCCGAGTTTTCAAACTATTTCTCGCGGCTTCAAAAGTTCCGAGTTCATTAATGTACAGTTCATTCCCGCTGTAAATCATAAGATCCTTCATAACTTGATAAACTTTACTGCGGCACAGCTCTTGAAATAAAGAAAAAGTTAGAAAGCTTACCTCTGAATATTATGATCAACTGGCATGGACTCCAATTCTAAATTTGGTAGGTTGCTGGCATGACATACGATATTTATTGAGTTTGAGATCAATTGAGGTTTTTATCTAAATTAATACAACTACCATCTAAAATCATATGTAAAAACGAGGAATTCATTCTTATTTACATTCAATTTATTTATAATTCTATGTCAAATTTTTGTATAGAAATAAATACATATATTTTATTTAAATATTTGTCTTCAAATAGATTTAAAGCATTTTTTTTCTCTCGCACTGCGCAAATATTCGCATGGAGTAAAAGTGACTTTAGCATTCGTTTTTCAGAGGAAAACAAATATTAAAAAAAAAATGTGCTCTCTTTAATAATGTGAAAAATTGCATGAAATTTCCACGCTATCCGTTTCTTATTGTTACACCCACAGGTCCTTGAAAATGCTCTTCTTGATCATATGATACTGGTTATGTCCTTGGAAATAATCAAACGATTGCTTATATCGTTGCTATTTTTACAGTCATTAAAAGTTTATTTTTGGTCCCGAAATAACGAGAACTTTATTCGTCATAGACCTCGCAAAGATTAAGAAAAATCTCTGTATTGATGAAGATCTTATTTTGCAATGACACAAAATGTATCAGAAAAACCATAAAACTTTAGAAGTTTATTTTTGTCTCAACAAGAAAAGCACTTAATTTTGCACACTAAAATCATTATAGCCATTATCTATATATGCGCTCCTGTGTACCATCAGCTAAGCTGTTGAAGTTGTATCTCTAAAATAATGAGTTGACCGGAACCTCTATTTTGAAATATCATGACGTGATTCACAGTAATGTTAACGAAGGTAATAATCGTTCAACAGGCTGTTTTCTACCACCTACCAAATACTTTGTTTTTCTATCCACAAGGGATCTAAAACAGTTGCTTTTCGTAGTATTTCAATTCAACTATCTATATCTTCGGCGAATAAATCGATCGTTAATTAAGTAACTGAGAAAATACATGTATTGTACACTATAATCTAAAGTAAAAAGTTCAAGCTGCATTATGATTCATCTGTATAGTTTACTTTAGATCTACAGAAATATCTCCAAAGATAACATTTCTATTAAAAAAAACTGTATTTTAAAGATCAGAAAAAAGTTTAGGTTTTTTTCAGTATGTAATATAATCATTGGAAAGTCTATATTATTTGTGTACATTTATTTGGAAGGAAATAGATAAAAAATTGATGAATACCGAGGTTATAGACGTTAGATCGACTGTCCGTCACCAATTCTATAGCGCTTTCCGAAACTTAGTCGATGAAAATGAAATTCGCAGAAAATTTACCAAAAAATAAGTAACGGTGATATTGTAGCTTTAATATTCGTTCCGCATTATCCCACAGAGTCAAGTAATAACACAAACACAGCCGCGGGGCGTAAGTTTAAGTGTATAATAATAAATTATGAGACGTTTGTGGAAATAGCGTTGTCGTCGACTGCTCTGTGGGACGCAGACAATGGAAGAGCCAGTAAGCAGAGTTTTATATGCAGGTTCAACCTGTTTAAAGTATCGCATTTATGTACAGATTGTTCAACAGAATAATCCCGAAACAAAAAACGTTAGTGGATGACCCCACTGTGTCGCGAAGATAACTCATATGATTTTTAATGTGACAGTAAATCAACAGCTACAAATGGATACAAATTGAAATAGCAAATCAAAATTTAAGAAGAATTTTAATCTCAATTTTACTGGGGTTAGATCGGTATCAAACTAACATTTTGTGGGTTTAAGTGTAATAAATATTTAGTCGGTTCAGTTGTGAGTTCTGATGGGGTTACCTTGATGGCGACAGGTAGGATACCCAAGATAACACCATCTTGGGTATCCTACCAGATAGCTTAAAAAACATCAAAATTTGGCTACAGCGAGTATCTAAGATATTGATGTCGCCATTCAAAACTCACAAATCCAAACCGTCTAAATATTTACACAAACCCAAAGTAGTCTTTTAGGTTCTGACTATGATTCTCAATTACAAAATTTTTGATAATATTAATGCAATCACTAACGTATTCTTCATACAATATTTTCATTAATTTTTCTGTATATTTTACTTATAAATTTATGTAATCATGTTAATGGCAGAGCGGTTTCTCCTAACACAAGCAAAACAATTTTGCTTAAAAGGAGATTCCAAACCCAGAATGTTTCATTTATAAGTTAAGAAATAAAGAATTTATTTATTAAAAAAAAAAAAATTGATAAACATTTTTATATTGAGAACTTTTAAAATTGAACAACTCGGGTTTGTTAGTCAATCACAATAAATATTAAGGATAATATTTAAATGACAACCCAGTTAGCGGTGCACGGAAAAGGATACTTGATACCTTTTCCACTTTCGTACACTCTGTGTGCGGCAAAGCTTAGCTCGGTGCATAATGACAAAGATAATGATGTCAAGAGGCGGAAGAAGCAATTACGACCTCGAGCCGTTTGCAATCGCAAGTATTTCTGAGGGACAACAGCGGCAACGAATAAAATATTATATATTTCTGAATTTAGTTCTAATTCTGGAAGGAATATCACATATACCATAATATATACTATATATACATAAGATATACATATAAATACCATAAATCAAAACTTTGAATCATGGTAAATCATCCCTTTATATCAAAAATTTGATGTAACACCAGCTCAATTGGTAGTAGATCAGCCCTCTACGCTGTAGGCCGTGGATCGTATATGACACAAGACAAACATTTGAACCTGAACATACTGAAACCAGGTTCTCCTGATAGAAATTAAGTGGTTTTTTTTACTTGAATGCGAATGAACTTTGAAATGCGATTAAATTAAGTTATACAAAAGAAGTGTTAAAATGAAATGCATGTGCGCGTATTTTTGTTGTTGTCGCTTCGTTCATTGAATGCCGGACGCGTTCATAAGTGGCTTGACATGGGCCCCCACCTCCCCTCTAGTAGCGGGTGCAGCAATGTACTGAAAATAAACTATTTCAGTTTTACGAATGTACCGGAATCAGAAAAAACTAAAATATCTTAAACATTCAGCAAAATCGAGGACTACTACTAACTAAAACTTACTATTCGAATATCTAGCTCTCTCGAACTAGTACTGTGACAGGATTGAAATGCGCCTCAAAAAGTATACTTTCATGCATTCGACGTTGTCTTCGAGAGAAATTGTTTTTAAGATATGTTCAAGTTCTTACTCTTTCTCTTCAAGTTGTTTTCCTTCACCGTTTTGAGAATGTGGCACAATTTTTTTATGTGCGAACTCTTTGGTGCACCTCTGGACTTGAACCAGCAACCCCTGCATTGAAAAACGGGAGAACTCGCCACCACGCCGATTAATCTGATAAATAAATGAAATCTACAATACTTGAAAATTAAAATGTGTGTAAAAATCTGCGCTCGTGGTAAAATATCTCAGCATCAATTAATTCCGACGCGACCGTGTCAAGTGCCTAATCTGCTTAAAATAATGTAGGTGTTCTCGTAAAACTCGAGTTAAGTCTCGAAGTAATTTGTATTATTTCGCTTCATGTTCTGCTTAATTATTCGCTACATCTAGACAGACAGGTGCGACGGATCTGTATTTATTTGCATTAAAAATAAATTTGAGACCCGGAGTAATTCAGGATTACGATTCAACAGCTGCGCTAGACAAATCCAAATTTGAAGATTGTAGACACTTAATTATCTGCATGCATCAAGATGATTAATTTCAGCACTCGCTGAATGTGTGTTTATATTCGGACCTGCACCCGCTACTAGAGGGGAGGTGGGGACCTCCCCTCTAGTAGCGGGTGCAGCAATGTACTGAAAATAAACTATTTCAGTTTTACGAATGTACCGGAATCAGAAAAAACTAAAATATCTTAAACATTCAGCAAAATCGAGGACTACTACTAACTAAAACTTACTATTCGAATATCTAGCTCTCTCGAACTAGTACTGTGACAGGATTGAAATGCGCCTCAAAAAGTATACTTTCATGCATTCGACGTTGTCTTCGAGAGAAATTGTTTTTAAGATATGTTCAAGTTCTTACTCTTTCTCTTCAAGTTGTTTTCCTTCACCGTTTTGAGAATGTGGCACAATTTTTTTATGTGCGAACTCTTTGGTGCACCTCTGGACTTGAACCAGCAACCCCTGCATTGAAAAACGGGAGAACTCGCCACCACGCCGATTAATCTGATAAATAAATGAAATCTACAATACTTGAAAATTAAAATGTGTGTAAAAATCTGCGCTCGTGGTAAAATATCTCAGCATCAATTAATTCCGACGCGACCGTGTCAAGTGCCTAATCTGCTTAAAATAATGTAGGTGTTCTCGTAAAACTCGAGTTAAGTCTCGAAGTAATTTGTATTATTTCGCTTCATGTTCTGCTTAATTATTCGCTACATCTAGACAGACAGGTGCGACGGATCTGTATTTATTTGCATTAAAAATAAATTTGAGACCCGGAGTAATTCAGGATTACGATTCAACAGCTGCGCTAGACAAATCCAAATTTGAAGATTGTAGACACTTAATTATCTGCATGCATCAAGATGATTAATTTCAGCACTCGCTGAATGTGTGTTTATATTCGGATTGTGGTTGTAATTACCGAAACCCACTTTAAATCCTTTTTAGAGATATAAATTCAACCGTGGCTTGCCAGCAGGCAGGAGTTACTAAGTTGGATAAACTAAGCCGCCAGCAGTGAGCTCACTAAAAATAGAAACACTAATAAATGAACTGCTGTTTTTATCGTAGTAATATAAAACTTCCAGTGAAAAAAAGCGTATCAGTATTTTATTATCAAAGTGAAGATTTTGAGAGAAGAGAAGAATATTTACTTATTACTAATTATTTATATATACTATATATTTTATATATATATACTATACTATTTATTTTAACGATTATCACATTATCTAAGTTTGCGGCAAAATGGGTCCATTTAGAATGCGCGATTAAAAAATACATAAAGAAGTATACTATATCGATCGACCGAAAAAAATACTAGAACAATTTTGTCAACTGGATTCAGGAACAGTACAGAACAGAAAAAAAAAACCTTCAGTTAACTATTTTATCCAGTATTAATAATTTCGAAATCATTTTCAACTAATTACATTTAAAATACTTGTAAATAACACACTTGAAACGGAGATTACTGAAGCTTTTACTTACTTTAACTCACTGTCCATAAAGCACGATGTAATAAACGCAAATTGCTTTGAAAATGTTCACCGATGGGCAAATTATAAAATGTTTTCTCACGAGAAAGATAATTGAATCAATAATGAATTCTGCTAATGATGATAGAAGCATGTTCAGAGACCCGTACTCGCAAAAATGAGGCTAATTGGTGAGATGGTGAGATTTTTAAAGCTGCTTATTATTATGCTTATAATATTCCGTTACTTATTTTTTAAATAAAATTTATGATTGGCTTTTATAAACCTCCGCAACTGGGCTATAAATACGAACAGTTGGTGAAAGGATTAAAGTGCGCCTCAAACAGGTTCTTTTTTGAAAAATGTCTTCTATTTTTTTATATCTAGTAGGATATGCCGGTTTCCTCATGATGCAAATTTCATGATTCACCGTTTTGAGAACGTGGTACTGCGCACATACTACAAATACTGTATCAGTAGACATTTGAGACTTTCCACCTTCACGCCGCAGACTGTCATCCATCGTTGCTCTGCTTCTCTGCATCTACATCATCTCTGTAACTTTAACACGTAAAAGTTCTGGATTGAACCTCAGGGGTCTCCGGTGACCCACTGGGGCAACATTTGCACATTCAAGCACTTTAATTTGCAGTAGAACTCACGCCATATTCGTCCAGGGAAGTACTGCCACCATGCCCATTTCTGCCGCCAAGCAGTACAGTACAGTTGAAAGGAGTGGTTGCCGATGAAATTACAAGCACATGAGAAATACCACCTACACGTCTCAGAGTTACGAGCGCATAAGATGCGAATTGGGTCTTGTCGTACCTAGTAAGAGAGGGCCCAAGTCGCATCGTTTGTTATGGGCTGAGTTTCCCACTATTCACCAGGTGGGACGTCGCCTCGTTCCGTAACTGTACAACATAAAAAAACAAGTGAACAGAGTATGTTCACGGTAATGTTTAGTAACAGATGATGAGCATGTATCCCATTTTCTACGCCAGTTTGTGAGCGCTGTCCGGGAACCTTTAATCCCCAACGGTTATCAGTTCTACAGAAACGGTCGGGCCACGTATGTACGCACGTCTAGTTCAACTTGCTCATTCTGAAGATGTATGTCGCGTTTCGGATTTTGTCGCAAAGTGAGCTTTGATCTCCAGCCAGCCACGTCTTTGAACCGATAAGAGAGATTAATAAGAGATAGGACTCAGAGATATCACTAGCCGACGCACTGGCTGTAGACTTTCCTGGAATAATTCTTGAATAGGATAAAAAATACGCCATTTTTGGAACTCTAAACATCCTAGAGCTGCTTTTCTTTGAACCAAAATAATATAAAAAAGCTATGAAACTCGAGATAGTTCGATTCAAATGTGTAACAAAACGCCTAATGGCTGTATGTGATTCTTTGTTCGATTACGAAGGAGATAAAATTAGCGAATCAATAGAAACAAGGTGTGGGGTGAGAAGCTTCAGTACAAAGTTACTTCAAAAAAATGTGCGCTGTGTCGACCCCAAAAATTCTTAGAAAATGTTTGCCTATAGGTACTTGACGATACACTGTGACACCGTCCTACCTTCCACATCATTTAACTTTCCCTTACGTCTTTTAATATTATAAACAAAACGATATGTGGCATCTTGCTGAGGCGGAGACCCATTTGACCACGCCAGGAACAAAACTCAATTTATTTTATTTTCAATGTTTATGTATGTGCATGAATGTGCGTGTCAAATAAAAAAAAAACTATTCTATTCTATATAACTGCTTTTATTTTGTTAAGTATAATTTACCACATACATATAACACCAGCAAACAATATAGCGCAAAGCATTAATTTACATTGTTATAACGCGTTAACTACAAATAGATACATGCCTATCTGGAACACATTGTTAACAAAAATGGTTTTGGTTTTGTTAATAAGGATTTGTGTCACCATTATTCAGTTTCAACAAAAAGCTCTATCAGATTTTATTTCATGCGCACAGAATAAAATTTAATCAAAACATGAATGGACGTTCATTTCAAATAAATATTTTAAGCTTCAGTTAACTTCATTTCAGAAAGGCCAGCGTAGGTGTCTTTTTGTATGTGTTGAAACAAATAATATCCGTTTATTTTTCAGTTGCACGTAAAGGGTCGAAAGAAAGGGTATCACGCCTCCACGGATACATAAAATTTGAGGAAAGTGCGTGAGAACGAAACAAGGTGCGTCCTTGCGCTCCATCGAGTGATACTCACTCCTAATGACCCATTACATTTTACTGTCATATCTATAATAGCCCGATTTAACTCCCGGTTATCAACATTTATATCATCGGTAGACACTCAAAACGGTAAATGCGCGCTCCACTTTAACGTGTCACAACACAATATCTATAATACTTTATATTCGAACCATCAAGTTACAAATTTTATGGTTCGTAAAATTTTGAGCGGAAAGTCACAACGATTCTGGGACAGCATAATATGAAAATTAAGAATTTTTGAAAAAGTTTGAATTAATGAGGGTGCAATCGGGGAATAGTAGATACGCGCGGATAACTGGAGGGCAGCAATTGCGGCCTTTATCTAAAAATGGCCTTGGAAATTAGTTGAGCTCTTTCGTTTTATTTTTCGCTTACCTTTGTATACATTTTCGTCGACCCATCGCTTTGAATTAATTTCACGCCAGGGCGGTCGTTTGTATTTCTTTTGTTTTAAAGGTGGGTACGCCTTTGGTTTGGTTAAAGATATATTTGGCTGTTAGCATATTGCGACAACTTTGACGGTGGCTATTTATTTGCTTGTCTCATCTCAATAGATGCCGTCGCGCTTTGTATTTCAGATTTAATCAAGTTGACAGAATGATTAACGCTAACTTTTGCATTCGCATAGCAATGAATGAAAACGCTGACACTATAATATTCACTCAATTACAGTCTAATGACGATACATTTATTATTCACGGGGAATTGCTTCTCGTTGAAAGCATTTAACTAAGCTACTTTTGTGCATCGAAATTATAGCGTGGGACTTAAATGGTCACACTGCTACAGTCCTCATCTCACGACTATTGAACGGCTACCTACTGCTAATTTCACAGTTTCTTCTTATCCGCAAAGCTAGTCTTATCCACTTATTAGCTTAGCTTAGTTCCACAAATAAAATATGTTTCTTTCTTTTCTTTTTATTTGCCTTAACATTTGGAGTGGTTATTTTATACTTCTGCATTATTGGCACACTTCTTATATTATTGGAACCTGCTACATTGGGATTGTAAGTCGCCTAACTCCGTGGAACACACTGTCTTGTATTATTAAAGATTAACTCAAAAGTCAACTAGGATTCCCTGTGTCGCAGATCACGGCACAAACATATACACAATACTAGTATACACTCGTGTATGACAATTTATGCACACTACATAAAGTCTGACCTGCTGAGGATCGAATCCGGAAGGCACCTCGCTCTACCGACGCCAACGTAGCGACGGAGCCTTCAGTTATTAGATTGCGTGTTGTTCAGCGAGTGTTATAATTACGTCGCGCTCATCTCGCACGATCGCAATGACTTATGGAGCAAGTTGTATGGCACTGCGGCTTTGCCTCCGACACCTGGCAGTAATTAGGTCCAAATTTATAGCTTTTACTTCGCACCTCCGCCGTCATTCCATCTAAATCATCGTTCCGCTTAGTTTTCTGACACCGCGTGGGGAAAGGCAATATATGTTGTGGAAATATGATAAAGCTGTTTGAAATATTTTTACCTAAAACCTTTGTGTCGGTGTCATTTATTTGTTAAAGGATCGACATCGGAGCTTTCAGTGTGCTCTATTAAAAAGCCGGTTGCCTAAAATATTGTGAAAATGGTAGCGAAAAGTTACTCCATTACTGTAATGGAAAACAGTGGGTCCTCGCATTGGTAGGTTTTTGCTTTGGAACGTTGCCGCAGTGCAGTTATAGGAATACATGTATCAAAGCACTCTTTCATTTAGATACGGCGCGGCGGCTCTTCGGCTCAGCGGCTACGTGGTGCGCTGCAGTAACGGCTTTTATTAACATCACGCGCTAATTACAGATTGAAAGCGCCCGACCGCGGCTCGTAATCTGATCATTTAAGCATTTTTTTAACATCTCTTTGGTTTGGGGCCTGATTTTGTTTATGTCCTGGGGGCTAATTTACAAGACTTTACATGTCATGTTTTACCTATTTTAACACGTAATTTAAATATTACTGACCTGTAGTAAATAAGATGTAGCAAGTTAAGATGGACATCACCAGTTTTGGAATACATTTCTCAGTATGCAAGTCTTAGGCTGCGTTTTAGGCTGTACATTTGCCAGGCAGTAGTTTGTACAGACAGTCCGTCAGACATCGTCGATTAATATGATGATGAAGACTACTTCAATGCCACTTCAGAGAATTGAGTAAATAAATACCGTTCAAAGTTATTCCTCACGCACCGGTCGAAACAATAAATAGGCAGACCAATAATGCAGTTTGGCTTGTTCCCTCGCAATAAAAGGTTGTTTTTATTGTCCGCTCGCAAACACGCACTGTTCCGTTACGACGGACGTGCGAAAATTAAGTTTCACCCTGGGATGCGCCGCAACGTAAACCGGTATAAACTACGCGAGGAACGTGACACACCACTACCTACCACTCTATACCAACGCGGTAAAGTTCAAAATACCGTGACGTATATCTAAACAAACGCGCATTCACCGCACTGTTTGATAGAACAAAATTAAGTGAAAAAAATGTAATTATATCGCCGGTTCGCTACCCGCTAAACTTTTATCAGCTGGTTCACTTTGTGATTCCACAGACACTCATAAAAATGCAAATTTCAAAAACCACTCATGAAATTTTCAATGCAAACCAGGAAGTTTTTTGATAGTTTTTTAACAAACAAAAATTTAAACAACATTTGAGTGGGCTGCGTTCTGACTCAATTTTGTAAGTTTTACCACCAAATGAATATAGATGAAGGGTGATGACACTTACATTGATTTGTAACGTCAGATCATGTAGGTAGAAACTTGACATATGTGGACCTAAATCTATTATGGACAATTTGAAGTTGGTGAAAGGAACACTAACAAGCAACCTTCGGAGAAAAATTCACAACATATTTGTCGACATAGCGATATAGTTAAATTCATTAGATCGACTAAGGTGTGTTTTGACAGTGCTAAGCTTCATAATCTTGAGTTGGTACGTAATTAGAATTCGTGCAGAGAAAATGATATATTTGAGGGCAAACAAAAATCCAAGATTAATATCCGAGTACCTTTAAGTGGAATGTGTAAATGCAAAACATATATGGTTATATCACCTATACCTACTATATACTATCTACTAAATGTGTACATAGAGATAGTATAGATACATACTATATATTTATATACTAGATAAATTACTATATATACTACATATTTATAGTATAGTACCTACCCTATTTATGGCTGCATGGACCTGTACAAAATTTCGTGTTTATATATCCTTAATAGTTATTCAAAAAGTGTTAACTAAGCTATTCTTTGGAAAATATAAGGCGATGATGAAGCTTTTAGCTCATCACTTTTGTTAAATTGCGTGAATATATGTGTTTCTAGCGAACAAACCGACCAGCCTTATTAAGTAAGGCACGATATGAAAACCCCCAAAACATAGTTTTAAATTTAGTTACCTACTGAAACAGAACTCAATTTAGACATTTCCTGCTCGGCAAGTACAAAAACCTCAAAAGATTTCCTTTGTAACGCAATTTCAATTAATATGATTAAATAAACATCCGCCTTTTTATTAAAGGTTAAACGAAATTATTCAAAAATTCTTACATTTTTATGAATCTTAATTATGCAAAAAAAGCAAATCGCACCGTATGCGCCCGTAACTCAGAGACGCGAAGGTGGAATGTCTTAAGTGCCCGTAAATTCACCGTTAACCACACCTTTCAAAGGAATAGGTATGGTGGCAGTATTTCCGCGGATTTAGCAATAAGAAGTGCTAGTAGTAGTCCTTTCACGTTGCTCTTAAGCTAGACATAATTTTAAAATTTCACCTCATTCATATTTTGTTGATATACTGTTCTATTGTTTTAGTTGCGGTATTATTTGCAGACTGAATCAGCAAGTTTTGTTACAATTGTTTTAACCGTGTAATTATTTCCATTATAATCCAACGAACGTACATTTTTATTCGAGTGCGGGCCAATGTTTGCTTTGCCTCTCGACTCGACCTATAAAAGTGGAGAGAATCGGAGTGATTGTGCAATTTTCCATGATCGAGAATTTATATTTTTTACGGCCATGTTGATTAATCTGCTTTTTTTGAAGCGGAATGCAACTCTTTGTCACGTCAATATGTTAACCGGTATTTCTTTGGCAACAGAAAATATAATCAAAGTATGATACCGGACCGAACATTTTCAAATTCCTGGTTGTTCTGTAAATTATTCACATAGAAAAAGTTGTTTTGGTCTCCTTAATACTTTCTTCTTATAAATCTATTATCAGGGTTAGTAAGATCATGAGTCTGAGTTGTAAGCACTTACTAGCAACAACAATTTGTAAATACTTATAGATAGATAGAAAAACTCTTTATTGTACACTAAAGAAAATCATTTTACACAAAATACATTATAAAATTACGTAGACGCACAACGGGCGGCATTATCACTAAAAGTGATCTCTTCCATTCAACCTTATACCTACCTTATATATATCTACTATCATTCTGAAGGGCTTTACTATTTTGTCTTCTCGACGTTTAGACAGTTTTGATTTAGCCGTGAGAGTGGATGTAGCAGTCAGTACGAGTAAGTCGATTTGGAAACCTTCATATCCTTATGAATACAGGGTTGCATAGTTATAGGAAATTGCTTGTTATTTTTATGAACTGGAACTGGAATTGGATGGCTGTGCGAATTCGTGAGGTGATTTGATTGGTGGGATAGGACTTACAAAGAAATTTGAAGCGGCCAATAATCATCAGGAAACACACCGACACAAAGAGTGACCCGATACATAATACGTAAAAAAGGCTGACCTTTCGTGCACTTGACACATATTTTCGAATGTTTGGTTCGAAAACATTCGTCTATACCACACCATATGCAATACTATATATAGGTATAGTATATAGTTTGGTATAGCATTTTGTTTTTATGGTGTATTACATGTATTGTACTTATACATATATTGTTTTAATCCTATGTAGGTTTTTATGAGTTTAGGCAGTTAAATCTCTGTAAAATTTAGATTTAATTTATCTTTATTATGTACACGAAGAAGAGAAATCTTCTTAGGGTTAAGTTCGCCTTTGTACATTATTACTTGTCACTACTTTATATTGTTTTCAGTGTACAATATATAAAGGATAAAAAAAAGAAGTGAGGCACACTAATCTGTCATCGGGTTTGAAAAGCCAGCGACTCAAGTAGTAACACCATCACATGGTTGGGTACCGGCAAAAGCTTATCCTAAAGTTACTTACACTTTTCTACATCCCATTAGTTCCAAACTGAGAATGTAATCGATAAACTTGCTCGATATCATCCTGAACTTGTTAATAAATCACGTGGCGCCTCAAACTAATGCTGCATTTATCTGTCACTTGTCTCCGAACACTGATAATGAATAAAGGATTCCAAAGTCGTTAGGGTAACTTATCCTTTAGTAAAAGCGAATAGATGAATGAAAAAACTGCTGGCATACATAATATTTTAGGTCGGAAGGAACAATTAGTATGTATATTGTTATATGATTAAAGTTAAAATTTAAAGAACAGTAAAATTATCACTTCATTTTGATCGTTTTATTTATCTTACAACATTAGGAACGTCGCCCTTCACCGCATTTCTTATAATTTTCCGTTCCCTGTTCACTGAGTTATTACCTAGTGATTGCTAAGGTTAATTAACTTTCAAGTATTTGTAAGGTATCACTGGCCAATTCATGTTTCATTCAATTAAATCTTCCATTAATTTGTCTGACTTCGGTGATCAGTCAATAAAATATTCTGCTCTATATCATTTGTCTTAGGCAAATGATATAAAGATACACCTGAAACTATGGACATAAAACAAAATAAACACCCTTTAATGACCACCCTAATAGTTTCAGGAGATATTGAAATAGCCATTGTTACCTACAAATATAACGCTAATTTCGAACGAGATTTTATTTAGTTAAAAGTATTGCTTTGTTATGGGCAGAGGCATTACTTAACATTTTAAAATTTAATTGACATGTTTTTCGATAATGTAATTTAAATATTGTATAGTTTTGTTTATTTTAGAATAAGCATGTGTGTATTGGGTCTATTGTTACCTGAAATAAATAATTTAGTTGTAGTACTGATCATTTCACTTTCCTTATTTGTGGAATAAACACTGTGGGTGCTTTGAAACATAGTTCGAGGATAAAATAAATTACCCACGCTCCGCTACAGATGAAGAACTGAGAAGTTATGAAAAATTGCAAGTACTAATGTTATAAGGTTACAAATACTTCTAAACTTTTGCCACTTGGCATTAATGAATTATAGTAAAGTATGATAAATATAGGATAGAAAACATGTTCCCGTTTATCATCACTATAAACTTGCAAACAAAATTAATAAATTGTATCTCTACATTTCCCCCTAAGATTATGACCTTTAAGTTTGTCAGAACCTAAGAAAGACTATCTGTATAATATACTCACTGTGTATAAACACAAGATTCACAAGAATTTTAACGTAAAATATCACGGATCTACTGACAAAGTAAGTTTTTTTTTTACCGTATGTTGCATTCCAATCTCTAATTGAATAACGATAACATATCATGTGCCTTACGGCGAGGACTGCCAGAGACTTTGTTCAAAATTAAAATGAAGAAAATGAAATATCTATTTCTATTATCTTTTGAGAAATGTTCAATTTCCCATATCAAATTTAATCCCCCTATTTTGTCCCCTTCAAGTTTTATTTTCATGACTAAAAGTAGTCTAAGTCCTTCTCCAAAGTCCGATCTATCTCTTTACCATAATTATATATACATAAAATTTACTTAAAAAATGATTGATCCCCATACAAATTTTCATCCCCTACTTCAGCAAAATCATGCTGAATTTTGGGATAAAAAGAATTGTCCTACCTCGTAGTATGAACCCAAATAACGCCAAATTTTATTGAAATCCATTCAGTAGTTTCGTTGGCCAGGAAACATACATATAGACAAAAATGAAAAAAAAATATAGTTATAGCACCTGTATCGAATATAGTGGCCTCCAAAAAATAATTTCAAAATGATTATGTTCAATGTACAGAATTGAACCTTTTGAGTTTGTTCCTTTATAAAGGTGTGCAATAAAGACAAAAATATACTATTTTCTTCCAAGAGGAGTTCTGCAAAAAATGTACAGGGCTATTTTGTGTTTGGAAATCTTATGACATGATAATATAAACACCCCGAAAATATTTTTGGTTTATATATATTTATTGCCCTTATAAAATATGCTCAAAATGTATACAAATTGTCGGAAGTTTAGTCGGTATTCGAACGGGTTCGGGCTAGGAAATCGAGATTCAGACTGAATTGATTGCGGAAATAAGACCGCTGCGACGTTTGCACTTACATTGCGGGGCTTTGTTTTTCTTCGCAACGTTGAAAATCATATTTCACATTTACTCAGCGCAATATTTATAAAGGAAAAGATCCCTTACTCAACAAAACGGACCCCTCCGCTCATCAGCGCTGCTGCTTAGTAAAACCTTCAGTTGTCAGATATGTTTTTAATTAAATTTGGGTGACCACTCTTTGATACAGATAAGTAAATGTTATTATGACTGAAGCACAGAAGAAGAATGTAAAATTATTACAGATATTTATGGAGCAGTTTCTTTAATAGCGCTTGCACAAGGATTTTCCCAGTGTGGCAAGCATGTTTGTACTTAAATACACAACAAAAACAGGCATTATTCGAGACAAATGCTCAAAAGACAATGTTTACAGACTTCCTCTTCGCAGGGATGAATGCTAACCACGTTGCGTGGCGCCACCATCGGCTAGTCAGGCACAACTAAGTTTTTATGATATATAATTGATGGGACGATCTGACGGCCCAACTGGTGTTAAGTGATAACCGCAATACGACTCAAGTCCTCTCCACCAAGTACGAGATAACTCAAGGCGCATTGCGATGCGTCTATCACTCCGAGACGGGGATGTTACGTCTCATGGGCCTGCAATTTCACCGGCACCCACTCTGGAACACAGCAATAATTATGCATGACTGCTTGGTGGCAGACTGCAGACCAGGTGGTACTTCCCGCGCAAACTTAGCTCAAGTTATACTTTGGGTTGCCCCTTTCGCACCACCCGGGGGACACGTGAAGGGTTAGTAAGGGTAATCACTTATGAAAGAGAACAACTAGGGTATGAATTATTTAAAATTATTTGAGGCTGATTTAAATGACGGTTATAACTTTCGTTATCTATTTTTTTTTAATTTCCCTATTAATGTTAATTAGAATTAATATAATCTCGAATTCGAAGCAAAATATAATTCGCTATTTTCGCTATTATTTTCTACATTGCGGATGCAGTAACTTATTGCAATCCCCTACCTTCATATTTCCCTCTAAGGATAGTATTGCAAATGATACCTTATCTGAAGTCTTAGATCATACATTCACTCATCTGGTGTTCACCTCCTACCACGATGTTCTAGTGTAACAGGCGTTGAGCGTACCGTCCTTTTCTTACCTGAACTTGGCTTGACACGTTGGCGCATGTCGAAATAATCGCACGGTTTCCACCCCTGGACATACTGGCGGAGATGGACGCACGTGTGTACGATCCTCTCCGCCAAGATGTAGCAACTGCGCCTGCTGAAGTGCGAGGGGAGGAGCACCGACGCGCGCTTGGCTCCATGAGCCGAGATCTCTGCGCCAGCGCACCGTCAGTGCTGTTCTACCAGTCTTTGAAGCCTGGTTGAGGAGGAAGGGGAACGTCACCTTTAGGCTGACTCAGATAATCACCGGGCATGGTTGCTTTGGTGAATATCTGAACCGGATTGGACGCAAAACTACGCCACAATGCCACCACTGCGGGAGGGGCCAAGACTCCGCTCAGCACACACTCGAAGAGTGCCCTTCGTGGGATGCTGAGCGGAGAAGCCTGGTGACCCGGATCGGGCAGGACCTCTCTCTTCCTAGCGTAGTAGCGGCTATGCTGGAAGATGAGACGGCGTGGAAGGCGGTGGTCTCCTTCTGTGAGACCGTTATGGTCAAGAAAGAGACCGCTGAGCGGGATCGAGAAAGGTCCGATCCCACTCGGAGACGGCAGGGCCAGGTCGCTCGTCGATTGCGATCCGGACCGCAAGTTCCTTGGGGGGCTCACCTCTCTTGCCAAGGAGATAACATTTTGGATCCGAGGGCAGACATAGCTCGGGGGTCCTGTGACTGCCCACCCAAATCTGGTCCAGGGACGGTTGCCTGAGCACCGTGGCTTGCAAGGGCATGCGGAGTCTGGGAGGCTTCACAGCTTTCCCGGGATTGGGCCTCAAAGCAACGTGCGAGAGGAGCACCGGCGCGTTCCACCGGAGGACCCGGGCTCCTCGAATCCGCAGAGGTCAGCCACCATGGTGTTTTTTAGTTCGGGTAAAAATCCCACACACGCTCTTTACATCCCCGAAGCAACGGGTAGGGCCTTTTGAAGGACACCATGTATAAAAAAAAATATCTAAATAATCACCTTTATTCAATTTACGCGCGCGCGTAATACATCAATTCAATCTAAAAAGTTAAGAAGCGGTAAGTAAAAGGTTATTGAAAGAAGGCTGGCCATATAATGGTGGACAAAAAAACAATTCATTTATTATAATTTTATTCGAATAACTAGATAAGGCGAATTCAATTTTGAAACGGATTCATGAGGTCGCGTTACTGCAGGAAATGAAACGTCGCCGATTTATTTTAACCGCCCGCCCCGGCGCCTTCCACGCCATTTACTTTTTAATCCGAAGATTCGCGTCAAGAGCCATTGATAACGCGACCACTTTTTGCTACTAACTTCGTAATCATTGGATTATTTGAGGAATTTAACCCTCTCTTCAGTTTTTTTTATAACGGTAGAAAAAGATCTTTTAATAAAGATTATGATTTGACAGCAGTATCATACCAAAAACTTATCTTTGGCTTTAGCAGGTCATGAAAAATCCTGTTATTGGTTTATGTGCCTCTGAGATTTACTCGAAGTAGCTTTAGAAATATTTCACCTCCATATTACATCCAGACAGTCTTTTCAAACACCCCTAAATGTTTAATGCATTGTCGAGAGACTGGACATTTTGATATCTAAAATCTACCCAAATAATTAAATTAGCATGTAGTTAGGACTGTATGAACGACGAAAAGCAGAATTTATTATATGCTAGCAACTACATAGTGGTTAAATATATTTCTTACCACCAGAATTCTTAATAGGCAGGTACCATGAAATATAATACCTCTAGCAACCGCGTAATTAATATCTGTCAGCACATTCAAAGGCGAACACTTCCGATGTACTGGGGGGGTATGTGAAAACAGTTTAAGTAGAAAGGATAAGTATGTTTTCGTACCATGTGTAGAGAAATTCGACACCCACTCGGCTATTTACAGGCGATGCCGCGATAAGCATTTTCTCTTTCAATACCATCAAAGAGACTGGCCGGCTATTCAGGGCTTCACCCGACAAAATGTAACCCATAAAGAGTATAGGGTTGTTTCGCGTTTACGCTGTTTCTGACTTGCCTCACAAAAACAGTCTAAAATCTTATTTCAATAGAGTACCCGTACCCACTTCGGTTCGGCGTTTTCATTCAACTTTTTCATTAGGCAAAACGAAACATTATCCGAGCCCTCTCGATTGCAAACGAAGCCTATCAAATCATTTGTCGGCATAGCTACACGAAACTTCAGCTGTTATTCCGCTCGGTTTAATAAAACAAAAGAGCTCTTAATTCTTGATCTGGGATTTCATGTGATCATTACTTAGCACGGTTGGTCGAACCGGCGCGGCGCGGTGGTAGCGACGCCGCGCGCTTTCTCGTTCCCGGTTCTCGTTCTTTGCCACAAATTAAATTTTAGTACCTAAGCTACAACAACGGCCCTTAGATATTATGAGCCATAATCTCTCTAGCGAGTGAAGCCTAAATATCTGAAAGGCAAATTGGGCGATCTTTCAGAAAGCCTCGTCATAAACATAAGCCACGCGCAATTATGTTTACGTTGGGGGCGCAGTGGGACCAATTCTGTTGTAATTATAACGTAGGTATTATTATTTTAACTGAAACAATTAAATTCCATAACAAAATTAGGGATGCGTCAATCTATAAGTATTAAATTATAATGACTCAAATTTCAAAAATACCTGGACTATTTTAACTTTTATCAAATGAAAATGTTTACGTAGGGATGAAAGTGATTTATTTATTTATTTATTATCAAATGCTTACTGCACTAACAGTGTGCACCAACATGTGCAGCAAGCCAGTGATGAAACCATTATTTAGTTTTACGAGAAACCAACTCAAAATCAAGTAGTTCTGCAAAAACCATTTATTTTACCGGTTATATACACACCGATGAACAATTTCCTTTTATTTCACCAATATACATACAGGTGATTTAATTAATTTAGTCTTGAGTATAAATGTGTAGGTCCTCTATCGTTTCTAAATCTTATATTCTTATAAATGAAATAATAAATAAATGTCTAATAATTTAACCTCTGGGTGAATTTTGTGTCAGCAATCTTAAAAATAGAATTAACCTACATACATAGCGTTTTTTGAATATAATATAATTTACTTATTACCTTAAAACAGAGAACTACTTTTAAAGCGTTATAACGTGCTCTTTTTTAAACAA
Organism: Chesias legatella; assembly: GCA_947359385.1. Taxonomy (NCBI): domain Eukaryota; kingdom Metazoa; phylum Arthropoda; class Insecta; order Lepidoptera; family Geometridae; genus Chesias; species Chesias legatella. The sequence goes on along the minus strand of OX375774.1, from coordinate 5,326,818 downwards.
TAGTTGATCAAGAATGTACTTTAACAAGTACTTGTATTTAAGGGAGAAAAATTTAACAGAAATCGAGTTTTGTTAAAAAATTGTAGTTCTGTGCGAAAGCGGAAGCTTTTTTTCTCATTAATCTAGTCGAACGCTCCACGCCTTCTTAGCCAATCCTGATTAAATTCTTCGACATTAGAGCATTCAGGGCAACAAGATAATAATATTCAATCGCCTCGTTCACTCTACGTTCGATCTACTGATTTATTCAGCTGGCGTTATCTTTTTAGATGGATCCTACCTGTGCCTTGATCGACGAGCTTGACTCAGGGATAATTGTTAATCAATCAAATTACCATCCCAGGCCCGCGAAAGGTCTGGATAAAATGATTTTTCCGTCATGAATAATACACAATGCACTTTCGAGGACGATTCAATATGTTTGTCTTACTTAAAGCCGTTGATAATTTAGCTTGACTTTAAAGATCATCAGAATCGGAGTCAGAATCATTTATCTGCATAAAGCCTGGTAGTATCCTAGGCTATGTTCGCTTATTAAGGAATTCTTGACTGAATTACAACGTTACCTCAGTTATTCGTAGTACTGGAATTGAGTGATGAGGCGATGTGCTTACCATTTGTCTAAAGTAGAAGAAAACTACAGTATAAGACAGCATTAAATAACAAATGTAACACACATACAATACAACGTACCTACAATATAAAATAATTTTTAATTTGTTGTACACATCATCGCTCTTAAAATGTTTCCATTATTTGAGTTGCTTTTATTACTGGTAGTTATAAGTTCAAATATCCATTATACCTTTCTGGGGGGCCTTGTTGCTCGCGTCCGTAGATGACAACCTTCTGAATCCCTACACGTGTCCCCAGGGTGGTGCGAAATGAGCAACCCAAAGAAGCAGTAGACTTGTGCTAAGTTCGCCCGGAGAAGTACCTACTGCCACCACACCTGGTAATCTGCCGCCATGCAGTGATGCACTCTGTTGCTGTGTTCCGGTGGAAGGGAGTGAGTGCCGGCGAATTTGCAGGCGCATGAGACGTAACATCCCCGTCTCGGTGTGATGGACGCAACGCAATGCGACTTGAGTTATCTCGTACTTTGGTGGGGAGGACTCGAGTTGTATTGCTGTTGTCTATGGGCAGCGGTTACCACTGAACATCAGATGGGCCGTCAGTGCGTTGTCATTAACATGAATAAAAAAAAACCCCAATACAGAGCTACAATTATCAAATATTACAAAAATGAAGTCAGATTTTTCCCTCTAGCATCAGACTAGTTTGGTGAAAGGACACGAACTGTGATAGTATGATATTAACTATGTGACATGCATATTTTGAGCGGAGTCGCTGCGGCCGCAAATCACAGTAAATCAGATTTTGGCATCCATTTGCGGACGCAATCAAAATACCGATCGTGACCTTATGGTGTCGAATGACAATTAACCTGCAATTTCTCCGACAGATAACATTGGCCGGCATTGTACCGAGATTATGATAGACACAGAGGATAAGCCTCGCTCCATTCTATACCATTTGACTGGCCTTGCAGCTCAGTTGGTTAATTACTCTGCCTTCTGAGCTGTAGGTCGTAGGTTCAATTCCCACCCAGGACAAACAATTGCAGCATTGATGTTTGTTCTGTATCTGGGTATTAATATGTATTTATATGGATGTATTTACAAAAAAGAAGTATATTACTAGTAGTAGTAATATTAGTTGTCTGGTTCCCATGATACAAGCTATGCTTAGCTTACTTTGGGGCTAGATGGCGCTGTGTGACACGTCCACCGATATTTAGTTATTTATTATATCAGGTGAATCGTTCCACAGTTTCTTAATTAAGAAACCGTATCTTATCGTGCTGCGAGCGGGCATGTTATCGTCATGTATCGTCATAGACGTCGGGTAGGTTAACCCTTCCATAAGTAATGATAATTGGCTTAGTAATCCACGTGAGCAGAAAGACTATTTATATAGCCAAGTGAAGTTTTCGAAAGCAAGTAAATACCTCGCCAACACGAACTTTTCGATTCCTAAACTTAGAAAATAAGATTGGGCCTCGCTTCTCGTGGTAATGGCTTTGTTGTGTACCGACTCTGTTTGACGGGTAACTCGCATTTCCTACAGGATATTCCCGGGACACTTTCCGAAGCACTACACGTGTCCCACTTCTATCACTTTAAAACTACCCACTCTATGGTATTTTAAAGAATCCTTTGAACGTTGTAGAACTAAATGTTGCCTACGTCGCGTCGTGAAATTTATCCGTTCTAAAAAAACCTTTTCGATATAATAATATAAAATCATAAAAATAGGCATCACAATTGAATGCTATATATAATTTTTAAATTCTATTCGACTTCGTCCCTGGTAACTTAAAAACATCAATTAAAATTCCAAACGGAGAAAAGAAACGTAATCTTGGCTTCATTATATTTTATTTTAACGAGTGCACGGGTGTTCAGTATAAAGGGTTATTGGAAATATGCTAACGATCTCTGAGAAGTAATTTTTACATCATAACCCACAACATTAGTGTTAAGACTTTACGAATTTCAAGGTTTAACTCGTTTTAACTTAGTTTTACTCAAATCTTACGGCATATGAAATAGGTGATTTTCGAGTTTTTACGTTTTTTTTTGGTTAGCAGCAATCAGTACATTTGTGAGACAAGTGAGATCAGGCCGCAAATAGGGCACCTTATCTGGTGAACGTATATTTAATTACGTTTCAGCTATACAGTACAGCAAACTAAAGCCATACCAACTTGCAAAAAACTATCGCACGAATGGTTTGTTCATAAAATTGTTATTATGGGCCGAACAAAGAAACTTGCTCAATAACCAATAATCGTTTCTTAATATCCCTCCCATAAATTTTTCCGAAAGTTACTTATCGTTTATTTTCATCTATACAAATAAATTAAATTGGAGTGTTTGTTTGTAATATATATATAACCGCTTTTTACTAAGTGCATATGGATGTATACACGGTGCATATACCAAAACAACATTTTTTACAATTTTTGTCTGTCTGTCTATCTGTTTGTTCCGGCTTATCTGAAATGCCTGGACCAATTTTGAAGGGACTTTCACTGGCAGATAGCTGATGTAACAAGGAGTAACTTAAGCTACTTTTCCGAGGGGTAAATTGGGGTGCGTGATAAAAGCGAATTCCACGCGGACGAAGTCGCGGGCTACAGCTAATATTCAATAAAACCATTCTTGACCGAGTGCAAATGAAGCCATGGTCAAACATAACGAACCCCGTGGAGCGAGTTTCCGAACGAAATCTAGTTCATGTCAGGATCAGAACTGTAAGTACAACCTCCAGGGTTCGTTAAAGCATCTGCCAAACTGAGACTTAGCAGCTACTTGCAAATGAAATAGGTTCGACAGTTTCCAAAGATTCAAATCCATAGATACAAACTGATACAAGAAGTTTTGGCAACATCTTACCACAACGAAATAGGTTCAATGGACACATTTATATATTCAGACAGACTTTCTACTCTAACCCCATAAATTATGAATTGTAATTATAATGTACATATTTATGTATTATGAATCAAAGAAGGATGATGAAACAAGTGCATTAGGTGAGTATTAATAGGACCGCTGCAATTGAAAGACCTCGGCGCACGCACTTAGACCAAATCGGTGACGGGAAAAGGCCAAGTAAAGCAAGAATACCCAAAACTGAAGAACATGCATGTAGAATGTTATGAAAGTGGATGAATCAATTTTAGTATGAAGCATTTAGAAACCTGTGTTATCTGCCAAGCTTTCGGGAATAAGGCGTTTTATATTTGTATATGTATAAAAGTGAAATACTTTTTGGAAAAAAATACTGTTCTTCCCCATGGAGGGTCGGATAGGGTTTGAACAGGCATCAAACTTAGCGATAAGTACGCGTGACCTTACGTTTTGTATATTATTGACGTTTCCGAGCCATTTCTTTATGAATGCTATGGAAATAAAGTTTTTGACGTTGACTTTGACTTTGACATCTCCTTTCAGTATTTTCGACCAACATTCAACCAACATTCTTTCCCCAAAATACTGGTTTACGTCGGACTGAGAATACCAGGTATGTTTCACAGAGAAGTCTAAGAAAGTGTAGATAGGTAAATCATAATTTACAACTGTTTTGTAAGTGTTGCGAGATATGAACGTTTACTCGTGAAAGACACAACAATGTTTTGAAATGAGGGTTCAGAAGCTCGGCTTGTTATCTCTCATAATGATGAACTTGCCCGGACTGTGAAATGGTGGTACTTTTCTATGAGTGAATAAACTGTACTCCGTATCTAAAATATTACAGAGTAAATTTAGTCAGGTTATTTTGTTAATCCAGAACCACGTCGATATGAATTTTATTAACGTTTAAAAAGGGCTAGAGAGAATATTTTTATAGGTAATTTGAAATCACGCCATACACCATACACAAAAAGATCGATAGATTCACCTTACATTTTGTTTCGATACTTCTCCTACTTAAACTTAGAATCTTAGATATATGACAGAATAACTTGTTAAGTAGGTCCTAATGGAAAATGGAAAGAAATATATAAAGGTATGTTTAAATTATTGAAACAGATTCGGTCATTTTGAATGAAAAATAATTTATTCACACGTTGCACAACTGCAGGTAAATACTAACGAAGCCGGCATCGCTCTGGCAACGTTGCACTGTTTTCATTAAATTTCAATGTATTTAAGTAAACCAAGCCCATTCTTCGGTAATGTTAACGCTACGAAACTTTGAGTGCTGTTTCGTTTTCCGAAAAAATATTATCCTGATTTGATTTTAAAGTACATGTTAAAATCAATATCAAAAAGTATAGACAAAATCTAATAGAATGTGATCGTAGCGGCCCAGTGGTACAGACCCTGACTTTCAATCCAGAAGTTGCTGGTTCGTATCCGCTATTAGTTTTCACCTGAAATATTTACCACATTCTCAAAATGGTGATGAAAAATATCGAAAGGAGTGAGTTCACTGTGAGACCTGTTCATAAAGGAAACTCTCATATGCACACTTTAATTATTTCACCACATTGGTTTGAGAGAGTCAGTGGCACGATTAGCAGTAGTAGTTAAAAAGCCGTCCCTGAATAAAAAGGATTTGAATGTAGTAAAAACTTTAGCATCACAATGTTTTCTGCACAAACGGCAAGCCAAAGTAATCACAACAAAATGCCTTGTCAAACTCAGTGATTTACGTTGTACGTGTAGGCCGCGTATACACGGGCAGTATGGAGATGTAGTGACACGAACGCAGCAGCCGCACCTGACCACAAATCAGCGGTAAATCAGATTTCGAACGTACACGCCCGTGATTGCTGAAACGAATTTGCGTTGTGTTGCGTCACTGCCCACTAACAAAGTAAACTGGTCCTAAATACAGGTTCGCTCGTTCGGAGATTAGAAATTCTGTTTTTCCCTCATCTAGGATAAACGGTATAAGAAGGATTACCAAGTTTGCTTTTTACTAATAAAACTTTGGATATTCGTTGTAATATTTTGTAGTCTTAGAAAAATCATAAGATCATGGAGTAGGACATAAGGTGAATTATGAACATCGACTTGTGAAGGTTGCGTAGGTACACAACCGACATAACAGACATGTAAGAAAAAATAAAAGGCAAAGTGCGTGTTGAACCACGCACAGTGGAGGTTTCGTTAGTCGGATGAAAGTTTTTATTCGCAGGAAAATTAAGTTTCAATTTCATAGTATTTCTCCAGGCGCTGCGAAAACCAGTTCTTTCTGCATTCATAAACTATAAATCTCGTGTATCCAAGAACATAGACATTTCAAAAACTACACAACTTGTATCTTGCAAACAAAGTTTCTTTAAATTGTCCTTTGATTTCGTATTTTTAAATTATATTTGCCCTTGGTAGTAGTATTTTATTTGCCCTTGGTGGGAATATCAAATTATGGTTCGGCTTGCAAACTATCCAAATATAAACGGCAAAAAAGAAAATAGCATGTGCCTGTGCTCTATTCATGAGTATTATATCTATACAGTAAAGGTATTTCTCTTCAACAGGAATAACGAAGGTTGACTTGTAAATGTTTCGAAGCAGAATTTACTCGCGGATTATTTGCTTTCCAACAAGAGACCTAATTTTGTCTGCTCTGCTTGAGACACAGCTCATAAATGTATAGCTTGTTTACTCAACAATCACAGACTTATCGTATTTAGATAAGTTACATACAATACACTGTTTACATAAATAAATATGTAGTGAAAACTTTGAGTATTTACTTTATATCTAAGAAACACAGATTACACACACACACAATTTTGGACTAACGACTTACCCTAGAATTTAGTTTTAATATATTTATGTCCGTCTACTGCATTTTACAACTGAAGTTTTCTTTTATCATACACATTTACTTTACAGTAAAGTGTAAAATATTGTGCAAATAAATTAACATGACACAGAGCTAATATTGAGGTATCTGTTTAAATTAATCTGTTGACTTACTTTAGTCAATATTAACTTGGTTCTTGTTGACATATAATATCGTATAATAACTGAGATTATGAATTATTAAAATTTCTTTAAAATTGGCAAATAAGCCGAGGGTGTTCTAATCTAATATCGAATGAGCTTCATTTTGTTTTATAGTACCTTGTGATTTTCCAGTTTTCTAACATTAAAATACTGTAGGAAATTTTTGAGCATGTCTTAGAAATAATTTCAATCTTTTATTTTTATTTTGATAGGAATCTTAATCCATTTATCAACTTAAACAGCTATAAATATTTAAACTAACAATACGATCATAATATTATGCCCATTAAACTGAGAAAAGCGTAGGTGGTTACAAGTTACGAAGAAATGTTTTATCTTCGTGTATAAAATCTCTTTCTTTCGGCATAACATCAATTACGGGACTCCCTGCAGTGTCAAGCGGAAAATTTAGAAAGTATATGTATCATCGACTTGTAAATTACAACCTCATAAATCGTCTCATAATTTTGGAACATTCACAAAATATCATAAACAGGTCGAAAGCAGACCATTGTTAACTGAATATACCTCTGCAAAAAGACATTCTCACACTATCGGAGTTATGAACGAGACTTTTAGTCCCGTCAAACTTTAGTTAAGTAGGAAGGTAAGGAACGCGAAATATAGAGCTTTTTTGGGGCAGTTTAATACCGTGTAGTAAGATAAGGGTTGAAGTCTGTGATCTGAACCTTTTTTATTGTATTAAAGACGTATTTACACAGGATCGCAGCACCCAACTCCTTTCTCACAATTCTTCAATTGGCACAGGCGACTCGCTCTTTCCCAAAACGTTAACTTTGCAGATCTATTCTTTGATCACGAATAGCTTCAAAATTCTCAATTTAAACTCTTAAACAACTAAGACAAGTCTCTGAACTCCAAATATCTAAGTTTTCTATAAATAAAATAACATGGTTCAGTATACAAAAGTATCTAGAAGAAAACCGAATATATCACAATAAAACGGCATAAAACGCTCGATCATCAGATATCTCATATTGGCACAGAAAAGGCTAACGAGCGCTATAAGGCTATGTAAAGCGGCTAGATTACAGCGGGGACCTATCGTATCCGGGCGGGAGTTCCCCGTGCTGTGTTTGCCGGGCATACGTGCCCCGAATGCAAAAACGCATTGTGCAATTTGTGCAAAGGTGTTACAAGTGCTTGGCTAGCCCCCGTGTAGGCGAATTAGCTTACATAGACAATTTAAGGTATCCTTTTCGTGTTATTGTAGATTTACTCTTCTAAATCTTCCCATACACAAAAATACAGGTTATTATAGTGTATAAGCCAATGACATTCTAATACCCAGGACAAATCACGTCATACAAACTCAAAGCCAAAATGTGGCACACGCTTCTAATTTCACCATGCGAAGCATCGACTGTTGTTTCGATTGCTGTGTTTTGCATTGCCGCTTACGCTTTGGTCACATAAAATACTCTCGGTGCTTAAGCATTAATGTACAACAATTGTCTAGTCGAATCTTCGCATGGTGAATTTAGGAGCCGAGCCGAACAAAAAAGCAACAGAGTAGTATCGGGCAGTAAATGTTTTATTACCAATTTATGCATTTCGATTAAACCTAAATTTTAATGTATTTGTATTATCTATTATTTATGGTACCTACCTATTATTTATTATTGAAATAGATAAATTATGTATGAGAATTTAAGTGACTTTTTATCATTGGACGATATTTTTATCATTTAGACGATTTAGAGTTCAAGTACCATTAGAGGTTTTGATGTTTTGTATGGGGACAACATTTTTAACTATTTATGTTTTTCGCTATTCTCTATTTGTGTGTGTAAGAACTTGTTTTTAGATTTTATAATTCCTTGCTCAACCGCCAGTACACTAGGTTTTAGGACAGATAGACAGACAGACAGACGGATGGACAATCGAGTAATTCTATAAGGGTTCCGTTTTTTATCCGTTTTTTCCTATTGAGGTGCCGAACAAAAAAAAAATTTTTTTATGTAGTATTTACTTTTATTTATTAAAACAGAAAATCTGATCATAAGATACTAAGTGCCCTGAAACAAATTCAATTTGTTAAAAACTTGTCTTTTAGACTTAATTTTTTTTTTCCATGGTATCCTTCTTGCAAATGTAATGTAGACGGACATCGACATATTTCGGTATGATGGCTTTAGTCAAATCATATATATGATTAAACTGATCTTTTGTGTGTGCATCAATTTGGTTAAATATGTTGATATTCAAAAGTGACTGTATTGTAGGAACGTGAAAACCATATTAAAATTAAATTGGATTCGAAAATTGTTCGAATAAATACATTTTGAAAAAAGTAAGAAGTGACAAAATTACAAGTTCTTTTTCAAAACAGAATACTACACGAACACTAGAAAATAAACTTCTTAGCTAATTCATCAAAATCACTTTATAACAAACAATAGCCTAACCTAACTTAACCAGATAAAACAAAAAAAGGTAAAAAATAATGTTTAACCAGTTCCGAAAGTAATCACAAAAAATAGCGTCTCCATTGTCTTCATAACTGACTATGTTCTGGTTGCGATGTTTCGGCTGTTTCTTTCTGACGCGCGAGTTAGAAGGAGAAGAAAATATGTTTAGATGTTTGTGATAATTTAAACTGTTTTTTGATTGTTTTACTAAATAATTTACACATTTTCGTGTGTTATTTTACATAATTAAATTCAGCTTACCGGTGATAGGTCACACCATCTTTTTTTTGAGTTGTTAATGTATTATTTCGGCACTTTTTTATTGCACACTTCGACATCCTTACTGCTTAGTAGTCTACGCGCGACTGAGGCAAAAGTGTGCTTAAAATTGATTTAAGCACAATTTTGCCGTGCCGTTTTCAACGCGCCGATGCGATGTCCTGGGTATATAGAATGTCATTGGTATAAGCTCAAATAATGAATGCTGCCGTTAGGTTATAAACGTCATGCAGGATAAATTCCTATAGTAAATAAAATGATAATGACACTTACTATTTAGGCTGTTTCACAATAAAAAACGACTTCGTAAACTAAACGGTTTACTAGCTACGTCCCTGTGTTTACCCAGGGGTACTCTACGCTATATCTTTCCATGAATTTTGACTGTCTTTCGTTGGTTATCCTAAAAATAAATAACGCCGAAGGATATTCAACTACATTACTGTTTGCGTCAGATCTGCTGTTCAAAATATAGGGTTCATATTATGAAACGTAGAATTCTGGTATTTTTGCCACCTACGGAGAAGGTAAGACTGTGACTTCAAATAGATAATAATCTTACTTTAGTCTAAAATAATGTTAAAATTTTGCAGATACGGTCTGATAATCCAGGTAAAGTTTTCAAGGGAATCTTATCTAATATATTGTTAATTATACTTACAATAATGCATGCATATAATAATGTACAAAGGAGGTAGGTAAACAAGCATTTACAGATTTAAATTCAGCTCATATTATCCTATTCCTGAGCAGTGGTATATTGGCCAACATACTGGCAACATTGTCTTGCGAGCCAGTAAATTGACAGGTGTCTTTTCAAACGACTTCAACGAGAGGAGGATCGCTATACGACTGTTTTTTTATTACGTGCCAAAAAATTGATAACCATATATTATGATGATTTTATTCTTTATTTATATAGGGTAGGTATACTTCCAGAATAGTCCCATATAAATTTGGTGTGATTGTAAAAAATCTGACTTTCCTTAGAGATTTTTTTATATGTTCGTGTAACTGTGAACTACATTAAATACTAGAATAAAATCACATCGGAAAAACCTCCGTATATAACAAAAAGGTTATCAGAACTTACTTCAAAAAGAAATGGACTCCTTCGTATAAACAATCTCAATTACAATAAGCAGGAAAATAAGAATCCTCGACATAATGGTGATTGAAAATGGAAGAAAGGGCGAGTGTTTGCGCCGAGCGCGGCGGGAGGACTAACGTAATTGCCCCGCTTCGCTCGCCTGGTAGATACAAGTGCACTATACAGTTTTTATTTCTGGTTGTTTCCCTTTTCTACTTTTGCAATATTTGTACAAAATCCGCGTGAATTGAAGAGCGCTGACCGATAGTTGCAATTTGTCATGCAATCGATATTTTATGATTCTAGTAATTTGCTATACGACACCCGAATACGATGAATCACATTATTATTTCGAGTCAAATCGATGAATAATCGGTGATAGATATAATATCATTCATTGTGTGGCCAATTTTTGTGTGAGATAATCGGCCACACAATTTGAACACACTGAAAACTAGTAAATTGACTACACTTACCCTTGAATACGTATTATTTTTCTCCTGATAACACTCAAATTTAAAGCAATGCTTTTAATATGATGATGATAGATGTTTTTAAATCATTTTTTGTCTGCATTTTTTGATATTGCGTTTATATTCTCACATCTACCTACCTACGTGAATCTGCGAACTCACAGACTCAGAATCGATTTATAGAAATGTTCCCAGTAGTCTTACCAGGCAGTTGCTAGGGCTACTGGGAATTTTGTTCCTTTAAATATTACCGATTCGTCCGAACTTGTTGGATTCGTTTTGTTGAAAAAGATTTATCCCGGCTTGAAGTTTATTTAGGAATAGTTTAAGATGAAAGCTAGTACTATGATCCCACTATAGTATAGTAGTAGCTAATATTATATATTGTATGTAAAGTATGTATTTAGTAGCAGTAGAACTTATGCCAAGTTCATCTGAGGATGTACTGCCACTATACCTATTTCTGCTGCCAATCAGTAATGCATTCGCGTAACTGTGTTCCGGTTTAAATATCAGTTGCGCTCACACCTTTCAACATAGTAAAGGGAGTGTGTTACTGCTAGGCGGCAGAAATAGATATGGCCACAGTACTTCCCCAGACGAACTCTCAGTGCAGAGTTCGTTCTATTTCTACAAAATCCGAAAAACCGATGTTTGAAGTTATAGTATTGGTTTTGTATACGGGCGCTGATGTAGTGAATAAATGTGTTTGCTTGGCACAAAGCAAAACGTTTAATATAAAATTTTGATTTTAGATTTGATACTATTGTTCAACATTTCCCGTTTGCAAGCAGACTTTACGAGTACATTATTGGCAAAGTGCTTCTATCAATGATTTGAAGAGTAACATGTAAGTTTTGGCCTGTGGGAGAACCCTTCGAATAGTCTTGAGTTTGAATCTTGACATCCCTCAGAGAATTATACCTACATCCGACCTACTTGTGTCAGTTCAGTTGTTCACGAGGCCCGTCATTTCACTAACACTTCTATATAACGCATATCTAAAAACATATCGAGCAAAACGCTATTCGTATTTCCCGCTCATCTATACAGATAAATAAAATTGGAGTGTCTGTTTGTAATATTAATAACCGCTTTTTACTAAGTACAAGTGCAAGTACACGGTACATATACCAAAGCAAAAATTTTTACAATTTTTGTCTTTCTGTCTTTTTGTCTGTCTGTTTGTTTATTCCGGCTAACCTCCGGAACGGCTGGTCCGATTTTGACGGGACTTTCACTGACAGATAGCTGATGTAACAATGAGTAACTTAAGCTACTTTTCCAAGGGGTAAAATAGGGGTCCGTGATAAAATAGAATTCCACGCGGACGAAGTCGCGGGCAACAGCTAGTGTCTAATAATATTTCATACATGCGAGCAGGTAACTAGGCGGCGGTAAATATTTAAAACTTCATAAAGAACCGAAATATGGTATTTCAAACGTATTTTGTTTCCGAACATGAAAGCGTTTTATATAAACATGTATTCGTGGTGGGAGTGCGCTGTATGAATTTAATCGGAATTGACATTTTTGCGCGTGGATTGGCAAACGGCCCGCCTGATAGTGAGGTCTGTCCTACCGGGCGGACCCTACCCATTACATTACACCGTCCGAACCATACCACACTTCGCTTTGGCATCAGCCTACATTGCATTCTATTCAACGCATAGCTCTGAAATGCTTAATCGGAATTGAATACCAGTAATTTCACTGTTTAAGTGGGAAACTAATTTCATGCTGGCTAATGACGTCATTAATCCCGCTAGGCATAGAGTTTTATTTTTATTTGTATAGACAAAATTTGACCGCAATCTCCTAATGTAGCACGCTAAAGTCTGGAGAACGTACGAATTATTTTAAAAAATGTTACATGTTAGTTAAACAGTTTTTTAATATATAAGTGGTATTATATAAAGATAAATCTATTCCTCCTTGGTAATTTAGATTAAAGATAGCGCACTGCAATGACGACATGTAGAAGATTAATTATTAGTAGATATATTAATTATGTGACATATTAGTCCTATGTACAGATATGCATAGTATTCGCAGGCAAGCTGGTCTATATTTCGTAACTCGAAGACCATTATAACAGTACAACATGGAATCTTATATCACACTAAATTTGCCCTTATTTAATTTTATCCTCTAAATAATTCAATTGCAGTACACAGCTTGGCAACAGACTCACGGATTTGTAGAGAAACATAAATTTTGTGGTACGGAATTTATATAACCTGGTATTTCAAAGGTCGTATTTTATTAATCTGAAACATGGCTAAAAAGCGAAGTGAATTTTTAATAAACTTCACCACCGTGAAAATATGTTTATTTGAAACAACCCCTTGATAAACTAGAACTCTACATATTGGATGATATCAAAATATTTTCCTCGTTAGTTCTTTGGTTATTTTAGGATTTTTTGCTTAAGAACTTTTCCCAATTCATATAAAATAAACAGGTTAAAAGGTGATGGCTGATCTCCTACTTCAATAGATTCGTTAGTAACGCTTACTTTGAAGTTTAAATCGCTCTATGTAGGCGTTGAACAGATACATAATTATAACAACAGACTTATGAATAAATACAACCGTAAAAGGTACATATATAAAAGGGTGTATACTTGTTAAGGAATCGGTTGAAGGCTTATTTTATTTATTTTCTATAGATCAAGCCTGTGAATGGATAACGTTTTGGACAGCAGTGATGAATGATGTGAAAAAAAAATCATCAATCAATGCATCTATCAATTATTCCTATCGAATCCTATCCAATCGAATATATATTAAATTAAATAAATATGTAGATAATGCGAGTCATTTATTATTGTGATACCAACCCATCAAACTTTTGAGATGAATTTGACTAATCACACCTCGCAACTCAATTCACATACAAATGATTCGGAAGATTTGTTAGGGTGGTACCCTGACAAATCTGCATATTAGCACTGCAGCGATTTGTCACCCGTAACTAAGTTGCTGAAGAACAACTCGGAAAGAACAAATAGACAGCTGTCCTCATTGTATAAAAGTATTTGCTTTTGTTCCTGAGGTGTCTATTCAAGCAGCGAAAGATAAAAATTACCAACTCCGAGGTGTTTTTATCAAAGACGAAAACAAAGGGTTGTTTAATGACGGTATTAGTGGAAAGTTCACGATAAATTCGGGGTCGTTAGGCGTTCTTTGTCGCCCCTGTATTGTGCTGTAAGTCAAATACTTATGAAGCGTCTCATCAGAAACCTTTTCACTGAAAGTAATTCGATCAAAATTCAGATACGTTGATAATTTAATATAAAGTTTTTGAGCATTATTTACTGTCCTGCAGTTTTAGTTACTGTTAAAAAGAGTTGCAGTCAATTTTTGAAATGGCAATCATCCTATTTTGAAGCATTTGCCAAACATGAAGAAATGCGATGTGTTGAAATTTGGTGGTATGAGTAATTACGTCTTAGATTATGTCAATAATTTATTCGGAAATAAATTTGTGAAGGTGGGATGACGTATGTGTACTCGTAAATCTTGATCAGCATACCTTTGTTCATCGCTGACTTTGTTAAAATCTCGTTTAAATACCAGAACCATATAACTATATTTTAACATTCATTCATTACATTTGAATTTGCGATAGGACTTCGGATTACTTCTATCTCGCTCTCTAATATCAAAGATGTTACGCCTAGATTCCAGGTCTAGAAGAAGACTATTAATTCTTGACTTCAAGAGGCCTAGGCTGTAGGGGCTGGATTCAGGTACAATACTACTAGAAGATAGTAACTAGCTAGAAATATAATTAAAATATATAAAACAGAAAAAACAGGATTTATCGTAGTCATAAACTATGTATCGTATAATATATCGTAAATGTCATATATAATATATAGGATTATAGGATGCGAGCGGCAGAAAGAGAACGAGTAATGAACTACACGGGTATTATATACAGCGCTTCTACCGGATACGGATACAAAAATAATTAAAGGCTTCAACCGGAAGTTGCTAAACAATCTGACTGTATATTTTAAATAACAATCTTTGAGAGATTAATTTTTGCAACTTTAATTCCAAATAATCAACATAATATAATATTTAATACTTTTGACGTTGGATATTGTCATGTAATTAAGCTCAGTTTTTGTAACTTGTATCGATAAAGTTGCTGCTCTGTAATCTATCTCAAATAAAACATCAATTAAGTGTAAGATGCTACCAGCTGTTTATTCACCATGTTAAGCGCGATACAATGTAAAAAAATTCGATAAAAAAATCACATGGAAAATTTTATAAAAAAATTGATGCATATATATATATATATATTATATAGGAAAGGGTGAAAACAGAAATATAGGTAAAACGCCATCACACGTTGACCGTATTGCGAAAATGTTACCTTTGTAGAGTAGTCTCACGGGTATCCCCCTTCCCAAAGAGTATAATGCTCATCTGGGTAGCTTATTATCTTTTCGCCAACTCGGCACGCATATTTACCTTACAAACATTTGCATAGGACCTCTTGTTTCTTATTACATAATTTCTGGGCCAAATGTCACTGGAGGAGAATGAAATGAAAATGGTCAGTGTCTGTGGATCCGAACCAATTACTTTGTATTAGGGGAGATATTTTTATGAATACACTGTTTCTTTTTTTATTCAGTAGAGGGTTTCGCGTGCTTCTGATTATAAAAGGACACATTTTTATTGAAATATCAAAGGTATCTTTGTGAAGAAAGCAATAATGCTGAATACATTGTACCTTCTATACTTGGGTACTTCGTTCGTGGTTTTAATATCATTTTAAATTATTTATTAACAAATATTTTTTAAGGGGTTTAATCTCAAACGCTTTATTTGTTTGCAAATGCAAAACTATGTATGTAGACAATGAGATTCTTACAAAACTAGTGTTTGCGGAGTTTGTGTAATGAAAATATCTGACAGGTTGATCTGACAAGTGTTCTTTAGTGTACCTACTAACGAGATTTGTGTTTTGATAAATCAACAGGTATAAAATTGAGGTAATGTATGAAAAATTACATTTGCTATATCACACACATCAAAGAGCTTACTAGAGAATTCATAAATTTAAACCTATTAATTCACACATTCCAAGTGGCTGTCTTAGTGCGTACTTATGATATATTTATATACGAGTATTTACTTATACCTATAATACTTATACTTATACTAATAATAATATAAATGAAAAAGAATGATAGTAAAAATTTTAATTTAATGACTAATGCTATCGAATTACGTCCTGAGTCTTTTAAAAATATTAATTGTTTAAAACAATCCTATAATAACTGAACGCAAAAGATAACTATCTCAGCTTATCTGAGTACACTTGTTAAAACAAATCATATACTAAAGTTTTGCTGGTTTAGAACTTTAATGATGGATGCAACAAAAATACAGCATTAATCCTATTTTCATTTTCGAAATGAGAGCATCAACCCAAGTTACAACAGCATAGGCTGCATAAGTAAACTTTTTCTGAATATAAAAGTACCGTAGTACTTAAGAGTTCAATCCATTAGCTTGGCTGGTTATTACTTTGCCGGGTCCAACACAGGACTGGCATTTGCCCCGCGCTTAGCCGCAATCCTGTAGAGCCTCTATATGAATTCCTCGTACCGGCCATTCCTGATTTCATACAATCCGTTTTACTTTATACAGCTAGGTAGATAGGTATGCTCAGCGGTGTAGAAATATCGAAGAAAATAGTTTTAGGTTTCATAGTGTTATAAATGTGCACTATATTTATGTGATTATTTCCAGTAACTTACGTATAAACTTTACATAAGTAAAAATTATCGATTAATGCTGTGCGTTACAAATGTGTCAGAAATAATCGAACAAGCTGTGAACTGACAACCACATGACACTAACACGACACTAATCAATCATATTTGTCTTGATTGTATATTTTGTTTTGATTTCATTCCCGTTTGACTCGGAGAGCAAGGGATATTTTATAATGTAATATAGAATTTTAAGACGTTACGATAAGATTTTTTTATATTATTTATATTTTGTGACAGCACCTTTTATCGTATGCAACACTTATTCAGTTTTATATTTTATCTTTAACAATCAAAATAGGACAAACAAACAAAGCTCAGGTAGGTAATTACCGGTAATAAGCGGTAATCACCTAAGCTCCACACACACTTAACTTAAAGTTAAGAAAAAATACCAGGTTACCCGTTATTGAACCCGGTGAAATTACAAGCACATGAGACATTCCACCTACACGTCTCACAGTTACGGGCGCATACGATGCGACTTGGGTCTTGTCGTACCTAGTAAGGGAGGACCCAAGTCGCATCGGTTGTTATGGGCCGAGGTTACCACTTAACACCAGGTGGGCCGTCGGCTCGTTCCGTAAAGGCATCACATAAAAAAAAACAAAAAAAAATATTGAAACGAACGCTTGCTTTATTTGGCAAGTATCTCAAATTTGGACCTGGAGTATAAATAGTTAATCCACTGTATAATTTCAGTCTTCAACTATAGTCCATCGGCACAGATGGTATATCATGGCAATTCCCGGACGGTGTAACCAACAATACTGATAGGAACCCATTCAATTAACGCTGCACCACATTGTCCTGGGATTGCCTTTCACACTTCAAAGGCATCTTCATATTTTAAGCAAATCGACAGGCCTTCTAGCCGGCCTAATAAAATTGGTCAGGTGGCCGAATGTAACTAAAATGCGGATAATATAAATTATATTTTTACGAGACCTTATAAAAGACACAGGTTCAGAGCAAAAATACAACAGCAGAAACAAATTCAAATAAGCCCGCCTTACACATTGATGAGATGTGAGCAGAGATAATTGAATTCAGTATTTTGTACAACGTAAACATCACAATATATCGTGAAATCGGTTTCAAGGTTCCTGTAATGAGTAGGTATGTGTATATTGAGTTTTTATAACAAGACTAAAGCTGCTTTACAACTTCGTGAAGTCTTGGCTCTAAATTAAAACAAACTCTGTATTTTGCCAAGTACATATAAAGATAGACTGTTAGACACATTAATTAGATAATGAGGTTTGATAGTTCCAATATTGTCTAAAATTATGTTCATTGAATTCAGTAAAGTGTAAATAACGATTTTTCCCAGACTGTAAGTCTATTCGTCTAACTTAGAATGATTGGTAACCGTTGAGAATTAAATTATCAGTATTTGCTTTCTGCTTGAATATCACTGTTTTCCTAGTAACAGGCTAGAAATCAAATTAATAATGTGAGAGAAACGTGAAACCGACATGAACTAATTGTAGGCTCGCAAAATGATAATAAAGTATTTCATACTAAGCGCTGACGTTGAAACTGAACTCAATACCTAACAAATTATTAAACAAATATTTAATTATCATCGTTCATTGTATATTTAACAATAACTGAAATGGCAAGCGCATGAGACGTAACATTCCCGTCTCGAGGTGATGGACGCAACGCAGTGCGACTTGAGTCATCTCTTACTATGGAGAAGACTTGAGTGTTATTGCTGTTATCTATGGGTAGCGGTTACCACTTAACATCAGGTGGGCCGTCAGCTAGTTCCGTCACTTGAATGACATAAAAAAAAAGGGATTTTGATAATCTATTATGAATCGTGTTACGTAGTCTTATTTGAAGTTCTTGGTCTATTATTAATTATTTTTATCTGATGTGTAGGTATTTTACGCAACTGTAAAGCTCAAAAGTCTGATACTACTAGTTATTTTACATCTATATAGTTACTATAGTGCATACGGGCGTCACGGTTCAGACAAAGACGTGTCATGTCAGTGGTGTCTATAGGAAAATGCATAAAGCCCCTCTCCATACATAATGATATGTTAAAACTAGCACATGTAAATGACTGATATTTCCGAAGCCGACATTTCTCTCTACGAACCCAACATCATGGCCTATATTGCGGAGCATAAGTTTTCAGTATACACAGTGTATTAAGTTATAAATTAGACTATTTATGTTCACAGGAATGGAATAACGATTAAAGTGAAAAGTGGAATTTACCATACAAAAATTACGTACTTCGTAAACATTTTCACTAACACATTATGCTATGGACAAATTGCAATGTGAAAGATCGCGTAGCTCGAACATATTTTAACCATTTGCTGCTTTTATATGGAGCCTTTGAGCTTGCACAGATATTTATTAATTATTATAAGTGAAAACATAGTATTTTCAACGGAACGAGAGTAATTTTTCTATATTTTTATCATCGAACATCTTTATGACATGAAGGAACACTTTGCAAAACGTATTAGTTCTAAACAAAATTCTTAATCTAACCTAAATCTAAATCTTATTAAATCAAGCTTTCAGGTCAGAGACCGACTACATGAAAGCGTTGGTCGGTGTACCGATGGGAAATAGTTCTATGTATCCCCAAAATGTAACCCATGGTAAAACTAGTCACATCGTGGTTTCTTACAATAGCATCATTTTATAAAACAATAGTCAAGAACCTATATTTATCCATTATCCGCCGTTTAAAGTATTGAAGGTCGTAACTCGTTTACAGAGCCACACAAAGCCGTCAGTTTTGCAAAAGGTACACCTAAGTGGTAAATCAAAACAAAGGCGGGTAGTGGCTGGCGTTGCAAATCAAATTACAACTTTTACATTACGCTGTTTCCTAGATTCATTCAACACATAAACTTGTGAGGCCTTTCGCACTTAAAACTTCCCCGGGGGAAAATTGTGCGGTCACATTATATCGCTGAACGAATTGTTATTGTTTCTGAAGGGAACTTTAACCGCTGTGGATAACATGCAACCGAAGTGGCTTCCTACTGTAGCGAACTGGCTAGTTTACAGTAGGTTTGACCACTTGGCATTACACTCATACATTACAGGCTAATGATGAATGTAATGTAACTATAACAATAATGAATCTAGATAAACATGTAGGTAATGTCAGTTACTTAAATTAAATTCAATAAAAAATAATACAAACTCAAAATATATATTACTGTTTAACCAACGGGTATGTGTAAGTAGTCATCACTAATTTATTTACTATTTCAACAGTACACAACTGTTGAACTAGTTAAGAACCTGTGTATATTAGTTGTCTGCCGTTTAAAGTATTTAAAGTCGTAACTCGTTTACAGAGCCACACAAAGCCATCGGTTTTGCTAAAGGTACACCCAAGTGTTAAATCAAAACAAAGGCGGGTAGTGGCTGGTGTTGCAAATCAAATTACAACTTTTACATTACGCTGTTTCCTAGATTATAGAATCTAGGAAACAGCGTAATGTATCTATATCCTATATGTATATAGGATAATAGTATTGGAGCAGAAGTGTAATACGCTATCCCGGTACACTATTTAGCTCCAGCGTAACATCTGTCCCCGGGCATGAGTTGCGGTGGCCAGTTTGGAAGTCCCTCAACCGGGTCCAAGTTGGCCGCTGTCGTGGCCATATGGCAACAATGGTCATCACAGACGTGACTGCGGAGCTCCAACATGAGACATGGTTCATTCACGTGTGCCCGCAGTGTCCACCAACCTGAACTCGGTAGGACCTTGTAAATACAACAGATAGGGTTACTGCGTCCAAATCTTGCCTTCTAATATTAAAAAGATGAATACCAAATAATAATGCGGTATTCATCTTTTTATCTATTCAATGACTGCCATATTGTTTTGATAGGAACTGGTGTACTTTTTTTCAAGATTTGATTATTAATAATACAAAATAAGATACAGAAGTTCCAGCTGTTTTCGCAAAATATGTAGGTAGAGTCTCGACTTTGTGAGTTGCAATATCGTGGGAATGAGGATCTTAGAATGAAAATAGCTCTTTGGTGGAGAGTTCATCGCCGTCATTGTTTTTCCATGAATCACTCAAGATCAGTAGAACTCACGCCAAGTTCTTCCGAGGAAGTACTGACACCATGCCCATTTCTGCCGCCAAGCAGTAACGCATTCGCGTTACTGTGTTCCGGTTTGAAAGGTGTGGTTGCCGGTGATATTACAGGCACATGAGACATTCCACCTACACGTCTCAGAGTTACGGGCGCATACGATGCGACTTGGGTCTTGTCGTACTATGGGAGGACCCAAGTCACATTGGATGTTATGGGCAGAGGTTACGACTTAACACCAGATGGGCTGTCGGCACGTTCCGTAACAGTATCACATAAAAAAAAAAGTTTATAAAGTACACAACTCCTTAATAATCCAACAGCCAGAACAAATCTGAAACCAATGAAGTAAATTGTAATTCAGTAATATAAATTAGACAAATGTTTTTAGCTGAATAGTGAGCAAAAAATACCAAACAAACGCCCCATTTAAAATACAAATCAATCACAATCCTTCGTGTAAGTAGCGTAACTATCGGTGATCCGTTACTTTGCGCATTTCCATGTCAGGCGATAATTTTTTACACATCCAGTGTTTGGACGTAAGCACTTATCATCCGTTCGGATTCAAAATTTATTCAAACCATCATTTAAATTATTCATCGTACCCAAACATACCATAAGCCAATTTCAAAGATAAACTCGTCGAAAACATATTCGTTGCGTACGTTACGTAACTATGTTTCTTTTCACATGAGGGAATTCAAAACAACCATTAATGTAACTTCGGGTAATCATGAATATTCCATCGGAAAACCCTTTTAAGAGATAACGTCCTGCGAAATGCTTTTGAAAAAATATACCTAAATAATTAATGCTTTGAAACATTTCAGGGCGAAAAATGGCGACAGTTCCCCGAACTCTTTTTAAAAATTACCTCTAAACAGATATGCGCGGTAAGATTGCTCTGGTTGAGATGATCTTACGAAACAAAAGAAAACCCAAACTGGGATATAAAGTGTGAGCAAGTGAAGTTGTGGAAACGCAAAGTTTCCCAATTGATAATAATTTCCATTGTGCTGCAACACAAAGGGAACAGAAAGTATGAAAATCTGAAATAAATTCTTAATTTAAGAGCTGACTGAACGCTATCTGAATGGAAAGTCGGGGTTAGAAGAACAAAGACCACGGCCTGCTCACTGTGAAGCTTAATTTTTTGTTGACTTCTGTTTGGCTCTTTGCCGTTCGCATAAATTGGACTCTCAAAGTTATATAATGAAGTTTAGTGGCTGAAGCAACGTCGATTTATTGTGCGAAATCACCGAACTTTCACATTTGTTGGCCAGACGGTCATACATACGAAATAATGAACTGAATTAGGTAAACTGTTAGAGTTTCTAACTAATTTCACAAATTAAAGTACCTACTTGTACCTTACAGCTAGCGCTATACCTACATAAGTGATGCTAAACCATAATTGCACTAATTAGGAACAAAGAAAGCGAGAAATTCAGCTGCATTTCGCAACAACTGCTTATGAAACTTAACGCGAACATAGCAAAGTAATAGGAATCTCCAATCTAAATTTCCTCCACGAATCCACTGCAGAAAAACGCTAGTAGAAAGTTCGCGAGCCGCAGCCGCGAGGTTTGTCATAAAAACGTAATGTAAGTGCGAAGTAAGTAAGTCTTTATGTTGTTTTGAGTTTTCGGAGTGCAGTACGGAAACAGTAGTAGTAATAAATCCTTGTTTCGTGTTCGCCGGACGGGCGCCGGTAGCCGACACCCGACGCCGATTACATTCCGATGCCGAATGTACGATACGGCTACTTCGGGATCGCCCGGCAATAAATACACGCAATTACCTCCAGCCATAACTAATGGTGGTAATATTCGCAATCAATAAATGACTTCGCAATTGTTATAGCGAAGATGTCGGTACGTCGTTATGCTAACGCATTCAAATTCTTCAGTAGTATGAGTATTATTACAATTTAATGAACAATCAGACTAATAAATGAAATAATTTCTTTCTCGTAGAAATGCTACGCCGTAGAGGTGTTTAAGGAATTTGTAGAATTTCATGAGATGAATGTTTTAATTGTATGAGATATTATTTCTTCCATTCTTCGCTCTCTCTCTCTTGACCTCTTTTTATCTCAATCTTTCTATATTAGTTTACTTTCGAAAAGCTAGACGTAGAGGTGATTTAAAGAAGCATTCTAAATTCTTGTAAGTAAATTAACTTCTGTAATAGATGTCAGTGAAGTGATAATTTATGTACAACATGACTTCTAATATCCTTATTTTGATATCTTGGAATCTGAATTTTTATAAAGGTACGTCATAATGGTTTTCTGAGCATTAAACTTGTTCCAAAAGAATAAAACATTAGATAGAATCCTTCCTTTTTTCGTCTATAAAAAGGATATTTATGCTTTTAGATCATGGCTATAAATCGTCGGTTACATGCTAGCCCATTCACTACGCGTCTTAGATTCGATTCTTATTAGTTCCAACATGTTTCCCTTCATCGTTCTCAGCATAAATTGTATATTCGTATTTTATGTATGCGAATATTACGATAAAATACGAATATTTCATTATTATTCTACCTCATTCATTTACACTATAACGACATGGTACACACAAGGGCATACATAACAGGTACATAGTTACCGTATTCAATTAATTCCGACGAAGCAGTCAGACTCTCACCTAATTTGTAAACAAACGGAAGTCTGGCCAGTTCGGTCGTCTTCATAATTTACTGCCATGCAAATTACACTTCCGTCCTGTTCACTACAGGATCCATAAGTCCATAACTATACGCAACTATAACGTATAGGTGCATTACGTGCATTGCGCTTCAGCCATTAACAAAAATTCTAAGTTGCGTTACCATTTTAAAATGTGGGCAATTGCTAGGATGTCCATAAATTTATTACTACATATTCATTTCATTATTTCATTCCTTCTATATTGTTATTTAATTTAAACCAATTGACATTTTAATGTATTTCAAATAAGTTATGCTTAAATAAGTAACTGAATTTTATGATTGTATATGGATTATTATCTGAATTAAAATTATTATTATCATTATGTAAATAATGCGAAATAAATGCAGTAAGTATTATACCTACTACGTAACAACCAGGAGGACGCAAATCGCAAGGCGCGATAAACTATTAACGCGCGCGGAATTAAAGAACGCCTAAATCTAATCTAAATATAAAATGCATGTCGTTTTATGGTAACCCTACAGTATTTCAATAAAACCTGTTGTTTAACACACTTAACATTCCTCTGTCTCGTAAAGCAGTACTAAAACCAACACGTCATCACCACGCGTTCCTAAAGAAATTAAAAACATGTATTTTATACAGCATACAATAACTGAAATGTATTTTTTTCTAAAATGGACTCTAAGACGATGCAATAAGCTTTGTATTACCAAAGCCGTTGAGACTGAGTACATTTTTACATCACGAAGACCCCACAGCGTAGATAGGCAAAATTTCAGCCAACATTACCACTATCTACAGATTCAATTAACACCAGCTACCTAACCTGAGCTTAGTGGTAATAGGGTTGTAATAATAATAAAAATAATAATGGTGTACAATTCACACAGCGCCACCTAGCTCCAAACTAAGCATAGCTTGTACTATCGGAACCAGATGACTGATAGAATACATATTATATACTTTCTTTTTGTAAATACATGCATACAATACAAAAATCAGTTGTAGTTCTATTTTTTTTATGTGTGTGATAGAAGCATCTGTTACAACAAGCGGTCATTTTGGCTTGTTCTCATTAAATTTCATCATTCAAACGACTCCTTATTCAAATGAGTAAAAACATTATCAAAATAGTCAGCTAAGACGTCAGTACATCGATCTTTATGATACTATCAATCGATTATTAAAAATTTCAATCATACAAAAGTACTCGGACTTTTGTAACAAGAAAATACCAGGCAACCATGAATCTGTTGGTTCTAATTCTTGAGACAGTTTGCGCGACAGGAGTTTGCAATGTCTTTAATAACCCTGTTACTGGGTACCTTTCACTTATGTTGTCGTTTAAACAAACCTCGAATAAATCTTAAATTGGGTTGTTTTATGAACGACGAAAAGCGGTAAAAGGTTTTTTCTTTATATAGTAATTAACATTGATATCGCTGAGGTTACCGTTTCTGTTACGTTCCGCGGAAACCCTAATTTAATCCATAAAATATAATAAAATGCTCTTCCCAAAAGTACCGTTATTTAGAGGGCTTCCTATAAACGTTGTGCCGTTATTATATTAGACTACAATTACAAAACTCGCAAAAGCCGCGCTGGAGAAAGTTTTATTTAACCGCATATAAGCTTAAATACAGGGAATCATTTCAAAGACGACTCAGTACTAAAATCTTACAAGAAATGCTTTTATGTCTGCAATCTTCTTATACCTGGGTACAGGCACTTGGTTACCTATCCTAGGGTAGGTACTTGCCTCGCTAAGAGCCTTGTATAGAAAGCTTATGGTGCAGAATCACCACTCAAGTATGATCGCATTTCCATATAATCACCGTTGGACGAACACTACGATCAAACGGGTTCTTCCAGCTGTTACATTTTCTCATTTCCTAGTCAATGTGTATGTAGAGCGCAAGTAGGTACCATACTTACAGCTTTCTTGGTATTAATTTAGGTTTGTATTTTTACTTCAAAAATGGATAAGATTTATTCATTTTTATTGAAGTGTTGACATTATTTACAAGATTTGAGTTTAAGGCTGAGTTTATTTTTCCTACATAGATATAAGTTACAACGTAGATACCTACATAAAGTATTTTTCTCCAAAAGTAACTAACTAACTGAAATGTACAAGGATTTTTTTTTGACTGACGGTACCTTACCTAGCTACCTGTGCAGAGCTACGTAATGGAATTCAGAGCCGTCTTTTGTTTCTCTAACGGTTAGTTATAATCTTCAGTGTCTTCATAGAAAGGTTGAAACGGCTACTTCTAGACATGAGAGGTGAGAGAGGAAAAGTTAAGAAAGCCCCGAAGAAAAAAAATATGTCACAAGAATCGATGAGACACATATTTTGAAAAAACCTAAATTGAATTGAAAGCCAAAAACATTTTACTATGGCATACTTTACTGCGATTTGCTTCTTCATACATCTACAAGTATTACTTAAAATTTGAACAGTTGTTACAAGTAACAATCTGCTTTAGGGTAGAGTAGTTTAAAGTATTAAAAATTTAATGTACTACTTAATCCTTACTAAAATAAGTTTTTACGTTGTACAATACCTACTTAGAGACATAAGTTTATTAAGTAAATTTGAATGCGCAATCATGAACACTCGTCTAGGTAGATCAAAAACAGAATAAATAAAACAAATGATTCTAACATCGCGTTTATGAAAATGAAATTGAATACTCACTTCTCTAACTAAACACACGAATCCACATTATGACATACATGCATAATACCTCTAGTTAGGTAGGTAAACTTTGCATATGGGGGTGCAGCAAATGTATATCAGAGAAGGATTGGTGCTCGATGGCCAAAGTAAACGCTCTCGTATGTTTGCTTTTAATTAACCATCGGTCAACACACGACTATGACCCATACACTTTTCATGAAACAATTATACTACAGCTGCACTCACATTACACAGCGCTGAATGCCACGATACACGAATAAAGTTGGTTCAAGTTTTCTCTTAGTCATCCTGCGAAACATATCATGTCATCATACGTATCTAAACGTTACGTGTATGAGAAACAGTAGTGTTTAATTGAAAAAACAATAATTAAGATTTTTAAACCCTGAGAATTTATATAACCATAATACTACACCCCAGAATAAATTTCAGAGCCAGTTTGCTGAAAGAGACCCCTTTTGTGCATTTGACACAACATGTCTTCAAATTTTCTGTTCTAGGCCGAAAATCCTCATGATATTTTCCTTTATTTTGATTACGTGGTAATGCGACCTGAATTAAAGCGAATACCTCACTGATGCACGTCTGGACTAAAACTGGTTCAACCATGCTCACGTGATAAGTAAGACAGATGCCTGCTATAGAAGTTAGGTTGTAGCAGACGAAATTTAGTTAATAAATTTCGGGATAAGACTAAGCTTTTCAATTCAATTACCTACAGTGAAATTATAAAAAAATGCATCTAATATTTATTTACGACTATAATTTGATTTAACGTTTACGTTTTTGCTTACATATTGTACATTATAATGGTATTCATTTCTAATTTCTTTTAATTCTGATTCATAATGTAATTTATAAGTTTAACTACTATTCGACATAAATTCGAACGTTTCCGAGAGAAGTAATTTAAAACACATTAAACTGTTTCCTATAAAAGCAATATTTCTTACATTACGGTGAACGTTACCTCATTTTAATATCAAAGTTAATGCCCTATGGACACGCCCGGCTGCGAAGTGGTGGTCGCCCGATCTCTCCGCATTACGAGCACCGAAGTTTTCAGCCAAAAAGTTAAATGGCTTGGAATAAAGCATCGGTAATAGAAAATGGAGGACAATCCTCATTTCCTTGTTCGTTATTCGGATCTGATATGCTCTGATGTCTTTGTGCAAGTTTCCCTTAATGACGGCGGAAATTGAATTCAAGACCTAAGAGAATCTAGGATTGCAAATTCTCCTTTTAAATACACCAGAGACCGTTATTTCGTAGAGTCCTCTAGGGCATCAGTCATATTAAAGTTAATAAGTGTTTACTTATTAACTTATTTCATAGCGTGAAGCGCTCAGTATCTAAATTTTCATGATAATTCACACATATTCCGATTAGTCTGACTTACTTGTTCCTAAAAACCGAAATACTCATTATGTGGGGCCACCATTGTATATATAATTAACGGTAGATAGTGTTTATAATGACTAAATAAGTCAAAAAAACCGTCATCCAGCCGGGTTGTTGTTGTCAGTTGTGACGAATCCTCAATCTTCCAAATTTTATAACTTCCTATAACTAACTAGTCAGTTACATTAGTAAGCTATATGCTGCAATAGTTGAGGGCGATAACGTTAACTTTCTATTAATTTTCAATCAGCACAATGTCTGAAAATCTACGAACACATAAGCACAGTAGAATGCAGGGGGACGCCGGAAATTAAAATTTTCTAAAGCGTTTGCAAATAACGGCATAGGTACATACATACATACATTGAAATGACTTTTTGGAGGCTTTGCCACATCGAAGATTCCTCATGAATTTCACCGAGAGCTCCACTCCCATCGAAAAATGATAAACATTAATGAAACGTTTCGCTTTCACGCTATTTGCTAAGCCCTCGATCCGATTTCAATAAAGGAATCGCTAAGGAATTTGATAGATACCTATTCATAATGCAAAGGAAGGGAAGCAC
This sequence comes from Chesias legatella, assembly GCA_947359385.1. Taxonomy (NCBI): domain Eukaryota; kingdom Metazoa; phylum Arthropoda; class Insecta; order Lepidoptera; family Geometridae; genus Chesias; species Chesias legatella. The sequence goes on along the minus strand of OX375774.1, from coordinate 5,298,753 downwards.
AATCAGATTTTCATTGGAGATCCCGCCGACTGCCGGGGGAGAAATGAATACTTATTGCGAAAATGAAGCGAGCCATTAATGAACGCCGATTCTGGTGAACCGGTCGCCTCGATTTAATTCCCTTCAAAAAATATTCAATAAGCTCGACCCGCGCGGGCGGCGAACAAGCGAAATCAAATGGAGAATAAAAATTGCATCGACTGGAAAAATATGAATTTATCAAGGAGATAGTAGCGGTTCATTTGCATTACGTATTAACGTGATATCTGTCCCCAGGACGAGTGATGGCCGGGCATTCGTAATGCTTTAGGCCTAAGCGATTTTCTGAACATGTGAGGGTTATCACCACATATTCAGATATATCCACACTCGTAATAATTATATTATTATCTCCACATAATATTATTACTACGAGTATGGTTGGCATGGTTATACAAATACAAATATCTTAATACCTAGTATTAGATTACCTACTAGTGGTCGCCACACTAGAGCAAGCGTGTGTCGCGAGAGGCCATGAGACAAAAAGTGCTTATTATTTTGTATATCTTTATTTAAGTACATATACAGGGCGAGGACAAAGAATATAACTACGAGGAATAATGAAAAATAAGATTGTAGGTAATTATGTTTAATTTTACTCACGTTATTAACGACGAGTGGGGTCGTACGATCCTACAGTTTGCAATCCGAAGTCGCCTGGTTCAAATTCAGAGTAAGCGTTGATTAATGTTTTCGGTTGAAAATATTAAAATTTAAATGCACTGGTAATTGTTCCTTTTGAAGACATACGACTTCGTTGATAAGTGTGGCTGACATCAATATCAATAGTTTCGAGTTCCTTTTATTAAAAAAAGTCCCTTTACCCAACAAAAATTAGTGAAGTGGGGTTAAACGAGAAATTGCTGCTTTTTATCATGTCACAAACCGCCTTCGATGATGCAACGACGTAATCTTTTAACAGGTTTTGCAAGATGCTCCCCTATCAGTACTTTCAGCTTTTATCATATTGTGATAGACTTTTTGAATAAAATATCGTAAGCGAGATTATTCGCTACGGCTTTCACATAAACCTACTTCTCAGCGTTCACAATAAGGAGGAATCATCTATTATGCCCTCTATTGTCGAATGATCCGTGTCCGATCGGGAATGGCGTTACAGTTTTTATGTTAATAGAATTTTGTAAGCCTGCTTTATGTAGCTTTATATTTGAGACTATGGTGGCCTAGTGGTACTGTCAATTTTCAATCTGCAGGTCGCGGATTCAAATTGAAAGGCACCGATTAATTTTTCGCTTGAAAAATTTATGCCCGCAATGTTCTCAAATAATGAAGGAAAACGTCGAGGCTTTCAGTAGGTATGTAGCTTTCGCGTACCTTGTAGTATGTTGCTTTTGCATACCTTGTAGTATGTAGGTTAATACTTTTCTGTGCGTGTGCGAAATAATAATTATTGTTGATTTTTTTGGAATTAATCCAGTAACCATATGCTATATCAAACCTTCGAGAAAAGTTTTGAGGATTTCATACTCTGAATCTACAAGAATCTTTTGTTGAAATTTCGAATTCTGTCAAATTTTCCAGTTGCGCCTCATACGCTAACTAATGTGACAATTATGCGTGGTAAGATAAGTACCGTCCGTCAAATTACAAAATCGTAAAGCCCGAAAGTGTTGAAAATGTAATGTCGTATGATCAAAAGTATGAAATTTTTCGGAGTGATTCTCCAACTTTTATTTATACGCACTAGATAACCAAGTAACATTAATTAAGGCGGCAAGATTTGTTCCAAGTTCGTCCGAGGAAGTGCTGCCACCATACCTCCTTCACCGCTAAGCAGTACGCATGCGCATTACTGTATTCCGATTTGTAATTAGTGGTTGCCAGTTATTATCACAGGTACTTGAGACATTTCCACTTCACGTCTCAAATTACGGGCGCAATACAAAACGAATTGCATTTTCCCATGTCTAAGTAGGAGAGGACCCCTTTTGTTATACGTAGAAGTTACCGCGTAATACCACGTGTGCCAACTTGCCCGTTCCATTACTTATTCGTGTAAAAAAATGAGATAAATGAATGAGAATAAATAAATGAGACAAACCTCAGCACTTACATATCTTTTAATGCTTTAACGACACATATATTATATAACAAATGATTGTGTAACTTGGACCACGCTTGCGTAGCAGTTTCCTCCACACACTCCAACGTATTTCTAAGTTCATCACTACCAGCTATCACTCTTGTATGAGTCTTCAAAAATATACTCAAGTAAGACTGTGCCAATTCGAAATCTCTGTTGCTTTTTAGCATAACCTCCAACATTAGAAGGAATTGTTTCATAACTTTTTCGGATCCACCCACATCAGGCGCCATACTGGAAACTTCGGCTTCTAAAGCGGACGGCGGGAGAGTTCTTATTGTTTTAACGCATTCGAGGTAATCACCGTGTGTTTCGCAAGCCACAAGTTTCTTGGCGAATACTGTTAAAGTCGACAGCGCGTCGGGTATCAGCAGTTTGGTTTCACCACCGACTTTCTCTTTGTCCAAATCGAATTCCATTTCCAGGCTGGGTATGGTAGGGAGGAAGAACGGAGCCGATTTGGGGACTGTGAGCTGTGTTTTCGGTTTGTTTCGCCTCTTCACGATGTCCAAGTTGAGAAGGTTCAGCCATCTCGAAGTGGGTTGGTCGGAGAGGGTTATCAGCTCTTCGCTGATTTGTTCCGGGGATTTGTACTCCGGGTCCTCGCCTAGATCTATCACGCCTATGTCTTCAATGTCGGGCTTTTCGGGAGCCGTACTAGGCAGTTCTGAAAAGTTATGATAAGTTAGTAACACACATTAAGAACGTTTAAAATTATAAATAATCTATGGTTAAGCACTCTATTCAAAGTATAATGAAATCACTATTTACTAGACGTATGTAACTACGTTTTTGTGCCTAATGGTAGAGCTGAAAGTGAAAATGTCGTTTAAGTACTGAAAAGATGGTTACAGTTCTATAAAGAATCCAAATTATCATCGCACATTTTTATTGCAATAACTTTATGGTTATTTTTAATTCCTAGTTTGATTTTTTATAGTATCAAAGTCACTAAGTCTATTAATTATGATCAATTAAAACGATATCCAAGCTAAGCTGGTGCGGTAACCCAACATCGAGTTAGCTTTATAAGTCAAAAGTCAAGAGTCAAAATTCTTAGTCCATAAATTTTACAAAGAAATGGATTGGAAACGTCAACAAGCAATATTTAAAGTCACCCCGTACTTATAGCTAAGTTTAATGGCAGTTTAAACCCTATCCGACCCTCCATGAGGGGTTCTTATTTTTCCTTTGAGGAATGGAGGGATTCCTTTTTTTAAGGAAATCATAAAATATGGGAATACTTACTAAGTCTGGGAACATCCACGGCGCTCCTATCAATCGGCCTGAGAAATATTCTCTCGTACAGCAGTTTGTTCGCCCACAGGAACACACCGATTTCACCGACGTGAGTGGTCGCCAAGTAGTCACCGGTCGGAGACATCGTTAGGGAAGTGCACGGCTCCTCTACCTAAACACATTGTACTTTTAATGCGAGAGTCGAGCAGATGGCCCCTCTGGTGTTAATTGGTAACCAGTGCCCGTAGCAAAACGTCTTGGGCCTTCCCCTACATAGCTATGAAGATTCAAGCACATTGTACTGCGCCCGTTAACATTGAGACGTGAAGGTGGAATGTCTTACCCGAGTGTAATCACCGATTGTCACCGCCAAACACACCTTTGAAGCCGGAACACAGTAACGCGAATGTAATTACTGCTTAAGTTGCGTAAATAAGCTATTGACAAGAAGCAAAACTGAAAACTTTTTTTATATTTCTATTTAATTATTTCACTTACCGAATAGATGTCGACAAGTTGTGCGGTGGGTATATCCCACGTGCATATTGTGCAGTCCATTGAAGCGCTAATCAGCCACCTTTATGAATAAAATATAACAAAAAAATAAAAAAATATACAAAATATATGTCTTTTTTCAATCACTCAACGCGTCCCAACAGTTTCTAGTAATATTGGGACGAAGCATCAATGATTATTTATTTATATGCGATAATGTTACCAGGTGCTATCATACCACGGTATAAGGTCATCTCACTCTAGTCAAACTTTCAGTCGTGCAAATATTTAGTTAAAATATAATAAATTATTATTATACATTTTACACTCGAATACAATTAAATCTTTCCATCTTAATGTCGAATAATTAACTTCATTGATTGTACCATTGTACCTAAATAAAATCACAGAAAGTAACTCATACAATGAGAGCATTGTACATGTGTTAAGCTAATACACTTCTAAAATGTTGAAAGAAGGAATCAAAGATGGAATATTTCATAGCAAAAGAAAACAAATTATTTTAATTTACCTTACTTACCTTACACAGTAAACTGGACTATAATTATTAATGCTACGTGATTTATATGTTTGTGCGTAGCAGAGCACAAGGAAAACTTGGATTTCGCTCAGCATTTTGCTGGATAAACACTGATGTGTGCACCCAGCGCTGGTTTTCAGCGAATTTCATTCATACCTGTATCGTACCACACAGTACAAGAAATTCTATATGAATTTCTGCAAGAGTGCTACTACCGATATTACTAGAAGCTCACCTGCTCTGTGCATCGAAATCAATGTCGGTAATCTTTCCCACGTGCCCGTCAAATTTTCTCACGACTTTCATAGTGTCGATGTCCACAAGTGTTATACTGAAATCCTCATTGGCGATAGCGAGTAGCGCACTGTCCCTGTGGCATTTCGTCATGGATACTGCCTCATCTAACCGCAGCACGTGGAATGGAGTCGTTGCTGAAAGGAGACAGTAAGTTTTTTTTATATTGGTGGACATTTCACACTGCGCCATCTAGCCCCAAAGTAAGGTAAGCATAGCTTGTATCATGGGAACCAGACAACTGATATACTTGTATACTTCTTTTTGTACATACATAATATTACATATTAAATACCCAAACACAGAACAAACATCTATGTTCGTCACACAAATGTTTGTTCTGGGTCAGAATCTAACCCACGATCTACAGCGCAGAAGGCAGGGTTACTACTAGGGTTACTAAGGCCAGTCAGTAAGTAATGGAATAGCCGCTGCATAACAACATAAGTTGCAAATCATATACACATGCATAAATGTATAACGTGACTGACCTCACAGCTCAGTTAGTAGTGCTATGCCTTCTGCGCTGTAGGTCGTAGGTACGATTCCCCACCCAGGAGAAACATTTGTATGACGAACACAGATGTTTGTTCTGTCTGGGTGTTAATACGTATATTTATTTATATGTATGTATTTACAAGAAATAGTCATAAGTATTCTATCAGTTGTCTGGTTCCCATATACAAACTACGCTTAGGTTGGGGTTCGATGGCGCACATTATCATAGTTAGTAAATACAACATTCGTTAAACGACAATTCACATTCATTTAAGTGGATAGGTGGAAAATTTCATGTGCCTTTAAGCAATTATGCCTTGAAAACCACAACACAGTAATATGTATGCGTTAGGTACTGCTTGGCGGCAGCACTTACCCCAATCCTGGCATAAAGTCTAGTTGTTTATATAAAGTACAAATATAAATCATTTTTGAAGGGATGTCTTACGTTTGAATGACAACTGTTATTAACATACATAACAAATACGTAAAGCAAATGAATATGTCCATGTAAACTTTTAGTAATTTATATGTTTTAAGAAATATAAGAGTTTTAATTATTATTTGATTATAAGTATTTTATCTTATATTTGTTTGTCTCACCATCTTTAAAATGCCAAAACTTCAGTGTCTCATCCGCACCCGCTGTGATCACTCTCTGATTGCAAAGGTCAGTCTCAACCCCTCTCACAGCCCCCTTGTGTGCCGCCATCTCTTTAGTGCCATACACCCCGCGGTGCAGTCCCGACTGCATGTTGAATCTTTGCACTTGTCCATTTGTATAACCTGTATGAAGATTATTTTAGAACAGCATCACACTTGACAGTGAAGCATTAGCTTAAAACCCAGAATCTAAATTGTGCTAGCGATAACTATCCAACTTACATGGAAGATTGAATCAAAAGTTTGGGAGTCACAGAAGATGTATTTTCTTAATCAATTTGAAGGATCTCACTTGTTGTTCAATATAGTTATGTGTATTCTATAGAAAAATTTAGTAGCCTTTCATAAGGTTTGAGAGTGTGGTAGCCCAGTGGTACAGTTTCAGTCTGGAGGTCGCTAATTCAAATCCTGATTTGAACCTTGACTTTTCCCTTGATAAAATTTATGTGCACAATATAAAATTCTCTAATAGCAAAGGAATATATGTGAGGAAACCGGCATGTCCTAAAGATAAAGATATCTTTTTGCATAAACATGTGTACATAACATTTGATTTAACAATTCAACCACTATGTCAAGTGTACGAAAAGCGTTTGAAGTGCACTTTAATACTTTCACCCCATTGGTTGATTGAACGAATAGTCTTGACTAGTTGACAGCTAGTCAGTAGTAGTGTAATCCAGGTTAAAACACAATACTCACCGATTACAACAAAATTCCCACAATGTGTGACAGTCAAGCATGTGGCTATCACAGTTCTGTTCCGAACACACATCGGTTTCAATTTATGTTCTCCCATGCACATCCTGTTGTATGACCATGTAGTGGTGATATATAGGTCTTTGTGTATTGCGGCTATACTGGACCATTGCTTGTCTCTTTGCATGCAACTGCTCAGGTGAGTTATTGGAGGCATTGTCAAATTATCATGTTGCAATCTGCCTGCAACAAAAATTAATGTACCTTATTTGCTTCATCATATTACAAGGATCTAGCTTTCAGGTCATATCGTCGTGATCCAGTCATGACAGGCTCGAATTCAACATACCAAGCGCTATCATAGTACCAAAAATAAATCATTCCCATAGCAATTTTAAACTGGTATCAGCAGAATAAATCTAACAAGTTGATTAAAACAGTTTGGTTATTCTGGTTTAAAATAATAATACATAAATATTTGAATTTCTGATAATTATTTGCATCTGACAATTACCTTTCTTTTTAGATTTATGCCTATTGATAGATGCTTTTCCTAGGTTTTTGTTGAAAGTTTCAGAGATGGTATTCATTATGTGCAGGGTACTATCTTTGCCAGCGGTCAGGAGATTAGTGCCACTGGGTTCACAGTAGCGCACCAAGTTAGGAGGCAAGGAATGACCTTCTCTGAAATAAAAACAATATTGATGTAAAATTGCTTCCATTATGTGAATATATTATGTAATATTAGATTACCAGGACTACTCAAACAAAATATACCTCTTCCGTAACAATCTGGCACCACCATCGGGCATATCAAATATCCACAATTTTAAAGAGTTATCTTCCGAATTAGTCACCATTAGTGGCTCGGACATTAAACACTGCATTCCTGCTATAGCAGCGGAATGCCCTGCCTGCAGTTGTGACATCACTCTCTGCTCTTCAAGATTCCACATGACAATGTTCCCAGTGTTGCTTCCTGTGACCATGATAGGAGCACCATCCAATCGGAATGATAAACTAGTGACTCTCCCCCAGTCATGCATGAATTCCATTACAATCTGATCATACCGCAAGTTGTGAAGAATTATCTTCCCGTTGTTCAATGCTATCGCAACCACGTCAACCGCAGGGGCAGGCTCCAGCACCTGCACGGGACTTTTCCATCCCTTGAACAAGTAGACCAATTTTGAAGTGCGTAAGTTCCATAACTGAAGCTGTCCCTGCTGGCTTCCAAGCAAAACCTTGTTCAAGTATGTAGGCGGGTGGCATAGCGTAGACACCGCGAAGATCTTGTCGAATTTCAACTCCAAAAACTCGGTTTCCTCTTTGATATCAAATATCTTCAAAACGTTATCTTCATCTATGGAAACCAGATGAATGCCAAACGGAAACAGGAAACGAATGGGTGCCTTATGACCTTTGTATACGTGCTTAAGCTCACATCCACGTCTCCATGCGTAAATATTGTTGGCACTGGCGGCATAGACGTGGTAGCTGTCTCCAGCCATACATGATATTGGACCGGGGTGCTCACCACTCACGCTCAGCAAACGGAATTTATCACATCCGTAAGTGTGAAACCACTTTCCCACACTCGTACATAGCAAAGTTTCGCCCCGTCTCTTGATAAATCGCGCCACAAACGGCACATGTGTACTGACATAACCTAAAACTCTGGCGCCGGCGAATATACGGCTGCTGGATTTATCTGACATCTTAGATGAGATTTTGATTATGATAATCTTAACATTTCACAAATACGACGAATTATTAAGTTCACTCCACCGTTTTCATTAATATCACCACACAACACACCTCGCGTGTTTGTTATTGTGCTGTCATTGTCACAAGAATGTTGCTGTCAAATGACAAAACTTTTTTTTACAGGCAACGGTATCCGAATTGATTCCCCCAAGAGCTACATTTTTTTAAATTTCTCATTTATATTACAGGTAAAGATTCATTATCATTCGTCAAATATTCGTAAACCTAGTATTAATTTTAGTTGGTTGCCATCATTGTCACCATGCGCCACCAGTTCCAATCCATGGATCTTAAACATTAATTAATAAACTCAATTTATTCTGACGCTGGAAATCTATGATATCTCATATTATTACATCAGTTTTTTAGGAATCACAGCGCGCTGTTCTCAATAAATAATTGCGTACTGGTATTAATGACATGGTAGAGTACTGGGGTTGATAAATTAGTACAAATTTATGGCGACCAAAAACATTCATGGGGTCTCGCCAGTTATTCACCCAATAACAGTAGACATCCGCATGTAGAGCCAAGTTTAGTTATATATTACATGACTTATGACTATTACTTGATGACAAACTTCTGTCAAACCCTCGGGTTTGGGAGGCAGAAGTATCTTGGTGGCAAATTAGCCCAATATCTTTCTTATGGAATATGGGCATGCATGCATTTGGGACATTAAAAGTAAAAAATATATATTTTATTATTACTATTTATTATTATTACTTATTATTATTATTACGTAAAACAAACTTCATTTACTTTTAATTCACCATCACAAATCTTAAGAATAATATTTACAGAAGTCCTTGTCTTTTCAAATCCTCGTAAGTCTTCCGATTTACAACATTCCCAAGAGAATCTTCAAATTCTTCATCATTTTCAGCCACAAATCTTTCAGTCTCCTTTTGTAGTTTGATTTTCTCCCACACTGTAAAACAAATTTTAAATTAATAAATGAGCTTCAAAAATTGTTTACTATATGTACTCGTAGCATTTGCCGATACAAAGTGTAACAGTTCATTTGAACTGCAAAACAGAATCAAGAATATTTAACAACAGTAAGTAAAACAACTCGGCTCCTCATATACTAAGGTGTGGAAGACTTAAGTCTCGCATTGCGCCCGTCACTGTGAAGATGGAACATCTCACGTGCCTGTAATTTAACAAATATTTAGCAGGCCGTTATATATTATTATATGTAATGGCGATCTTGTATATCACCATCACCAAGAACTATTAAAACAGTTTATCAACATGAACAACAACATTCTTTTGTTCTCTCATTGTTTTTTCGTATTGGTGCGCAAAGCAATTAGTCAAATATATTGATATATAATATTCTACAAAATAATTTGTCCTTTTATTTATGATGTGTTATATTAAGCTTACATGCAAGAGCGTCTTCAATCTGCGTGACGTTGGCGAAGTGCGCCGTGTTGGGTATCCCGAGGCACCGCATGCCGTGCGCGTGCCGCCACTCGGCGAAGTGACGTTGGAAAGCCTTCGGGCCCTTGTACGTGTAGTTGCCGCAGATCTCGCACGTGTAACTTATGTTCAGCCCGTGGAGTTTGTACAGCCAGTACGGAATGGGCTGAGAACGACAAATGGGAACATTCATAAAAAAAAATACACTTAATAGAAAACTCCACCACAATAAAGTCAAAGTCAAAAACTTTATTTCCATAGAATTCATAAATAAATGGCTTGGAAACGCCAATAGTATTCAAAACAGTTACGCATACTTATCGCTAAGTTTGACGCCTGTTAAAACCCTATCCGACCCTCCATGGGGACGAACAGCCAAGAGAACCCTAAAGGGCTTATTTTTTTCGCGAGCACGATCCTTGTAACAATCTGAGTACTTAGATCTATGTTACATTTATGATTAGATAAAATACTGAAATAAGATATTACAGTTTGTTTTGTGTGTCGCAGAGCGACATCAGACCATGGGGATTTATCATTTATATATTCGTTTGCAGAGTAATAAATGTACCTTGCCGTCCCACCCTAGAGGCAGGTTCTTGGGGTTGTATGGCACTTCGTCGTCGTCGGAGTCGATGTCGGGCGCGGCGGACGCGTCGCTCTCGTCGCCGCTGTCGTCGCGCCGCTCGCCGGCCGCGCGCGCCGCTCTACGGGTTACGTTCTCTATGGTCGCCGCTCTCGTGCTGCTCACAGTGCTCGCAAATCTGTCACATCACACATAATATATAAAGTTTATATTTATTTACTTTAACTAACACAATATTACCAACAACAATATTAAGTAGAGACAAGAATTCATTGTTAATAGTACTTAAACATAAAAATATGGATGTATTTACATTTGTAATACATTATAATTTGAAAAAAAAAAAAAAAAATTGTCTATGGATTATCACTCTACAATAAATATATTTCGGTTCAGATATTGATAACGGCAGATCCTAAAGTGTTAACACACACTATCCATACAATTAGTGTACGTTAAATAAATGTGTACTTGGACAAGATTTAGCACCTGTTGGAGGTCTATATTTCATTTAAATTTATTCTTGACAAAACACCAAGTGGCAGCTACAGCCAATTGTTAAAATAAAATATAAATCTACAATGTCACTTTATATTGCTAAGTTTGTCACCGTTTAGACCCTACTCTCTAATATCAACAAATAAATATAATACAACTACTAATAGTCAATCACCACACTGGTTCGACAGAACCAGTGTGGTGAACGGATTTTAAGTGTGCCTCAAAGAGCTCCTTTCAAGCACTTAAATAGATGTATTGACTGTATAATTACTGGCCTCACAGCTCAGTTGGCAATAACCCTGCCTCCAGCGCTGTAGGTCGTGGTTTGATTCCCACTTCAGAGAAACATTTTAGTGACAAAGGTAGATGTTTATTCTGTGGCTGGGTGTAATATGTATATATTTACAAAAAAAGTATATTTATAAGTAGTCTATCAGTTATCCAATTCATAGGAATTTTAGTATGCTTAAGTTAAGTGTATGATTAGTTTGGGGCTAAGTGGCGCTGTGTTAAATGCCACCAATATTTATTTATTATTTACTACGTTACTTTATTAGTTTGAGATGAACAATACCTGTAAACTTGTGCTTCAATAGCACCAATGTCTTTGTGCCTCTGTTGAGTTGACGCCTTCGCCTTGTTGCCACCCTTTTTCGCAACAAGAGATTTATCCAAAGCAGTTTGCCCTTTAGTACTGAACAACCTGAAACAATACAAAAATATGTTTATGTCCAAAGTTTAACATAAACTAAGTTAGCATAGCAATGCTAACTATGCGAACTGGACAACTGGTAGAATAATTATATGCTTTTTTTGTAAATAAATACATATTAACACCCAGACACAGAAGTAATATCTATGTTCGTCATATGAATGTTTGTCTGAGTAAGAATCGAACCCTTGAGCGCAGAAGAAAGTTACTACCAATTGAGCTGTAAGGCCACTACATAAAATTAGCCATGATGGATAAAATAACACAGGCTCCCGTATAATATATTGAACCATTTATATAATTTGAAACCAATAAATATAATTTAGTTAAAGTACCTTTGCGCTCTCTCCTCCAAAGTCCCGCCACACTTAAGTCCGAGAGCCATGAGGGCAGACTTTAATCTGTCCAAACCGAGGGAAGCCAATTCTTCCCATGACGAGAATGCTGATAAATCCAAATGAGCACCTACGTTCGTAAGAGCACCCCCAGTTTCTTTCTGAAAATAAACAAAATAAATAAAGCTGGGTGCTCAGATTAATAAATCTTATAAGTTGATATGTTACACGAGCCCTGTTGTCAATATTTTTAGAATGCAGACATTCCGACATTGTTTAATTATTACAGCTATGGGTCAGTAATTTAAGGATTAATGTGAGATCTTCCCACACTTTATGTATATCACCATTATTTACCACATTGAAGAAAATAAATAACTTTATGTTTATGATACTAAAAGTATTTTTTTGAGTAATATACTCAGCACTCTGATCATGGCTCATCTGATGTTTACAAAACTTAGGGTAACCCAATATGATTCACAAAACAATAATAAATACTGCTTCATATTGTTACATACTGGCCAGCCAGGAAAACTCCCCGCCTCCCACTGCTTCACAAACTCCTGGTGAGCCGCAGCCAACTCCTGCGCTTGATCCAGCAATGGCTTTGTTCTGCTCACAAAGTCCTTTAAATATGTCAGCAAAGCTCTTATGTAGTTTCTATACTCATTGTTTTTTCTTTCACGGGGAATATCAAACAGGTGATCGAAAATACTCAAGTAGGTGATGTAGTCAACTTTCTGAAATAAAACATATCAAACATTAAAAAACATTTACTCTCAATCATAATAGACCCAATTTAAATGTTTCATTAAATTGGAGTATTTGGTTTATTCCAAGTATACTCTGATGCCGGCTTTATGAAATATATTTCAAGGAGTGTGTGATAAAAATATGAAAAACTGAGTTTGGTATTGTGGAAGATAAAATATAAAACTTACCTCAATACCCTTCAAGTTGATGTACTTTTCATAGCATTCATGCAAGTCAAGATATTTCCCATAGCCTTCTTCATCTGTGAACTCAACAGGTGCTGAAATAAACAAATACTATTTATGTTGGTCAATCCCTGTATAAAAGTGTCCCTTTTGATGTAGTTATTCTGCAGATCTTCATAGAGGGTCAGATAGGGTTTGAATAGGCGTCAAACTTAGCAATAAGCTTTCAAGACATCGTAATTTTTATATTACTTGTTGTTTAAGAATAAAGCTGTTACTTTAAGAATATATATATTTATTTCTCTCACAAAAAAAAACACGTTAAATTAAAACTAATTTACAAATTATATAAAAAAAAAAAAAAACGGGTTTTTATGAGAGACTGGTGCTAGTGGTAGGCTAAAAGCCTGTGTTACGAATTGAATGGAATACAAGATTTTTTTATTAAATTTTTTTGGTTTTCCTTATATTGATCAACACTGAAAAAAGTACTGTAGTCAATGTGTTATACAGATCAGCTACATCAAAATATGTATATTTTATTTTAATTGAGTATTAAATAAGGATAGGTTTCCTAGTGAACATTTAACTTGAATGTACAAAAAAATATCTTACTTGTGTAGTCTTCAGCAGGGTTTTCCCTTAATTTTGCTAGCTCTTCAAACTCTACAGACATCGGCACACATATCTGAAATAAATTAGCTGTTACTGTGATTTATAAGAATGCCTAATATTGATGTATAATGTGACACTTATATAATAATGATTTGGATAAATTCTCGAAAGTGATATCTTGTCCAATGAACATACTAATTAAGAGAAAGATATTTTTTTACTTAAAAAAAAGAAGGTGGTGTTCAAGTTGGAAATTTATATTTTATTTTTTACATATGTTCAGGCCTAACTCTATCATTATATAGATGGACTAATGAAATTATTTTTTGTTCAGAAGAGGTTTATTCCATAATGATTGAGACATTTATATTACATAAAAATCAATTCAGTAGTTTGGTTTGAAAATAATAATCACTAGGAAATATGTCATTTAAGAGAGAGATCATTCTCTATAATTTAAGATGAAGTCGGTTTTTTGTTTTGTTCTGCAAAGTAACAAATATCTTTTATTTAAATGATGTTTAATAACCTAAACAAAGTATTTTTGTGTTGAGGCATTTTGAAACATAGCAATGCACTTATTATTTGAGAAAGACAATTGTACAATAATTGATGGTAGATTTTTTACTCACTGTAATAACAACCCCAAAATAAGGTAATTCAGATATTGCAGCTGTATTTACAAGGCGTTTATGTGAACTTTCATCAATATTTTAATGAAGCATAGGTTATAAGAGAGCACATTTTGCTTTGCACGCTTGCACCAAATATTAATAAAAACCTCAAACAGGAACAGAACTCTTTAGACAAAAAAAGTAAAGCATTAATAATATTCCCACTGTTAAGATGTTAATAGCCTGGCCTAGAATAACTGCTTACCATCAGGACTACATTTGATGTCTGCATCCTAAAGAGTAGTCTATTTGCACGAGCACAAAAAGAAAAATGGGCCGTGTTTCTTTACCTCATTGGGATGTTTTCTGTGAAACTCTTTGATCTGTTTGAGCCTGGCATAAAACTCCTGGAACTCATTGGGACCCGACAGTGCAGCTATTTCTTCTTTCCTCAGGCCATCCTTGTCTTCATACAGGTCTTTTAGTCTCATTGTGCTTTCTATGTATCTCTGAAATATATTTTGGAAAACATTGTTACGGTTCTTACATAGATTTAAAGAGTGAGTGATTTATATTATTACGCGTGACTAGATACTTACGTCATGTAAATTTTTCAAGCGATGATCTCCATTTATAGTTTCACGATGCTGAAATAAAAAAATGTTTGAAAAAATATATAAAAAGTCCACGGGCAATGAACGAATATATGATTTAACCACTGTTTTGCGAACTCTATTATTATGAGAATACATAGTCCAGTATTAGCAGAAAGATACCATAATATAGATGGGTTTCTGTATTATAGTCTCAAAAAACTCAATAACATATAATTTCTAATCATTAAAAGCTATATGTTTCTTTCAAATATTAGTTTAACGATTTAAACTGTTTAAGGCCTTGAAGTTTAATAAGAATCATTAAATAATCATTCTTATGTCAGCCCAAAAATTATTCTCAGCATGTAAATCTTGTTCAAAGGTTTTAGAAAAACGAAGAAAGCATCCATTGTAATCTGTGGAAGAGAAGATGTGTTGGGTAATTTGTTAATTATGCTGTTGATATACTTACGCCTGTCTTTTTATGAAGTATTTCCTTCACCATAGCATCCATCGTTCTCTCCCGTTCTTCATGATAACTTCTTTGCTGTTCCAAGATTGTTTCCATTTTTGTAGGTTAGATAGTTGTTTGGATGGCGAACTGAACACTGCACTAAACCAAAGAGTTAAAACACATTTATTTACGACAATATTATAACTCCCCTATATTACAGTAAACTGTAATTATTTCATCCGCATGAAAAAAAAACGGAATGAATTAATCGTAATCAACCTACATAACACAATACATAATTATCTATGCCCTGTGCCAATGCCCAATGCCAACAAATGCCAAACACTCCCTGTACTGTACTCCACAGATCAGATAAATTGTCTCGGGTCTCGTGGAGTTGTGTAGTCTGTTTGTTCGAGGCCTGTAGTGCAGTGTTTCCACAATGAGGGGAACTTCCCCATTTGAGGGGAAATTAGGGTCCATAGGGGGAGAAAAAGGGGAAGACATTAAAAAGGGGAAATTGAGGGAAATCATGGTTAAAACCAGGAGCGACGACCTGTGAAAGGCAGCCGGCAGAGACTGGATGAGGAAAGCTCAAGACCGGGCTCAGTGGCGTACATTGGGAGAGGGCTATGTCCAGCAGTGGACGAATACTGGCTGATGATGATGATGGTTAAAACCTAGCTTAAAGTATTGCGGTAAATTCCGGAAGTATTTTTTTATGGAGTCTCCCGTGGGCTAACGTGTTGCCGTATAAAAGCAAGTGACAACACGTGCAGGTGGCGTATACTCACCCTTATTTCCATTCTGTTTAAGGCCTAAAATATTATTCTGTGCTAAAATGTATTTGCTGATTGCGTAAACTGACTTGGAATAAGAGGTGAGTTTACAGCCCCAAGTTTTATAGATTTCTGGTGAGGCTATAAATAAAATACGAATCGTTTAATTATACTTTATTCATACTTAGTCTAATTTTTTTAGATTCGCTTGCAGTTGCATTAGACTGTACAAACTTAAGGTGTGGTATTTCTAGCTGATTTTTCATTAGTTGTACAGATGTTGTTCCCGTTCGTTTCAAGCCAGATTTCACACACAGGATTGATGCAACCGTTTCATTATCCAGCCTATTGCGTTTATCTGTTTTGATATTTTTTAGATCACTAAATAGCCGTTCTACGGCAGCATTTGAAAAGGGCAGTGACATAAAAAAGTTTACCAAAATTGGCAGTTGCAGGAATTTGGGTCTGCCGTCAACATTATTTTTTTCAAACATTTTTTTCCAATAGCCTACAGTATCCATGGAATCGTTACAATCTGCAAGGAGACTTTGATTCCTCCATTCCTTGTCCAGCTCTGTTAAATCTACAGTAATATGTGATGGAATGTGTTTTTTCGCGATTTCGTACAATGATGTAGGTTGCAAATCATTGGCATTTTTCGGATTTAAAAAAGACGAATCCATGTGCACATCTTCAAATACAAATCGTTTCTTAATTTGTACGATCGCTTCAATATAAAACAATCTTGCTGACTGAAAAATTTTCTGAACTTCACAGTCTTCTTTATTTTCCACCTCTGTTAATAAATAGGTTGCATCCACACCTAAATAGATACGTTTCAATTCAAGATATTCTTCTGTCTGATGAGGATTGATTTGGTTAGCAGGGGTTTGTTTGACATAATTTCTATTCATGAAATTTAACGCCAATGTTTTGATTAATTCCTCAGTTTCAGTCTTCAATTCTGAGAATTTAGGATAGTCAGCTTGAAACATGCAATTAAAATCATTAAACAGTCCAAGAGCGTAGTCTACAAAATGCATTTGGCTTTTTATTAAAGGGTTCTCCAAGGTTTGGAGAGTGTGGCGGTTTGCATGTGTTGGATCTTCGAAGCTTAATATTCTCCAGTAACTCTTCAATGGATCCCACTGCTCTAAAATTCTTCGCACGCATGCTTGAAGCGACAACCACCTGGTTTGACAAGCTCTCAATATTTTATGAGGTTTGACTTCATGGAAGGTTTGAAACTCTTTAAAAGCAGCAGAATTTTTAGGGCTCCTCCCAAAGTGATTGTATACATTGCGGCACAAATCTTCTAAAGAGTTGCTTAACTTGGTGCATGCGTTACTCGCCACCAGGTGTATCATATGGCATGAGCATTTTGACACAAATACTTGAGGATAGTTTAGTTTGATTAGTTGAGACACAGAGTTATGCTGCCCCATCATGACTGCAGTGGTATCAGCACAAAAGCCTATCCAGTTTTGCAGAGGCACATTATTTTCTTTTAGCGTGTTAATCATTTGTGTGTACAAACCCATAGCGGTCCCGTCAGGGCAATCTACTACGTCGATCACATCTACTTTTGTTACAAAATTATGGCAGTAGCTGACTAGTATCGCTAGTTGCTTTTTGACGCTAACATCAGTTGTTTCGTCAATATAAACGGAAAACAAATGGTGGTTCAGTTCACTAACAAGTTTTTGGTTAAAATATGGACGCAAACCATTCCTAATGACATTAGTAGCTTTTTGTTTGGCTAAAGAGATTTGCGATGTGATTGCCTTCTCTGGTAAAGATTTAATCAATTCAATTAAAGGTTCAATTGATGAAATAGGAAGATTGTTTTCAACGATATATGAACAAATGGCAGCTTCAGCGTTTTTCAGTTTTGTATTTTCTGAAACAAATGTTGTAATACAAGGTTGATTTGTATTAGACTGTAGCCACGCTTCCATATTTTTTTTGTGAACTTTTCCACCACCATGCTTTTTGAGCTCTGATTTTCCCGCCTTCATAGCCACATTGCACACCTTACAAATTGCATTGTCATCTCTATTCCCATTTAACAACCATGCTTTGAACTCAGGTAGCTTAAGCCAATCATGCTGAAACTTCTTCTTAAATATCTTTTTCATACCTTTTGTCGTAGACTTAGAACTAATCAACTGCTTTTTCTTTTCATTTTCAGTACTGTATCCCTCTTCTTCATCTTCAGTACAGTTATCAACCTACAAAATACAAGATAGGTAATGAGTAAATTTTACAAAACTCCTTTAAATAGGTAACCCAAGCAAACTTAAAACTGATTAGGTATATTAAGTGAAATAATAAAGACCAATTTTTCGTCTTCGACTTCCATGACTGACGAAATTTGAGGATCTAATTGTTCTTTCTGATCCTTGACATAATTACTGGACTGAAAACTCGTTCCGGCCTGAGGTTCTGAATAAGAGCACGTACTAGCACCGGGTCTTTTGGATGAGCTAAGAGGAACCTTTTCTTCATTCTGAAAAAAATGGTTTAAGTAACCGCAATTCACTCAAATTTAAATTCGTGTAGCAATTTTAAGGCAAAAATTAATTTGAATTTTTTCCCGAACCCAAACCAAAAAGCCAGTTTGCAACATTCTTGACACTTTATTCTTAACAAAGCTTGAGGGGTTAAAAAATTTTATGAAAAAAATAATAATAAAGAAACTCCCCTGTGGGATGCATGGTGGTACAACATCTTTGCGTGCCTAGCTAGCTACCTTAGAATAATAACGCATAGAAGGTGCGTCTCCGTCAAAACCCGCTGACATTAACAACGTAATACGAAACGACCATTGCTTGCACTTTTTACATTATCTCTGACAAATGGTGTCAAAATTTAAGAAAATTGTTGTGAATTATTGAAACCATAGGATTTTTTTCCAGAAAACTATGCATTTCTGTAAATGCGATTTTGTGTAAGCTTATATCTAGAGGAGATCTATCTGGAAAAAAGATAATAATATGAACCTCAAACTTGTTGGTGTCTTATATGCAGTGGAGCCATAAACATCATAGACATAACATCATCATCATAGTAAATATAAAACATTTAATTTTCTAAACAATATTAGAAACCAATTATTATAGAAAAAAATGTGTCCAAATTTTTCCCCAGCACTAGCAACACTATATTCTCATAAGACAGTAATTTATATTATTTATTTTAGGTAGGTAGTTTATTTAGTAAAATGTAAGTAGTTACGTGTCAATGAAAGGCAATATTACTACTTCTTTTTGGTTTTCCCGATGAGTTAATACACTTCTTTACTACGCAAGCGGTCATTTTTAATTGTTTTTCGCGAGCTATGTTTGACACAATGTGACATGGACAGGACATGGAGCACTAACAGGTCAAGGATGAAACGGCTAGCGATGCCAATTTAGCAAATTTTATGCTAGATTTGGCATATTTTTATGTTGTTTAGCATTTTTATAAGTTATTTAGCAAATAGCATATTTTTTGGCATATAAAATAATTATGAATAACAAGTTTACTTTCCTTTTTTAAGTCCAAATACTTCAAAAATATATATAAAATATACTGTAATTATCATTTGTTTTTTATTGTTGATGTACTTCTTTATAGTTGGATAGGGCATCACTGTCTGATATTTGATGATGGTGCCAACTTAACGGCAAGGGTAACCTTTACGTCAAACGCTCTCAAGCGTGTTTCGGGGATTCCCCAACAAATCTAATTCAATATACCATAGACAAACAGCATTCTTTCACTCCCTCCTTCCTTTACGAAAGAAGCGAGATAGATTGTAAGTACTATACCGCGATTACCGCGTATTCACGTATTTACTGTCACTGTAAATGAAAGAAAGTTTAAAAGTTTTACGTGCATTATTAATTAATTGCTTAATAGTCGTTAATATGCCGCCTAAATACAGTCAGCATTACCGGTCTGAGTGGGAGCAAATGCTGGATTTCAAGGATTGGTTACAGCCTGTCAAAGATGATACGACGAAGGCCTATTGTAAGTACTGCAAGTGCGAGATGATTGCAAAAGTCCATTGTTTAAAGTTACATATTTTGTCAATAAAGCATAAGAAAGCTATAGAACCAGTAAAAAGTCAAAGAACAATTAATTTTTCCAAAGTTAAAAAAGATCTAAATACACAGAGAGCAGAATCTTCACTAGCGATGTTTGTGTGCGCGCATTGTTCGATTATGGCTGTCGATCATTTATCAAACTTATGTAAACACCGATTCGGTGATAGCAAAAGTGGAGACTTACGAGTCCATCGTACAAAATGCACAAATATTATAAAAAATGTTTTGGCGCCTCATTTTATTGAAGAAATTGTGTCAGATTTGGGAGACCAAGAGTATAGTCTCTTGCTCGATGAGTCCACGGATATTTCTGTAAGCAAAATGTTGGGAGTATCGATCAGATATTTCAGCCGATCTTTAAAAACAATAATATCCACATTTCTGGGGTTGGTCGAGATTGAAGATGGCACTGCAAACAGCATAGTCAACGGTATTAAAGGATTATTGTTAGTTTTGAATATTGAAATAAAAAAAATGATCGGTATTGGCACAGATAATGCTACGGTGATGACAGGCACTAACAACGGAGTACATGCCCTATTAAAAAATGAAACTGGTAATGATAATTTGGTATTAGTTCGCTGCGTGTGCCATTCATTACAGTTGGCTTTATCGCATGCTTCGGAAGAAACTCTACCACGGAATGTTGAATTTCTAATAAGAGAAACCTACAATTGGTTTAGTCATTCTTCGAACCGTCGACTATATTACAAAAATATCTACCAAACAATTAACTGTGGCTCCGAACCATTGTTAATTCCACAGATGTGCAACACCCGATGGATATCAATTGAACCAGCAGTCAACAGTATTCTGGAGCAATGGGTGGAATTAAAACTCGTGTTTGAAGTTGCTAGGCGCGATAACCACTGCTATATGGCAGAAACACTATACTCCATGTATAATGATCCTGTGAATCATTTGTATTTATTGTATTTAAAACCTATTTTGGAGGAAGTCCAAACTGTGAACAAACTATTTGAAAGCAACAATATTGACCCAACAAAACTTTACAAAGATTTGTGTGCCTTAGTTCAATCTACAAGTCGGCGTATTTTGAACCCAACTGCGAGAGTCGATATTTTTACACAAAATATAGAAAGTTATTTGGATCCGAAACCGTACATGGGATATGCTTTTGAAACAAAATTACGGGAATACAACCTTCAACCTGAAGTGGAAAATAATTTACGTCAACGTTGCCTGAATTTCACACTGAAACTTGTTTCAGAGCTGCGTTCTAGATTACCAATTAATTTTAATATACTTGAGAAAGTATCTTTATTTTCAGTAGAAGAAACTTTAAAAGCGGTCAAGCCTTCTCTAATCGATATTGCCCAAGAATTCCGAGTGGATGCATCTACAATGGATAGGCTCATGTCTCAATGGAGAAACATAGTGCACATTAAATGGGAACGCACATCTTCCACTGTAGAATTCTGGAATGAAGTAATTGATTACAAAGATGCAGCTGGTAATAACCCCTTTGCGGATTTATCTCAGTTAGCAATATCATTATTATCACTACCTCATTCCAACGCAGAAATTGAACGCGTTTTCAGCCAAATGAATATAGTCAAAACTAAACTTCGCAACCGTTTGTCGATAAAAACTTTAAATGCCATTCTATACGTCAGATTCGGCCTAAAGAGGGCAGGGAAATGCTGCTATTCTTACACAGTTCCGGATAAAGTACTGCGCTCTATAGGTACCAAGGAGAGTTATAGTCTTGAGAATAAGGCTTCCACGACGTCTACATGCACATCAGCTGCCGAGCCTGCCGATGAAGACGAAGATATTAACATTTTATTTAGTAACATAGTCGATTAAAACGTAGAATAAATCAAAATTTTGTTGATTAATAAACATTTAAAATTAAATGACGTTGTATTTGACATTGAAAAATGTTAGCTTATTTTCTGGCAATATTATAAAGCAATTAGCATAATTTTGGCAAAATTTTAACATCAGTTTAGCAAGTTTTAGATTCACCTTGTTGGCAACACTGGAAACGGCGCAACTAGTTTTAGTTTCGAATTGTTCGTGTTTGCAATAGGTTTCTATGCGTTATTATTCTAAGCTAGCTACATTAAAAAATAAAAACATTTTTCATAACCTAAAATTCTAACCTAGATTTCATTGTGCATTAAATTAAGTACTGACCAATATAAAAATGGAAGCACAAACTCACCGATTTTCTAGCAGAATTTTTAATTAGCCACCGATCCATTTTTCATATAAAAGAACTGTCACAATAAATATTTCTAGTTTTGTTTATTTACGGAGCTCGGAAATTGACAGCTAGTGATGTGCAGTTACATCAATCAAAGTAATGATGTGCAAAGTCGACAAATGTCGATGATTTTGTTGACGCATTTAGTGTAAAATAATATTATCATAGTATAGTATCACCAGAGGCGTGGGCAGGCTATAGAATAAACTCGATAAAGACCTTTTTTTAGTTACTACACTAGGGCCAAAAGTAAAAACTACAGCAGAAAAAATTTTGAGGGGAAAAAAGCCCTGAGAAGGGGAAATTCGAAGTGAGGCGTGGGGAAAGGAAATTATTAAAGTGGCGACAAGGCCCAAAAAAAGTAAGGTTACAATAAAAAAACTTTTTATGCGTAACGTAGGTTTAAGTACTTAAGGTTATTTATTAAAACAAGTTAAAAAAATATGTAATGCGTGTCATTTCAACGCGTGACTAGAGTGTACTATTTAATTGGGATGCCATTTAATTTTGTCGTACAACTTTTGTAAACGCTCAATTTAAAAGGTACCAGTCAATTTCTTTTACCAGGGGGCTAGAAATAAAATTCATTGTTATGGAGTAAACTCCAAAAATACCTTCATTAAAAATACCAGTCATCGAGACAGTGTCAAACAAATTGTTCGATTATGTCGTAGATTTTCATATATTTAATCTGTGTTTGGAAACTTTTATCTTGCTTCTGATTGGAAAACGTCAGAGGTGTCTGTGTCATTTTCTACACGTTATATGTATTTACGCTACCTTTTATCGTATTTTTAGTGGCCGGCATCGTATATTTAATTGATTAGCGTGAACCATGGTGACAAATACATGGAGAGCTGGCGTAAACTCAGTGTTCTTTATAATATGCACATATATCACGTACGTGCAGTCCGACGTACCGAGGCCTCGCGGTGTATCCCTATCTAAAGCTTCGCTGTACTCGCCAACAAAAGATTTTACATGTTTCGATGGAACCGTAACGATACCTTTCAATTACGTAAACGACGATTACTGTGATTGCTTCGACGGCAGCGATGAACCCGGTACTGCGGCTTGTTTGAACGGTATATTCCACTGCACGAATGCCGGTCATCGACCGCAGAACATACCAAGTTCCAGAATCAACGACGGTGTTTGTGACTGTTGTGATGGCACAGACGAGTATGCGTCTCCGGACACTTGCGTAAACACATGCGAAGATCTGGGGAAAGAGGCAAAGGCTGAGGCAAGGAGGATAGCAGAACTCTATAAAGCAGGTAGTCAGTTGAGACAAGAATTTGTAGAAAATGGCTTCAAAAAACGCAACGAAATGGCAGAACAACTGGAGCAGTTGGAGAAAGATAAAGTTGAAGCTGAAGCCATCAAAGCTGATAAATTAGCATATAAAAATGAAATTGAAGCTAAAGAAAATGATGCACTTAAAGTATATAGAGAAGCTGAGGCATTAGAAAGGCAAAAAATGGCTGAACAAGAGATGGAAGCTCTACGAATAGAGTCTTCAGAACATTTTGATAAGTATGATTCAAATGCTGATGGTGAATTGACCAAAGAAGAAATAAATGTTGTGAATGCATTTGATAAGAACAAGGATGGTGAAGTGGATGAAGAAGAACTTCAGTTTTTCTTTGGTGAGAAAGACAGTGTGGACAAAGAAGGATTTTTATCTAATGTTTGGCCATTACTGAAACCCATTCTTATGACTGAGCAGGGAATGTTCCCTCCGGCTCATGATGAAGAACCAGCTGAGCCTGAAGTGGAGGAGGCAGAGGAAACTGGTGATTTGGAAGCTGAATATGCTGGCAATGATGATGAGAATAGTGACCTAGATGTGCCTGATGAAGGAGAAGAACATGAACCAGAACCTGATAGATCCACCATCTATGATGAGGAAACCCAGAAGTTAGTCGATGAAGCAACTCAAGCAAGACAACAGCTATCAGATGCAGAACGCATTATTAGAGAGATAGAGTCGAGTATCAAAAACATCCAACAAAATCTGGAGAAAGATTATGGTACCCATCAAGAATTTGCAACTTTAGATGGAGAGTGTTTTGAGTATGAAGATAAAGAGTATATTTACAGGCTATGCCTTTTCCAGAAAGTAACACAGAAATCTAAGAATGGTGGAGCAGAAGTAGGCTTGGGCAACTGGGGAGAATGGGCAGGAGGAGACAAAAATAAATATTCAGCAATGAAATACACTAATGGGATGTCCTGCTGGAATGGCCCGCAGAGATCGGCGTTGGTGAATATTAATTGTGGGCTGGAAAACAAGCTCTTATCGGTCACAGAGCCATACCGCTGTGAATACAAGATAGAGCTAACTACACCTGCTGCTTGTGATGAGTCCAACCAGTCTCAGCAGCACTCATCACATGATGAACTTTAAAAATATTCCAGTGTGTTTTGTTTTCACACTCCTTCCTGATGTGACATTTAGTTACAGAAATCAGTTATGAGTCAATAGTTTCAATAAGTTAACTCAATTAGTACAATTGAAATTATTAATCTAATCGGGATCACAGTTAGAATAATTTCCATTCTTAGTTAAATTATTTTATGGATAAGTGAATGTGGCAATGTATAACTTTTATAAATAGAAGCAATATCAAGCAGTTTTGAATCAAAGCAAGACTGAAAACGTCTATAACATTAAGTTTCACACATTCCTAAAACTCAAGGCTGTTTTAGTTCAAATAGAAAAAAATAATGATGTGAACAAAATATTGTAAGTGATCAGTAAAATTGTTATGTAAAATTTGTTTTAATTGAGTCCTAGTGCTAGCTGTGTCTGTTTTATTATTTTAATTCCATATTATTTCTAGTTCCATTATTCCAGTGCTTTATACAAACTTAAAATGAGAATTTATTGAATTTTTAAATTACGGTACATATAGCGTTTTCTTAATTCAGCTCAGCATTGTATAGGGTACATAAAAAATTCAAACATCTGATTCTATTGCATGTGAAACCGCTATGCAATCGAGTTTTATGAAAGCAGTAACAGGTTTGCTAATTATCTGTACCTATGTTCCCAACATGCGATTACACCTGTGCTGTAATAACTACCCATTTGTAAAAAAAAAAGTTATGATCCTAATTTTATGTTGTCTTAGCCCCTAATAGTCACTACTTGTGAAACATTGTACCTATATTAAACTCGCGGTATAAAAATGTTGGCTGTGTGAAAATGGTTTATGGTTACAAGGTCAATCTTCATTACAATACTTTATCCGAATCTCGCACGTTGAATATTGAATAGTGTAATAGATACTTAACTATTTATTAATTAAAATTTGCTAATCGACCCTAGAAATTATCGGATTAAATCGATTACTTACGAGCACACCACTACTCGTATTTTTTTTTATAAGATATAATTGATTTCTTTATTTATCTGTATTCTGTATCTGAATAAAACAAAGAACGAATGGAGGTTGTATCACAAGAGACAAATTCCGTAAAAAATAAATTGAGTCGAAAACAAAGAACAAAAACTGTTTTGAAAGGAGATTTTTACATAATTATCAAGTAAAATAGGTTTATATAAATAATAACTGAGCATTAAACGGTCAATGTTATTTTATTAGGTTATGACATGTGAAGTAAAGGAGCTGTTTGTTTACAAAACCCATATTCATAAACAGCAACCCAGTTTATGTAAGAAGACTAACTAGCCTAACAGTTATTCATATTAAAATGAATGCGGATGAAATCATCAGCCGTTCCTCCTTTTCTATGCTGAAAGGCAAAATAGACGCGCGTATTCTCAAGGCTCTGAAGGAAATGGGATTGGAAACACCAACAAGAGTACAAGCTGAATCTATGCCGTATTTACTACAGCAGAAGGACTTAATTGGAGCGGCGAAGACCGGCAGTGGGAAGACACTGGCTTTTCTTATTCCTGTCGTCAATAATCTAATAAAATTAGGAATAACAAGGCGGCATGGTATGGCATATTATACATAGAATATATATTACATAGAAATCTATTCCTTACATGTTAGACTGAGAATGTGTGCTTGCCAATAAAAATTATAAGCATGTGAGAAATTTAATTTGAAGTCTCAAATACATATTATTTCATTTCATCATTATAAACAAGCGTCATGGATCTTCGTATACCTGAGTATTAGACGAACTAAGTTGTATTGCTGTTGCATTGGGCATAGCTTTCTAATTTTACTGGTATATTTATGTTTGTGAAATTATATAATAAAAAGTACAATTAATTCATATACCTATATAAATTATAACAGTTTAAATTTGATGCCTTGTGGGAATATGAAACATCATAATTCCATTGTTATAGTAACATGTATGTATGTACTAACATTATCCCTTAATTTTATTGTTTTATTACTAGGAACTGGAGCGATAATACTGTCTCCAACTAGAGAGTTGGCACTGCAGACGTTTGAAGTACTGAAGAAATTATTGGCTGAAATAGATTTATCACATTCCTTGATTGTCGGTGGGGAGAAAAAGTCTAAAGATGTCATGAAATTACAAAAAGGTAAAATTGCCCTTTGGTAGACCATCCATCAGAATGCATCATATGCATACCTTTGCATATGAATGTGTTCTAACAGTTAATTGCAATTTGATATCTAACTTTACAGCTGAAATGGGTTCCTTCCTGTTTTCAGAAGTAACAAATATTCTAGATTTCCCATATAATCCAATATAATTATATAATAATAAAATGTACCCATCAACCAAAACTTAGAAATTTCATATTAGACTACCAGACATACGCTTCTCCCACTAACGCCAATGAGCCCGTTTTTGGGCGCTCCACATCAATTTTCTGTTAACCACCTTAAACAAGTTGTCCCTCCGCTTGCATTTTTTAAATTAAATTTCAATTCATCTGTTGATTGTATGCCATAACAAAAAAATGCATCACAAACTATTTGGTGTTATATACAAAGTCTTGATGGTAGGATTTCGTTACAGGTGTCAATATAGTAGTAAGCACTCCAGGCAGACTCCTAGATCACTTACAAAGTACTGAGAAATTCAACTGCAACAACTTGAAATGTCTGGTTGTGGATGAGGCAGACAAGCTCCTCGAGGCTGGCTTTGAGAAACACATCAATGGAATTGTCAAATTACTACCAAGTCAGTACAATTACATTATGATTTTTTTTGGTTGTAAAAACTGGTATTTCTGTTCTTTTATGCTAATGATAAGGCACACAAGCTGATGGCCCACCTGATGGTAAATGGCTACTGTTACCTGTAGACACCTACAACACTCGAAGAATTGCCAGTGTGGTGCCTATTAGGCTAGTAACCTTTTTTACCATTTTTACATTTATAAACTGGCTATATTATTCTTTAAATAAACCCAATAGTAGGACAACTTGTAAATTAACTCGGACACTGACAGAGTCTTTGTAGCTAAGACATAAACAACAGTTAAAGACGAAGTAATGAAGTGAACTGAATAACATTACTGGATCTTTAACCTCTGATGTTTCTGCATCTCAGACCTTATCTGAGTGTGTCAAGTTTGGAGAGATGGATTTTGTAAAATTTCCATATTATATATCACCATGGTAATACTTTGATTCCAAAGCCTATTGATTTATAATTTTACGTGCTTTGTAAGTCATATTAATGAACTTAGTTTTCTATTGAAATAACTTAATTGAGAATTTCATCATTCAATACTGAATTCTGAGCTCTTTTTACAGCTTGCTAAGCTTAATAACCAGCTGAATAGACATAGTCCTTAATTACTGGTGGGTTATACTGCTAAAAGGCTTTTTCTTCAGGCACTTACTAACTATGGAATGAGGATGATAATGTCATTTTTCTTTGCAGAGAACAGACAGACTATTTTATTCAGTGCAACCATAGATAGTCAAGTTGAGAATCTAGCCCGGCTAGCATTGAGGTCAGACCCCACCCATGTTTTAGTGACAGATGAGAAACAGTCCACTGTTTCAGGGCTCCAACAAGGGTAAGATGTTTTAGAGAATATGGGCTGGTACATTTTCTCATAGTCAACATTCCCAATTCTTGATTGCATAAAAATCTAAGAGTAAGAGTTAAAATTAAGAATACATTAGTATTGGTGCCCGCAACATCAGATAGAATTAGTAGTTCGAGTAGCTTATTTTTTTTCTCCAAGCTTTCATCAATCTCCTAACAAAAGTAGGAAAGTACATTAAAAAAAATTAATTCACCCTCTAATAAATTTGATTTCATGAAAATTCATTTTGGTTCAGTGGTTTACCTTTTAGGGAGACAGTGAAGAACTTGGGAGTAGTTATGGATACAGAAATGTCATGGGCACATCATCTGACTGAACTGAGTAGAAAATTTTTTGCTACTGCTGCATCTTTGAGAAGGTTGCGGAACTTTTTACCAACAGCCACCAAAGTTACATTAGCACAATCTCTCTTGCTTCCTATACTTGACTATGCTGATGCCTGCTATCCCGATCTCACTGAAATGTTACTCAATAAACTTGAGCGGCTCCAAAACGTTTGCATCAGGTTCATTTTTGGCCTGCGCAAGTTCGATCACATATCAGAATTCCGTAATAAACTCAAGTGGTAACCCGTCCGCCTTCGCAGGAATACTCATATTCTCTCACTCTTGTACAGTACATTATTCAATCCAATCACTCCACCCTATCTCAAGGAGCGTTTCGAGTACCTCCATATTTCCAATCCACGTTCAGTACGTTCGACTAAAGCTTTGCAACTTCAAATTCCCACTCATTCTTCGTCTTTCTACGGCAATTCATTTACTGTACAAGCTATTCGCCTCTGGAATGATCTCCCCAACGAAATCAAAAGTGCGAAATCACTGCCTATATTTAAAACGTTGCTGCACAAACACTTCTTGTCCTTGTCGTCTTAGAAATGCTTTCTAATATTTGTATGTGTGTATGATATTTATTAAATATTTTATGTGTTTACTTTGTAAGTATTGATATGTAAGTGTATTGATATAATATTATCTTTTGTTTAACACCACCGTCCCAAATCATTCTTTTTTAATCCAGTCCATCCAAAGGTTGCCTGGAAGAGATTGCTTTAAGCAATAAGGCCGCCGATTGTACGTCACATGTATTGTAAATTATTTTTAACTTGTTTATTTGTATGTGTCTGTGTGGTGTACAATTAAGAGTTGTCTATCTATTTAGGCGTGAAAAGGTAACAGACAGACAGAGTTACTTTCTTTTGTTGCCTGCCAGATGCAAATGCATATGTAAGACATAGTATGATAAATATCCCAAAAACGTTATTAATTAGGTAGCTATTAGACATTTTAGCTGAATATTGAAAAATCTGCCATAAGTTATTTTACAGGTACTGCATTTGTCCAGTGGAACAAAGGTTTCAATGGCTGATTATGATGCTCAAGAGGAGTAGAAAGAAGAAAGTAATGGTATTTTATTCATCCTGCAAATCAGTCGATTTTCATTATGAAATCTTCAAAAAGTTTAAGGCTTCTGTAACGAGTATACATGTAAGTATTGAAAGGCTTTTTCACCTCTATTTCCAAATTCTCAGTTAGGTAAAGATTTCTATCCACTGTCCAAAAAAAGGAGTGTAAGGGTTTCAGGGTTTATGTTTGTATGTATGTGAGTTTCTTTATTCCACAATAACTTAAACACAGACAGAAGATTTGGACGTATGCGGTATCGTTAGAACTGAACGTCTGCCCAAGTTACTATCATTTATGAAAAAAAATAAACATAATGACAGCAATATCTATTTCCATTTCAGATTCAGATAAATTTATTGCTAAAATGGGTATACATCTAGTTCACAATTATTAATAAGCTCCATAGTCCGCTTTACAGCATGCAACATTTACAAATGTGTTTTTATTTTATCAATTATTAGAATATGGGGCAGGTCAGTCAAGTTGTTCATCCACTGAAGTTAAGGATCGTACAAAAAAACATGATGAGACATGATTTTATTTATTTAAGATTGTAAGGATATTTCCAGTTGCCACCACCTTGAATCATTTCATTGTTTTCTTGTAATAATTTTAGGGGCAGCTCAGTCAAGCTCAGAGGAAACTGGCTTATCACAGATTCGTGCAGGCTGAGAAAGGCATACTGTTTTGCACTGACGTAGCAGCGAGAGGATTGGACATACCTTCTGTGGATTGGATAGTACAGTATGACCCGCCTACCGACCCTAAGGTGACCTATTATATCGAAGCTCGCCTTTACAGTGTTTTCTGTTGGATCAAACAATAATAAGGAATTCATTACTGGAAGAAAGTGTCGCAGTATGATAACCCTTTGTGTCTTTTTCAGGAATATATTCACAGAGTTGGTCGTACAGCCAGAGGTTTAAACAAGTCCGGAAACGCAGTGATATTACTGAGACCTGAAGAAGAAGGCTTTATAAAGTACCTGAGGAAAGAAAAGGTCTTTTTGGATAAATATAACTTAGGCGATACATCTGCGAAATTACAGCAACAGGTAAGATACAACATGAGTATTTTCAATAGTATCCTTCCTTCATTTGATCATAAAACCATGTACCTTTTATTATCATTTTGCAGTTTGAAGAAATTATAGAAAACGACGGAGTTATGAAAGTATTGGCCAGAAAGGCGTTTTTAACTTTCTTAAGATGTTACCAGAAACATCCAATGAAGGCGATATTTGACATCAAAACTTTGGATTTGAAAGCCACCGCCCGAGCGTTTGGATTTAGAAAGCAACCGGACATAGACTTTTGTATCCTTTTTAAAGCAATTTAGATGAATTAGATTTTAATCTGATACATAAATAGTCCTAAACCATTAGACACCTAAGACCTAAGACATTAGAAATTAATTTTCTGAGCTATGTTATCAGTATGATCCGTGACGATTCCGAGGGAAACAAGCTGTTTAATACAGATTACTATGGGCAGAGAGCCAACTGGTGAACACCGGATGGGCCATCTGCTCGTTCCATATCTGTATCACATTAAATAAAGATGTGCTTACACCTTTCTTTACGATTGCAAAATGCTTTACGCATCCCTTTGCCCGGGGAGAACAGAGGGTTATATTACTCTCCGGTAAACGTAGTCATATTTTACTGAGCTAACTACAGGTATTCCATCACGTTACCTCAGAGCTAACGCATCGTCGAACACATCTGACGAGTGGCTTGGCGCTGCATTAGCACTGGATATAATTAAACCGCGGCAAATATGCCTTGCCTACCCCAACTCTGTAGATGCATACAAAATGTAGCATAAGTAATAGGGCATTACACTACAGTATCAGACGACATAATATACTCCGCGTATATGCAATAGATTGTCGTAATGGCGCTTTCGCATTGGTACGCCAAAGTTAAAACTTAGTGAGATGTTTTTTCACAGTCGTGTAGGAAGTGCGTGACTAATTGAATAGTTAGGGTAGACCGAATGAGAAGATATTTTTTCCAAAACAAGCTAGATATATACAATAATAAGTCCCTGCGAAAAATATAATGACGTCACGTAAATCCAATATGGCGAAACACCCAAGGTGGCGGAATAACTCCGTCGTGTTTGGGCTCGATTGATTTATCTTGAATAGTAGGTACTATGCCCATAGTGTGGCCATAGGTGTCCTAGGTTAGATTAATAGCTCGTTTAGAAAACTATATTTTTCACAAGATACTTATTTTTACTTACCTTTGAAACATAATACTTCTGTAGGGTTTAAATAAAGGCACAATACTTGCTGCTGTTGGTAGGCCATCGTCATCTTAGTGTTATTTGAGCTTTTATTGAACTAAAGTTTTGTTTTGGCAATAAACATCATTAGCTATTGGAGAATAAAAGAAACGAGACTGATCTCTTCGCAAGAAAATTACTAATATGAATTGCAAAGTGTTGGACAAACCATAAGTTTTTCTGTCGTGTCGACAACGCACCTTTACTGTGAAAACAGATAAGAATTATATAATTGCCGCATTAAGTGCCTTGTGCCAGTGCGTGCCAACAATGTATACTCAGATAACATACAAATAAAACTAATTGCATAATTTAATCATGTTTTATTAATCAACCCCTGCTCTTATTATTACCCTTTTGCCTGTATATCTTAGTTTTCTCGGCTTTATTCTTATGGCTAGTGGGAGCGTTCAGAGATTTGAAGTAGCCGAATCCGCCGCCGCCCTTCCTCTTGTGAGTGGGGCCTTTGCTCGCTACTTTGAGCTCTACAGCGGGCGGCACCGTGAACCCGAACGATTTAGACACCTTTGCCATGTCGATAGTGTCGATGTCAAAAATTGTCTTCAGATGGTGCGAGTCGTATGCTCTCAGGTAGCTCTTGAATGCTTCTTTAGCCGATTGGTTCAGAAAATAGTTCCTGGATATTAGTTTTTCCAG
Source organism: Chesias legatella (assembly GCA_947359385.1). NCBI lineage: Eukaryota > Metazoa > Arthropoda > Insecta > Lepidoptera > Geometridae > Chesias > Chesias legatella. The sequence continues at coordinate 5,266,144 of OX375774.1, read as the reverse complement.
CTGAAAATTCAAATATGATGAATATGGATGATATAATTTTAAATAAGTATATTAAATACTTATTTAAAATTATATCATCCATTTGGAAGAAATAAGTTACACTTTTGGGTACTGCGCAATTAACCAATATAATAAAATTTATTCAAATTCCAGTCCCAAAGATTTCAACCAACTACTAATAGTCGTTACAAGTTTTAGCTCTCTCGGACAAGTTAGGTGAAACAAAGAGACTGTATTCGAGCAATTGGCACACGTCTTCATATTTTTTTGTTCTTGGACATACCGGTTTCCATTAGTGAGGACATAGTGCACAAACATTTTTTAAGTGAAATCAACGCACTGTTAAGGTTTTGAACCAGCGACCTCCGGACTGAAACTCTGCGTCTATACCATTGTTACTCGATTTTTTATTTCAACCTCGATCAAAGAAAAAACAAGTCCCCTGTCTAAGATTACCTGACTGAAATCTAGTAACTGTATTTACCTGAAGCTGAATATCTGCGACTTTGTTCCATGAGAACTCAAACTCGTTGAGGGACACCCTGGATTGTTTGAGGAACCTGAGGAACCCTAACTCTTCCGGTCGCAGGAACAACAGCGCGTGCCCACTCGTGCCGAGCCCTCTAGCTGTTCTGCCCACACGATGGATGTATTCCTGAAATTTAATTGAGACGAAATGGGTATTTACGAGATAGGCCGGATATCCTGAAAGTGGCTAATATATTCCCGACATATTTTCAACCTTGTCGTCTTTTTAGTATACGGTCGAATACCGGAGCGTATGATATTCCGATGATGCAGGAATTTTAATTAAATAAACGCAAAACTCTCAATTCTCAGTTTTAACATCAAAATATCACCATATAACTCTCATCCATTTCCTCCAGCAGTAATCTAAAATAACATTCGTCCAATAACACGTTTGCAGCTGATGCCGGACTCAGCATCACAGTAGCAAAGGTTATCTTTGATTGAGCTATTACTACTTACTGGTGACACTGGCTCTCTCGAATCAGTGTTGTGAAAGTGCACGCTCCTTTCATGCACTTGATACATGTCATCGAATTTTTAGTTCTAGGACATGTCGGTTTCCTCACGATGTTTTCCTTCACCGTTTTGAGAACGTGGTATTGCGCACATATATCTTTCAAATCGAAAAACTCATAGGTGCACGTCGGGGATTTGAACTGGCGACTTCCGGATTTAAACTCGGGGTCAGTACCACTAGAACACTACGCATGCTAGGGTATGATTCGACGAGGGGTGGGTGTGAGATACCCACCTTGGGATCATCCGGTGGGTCGTACTGTACGATCCAGTCGACGGCGGGTATGTCGAGCCCTCGCGCCGCTACGTCCGTACAGAGCAGGATGCCGGAATCCGCGTTGCAGAATTGAAAAAATGTCGTCGTCCGTTTGGTTTGTTGTTGTTTTCCCTACAAAATAATATAATTTTATCATAATCACTATTTAGTGCTGCTAGTCGCTTTTATCTTCTGTTCTAAATCCATTCAACCATCATATCCATTTTTAGTAGCAGTAGAACTTATGCGAAGTTCGCCTGAAGTACTGCCACCATACCCATTTCGGCCGCCAAGCAGTAACGCATTCGTGTTACTGTGTTCTGGTTTGAAAGGTATGGTTGCCGGTGAAATATGAGTGGATACGTTGCGGCTTGGGACTTGTGGTACCTAGGTAGTGGGGGACTCAAGGCGTATTGCTTGTTATGGGCAGAGGTTACCACTTAACACCAGCTGGGACATCACATAAATAAAACATGATAACAACTATGAGATGAACTTGTGACTGTACTTTGAAAGTAATTGCTTCCACGTTATAAACTCAAGTGTTGAATAAAGCAGATGATCCACCTATTAAACGGTATATATGTATAACAATGACCAAGTGTATATTTGACTTACATGTATAGACATAACCGGTAGATCAATGTAGTTGAACAGCTCGTGATGGTACTTGACAGACATGCAAGTCGAAAAGAACACCATCACCTTTTTTTTCCTGTTTTTCTTTAGGAATGTGAAGAGTACCATCATTCGCTTCTCCGACGGACACACAATGTACCTAAAATGTAATATATTATTCATATTATTTGCTTAAATATACACCAACAGTTAAGGTCTTATTAAAGGTAGGTTTTAGATAAACCATTTTATTCTTTTTTTAATTCAATAAATACATATTATTCATTTATAAGTAAAACATAAGGGCGTGCAAATATTACAGCATATGATGTTAAGCGACTACTTAGCCAATAGTGGCACCGAGCGATGCCTGCGAGAGTGCTCCTAAGTGAGGCTATCAGAACACCGATTTATTTTAACAGAATTCATAAAGATATGGCGGATAAAGCCAATTAGTAGCTGAGTGCTACGCCGCAGATTTCCAAATAGAATTATTGGCAATTTTAAACATTTAAGAAATGTTAGTTCTGATATCCTTCCTGTTATATATTTAAGCTCTTTATATTCTATGTATTAATGAAGTGATTGATACCCTTGTTCCAAAGTGTCGACTGTCGCTTGTTCCCTGTGATCGTCTACGCCGACGTACACTGGCTCGTGTTTGACCGCTAGCGCCGTGAGAGCCTCCGTCTTCTTGGTTTGCGTTGCACTGAATAACATGGTTTGACGGCGTTCTGCAAACAATCACTCTTTGTTGAAAAACACATTTATCAAAACAAGCTTGCACACTGCACACCAACGAACGGCTATAACCATTGTCAACACAAATCCAAAGCACAACGAAGTTATGCTTTTTTTTTTTTTTTATGTAATACAGTTACAGAACGAGCTGACGGCCCACCTGGTGTTAAGTGGTAACCTCAGCCCATAACAAGCGATGCCGCTTGGGTCTTCCCCTACTAGGTACGACAAGACCCAAGTCGCAACGTATGCGCCCGTAACTCTGAGACGTGTAGGTGGAATGTCTCGTGTGCCTGTAATTTCACCGGCAACCACACCTTTCAAACCGGAACACAGTAACGCGAAAGCGTTACTGCTTGGCGGCAGAAATGGGCATGGTGGCAGTACTTCCCCGGACGAACTTGGCGAGAGTTCTACTGCTCTTAAATGTTATTATGTTATGTTGAGGACTTCCTCTGCTGTCCTCTCGTCACCTCCCTGTGCTGACTCCATCATAAGACCACCTCAATATTAACATACTATTGCATTTTCATCTAATTTACATATGGTCCAAATTTGATATCAGTTGAGGATAACTGCTTTAGAATTCAATTGCAAGATTTCACCCTAACAAACTAAATTGGAAGTTAAATGATTAAAAACAAAAAGTGTTAGTGTTCATTCGTAATTGATTCTGTAATTTTTATTATATTATATCCATTTTTATTATTATTTATATTATATATTTTATTATTATATATCCAAATAATGCATAGTAGAGCAAAAATCGAAATATTGCACAACAAGTATTGTAGAAAGATTAATTTTCTCATATGTTGATAATCAAAATATTTACAATCGTTTAAATATACAAGACGAAGCTATTAATGCTATTTCAGTTTTACATATTATATGTACCTAATTAAAAGTTTCACAGACACATGGAAAAAGTAAATATTTAATTACCCTTAAAGTGATAGTATAAAATAATATTAAAAAAAAAAAAAGTTGGTGCATGAAATTGTTGTTATAACATAACAGTTATTCTCTCAGTTGCTTTTAATTGGTGTAGCATTTATATGAATATTTAAACTTACTTGGCAGTAACTTGATGATCTGCTTGACTTCTTCTTCGAACCCAATCTCCAAGATACGATCAGCCTCGTCAATCACAAGACACTGCAGATTTTTGTACAAGAAGTCTGGAGTGTTCTGCAAATGGTCCAGCAATCGGCCAGGTGTCGCCACTAGTATATTTATACCTGTAAATTTAGAATCAGAAATGTATACACTGCAAATTTGGCATTACTATATTTGTTTATTTAAATACAGCTGCTGTATGTTTGTTCTGCAAACTCTGAATTGACTTGATAATAATGTATATAACAATTGATGGATAAGGAATCTCTACACATCTTAGTTAAATGAAGTTTAGTTTTTTAGATTTGATATACATATTAACATTTGATATATTCTTGTTATTATATAAAAAAACAACAAATGTTTTATAAGAACAAAATGCTAGTTACCTTTGGAGAGCTTCTGAGCTTCAGTACTTCTATTAGCTCCTCCCATCACAAGGCCGTAAGTGTGGTGATGATACTTCATAAGCTCCATTAGCACTCCATATGTCTGCATCGACAACTCCCTCGTCGGAGACAAAATTATAACACCAGTGCCTAGAAATAAAACTTGCATTAGACTTGCATTTTTTTTTACTGTATTTTAAGATTCAAATTCTTAAGTCAGATATCCATTCTGTGTTCATAAAAGACCATCTACATTTGACTTTAGTGTGTATAGGTAATCAACAACCAATGTGCCTCAACAGTTTTCTGGAGACTCAATTTATTGTTGATTATCTATAGACAGTCAACATGGTGATCATTTTCATATTCGCCTTTTTGTCATCATTTGATATAGAAAAGCTTTCCACACTCCATTCTGCCAGAAATATTTTTATTTGTGTAAAGAATATATATATACATACTTTAGCATCAAGATCATGAAAAAGAATGCATCTTTTTTTGGTGAATATACACAATTGAGGCAATTTTTTTTTAGAATATAAATTAATTTCAGTAATTTACCATTTCTAGGTTTGAATTGTAGCTTATAAATCAAGTCTATGGCAGGTATGAGGAAAGCCAATGTTTTTCCAGATCCAGTCCTAGCTGCGCCCACAAGATCCCTTCCCTCTAGTAAAGGTGGAATGGCTTTAGCTTGAATCTCTGTCATAGTTGTGAACCCCATTTCTTTGATTCCCATCAGTGTTGGTTCACACACCTTGTCTTCGAGGGCACTAAATTTCTGGTCTGACAATATGCCGAGACATAAACTGGATCCTGGCACTGAAATAAAAAAATTGTCCATATGATTTTAACTCTCAAAAGTTAAAACTACCAGAAAAGATTCAAATTTTTAAAACATTAATTAATAAATCAAGTCTAAATAATTCACAAAATATGAAGAGGTGGTTATGATAATATAAAGTGTCCACCATCCACCAATACAAAAAAAATAAGGAGCCCATAGGTTCTGTGTTTAGGCTATACTTACATGAAAATAAATGCAATTAATATCTGACTGGTCTCCCAAATTATTGTAATTGTATATTTAGTTTAAAATAACTCACATTGGCTGTCTTCAGCAGAGTTTTCTACATCATTATCCTCGGTTTTCAATTCAATATCTTCTGATTTAACCTCTGGTTCTTCTTTTACCTGATTATTGTTTTTCTTCTTTTTTTCTGCAACATAATTTGTTTATGAATCAAAGTATTGTCATAAGGAAATAGAAACAGCGAGACATGCTTAATTCATATTTAAATGGATGTACAATTGGTCATTCCTTCTGACATCCCTTACGGCTTTGCAACAGAAGGGCCGAATTACGAATAATAATAACATATCATTATCACAAGAGGCGATTTAGTGTAGGAATAAAATCTTACTTTTAGGATGTGGAGATACATTTTCACTTGTCTCACTGTCTTCCATATGCCTTTTTTTAATCTCTGCATCTGTAATTCAAAGTACACATCGTGGTATTATTAATTTCCTCTGGAAACTAATGAAAACAAATAAGAGTCTGGTTATTGTGTGACCAGGTGATGATACTTTTTATCTAGCAATATACTTTGTTTCCATTATTAACTTTTAGGTTAGGTTACCTGTGACTTCCTCTAATTCCTGTGCGTCGTTAGTATTAGATTTTTTATTTATTAGTTTTATTTTCTTCTTCTCTCGCTTCTTTATTTTACGCATAAGAATTTTATCAGGCGTGGGCATTTTGAACAATAAATATTTTTAACGAGGCAAACTTCTCCCTGCTTATTACACTAGTGACACATGTGTTCAGTGTTGATGGTTGATGGTTGGTTTGTCTTCTTCGGTCGGTCGTTGATGGAGATGGATGTAATGAATGAACTGTTGGAACGTATTATTTAATCTGTTTTGTTTCGTTTGAATTTATTTTGTATTAATTTATTATTATGAATGAAGAATATTCACAATACAGATAATAAGAGTTTGATTATTCGATTACTCGAATGAAATCGAAAGATCATCACTATGGCTGGCTTGCCATTGGTGAATTTAATTTGCTTGTCACCACATAATATGGATGAACCATATTTTTTATTCTCATCTCGATCTCGCTCATTCTGGTTACAAAATAAACATAAACACGTGTTTTTCTCTTTGAAATAACATTAAATAAACTTCTCAAAATAATTAAATAGTACAATCAAAACATATTTCTCTTCATTTATTTATCGATACTGTGATAATAATATCTTAATCATGAAGAAAGGAAATAAATTTCCAAAGTTTAAAGAGTTGAAGATTTCGGAAAACACCTTGGAAGCTATTAAAGAAATGGGTTTTAAGCGTATGACGGAGATCCAGAGTGAAGTTCTGCCTAAAGCATTGGATGGGGCTGATATTGTTGCCACTGCTAAGACCGGGTCTGGTAAAACGTTGGCATTTCTAATACCACTAGTGGAAGATGTTGTTAGGAAAATAGAAAAGGAAATAAAAGGTAAGTCTTTTATACTGTTTATTTTGTTCAAGCCCCTCAATTACCTGCTTCTTCACTGCATCTCAATGCTTTCTAAACTTGAATTGCATCTGCCAACTACCTTTACTGTTAATAATTATTTATCCTACTCGGTGGAACAAAATTCGAGTGAAAATCATATAAATAATGTTTATTTAAATATATTTCCAGGAACAAATGCTATTATTATATCGCCAACAAGGGAGCTGGCTATTCAGACATATACTGTACTCCACGATCTTGTATCCTGCCATCAAAATGTCACAGCAGCCTTGATTATAGGAGGTGAAAACAGATGGAAACAAAGTGAAGAATTATCCAAAGGTAATACTTGTTTCAAATATAAATAATTACTCCAAAGATGTACAATTTTGACCTACAGTGTTACCATTGCTGACATCGGCCTTCTCTTGAGAAGAGGATGTGTGAAATTCTTTACCATACTTCGGCTACATCTAAATAGAGCTAGAAATTCCATGAATAAAAAAAAACGACTAGAATAATATTGAATCAAGTCTCATTCAACTTTTATTCTGACCGTAGTCTCTTTGATTTTGTACAATACATTACCGTCTCCAATCTGTAGGTGTGCATATTGTGGTCTCAACGCCTGGCCGCCTGTTTGACCACATGAGGACAAAGGAGTTTGACTACAGTAATGTTAGCTGTCTGGTGCTAGATGAAGCTGATAAAATATTTCAGTATGGGTTTGAAGAAGATGTGAAACAAATTATTAGCAGGCTTCCAAGTAAGTAGATGCGGTATAATACTTTGAGCTTATCTAATATATACATATTTATTATAAACATAACATTGCCTTTCACATTTTTATGCTTCCAGATCTAGTAAATCCTCTGCAAAGATCAGTGTAGTATGTTTTTTCATCTATAGCTCTGGCTTTTTTAAGGCAATGTTATGGAATGTCAAGATGAAACACCTGGTGTTAAATGGTAACCTTTGGCCATGACACGCAATATGACTTGGGTACTCCTTTACTTAGATTTGACAGACCCAACTCGCTTCATATGAACCCGTTACATGTGAAAGTGGAATGTCTCATGTGCCTGTAATTTCACCGGCAACCTCACCTTTCAAATAGGTGCAGGTATGGGGGCAGTACTTCCCTGGATGAACTTGGCATAAGTTCTACTGCTTCTGTGCTCTGTTAGGTAAGCCTGAGCTCAAAATTATTCAAGAGCGTATAATGTTTTATTTTGGGATGCTTATAATTAATTTAATCACAATGTTATTATAACATTACAGAAAGTAGACAAACTATGTTATTCAGCGCAACACAGTCAGAACGAACCGAAGCATTGGTCAAATCTGCCTTGAAAGAGGACACACAGAATATAAATACAGATGAAGACAATCTCAAAGCAACCGTTGATGGCCTAAAACAAGGGTAAAACATGTATCTTTACCTTCACAATTCACATCAAAGTTAAACTTATGGCAATATTACACCACTAAAAATACTGACAGTCTTTTCAAAATCATATTTTTAATTACACCTACTGTATCATAAATGCATACCTATCAATATATGGTTTCTTGCATTTTTCTCTGAAGGTGTAGGTAGGACTTTAATGATTTTCAAGAATAAGAATAAGAAACGTTTATTGTGAAACTGTGTACAAAAAGATCTTATTTTAATATAAAGTATCAACAGTTTGTCCTCTCGGACATACAATAATATCAGTTAGGTACAAATTGAGAACATAGAGCAAATACCAAACGACAAAGTTATTACAACTAAAGATAATTTCGGAAAAAAACCAAAAAAAAAATAATAAAAAAAAAATATACAATTGTATTTTTAACATACTAAATTAAACTTAAACTTAACTCGTATCATAATATTCCTTCAAATTATAGTGCACTTTACTTATCAACCATTTTTTTAATTTCTGTTTGCAAAACTTTCCTTTCCTTCTGTGTTCACTTCATAAAACTATTGTGTGGTTAAGAGATGTGACAAATAGCGAGCTCTCTGGGCATTGTTTTCCCTGTTTACTCAACTATCGTTTTCATGTGAATCATACCTAATACAATTTTAAGCATGTTTTTTTTTCTTTATTACTTGTATATTGATAGGCAAATAAGAATTTCCTCTTTACTTATAAGTGTTATTATTGTGTCCGTTTCAGATATTCAATCTGCGAAACCGAGTACAGATTGTGGTGGCTCCATAAAATATTGAAGAAAACGAAAAATTATAAAGTGATGGTATTTTTCTCTAGTTGTAAATCAGTGATATTCCACCATGAATTTTTTAACACATATTGCCAGATGTCAGTTCTTTGCATTCATGTAAGTAGAATTAATCAGCTCGTATACATAAATTTTTACATCGTTGCCTTTTCATCAGCAGGAAAGCATGGTACGGATCCGAGCTTTCGATCTAAAGGTAACTCGTACAAATTAGAAATAAGAGTTCACCATACGGAATGAAGTTGACCAAATGACGTCACCTGATGATAAGTGACATGGTTAGTGATGGTAGCGCCAGCAGCGCCCGGGGGTTCCGGGAACTAGTTCTGCCGGAACACGCCGTAAATTCTCGATGGCAAAATTTGCAATTTGAAGGTAGTTAAATCTCAAAGGTTTTTGCTCTAACACTACGCTTCTCGACGGCAAATTTACAATTTGAGGGTAGCTAAAAGCTACAAGGAGTTTTGCTCTAACACCACGCTATGGTCTCCCTGTAATGATTTTCTTCACCATAAGGACCATGATTTTCTTCACCATGGCCTTCACATATATAGTATTCAGTATTCGGACCAACTAACAGTCCTCAACAGTGTTAGAAAGCATTATCTATCATTTATCTAATTCCCACAGTCAACAGCTAAGTTTGGGGCTGTGTGAAATGTTCACCACTATTGATCTTTGATAATTTTTATCTATGATTTCGTGATGGACCGGAGGTCGCGATATCCCAGAGTCTATTCGCTTGAGTGTGCGCAATACCACGTTCTCAAAAGGAAATACCGGCGAAAGAAATATCGTGAGGAAACCGACATGTCCTAGAACCAAAAATTCGAAGACATGTGTCAAGTGCACGAAAGGAGCCTCTCTGAGGAACACTTATAATCCTTTCTTAAATGCTTTCAATGTTTTATCGAACCAGTGATTCGTCTAGTAGTGTACTAAGATCTATTTTACTTGTTATAGGGCAAGATGAACCAAGCTGACAGAACTGAAACGATAACTAACTTCTACAACGCGGAGAAGGTGGCGTTGTTGTGCACGGACCTCGCCGCCCGAGGTCTGGATATACCGGCAGTCGATTGGATCATACAGTTCGACCCCCCAGCGGATGCCAATGTGGGTTTACACAACCCTAATTGCTTAGGTTAATTATTAACAAAATATAAAGTTAAGGGTCCAGCCAGAACGTGGTGGCCTAGTGGTACAGACCAATGATTGTTGTCATTTGAAAACGAGGTTCTCAAAGCGGTGAAGGAAACATCTCGAATACCAATACCAACATACCCAAGACAATCAAAAATTCTTAAAACAGTTTGGCCCAAACTCTATAGTAATAATAATAATAATATTCATCAGAACCTAAAACGTGTCACATTCGTAGAATTAATTTTCGTTCAAGTAGAAAGCGAACAGTCGAAGTCGTCAATTGATGATCAGTGTGTTGGTGTGGTTGCCCCTTATCAATATTGCAGTACCTAATTTATAACTTCAATGATTTCAGGAGTACATACACAGAGTAGGTAGAACAGCTAGAGGAGTTGGCGCCGCTGGCAATGCTGTTATACTTCTGCGGCCAGAAGAAAAGGAGTTCGTCAACGAATTAAAGGAATCCAAAATATATTTAGACAAATATGAGTCATGGAATTGTTTCTACAATTTAAAAACTAAGGTAAGTTCCATATTATTATGAACTTTTATGTATGTTTGGTTAGATCAAGATATTGTTGACGTTTCCAAGCCTTTATGAATTCTATGGAAATAAAGATTTTGACTTTGACTTTAAAATTGCAACTGAATTTTGTAGCAGTTTTAGACCGAATATGTTGAAATTTGGCATTCACGCATAAACCTGATGCTGCTGCAATATTATGATGAGCTGCCACGGTCACCTGCAGACTGCCCAACTCCTCAATAGCGCTCAGCATATCATGTTAGGCTCTCTAGATATTTCTTTAAAAGTACTAAAGCCCTCGGTGGTACCCAGGGACTGATTGTAAAAGCTAGCTTTGGAAGAAATATTTTTCAACAAAAAATATTTAATCTATGACTGACGGACGGTATCAGCTGATGCGGGAATTTCCATTGATGGGTCATCGTTTGATTTCAGCTCGATTCAGCTATGGAGGATTCAGATTTTCATAAGTTAGCTGTGCAGGCTTTTGAAGGATACATGCGAGGAATGGAAGTCAGGAAGCAGAAGCAAATATTCAATGTGATAAATATAGACGTAGACGCCGTTGCAAGGTCATTCGGCCTGAAAGAGAAACCTGATGTTGATATTCGTATGTACTTACACTATTTTGAATTCACTTATTATATTAACGACTTGGGTCTTCTTGTACCTAAGTAGAGGAGGACCCAAGACGTATTGCGTTGTAATGGGTGGAGGTTACCACTTAACCAGATGGGCCATCTAATCGTCCCGTAACATTTACGCATAATAATTCAGTTGTCTGAAAGTTCATTGAAAACTGTAGGATGAAATGTAGGTTTTCATTGAAAACTCAGGAGAGCTTATAGTGACGATAATTTCTTGCAATATCAGAATTAAAAACATTATTATATACGTTAAATTAATTAATTTTAAGGGCGAGTATTGTGCACCTTTCTTGCCATCCAGCGTTGCAATGTCGCCAGTGCTGTGGGCACAACTCTATACCGTACGGTAGTGAATTAGATCAGTTGAGCTGTCTACAGAACGTTGTTAACGGTCTTTAGATAGCTCAGTTGGATTCATTGTAATTGTAGATTGTCGTAATGTAATTAAATGTTTCTATGTCACCGAATTTCGTCAGTTGTGGGCCAATTTTAGAAATTCCAACACTTACCTAGAAGGATACTTCTGCTTAAACCACGTATCCCTTCGATTGAGCGTGTTTTGCACTGTTATTACTTCAGTTAAGGAAAATAATAAAAAAATTATGTTCCAGGTATGGGGTTCAGCAAAAAACATAGACCAAGAAAAAGAATGGCTGCTTTGTTTGCAGCTGAAAGTGGAAGCAAACATTTGAAGGTGTAAAGTTTACGTCGGTATTTTACTCAGGAGATTTGATCAATAAACAAATACGAATATAGCAATTTTACATGCAGCCTTAGTTCGTTTTCATTATACCCATGGGCGCTGGCAAAAATATTCTGAAGAAATGGTCTATTGTTCATATTAAAAATTATAACTTCACGAGCACTTAGTGCTAAGTTTGGCGCCTGTTCAATTCAAACCCTATTCGACCCTGCATGGGAAAGAACAGATGAAATTCCCTTAAAGTAGGAATTCCTTTCTATCAGCCTTTGGTGAAAGGATTTTAAGTGCGCCTCAAAGAGGCTCCTTTCAAGCACGACACATGTAATTGTGTAATTTTTGGTTCTAGGACATGTCGGTTTCATCTCAATGTTTTCCCTCACCGTTTTGAGAAAGTGCTCTTGCGCACATTAATTTATCAAGCGAAAAAAAACATCGGTGCATGTCGGCATTTGAACCTAAGACCTCCGGATTGAAACTCGGGGACAGTACCACTGGGCCCCCAGGCTCTCGTACGTTACATTTTACTTAGCTATAGTCTATTATATTAATAATTCGTATAATATAATATAAATAAAAAAAAATAAGGCGTAGTTTTAATGGCAGGCAAATTCCAAAAATGTTTTTAGGTATGTGTAGGTACCGTGATTACATCCATATGCACTTAGTAAAAAGCGGTTATTTAGTATTACAAACAGACACTCCAATCTTATTTTATTTGTATGGATTACGTTTAAAGAAAATAAAAACATTATCAGTATGTTACTCATTTTTCTTTATAGTCATTAAAATAGATACATTACCATAGACGAGTTTACATTCCTTATACTATGAGTAAAAATATAATAAGAAACAGATTTGTGACTAGACGATACTGAAAGTATTTTATGGAGACTTACACCGTTACACATAACATTGGCAACTGAACAGACACCGTCCGATAGAGTAGGAACTTAGTTTCAGGATCTCATCAGTGAGTACTGCGTACGTACACATTTCATTTTGGCGAAACATTCATTTCATAAATGTTATTTCTCGCTAACTTCTCGAGGCAATCTTCGTGGTTATGTTGGTGATTCACCGCGTAAATCATGGACTCTATTGTCTCCACTGTGGCCGGACACCGGTTCAGGGAAAAGTATTGAACACACCTCCAAGAGGTTTTACCGTGGGTGGTCGAATGTTTGGTATACACAAAGTTCCTGTGCACTAATTGTTTGTGGCCTTTTCTACTATAGATATATTTGTAGCGGGTAGGCAGCTGTGTACTGTCGCTGCACTCGTTCACAACTAATGACAGGGCACCTGCAGGAAAACAAATTCGTTAATTATAATTATTTATAGCGCTTGCTTATAAATAAATAATGGACATTTCACACAGCGCCATCTAGTCCCAAAGTACACGGGAACAGCTTGTACTATGGGAACGAGACGTGATAGAATACTTTTTGTAAATACTACAATATTTATATTAAGCAGCCAGACAAAGGATTGGCCTGGGTGGGAATCGTACCTTCGTCCTACACCTCAGAAGGCTTTATTATTGAAGTTTTATAGTAAGAGTTACTACTGAGCTGAAACCAGTCAAAATGATGGTGGTACTATACGACCTTACTATAGCTCTAGCGCTGATCTTGTAAACTCGTGCAAAAAACAAAACTAACTTTAACTATTTTACAAACTTGTTACCAACATGGATCGCTAAAACTACGTTTCATGATGGACGCGTCAACTGAGTACTTACGACTGAAAACTGAATAAGCTTCTAATGTGCAGTTATGTTACAAGTGACGTAGGAACGTTAAATGTTTCCGTGCCTAACCTTATGTAGAATATATTGATACAAACTGTTAATATCTTTATTTAGTCATATTCTTGAAAACAAATGTGGTTGGTTTTTGTTTTTTTTCAGTTATGCATTATCTTAAATTGCTATCACCATTAGCTTAAGTTTGCTTATCTGTCGAAGACCTGTTGATTATTGTACATAAACTTTGTATTTTTTTATATTCCATAGGAAAGTCACACGAAAATACGGGTAACGTTATACCGAAAATCGGAACAAATATGTATAAAAGCTCACGCGGGAGTCGAACCCGGAGCACCAGCATCTCGCCCTGTTCCCTAAACCAACCCACTATTGCAGTGGATGAACATAAATTCGTCAGACGGAATGCAAAAACAATGCATTATTTCGTTAAAATATCATTTATTTTATAATATAATGGATACAAAAATACATTATGTACCTATCATAAACACACTTTAAGTATCATCGTCACATAATAAACCACTTAGCAACTTATGAGAGGCATACAAACTACGAAAATCACACAGAAAAACAGGAATGTAAATCTCATGCTGGTTCACTTAAAATAATCTAAAATAGCTCTTACAGAGATCATAAGAAATTAAAAATTCAGTGATTTGTCAAAAATTCAAAATTTACATGTAAATTCAGCTGATAAAATTTTGAAAAATCAGCATATCAGTACAGTAGACATCCTAAGTAAATACGTAAATAGACTAGAATATGAGCAACAGCATAAACATAGTCATTATTTTGATTTATGGCAGAACATGAATGGCACACTTTAATGTAATTTTTTAATAGTAATTGGCACATGAGAGCTCTATTTTCCTATCACAGAAGGTTACATAATTTATTGTGCAAGTTCATAACTAGTTATTACGCCAATATCTTATTGTGTTATTAAGTAACTGGTATCAGCCTTAGACTAAACTTTTTCATGATTCAATTTCATATATATTATTAGTGGCCAAATATATGTATGGTCCCAATAATATTTCTATGAATCCACGATTCACATATATTCATGTATAAGATATCAACTTGTCTTCTAATCATTAAATCAGTAAATATTGTGTATAAAAATATGTTTTATAAAATAACCTCTATCAGGGTCCACTAGCCTATGGTATATTAATTATGTAGCATAATAATCCCCTTGCAACTGGGAAACCTTAAGTATATCATTGTAATGAATTTCAAAGCAAGGAGACTTGCAGAACGGCAGTTTGCAAGCGCTGCACATAAACCTAGTATCCCTTCTTTTTCCAATTTTCCAGCAAAGTCTACAGGAGCGCTGCGGGTATTTCTTTTTCCCATCCTCCTTTTGTGGAATGGTAATGAGTCGATGCTCTAATTTGTTTCTTGAGTAATCTTCGGTTAAGCTTGTTCGCCCCATGTTAGTAACTTTGCCATTAACTATATTTTTGAGATCCATGAACAAAGAGCTGAGACAAGCGGTACCTGAAAACATGATGGCTATCTTATTTGCAGTACAGACATATGAACATTTTTAGATTTTAGAGATGTTGAAAATGCCATCATGTTTTCAAGGGTGAGAAAGCTTTGCAAAAGAAAAAGGAAATCCAATGAAAACTAATCTGATTGCATTTTCAACACAATCTCTGAACTTTTCAAATGATGATTAAGAAGCATTTAGTGAGCACAGTAAAAGAGAAAAGTGTGGTCTTGCATGAACTAAAATTATATTAACAGATGATATTTCAATACACTACTTACTGTCTTGAGGAGATTGGTAGTCTAAAGGTAAGGACAAGTCCTTTTTTCCGTCTCTACTACCATCATAGCTCTTTTGAGGGCTACAAACGGCTGGGTCAGTGACTATTATATCACTATCATCGCATTCAGTTTTCAATTCCAAAGAATTTTCAGATGGAGAGAGATGTAAAGTATCTTTACTTAACTCGTTAAAATCTTTGACACTGTTATTTCTGGGTATACAGCTTGGAGAGTTGTCAAGTGGATTTTCATGAAATCCTGCTTTCAAGTCATAGTTACTGCTTGGAGGTAGGTGGTTGTTCTGAGTGAAATGTGGTCTCTCTTTTATTTTAGGCCGCTTTTCTGGGTTCAATAAGTCTGTAAAGTAATTCTTTTGTAGGAATTCTTCCGATTTCCTCTTCAGATTGCTTAGCCTTTGAAGCTTTTCAATGAACTGTTTCTGTTTGAGTATTTCGAGTTCATTATTCTGATTAATTTCTTCATTCACATTTGCTTCATATAGATCAGTGGCGCACAATTCAGGTTCTGGTGTGATGTTTCGATTCTCTACTGGAGGCTTAGGTAGCTCTTGTTCTCTATCATTATCATCTTCATCAGTCTACAAAATATAATATACATAACTGATGTAATTAAAGAATTTAAGAATCAAACTTATAAAAAATAAAAATAACCTTTCTACAAACCTCTTTATTGGTCAATCCTTTGATTTGCAACACTTCTGCTGTTCCTATAAATGAGGTAAGATCCTCACGTTTTACACTGACTTCTCCATGATACATAAATTGAAGCAAATCCCTCATTGCTTTGTGTGAGACATCTCTTAGAACAACTGCAAGAAATTCAGTCACATAATTGATATACTCCTAAACTGTCTTTTAATGATCTAATCAGCTTCTGGAAACTCAACATAAAATCAGATTGGAAATTACTACTTACTAATTGGATGCTGACATGGATTCATTTGGAACATTTTTTTGAAATATGGAGAGCATATTGACAGTATAACTTTGTGTGCTTGCAGCAAATGACCTTCAACAGCGATTGTAACATCGACGAACTCGCCATTTCCCAATAAACCGGCAAATCCTTTGGCCAGGTTCCCGTGGAAATTGTTCCAAGATAATGAAAATTGTTGGTCCATTTTTCTAATCACTACAGCGTTGCATCTGTAAGGGAAACTACATTAAACAAAATAATAATCAATTAAGAATATAATTACACAGTTATTTTCAAGGATTTCGTACAATTTACGGTAAAATGTTGAGAAATAGCTTTGTAAATATTTTGTTTGAAGTTCTTCGCTTTGCTGCTTAATGACAGATGAATTGACACTATGCACAGTTTGACAGTTTGGAATCGCATCTCGCGTCGCGTAGTGCTGCGCCAACTTTTTGAACCGGTGACTCGCCTAGTAGTAATAGTAGTACAATAGGCAATAAAATGCTAGTCGATATGAAGGCAACGCCGATGGTTAAAATAGATCAAATTGAGAAAGTAGGCAGTTTTTTTTTGTTTTTATCTATTATCTACATAATTAAAATAATCTTATCCAATAAGTTACTTCTGAAGATAAAAAAAATAATATAACAAATGGTCAATGTCAGTAAACGCCCCATTTTTCAGATTGGCATCAAATGGCACGAATTTTCATGTTTTTTATTTAGACTAGATAATAGGAAATATCTTACATAATTTAAAATTAATGGTATTCACCCAATCACACATTATTTATGTAAATATTTTTATAAAGAGCTTTGTTGCGTATTGTTCAACATGGCGCGGCAGCGGCGAAGGGAAAACTAAAACATAGTCGATGTTGAAGTCTTTTATATTTATTTATTTATGTACCTACACAGACTCAATTGTTTGAGAGAATTATTTCAGAGTGAATAAAAGAATATGGGATACCTGGAAATCCATATTACCTACCTGTGTCATCGTCATAACTTTCAAGCACTAGTTTGGATTCTGCTGATTGATGAAGTCGGTCCGTCCGAGAGTTGTTGTAAAAAGGTAACTAGATTAGTGAATCCACCCGGTATTTAGTCGCGTCGACTTTAATTCGCGCCGATTCCATAAAATCCCGTCTTAGTCTACTTTTTGTGTACCTTACCTACTCTTATAAACCTATTCAGACTACTCAGAGATATTGTATTACGAATTTTGTTCCGGTCTGTCTAAGTTAATAAATAAAATAAAATACCTAAATAGCTCAAGGTTTTGTCCATAGACAAAGATTTAGAATAAAAGCTAATGTAAAGGTATTTTTTCATAAGTATGCAGGTTCTTGAAGTACCCACCATATTTTATAGACGTTATTGTTGTATCTGCTGTTACCTAGTTTAGTTGTCTCCGAGACATCCGAGAGAACTCTAGACGTTGATAAAGCATTTCGTAATTGATTACTTATCTGACGCGTGTCCAACGTGGGCGGTGGGCCCCGCTTATACGTCAATTAATTAAGAAAAAGCTAAGTCACCCGTCCCCAAGATATCCCGAGTATGACCGGGCGCTTTTAATTTTCTGGTCTCGGGTTACAGCGATAAAGCCGTTCCCCTACTTTCCTACTTTCCCACTAAAGAAAAGTATGCGCTTAATGAGCTTCTTATTGAAAGTGAAAAGTTTGGAGAAGTTTTTTGTATCGTAAAATGTAGGTAGGTAATGTTACGGCCGCTGTAAATTGTACATAAAATTTAACAATGGAGCCTACCAACAGACAGACCTAGATCCTAGGTTTATTCAAATCCACGCTGATCAGCGTGTACACTATCGCACCTGCCTTCGCCTTGTCCCACACAGGCCACACAGCCACGGCAGTGTTCGGGATATTTTTATTGTGAAAGTAGAACTTTGTCATTTTATACATAAATATTATATATATACATATCATATTTATTGGTGGATTATGTGATATACATTATGAAGTTTATCGTTAATAACTATTACATAGTTTCACCACCTTTATTTTCAAAGACCACATTTGTATTTTTAAGCATTAGTAGCATGGTATGGTTGGTATAAAAAGAACATTGATTGGTTTTTTCATAAAAAAAAACCTAATTATTGTGAGTTCCATATATATTTGTAAGCAAGAATTTGCTCCCTTATAGTCTAGTATATCTCCTCCCGTATAAGATAGACCATCTTATCGTACATAATGTAATGTAAACATAATTCTAACTAAGTTAAGCTGTTTTGTAAAAATGATCAAAAATAAACTTTATTATTATTATACACTGTATCCCTAATTCCCTACAGGTAGCACCGGTACAATCCTCCACTGTAAATAGGACGGGAGAAGTTGGTCTCAGCTCGTGCGAACGAACTTACAGCGCACAGACAGGTATTTCACTTTGGTAATCTACTTATTCAGGCCTGATTATCGTTCTCTGTTAAATACCTAAGTTTTGAGCTTTAACAGTTATGTTGCCTATAATACTGCACTAATCATTCATCTATGCCAATATAAGAGACAAATAATAAAACTCTCGGTACTAGGTACTGTAATCACACCCAGGTTATTTATTCAAATTAATAAGTATAAAAATCATAAAAATATTAGCAGGATCCCCTTCTCAGTTTTAAACCTTTCAATTACTGTTTAATATTATTTTACTAGACAATCTTATTAAATTGAATAGATAATTGAATTCAGGTTTCTTCCATTTTCCGATTGTGTTAAATACGAAACATCACCAGACTATTTGGAGCTTAAACAAGCGAAGCATATCTGGAAATACATCGTGTTCAAAACAAGTTTCTATCTCATACAATTCCACCTAAAAATACCAAGAGCAAAATTTTTTTTAAGCTTTGTCTTTATTAAAGTGTTGTGGAATTTAATACCTACGCAATAACACATGTCATATTTTAATCGATCGATAACATATTAAGAAGTGGCCCGTTCGATTATATCCCGTTAGTAGACCGAACGTACACGTATTGAGAGCGGAACTGATAGCCAAATAAACTAGCAAACCGCATCGATTACCTGTCAACGGCAGCCGAGTCGAGTGACCGCGCCACTGGACCCCACCGAGTACTATCCACGGTTTACTTTGTGTATAGGTAACCACATTACTAAGGTGTACCGGAACTTTTATAATTATATACTAAGTAGTTATACCTATAAGTAGTATAGTCCATGATGTAGAATGGTTACGATGGAATCTTTTAATTAGCCTTAAGCATCTGTATTCATTTAGCTAGCCGTATGATTTCCTAAAATTGTGAAAATAAAGTAAAATCACTATAAATATAAGTGCATTGCAGGAAACGCTGATAAAAATCCGGTCAAAAGTGTTTTCTATTCCTTTAAGAGTTTTAGACGAACAATGACAACTAGTTCTTCATAGAAATAACTAGAAATAAAAAATGAAGACGCTCCGTCTATTGATAATTAGGTACTTATCAAGAAATTTAACCAACAGTTATTATTTGCAAAACCAAGAGTTCAATAACGATTCAAAATTATTAAAAACTTTTTTAAAAATTTTTTTCATTGATTGACTATAAATTTATTGCTCCGCAGTAGAACCTGCCACAGCAGCCTTCTAAAATTGAGGACTAAACGAGACAACGGTCCAACTTCCAATGCATGGGCTGCTATACATGATGAAAGATATGAAATATATTAAAATAAGTGCAATGCTGGGCTAATTATTATTTTCGCTCCACCCCCCAAAGATACAATTCTGTCACTGCTTGCGCTTTTGTTTAACATTGGTGTATGATCCGGGTTTGAACCAGCGATATTGGGATTGAACGTCAGACGTCGGCTACTATATACATAGAAGAAAGAGAGGAAGAAAAGTTAGCCATTCAAAAACGAAATAAAAAAGCGATGAATAAACAAATAAAGTTTTCTTTCAAAGTTCGTAACTAAATCAGTGGAAAAACTTCTGACGAAGCGAATAAATAAATTATGTTATCCGATATCATTAACATTGGCATCATTGGATTGATTGGGGGTTTTTCGTTCTGAATCGTGAAGTATTAGCAAGTCGGAAGTGCGCGGACGTGCCTCCAGAGGTCTTCAAAGTTGGAGGCGCCTGATTGGCACCATTGTGAACCGTCAATGTTCTTAGACCGCAAATCGTGCTCTCTTTGCAAATCTTTTGCTTTTTAGACGATACACGTGTAGATTTACGCATGTCTAATGTTAGTATTCAGTTCGTGGATATCGATATGCAACTTTTTTTTTATTTCTTCTTACTGCCAAATAAGTAGGTACTTATAGTACCTACTTATAAAGATTTAATTTCGTTTCTTTTCCATGGAAGATGGGCAGGTATGCTTGAGCTGTATGGGACGCAAAATTTAAAGATCTTAAAAGAGGACATATGTGAACCTCACGAGAGATTATATATTTAAGCCTTTTGGGGTTTTATTAGGTCCATGGAGAATGCGATACATCCGCGATTCCAAATTTATTTCACAGCACTTGGTTGAAGACCTGTTACCCGAGACCTGGCACCTTTCTAGCTCAGAGATTGAGCATTGCCATCCCGTGTGGCAATACCGCCAGTGTTCTGGGCACATTTTGACCTGGTAGTAAATTGGATCATTTGAGCTATCTATAGATCTGTGGCAACAGTCGTTAAATGTCTCTCTTGGTTTCATTGTTTTTTTATTTTATTTTATATTGTATTTTAATTATATACACCCTTCAGTGTAAATTTATACTATGTAATTAAAAAATAGGTTTTCTAATAAAATATTACAAAAAAAACTCACAAATTTTTGATGATAGATCAGTTTAGTAGGTAGGTAGGTAGGTACCATAATTTAGTAGGTACCACAACTAATCTTTGGGCTCGTTCAATTTAGGTTAATAGGAATTCTGATGAAAAAATATTGAAAATCTCTGAGATTATTTTTTTCAGCTCCAAGTAAGTGGCCAATGACGGCAAAAGCTGTAATTACAGCTACAATACCAGAAAGAAAGTTCAATCAAGCGCCAGTCACCGACTGACCGTTTACCAATATCTCTCTTGAATGGCTCTCAATTAAGCCTTGCCGACTAACCTAGAATAAGCCCCTTAATTTAAAATCCCTTCTGAGAATAACCCAGATGATAACAGAGAATTTGATAATTCACACCCCTCCCTGAATCCGCTCATGAATTATTAGATGAATTAGATATTTTTTACATTACGATACCTAATGCAATTTCTAGTCACGTACGCAAATTTTATTCTGCTCAGATTCTAATAAAAATGCCTACGCGGCGTTATCACTGAAATTCAACATTCATAAATTATAGGACTAATCTAAGCGGTTAGCTTTAGAATCTAGTTAAGCTAAATCGATAACTGGTAGAATAAACCTCCTTTTATTCTTATGTCCAGTCGTTCCAGCTGAGTAGAAAGGAAATATTAAGAACCAACCGTTGTCCCTGTAGTGCATTGTAATGAAACCTTCATTGTACATCTGTTGTTTTTAAAATAAAAGGTACTTTTGCATGCCTTATTTATTTTCAATACGGCTACCATTATCACTGAAATTCAACATTCATAAATTATAGGACTAATCTAAGCGGTTAGCTTTAGAATCTAGTTAAGCTAAATCGATAACTGGTAGAATAAACCTCCTTTTATTCTTATGTCCAGTCGTTCCAGCTGAGTAGAAAGGAAATATTAAGAACCAACCGTTGTCCCTGTAGTGCATTGTAATGAAACCTTCATTGTACATCTGTTGTTTTTAAAATAAAAGGTACTTTTGCATGCCTTATTTATTTTCAATACGGCTACCATCGATATCTAGTGGCTTTTTGTCTTCATTGGTCGTTTAGGCGATATTTGGAATAACCAAAGAGACAATGGGGCTGCTTTTACTAAAATGACTGGGAAACCAGTCGTTACGTGTACTCCATTGTTGTACGGTCCAATGCAGAGATTAAATAGGCCGATTGCGCTTACCATTTGCGGATTGCCTGCTCCTAAAGTAACATTATTTCTTGAAAGATTGATGATGATGAAATTATTTTAAAGCCAAAGCTGAGTGTCGCACTTTGGAAAGTTTCCTGCTCTCGTCGAATTAATTATCATTATGTGTGTAATATATTTGTACATCGAAGTATGTATTTAAGACTCAATTAAATAAAACACGTGATAAGTTTTTTGTTACTAAAATTTGAAAACAAAACCGCTTTAATAACCTAGGACACCTAGGCCCATGTTACGTATACTTTTCAAGACAAATGCAACAAGCCCCAAAGCGGCGGAGTCGTTCCGACATCTTGGATGGAGAGTGACGTAACTTTATTTTTCGTATTCTTCTCCGCAAATCCTTCAATTTGATATCCATATCATTAGAGTGCATAAAAAAATAACTAGTCCGCTATTGGATTAAGAATGACGTCACTTAGTTAACCATGCATTGTCATCCAAACTAAACGTGTATTCAAAATTTCAGCTACATCGGTTGAGGATATTTGCTTTAAAATTCAGTTGCAATATTTGATCCTAACGAACATACATTGCGAGCCATATAAAAGCTTGTCAAAATCCATTTGTCTCCTTTAATAAACAGATAAACATAGAATGAAATATTCGTCACGAAAAGGAAAATTATAAATTTAATAATTTTAACCTTCGCATCTCAGTTGGTTGCTTATTCCTACCCCTAGTTGTAGGAATAAGCAACCAACTGAGATGCGAAGGTTAAAATTATATTATCTTAATCTTAACCATCGACTTAATCTTAATTTAATCATTCAATTCAATTTCATCAGATTCGATGACAACTTTACAGTTACTTATACGTACACAACTACATTTATGAGTAGACATGGCAAGGCGTCGGGACAGGCTACCGCAAACATAAGACAACACACTTGGGTTTTAAAGGCGCTCGTAGTTTGGTGATAGTCCTTAACAAAGACCTGTCAGTTGCATAAGAAGGCGTCAAAACGCAAACACTCAGAACACAATGCAGGTGCTTATCCTTCTGAAGCGATGGGCCCGCGGTAATACCTCTTCAGTTAGGGGATTATGCCGGGAAACGGTTCTGCTTATCGTTGCTTGCTGAGACCACTGATTGAAGAAGTAGTTAGATCGATGAGCTGTGCTTTTTGTATGGAAACCACTGTACTAACAAACGCACTTTATATCTACGTGTAATAAACAATACGGAAGATAGAACGGGGTTTATTGGGCGCTGTAAGTCATTCACCTTGATTGTAAGTTGACCAATTCTTTTTTTGCTATTCTATTCGAGTCATTGGTTCTCTCGAAGCAGTGTGGTGAAAGGATTTTAAGTGCGCCTCAAAGAGGCTCCGTTCGTGTACTTGACACATGTCTTCGAATTTTTTGTTCGTTTTAGTGTCGTCGGAAAATCAGATGGAACGTAATACCTTTTAATACATTTTCTATTTATTAACAATGATATCAGTTTTGTCATCGTGTTCAGCACGTTGTCAAAGTCAAAGTCAAAAACTTTATAGAATTCATAAAGAAATGGTTTGGAAACTTCAACATATGTAATGACTCATAAGGAAACGACTTCGGAGCGTTTTGGTTGAAGAAGAGCGTCTGCTCATATATTTTCTGGGCGCACCTGCCAATCATCTTCCATATTTTAGCCTAACATGTTCTGCGAATGAAACGGTAGAATAGCTTACCTAGTACTCATTTTAAGTAACATAAAATGTTCTTTGTTGTCTATGCCCACCTACAAAATTCTATTTCAGTACATTTATCCTATCTATTTATGATTATTGAATATTATTACGTGGGATACGGACGTTCTTTTGAAGGCAAAGAGAAATATATTTTCCCTAAGTGATGATCTTATATTTTTTCTAAGATCGAATGTGATTGATATTTTTATATTAATTATTTCATATTAATGGAAAACTGATTTTTTATTCATTCCGTTGTTAAAACTGAGCACAATTGTAACAGCTGTATTTTAACATATTTTATATATAGCTATATTAATTTTTGTACTATTTACGGCGTTGAGTTTAACTTAAAGACATATATCATTTGATGTTAAGTGACTTTGCGCAACGTTAGGAGCAAATTTTCAACTTCAGGGTGGTACCTAGCTAGCAAACCAGCCTGGGTTCTGTTCTACTACCACGCTACGGGTTCCTCAGGAGCTTTTCCCCATCGAAGGTTCGACATTGTAAGATTCGAACCCACGACCGATAACATTTCAAATACAGATCGTAAGCCAACATCTACAACCAACTGATCATTCATCGCTTCAATAAATCTGAAAGAAAAAATTCATAAGTCGGGATTTCAAATTCCAGCAACAGTGTAAGAAACAGATTTATCAATTCATTTTTGTTATTTTTATATTACTATAGTATTTATATATGTTCCATACAAAAATATGCGTTTACGTAAACTATTCTAGAACACGACAGTAGTACACGGCCTGAGGAGCAGCCGGGGTGGAATCCGCTAATGCCTCTCCAAGTGCGGATTACTTCATGGAATGGTCGCGCTTAGCGCCACTCCAGCGTGAAAGCTGCAGGCGATCTGTTTGCCGTTGCCGCCACCCACTTCCCGCCACAATCAAGTTTCAGCTGAAAAATTATTTCTATCTACCTATCAAGTAATAAGGCAGCATGTTGTTTGATGGATCGTTTCCTTTTCAAGTATTTATTTTGATATTTTATCGGTAAACACTAGTTCAAGGTGTAAGCCGTCTACGTTGAGTCGTTTGATGTATATAGTTAAAAAAAATATGGCCTCATCTAGTCGTATTTTTTCGATTCATGGTTTTTTACGGGGTTCTGTTTTAAAAGGTCAACGTAACTTTTTCCTTCCTGCTCAAGGTTTTTGTTACTTTAGTTGACACTTTGGCCAAAGTTTCAAAGGAAACTTTTATTATGCTCTTCTATTGGCTTCCTCTACACAGAAACTTCGTCTATTAAATTATATTAAATAATACCCACAATTTCTTGTTAAATCTCCAAGTTGTTGGAGAAAATAACCAAAAGTTTTACTTACACATTGTAGAAATTTTTAAATTATCCGGAATAATATAGATATAGTTACATTTTATATATAACAATATAACTATAACCAATTATAAAATATTGGTGGACATTTCACACAGCGCCATCTAGCTTCAAAGTAAGCTAAGTATAGCTTGTATCATGGGTACCAGACTACTGATATCGATGAGATATTGTTTTGTAAATATTTACATATTTACACCCACACACAGAACAAACATCTATGTCCTGGGTGGGAATCGAACCCAAAACCTACAGCACAGAAGGCAGGGTTACTACCAACTGAGCTATGAGACCAGTCGTAAAATAATAGTATACATGTAGTAGACTACATATATAAGGATATATTTTGTAGTCCAGTAGTATATATAGGTATGTTAAATATAGTTACTATGATTATGGAAATAGGTGCGATCAGTGCGATTCATCGATCGCGTTCGTTTATTTTAGGCTGGCACACGAATGATATGCAAGTTATGGCGAGGACACACATACCGACTTCAGTGGAATATTGAGCCAATAAATACAAAACAAAAACGGAATGCTTGTTGTCGGCTCAGCATAAAGGCTTGATCCGGCTACCTACCAATATGTCATGCGGTTTTTGTGCATTTGCTTCTATTTGGTATAAATTGGTGTAAATGAATACCGTTACTGACTACTGTTTGAGATTACCTAAACCCCGGAGTAATAGTTGTAATTGCTGGTCTGTTAAAAACATGTGAACTTTACAGCTATTATCTTTATGGCATTATTTCCAATATCGCATACATCCATCTGAATAGGGATATGGCACTATCACAATAACTTTTATATAAATCATAGTATGATTAGGGTAAACTTACAATGATTGGCACTGTAAGCTGACCTTGGATATATATAAGTTATAACTCTCGGAAGATAACCATTTACTTAATAAGTTAATCAGTTTAATGCACACATTATACTTTACTTTGACCTAATTTAA
Source organism: Chesias legatella (assembly GCA_947359385.1). Classification (NCBI taxonomy): domain Eukaryota; kingdom Metazoa; phylum Arthropoda; class Insecta; order Lepidoptera; family Geometridae; genus Chesias; species Chesias legatella. The sequence goes on along the minus strand of OX375774.1, from coordinate 5,239,718 downwards.
CACATACCACATACCAACAAATACCTAAATCTAAATAAAATGATGAAATAAGTCATTATAAGTTGTTTACTAACATTTAAATTAAATCAAACTGAATTCTATTATTATTGGCACTATTAGCAATGTAGCATAATTACCTATTGCAATAATATTCCCCTGTGAGTTTAAAAAATGGAAGTATAGCTGTGTATGGGGATTTTAAGTTTTTACATAATTAACTTTTGAGCTCTCAACACCCTTCGAAAAAGTTTTTTTTAAGTTTCGGCTACTTTTTTATATTATTTAAAGTTGTACCCATATAATCATTCCTAAAAAATAAGAAAACTTGAATAATATGTACAGATTTTCCAGAAATTATATATTACATATGTAGAGAAAATACCCAACAGTATTCTTTATTAACAAGTAGCTCTCGTTTAGTTTGTTCACGGAAATGTTCAGCGGATCGGAAAATTTCATTGAAAATATTGCTAAGGTTATGACGTGCACTGATAAAAATCTGTATTTCAATGACACTTGCAAAGTCCATTAGTTAGCCAATATTTACTAAATAAGTTTAGTAAATATTTCATTCTATGGCTCTGCATATATTATTCAAATATATTATAAGTAAACGGTAGGGAAACGTTATCACGGCAACGGTAACATTCCCTGTGATCTCTCGTAAGCCCAGATTAGGTTGGATTGAGTAGAACCGTGCCACAGAACCGGTTATATTGAAGACGCATGTGCGATGTCTGAAAACATCCTTACTTCCTATTAACTTGTCAGATTCATTAGCCAACTTTGTTCCGAGGATTTGCTTCTTAACGAATTAAGCTCTAGTAATCGTGTTTTAGTGACGTGATTTGACCTCTTTTTCTGTCGTTTTTCTGTGCTTAAGTTGTTTTTTATTCTGTTGTCTTTTCTAATCCATTCCAAAATAACGATTAACTACAATTTTTTTTGTAGTTACCTATTCTCGTGTTTCACATCCCTTGATTAAGATGTCAAATGTGGCCTACTGGTTCTCAAAGAATATAGTTTCAATTTTTAGCTTCCATATAACGTAAAATACGAAATGCTGTATGCGTTTAGAATTAGAGATATGCTTTAGCATTCGCAGACGGAACACAGTTATTTTGAAAAGGCACGGCTCGCCCGCGGCTCTTGGCGGAATATAATAATAGTCGTCGGGCTACCGCGGAATATCATCTCAGTACATTGTGCGAGGCAGGATGCTCATTAGATGAACGCCCCGGGCCGACCACGGCGTATTCCACCATACCTTTACTTTACATTGCCTCAGTTTGTTGAAATCCTTCATCACACTTCACGAAAACCAACTATAAAGTGCGCATTGTAATTATTAGCGTAGGTACTATGAAGCCTTCTTGTTCACCCAATCATTCATTCACCATTCCATTCGAGATTGTTGTATGGGCATGGTATTTGTCTTTATGACTCTAAGACACGAAAGTGCTTAGTGCGTTAGGTATAAGTTGAAATATAGCAATATTTAAAGGTCAACATATAATAAATCGTATGTAAACTTTTAACGACAACCCTCGCAGTTTCTTTTATTTGACCTTGAAGCCGTTGAAACTTGGAATAATTCGTTCTTATTAGATTGTGTCATACTGGCAGGATACACAAGACATGAGCTTATGAGGTAGATTTTGAAAAATATATTTTTCAGTTATTATGGTCCTATGAACAGTTATTAACGTTAATATTCACTATATATATATTATATATATTGCAAGGTATAGTTACAGTTGGTAGTAACCCTACCTTCTGCGCTGTAGGTCTTTGTAGTAGTGTCTGTGTAGGATTTTTTTTGTTTCAATCCAGAAGGCACGCATGTTCGCTTGATTGCATGCTGAATCATTAAATATGGAAACAAGTGTGCTGAGGCATTTTTAAGACATTTTTAATCGTATTTAGTACCTGAAGTACTTATTCTTAGATGGTTGCTACCCTACTCATTTTGTTAACAGTTTAGTTTATAATGAACAATAATGCTATTTAATAGAAGATTTATACAAAATAAAGCACTCATCTGGATTTAGGCATATTTAAGTACGGATCGGGAAGTAAAATTTCTCAGAATTACGTAAGAGCCTTCTCTATCTGTTCTCGCATAAACCGGAAGCACTCAGTTCTCAGCGTTTATTACGTAGAATACTTCATATTATTATTTTCGTCAAATAATTTGATTAAAACATACAACCTTTTAATGATAAATAACAATAAATTCTAAGCAATGGAGCAGAGATATAATATTGATTTTCTTCTTATTTATTTAATAATTAATACAGGCGTAGAGACCCAAAACAAATAATAATTCAACGAGATACTTTCGAAGAAGCAAACGTGTAGGTACTCAACGTAAAACCTTATGGCACACTAAAGTTATAATATGACTTAAGAATTTATTGTACAGAACTTTCAGAAGAGTTACACATTCGTAGGTTAGTGAGCATTAACCTTGTTACGTTATCGTCGGAGTTGAGAATGGTGTTAACATTATAATTATAACGAGTACAGTAACTAAAGTCATGAAATAACACCAGAGTGAGTTTGCGAAGCTAACGTAATATTTTAATCTTATCATTCGAGTCAAGTTTCATGTCTCGCGAAGGAAGTTTGATCCGCGGTTCAAGTTTCGAGACGAGTTTACAACTTACTGTGACTGGGAGAGACGTTGTTGGGCTCAGTTTCTTGCTAGTGGGTCACTTCGATGTTATATTTTAACATTTATCTGGTTTCCTACCAACTTTACTACGTTGCTTGAATGACAGATATATATTGTTTAGTTTATCATAAGCTTGCGGTGTTTTTGCCCCACTTAGCAGACTTGTAGTTACATGTAGCGCAGTTTCCACAACTAGGCCACCAATGGGCCCACTTACCAGATCAACCAGGTTAAAAAATTACGTCGTTTCTACTCACGCATTGCTTTTATAATATGTCATTAAGAAAGTATTTGCATATTATCACTTAAAACCGGCCGAGTCCTCGATCTGTTAGGGTTATTAACTATATATATTATGATCGGCGTTTTCAGTTATTGATACCGGTTGAGAGCCGTCTGCTCTCACCAAAAGCCCGTGTAAACGCTGTCAAGGCCATCTGCGGCCAACAGCACAATGTCCAGTCATAAAAAAAAAAAAAAGTTATTGTTGTTTAAATACTTACGTATAAGCATCAATATCGAAATTCGATATTTCTTAATTATTCAGTTTTGGTGACAGGCTCTGTAACAAAAATGGTTTATTGATAACTCTGACCCATTTCTCTAATTTTTTAAATAAATTACATTCATAATTATATATATATATATATACTCTACAGAATAAGCTCAAGACAATGATTATTTAATATATTTTTATGTGGACATAATTTTTTATGTGGAAATTCAATTTAGGTAAAATATTTCCGGCCACTTTTATGTGAGACCTCTTGAAGAATATAATTTGAAGAAAATAACAGATTCCTAATTCAATATTAGGTGATACACGGTCAGACAGATGGCAAAGTGACAAACAATAGGGCTCCGTTTTGCCTTTTTGGGGAGGACTCTGAAAACAGGTAAAATAAAAAAGAAATTAAAGATAATAAAATAGGCTTTTTCTTAAATGACAACAAAATCACTCCACTCACTGATGTATTACGATTGGCCGTTTGGTACATCCAACCCTCATCAAAGGGGCTTAATTTTAAATGATTTGGATTTGAACCTGAGCCTTCAAACTTTATTTCGTACACTGTCTCAAAAATAGGTACTTTGAACTGATGGTTTAATTAACGTAACTCTGAACTTTGAAGGTTATAGTGAGTCTTCATGAACGTAAAAGCTTTGGGACTTCGAAATACATTTCGTATCTCACACGAGGACGAAAAGGATATTAATTTTACCTATTTGCAATTTACAGTGTGGCGGTGTATTTCGGTATATAATCTCTTTTGTTCAAGCTGGGGGCTGACGGAGCATTTCCTAAGTTAAGAAGCCTTGTTTGGCCGCTTCCGATATTTGTTAAGCCCGTGTCGGTTTAGAAGATGCCAGCTCGAGATAATTAATGTACTTGAACGTCTCAAACTCTTGGTAATTTAACAAACTTATCATTTATTGGGACCTTGTGCACAATAAGCGTCTTACGTGTTCCTTATCATAATTTGCAATATAGTTTTGGAAAGGAATTCAAAATTTTGCATCATGCAGTTTTGCATCGAAAAGCAGAAGTGAAGTCTCATACTGAAGTAAGGATATATAATTCCAAGGGTTCCTCTTATACTAAACAAGACAGTATTTAGGGGTTAGTAAAGTACCAACGTAATTTTGGCAACAAGTTCTTTGATTAATAAATCAACACAAAACTATTTATCTTACACGAACGCTATCAGTGCACCGCTGCAACTGGGCACATTCCTTAGATGCAATTAATAGTGCCGGCGCCCGGGTCGGGCGGCGCCCTCCATTCATTACGTCATCTTTATGGTAAACTCCGAGTGCATCTATTAGTTGCTGCTGTATTGTCAAACTAGCTCTATGACATGCGTTACGAAGTCACAGCTCAGTTGGTAGTAAAATCTTCCATCTGCGCTGTAGATCGTGGGTTCGATTCGCAACCAGGTCAAACAATCGTGTGACGAACATAGATGTTTGTTCTGTGTCAGGGTGTCAATATATGTATCATATGTATGTATTGTGTTTACAAATAAGTATGTAAGTATTATATCAGTTGCCTGGTTCCCATGATACAAGTTTACGTTGGGGCTAGATGGCGCTGTATGAAATGTCGAAAAAAAAGTTTTTATATGATGAGTTAAATTAGACAAAATGAGAGCGACGCGCGATCCATACTTTTACATGGTACTTATTGATTTCCCTATTAATATTTCATAACCATTTTTTTATCGAGCTGCTAACAATGACATTCAAACACAAGGAGCTTAAACCCCAATATATCAGAGTTCCATCCCAGCCAATTGTTCGAATCCCTGAATAAGAAATCTACTCCGCCGCAATTAAAAACGGATTTGAAGGTAAGTACAGCTCTAGACATTATCAGAACATTGTAATGGGCAAATCAATGTCGCTCCGTCGCGTAACTACAGAATGTGATCTTAAGATGCCACTTTAGCCGCAGTCGTTCGAGGTAACGAGACCATAACTTCGTCTTGTCTGGATACACATAATCCCTGCGTTCACGAAACTCCGCGGATCCAGATAGAGGATAGAAATACGATTAGTAGGGTTTGTTTAATTTGATTGGAGTCGGTTAAGCCTTAGTTGTTGGGAGATAGCACGAATTCTTCGCGTCCGTGGTCGATAACTCAGATACTGTGTAACTGTGGGATCAGTGGCGGTTAATCTGAGAGTCGGTGGGTTCACACGATAGGTACGGATCTAAGTCAGATGTTGTCTGTCTTGCTTAGCGCGGGCACGAGACGGTTAATGACTCGGAAATCATTCGGGTTAACTTACTTCGGGCACGGATTGAAAGATAAGGCCTGAGAGATTTGTTGGGTCATGTCTCGGTCGTTTTTATCACTTGAGACTTCAGATGAACGGAAACCATTGTATTAAATACACAATATTGAAACTGAATTTGTCGTAGCAGCCTCTGTATATCTAATACTTAATTTTTTGTTGTTAAATGTTTGTGTTGTGTGAGATAAATGTTTTATCTTATCCATCTAGTGCACGCCTTCTTCGACTTTGAACTAACGAACATCAGATTAAAAGTTGGAGATATACGCCCGCCACTCTTTCAGACTCTGCCGCAAATTCGCATACCTACTATTGTCACTTTTTCTTAATAAATATGATTTAATGAAGTCTTAACAGCATAATTTATTTTTTGTTTGAATAATAGTAAAAGTATAGTTTAGTTCATCGCATATATTTTAGAATACATATGTTACTTTACATAAATACTTTATTTAATTGTATCATTGTACTTTCTTTATATACTGCTGTATGTTTAAGCAAAGCAAACAAGCAAACTTAAACTTCATCTACCTGGAGAATTAACAGGCGGTGCCATAGATTCGGCACGAAAACTTATTTCGGGCGGTTGTTGACTGGTTTATTTCTAGTAAACACAGAGCGTGTAAGTTGGTAAGAGCCAGATTTCCGGTCCATTTATCTCATGTCTCATCATAGTTCCGGTGCAGCCGGATGCACCCGGTCAACGGTTAATTGATTATCCGGTAGTTAACCGGCAAGCCGGGACACGGCTTTGACCGTAAATAAATCTTTGCTTATTAATTCAGCGTTCATAATTCAATATTCTGGATAGCTCCTAGCCATTTCTTACTCTTTAAAAAAAAGTGCTTTGGTATTTCTGGTATAATTTCTGCCGTAATGTTTGTACTTACATTCAACAGTATTAGATAGATAAAATGCAATAACTGTTTTAGCAAGATATAAAAAAAATAAAACTATAGAAGCTATAAGACGTTAAACTCGAAGGAGTTTCACGCTCAATGTTAGGTTACTGGCTTCCTCTTCAAGGGTGGTTCACATTTAAAATTATTCCGCTTTATTTATTTTATATTCTACAACTTTAGAGCTTACTTCCTAGCTAAGTCATCAGGCAAACTCAATTGTACTACATTTTATTAATATCAGGATTTACGGCCTTAGATATTTTTAGTTTTATTGAAACTTTTTGCTTCTGCTTAATCGGGTTGAGGGTCCAATAAATCACTCTCCCCTACCTTCCTTCTTTTACTGCAAGTGATCTGCACTGCACTCGTTATGTGCAGCTGGCTTTATAGGGATGTCCAGACAAATCAAAAACATGTAGCTATAAGAAAAGTTCATTTCGTAATTGCTTTTCAAGATTCCACACGATGAAGGATTTGATTAAAGCCACGGATTATACGATACAAGCAAATATTTATTGCCAATAGGACATTGATACGAAAAAACTTTCATATATTTTATGGAAACTCGCTATGTATATACGAGTATATATATTCGTAATAATCGTGTAATTACACAATTGAATACAATTAATATGGGTAAATATCTATGACTTTATATACCTTCTGGTGTACAATGCTTCAGTGACAGGTTTTAATAAGGTGTTATCAAGTGTCTTGACAGTAGGCCCTCGACCGCGAGCGCTCCTTGATAATTGACGCCGGGAAATTACATGTCGGCCCCCAGACAGTTGTTGATGACGTCACGACACTTGATTATAAACGATTTATTTCAGAAATGGCGCGCTTACAGAGTGGAGGAGTGTCTTCGGTCGACAGAAACTTCTGTTTGAAGCATCTTGCTGTCTTTACACGATTAGAGTACAGTCGGACCGAAGGCCCTCGGACCTACTCAGACTGCTTGTATCGTGCAACCGGTAATCAGAGTCCATTCGGACGACGGTCTCCGATGTTTGTTGACTGCATTTTATTGTTATAAGCTAGTACGTAGTAGCAAAACAAAATTGCCGTCTATAAACAATTCTCAAGTAACTTGTAAGACAGGTCTGAGCGTATACATTGCAATCTGTTGAACAATATCAGGTACTTCTCTGGCTCACATAGTTCATAATACAACTTTATTTGTCGAGAATTTTATCCAACTGTGATTCAAGAAATAATCAAACTTTAAAAATGGTAATCCAATTGACATACGCTGTAACGTCCCTAAGAAAGGCGTGTATTAAAAAAATATAACGACATAGAACTTCTTTTTCGAGGATTTTGGAGGAGGAAACACAGGCACGCGAAGCCTCAATTTGTATGCTATTATCTTGGTCTGATTGGCTTGAGCTGCTGTCCGTTTTGCTCAGTGTGGAAATATATATCCTGGATGCAGTGATATGGCACCAGATTTGTAAGCGTGTAAGTGTATGTTTTATATTCCGTATATATTTAAGCGACCTCCGCCACTTATGTGGGTATACTGTATCGGAAGTCCGTGTAATCTGCGTCTCCGCGAGGAATAATAAGTACGGCTTTGAGATCTGAGGATTTTCGATGGACCGGGTCAAGACTAGAGTGCAGTCCTTGAAGGTTGAAGAGGTGCACTTGGTGAGAGAGTACTAGGTTCCACTGTAAGCTAAGCTTTTTTTTATATCTTTTTAATTACGTTCCTGGGTTTATTGATTGACAGAGGTAATATATCAGTGGCTTATCCTAAAATAAAAAAACTACAGGTTCTTGGGTCACAAAGTCCACTGCATGTGGATTCTTTGCAGCTCTATAATTAAAATTCTAAATACTGCAAAATGAATACCATTATTGGTTAAAAAAATATATTTGTATACGATGTTTTTATTCACACAAGTATTTGATATGATGAAAATAATGTAACTGCAAACTGACTAACTTTCAGCTTATTATTTAAATAAGTTACTGAAAATTTAGCAAATCAGCAGCTATCAGACTTCACATGAACACCGAAAGTGAACACCGAAATCGAAATCAATAGTGGACAATAAAACGTAGCTTGTTGACAGCGAGCCGTTGCACCATAGTTGAGAGTTCATTCCAGTTGGTAAATTTGTCGAGCGTCCATCCGAAATTGCGAGCTTATTGCGTCCACGGTTTGTTTACTTAGACGGACAAAGCTTTGACCGCAAGGTGCACCTACAGTCAAATAAATGTTATAAATAATGACATTTCACCGACCCTTTGCAGCCTTGGTAGCGGTGACATACACCTGCATGCCGCACGAGCTTTCATAAATTATGCTTACGGTATAAATCTTAAGTCCATATACCGTGTGTGAATGGAAATGATGATATATTTGGACACTAATGCAAGATTAACCTTTATTCACGTGCAGATGCACGTCTTCTTCATAATATTGACATAATATAATCTTATAATATTGGCCGTTTTCTCGGAAACTACTATTACCATACATAAAAAAATAATAAACATCATTGAGCATCAAGATCATTGATCAACTCTAAGGAGTTGCAGTATATACAGCAGAAAAGTTTTATTGGACATTTGTTCGCGTACCATCAATACCAAATCGTCGTTAATCCAATCATAAAATAATATATCGCGTTTTAAAAAGTGGCAAGTGTGCTTCGTATCCGCGCATTCCAGCGGCGCGGCGCGGCGCGGCGGTCCTATCCCAGCATCCAGGCACTTGGCACAAGTTAAATGTAGTGTAAACAGAGGGTAGTTATCGCAACACAGCGCGCCACTAAATCCTCAGTACCGCTCGGGCGCGACCGTTTGTCATGTCGCCCACCGTCTCTCACGCCCTGTACTACGTCACGAGTGATGACAATCAGCGGGAAATATATGTATCAGTCACTTACGAACAGTGACAAGCTTGAAACGTAAAGAAGGAATCTTTAACTCTATATCTGCAACATTTTATCCTTATATGTTTATTTTGGTTAAAAGTACTCCGAGATAAATAAATTTCAAAATAAAATATAACCAAATTCAATTCACTCAGTATTCTGAAATATTACCTTTTACTTATGATTGGCACTTTGCTTTCGGTAGAGGTAACTGCAGCCGTCGCCACATGCTAGCGGCTTTTAGTGAAGCGCGTTTTAGATTCAGTTCAGTAGTTAATTGAGTTTTTACATAATAACATAAACAAAATAGGTTATATTGGTTTGAAGAAAGCAAGAGTATTCCTTTCTTCTTCTTTCTAAATTGGTTTAGATTTACGCGATAAATTGATTTCCAATTCCATTTATATTAGTGATTGTTTCGATCAAATAACAATCAGTCAAATCTCCATAAAAATCTACAATATAAACAAAAAAATATTTATTAAGCATAACATAATAACGGAGAGGTCAGTGGAATGAAAAATTGCTTTAAACATAGAGGAATATTTTAGTTTTAATGAAATAGAGAATATCCTTACTGCACATACTTATAAAAACCTTAACAAAATAAAGGCAAAGACAGTATCAGAAAGACATTGCAAAAAAGTCCGATTAAAGAAAGGCTATCTAATTAAATCAGTTGCTTGGACGGTGCCAATAAGCGCTGCTAAGTCTTAAGAACCAACTACTACTATTAGCGGAGTTTTGGTCATTCATTCACAACGCACTACAAAGGCCCGTTTTTAACTAAACGAAGTATATCTCAAAACAACAGTCTCCTGATCCCGCTTTTGCAGCTTTCAAAAATAGCTTCAAACTGCTCCGAGCTCAGCCAACGTTATATTTTAATATGCATAAAATACAGTCAGCACTTTAACGTTTTTCCATTAGTTCAACTCACTAATGAGTTTTTCAATTTGAAACCAAATAGCTTTAATAAGTTTATTTTTCAAATTGTTTACATGCTCTCTATCAAAATGCCGATGATACAGCTACAGCGGGTTTTGATAAATAATAATAATAAATATTGCTGGACACTTCACACAGCGCCATCTAGCCCCAAAGTAAGCTAAGCATAGCTTGTACATGGGAACCAGATAACTGACATAATACTAACACATACATGACATAAAACTAATACATATATACTTTTTGTAAATACAAACATAAACATATCAACACCCAGCCACAGAACAAACATCTATATTTGTCACACAAATGTTTGTCCTGGGTGGGAATCGAATCCCCGAACTTCAGCGCAGAAGGCAGGGATACTACCAACTGAGCTGTGAGGCCATTCAAGATGATAATTTATAATAAATGGTACTTTCCTATCTGCTACCTGTGCACGAATGAATTTTCGAAGATTAATCTGTGGGAGTAAGATGCACTCCCTCCTCCTGTAGGCTCACACCCATCCCAAGCTTACGGAGTAAAGGACGTTTAAAGCTCAATAATATTTCCGATGGTAAGGAGCGCGCGTAGCGATGCCGTCTGTTCGAAAAGGCTGGAGATTGGTACATAATATTGCAATCTCCGTCGGCAAACAGTGTCGGTATATGCGTTGGGAAGCAATACGTAGGTACCTACTCGCTTCGGGCGCCCGCGGTTAAACTTTCCAGCGTACAGCAATACGCTCTTTCGTATTTAACCACTCGTGGTTAGATCGTCTTGTTTTGTACTTAGTGTGTACTGTGTACGATACCTATCTGTCATACAAAAGGAAGCTGGTTGAGTTTCCATTTTATGAAATGATTTTTGAAATACATTTAAAAAAAGTACCTACTGAAGATTTTGGTACCCTTGAATACCAATCTACTGTAACATAAAAATACTGGCAGTACTGACCATCCCAGCTTCGCACGGGTAGAACGTATTAAGACTGGACAACTAGTCAATTTTAGACAAACAAACCTTTCTCGTGAATCGGTTGAGATGTTATTGAAAACCATGTTCAAAGTCTGCGGTAGTTTCCTTAATTAGCCACAAGAATAAAATAAAAAGTGTTGTGGGAATTATAATGATGTAAGGACTGCTTGTGGTAGAACAGAAAATAAGTAGTATTTCAGTTTATGGTATGTATATTATTGCTTCTTGTGAATAAAAAATACTTATCATAATCATATAATACAAAATAGGTATAAATATAGTCCTAACGCATTCAACCTTAGCCATTTCATGTTTAAAGCGTTTCCCCGCGATTACGAAATGGAAAATACAGAAATTAAGGCAAAGTTTCGGCGGGTGCCTCTTTTATAACGTGTTCTTATCTCTCGGGTACGGCGTGTACGAGTGTGGAGTAAACCACGCTAGCATTGCTCGTAGAAACTTCCGCGTCGGATGCTATTTTCATTATTACGTGTACATAAAGTACACAGTTGCTTGATTTCGTATTCTGGTCGTGACTGTAACGTAGCAGTTGTTGTACAAGTGGTACCTATTGTGGGAGTGCTGCTTTGTTTGCCAGTGTCGCCGATATATCTCGAAAGTTTCGCGGTGCAACAACGCATCTCTGCCAGAGTATCCTCTGTAATGCATGCGATTAAAATGCCTTGCCGCTATGTCTTCTTTTACTCTGTTACAGCTGCCAGTTGGAGCTCTGTCTTCATTTGATGTAAATTTAGCTTTGAAACAGTTTATTCAATTCGAATAAGTTTAGAACTATTTTTGTAATATAATAATTTATATCTATAAATATCAGAACGATTGATCTTATTTTTTAATCAATAAGCTCCAGCAACGTACATTTCTTAAAAAAACGTTACTTTATTTGTATGTGTCAATGAATAAAAATACTTTTATTATTATATATTGAAATTAAGTACAAATCGTTTATATAAAACTTGGTTTGTGTTCCTCTCTCCAAATATCTCTAATGTGTACATGTGTGGGGGCGTTCGATCGGAGGGATTGCAATGTTTGTTTCAATTTCCTGCGCTGTGAGAGCAACCGCGCCTTCTATTCCATGGACTGCTATTCGGCTTTTGTGTTTTCCTTACAAATCTCTGCTGTATTTTTTGTCAACCTTTTTGGAATTTTCTCGTTAACTGACTTTGTTTTGCATTCTAATTATTCACAGAATGGTTGATATTTTCTTTTAAAATGTAATGTGACTGGCAAGCTATGAAATTCTTAGTTAAAAAAAGTAGATCAGTGAAATAATGATGATGAAGCCTCGTTGATCATATGAAATCATATCTGTTTTTTTTAAGGATTTGCTTTAGTAAGCAAAAAGCTAAGGCTGACACAGTTAAATAAACAAGATATAAGCAAAAAATTCATTTCTTATGCTAGAATTATTATATTTCTGTCGAACCGATACATTATAATAAAGGTTGAGATCTTATTTCTCAATTTTATTAAAGCATAATAAACCACTTATAAAAGAAAAAAACGTGGATTTATCGCAAAGTTTTAAGGTATTTGCTGTAAACCCTGTTCAAGCTACCTTGCACATAAAAGACACGTTATATAAAAACAACCAAGATAAAAAAAAAATGAAGATAATTTACAGACCACCAGTTATTACCATACAGTTATTAATAACGATATATTTGAAAACAAACCAAGATGATATTTTATGTTATCTTTATTTATAAGCCTTACTCTTAGTACCTATATTTTTATCTTTATTATATGTATTATATGTCCGGTTTGAAAGGTGTGGTTGCCGGTGAAATTACAGGCACATGAGACATTCCACCTACACGTCTCATAGTGCGCATACGATGCGACTTGGGTTTTGTCGTACCTAGTAGGGGAGGACCCAAGTCGCATCGGTTGTTATGGGCCGAGGTTACCACTTACCACCAGGTGGGCCGTCGGCTCGTTCCGTAACTACATAACATATAAAAAAAATGTAGGTAATGTAAGTGACGGAACTAGCTGACGGCCCATTTGATATTAAGTGGTAATCGCTACCTATAGAAATAACCTACAGAATATAGAAAACAGCAACACGACTCAATTCCTCTACACCAAAGTAAGAGATGACTCAAGTCGGATTGCGTTGCGGCTATCACCCCGAGACGGGGATGTTACGTCTCATGCGCTTGCAATTTCACTTAATACTTTAGTATATAAGACCGAAAACCCAAGATGTATTGTAGTTATGGACAGTCGCTGTATTCCGTCACTCGCTTAGAAATATATGTGAGTATGAAAAACAATGTTGAACATGCAAAGCATCGAACAACATTGACTTGTACAGAAAACAGGGTAGTTGTACTCTGTCCAGTATTTGGAGTACATTGCGATGCGGTCGGCTCCACAACTATTTTCATTAGTGTCCGTCAACACTTGTTAGAGCCACTGCATACACATTATTTAGGAGGCGTGAAGTTTTACTGCAGCTATTTGCTACGTTTTCCTGTTTTTCAGCGTGCTTTAACTAAGTGTACATGTAGGATCGATTAGTTTCAGCTAGTGTATTTGAACAAATGACTTCTTTTTTTAATTGTCTAGTATTTCATTTACGTTCTTAAAATTGCCGCAAATCAGCCAGCTACCAGCCTCAAGTTAAAAATTGCCGCAAGCCGCAATAGGTATAGCGACTCGACTCTTAATTCATACATATAAACGTAAAGTGTAAAGTATTATAAACGCTTCAATATTTAAAATATTCATTGAAGGTATTAAAAGGGCACATAATTTTGAAATGAGCCGTCAACTTCGTCATTAGCCTACCAGTGTTCATCAGCTGAAAGTGAAAGAGTTTCATTGAGCTGTCCATTTGGTCGGAGTGGGCGGGCGGGCGGGAGGGCGGGCGGTGACGCAGACGCCGCGGCGCGGAAAGCGCGTTAATGGCACACCGCTACCTGTCGGATGACTGTCGAGTGTCTCTTGCTCCACTGCTCGCCAGGATTTGTGCCTGACAGAAATGCGTTGGGTGCTCACGAGAAAACCGCGACATTGAGGACAACGACGCTATTTTCTCAACCAACCGCTATAAGTAGTTAATTTGATCCTTTTATTCGTTTCCCGCAAACACAGGACGATTTGTCTAAAATATAGATGTGACTTTTAACAAATTTTGACTAATTAACATCAGTAAATTTGAACAATCAATGACCCATTTCGAACACTTCCCACAAAGTTGATGCTATGCTCATAATCTCATATGCTACTGCTTATAAAGGTGTACCTAAATTTAATACCAGTGACCATTTATAATCAAGTCTATGACTTTATGCAACACAAATTTATCATGGGAGAAACAATTGGTTCTTAGATACACTTTCAAACTTTGTCTCTGTGCTTCATTATATGAATGCGTGGATGTTTTTCCCAGGATAGTCTAGCTCACTCGGTCACTTTTGATTTGATTAATCTTTATTCAATCATAAACAACACCAAAGTCAATCCAATCAATAATGAATACACAAAAAATATTTAAAATATACCATAGATTGCTTTTGATTAAAAATATTGCAATCACTTTTTATCAAAGCAAAGCCAAAACCGATCAAACATTCAAGCTTCCTGCCATAAATAAGGAAAAAGCGTAAACGTGGCTTTGGTTACATTCCCAGCAAACTGCGCCCGTCCACAGTTTGATAGAATTCAGAACTCTATTCCGATGAATTGTCAATGAATTCGCATAATGAAAACTCCATGGAACTTTTGGGGATAGTTTAAAATTGAATGTCGGAGTTGAACATCCACAAGAACCGTTCGAAGTATCCGCAAATGTTGTAGCATATTGTCGACACGATCGCATCTCGTATTCATCAAACACCCATTCTACTCTCAATATACGTGCCCGAACTTGGTACCGCCCTGGGGTTCATCTTAGTTCCCGCAGTGGGGTACAACTCGCCAACTTCCCCCGGACGAACTTACCGACCGCTTGTTTAGCCCCGAGGAAGGTCAATCCTGATATTCGCTACCAACACTCCAACTTATGTTGAGGTAATTACAACAAGTATAACCACGAGTAACTAAGAAATTATTAGTAATAATGAAATAGAAAACTTCCTCGTATAGCATCTTTCGGCTAGCTATGAAACAAGCAATGAACTGCGAAGCAATTTTTCCCAATATTTGGATTTTTTATGAGACCGCAGGTGTAATTTATAGGAAAGTGCCCCATTTGATATTTTCTATTAACTTTAATGTTACGCTTACTCACAAAATAATATGTAATAAGCCCAATATTGGTGATTTTTATAATAAAACGTTTCACTACATTTTCAGCAAAATTTGAATCGATTTACAATTGATTAATTACACATATAAAGACTACTAAAACGATGAAGGAAAGTAACTAATGCATTCACTAAAACACACATAATTATGAATATTCACTTTTCACGTATTACATACTTACGTAAATTTTTGTTAACATGCAATACATGGAGTTAAGGAGTTTTATCTGTTTTTCACAATTTTGTAGACTTGATAGTCGTAAATGTACATAAGTTTCAGAGTATTTATCCCAGAACCCTAAATGAATTCCCATTTCCACGCTTTGTTTCATCTTGCTGCCGGTGTGTATCGAATGACCATTATATCCAACGAACCGACCTTACAATTTTTGCGAGCAAGTAATTCAGCCCCGAGCCATTCGTGGCATTTTCACTGGCTAGAATAAAACATTTCATTTCCGATGTAAAGATCATGGAAGAGATTTTAAGAAAATTCCAATTGTTTAATTAATTTCGGTCTATTTACTGTACTGTGGCTACGACGTAATATTATGATATTGTAGTATTTTTTCAAATGGGACATTTTAGTCAGCCATAAGGCTTATGCGTAATAGCGCTAAAGCGTCAAAAAAACCGGATCACATGAAACTCGTATCTCACGATCTCACACTGTACGTAGGTAACATGGAGAAAAAGTTTCATTTAAATTTTCTGTTTTAGACCATATCCCTTCAGTATCTTATTGTGAATGAAACTGTCGCATCCAGGCTTAAGTGACGCGGCAGTGATTCGGGGCAGGCGCTCGGTCACGTCCTGAAGTGCGGAGCGATGTACCCCGCAACCGCCACTTCACAGTAAAAAGACCCGCAGAATGGATTTGAATAATATATACCAACTCTTTAATTCACTGCAGTATATCACGCTCAGCACCAACTCGATTGTTTTAAATGAAACTGGTTTTCTTTTGAGGTTTTTTGCACACGCTTTCCAACTCATGCAATAATACGAATTGTGAATAACTCTGATTGGAGTGCCCTTTGCCACGCATGGATGCTATCGAGTGATGAAATTGAAAATTGTATAATATACGATCGATGGACAATAAAACGAACTCGAAGATGTGAAAGGGAATAATAAATAAAGGGCTTGAGTATAAAAGTGTTCTTTATGAAGTGTCGCCGCAAAGGCCGCCCGCCGCCCGTCGCCCGCCGCCGCCGTTGATACCTATTTGAAAGTCCTGTAATATTGGACTGGGCTGTCCAACTGTCGCCTCGCATACTAGTGTCGATATTTTATTGGATATCTACTTTTCTTATTAAATTCAAGTTATGTCGGAATTGTTTCGCCAAGATTGCAAGTAATGGAAATATTAAGTACTGTTTTATCTATGTATCTTTCCTTGTATGTATTTATATAATATATTAGCTTCTGCCAGTGCGACTTTGTGCGCGTGGGCTATGTAAGTAAATGCAGTGGCAACCTAAACGGGTTTCATTCGTTGCATATAGTAGAACTAAGTTACAACGCATTCTATCTCACTCAACAATTTTATATTTTGAGTTGGTCGGAACCTTTGAAAGAATCTCCTATTCCATAATTACCTATTAGACCTCCGGATCTTTTATTTGGATATATATAGATATATTTTCCGTCATCCAACGGAAGATCAGCGCTGGGTTGCTCACAACCTAGCAAATGCTGAGTTGGAAGCCATTTTGTGGCAATGCTGTATAGCAGGTTGAGCCAAACTATTATCAATAGTGTAGTTAGTCAAGTGTAGTTTTTAGTTGAAGTTAAGTTCAGTATGTTTAGTCCTATAAGCTCACTTCTAATTCTGTTAAAAATGTTTTATGTATCTATGCTTATGTATCTTTATATTATTCCTTTTTTTATTGTACCTGTGTATACTCTTTGCCACAAATAAATGCTTTTTCTTTCTTCTTTCTTTCTTTCATGAATTTACCTGGACAAATTTTCACACGACAACTTCGGAAGTGCTAAACACGTGTTTATTGATTTTGTTTGTGGAATTAAGAAACTTTAGAGGTTAACTTCATCGTGTTGTGTGCTTACGCCTGGTAAGGAACACTCCTTCCAAATTTTATGAATTAAGTACTGGGTACTCCATCTCTGGCTGTTCTGGTACCCTGGTAGCATAACTTTGAATTTACAGGGCAATGACTATTAACTAGTAATATTAAACTACATAAATGGAAATCACTTCACAATCATGTGACATAAATACGCACGACGTATTTTTTATGGCTTGAAATGTTTACATTATTAAACGTATCGATACTTATCTCATAAGAAAAAATGTTTGTTCGACATCACTAGAAGGGAAACGTCCCGGCCAACAGAGGGTCGGAGTTGCCGAGGGAGAGTCTAATAAAATATGTAGATTTGATGACTTGTCACATTTTTTGCTACAAATCCAAGATTCAAAGTTTTTTAGTCACTTTACCGCACCGCCCGTCTCTTTTCATTAATACTTCCATTATGTAGGACCGTGTTTACATAGAATTGATTTTAAATGGCTTAAATTGTACAGGAAACAAATGGCTAACAATGGCGATCTCTAGTAGGTCACTGGCACAATTTCAGCCACTTGAATTTAATCAGCTTGCGCGTCAACAGCCGTTCCGGATCGAATTCTAGTACAAGCCCAATACGACTGGAATGCGGTGTAAATGCGGGTACTCAAGCTCGCCTGCATTCGAAGGGCAGCCACAGATGTCATAAATCGGCCGAGACTCATGCCGTTGTACGCTCCATCAGAGATTACCCCACACCGATGTTAGGATGACGGTTGGCCGACCTCGTATATTGCTTAGACGATGATGAATAATATTCATGGTCGTGTTTCTGAATAGTTACGTCACCAACTGTTTTGCAAGCTATGAAATACAGATATGAGAATCGATCATTGTTTGTATTGTTTCAAGTTCCGAAAACCGAAAGTTCTTAAACATTCATTGATTCTGAATTTAAAAGCGTGTTCAACTTGACTTCCATTACATAAAAATAATATCATTCAGGAAAAGGTCTAGCTAGAGTAGGTGACATATAAGACGTATGCATAATTATGCTCAAAACAAACTAATCTGCTGGTGTATTTAAATGTATGTAGTTTCAGAACTGGTTTAGGATATCTTAAGTGCTTATATCTAACGTAGATGTATATTGCAATGGAGGTAAACCTGCGGAACGAAATCCATATTATGTTTTGTATGTGGGAGAGCTTAGTTGCGAATCAATAGTCCAATCGTTGGCAAGCGCGTACCGCTCTATCAGCGATTAGTTTTGGTCTAGTGGACACCCGCTCTCCTTGCCGTTAGAGTAGGAACCTTGTTCATGGATAAATTACTGCTAACATCGGATAGATTCTTAACTTTTCTCGACGTTTAACTTCCAACAGGCAATCGTAATATGGCTTTTGTTGGACCCACTTTTTCAGAAACATTTATTAGTGAGATCCAATTTTAGTAATAAAAATGTGAAGTTAGTTACGTACCTATATTATTTGCTTTTTATCCTATCACTGTATGAACTCACGCATGTTCTAATTATTAGAATCTAATATTTTCTTTACTAACCGTAATGTTTGGTAAAATCTGATATATGTATGTATCGTTTCTAAACGTTCCACCAAATAAGTCAAGACCCATTTTCAACACTTACAGTTTATTTATGTCTGCTACTTATTACTTCTCAAATTCTGGCGATGGTTATTTTATTTTATGAATCTTTGAATGATCTAGCCCACATTTAACGGTTTCCATAATTTGATTTAATCTTGTTTAAAGATTGATGTTTTTAGAGTATGTATAAGGCAACGTAAGAGGAATATAAATATCATCTTTAGACTGTTGAAACAAGAACAGCCTATATATATTTTTTGAGATAAAACTGAATGGGCAATGAGAAAAAATAAATGAAAGCAATCCTTAGAAGAGATCCGTCCGTAGTAAAAATGTCAGCCAGAATCCATCCTCGGCTCACCAACAAAGAATCGGCCGAGGTCCATTATGATAATGAAAGTGACTCCCGTTTGTCTTAAAGTCGTAGCTCAATTTGCAAGGCGAGAGATAAACGCTGTTAAACTGTCGAAGTTCGTGACAAAGCCTGAATAATGCAGATTACACCGAGAAAAATACGGCCGCAGTCAAATCTGCATATTTTATTGGTCCCTTTTCAATGTCCTCTTTCCGAAGCCCGAATAAAATGATATCTGCAAGTTGCCAGGTCCCCTAACATTTATTGTTATTACGTTTTATCAGATGGCTTTCGTAGATTGTGGATAGTTGAATAGATACGTACGCAGTGTTAATGGTAATAGTCTTTTTCACTTAGTTCGATATCACAGTGCGATCCCGACTCAACTTCCGATCAACTGAACTACACTTTAAAAAGTACACTAAGTTTTAACGCTCCTTATAATCGTTTTTATGAAAGAGCAAAAAAATATCACTTCATAAAAATTCCTTGTATCCTATTCTTTGTTCCCAATAAAGTTTTAATATTATTATTATTTTTTATTTTTATTCTTAGGATGTCGGTCATAATAAGACACATTTTAAAAATAATAATCAGCTATCTAGGTTTCAGGCGAACGGACTAGCGGCATTAGGCATACTAATGTTACTTGCCTAAATACGGTGCCCTAAACGGCAAATGTGTTGGTTGACTGAATAACTAACTTGCAGATCTGAAGAAAGTTCTATACATTAGAAAATTAATTATTGTATATATAGAAGGTAGAAAATGATCACTTTATTGCAGTAACTATATAGTTTAGTCGCTGTAAAAGCTATGATTTTTAAATGAGAGTTTTGTTTGACCTTTTGCCTTACTTTGATCCCTGCCAAAGGCTATTTCATCAAGCGTCATCACGCTTTTGGTGAAATAACGGTTGGAAAACGTGAATTAAACGGGTTGCATTAGTTTTTTATAGGCAAACATTATCGTTGTACAATATTATATAACTTAATTAGTTTTAGTTTACTAGTTTAGGTACTAAAACTATTTACCAGGAGACTCATTTCCGGAATCCAAGGTTCAAATTACCATATAGAGGTCGAATGGTTCACTGAGCTAGTGTGGCGAGGGCTTTGTGTCTAGATGGAGTTGCGCTGAGCTGTATGTGGAGGCCTGAACTTCACGCCAAAGCATTCAGTCGCTTAGTAACGAATTTACGTTTACGAGTTTCGGTCCCGTATTTCCTAAATTGAGTACTTACATAGAGTTAAATCGAATATCTTTCTAATGGAAAGTACTTTTGAATATAATGGTTTCTTCATAATCATAGTGTATAATATATATATATGCAAAACAATGTAATTCAGTAGCTAATACCCATGATTGTTTGTGTTCGCATCCGACACGAGCCGAGAGGACGGGTGGTGGAGGGAATGACGCTCCAGCGACTTTTTCTTCATAACCCGTTCGTAGCTGTTCGTTATTGTGACATGTATTACGAAAGTATAATTACGATCTAACTAAGATTACTAAGATTAACATGTAACAGAAAAGATGTAAGATAAATAATAAATTAATGTAACAGAGCAAATGCAAACTTAAATCTTTTTGCGTATATGAGCGAAAATATCCCCCTCAACCCTCTCGTCCCTAAGAGTTACTGTACTTCGACCGAACATCACGATGCTTGCTTTCTGTAATTATGATGACGCGAACGGACGCGCAGACCGCAACTTCACCGCTTTCTCTGTGGCACTAAATTATAATCGTCCTAACGACACTAAATGAAGCATTCTCATAATAAGCTTACTAGTAGCCTAATAGATGAAGTTTTAGTTTCTTTCAAGATGGTCAGCTATTGGATTTGTATCTAATTACTGTCGAATTTCATGCTGATTATTTTCGTGGATCAGTGCACAAGGACTTAAAAACATATCGGAAAATTTCGTCAGCTCATATAAACTTTGATTATTATTAATAATAATAATGTTATACTGTACTCATTTAACATTGAGGATTAAGTAAATGTATTTCGGCCCAATAGTTATTTACGCGTATACATTTGATTTTACACACCTGTGCTCATTGCGGACCCTTTTAATGTCTTTAGTTCGGATCAAATGTACTGTCTGTTATTTATTTAGCTAAATAACAATTAATTTGGAATTCATTGCTTAATTTATAGTTGTTCAAAATTGATTATATTAAAGTTATATGTGCGGTGAACTTACTATGACTTAGGTATACTTTCTTATAATCAATCTTGTATCTCGAAATTTAACTCAATATTTTTCGCTTAATGATTATTTTTGTAAGCCAACATTGTCTTCTTTCAATGTTGTTTTATGAAGACTTTAAAGAGCGTAATTTGTATGAAAAAATTACTTACAAAGAATTCTTTTGATTCGTTTTGTTTTGTGGTATCTTACTTTTCGACTACATATTTTTATCTCAGAAATCTTTCTCAAAGAACGCGTCTGAAATTCCTAAAGGTATTCATTCGTCTGATTAAATTTTCTCTTTAAGAAAATTATGAACTTAAATTATTCATATTTGGACCTTGCTGCGTTGGCCCGTGGTTTTTTAATCAAAATGGTTGAATAAATTTTAACTCAGTATAGTCTGAAACTTTATCATTTAATAAGAATAACAGCAATACCAGCTCCAAATTTGGCACCCACTAGCATATAAGAGCTATACTAAAAAGTTTAATGTGCCTGGTGCAATGATACGAGTGCATTACATTAATACATAGTGGTAAAACAAGTGATTAAGACATGAAACTGTGTATTTATTTTCTAATGTACGCCTTTTTATGTAGCTAAGCCATGTGTACCTTTGTTAAACAGGGCAAAATAATATACTTTTATGATCGTCAGTTATTTGACGAAGCAGTAGATTAATTATTTGATTAGGTTATTTATTAAAAGTGTTTGTGTCAGGACGCACTTAGGACGGTTTAACTGATGCCACTAGCCCTGCCATAAATATCTCGGCTGTTTAAAGGATTTGGATTTAGCTTGCTCGGCCCTGACATAGGTTCAGCGGGTAAGAGTTACGGACAAAGGGGATTTCATGTTTTTAAGTAACCCCCGATTAAGGTGACTTTGGTGAATTTCGTAATGTTATGTGACCTCGAGTTTATTTAGGCAGGGTTTTGATATAATTACAACGTTTTTGCTAAAAAATAATTTGCTTCTATAAGTAGCACTTATATTTAATTATGACTTTTATACAATCTAGTATAGGCGGTATAAAGACTTCGAAGAAAAATATAATCTAATTAGTAACAATTTACTTGTACGCAAGTAAAACCTTGCCAAATAAATCACAAAATGAGATAAAAAGATTACTTTTATAAACTGATATGTCTTCGTCTGAAAGTTTGCAATTTAAAAATAATATTAAAAGTTATGTTTTTTTTTATTAGAATCTAAGAAATGAATTACAGAGAGAAAGTGTTAGCTGAGTAGTCACCGGAAAATAATGGCGGTGACGAGCTCACCACATGTCAAGTAAGTGTAAGTAGTAAGGTGAAAAGGGGCCATAGGTACTCCATAGGGGAAAAGGCGTGAATTTACGTATGAATAAGAACGAACCCGTTTAATTTATATGAGTAATAGCGTCGCATATTTACGTTATCTAAATACCTGACCACGTTTTCATATAATTTCAAACAAAAGCGGCCCACAGAGATGTCTCGTGCAGCCAAGTAGATTCGGGGCAAACAATGCGTCAACCCCGCAAAAGTTGCCCTAATCTAAACGTAGATGATCACGATTGTCGGAAGATTCAGCGGCGATTAAACGTATTCATAACGTTTACGTTTTGACGTTGCGCGGCCGTCGGAGACGTCAGAAGCAACAGGGCCACGATTGGAGGGCGGGCGGGCGCATGCGCGCTGCACGGGCGGGCGGGGGCGGGGGCGGGGGCGCGGGGGTGCGGGCGCGCGCGGGGCGGCCCGACGCAGCCTCCACGCTCGCTCTTAATGAATCGCCGGTACCCGCGGATCGCGCTGCGCTCGCTACTCCGAGTGCTTGCTCAAAAAGTTCAGCATTTCACCGCCTCCCTCGCGCCCTCTCGTGTTGCTAAAACAAGTCCACGGCTGATGGTGTCCAAAATTTACGAGGTAAGTATGTTACTTAAGTTTACTTTATTTGTAAGTTGTTGTGTGACTGCTCTGTACTCTACTATAGCTTCAGTAAAAAGAAAGAGGAACTAATTTATAATATTGTCATATACAAAAGAATACATTTAATACTTTTCACATACTGAATGCTACATACTGTATGTTATGGTGTCTATTTTGAGTTTTGTCTCGGTTGTCCAAATTCTTTGTTAAAGCTTCCATTAAGCTGTTTTTATTAATTGTCTGTGGCTATACGATTATACGATATTACAAGCTTTTTCTTTGATAAATAACTTCTTCTTGAATATATATTATTTTGGTGTCCACGTGGGTTTGTTTATACCTGGGTTATCACTATGAGGACATCTTTTGTTTATATATAATCTCTGTAATACCTACTCAATACAATTAATAAGTGGTAGTGCGATTTTACCTTTGCTATTATTGATCAATTCATCAAATTTGTTCATGGTATTTCTGGGGAAATGGTATTATCTATTTATGCTCAGAAGCAGTACCTCCCCCTTTTTTTCGGATCTTCAGATTTGTACTCCTTCAAGCAAAAAGTACTGAAACAATTCGGATGAAATTTTGAACTGGTAACCTGGAATGTGTCGTAGGCTATTGTTATCCCAGTACCACGCGGGTGAAGCCGCGGGTAGGTGCTAGTTATATAACTATAAGAAAATGTATTTTACGATACATAAGATACAAAACAAAACATGATCTTTCTTAAGTAGCTTTGCTACTGCTATGGATAGAGGAATCCACGTGGATCATTCTGTCACTTAGACATGCTTTATTTAATCACAATTATAAATAAATTAAGAATATAGGTGAAAGTTTCGTGCAGCGCCATCTAGCCCCACACTAAGCATATTTTGTACTATGGGTACCAGATAACTGATAGAATATAGATACATTTTGTAAATATATACATATAAATATATAATGAAACCCAGACTGAACAAACATTTACGAGTATGGTCGTTACACAATTGTTTGCCTTGGGTGGGAATCGAACTCCGTCTACTTAGATAAGTTTCTTACTAGTGCTCTACATTGAGTGACTGCTGATTTAATAATCCAGACTTTATTTTACACCAAATTTGGAGCAGGATCACATTGAATCTAATAACGGTTTGTTAGAAATTGTTGGGCGTGTCAGTTTTTCTGCCATTATTCGAACTTACAATGGATCTGTCAATATTTCACTTGAGATGAATGAATGTCGGAAAGATGACAAAAATGACACTCACTTCGTTGTGCTTGATAATAAATAGCACCATTTTTATGCTTCTTTCATAATTTAGTAGGTACGTATACCGAAAAAAACGATTTTTTTCACCATACGTCACAATGTAGCGTGACTTTTGGTATAATTATCTTTAATTCAGTACTCTGTAAGAGTACAAAAAAAAGATATTTCTACATAACATCTAAGCATTTTAAACTCATTTTAATCTCGATTAAGTCTAATTCTAGATTAATACTTTGTTCCGGCAACATCACACTCGAGCTAGGCATTCATGGTAATAGTATTCTGGATCAAGAATTATTCTTCGAAATGACAATATTTTTATTACTTATACATTTTATTATTGTCCTTATATTTTCTAGGGTTCTGTACAAAACAAAACCCTGTTAATAAGTCTAACTCCGTCTTTAAGAGTCTAGTCTGTTTTAAATCATAATAGGTAGATTAAATAAACAACTTAGTGTAAAAACTGAGAAGTTCTACATACCAAAAACGCCTATTTAACGGTTTTTGCTGCTCTGAGCAAAACAGTAATACATATTATACGGGTCAAACCAGGTTGTTATAGTAGGAACAAGCTCAAGCGTTTGTCCGACTTACAATAAGGTAAATAAGGTAAATTAAATATATAATATATTAAATAATAAGGTATTTTTTTTGTGTATATTGAGTACGGAATCTTATGATGGTGGCAGCCCGACTCGCACCTGACCGTTTTATCATTTATTTTCTCGATACTCGTGCTTTGGTGGCCGCTGCAAAGGGGTAGCGTTATTGGGCTTGCGCATTATTTGTGGTAACAGCTGTACGCGAGTTAAATTCGAGAAGTTCAGAAGAAGCGATGTGTTTTCAACCAATGACTTGCATAAAAAAAAAAAATGAATCTTTCCCGATTTACTTTAGTTAGTGACTTGATTGTTGTTCCAACTGTTCAAGTCGTAAAGGGTAGCGATGTACAATAAAATCGCTCTATGAGAATGTCCGCCGCATTATACAAATGAGCCCTTTAAATTTCAACTTGATAAGGTGAGAATCTTAGGAATAAAAAGCCGTTGAAATATATATATCTTTCTAAACTCGGATTCAAGAACCAAGCAAAGCGGCTTTATGAAATTTTAGGAATTCTGAATATAGATTTAACTAAGCTTTTGAATAAATTGGAACGGTCATAAATATTAGATTTAATAGCTTCAAGTAACAAAAGTAAATTGGATATTCTGACGATAAATTGATTAATTTGGGAATATTTCGCTGTGCTTAGCATAAATCTGACCCATTCTAAAACACACTGAAAAGATTTATCCAATAGCTGATTTATCCAATTACCAAAACGGAATATCAGCATGAAGATTGGTTGTATAATATGAGAGACATAGTCCCTTATCTCACATAATTAATATGTTACCCACGGGAGTTCTGTGCACATTTTGTCTGCAATGTAACCCAATAATATAGCAACGTCCAGTACGTAATGATGTTTGTTGTTATTGCATTTCTGTTTCACTAAATGTAACTTACCTGCAACATACTCAGTATGTTTTCTCGTATCTTCTGAGGTCCACGTGGGCTTATCACGTAACTTAATCGTTACTAGATTCCGTGAACTGTGTTTCTATTTAGTTGCAGTTAAGCTGAAACAGGTAAGATATTATTAATGACAGATTGCTTAAAAACATATATAGGTACCTTCCAAATAAATTTGGTACACATCCAAACAACTTCTACGCGAGACTAAACTGGTAAAGATAGGTGGTCATAAAGCTGATTTATAGCTTGGTCATCAAAGATAATATAATGTAGTAGCTGCAACATAAATACGCAAACGTGGTCGGCTTCTGTTGCTGACAGATTTCGATAAAGCACAACACAATTTCCGATTGCTGCTGTATCAATGGACTTGCTAGCCACAGTCGTTATAGGCTTGATACTTGCTGCAACGAAATGAATTGGGTAAATTTTACGTAAACTAACACGGTAAAATATGAATCCACAGTTACAAAAGAACAGACTTTCTTACTAAGGTAATAAAGCACATTTTTTAAAATTTTGGCGCCTTTTTTGCTCTTACCCTCGTAGTGGCCATGATGTCCTCTTACACTTTCATCCAATAGATAATTACGTATTTTTCCTACAGCCGGAACGAATCTTATGCCAACATAATTATTTTGCGCAGCAAAACGGAAGCAACTGATTTCATCGCCAATGAACGACAATGACTCTTCGTTATCTCGCACTTAGATAAAATATTATTTCCAGTTATTTGATTTAAAAACCATACTACTGAACATATTTTTTTCTTCTATGGGACCAATCTGAAAATATATCTTATCAAATGAAATTACAATTTTTGAATCGGTTTATAAATGAGAGCGATGCTATAAAAATAAATAAATATTTCATATTGTTGAACATAATAAAATAATGTAACAGAATATAATATGCATCGTTTCTTATTTTATTTATCTCATTGCCTCAAGATTTTTTGAATTTTGATCTGTTTGTTAATCTTTTCATAATTCTGCGATGATATGCTTAGAAGTTGTGTGACCATATTTTATTGAGATAGTGAGAAAAAAAAAGAGAAAACATATTTATTTCTTAAAGTCTGAAGGCCACCCTTAAATCAAATATTTACTGAACATAAATATTCTATTGTTTGAATATAAATTACACATTAAATATTAACGCAGCAAAATTCTACTTTACTTTAACAATATTATAATGATTTTCCAATAAACGCCCAGTATTCAGTAGCATCTGGACTGGAGTCAGGACGGGAGACGCGGGCTGCCCGCGGCATACTTCCATCCTCTATCAACGTGATTAGGAAGTTCACTTTACAACTAAATTCAATTGGTAATATTTATTTTTATACAATTATTTAGGTATCTGTATTTTTTTCTTTAAACACGTTTTCGTTTGATTATATGTTATATTGCGATTTAGAATATACAAAGTTTTAGACTTGTAAATCAGTTACTTTGTATGTTAATTTATTTGTATAAAAGACTTAAGATTATTAGGAGATTCAGGCACGAATTTTCCGAATTAGATCCTCAGATTTTCTTATTTAGTTATTACATTATGTACAAAGTAGGTTGGTTATGATCATGGACGGCTGCTAAACATTTTGTGACCATTACTAGGCACATGACCCTGCAACGGCGTTGCAAATTTTGTGTTTATTAACTCTATAGACGAAGTGTAGTACTTCTCTGCCGTATTACAGTAAAATTTCTATAACCGAAGGCGTCTGGGGTTCCTTTGTCCCTTATTGAAACTGATGATGAAACAAGCAAATGGCTCTCCCAGACCCACTGGCCAGTGAAGAAGAGCTCTACTAACTACAGAACGACTTCACTATCACTTGGTTTCGGTAGGTTCTTCAAATATTGCCTAGCGTTTCGCCCGGCTGCTCCTCAAGTTATAATTAATCTGCCTGAAGCGAATCGAGCATCTTGATTACTTATTTTTGATTTTATTTGAGGATACATAATAAAGTTGCTTAAATTTCCCGCCAACTGTCAATCTTAATTATTCTGTGTACCTTTTCTCTAGTTTTGCGGACAAAATCATGAGATATACATATATATTTCGCACTCTCTTATGTGATGGCGCAATTCAGTCAACTTATTTGTGAAATAAATACGAGACAGGCGCTCATTAAAACAAAAGACCTCTGCGCCTACATCGAATAAGGAAATGATAGGAAACAAGTGAAATAAAGTCGTTTAAAACAAATTTGGCTTTACGAAATGAATTTAGAATGGAAATAATAAAACGGGAAACGGAATGAACGGATTCCGACAAACGAGAGAACAATAATTTAGTCCGTTGTGTCGGAGAACAAATACAGTGTCAACAGATAATAAAGGAAGCACTGCCCGATACCCGCCCCGCGCAAACCCAATAACACAGAGCCTCTAAATGTATAAGGATCTGCTTTATATATATCGAAACTGTATAGAAAACAATGTAGGCAGCTGCACAGATACTGTATAGAAATTGTTACAACCGTGTTATTAAATAGATAAGTGATCATTAATACTTTACCATTATTTCCATCGGTAGGTTGAATTAAAATGGTTAATGACATAAATAGTTTAAAAACTATCCCAGTAAACATTTGTACGATTAAAATTATCAAAGACAAACAACGCTCCTTGTAAGCAAATACGTAAATTGGAACAGCTTCTTCAAAGGAACTGACTTTGAGTAAATCCTGTGTAATCGTTGAAAGCGGTTTCATATCTATGTGTGTAGATAGCAAACGGAAGCGTTTCAAGGAATTCGTCTTAGATCCCGCCTAGTAAACGGTTAGGTACTTGATCCCTTTTGGGAATTTCACAAATTCCTCCTTAACCCCACTCAAATTAACTCATTATTTCCCTAAAACATAGTTTAGCCTGCTTTCTCTTAGGGTTATTTCAAGAGAGCTACCTGTTATAATACTCAAGTTGGATGTTATTTATTTTAGTTGTTTGATAAATTTTGAAATCGGATCTAATTCAACCTCAAGCCTGTAATGGCAAAGCTATAAATAACTACAAAAATTTGGAAAATCTCATTGGCCCTGTCTCCAAGGAAATCAGTGACACTCCTTGCGTTCCGCGCGTCGTGGAGCATAAACAGATAGGTACCAAGGAATTCTTGCTATGCTTCCTCTGTTTGGGGTGAATGTAGAGGCTGTAACCGATTTTCAATTCGCGTATTCTGGTTCTGTATGAACTCTATAATGTTTCTATTAATCCACGCGGGTCCACGCGGGTCCACGCGGGTCCACGCGGGTCCACGCGGGAAGTAACGGAATGTTAGATAGTAATTATAACCTCATCATAATTTTCGGAAACACTTCGATATGCCTTTGTATATAACAAATGTTGATAGATAGAAGAGATGTATAGAAGTTACCATTACGAGGATGTTAGCCGAAAGTAACTCAGATACAACAGTTATTGATAATATAATATCAATTACTCTATTGTATCTCAATTACTTACCATAAAAATAAAAGGCAACACAACACTCGCTAAAATCGTAGGCTCATAATATAATGCACCTACAGTACAATACGAATAATAATCAATGGTCCACAACGGATCATTGGTACGCTCGACTGTGTGACAGGTGCATGCGACACGGCACCGCAGAGACACATCCAGCTGCTCGTCTAGTAGATCGTTTGACGGTGATTTTATTAATCTGTGAGCAGCCATTTCCGAATCAGAGTCATATCTTGCGGATTTTTGCGACCTACGAACAAGATGGTAACTTCAGAAATTTAACAAATATACCTTATTATATATATATTATTATTTAAATGATTAAATAAATCCACAAATAAAACAGTGAGTTGATAGTGTCTGGCATCAGTAGACCTATTTAAGACTTAGTTATATGTCTAAGGATAAGTGCTCAATTTAAAGTTTGTTTTACAAACGGTAAAAATTAATCCATGTTTCTTAATTTTATTTTATCGTTATTGAAAAAGACGGTAGAATTAAAATTTCACCCTAAGTTTGTAATGACGGATAATTTGTGTTAACTCTTATTTATATGTGAAAAACCGGGTTTTGGCAGGGCATGGGGCATTACCATTTCACGAACGTCGCTTTTAACGACTCGTGTCATAAAATCGACACTGCTCCCAGCGATATTGTTTTATGCTAAAATAAACACTAAAACTATTCAGAATTTATTTTTTCCCGCATAATAAAATGACACGTAAATTTACACGAGCTGTAACCGCCCCTGTGATTAAAAAATATATTGATTGATGAGTTTGCCGAACGGATATTAACCAGCGTATGTGTTTAATAGACTCGAATTTCAAGCTCACTAAGTCCAGTTAGTAATAAGTTATTGATTGTATATAGTAAACCTAAGATTTACAAGCGAGAGCGGCAAAGAACAAGGGTATTGGCTCGTAAAGTTTGAATCATCAGTATGCGATATCTACTACGTACTAAAACCCTTTATCCAATAAGACCCTGACTCTGCTGATGCTATTAATATGCGATATTATCAATATACGATAATATTAATTTCTCAGGCGCTTCCTTGAACCCTTTTTAGTGCCTCGAGTATAAGTGTGTGTTGGTTTTCTGCGAGAGTCATATCGATATATCGCGATTTATTAAATGATA
This sequence comes from Chesias legatella, assembly GCA_947359385.1. Lineage (NCBI taxonomy): Eukaryota > Metazoa > Arthropoda > Insecta > Lepidoptera > Geometridae > Chesias > Chesias legatella. The sequence goes on along the minus strand of OX375774.1, from coordinate 5,208,759 downwards.
GAAAACACATTAGTAACGATCATCATTGAAGCACGGTTCAAAATCTCATGTATCGTCTGCGGCTCCCCAAGCCATTAACCATTTTCAGTCTAATGTAGTTTTGCGGATCATTCGTTTTCAATACGGTAGACACGCAATCAAATGATGCTATTCAAAAATTTTGCAGGGATGTGCCGTTCTCAAACTTCCACCTTAACGTTATATAGTAGGCCTCCAGATCAAATTAGGGAAGTGTACGAAAGGAGCCTCATTGAGCCGCACTTTAATTTTCACCAAACGGTTCGACAGAGGCAGTGACACGATCAGTAATAGTAGGGAAGTTGAATATGTATCATGTTTTGAGTCAGAATACGATTATGGTGGTAAATACTTATATATTCACATACGATACCACACTTTCGATGACGCCCATACTGGATCATGATTCAAACAGCGAGATAAATATTTAACGTGTAGCCTTCGTCATTCGGGATCAAGAGGTTCTCCAATATTTGGTGAACACTTGTCCGACTCATGGACCAGTTTTGATACCAATGAATTTTGAACAATCATATCCCAGTAGCACGGTATACAGGCAGAAGGACTTCTGTCAAGTTCTTTCGGGAAGCAGGAAGCAGTTCCACCATACCTATTTCTGCCGCCAAAGACATTCTACGGGCACATACATCTCACGGGCGCATATGTATCATGCGCCCGTGAGATATATGATACTACTTGAATCTTTTGTATGTAAGGGAGTATCCAGTTCATATTGCTTTGTTATGGGCAAAGGTTAACACTTAACACAAGATGGGCAATCAGCTCGTTCGGTAAAATTGTCACATAAAAAAACTTAAGGATATCTTTAATATGTTAGAAATGATATTTGTTATGGCTAATTTTGGTATTATAATTACTGATATACATTTTATTATATAGAATTTTGCATTTTATGGTGAACAACCTTCACATTTATTCTTTGCAGTAAGCAAGTAAATTCCATAAGTCTTAAATCCTAACTTATAAAAACCATTTTTAGTTCTTAAGATAATTTTAACGTCTCACTTTCAAGGTCATAAAATTCGCAACTATAACTTTGCACGTAACAACGAGCAATATAATTTTCAAAGAAAGTCTATGATATTCTAATATTCAGATAGTTTCAAACTACCTAACAGGTGCCGAAAACGAATTTAACTTTATAATAACTTATTCTTTGAAGGACACAAGCTTAACCCTTACCATCTTTTGAATTAAAAATTAATTGTAAGCCGTGTCTCCGACAGGGCAATAGGTACGTATTCTTTTGAAAAAGTTTGCAAAAGGGATTTGCTACTTAATTAAACATGAACTTAAGAGAATCGCCGGTAACGAGCGAAGTTTTTGGCCACAATGAATGTAATTAATCGACCACTTTCTAAGCACTGTCCCAATTTCGATAAGAAATAATACTTTAAAAGTATTGTGATCTTGTCATTACATTGTTTTGTTTATCATGCACATCAGTTTGAAGAATGTTTATTTTATCGAAGAAATGTACATTTCACTCATAGAAAAACTTAAAAATCTAACAAATAATCTAAACAGTGAGCATGTGATTTAAAATGCATACAATTGCAATGCACCTATAATATTCTTAAACTGTATACCTACTTTTACATGTCATACAGTGTACTTACCAAAAAAAAGCAACACGCCATATACGTAAAAAAAATTTTTGGGGGTAGCAAGAATAAAATTCGGGCGCAAATGTTAGCAATCGTGTTGATGTTATACACGAACATATGATGTGTATTATATATTGAGCATGGACAAAATGGGCATGCTCATCGTTGTAGTATATACCTAAAATGAAATTCAAGTCTAGGTCATTGTTTTTGGTCATTCGCCGAATTTATTGAAAAAGAAAACTGTAAAAAAATTCTACCGCATCTATGCCCAATTCATTTTTAAAAATAATTTCGCATATAATATTAATAAATATTGGTGGACGTTTCATACACGCCATCCAGCCCTAAAGTACTCATAGCATAGCTTTTATCATGGCAACCAGACAACCGATATAATAGTTATATTCTTTTTTGTAAATACATACATATAATATATAGCAACACCCAGACAAAGAACAAACATCTATGTTCGTCACACAAATGTTCGTACTGGGTGGGAATCGAACCCACGACAAACAGTGAAAGTAGAATAATAGATAAGTATAATAATAATATATGAAGTGAAAGTGGGAAATAATATAGCAGCTACCACGTGCGTAAAATAAACTGAACACTTTCGGAGTGCGGTCAGCGTCACACATATATCATAGGTCGTAAAAGCAACTTGCGTACCCGATGTCAAACGATAATCTCAGTGGTAAGGTAACGTGAAGAGTTAAGCTCAATATCATCGAGTCACCCACAAAATTGTGTGATACGATTTATTTAATCCCAGTTATTTACGTTCGTTTATGAAGCGCAGAGTCGAGATTAATGCTGCGAGCTTAGCGTAAGACGCCAACCCCTCACCCCTCACCCCTGTCTGCTCGGCCCATCACAACTGGTGCCCGCGCGTGACGTGAACAGATAAGCTAATTACTTATTGTTACTTACCAACCGGTTCTTAGCAGATTTTTCATCAAATTTTCCAAGAGAAATTCAGAATAATAAGTAGACGTCGTCCACCACAATGGCAGCAATTAACCGGACAATTTAACTTTTTAATTGCGAATTAAGAAACTGGGGAGTGCAAAGGTTGGACATGGCCTGTGAAATTAATTGTCAAGTCGTATTTTGTTGCTTTATGTCTGAAGCAATTGCAAAGTTGCACAAAAGTAATATTACTAATTGAATAGCGCAATTGGAGTAGCATTCCCAGTTAAAATAATAAAGAACAAAGTTTTTTTTTCATATATATATTATTTATTTACTTTCACAAAACCCACAAACCATTTTAATCACATATTTTAATCTTAATTACTAATACCTATGATGATTAATGCTAATGCTAATGATGGACTTACTTTATATTTTATTTATAATTAATTCGCATTTAATTATAAATATCCCTATATGCATTTGCTCTTTATGTGATCTAATATATTTTTTACTAAACAGCGTTTTACTTTCTCTGTGTAGGAATAAGGAATTGATAATAATCTATTCAGTTAATATATATATAAACCTTTTGGCGTTGATGGGGGGTAAAACTTTTGAAAATAAAAATTGTTCTATAGTTTTATTTAGAGAGAACTCTACTCATAGACTCCCTAGAAATCTCAGTTGATTTGTCTAAATGTCATAGAAATTGCCGTGATTTGCCGCAATATTCGGTAGAAAGAGAACCATTTCTTTTAAAATCATGACCCTTGATGGATACATCAAGTGTAGTACAATCATGCGCTTTTGATCATTTCACTTACCACTTATAACATAACTTAATATCACATTGTTAACACGGATGGTTAAGCAAATGATTTGGATCTGGTCCCTCATATACAATGTAACACAAGTGATTTTAGCTTTGAGTTAATCTGAATTCAGGAATGAGCTTAGACAATGTAAACATGACAATAGAAGCTGGTGGAAGGGGCTGGTTGGAACTCGTATCGGCAGCGGCGGCGTGCCACTCGTGAGATAACACTACGCCATGTCTTTGTGGACGGATGTAAAATTATGAAGCAACGGAATGCTAGGAATGGGTCTCCCGCTTGCGATATCGAGGGTTAAAACAAACAACCGATGAGCGCTCCGATGTGATTAAAATTTATCCAATTTCTGCTTTGATTATGAACGCCTAATTAGTTTACTTCCTTTACAAAGTATAATCATGTTTTAGGAAATTTTCTTCCACCGTAACATATTCCAATACTCCTGAACACGATACCGTAATTTAAAACAACCGCTACGAGCTCCCTCCGCTTTAGCGTTAACAATTTTTTCGTGAATATTTGAAGCGGGATTAAATTGTTGGAAACTTTGTCGCGTCTGCCGAATGCGAGGCTAGGATCGATTGTCAGCCGGATGACGGCGACGTTATGAGAGTTCACCAATATTGAATCTGGAAAAGTAATGTTCCTTAGCCGTGCGGCCGCAAAGTAAACACCATTCAATTTTATTACGGGGAACGGTCTCTTTGGAAATCTTCCGGCCCGACGCGATCCGTAAATCTCTATTTGTCGCAACTAAAACAGGTCACGGTGGAAGGCTATTACGCTCCCTAAATGCTACCGAACTCCCTGTGGAGCGCTCTAATCCACTCCGAACGGGCTGGTGTCAAACGCAGGCCAGGGTTGTTTGTATTGTTTATTGTCGGTAAGCTCGTTCGCTCGGCAAAGACGCCGCCGCGCCGCTACCGCCGCGCGCCGCGCCGTATCCGCCGACAGCATGTTTCAATTGATGGAGTCGAACGGTCCCCAGAGTGTAACATTACGCTTCTGCCCAAGAGCGATAGCTACTCGTCTCTACTTACTGTCTTTAACCATTCTTCGAGAGTCTTTGAGTTTTGTGTTTCATACTTAGGTAGGTACAGTAATATTAAAACCTAAAATGTCTTTAATAATACTAGAATACTTTTATTTTTAAATTATATCCATGTGTTAATGTCAACTAATATTTAGTTATAAACCATCATTACATTTTACATTTCATAGAGTGTCATCTAGCCCTAAAGTAAGCTATGAATAGCTTGTATCATGGGAACCAAACAACTAGTGCAAAACATTTTTTTTTACTTATATCAACATATCCATACAGAACAACCATCTATGTTCGTCACACAAATGTTTGTCCTGGGTGGGAATCGAACCCACAAAATACAGCCCAGAAGTCAGGGTTACTACCAATGGAACTGTGAGGCCAATCATATACAGGTGCTCATAAAGAGACAGGACCAGATAAGACCACGTTGGGGGGCGACATTGCTCGCGTCTGTAAGTGATTAACCTTTGAATCCCTACACGTGTCCCCCGGATGGTGCGAAAGCAACAGTAAACTAGCAGTAGAACCTGTGCTAGTTTCGCACGGAGAAGTACTGCCACTTGATAATCTGCCGCCAAGCAGTGATGCACTCGTGTTGCTGTGTTGCGGTGGAAGGGAGTGAGTGCCGGTGAAATTGCAGGCGCATGGGACATAACATCCCCGTCTCGAGGCGATGGACGCAACGCAATGCGACTTGAGTCATCTCGTACTTCGGTGGAGAAGACTTGAGTCGTATTGCTGTTGTCTATGGGCGGCGGTTACCACTTAACAACAGGTGGGCCGTCAGCTCGTTCCGTCATCTAAACCACATAAAACAAACAATGTGACAAAGATTATTTTACTGATAGTATTCGTTAGCTTGCATGTGTACCAAAAAAGGAAGTTATAAAGTAATAAGTACGAGTAAATAAATTAAATTACTACACACTAAAATAAATACTTAATACACACTAGGCAAAAATATATGATTCTTTTATTTCCATGCTTACGTACAAAATTCAAACTTGTGGTCTCTTTGTAAAGTCGTACCAAATAAGTAATTTGATGGCAAAAGCTCTGCGGTGGAATAAAAAATTGCCTTATTTGGCGCATGACAGATTTCGCACCCTTTGAAGCTGAAAATTGGATATGCGAATATAAACTTTGTCAAATTTATTTCGTAGACAAAACCAGGTGGTTTTCAACATAAATGTATATTTTTCTTTGTAAAAGTTCAAGTTTGGAAGCAGAAATCACGTACTCTAAGTTTAGCAAGTTGGTCGCACTTAGAATGTTTTATTGAAATGAACGCTTAACCAGTTGGTTGGTTTTTACGCGGCAGTTTGGTTTTGGGGTGCGGATGAATAAAAAACAACGAAGAGCCAGCAGAATGGAACAAAATACTTGAAACAATATCGCGACAGAGCGGCAATCATTCCTGTTTTATCTCAGTTTGCGCACGCCGCGCCGGAAACAACTCTAATAAAAAACTACCATGTTTTCGTTTTGCGCGTTACGTAGTACGTAGGTTATATGGACCTGTGATACTGCAGTCGCACCTGCTCTTATGTTTCAGTTCCTTGAAATTGAACACAAAATACAGAAAACACAATATACGAACGTTGAAAATTCTGGTAAAGTAACATTTTCCAATTTTAAACTACATTGTTATTTCTCAAAGAGAACTCAGCTAGTCACGTGAACTACCCATTTACTTATATCAAACTCATTATTTAGTGACTCATTTGAGAAATACAGTCACATCCTACAAGCTTGCGACTTACTAAAATGTGTAAATAGATAGATAACATTTTTATTGTACACACAAAAATAAGAATAATAATAACAAGATATTACCACTATATTAAAAATGGGCACAATGGGCAGCATTGTCACTAATAGTGATCTCTTCCATGCAAACTTTGGATGGATAGGACAGTTATCAAACTTTAGACGGCAGTGTGCACTAAAGAATATTTTACATACTAAGTATATTAATACTCGTAAGTATTGCAAGATGCTACTAACAACTGCAATGTTTCTATTAGTGATGCTTTGTTTTTAAGTTTTTATGTGAATATGAAATGAAAAAGGAGCAGTTGGTTCACTTGATATTAAGCTTACCTAACAAAAGCAATACAGTTTGTGTCCTCATATACTTGTGTACTCGTAGGTATGGCAAGATCCACGTCGAATTTTGTTGCACCCGTATATCGGTGATATGAAGTCGAGACGTCGCATGCCCGAAATTTCAAAGGCACACTGGAATCACAGTAATGGGCCACAGTTTGTTGGCAGAGAAGTAATAAACAAATTTATTGATAATGAAGATCAATTATTACAAGTTGCAATGTTAATTTCTCATTAGCAGATTAAAATTTATAATAAAATGTACGTTCAAAGTAAAAAATATTTTCACACATAACATTGTTAGATAAAATATTAATAATAAGAAAATATTAAGAAAAGCCTGTGCATGCCAGTGCCAGCCAGTGCATGGATGCGAAGTGCCATGTTGATAAAAAAGCCTTTCAATTCACTTATAGATTATGTTACGTTGATGAACTGTGGCACAACGTTGTACAGAGAGTGTTGGTATAGGCTGTTTATAGAGAGATGCCTATGGAACAATTAATGGTGCTGTTAGAATATCGTCCAACCCCGAGCTGCTCGTCCAACCTCCGATAGTGTGAATGCGTGACTGTGCAGGTCCGCGAACCATCCATAGATTAAAGCGCAAAAAGTATGGGAAGTTTTGCCCGAGTTGGAGAATGAGAGAGTTGAGATCGGTAGTATTCCTATAGGTTTTTGAAGGTTTGCCTGAGATCGGGTGATGAATGAAAGTCTATCTGCTATTTTCTAAAAATAGCTTACGGTTAAATAAGACAAAAAACTTATTTTAAATTCAATTTGAATTCTAAAGTAGTCAAAGCTTGTGTCATGCTTACATAGTGTCGTGAGGTTACGAGCGTTTAGTTATAAGCTGCGGTTAACTCATGGATTACTGTTTGCTGAAAGTCACCAAGACAGGGCTTTAATTAAACCTAAGACGCAATTCAACTGTTTACTTATATCTATAACTGAAACCTTACTTTGTTTCAGATATTGCGGACGGAAAAATGGCTGAAATAATATGACAATATACTCAACGGAGACAATAAATTATATAGGATATAGGTTTACATGAAACAAGGATGGTATTTTACAAATATTTTGAGTACTGTGAATATATAGTTTTGTATCAAACTTAACGAAGATGTATTGATATGGCGATGTGAGCGAGTTAAAGGGATTATATAGCATTTTTGTATATAATCATGATTGTGGAATCGTCTCATCGATCGAGATCCATCTCAATGGAAACCGGTGGACTGCCGCTCGTGTCAACTTTTGCGCTTCTCACTATTGTAGCAGGTAAGTAACATTATATCTCCAAAACTGACATTCAAATATCACAGAAATACCAAACTAAAAATAAAGCTCTAAGAATTAACTCATGAAAGTTTCTTCTATTCAATTCTTGAGGCATTTAATTGAAACTATAAAGAGCTTTAACTAAACCAAAACTGACATCCAAGCACTAAATTCAGAACCCAAATAGAAATAGCAATTTCCATAAATCAACGAATTAATGACTTTGCTACTATATTATGAGCGCCTTAAATGTATGTAAATTCAAATGCGCAGCTTTAACCATAAAGTAGACAAATTAGGCTCAGAGAGAGCGAACTATTGGACAGCAACGACTAAACTAAACACGTACCGCCCCTAATGGCCGCTGATGAAAAGCTTAATATCCTGTCGGACATCTCTTGCTGCCTCTTTGAAAGCATTAATTTTCTCTTCCTGCCTCTGAATAAACTAATGCGAAAACGCTAAAATGCTGCTCGAGTAGATTCGAGTAAATATTTAGTTTAGAGAATTTATATCTGTAATTATTTTGCATGTTTATAGACAAGTTCGAAAATTAGTCATTCTGCTGTATTTTGTTTTAAATTACAACTTTCTTACAACACCATGTTTATTGGTTTAAAATAAAAATATCTTCAGTGGGCTGAAAGCTTTAAAATTAAGAAGGGTGACATGAAAAGTATGTTTTATGTTGCTTGCTGAATACAATATTCTCAAGTAAAAACTTACCGTAATTCAAGTCATAAAAAATATTTTCTTTGAGAAAAGCTATTACAAACACAGTAAGACAAAAATCAGGCCTTTCATGCACTGAATGAATTATTTAACGCTCTCATTATGTCAGTTATGTGAGTAGGTGCCTCTTGATTTAGCTCATTGTTACACTTAAAAATGTTAGCCACGAACCGTGGAGTGCAGCTCAGACGCAACGCCCCAGATACTCGCACGTTGCGGAACAGACACAATCCATACCAAGCCCTGCCTTACCGGATTCCTAGTTTAATTGAAAACGTTTTATATAACCTTTCTTTAATTGTTCAAAGCCTTCACCTCATCCCCAGCGCGTGCCCTGTGAAATGTTTCATTATAGTTTCGGATGGAAGCATCGCAACAATTTAAATAAACGAAGATATTTGCGTTTCACGTTGAGTATATGAGTTTAAACCCACAACAGATTACGGCTAATCATTGGATTAATTGTATGGAAATTAGTGATCGTACGCGCTACGAATTTATCGTAATTCTATCTGTTTGTAATTATAGACGTCGATGTACGTGGAATACTGAATAATTGAAACACGTAATCGGATGCGGTAGGCTTGACCGACGAGTTGCAGTGCAATACAGTCATATAAATGATTGTTATTACTTAATCCATATGAAAATCGTAAATTGTGTTACCAAGCCTTTCGCCTAGGGCTTTGTGCGCACGTGCGCATTCACGCGCGAATTATTTCAAATAATATTGTGTTATTAAGTTATTCCCGATTTAAACTTTAAACTCAAATTGTGAAAATATTTTTCTACTCTGTTTCTTGAGAGATCGAATATTGGCGTACTAATTTAACATTTCTGAATAACCAGCGAACGTATCAATCTTCGTCAAGTATTCCTTTAAAAATGATCAACAGAATACAAGTAACAATTTAATTAAGTTAACCTGAGCCAATGCGTTGTCTTCTAACAAGTATTTGGAAGCGCGAGAACGTAGTGTATGGGCCATAGTTATGCAAGTATGTAGCGATCCCCGGTGTTGTTAGCACACGGTCTGCGTTAGGTACACGGCAAAGGTTTAAACCCGGTTGCCGTAAAATACACAATATCAGTCGGGTCAAGCCCGCTGCGAACTGTGTTCTTACTCGTAGCTCTCGGTACAGTAATGGCCTTTTTATCTACCTTGTCCGGCTTAAAGTTCATCCCTGTCTACTTAAAGTAGGGAACTTTAAAGAAGAGACGTACGTTGTGGAGATAAATTGTTGTCTTACAATTTTGAGAAGAAAACGCAATTGGAGCAATAGTTATTAAATTAAGGTTATTAGAAATTATAAAATTAAGGTTTTTTTTTTATATGTTAATGTAATTAGTACCTACCTACTACATTATATGTAAATGTAGTAATTATGTTTTATTAATAAAGGCAAATGAAATTAAGTTTAGTTGGTGAACTTTAAGTTCAGATCATCACTTAGGTGGCTAGCCATTTTCAACTTCCTTGCTTAGATGAGCACGTAAAATTTTAAAACCCTACGTTAGCCGATAAGCCAAGCGAGAAGCCTAGAAATCTGTAGGGAAGAAATATTATCAACAAAGCTATTGTGGCCAAAAATCTTAAGTTTAGTAATCATAATCATTTACTCAATAAAAATCTAGTTGCTTCACAGTAAAAAGCCTTAAATTCTATGTATGTCCACTGAAATCTGCTTCCACAGGCGTATGAATATGTAATATCAATCAATTTAAACAAGAATAGTCAGAAATGAAACATCAATCAAATAAATTAAATAAATATATCTACAGAATTAATAACAGAAGTAATCCTAATAACTCATTAAGAATTACACCTTACATCTCTGTACCTTTCACTTACGACCAGAAGAAAGATCTTTGACCAAGTTACTGAAGTTTAAAGTAGACACCGCACAAATTTATTTTTTTATATTACAGTGCACTGCTATTGCCTACAGTTAACATTTTCTCTCCTTGATATGACTTGACATGAGTGCTTTAATATACATTCTTTGTGTAATACTCGTAGATATCAGCCGAGCAGGGTCAATGCTCGGTGAAGTCTGTATCGTCTCGTCTGGCCTGAAGTTATTAATTTTCATTTGATTCGAACAAAAGTAGGCACACTTATAGTTGTAAACATCTTGAATTTCATTAATTTCGCGACCTGTCTTTACTATAAATATACATAAATTACATAAATCATATTAAAGCATTTTGAAGAAAAATTAAGCTTCAACATTTTTGAACTAAAAACACTGAGCGCTTAATAAAATGATTGTAATGTTTATTGTTTTCTTTCGTTAACGTGAATCCACACTTGTGAAGTATCGTCGGACCGGTGTCTGTGCATCATAAGACCTGGTACAGACTTGCTACACAACTTATTACGTTAAATGTGGATGGTGTGGGCGTTGCTGACTTGGTTTGAGACAAACCATGTTACGAGAAATGTCACAAGTGCGTTTTGACGATTTCTGGTATTCATTCTAGTTTCGATCACCACGCAGTCACGTTATCTGCAGAAAATATCGCGGTAGCGATTTTTTAATGCCTACTTTTAAATAGTCAATAGTAAAAAAAAGCTGACATAAGGTGTCTATACCTCGCTACATTAAGGCAATTGCAGACTGCAGTCAATATTACCAGTACTCATTGGCGTTGCTGACATGGCCACGGGGCCAGTTACGATGACATATCACAAGTGTAGATCCACCCTTACATTTCGACAATGGAATTTGTTATTTTTTTTGTCGATACGAGAATCATTTGTTTTCGTTTGATACAGACGGCTTGAAACGCAGCGCTCCGTACGGAGGCGTGACAATGACATGGATAGAGAACATGCCAAGCCCTCACGTGAGTACATGCGCTCCGATGAAGGTACAAGCGATTCGCTCACGCTTACTCGTCTGCGATTCGAGCGAGTGGGTTACTTAAATAATTCATACTGAAATAAAGTATTTTTAAATACCGAAGTGGCTTACAGTGTCAAAGAAACCATCTACCATCTACCACCTAACCAAAATTTATTATGAATATAAAAATATGATGTATACATTTTGCTAATTGAAAAGTTTGAAATATAATTTTCGACCGAGAATTAAAAAAAAAACTTCAAAATAACTGGTAAACCAGTAAAGCAATAAGTTTACATACCCAATACTCTATACCTGGTAGTTCGACGTAAACCGGCGAACTACTACCGATAAACTAGAAGCAGATTTGTAAAAATTGCAATTGGTAAACATAGGTAATTTTCATATTATAAATGATGATCAGGCTTTGATTGTACACATACAGCTAAATTAAACGATTGTAAGTGTCCAACTATCTTGCAATAAGCTCATAAACCGTGGACTCTACCGGTGCTCAAAATTAAGCTTCAATATAGCGTATGTAACTACAAAGCTACACTCACCCATTCTCCTTAACTAAGCATATCTCTACGTGTCCGCTGATCATAACTGGTGGACATTAATTTATACCATACAAGGTCAGGTTTTACTAGTGGCCTCATCTGTTAGGCATAAAAACGAGGCTAAATAAAAAGCAAGTTACTCCCCGCATCTCACCTTATATAAGTTGTATACCAGAGACATGCATCCGATATTTTTAAAGCCAAAGAAGCCTGATTCAAGTTCTCTGCATCTGCATCTCATAAGGAAATGACGATGAGATGTTGTCTTTATAAGTAGTAGGTGAAGTATAGCTTATTCAACAGAAAAAAATACCGACCTTTTGCCTCAATTTCATAATCGTAAAGCGTTAATTTCACATGGTACATGTATTGTTAATGTGTGTTATAATTATGTTACAGTGAGGAAATAAGTATCTAAAGGTAATGCGGAGTTGTTGCTCAATAACAGATTGTCCAGGTAGAGATGTGGTTTTGCAGTATGTGGTGAAAATTGGTAGTTTAAAAAGCTCCATATAACATTGCCAAACTCATCACGCAATACCTATGAGGAGATCCCTTCTTAGCTGCATCAAAGAAAAAGTAATTAAGTCTATCCATTGTTATCATTATTTTTCCTTCAAAAGACCCCGCTACTGTTCGCGTTATTTCGTGACTAAGTAGATAATTTCCACATTCTTCAAATCTACCAATCTATAACACACCTGATGGAAATATTATCTACACCATATATCATTCAAAGTTATCTCGTTGAAGTTTATGAAGTGGAAGAAAATTCAGTCTCAAGTCATGTTATTAGCACATAGATTTTAAGTTGTGTTATGTAACTGTCGCACTCAAAGTTTCAACTGAGAACTTGTGTGCGCTAAAGAGTGCTGAAGTTTACTGGATAGAAAATCAATGCTCTGCAATGTGACTCGTATGACAGCGTGTAGATAAGCAATATACTTCGGCGTCTCGAGTTAAACAACCAGATGGTTCTTTTGTCAGTGGAAACATAATGAGATTACAATTATCAACGCGAATGGAGATTAGGAGACGGATAATAGAAAAGTTGCACTGATTTATGGAAAAAATATCTACTGGTAAAAAGTATCAGTAGAACTTAAAGTACGTCTAGAAGTACTGACACCCATTTCTGTGCGCATAGCAGAACTCGCGTTACTATGTTCCGTTTGAAAGGTGTAGTTGCCGGTGAAATTACCGGCACATGAGACATTCCACCTTTACTCAGAGTCTCAGAGTAAAGGTTACATACGATGCGACTTGAGTCTTCCTAGGAAGGGGATGTTACGATTTAACAACAGATAAAAATGGACTGATTTATGGAGAAAAAATACTGGTCGACAAAATCCCGCTAGGTTGTTTATGGACCAGCCGCCAATTTATTCCCAGTTCCAGGTAGGCTAGAGCAGATCTCGTTGTAGGTGCTGTGCCAGGATGATCAAGTGCGATGAGGGGATTTAGAACAAAAATCTAGTATGCAGATACTACAAATTGAAAGTGATGTGATGAGTGAGAGTTTGAAAGAGTACTCGTTTATTATCCTAATATTTATGCCCTACTACTACTAGCCTGTGTAGACAAAATATGTGTATGGATTAATAGAGAGGAATTAAACCAATAAGACTAAATCACAGTTTTGTAACTACGAGTATATTCAGCAAGGTACACTAGTAGTGAGGTCATGCTGAATATTATTGCATATCTGTGGTTTATACAAAATTCGCTATCTTCATTGCCATATCCTTTTTTTATTAACAAGGGTATTTAATCGACCAATGACCCGGAAATCCATTATCCGATACGGGATGAGCGAAGTTTTGTTTTGTACATTATATTTGGCCCTTTTTATTGCATGTAGGGTACTTTCTAAATAACTTTAATGAAATTTTATGTAGCTGTCAACATAGTAAAAATTTTCAAACCCTAAAATACATAAGCGTTATAAATTTTTCTGTAATAGAAGGAAAGAAGAAAGAAAATAATTTATTTTCTACAAACTGCATACAACACCGATTACATACTTATATAACAAGGAGAAATTAAACAAGAAAAAAAGTGCCTATGCGGATCGCTGCCGTGTACATTGCTTGCGAAAAAAGCTCTGTGCTCAGCATGTGTTGAGGACCCAAGATCCCCAGCGCTGATTTTCAGCACAGGCTTTAGTGAAATCACGGAAATTGGAAGAGATCTAAGAAAAAAGACGATGATTAAATTTATAAATTAATAAATAGGTCATAAAAACATTCTAGTATATAAAATAAAATATTAAAAATAAAGTATTTAAAACTAAAACGAGAAAACTGAAATGAATGAAAAACTGTAATGTGTATTTCGGTCATGGAATATATACTAGAAATTCTGAGTCTTTCGATATATAGATCTTAGTACATTCAACGTTATATACCTAGGATAACAATGTTTGGCATAACTTTAACGAAACCACTTATATTTTAGGGCAAGGAGAGCACTTGAAACCGTACCATATAAATTTAAATTATCTCATTAATATCTCCACTGAAGGTACCCAAAGAATCCACTCACACGGGGTATCTGAAAAGCAATTTTCCGTTAACTATGCCTGGCGGTGAAGTATTCACATAAATCAATTTTGCGAATCGTTGTTGTATTACTGAACTTCAAACTTATTACAAGGTTATTTATCAATAGCTATCATGATCGCTTGTTTTGTAATTTGTATCTGAAAAGTAATGGCTGTTACATTGGTTAACTTTGTGTTTTCGGTTTAAGTTAACAAGATTATTTCGATTAACTTCACATTGTTCAAGACGAGGCTAAGGGGAAAATTTGAGACTTATAAACAAATTGCTTTATCTTTATCTTTATCTACTACGTTGTGCTTTTGCGGCTTTGTATATCCATGTAATATATTATCCATATTATCGTGACCCAAGATCAGTTTTTGTGTCACTTTTTCCCGTTTAATCAAGAAAACAGGAGTATATATGTAAGCAAAGGCATATAGGGTCCCAGTGTATTTGTAAATAAACAAATGATTCATATACGATAACATATTCTATTAGGTACCTAATTCGAATCGAAGGTCTTATTTAACGTATAGCACTGATTGTACAGTGAGTTTTCTGTATTTAAATTGATCGTTCCTGAATAACACAATATAAAACGTAGAATTAGGTGAAAATTAATTTCTTCCACAACGTTTCATTTTCAGGGAATAACTCATAAAAGAGTTAAAAATTTATTAATCTGATTCCGGCATTAGTCAAATTGAACGAAAATATTCGGCGTTCCGAAATCCCACGAGCTACCATTAATCGTTTTGATGTCGCAGTATGGGACATTTAGTGTGACCCTTTTTATGCGCCAACCATCCCCGAATTCATATCCCTAATCGCCGAATGCCGAGCGTCGAATAGCGACAACCAAACTGCGTAACATCCAAGTATTTAAATGACAGATATAGGCCATTCAAATCGGGAACTATGGCGGTTATAAAGCACAAATATAAACAGGCTATCCACATCGCTATTACGTTATCGGCACAAACACATCCTCTTCCGTGGTTTGGTTGTGGGAATTCATCAATCGTAACTATCATAGGTACTCGTATTTAGATACTATTGTAGACTTACATAAATATAATGGCATGTAAATGAGTAGAAAGTAAGTACTTCAAAAGTTTGGACCATCCCTTATTTTTTTTTTATTAGCTATAGACAAGTTTTTGTCCGCAATCTCACCTGATGTTAAGTGACGATGTGGTCTACGATGAAGCATGCTTGCCTAGAAGGAACCTATTCACTCTCCTCTTGAAGACTCTCCATATTATAGGTTTCAGGAAATACAGATGCAGGCAAGGAGTTCCACTCTTGGGCTGTCCGCATTATAAAAGTGGAAGCAAAACGCTTCGTACAGATGTGTTGTAATTTGTCCAAGAAAGGGTGACGTGTGCCGTACGTCTGGATGTCCTGTGGTAGAATGAAATGATAAATATAAATGACATGAATTTTTATCATCCAATCTTAGTTTTTCCATTCCTTATACATTTTTTATCTGACATGAATTATAACCAAAGTATAATACAATTATTATAACTGATAATTTCAAAAAAAAAATACGTCAGTCCTTCACCTAATGGTCTAAAGTTCTTGATAAGAGTTTGTCAACTAAGTAATGTTGTGATAAGAGTAGTTTAAGAAGCAATATTTTCACATTAACTTCCTAAGGAAGATATCATGCGCCATTTTTAAATTGAGCCTTTAAAGTGCATTCAGATATTCCAAAAGAGATTTAGTACTTACCTACACCATTTCTGCATCGAGCGCGACAAAATAAATCCCGCTGTTTATAAACTCACAATGGTTTTTTCGGTGCATAAAACATTTTTATCTACGATGTTTTAACATTGATTAATTTACTTTTGCATGCAAACATTTATTCAGTAACGGTGGATAGATCAAGTGCTACAGAATACGGCACCATAGCCAATATTCCCACTTTTGTTTGTGCAAGGCTCACCCAACTTAAACCAATTTGAAAGGTCAATTCAACCTGTATTCCTCCTGATTGTATTTGGCTACAATTGAAAATAAAGCTGATTCAACTGTTCTCTTTAAAGGCATTGTTAATCGAACAAGCTTACTGAGCTAACCTAAGTAATTGATGCTTCGGTATTATTTGCTTTGCTCGTAGTAATCTTTTTTTGATTGCATTTACAAATCGATTATCCTATCAAATAATCGTGCGATGGTTTTAAAAGGACTTCGTTTTTGCCTTTTGGCTATTCTCAGTGATCAGGTGCTGTCAAATGGTAAAGTCACTTAAGTAGGTAACGTTAATATACTGGAAAAAAGTTTTTAAGCTATTTTTACAGGTATTCATGAAACTTAAAATATAATTGCAAATACTTTGCTGCATTAAAAAAGTCTTCGAAAATATCGCTTAATTTACATTTAAAATCAGTGTTACTTGTGACTGCTAATTTTAATACACTAAAAATATATATGTACCACAAAATTGCAAACTGTCGTCGCCCTGTCGCAGGGCTGAGGTGACAAGCTATTGATATCTAGACATATGACATTACTTATAACAATTGTGACAAATGTCAGAAACTTATGTATTTTGACATGAAAAACCTTCAAACACGAATATATACAAAACTTAGTAGTTTGTGAAAAAAAATATCATTTGCTTGTGACAGGTCAGCTTCAAGGGTCGGGGTATACAGAGCCTGAGCCTGAATTTTTGTCGCCTCTGGAAAACCTGACGGTAGCCCAAGGTCGCGATGTACACTTCACCTGCACTGTCAATCATCTTGGAGGTTATAAGGTAATGAGACTCACTTACTCAACACATCAGTAAAAAAGTACTACCAAATAAATCGTGTTCATGTCACAAAATGCAATTTGCTGCCAAACTAAATATAGCTTGAACTGTGTGAACCAGACACCTGATATAATTTTTATTGGTGCATAGATTGTAAAGATACACAATTAAAGTTAATGTATCTAATACTTACATAATTTATGTGTATAAATAAATATGATATATATTAAAACCCGGACGCAGAACAAACATCTGTTTTCATCACACAAATATATAGGTATATCCCACCAGGGTGGGAATCGAACCCACGACTTACAGTCCAGAAGGCAGGTGTTACTATCAACTGAGCTGTGGGGCCAGTCGAAATAGTATAAATATATATATCCTGATAGGTAATTGTAATGGCTAAACGGTTGTTAAATGTGATGATAAGTCGATCTTACGAAATTGATTGATGGATATTCAAATATTTTCAGTGAATGCGAATAATTCAGTAGAATTTAAAAAGAAAGAAACATTTGTAATCAGCGCTCACCGCATGCGTTTTGACTTTATGATGAAATACTTTTGGATGACGATCAAACGATCTCATAATATCAACATCATTCTTATATCCTTTCAAATTTTATTGATGACTGATTGAATTTACTAACACTTTCATAAATTAGAATGAAAGTTAAAATGGTAAAATTATTATTCAGTTTTTAATTGGAATGAAATATTTCAGGTTGCCTGGATAAAGTCGGATACCAAAACAATTTTGGCAATTCACACACACATGGTGACGTTAAATCCTCGTCTCTCCGTCACCCACAACGGTCACAACACTTGGAAGCTGTACATCAGCAACGTGGAACCGAAAGACTCTGGCACCTACATGTGCCAGATAAATACAGACCCTATGATGAGTCAGGTAAGGACTAGATTATTTTTTAACTGATGACTCAAAACTTAGCTTTGGCAGCTCAAACTTTGAAGCATAAAACTCTGCTCGTTTCGTAATCTTTTATCTAGATTAAAAAAAGTAGGAATGCGTCAAAAAATCAGCGTCAGAAATGCATATATCTGATACAATGCAGCTTTCACTATCACATAGAACACAATAAAGATACATTCAGTGTAATGTATAATTTAAAGATTTAATTAATTACAAAACTATTCGGTTCTACTTTAAGTTGGAAAAAGTCGCTAGTACTGCGTAACTGATAAAATAATTAAAAACTTTTTTTTAAATATATACAATACATATAATACAAATTAACACCCAGATACAGAACTACTTCTATGTTCGTCACACAAATGTTTATCCTGGGTGGGAATCGAACCCACGATCTACAGCGCAGAATGCAGAGTTATTCAGCTGTGAGGCCAGTCAAAGTTTATTTGTAGCTGTGTTCATTCATATGCACACGATTAAAACTTGATTCGTGTATTAATTATATTAGATTTATTTGTATATTAGATTCATTGTTAAGTTCATTATTTATGTACGTTTAAGTGTGTGGCAGTGATGACTAATATGAATTATAATAATCAAACTCACATGAAACAAGGCTTTGTCAAGTTTGGTACTAATCAGTGGTACGCGATCATTTATCCTGCAATTAAAGGTAAAAAACTGTAAGTGCAATGAAATAGAGCTCCGTTTTCTTTCTACGTATTATAATTAGAAAACTAATATATTAACTAAAAATTACTAATTTCAGATAGGCGTTGTCCCATGCATTTACTAGTTGATTCATGAAACCTGCTCCTGAAAGTGCAAATTATTGTGATATACGATGTAAATAAATAATGCCTAAAACAACTAAGACGTGTGAAGTAGGTTCCGAAAGTCACAATGTATCGGCCAAACAGTCAATTCCTGAAAAAAAAATAACACCCAATTTGAATGTGTCGGACAGCGATATCATACAGAATCGAATAAATCTGCGGATGCAGCATTTTGCGGCGATCTTTTATTGCGCCACCAATAAAATCAATTATCATGACCAACAGGATATATCAATTATACGAAATGAGATCATAAAGGCACGATATACAGGCGCAATCACACTGTCGTATGATAACAATATATCACGTAACGTTTACACAATTCAATAGCAGTAACAGTTAATCATTTGCACTATATCTCCATTTAATTATCGGTCGGGTGCTTATCAATGCTGTAACAGTAATTACAATCAGTTGCGTCTGGGCGGGGAATAGTCGAAGAATCGGGTGAGGAAACGGTCCAGCGCTTTATATAAAATTTTATGCAATCGGCCTGCAAGATGAAGATATATGCAGATGCAAGCTGACACTCCTGTCAGCTTGCATCTGCACTGATATCACGTGCCAAACATTTCACCAGGGCAGATGATATCGACGCTTGTCTCGGATTCTCCGTTTTATCAGATAGTAGCAAAGTTAAAGAAACTGTTCTTTCGTATTACGTATTTAAGCGATCTTGGCTCAGAGATTCGTCTAGCTCTCCGTAGCTGTTTCTTAAATTGATGTCGTTGAAGATATCTCGGTGGTAATATTTCGGATTCCTTGATTTATTTTAGTGGTTTTTATTTTTATTTTTTATTTAATTCATTTACAGAACGAGCCGACGGCCCACCTGGTGTTAAGTGGTAACCTCGGCCCATAACAGCCGATGCGACTTGGGTCCTCCCACACTAGTTATGACAAGACCCAAGTCGCATCGTATGCGCCCGTAAATGTGAGACGTGAAGGTGGAATGTCTCATGTGCCTGTAATATCACCGGCAACCATACCTTTCAAACCGGAACACAGTAACGCGAATGCGTTACTGCTTGGCGGCAGAAATGGGCATGGTGGCAGTACTTTCCCGGACGAAATTGGCGAGAGTTCTACTGCTCAAAAAGGTTTAACAATATATAGTTTGATTCGTAGTTATAGAGCATACAGGATATATAGGAGAGGAGAGGAGATATCTGAAGTAAAACTTCAGACGTTCGGCGCAGTCAGGAGTCGGAAATAAGTTTGTATTCGAAATTAAATAAGAAACCTAAACAATTCATGTTGTTCATGTTATATGATAAAAGGTTATGGCTATTTGTAAGACTAAATAATATCCGTTGAATTCATTTATTTACTTCACTTCACTAAAGGGCTTACACTACCAAAGAGCCCAAATGCTACAACTTTAGCAACATTCTTATAATAATTATGAATTCCTAAAATTTATTTGATTTTCAGTGGCGTCTTTTTGAGAGATTCATATATCTTTGATTTCTCTCTTATTTTACGGAAATTTAGACATGGACGATCAAACCTGCGCCATAAAGACAAATGATAACGTATTCGCATTCCCAAGTTAGTCAAATTCCCCGAAATGTGTATCCTATACGGTATTTTATTATTAAGTTTCTCTCCATTAGGACTATTTTATTCGTATGACGAGGGAAGGAGTAATAGTGTGGGTTCAAAGGATACATTATTTAAACTATCAAAGTGTTCTTAATTTCATAGCAATTGCAAGAAGTAAACGTAGTCGTTAAATATTCATATATACATTTGAGACAGTTAACGAGGTAGCCGTTTACGAGGATTTGTGAGTTTAGTTGGCTTCTGATATCCCAAATTCATATAAATTTAGTATCGTCAAACATAATCAACATGTATATCGCTTGTCTTCGACAAATGATGGTTTCGTTAACGTGTTCAACGCATTACGTTAATACGCACCTAGGTATGCGCCAAGAACAAATGAAATATATTTCATTGTATTATCGTGTCTAAAAACGTAAAAACTGTAAATTTAGCACATTATATCTTAAGTTAAAGTTACAGCACATCATATCTCATCATTGTAACTAGCTAAGTTATTCAAAATATTTTCTCGTTATACACATTTGCGGTAAAGAGCAACGGAACAAAGCAGCGTTTTGAGCGGTATTTTGTCAAGTAGCGGAATGTGCGCTTGGCAAGCGGTGGCGGGAGGTATGCCTCCGTGACATCTTCATGCGGCATACACGACTTTTCAAATGTTCAGCGGACGCTGTAGGTATACATTATACCAAGATGATTTAGCACAGGATGTTGATATAGCTTACATACCCTTTTCGTAACCTTTATAACTGTGCACTCATTTTTCCCTTCTTATTTATAAACGCACTACAGCAATACTTAACACACGTTTACTGAAATGCTAATCATGCTTAATTTCACTATGGTCGTAGAGGTTACGTAGGGAAACTTCAATTTGTCATTCTTGTGATTCGTGTATTTTTGGTGTCTTCATAATATTAGTGAGTGTTATTATTATTCCTTGATCCTTACTCAACTATAATACAATCGTATAATTAAAGATTACAATAAAACAGCTTTATTTCTTATAAACATGGATAAATATTCAGTTCTTATATTATCGTATTAACAAAATTACCACCATATCCTGCTTCTTAAGCATACCAATGTAAAATAAAATGTAAGCAAAGTACAATACAAGATTTCAAATTACAATTAAACAAATACCTATACAGTAAATTATACCAGAATTAGTATGACATACTATTTTAGTAAAGGGGAAATTTCGTTTGCAAATGAAAATATAATATTAATATGAATACCTAATTAACATTGAATTTGTATAATTTTAACATACGCATTCTGTAATCAGGGGAAATGAATATAAAATTCGTGGCAATACGAAAACTATGTTCGTTTCAATTCAAAGCTCTTACTTAAGAACCGAGAAGAACCGATTACCATATAGTGGTTTCGCTGGTGCAGTTATAATAGTTAACGGGAGGCAAATTTTTCCAACTATTAAGCTTTGCTCATTTTTGTTTACACGGTGGATAATTCATTATGATTATTCAGACATTTTATTCTCTGAAACTGAGTAAAATTGGCGATTTTGTGCAATATTTCATGCATACTTAATGCATATATTAATAAGTTAACAAATAAAATGAATATTCCATAAATAAATAGCTCAGCTCTATTTAAAAAAGTGAGTTTGTAGATTAATGTAATTCAAAGAAAAACGCGATATTCACCCGCACAAAGTAAACATTTTACTTGAAATGGGGCGTAGCTCTAAAGCTCATAATCATAGTTTCTAGATTGTTTACCAGTACATACTAATCTGACAGGTTATTATGAGGAAAATCTGACGCGCTCGACAGTTTCCAACATCCCCAATACGCTCGATAATAAATAAACTATATTTATGCGAGCGCTCGCTGTTCGAAGGTAATCAAAAGCAACAAATATTATTTTACTTATAAAATAATAATACTATAACTATAATAATGTTTGAATACTATAATAATAATAGCGGTTTCTCCTTAGACAAGCATAATTTAGCTTAAAAAGAGATTCCAAGCCCTGATGTATAATTTATATTTTAAGAAAACAAGAATATATGAATTTGTTATTAATCTACAAAACAGACTAACTAGTTTTTACTGTTGGAAATTAAGATACTTTCAGTATTCTGTAATGAAGGACAAAGGGATTCCACCAAATCGAAACGAAAATTTTGTGTGATTTTAGAGCAAACTATAAAGTAAAACAACATATAATAAAACCAGCCAGAGTCGTACTCGCGCTTAAGATTCTGAATTAAATGAAAATACTTGTTTGGTACGGAACCCTCGCTCGAGTCTAGCTCTCATGTGGCCAGTTTATATTTTGATGTTGAATTAAATTTTACGTTCGAGATTTATCGGGAATAAGCCTCTGTTCTGGTTCTTTATGAAAAGTTGTATCCAATTAAATTGAAAAACTTTGAAAGCTTAAAACATTCTAGGGTCAGATAACTCGATCTTCTATCTAGGTTTCAACTAGTTTGCGTATAATATAAATGGATTTTATTATTTAATAACAGTAGCACCTTCCTAGCAAATGCTTCCAACGCCACTGTTTCTCCCGTGAAGCAGAAATTAATAAACGAAACAAACAAGTGTTGAATTGTGTTTGTATTAATGATTAAATAATTTTTAAACCCCACATTTGAAATTTTTATTATAATTATTAAGAGTATCGTTGAAAGGATGATGAAAATGCGAAACATTGATAATAATCATTAAATATTAAATGTGTCAAAATGATCCAGAAGTCAGAAAACATACTTACGAAAAGGAATATCTTTCGTAGATACTGACGAATTTTAATTCAGAATCTTAGAAAGAAGCAGAATATTCGTGTCAGATTTGTTTTATTTCCGAGTTTTATATTAATTTAATATTAATACGAAATAAGTACTGTTAAGCTCACTTTATTACTACTATGTATACTTACTTAGTACATACGTACAAAGCCGATGGCAAAAGCTAGTTTGAATAAAATAATACATGAAGTAGCATTTTGACGGTAGGAAAATTAGTCCTTTTTTTATAAATTTATAATATATTATAATATACGTCCTTTTTTGTCTTTGTCGCAACATTGTTATGTTGCTTTCAATAAAACGGTAACAGATTATTTATTTCAAACAGCTATACAAGCGGCCATCATTCATCGCTCGTTTTTGGGCAATCAAATAAATATTGACCTACTAATTGTTTTTGCGCCATTGATGGCGACCCCCGGTGACAGAGGCGTTGATGGACGACCATTTTTGTAACCTTAACCCTTATTTTTTGCGTTCCCCGAAGATCATATTTCAATACAGTCTAGAAGGTCGTAAAACGTTTTATATTTGCAAACTTTATGTGCCGCACTTTCAAACTCTCCGACTTTCAAGTCATTTCCAAGCCCCCATTTAAATCCGATTTAACAGCAAATACTTTGCATAACTTAAGCAAAGCAATCTTATAATTGCAAATCAATACGAACAATTCGTAAGCTCTTCGAAGTGTATTAAATTAAAGTATTACTGCTTCCTAAAGGCTTTACGTGTAACTCTCTTTAGGTACATTTTTACGTGCCTACTTACAGCGGGGTAAGTATATATAATGCACGGTATAAATAAGCCTTCAGCTGGCTGTTAGCGCCGAAGGGTATTTTCAATATGGGTAATTTCGCTTGGAACACAAATACTTTAGCAGCTTTATTGCATACTCCAGGATTAACTCGGCATATGAGCGTTGAAAAACGAGTGAGCAGCTAGCGGATCCAGTAACATACAAAAACTCGCCGGCATTTTATCTTAATTAATTCGAAATCTTTGTGAGAGAAAATCCTTACCCTTACGTTGTCCATCGTCGCGTAACTTTATGAGCGGATTACTTTTATGGTCGGGATTAAAGCCCCGTTTGCGAAATGTTTACAGTCTCCAATGCCCGGTTATATTTTAGATATTCTAATGGATCACGTATTTTTACTAATTAACTGTCAGCCATTAGGAAGTAGCGATAGCAGTTATCCAGTTCAATATTATTGTTATAACTCATTTTGTTTACTTTAAAAATACTATATAAGGAATTTCATAACGGTAGCTTTGCAATTTAACGGGCAAGCAAAGGCTGCCAGATATTTGTAAAGGTCAGCGTTGGAATTACGTCGGATTCAGAGAGATTCGTGAAATACGAATAACCGTTTCATAGAAATCATTGAAAGAAATATATCGCAAAATACTCTTAATTTATGACATAAAAATCTGTTGAACTTAAACTATAAAGCATATAATGGTATATACTATAAAACTCTGTTGCTACTGCTATTCTCTTAGAAAATCTATCTGCCAGTGAAAGTCCCGTTAAAATCGTTCCAACTGTTTCGGAGATAACCCGAGACCCGGGCGATATTAAACCAAAAAAAAAGCGGAATGAGATATTTTTCTGTTGTGAAATGGAACCTTTAAGACCTCTAGCAATACATTGGTGAAAACTGCATTCAGTTTCATATAGCAGATTTTGCGTGATGCGTGTTCAAACGTACAGACAGACAGTCAAAAATTCTAAAAACTGTTTTGGCTTCTGTTGTTTGAATGAAGACTACTATTAGTTATTAAACTATTAGTGTTTCTTCAATATCTATAATTCATTGCTGTCGTCTATGGGCGGCGGCTACCACTTAACATCAGGTGGGCCGTATGCTCGTTCCGTCACTTATATCACATAAAAAAATGTACGGACATCTGCCTATTACAATTTCATTATATGTATAGATATAATTTTATAGATATGTTTTAGATATTTTATACATACTACAGTATAATATATTTATCTAAATTATATTTTTTTATTCTAGTCTGATGTGTTAGTTTTGCGTGGGGAAACATTGTTGATGACGAACTCACCATTTGTCACGTCTGCGATCCCATGATAGTTCAGGAAGTCACCAGATTAAAAGTCTTAAGCTTTGCATACCCTCTTGGGTAAAAGCGTCAATTTATGTATGTATGAAAGTTAAACATGAGTATGTATAAGGTAACAAAATCTTACGGAATTTTCGTAGCATACACGAAATTGAGCTGTTAGTTCGATAGGCAGTCCAAAGTGTTGGGGAAAATTCCCTTGGCTAAGAAGCTCAATTCTTGGCACCATAAATACATTCTTCGACACATAGTTGCCCCTTGATGTCGCAACTAAGGCCGCCGTTACAAACACTTAGTACGTCTCTCGAGGAATTTGCTTCACTGCTTGTAGGAATCCGCCTCTGCCTTTTGAACGAGAACGTACCGTAACCGAAATAGCTTCCATATAACATAATTATTTCCCTTCCATTTCATAATTTAAAGCCACACCTTAGAACCAGCCGACTAAAACCCGGGCGCGTCTAAATATTGCGGTGAAGCTTAACTTCCTATACTGGATTTATGGTGCTCATAGGATTAACAATAAGCTAGCTAGCATATTATCTAAAATTTATGTTGTTTTTGGATGTAATGGGCCTTGCTTCAGTTGACTTTACATCGTTTAGCTGACTTACATCGAACACAATATTTTATAATCTGTGAGGAATAGCAATATTTAAATTACTAATTTGAGAATGCGGAAGTTTAGAAAAGTTTTCTTTTAATCGCAGTGTTATGTAATCTTGTTAGCAAACTGAAGCTTGGTTAGAAATAAAATAAATAACGAAAAATAAATTGCTAACATGATGTTAGAATGGAATCAACAAGTGAATTATTTCGTAGCCGAAAAATCAGAAAGCGTTACTCAGCATTCCTTTGTTATGCTGGGCTACAGGTGCGTGCTGGCTAGGCATTTAATATTTCATAAGGCTTACCGAAACAAAGTTCAGATAAAACATAAATATTTATATCTGATATATATTTTCTGTAGTTAAAAGTAAAATATTCTCTGTGAGGATTTTGGTTGTATGTATTTTCCACATCCGTGAATTTGCTTTACGATCAAAGTTTATGCTGGATCGACATTTCGTATCATAAATGCATTTGTGCGTGAAACCAACGTTCGTTGGTCAAAGTAGTAAAAAAATCAGGCTATAAATCTGTGGAAGGCTCAACGTGATATAGATCAATTGGAGTGTTACAAATTTTTGGGGGGCCACGTATCTCGCGACTACTACCCTTTAAATCCCTACACGTGTCCCCTGGGTGGTGCGAAAGGAGCAACCCAAAGTAGCAGTAGAACTTGTGCTAAGTTCACCCGGAGAAGTACTGCCACCACACCGGGTAATCTGCCGCCAAGCAGTGATGCACTCGTGTTGTTGTGTTCCGGTGGAAGGGAGTGGGTGCCGGTGAAATTGCAGGCACATGAGACGTAACATCCCCGTCTCTGGGTGATGGACGCAACGCAATGTGATTTGAGTCATCTCGTACTTTGGTAGAGAGGGTTTGAGTCGTATTGTTGCTGTCCATGAGCGGTTACCACTTAATATCATGTGGCGGGCCGTCGGCTCGTTCTATCACCTACATTACATAAACAGAACTGAAGGAAAGCGTCTGACGCCATAAACTAATCACATTTACTTAAAAACACTTGCGTATATTTCTACGTATTTACTGACGATAAACCTTACCCACCCCCTATTTTGTTGGCAAAGGGGTTTCTGACGTAGACTTAACGTATGTTCGTAATAATGTCGGAAGTCTTTACAAGTTTGTTCACTGTTTTGTTGGAAGTACTTTCACTTTCGACCGTTTTATTCAGTCAATACCAAGAAATGTACTTTGACTTACAATTTCATTATTCATTTCATTTCATATTATTATAACATTAGGAATATATCAGTTTACTGATATTGATATATTTGGTATAAAATACCACCAATGACACAATAATATATACTTATTATGATTGATACATAGTTGGAATAGTAATATTTTTTTTCAACGAATTTATCTGCGTCCCTTAATTAAAACATGACGCTATTATCTGTTCATACCTATTGTATGTCACTTACAGACAGATTCAAATTGATTATATTATTCAAATTTTGTGTTGCTATTGCGTGCATTGTGAAATATCTGACCTGTTTCAATAAATACTTAAATAGTTGTTTTGTTTAGTATGCAGAAATAATATACAAATTCCATCATTGGTTTCCGAAACAGGAATTACGTAGATAAATAAATAATAGTGGATTTCACACAGCGCCATCCACTCGTAGCTTAAAGAGCAGTAGAAGAAGTTACGAGCAGTAGAACTCTCGCCAAGTTCGTCCGGGGAAGTACTGCCACCATGCCCATTTCTGCCGCCAAGCAGTAATGCGTTCGCGTTACTGTGTTCCGGTTGGAAAGGTGTGGTTGCCGGTGAAATTACAGGCACATGAGACATTTCAACCACACGTCTCAAAGTTACGGGCGCATACGATGCGACTTGGGTCTTGTCGTACCTAGTAGGGGAGGCCCCAAGTCGCTTCGGTTGTTATGGGCCGAGGTTACCACTTAACACCAGGTGGACCGTCGGCTAGTTCCGTAACTGTATTACATAAAAGAAAAGCTGCAAAGCAAGCTAAGCATAATAGCTTGTCTATTTATGTTGTCTTTTTTTAAATACAGACATAATACATATTAAACACCCAGTCACAGAAAAACATCTTTGTTCATCACGAAAATGTTGAAATTGAATCACGAAAATTGGGAATCGTACCCACAAAATACGGATATGATGTATTTTATTATTTATTGTTGTTGCATGTAAGGAATCAGGGATTATTTTTCTATACATTGAAAAGTAACCATAACGATGTGTAGAGAGGTATCATTACTTGCAAACATTAAATTGTCATTAGGGTTCCTACATACCCTTTGCTCATTTCGGTAGTTTCCAATTACAAGTATAAATGGTCAAGTCGTTGCACGTCCAACTCGCTTACTCGTCACCTAAATAGCTCTGGGAGCCCATGTCATGACCTTTCTCGGAAGGAATGCTTCACTCGGGAAACAAACGACTCACTTACCTGTTGATGCCTACTCGACAGAGTGAAACTTTCCGATATATAACGAAACGTACAAATTGAAACGTGACTTGATTTACTCTTAAAAGTATTTTTCGTTATTATAATTTCGTATTCAACTCGCGTAATGAAACGAACTGGGTCTTATTACAATTTTATGAACTTGTCCTATTTTTTTGTTGATACGTATGCCACAAAATTGCTGAAAATTATCTGTTATGACTGGGAAGAAGTATTTCTTCTTTTCCTTTAGTGGTACTAAACTGATCAATTAGTTGTTCACCTATGTTTTTATTTAGGATATATTTATTTGAATATAACAGCGTATAACAGGCATCGGTAGTGTCATCTAAGGAGACTAAAGATATGTAGTTGCTTTTCCAAGTGACTTAGCCTAAAAATCTGATAAACTGCCTCATTCATAATGCTACCGTATTTTTTTCATAATAAGAGGCTTTCAAATTAGACAGTTGTGTATTGTCTGGACAAACTAACTAACTGGAGCCCTATTTCCAGCCCGATCCCTTACAAAACTTTTAATAAACACATTAAAAGACATAAATAAACAAAACTTAGTTATTATCTGTCGGTACAGAACTTTATGAATTAGATTTTTAAGAATTCTATGTTATACTTCGCATCATTTAAAAAAAGTTATACTTAAGTTGGTAGATACTAAATTAAATTATATTTGAATTATTGAAAATATTTCGTTTGATATCGGGCTGGACCAGTGAAACACGGTCACTAGTCTCGAAGCGAGAACGTGCGACAAACTTCCAAGGCACTATCATTGACAAACATAACCGTTCGCACGCAGTACGACACCCATACATCTCTTTTGCAGCAGCAGTTCGAACACCAGCTGCCTAATTTAAAAGCGCTGTGCTACTTAAGATAAATAGTACAGCGCTGGTGACACATTGCGTTCTCCAGTAATATCATATCCAACATACATAAAGTCACAGTAAAACATCTGTCTGACAATAGCAAAACGCGCATATGTATATATTTACACAGTAAGGTCGTAGCGAATGTAAATCTGCGACGTACTCGACTCGCTGTGCACCGCGTATTTGCATAATTCATGTGACACGAAGCCGTCTTCAAGAATTTACACTGCAA
This sequence comes from Chesias legatella, assembly GCA_947359385.1. Taxonomy (NCBI): domain Eukaryota; kingdom Metazoa; phylum Arthropoda; class Insecta; order Lepidoptera; family Geometridae; genus Chesias; species Chesias legatella. The sequence goes on along the minus strand of OX375774.1, from coordinate 5,179,071 downwards.
CGAAACGAGAATATAGAAAACGCCACACTTTATCATATTCTTACAGGAATATACTTAAATAGGGTTCATGTTACTTTTCCGATGTTAAGGATATTTCACAGGTTTAAAAGCTCATGAATTTTGCCTCTCCTTCTGATTCCTGTATTTCCCCAGTACAAGACAAAAGTACGAATAAAGATTGACACTTAAATAAAAATACTAAGCATGTCGCCTAATATATAAATAAATTTTGTCTCAAAGTGAAAATAGTAGAAAACAAGTCACTTTTATCACTGTAATGATTTTCAGTTCGTTGTGAAAAGTCATATCATTAAGAGTTCCAACAACAAGCTTTCAAACTATGTTTTATTTGTGGGTAAAATAATTTTATTCGGAATTTGCGTACTTGTACTCTGTACTAGTATTAGAAGATTGCGCGACTGCAATATGAGGAGATTCAAGCATATTGCAGATTGAATCGGGAATCGTGCATAAGTTTCTGTATATGCACTTTCGTGTAAGCAGGATAGTTTCACGTTGAGTACCGCACAGCCTCACCAACTCTCTGAAACAGGCGATATATAAAGGCCTTCTTTTCCAAATGTAGGTATATATTTATGAAGTTAAGTCCGTTATGAATAGCTGAGTTGTACTTTCTTGTTATTCCTGTTTTTATTATTTTTATGGTTTTTACTAGGTATCAAAGATTATTTTACAATTATTTTAATGGATACTTTTTGGTATATTACTCAAAGATGTAATTTTATGATACCTGGGTCAGCTAAAATAATGTTAACCTATGTAGAACCTGAAAGAATTGTAATGAGTATTGGAATAACGATAAAATTCTCTGTCTGTTCGTTCCTAAATCACAATCACATTCGTAAACTCCATGTAAAATGGTCAACTTTGCAGTATAAGTTTTACACATATAAAGATAATAATTTACATTTAAATAAAGTAATGAATCATATTGTATATTGTATCATATATAATCATCACTTGTGTAAGGGAAGGAACTGGTTGCCGACATACAGCTAACGCTAGTTCGGAAACCAGGGCTATAACAAAATTGTATAATGTGGTTTACTCAAATAAAGTTTTTATTATTATTATTATTATTATTATATTTCCTGCTCACTCGTTCCTTTATCATAAATAAAATATCCAGCAGAAACATAAACAACTCGTTTCGCTAGATATACACAGCAATTTTGTCGTACCTGAGACGGACAACGGACAAATACCGAGGCATCTCGTCACTCCGCCAGTCCCGGGAATTTTGTGAAAACCCGCTCCCGACCCCGGAATGGGGACAATACGTCTTCATGCAACATTCACGGATCTCTGACCTCACATTATTACAATGAGGAATACCCACCCTACATAAACTATGAGATTCCGATCGTCCTCTGGTATGCGACGAAACCCAAACTTATGAACTCTTTTGCGGAAGGGTTTTTTTTTTATTTAAAAATACTTTCAACATGTTGGTACAGCAATACCAAACGTAAATTTAGTTGTTTTCCCTAGAGAGCGCTCGGTAGTGTCTGTGTTTCATTTGTCTGCGTTGTCCTGGGGTAGGTTGGTAATGTACTCGATTAATATCCTCGGGAAGTTGCGTGCAAGTTCAACTTACATGCTACAGTGCAGTGCTGTTGGTGTTTAATCGACTCCGACAAATTGGGGGCGTGTAGCAACGCCACGCGTCTCGTAGCATTGTTGTAGCTGCTAACGGCGTAGTCAGGTAGTGAGATGCTACGCCAGGTAGCGATAATTTAGGCAATTTAGGTCCTTGATAATTTGCTTTTGTCTTATTATGCAGCGATATAATGCTGATTCCAATCGTTAAGTTTAAGAATTTTTTGACCAGTTGAGATTGTATTGTTAGTATTGAAAATTCAACTTGAATGGATGAGATGTAGATTTTAATTATTTTTACACATATATTATTTCTCCAGATGGGTCATCTGTCCGTGGTGATACCGCCGGACATTGCAGACGAAGATGGATCAGAAGCGAGTGCTCCTGAAGGAGGCTCAGTAGAATTGCACTGTTCAGCATCCGGGGTTCCGGAGCCGATCATATCGTGGAAACGGACTGGCGGTAGAAATATCGTGTTTCGTAATCAGGATGGGATGGAAGAAAAAGGTAATTTGTAAATCTTATTACTTACAGAGCATTCTTACTATTCTCATTAATATTATGTATGCAAAATTATATAAAGGCTACTTGTATCAAGGCATTAAATTCACATATATTTAGAGCTTGCTTAGTCTGTCCCACTTAATCTCTCATCTATAGTGTTTGATTCAAGTGAATTTACATGAGCAAACTTTAAATGATTCACCCAAAAATATGCTTGAAATTAAAACAGTGTGTGCGAAGACGCCGCCACTTTTATGGGCTAAAAATATTTTCTCATTACAACTTATTTTGTTTTATCTTTATACAGTTTTTTTTCTTGTTATTTTTTATTCGATATAAATGTTTTTTATGTATTTTGAAAGTAAAGCGCTACAAAACACGTCATTGCTCAAATAGAGTAATAAAATTACCCGATTAAGATTTCATATTAAATTTCATATAATACACACGTAAATATAGTAATAAAATATTTCAAGATTCAAGTCAATGCATTTGCATTTGCATGCAATTGCATTGTCAGTTTTCATTTGTTTCACTTTCGTAATTGTAAGTTTCAGTGGAATATTTTTATATTCCATTATTATTATTCATTACATTCCATTAAAAAAAAACAGGTCAAAACTAAATAATTACATTCCTATGGATCACATAAAGAAAATAATGTTAGTAGTAGTAGCTATTTTATAACTGAAATAACAATTTACTAATATGCCGCATACGACATGTTTATGAAGACTGGTACTTGCTCAAAGTATTAATATACCAAAAAATAAAGTTACCGAAAAATATAATTTCTTCTGGGAATTTAATAAATCTTTGTTTTTTGTAAACTTAAACCTTCTTAATTAGAATCCGATCGGCCTAGTTCTGATAACCAATGTCCGCTACGGACATGATCTCTAAATATCCTAACAGAATAAAACTCGTTTAATTGAATATTTTTATGAAAATGTTTAATGATATTTCCACATAAAAATATTCCATTCGTAGTCAGTGATTGATTAGTTGATGCCACGGATTCATCGAAAAGGTTGTAACGTTTTTAACTTGTTGTTGATAAATGAACGTTCTTTGCATTCAGGCCTATACGGCCGTCACATGACTTTGAATGCTATTTTATGTGGTCACTTCATTATTCAGTTAAAATATAAAAGCAAAATTGATTGATGGGTCTCGTGACCTTTTTGTGCGATAAGAGTAATTGAATTTATTAAATAATATTGGGGACTATATAATGTACTACTTTTACTTTTTATTTTACTATTGTTTTTGAGTAAACTTCGTGATGTATAAACTTGACTTGCAGTAGAGAATCAGATAACAATTCAAATAGCGACTCAGTAATATACATCAGTTAAAATTATTCTTCGAACGATCTCCTAGAAGTAAATCTTCTGCAACGAAAAAGTTTTTCCTTTGGTTTAGGAAAATTTAATTTATTTCTGTCTGCGGGCGAAAAAAGTAGATGATATATTAATTTATACTGGTGAATATTTCCTTATTTGCCATTTACAAGCTATGTTGCTACTTCAGGGATATTGCCTGCAACTACATAACTTATCTGTGAATAAATAATACATTTCATATTTGTTAAATAAAATAATTGATATCGTAGTTGGTAGAAACAGTGTACATGAAGTAATGACTATATTAATAAATCCTGTTAATATTAGCAAAGATTCTAATCACATAGCTTTTAAAAGTCACAGAAGTCTCCCCAAGAGATATCTGCTCAGAATCTCCCTCACAGTCCTAAATGCGAAAATAGACCGTCAAATTCCCCGTTGAATTTCATTCGCATCAGTGAGATCCGACTAAGTGGTAAAAAAGAAACAAGACTTATTTTGCATTCAAAGCCCGCCTGAAGCGGGCGCAGGTGTTCGCGCGGTTAAAACATTGGAGTTTTATGGGATTTATTAAGATATTGCTTTAAGATATTGGAAGACAAAAATTCGATTCGACTTGTGTTAAATATAAAGCGTGTGAATTTATTACATATTGTAGACGTAGATTCTTCTACGGAACCAGTTATAAAACAAGTCGAGACACTTCAACCTTACATTGACGTTTATGTAACATATATATCAAAATCATCTAATTAACATATAAAATCAAAATAAATAGTAGATTTTGTAATATCAACTTTCTTTTATAACATTTTCACTGTAAATAATATTTCTGAGATTAGCATTGTATGAATGAATAAAGAGATTTAATATAACTTTTACAAATGTCTATAACTTAAAAATATCTGAAAAGTAATGAAGAAAATCAAATAACCTGCAACATGATGATGTTTTTTTTTTCTTAATCTACGTTAGCTTTACTTTCCTTGTTGTATTGTCGTTTTTGAAAAGATAACTGGTCAGTTCCTAGAGTCTTCGGCTTAAGATTGATTGTCGAGTGTAGGTATTTAGATTTAAATCCTACAATGAGCTTGAACTTTCACTTTCTTGAACTTTCTTTTGGTGACGGATAAAAAACCAATATGGTGGTGGTGGTGATAGGGCAGACGTCTGGCTTGCTATCCTCAACTTGACAATGTACCGCAAAGCATCTTACGGTGTGTTCTGGTAGCTTTCACTTGAAAGATCGTTCCCAATCCAGGCGTAACGCGGTGCTACCATCGGCTACATAGTCGCTCAACATTAAGGGTAGTAAATTGCGATATTGCCTGAAGTAAAAAAAAAAAAAACATATTCAACGAAAATTTCAGGTTTTCATTGGACTATATTTCAAATAAGTTTCTGTCAAGATTGTTTTTTTTTTATGTTATTTAGTTACGGAACGAGCCGACAGCCCACCTGGTGGTAAGTGGTAACCTCGGCCCATAACAACCGATGCGACTTGGGTCCTCCCCTACTAGGTACGACAATACCCAAGTCGCATCGTATGCGCCAGTAACTATGAGACGTGTAGGTGGAATGTCTCATGTGCCTGTAATTTCACCGGCAACCACACCTTTCAAACCGGAACACGGTAACGCGAACGCCAAGTCAAGATTGTCCTGAAAGACCATTCATTTCATTCTTCGCGGCTAGAGACCACCACCATTACATTTTTTGTTTACCTTTTAAACTTGTAATAAGTGTTAATAAAACAAAGAATTGCGAAGAAAAACGGTAAAAATTCATTTCCGTGGGAAAAACGTCCTCAAAGAACTCAATTACAACTTAAACAAAATATTGCAGCGATTCGGGTTTCGGTCAGGAAATTAAACGAACGGCTTACTCTGAGCCGCCAGACAAAAGGTTGTTATCTGTCATAGTTATAATGACATACCCTTCACAGCTCAGCCCAAACACTAGGTGAAAATATGAACAGTTTAGAGCAATTATATGACTACTCATTTTAACGCACACATACACTCTGTTTTCTGTTTAATGGCCTGTAATCTGGTTACCTAATTTAAACCTTAGTATAAAAGTATTGGGCATAAAATTGCCAGTTCCCGTTGGTTAGCTTAAAACCTTTTCGGTGGGGTGTTTTACGAATTTGACCCGTTTTATTTAAGCCATTAAGCGTAAACAAAAGACTGGCGGCCCTCTGTAAACGGAGGGAGGTTGTAATAGTTAACAGAGTGGTGGAGCCGGGTTCTTTCTTTGTATTAATTGGACATGTTAAACACGCTTCACTTAATATGTAAGAATTGCTTTTGGAATAGCTTTTCCCGTTTTCTTGATCATTTTCTTATTTCTTTTTCTTTTAGTGGAGTTAATGCAGTAGTCTGGGTAATTGAATGTCATTTGGAAAAAGAAATGAGTTAAAATGAAATGAAACTAAAAAAGAGAGTAAATTGTATTCTACAATTCAACCAGTTAACTCATTATCTTGAAACTCGGCTCTAAGATATGTCGTTTATGTAATAACTAGCAATAACAAGTGAGTCCTATTTGTATAACTGATAAACTAGTACATCCTTCTATCAAAAACATGTTTAGAGGCAGACAATGGCGGTTGGAGTATTAAATTGGAGAACAATTACTCTTTTCGCAATAATAACTCGGGATTGCTTAGTCGTGCAGACGACGTCTGGAGTAACAAGTTGCCAACGGCATGTCACACGCCAACTTTACAACCCGTTATTAAAACTCAGTTTCATACAAGCATCGCTTCAGATTAAAGACGAAAGGCGCACACACACAGTGCCAGTGAAAAGCTGCCAATATACCATTTATGGCACTTTTCTCATTAATACACATTCATGCACAACACAATCAGTCTTTTGAGGCGGCACGCGTGTCAATCCATCAAGTATACAAGAGCGTTCAGACAGGGGACGACAAGTAGTTAATAGAGGGCATTATATATACATTTTATAGGATTTTAGTTTAGCCATTGTATTGCCATTTGTTTTACGTTGTTTTACGCAGTTGTGTTATTTTAATTTCTATATAAGAGATAAATCTCAATTTAAATTAATATCATTTTTTTGTAGTATTAATAAATTACGCGAGGGCCTAATTGTTACAAAAATTTATTGATATTTATTTTTGTAATGAAAAGTTTGATGGTATCAATGTAAAATACCATTGTACATTGATACCATCAAATATATCGACCGATATCATATACGTCTCTTACAGAATTCGGACATGTTATAGACGTACGCAGTAGCAGCAACTCGCCGTTTGAGTTACTGGTACGTTAGGTGCCAGAAACAAGCATGTGTATCGTAGCCATAACCTACTGCCAGTATTTTATGTCCGCGCTCACAATTTAGTAGCAGGGGGTCGTGTGCTATAATAAAGCAATAAATTATTTCCATTTAAATTTAATTTGACACAAGTCGTTAAATGGCGAAATGCTTCCGCTTTGTTTGTTTGATTAAACTGTTCGTAGGAAATGCTGAAACTACCATAATGTCAAAAGCTACATTTCGTGATACAATATGTTATTGTAATTTAGATTTCCTTAGAATGTTGCGTTTGTTCATTACAAAATGTATATTTCATTAGTAAAATGTTTTTACAAAAGTAATAAAAGTAATTATTTGTATGGACTTTTTATATAGTATGTAATCAGATTGGTTAACTAATTAATGGGTATGGAAAACATAAGTTGGATTTGTAGATTAGTAACGAACCTTGTTTAGTAGGTTTCTTCTAAGTAGACCTGATCATTTGTATATATATATAGAGAAGTACATGTAAGCCGGTGAAATTAAAGAGCATATAAGACATTCCACCAAGATGTTTCCTGAGTACTTAATATTGCTATTGTTATAGTCTGGTCTATGACTCAAGGAATATGCTCTTGTCACGTTGCTGTCGAAGTCGATGCTTCTTTTTTATTTTATTTACGCATTTTTATTTAGACTACAACTAGAAGGAGTAACCCCGTTTATTCTGAGAGAGATGTTAAATAGTTCACATATATTTACAGATTAATTATAAATGTCACTTGAACTTAATATTGAACTAAGATTTGAAATTATGTTATTACATATCTCAAGAGTCTATTTACTTTAATATTACATTTTAAACCGCCTTTAAATAAGAAGTGGTTTTCAAATCGGTTGTATCTTTAAACCTGCCATTTCTATATTAGTGCTATTTTTTATTATGTAGGTATATTTTATTGCATTTTTTAGTTATTCGTGTGAAATCATTCTGGATTACCCTCATTAACTTTTGTTTTATAGAAAAATACAGGAAACTTTCAAAAGATGATGGCGAAAGCATTTCGTTTTTTTTATATCTCTATTTTAGGGTCTATCAGAGGGAAACTGAAACTTTAACGAAGTCAATGTTTTTGTTACAAAGATCTAATATCTAATCTAACGTTATTTGTAATGAATATCTAACTATGTTGATTGATCTGAAGAGAAACTAAACTAAGGATTTCATTGCGGCATATGCTATATTCATGTCAATTTATTTTAAAACCCCTTTTATATGCAGTAACATTAAAGCTTAATGTTATTGAGTCCATTATCTTAAACATTTCTTCTATCTCATGGGGTTTTCTCAAAATCCCTTTCAATAACTTGCAATAGAGCTTGGTAAGACCACTTAAGTATATTCTCAGTATTTTTCCAATACTTTCTACTCAAGAAGCAAATCTATACAAATAAATAAAATTGGAGTGTCTGTTTGTAATATCAAAATAACCGCTTTTATAACATATGGATGTATACACGGTACATATAACAAAACAACAGAGAGACAGACAAAAATTTTAAAAAAATTAAAAAATTTTCTGTCTGTCAGTTTGTTCCGGCTAATCTCTGAAATGGCTGGACCGATTTTGACGGGACTTTCACTGGCAGATAGCTGATGTAACAAGGAGTAACTTAAACTACTTTTTCGAGGGGTAAAATAGGGGTGCGTAATAAAAACAAATTCCACACGGTCGAAGTCGCGAGCAACAGCTAGTCACATATAAATACTAACAAATGTTTACGTTGATGTGAAGTGAGAATAGCTCTTTCGTTTCAAATCCGAATTTGGGGAGGATTTACATGCCTAAATAAAAAATGTATACGAAGTCTTAAAATTATCGCATTTCGGGTGGTGCGAAAAGAACAATCCAAAGTAGCTGTAGAACTTGTGCTAAGTTCATCCGGGAAGTACTGCCACCACACTTATAATCTGCCGCAAACTAACGTTCAGGTGGGAAAGACTGCGAGCGCATAGAGAAAAGAGTCAATATAATCGTTTTCAAGATCTTAATCGTCGTGCGACCATCTGAACTTAGTCTAACTAATCATGTCTGTATGCTTTTATGTTTCTGTGTAGTTGTGGACAGTTTCGTCGGCTCAACGCTCGCGCTGAAGAATCTGCGTCGCGCTGACATGGGTACCTACCTATGCATCGCGGCTAACGGCATCCCCCCAACCAAAAGCCGCCGCTATGAAGTCTCCGTGATGTGTGAGTTTTATAAATAAGCTACTTCTATCATAAATAATTTAATAAACAGTTGAAACCACTACCATCGATAATATATACAGATATGAGTATGGGTTTGTACAATAACCGGCCTCTATGATAGTGCAAAACTACTTTTCTATTTGCATATTAGTGTATTAGTAAGATGATTGATTGTTATTAAGTTACATTAAGTAAATCTTCGAAATTTAACGTAATTTCTTAGTCATGTTCATGGCAATCTAAATTGTCCAAATCCAAAAAAAAACTATGATTCAATAATCAGAGCTTTTTACGCATATGTAATATATGTGTGCTTCTAAATAAATATGATTGTATCTCTTATATGATATGCTTGCCTCTCGTTTGTATTGAAGATTAGTGGGACACAGTAGGCGGGAAATAGATTCTAGACATTACCGTTGTACTATCCAGTCGAGCCGGTGGTTAAAGTGAGCAGCCCGGTGGTGCTGCGTTCAGTCGACATGCAAGTCACTCTCCAGTGCTACGTGGAGGCCGCCCCCAAGTCGCTAAACACGTGGCAACGAGGCAAACCACAATCAGGTACTCTTTATGTTGATAATAAAGTTACCCTCTATTTTAGTATTAATACATTTACCTACTTTGGGTGTTTTTTTACTACGTCATTACCCAAAGTATTTAATTAAATAACAATGCGCTCATTTTGTAAATTTTTAGTCATGGCATACCTGTCAAAATATATTTTCATTTATTGGCTTGTAAATTCATATCCATATTTTAATTAGTAATTGCTGTTTATGTTTAGTAATTAATAATAAAACAATTTCAAATGTGACATACATGACAATAACGTTACGTGAAAGCACTTACTTTTACAGAGATTTAAAACAACATGTAGTGTATTATAAGAATGTACTTTTCCCATCTAAAAGAAGAACATCAGTCAGGGAGTGATTTCTGTGGACCAGCAATACAAAGCAAATATGTGGCTACGTTAAAATCCGAAAATGTAATATAATCTTTCATACCAGGTGGCAAGCTGCTAAACAGCTCTAAATATGTAATATCAGAAGACATTCTGAGTGAGTACGCTCTCAGAATGAATCTCACCATCCACCGACTGAAGAAATCTGACTTCGGAGAGTACGCCTGCTCGGCCGTCAACGGACATGGAAGGGCGGATGGAATTGTCGTTTTGAAAGGTATGTTTCTTCCATTACTACAGATAATTAACATATAATCATTAATAAAGACGCCATCAACTTGTGTGTGTAACTGACGGAACGAGAAAGTTGCCTGATGTTAAGCAGTTTCTCTGTTCATATCAATAGTACCCTTTGGGTCATTCCGTACTTAAGTATGGGAAGCCCAAGTAACATTGCATTGCACTCGTTACTCTGTAAGTTGAAGATTCGGACGTCTCATGTATATGTAATTTCACTGGCACCCTTCAGATCATATAATGGTGCTCACATACGATGCACGTCACTTGAGCTTGTACTGGTACGGTTACATGTGTAATTATCCGTGACTCGACACGTACTAATAAATAAGTATATCTGCTCAAATAGTGGTGGTAGGTACACTCAAACAGCATTTAAAGGTTAAGTGTATTATGAAGTTAACATTTGGTTGCTACAACGTATTTTTACATGTAGTTACGGGACAGGCAGATGGCCCCACCCCGGCAGATAGACGTCAAGTGGTTATCTCTGTCCATCACAAGCAATACGACGTAATACGTCTCTCCATCTTCTCTTACTCTTCTCTCTCCCTTTTAACTGAAAGGTAGTTTACAACGGTGTCACCATTTTGAGTAATATGGACTATATCACAAATAGGGTGCACGTATTAATGATATGATTATTTATTACAATGCATCTAAGCCGCGCGCGCGTATGTTAACATGCGCTAGTAACGTGAACGGTGTACGAGCGGCATAAGTGACACCATGCATTCGCCTCATGCCAGTGAACAAAAAGATTTATCTAGTAGCAGATCCACTTAACAATGTCACGACAAAATAACCAAAGGTTCGCGGCAACCGAACAGCTTATTTTATACAATTTGTAGCTGTGCTTAGCGGGGCCGTGACATTGAGTGATGAGCATCGGGCTCTGTTTATATAGCTGTACCGTCACGATAATATAAGACAATGCGTTTTATGAAGGAACGTACGTGCTTTATAATTTGAGTATGTAATACACACACGCTCTTTTAGTAATAAGATCTTCTCCATGCATTACAAATAGGAATAATACCAAAGTTGGTTCTCCGCTCTCAGTACAGTCAGTGACAAAAGTATATTCCATCTTTGTGTTTATTATTATATATTACATGTAGGGAAACTAAGTTTGTGACCATGTTTTATTATCTTAATTTTTACTATTATACATTAACTTGTCAAAATAATTTATAACGATCGCTACGTCTCTTTTTTAATTTACTATTATCAGCGTAGAAATCTAAATCAGTAAGTAACAAGCCATCTTCACCGCTCAACAGAGACGCCGCAGCGAACAACGACGACTACGACGACTACGACGACTACGACGACTACACGGCGGCTCACGACGACCGCACTGACGACCACTCGCCCGCCAAAACGACACCTCAAGAAACAACACGAGCGGAATCAGAACGCACTCGACAACGATCTACGACAAGCGGAACTCAACAACGCACTCAACTTTTACAACAGTGCGTTTTCGACAAACAATTCTCAACAGCGCACTGAACGACAAAAAATAAGGCCGACTGTCTCACCGCGACAGTACACCGAATATAATAGTAAAGCTTATCGCTTCGTACATTGTCGTGTAAGCGCGGCCTTGGTAGTAATATTAGTTACAGTGATGAATATTAATTACTAAGCAGACATTTTCTGATACGTTTTATGTACGTTATTTAATCACATTTTTGAATTTTACGAAGAAATGCCAATCCAATAACAATTTCTAAAGTTTTAGACTTTTGATAGAATCGAGTAATTAGGGTACATCTTATAACGACAGACAGTAAGTTCATTAACGCAGTCAACTTTTACGACAGTGCGTTTTCGACAATAATTCTCAACAGCGCACTGAACGACAAAAATTAAGGCCGACTGTCTCACCGCGACTGTACACCAAATATAATAGTAGAGCTTATCGCTTCGTGAATTGTCGTGTAAGCGCGGCGTTGTTAGTAATATTAGTTAAAGTGATTGATATTAATTACTAAGCAGATATTCTCTGGTACGTTTTAAATGGGTATATAACCAGATTTTTTAATTTTACGAAAAAACATCAATGAGACAATAATTTCTTAAATTTTAGATATTGGACACGAACAAGTAAGTTTTAGTAACTACATTTTATAAGGACTGACAATAAGCATATTAATGAACACAACTTTCACAACAGTGCTTTTTCGGCAAACAATTCTCAACAGCGCACTGAATGACAAAAAATAAGGCTGACAGTCAACTACATAATACTGAATACAACAGTGGAGCTGATATTCTACGATATTATAATCACCAATCCAGGAATTTATACTTATTAAACGTAAACGATGGGAAATAAACTGACTGTTTCGTAATGATTACAATGACATAATATAATAATTCCCTTAAAGCTATATAAAAACTTCTTGCAGGCCACTGCAGACTGACAAAACCAATACAGCTCATTGCTTGGTGTACTGCCATGTGGTCGTACCGTTATGTATAATTATAGGGAGTTGCGAATTCAACAAATACAGTGTAGTTACTTTTTTATTACATTCTAATATTACTTTTAACTGACATAAATAAAATCTAAAGAATGTTTTTAAACATATTACGAAACTTTCTCAAAACTGGATATGATTTTGTGTTACCTTTACTTTATTTTTTAAATATACTATGGATAGATTAGGCATGGTAAATCTAAAAAGTTTTCTCGATAAGACTATCCAGTTTTATGACATTCGCATAAAAATAAACAGAATGTAATGTATACGAAGTAACCCATGTGAGCTTTTCTTTTACTATCTATCAGTTCCGAAATGGCTCGACTATTTGATTTGACTCTGACCCATTGCTATATAAAGGGTGTGCCAGTAAAAGTATTGGGGGTTACGTTTTTTATGATAGATTTTCTTACTCGCTCGTTAGTTTGTTCGTAGACTGAGTGAAATTTATCTTTTTTTTAATACAAAGTAATAGAGCCGGTATTTCCATTTTCGATCTGTTTCATATCAATAGCTTAAAATAATGTGATATGCCCACGATTTATATATCACAAAGTTGCGTTGAAACTTAAAAGCAATCAGACATAATTTTTGGTCATTAGCATTTGCAAAATGATGTCACATAGAATTGCTGCAAAAACTGGACAGGTAAAATCAATACCAAATATAACATTTCACCTATCGACATAAACGAGACAAAATCAGTTTTCATTCCTCATAATGTATACTCAACTTCGGAACTTAAAATGACATTGTGCCGTTGGTTGACCCAGACCTTCAATTTGGCTTCAGTTCCATTACGGTCAGTCTATCGGTCGTTATGATTCAAACTATGTAGGATGTTTGATAACTACGTTTACCACTTTAAAACAGTGTTAAATCTACTTCATAATTTGGTAAATACTATGCTGAGGCGCGTTATAGTTTTTGTATAAAACAGAAATTAGATTTCTCATATATTAATATTGTAAGTAAAGTAACGTAGTGATAAAATGGCTGTTGAATTTTGTAAGTTACGTATTCGAGGTTGTTGTTTTTAGCGAATGAAAATATTAATGTTGATATGTAACTGTTTACGGATTCAGCCTTTATGTATTTGACAATAATTATGAAAGATATGTATGTCTTGTAACATTTTTGGGGTCGGTTTAATATAAGTAATTATATAAGATTTTTGCCAACTTATATTGTTCTATGACATTATGTTACGACATTCTTAATGTATTTATAAAAAATCATCAAAATTATATAAAATAATCGTTGGTATTGCTTTAAAATATAAATAGCGAAAAAATGGAACAGAACACTACTGAATTATTTTAACTCAATAAATTAAAAAAGAGAGCGTAATGTGCCCTACAAACAATAATATCACTTATGTCATATCAAAATTACCTTTTTACCTAAAAAAAGGCTACCAAGATTTGGAATACGGCAATTTTTCTCGCTCCGTTTAAGGACAATCATTGTGTAAGTTTTAGTAATAATTTTAAGATTTGACATTATCATTGTAATCTTAATTAAACAACCTTATTATAATATATTACTAATGTTGTATGTTACACAAATAGTTGTAAATTTATAAAATAAATAGCGTGTAAAAATGATTACCTTTAATGTAACTATGACAATATAAAATTAGATTATAAAATAGAGACCAAAACTAGTTGTCATAACATTGAGAGAAATCTCCGTTAATATTAAATTAAATAATAATTAATTTATGTTACGCTTGACATGTTGTATTTAGTTAGTTAATTACTATAATAATTATAATATATATGTTTTTACTATAACTGATTTGGATAAAGAATATTTATCTATGTTTTGATAAGGACAGTTGCTTGAGACAGCTTACCTATTAAATATAATGAAGAATATGTTATAACAATACATATTAGAATCAGTTTAATAACAAAACATAAATAGATATACGGTTTTCGTTACCTTTGATATTTTAATGTTGTTACAATTCACGCACAAATGTAACATGGATGCAAAAACAACCAGTAGTACATTAGGTACTACATTAGGTCAAAAATAATATTAGTATTTTAAGCATCCATTCGAAATGTGGCAAGAAATACTTTTTCCTCCTAAATGCAGTAATTTTATTAAAATGTTCCGCTGTCTGGAACTATGCCAGTGCAGAAATTGAAAACGATTATTTCAAAATAACTGTTTCACTACCTTTTTAATGAATGTAATGAGCTAAGGATTAAACATTTTTATAAATTTCCTATTATAATATTGGAATTATCTTTCACATTAGTTTATTCAAGCATTTTTATTCTTGTATTTAAAAATAATATTGTATTAGGCTATAAAAATCGATATGTAATAAAATATATGTCTTCCGGCTAGTATTAAAATTGATAAATTTGGCTCATTATGTTCACGTAGCCGAAGTTCCTTTTGGACTTCTTGTAAAAGTAGTTTTGTGTAAGTAAACAAAGAATTTACTGTAGTGGTTAATTATAGAATATCCACGAGGATCGATTGTATTTTTAAATAAAGTCTTAAATGTAGACAATGGATAAACAATCACTAAAATGTTTACTGTGTTGAAATGTAATACATATTTCACTACGATATGAACTAACTACTCTCTAAAAATATATTGTGTGAAATTGAAAATGTCTCTCAAAACTCAAATATCGAGTAAGGATAATAATAAATATTTCTCCGTTACAAAATTTCGCATATTGTGGTATATTCTACTCTTGATACTAATTTAATTACTAGAACTCAGTTTAAAACTTATAACTATCGTCTCATTTACATAATAATCTAGTTGTTATAAAGGATCTGTTTGGTAATCAATGACAATAATAAATGACAATCATTGTATATTTATTAGTTGTGTAAATACATAATACAATAAATACGTATTCATAAATTACTGTTTACATTATAATAGCGTAAAAGTGAATATTTATCAATGTTAATTCTAAGATGTTGATATCATTTTATGACATTTAAATTAAAAAAAAATGTAATCAAAAATATTCAACGAATGAGTCTTTTATTTATATGGTTCTACTCTAGTTCAAGTTTGAATTCGTATTAAATCCTGAGGTATCACTATTAAATTAATTTGGCTCGGCTCTACAAGAACACCGAAGTATCTAAGTACAGAAAAAACACGTGCATTTGTTTTAATTAAGTGATAAAGTTACGGAATGAGCAGATGGCCTACCTGTTGATAAGTCGTAACACCAACCCATAACAAGTAATAGGACTTGGGTCTGACCCTACTTAAGGTAGGTACAAAAAGACTCAAATCGCAACGTATCCGCCTGTAAATCTTGAGACGTGAAGGTGGGATGTGACATTTAGCTGTATTTACAGCCGCAATCACAGCTTTCAAACTGGAGCACAGTAACGCGAACGCATTACTGCTTGGCGGCAGAAATGGGTATGGTGGCAGTATTTCCCCGGATGAACTCTCACTCTCCTGTAATCTGTTATATATAGATAATAATATATAGTTATACATATAAAGTTTTTTATTATTATTGTAGAGAAAGTTTTCATACAACATATTTTTAACTATTCATTTAATGGAACTTTTAAATACATCAAACTATATAAAATTTATGTAATACAGTAATTAACTTTATGGGGCAAAATTCTCAGTCCAATTCCCACTTAATACGACTTGGTCCGTAAGCTTATGTCTCTCGCGACAGGATAGTTTATAGCGTTTCATTTGCAAGACGTTACGAAAACTCTGTTTCTGTTCTGTTTTTATGTGACTTCGGTGACGGAACAAGCTGACGGCCCACCTGATGTAAAGCGGTAACACACAAATTTTTGACTGGCCTCCCAAGCCAGTTGTCAAACCGGACCACTACTTTCTTTACTTCCACTACTTTTCGGACCAAATAGGTATTTAGAAGCAACTCTCTCGATGAAAGTGGCTCAAATCGTTGGTCCTACTGCTAATAATATTGGTGGACATCACACAGCGCCATCTAGCCCTAAAGTAAGCTAAGCACAGCTTGTATCATGGAATATAGTAATAGATAGTGATTAGATTTGCTGGACGCAACGTGTACCCCACATGTTATCTCTCTCTACTGGCCTTAATATTTGTCTATGTATGATTTCATCATCTGTCTCTTATATTTTATATAAGTGTATTATTCGAGTATATTCATAGCTTTTGTCTAATTTACCTTTAGACAACGAGGATGAATCAATGAGGGAAAAGAAATATTTTTACCTTCGTCCTGTCAACGATCTCCGGGTAAAATATATTCTATATCTATATTCGTGGTCCTATCAACCGGACTACGCAACCGGATCACGGATAATAAACACTATTTTCGGTGTACCGTATGTCGGTATTCGTATTTCAACATATGTTCAACGATAGGCTGTCAATTATTTATGATAGTTTTCTCTCCCTCTTTCACTGTGTACGTTGAAAGATTCATATGAATATCTCCCAAACATAATCTTTAGATTGTTGAAACCAAATAAATATCAGTATTACCATAATAGGTATAGGATAAATCTCATACATATTATGAATATTTCTTATTTTTAAATATAGCAACCTTATAAAACAAGCCATTACCTTCTATAATCGCTTGCAAATTAACAAAAAAGAAGTTAATTGTGTTCCATTATATTCAAGTCTGCGTTGTATTAAAATTAATTAATAATATTATAAATTTAAACGATACACCAACGTGATGAAAAGCTGATTTTTATTGGTTTATCGCAGAAGACGATGTACTAAAGTGTAACAAGTTCAGTTGATTTATTTGAAAGTAATTTTGAGAGTAGCATCTGGCGTTGCGGTATGAGAGATTTCACTGATCAATATTCCGGAAGTCGCTAGGAAGAACTGAGAAATATGTCAGCTCTCACTCAAACCGACTGCAACTTATTTGGAAGATAACTTTATATTGATAAGATGTGGTATTCCAAGGTAGTAAATATAGTTAGATTTTCACTGAATAATTATTAACTTCTCTGTAATATGTACGAGTAGCAAAGTGGGTAGGATCAAGTTGCTTAGATCTTTCGACGATTGTAGTCTGGTCACATCGTCAATATAGATAAAAATATATATATAATAAAACGGCGTAATTTCAGATGGATTCTTTGACGACACAATAGTTTGCGAATTTGCTTCATGAAGAGGAAAAACAGGTGTCGACTATTCAGTGTGCTTTCACTGTATTATCGGTGTTATTTATTTGTTGATTTTTCAATGTGTTGTAATCTAAGTTCGCTCAGTATTTATGAAGGATGTGTATTAATCATTAAAAAAATCTAAACATATTTTTCGTCTATTTTTGGGAAAATCCCTTTTCAGGATTGCACTTTATCGCCTTATACTTTACACTACTTGAACCGTTGAATTCGGCATTTATTATTAAAACATGGCTCAGTACACATTATCAGAAATTTTAATGTAATCATTTTATTTACACATGCCAGCGTACCAGCATACCAGGTACGAGTACATCCCCTGAAATCATACTATGCCATATTTGGGGAGTGACATGATCTTTTGAAAAATAATTGACTGATATTTACCAAAAGTGTATGCGTATTCTTTTAACTTCAGAATAAGCTGTTGAGAGTAGTATGCAAAATGTGTCTAAACTTTCACATATTATCATATTCTTAGCCGCGCTAAATTTATTATTAAAAACAGTTCTATGAATCTCCATTTAACCAACATTTATTAAACATTCACCACCAAACGGAATGCTCGCCAACATAGTTCGTACCTACTAAATTCTTACATTCATGTTTAAAACAGCATTTTCTACGGTATTCCTAGTCAGTAATATAATTAAATGCTACCATGTAACCGAGCTACAAACATAAGCTATTAGTTGTAGCTGGCTTGCGCATATCAAATTATCTCTATATTGCTTCCGGCTCTCAAAATGCTATAATAGTTACCAAGACGGCAGGGCCAACACGCATGTCAGCATTTATAGATACTTATCTCAATGAAGAGGTCGCAACTTGATGTCAAATTTACATAAATATTACGGGTTCTTAGAGATTCGATGTTTTGTTTTAATTAACTATTAAATAAATATCTTTATACTCATGCATATTGGACTCTGTCCTCGTAGTAACTTGAAATTGAAGTAGATTCTGTATAAAACAGTATCACATTAGCCTTTTTAAACATTTTCATAGCCTTATTTTTCCCGAGTATTGGTATCCGAGTACACCGCAATATTTTCTCAATAGTACTTAATAACTGTATTAACAAGTAGGCAGCGGTGCGTGCCGCAAACATGATATATAACGCACTTACCGTACCTCATAATATTGCGTTCGCCTGCAATATGAAAATTTATTGCAACCCACGGCACGGAGTATGAGGGATAGATGAGTAACGTAGAAAAATGTGCTTGTTCATTATTCATTGGTTTAAATGAAAAGAGAGAGGTAAAGAGTTAGGTGGCCCAGTTGTACAGACACCGAATTTCAATCCAGAAGTTGCGGGTTCACATTCCAACGTGCACCAATGAGTTTGTTCACTAAATAAATGTATGTGCGCAATACCACATTCTCAAAACGGTGATGAAAAGCATCGTGCGGAAACAACATGACCAATAAAAACATTCAAATGTGTATCAAGTGCTTTAAAGGAAGGCCTCATTGAGGCGCACTTTAATCCTTTCTCCAAACGGGTTCGAGAGAGCGATTGACTCGACGTTTACTAATGAAAATTTGATGATCAAGGTTTGGAAGCGACGTTTATCATTTTATAACGATATCCACCAAAAGATTCCTTAAAGGATTTTGTGTGTAAAATATCATACCACAGTTAGGACATCTTTATTGGATTGAAATCATATTCCATTCTTACATTGAATCCATTACGGTAACATGTCGAAATCTCTCTTACTTCTTCATACGAGAATATACGAAGGCTGAAAATTCTGCAACACTATTTAAAGGATTTTAACGAAAGACAGTCATATATTATTACTTAGGACTTATTACTTCCATCCTACTAATGCAATCAAAGAATACCATCTCTCTATGCCGTAATATATAAATTTCGTTTGTTTAACATATATTTACGGTGTCAAACCACTGTTAATGAGCTAAGATAACTTCATCAAACTTAGACTTTTCGTCTGCACTTTGAAGCTTCGCCACTTTTCACTGACTTGATTTTTTATTTGAGTGCATTACAGACATTTTTTTATATGGATACTAATAACTTACTGTGTGTCAGTATTTGTATCTTCCGCGGGCTAAGCTTTTAGGTTTGGAAATATGGGTCACCACTAAAGTACATCAGTAGATAATTGTTAATAAATCCTGACGCTAAATCACCATTAAGTTACCGTCGCGACCGGACTTATGGAACTTATTCAATAACTTCACACATTTCGCACACGGCAAAATTGCATTTCCCTGCCGCCGTTTCGTAACGAAACTACTCTATCCTCTAAGGTTTTCGCTTATTTACATAACTGCGACATAGTCTCAAGTTGAGATGCAAGCTCGACGTGAAATTCATATTGAGAACTTAAAAGCTACTTTATAATTATTCGTTGAATAATTCGTCGCTTTCGTAAATCCTATTTAATTTGTTTCATGTATTTCGAATTTTAATGGATACAAGTTTGGGTTTGGACATTATACTGAACTGAAATATTTTTTATTAGTTGTGTGAGGGAATGCATTCTTTACATAAGGTAGATGCTCTTTGTATATTATAATTTAAACAGTTTAATCAATTTAACAATTAATTTATGTTTATTCACCATTAACAAGCTTAGGACAGAAATTTTATTAGGACTAGAAAGCTATTTGGGAACATTTTAAATTGTTTCCTCATAATGGCTATTTACAGAGAAGAGAGATATTAATTAGCAAGTGGTAGCGCCAGCAAACATGTACAAAGCTCAAATTAAATATAACAAACCAAACTGGAACGTAGCCAATGCGAAACTGAAATGTTATTTTGTTGTGAATACTGTAATAGAACGTTAGAATCAGATCGGGCGGGAGTAATACGGGACATTAGATAATGTTTCCTCCAGGGAGGGTATGAGGTAACATCTGATAAGGCATGACCGGGCCCTCGGATTTGTCTGAACGAATACCTACGTGCAATCAGACCAATATTAATTGAAATATTAATTTACTACATTGTTGTATCAATTTAAGCTTTAGTAAAAGTTTTCAAAAGTACAATACATTTATAGCTTTATTTTAACGAGCTGCATCTATATTTTAGCAGACAGAAATAGGTAATATCAGTGATCTTATCAAGAGATGACTAAGTAGAAAAAACCTATAAACGATATCTTTTATTCTTTAATGATCTATGCAACTATCGTTTTAGAAGTACACTTTTGTTTGATGTATTTATATCCCTAATCATCTAAAAAAAGCTATTTCCTTTCCGGATATAAATATTTCTTTTGCACGAGTTACAGTTAATGCTCTTTTTCATACGAATGACTCGGGTCAAAGTATCTGTGTGTATTTCTTGTATACAGTACGGTAATAGGTGGAGTCGGTCGTATGAATCTTGGGCTCTTCGGGCGAGTCTTTGTATTTTGTTTGGCGGATGACGATAACCTTAATGTAAGCGCCGTCACGGCTGGTGGTCCGAAGAAGGATCGCTTTTGTCCTGGTCCCTTCCGTGCACCCCATTCTTTCTCCTTACACCGTTTCTCACTTGAGTAATTCGAGGACAATAAACATTTATTGTGCTCGTTTACTTGACAGACGATGAAGAAATATCGAATGAGTGAGTTCGTTATATTTCGCCCGCAGCCCCGCGGTTGTTTAACGAGCGTTTGTTGTACAAAGGACGCTGTGACGTTTGGGAACGGAAAGGCTTCCTCTAAAACTTGGAAGGGATAGGAAAATGATCCGGTCACCTTAAAAACTCAAAAGTAATTTTGTGAACCGTTTGAAAAGGCTGCCTCGCTCCTGGCGAGGGTCGTAGATACATCCGCATTTAATTTTATGCGTTTTATTTTCTCGAGAATAATGGCTCTCTCACTCTCTCACTCATAACTTTTATAATTCAGTTTCATCTCACTTAATGAGAGCGTGCGGTCAGTGGTACAGGTCCTGATGGCAAAGGTGAGTTTTTTTACTTGAAAATATCTATGGGTGCAATACCACGTTCTCAAACCGGTTAAGGAAATCATCATGAGGAAACCGACATATCCTAGGAACATAAACTCGAAGATGTGTTTATTGCGAAAGGATCGTCTTTGAGGCGCATTTTATTTTATTCTCCGCGCTGGTTGCGTGTGTGCCAGTGATACGAATATTAGAAGTAATTAAAATGTTATTTGTTATTATATATTACAATATTATTTTACGAATATTATAATATTATATTTCATTAAGTAACTCAATTAATATTATAATAACCTGAATGTGTAAGTTAGACAGAAAAAGAATGACTATTTCAGGCTATGATTATGTCGACTTCGTTTTTTAGAAAACAGATTCAAATTAGCTCAATCCATGTTTAAACTTATATTATGTTTGGATACTAAATAAACATTCTACGCAAACAAGAACCCACTTATTCACCTGCTAATACATTTAAGACTAACTTTTCGCTAGCTAGCAGGCATCCTCATTTAGTAGCCTAACTCCTGACGCACTAATCATCTTAACAAGGCACAAGAGCACAAGAGCGCCTGCATTTGTATTCAGTTTGGCAGACTACGATAACTTTAATCCGGGTAAAGTGTCACCTTGAGTGGCTTACTGTGAAAGCTCCTTTGTCTGAGAGCAGGGTACTCTGACCTTCTTATTTTTTCCGTCAGGTTTTCCTCCATTGTCACGAGGTAATGTAAAATCCAGCAACTTAAAAGGGGAGCTTTTTCGTAGGATTGCTGGGAACCTAGACTATTATTGCACACTCCATGTTCAAACTCAGTTTGATGGATTGTGATCGAGAGCCTCGTTGATCATGTTACACGTAGGTGTTGGTCATCTAACGAGAAGATATATTGGCTCAGACAGACCATTGAATCTAGTATGTTCTCATGTTTTTTAATTGGTGGTTGCAACTTGTAATGTGAAGTATCTTAATCGTATTTACCCGTCTCTTATTAAGTCGAAATTGTGGAGGCAAAGTTTTGACAAAAGGTGAGGAAATGATACGGTTCCTTTGTGAAAGTTGCAAGGTACGTGACAAATCTTCTAGTTTCGAGTTCGGATTGAAAACTGCGATAGAGACGGCCGGCTACGTGATCCGATTTTTTAAACAGCCACCCATTTAGAAGTGGGTGCACAGACTTCATTGGTATTATATTAGAAATGTTAGTGGAGTAATGTACCTAAGTACTGGCGGCTTTGTAATATTGTAGTCACGTTCCGCATACTCTGTCTTGTTTATAATAGGAAAATGCAGTTCGTTAGACTACAACTGTGTTCATTCTCAATGGGATGCAGCCAATCAAATAGATTAAGTCAGGTCAGGTAAGGTATCGTTATGAGAGAGTAAATTTAGAGTTAATAGGCAACCACACACTATTAAACATAATCGGAAGATTAACAAAGAAAGATTTGAATAATATTGCATTATTGACTATTTCAATGGCATATTGGTTCTTGCAACTGTTAAACACACAAAAGTCGTGTCGGTTGCCGGAGAAATATTTGCATATATGCATAACTGTGTGCAAGTATTCGTACCACCTCTTTCTGTGATTAGTTATTATTCCCATGACTACGGAAAATTGTGGGGCTCGAGTTTTGTGATTGTAATTTGAGTCTTATCAGATATTAAAAAAAACTAATCAACTAATAATTTAAACATTGGACATAGTGTTTTTGTGGTTTTATATTGTATTGTTGCAAGTCCAAACTAAAATAATGAACAAAATAAACCTTTTTCATTTTGGTGTCAGTATTTAATATTATTATTACACGGTTTACCTACGTTAAAGTACGGGTTTGCTTACGTTGGCTTAGCTAGATAAGCAGGGTAGAAGCTGTAACGAGTTGGATGTTGGTAGAAATAATTGTAAACTAGTACACACAATATCTAATATATAAAATTCTCGTGTCACAGTGTATACCATACTCGTCCGAAACGGCTTGACCGATTTATATGAATTTTATTTTTGTGTATATTCGCTAGGTCTGAGAATAAGACATAAATTATTTTTCATACCCCTAAGTGATAAGGGTGACCACACAAGAATTTTTCTTAATTTTTTTGGACTTTTTTTTTTTTTTATGATTCAGCATTAAAAAATACATGCGACCCTAAATTCCATCTTTCTACCACCAACCCCTATTTTTTAATTGCGATATTAGTACTTTAGTACTTTAATAATTTTCAACCCTCGGTGGTCCATTATTGATAATGTTTTTTTTTTTTCATTTTTAATGACACTTAACGTGGCATTGCATCGCATGCCGGGTACAGCTAGTTTTTATTAAAATTGACATGTCTTAGTTCGTTACTAACACATCAGATGGCTCTATTTACTTATATATCGTGAAAATTATTCAACAGTACCTATCACCTAAAAAAATATCCGTCATTTCCACACACGGCATTAACGAAAACGTTAACGTACAAATGAAAAGATTTTTACTTTAGTGACGTGAACACCGCCAAACACAGAAAACCTTTGAAAAAACGTAAGCTGATTTACCGTGGCCGGTTGGGCCTCTTGTGCTCACTCGACCGGCAAATAAAGGCGACCAGACAAATGCTCGCAAATTGACTCAACGTTTTTCACAGTACCTATTCCATATTTTTTACTCGAGGGGCACATCTCGGATGCTAATTACCTTTGACGCTTCCATTCAAATTAATGCACCTTTAGTACCACGCGCGGTACTTCCTTTTTGTTTTTATTGTTCTTTGTCCTGCCATCGGACCCTTTCATTTACGAGGAAACTTCTAAGCGTAAGTGTTTTCTATTAGTAGCTTGACGTTCTTTGAAACACATTTCTACCTATTCTTAAGTACAAAACGCGCTTCACATAATATTCACGACCAAATTTCGCCATCCCCGGGGAATAAAATGGTAATCGTAAAAACTAAATTTTACAGGAGAAATTAAACACTTTTTTTAATTTTCGATTTGAGTGAATATCTCAGTAACCTCCTTATCTAACGGAATATTTCAAATACCAAAAGAAACGTGATTTTTCATGAAGCAAATGTATGTCATTTAAAATAATATAAATGTATTATATATTAATTTATTAAAGAAATTAATTTTACCAAAAATTAACGACATCAATTTAAACCGTAAAGCAACATTACGATAGTATTCGTGTAAAATCTCAGGCAAAACGTCACGGTAATAGTGCCTTACTATCTTATTGGTTGATAAATTGTGAATTCTATCCCATATCGTAATGTGCTATTACCATTGTATTCGCTGTTAAATAAACAATTACAAATTACAGTAACAGCAACTTACTATAACTTATATTATCTTATAACTTACCTTTTTTAATTTGTAATGAAATTCGTGGTTAAGAATTTAATGATAGAGTTTAAAGTTGTTTGTTCGTGGAATAAAATTGTAATATGTATTACGCAAAACATTATAAATATTCTTCCCGCGAATAAAATGGTAATAGCATGTTACTAGAAAAGTACTGCATCGATAAGCTCGTAATAGTCATTAACACCTTTACTCGTTGAAAAATTACATTAAATAGAAATACGAATAATATTGCTAAATACGTTACAATACACATGAAAATTCTGTAATTCCTTATATATTCATAGACTCAACCTGAAAAAAAATTACAAGGTGTAATCGGACCTCTACCGAATATGCAATAAAGTTAAAACTATGGTTATAGCACACTACCATTTTGTTCGGGGGGGATGGCGAATGATGTAAAGGTTGGATAGGGGAGAGACATTGAATGAAATCAAATAAGGAAAGGTCTTCATAAAAACCGGTTCATTACTGCTGCAGAAGGTACTAAGTCACTATAACGATGGAATAAAGCTAATATTACAAGTTAACCTCATGTTAGTCGGAAACCCCAATGATAAAGCATCTGAGGAAAATTGAGCCCAAAGAGGGTACAGTAATCCCTCTTTAGCAAAAACGCTCCGTTCCAAAAAGTGATGGGCGGCTCCCGGGATGGATCTTCATTACCCGGCCGTGTTGTCAGTTAAGCCAAAGGGTCTCAGGATTACTTAGCACTAAAACTTAAAATAAATATCGTTTATGCTTAATCTAATTTGACCTCGTTACAATATAAGATATATTATTTTGATACTCTGTTTTTTTTTTATTATTATGTAATTTAAGTGACGGAACTAGCATACGGCCCACCTGATGTTAAGTGGTAACCGCCGCCCATAGACAACAGCAATGCGACTCAAGTCCTTTCCACCAAAGTACGCGATGATTCAAGTCGTATTGCGTTGCGTCCATCACTCCAAGAAATGAATGTTACGTCTCATGCGCCTGATATTTCACCTGCAACCACTCCCTTCCACCGGAACACAGATATACGAGTGCATTTGCGGCAGATTACCAAGTTTGGTGGCAGTACTTCTCCGGGTGAACTTAGCACATGTTCTACTGCTACTTTGAGTTACCCCTTTCGCACCGCCCAGGTGTAGGGATTCAAAAGGTGATTACCTAATGACGCGAGCAACGTGGGGCCCACGAATAGGTACGGTGGAACTGCTTTCCCGAATTGGGCCTATATGTACTCTATGGCCAATGGACAAGTGATCGAATAGTTATATACATTTTCTAAATACATACATATAATACATAATAATGCCCAGACATAGAACAAACATCTGTGTTCATTATACGAATATTAGGCCTGGGTTCCCACCCACCACCACCATCGAACCCACGACCTACAGCGCAGACAGCAGAATTACTACGAACTGAGCTGTGAGGCCACCTAGGCATTTACCTACCATTAAAATCTTAAAGTACACAGCTCGAAAATTAAGACAGCGTCATCTAACGAACCAAAAACGTTATGTAAATTAGGTCACCCAAAAACGAAAGCGTAGCTCGCATTACGGAGGTCAAATAAAATGCCCAACAAGCTTGAAAATCTACGTTTGCGACTCGCTTCAATAACGAGAGCATATCATTTTTCCATACAATGGTGTCATAAAAAGATTCACGGCAGTGCCTTTTCGTATTTACCTTTGAAAATTTATATTCCCACTGGGTTCAAGACCGCCAGCGACCGCAATAATACACAATGGGCAATCGTATTATCATATCATTATGGGCTACAGAAACTTCCAATGCTCGTGTAGCAGGGGGTCAACCCTAAAATCTATGAAGATATTTGCAGAGGATACAATGGTAGCTCCGACAACTATGTCAAACTACGGAACTATTTCTGTAACGAGTAGGTAGAAGACAGTGAGAGAAGACGCGAATAATAATTATAATTATTACTATTTGCTTTCAAGATGCAATCAGTTTTATAACATTCCACAATTACAGCTACAATCAATAAGTACGGTCACCGCTGAGGTTTCCATTGTATCTCTTGAAATCGGAATAAGGCCCATCCACACATTATAGAACCATGGCAGGCTCGGACAACTCGTTTCACGAGGACTTTTCTACTGCACACTTGTAGGCTGTGGAATGGGCTACCTCCTGAGGTCTTCCCGGCATAGTATGGGCATGGGCATATAGCCATGGGCAAGAGAAATATAAAAGTAAATCTCCAGGGTAGGCAACGCATCAGTAATGCTCCCCGTGTTGCTACGTCAGTAGGCTGCGGTGACCACTTAACATCAGGCGGGCCGTAAGTCTGTTTGCCTAAATGAAACAAAAAAATATGTGTTATAAAGATTCTGTTGATTTTGCGAATGACGATTGCGATCCGTAAGGATCCATGGCATACGAGTACATATACACGAGCTACGCCACCAATGTCTATAACGAATGTGTTCTGAATGAAAATGTGATGAGAGGAGACTGGCATGTCCTAGAAAAGAAAAATCGAAGACAAGTATCTAGTGGAAGAAAGGAGCCTCTTTGAGGCACACGTTAAACTTTCAGCATAATTCACGTGGGTTGAGAGATCCAGTGTCGCGATTAGTAGTATTAGTAAAATAGGAATCTAGATATACGTATACATATATTTTTTACAAATATTGATTATTATTTAATCATATAGGTATGATTTTATTCGTGACAAGCAATTTTAAATTTAATAATATGCCTTATCTAAACCTTTGGAACACATTATCTGAAAAACTTTCCTCCTGTCAAGTTACAAGGTGATTATATAAACGTTTTGGGAGTTTGTCAAATATTCGATAAAAAATTCGACCAGTATTTTGTAACCGATTTGGTTCTTCTTTTTTCTTTCATTTTGGTTTTGATTTCTTTAAATTATATCGTGGGGTTAGCTTGCAGTTGCTATAAAGTTGCTTCTATGATAGAGTAAAAGTGGTTTATGATATGTATGACTTTATTGAACAAAGAAGGAAAACAAGATGGATCATGAAAGGGTTCAGATTTGCTCGACTGATCAGAATTGGCAGATGTGTCAAACGCAGATTGGTTTGAAAGGAGTCCGACTGGCGTTCAATATCCGTTTCAACCGCGAAATGTGATTATGTAGCGTGTTCACAGCTGGTATATTGCTTTGTGCGGTTAAAATTATGAAATAGAAAACAAAATAATTTGCCGAAATGACATACAATTTCAGAATATTTTTTATAATGAACTTTTACGACTGAATTTGTAATCATCTCTCTCAGAAGGCGACATAATCACAACCTTAGGTTACCTAAGTATAATAATTATAAATGAATCATTTTTATTTTAATTACCTATAACTATAACCATACTAGTTCAAGCATTGTAGTAATGTGAGAAAATACTTCTTTTTGTATGCAATGCAGCAACGGAACAAGCCGACGGCTCATCTGGTGTTAAAAGGTAACCTCTGCCCATTACAAGCGATGTGACTTGGGTCCTCCCCTAGGTATGACAAGATCCAAGACTCATCGTATGGGCCCGTAATTCTGAGACGTGTAGGTGGAATGTCTCATGTGCCTGTAATTTCACCGGCAACCATAATTTTCAAACCAGAACACAATAATAATAATTTAAATAAAAAAATACAAAATATGTTATCATACGAGTATATGATTGTGTAGTTTTGCAATGTTATATGCAAAAAAACTGTTAGATGATACGCGATTGCATAAGCAAGCTCCTTAGAGAGTATACCCGTGTTCGCTTAAAATGGAGGTACGAACAGTTTCTAAATACAACATACAGCGTTACTGCGAGCGTGGTTTGTATAACATAATTGGGCAATTAGCTTACAACAAAATTTGTACTTACGTAAGAAGTCGCGCATATTAGGAGCAGCGCAATGAAATAGTAAATCGTACCGAGGTAACATCATCCCGCTGTTGTGTTCGCTTGAACTTGAGATTTTAATAAGTGCTACGCTATAATACACCATCATTACAAAAAGAAAAAAAGAAAAATGGTCCGTAAAATTGTGCTGCTCATTTCTTCTGGGTTTGCAGAGCCAAATCTTGTATTAACTACTTTACGTAACAGCTTTACTTACGTCAATATGATTCAGATTGTGTAGCTATTTATAGCTACTCTTCTGTGTATGCTAGCGTTTTTCGCACTGTAATATGCAATAAGGCCTTCACTGGCTGTACCAGTTGTCACATAAAATAGAATTAAATGAAATATCACTGTGAAATGAAATAAGAGGATTAAATGAAATATTCACATTTTCAATAGCCACATTCCCGCTCCCTAAAGTCATTGTCAGCTATTCTCATGCCTTGTTTGTCGTGTAATTTTATAAGACGATTGCTATCACCAGACTCGAGGAAAAGAATTTAATAACGCGAGATATAACATCATCTGCCGAATGCGTACCGGCCTTTGCTCTGTTTATGGTGCTGTCTCGTACGTACTCTTCAGAATACGTGAGACATTGTTCCAGGATGAGTTTTCACTTAATTGGGTTAGGACAAATCCGTCCATGTCAGGCAAATAAAAGAAATATTGCAATTATTCTAAAATTTGCCTCATTTACTTATCTACGGTAAACTGTTATTAGCTTGACTACACTAAACAAATAATAAATAAGCGATGAGAGTCAAGGAAACCCCTTATAAACCATCTCGGGCATAACGCCATTCCATTCTTGCATCCAGATCAAAACATTGAAAGTATTTGAAATATGGGGATTATAACGGCTCTATTTCAAAGGAAGTGTGGAAGAAAATTCTCTCTAAAAATTCCTTTCACTCGAGAGACAAAGAGCGCAGAATTTCAATAGTTTTTATTTAAATAAATATCCAATATTTAGAACGGTTATTGCTCAGTGCGTTGACAGGGGGTGAAATTCATTGTACGAATCACCACATTGGGCTAATATCAGGCAATAAACCTAAAAATTTTCACGGTATATTTGAAAAACAAAAACAAAAACGTCAACTTTCTTTTATTCCAACAGAAACATAATGTTTTCGTGTTAAGAGGATGTTCTATTTTGTAAGAGCCTTTATGTCACGACCAAAGGTTTTTAACGCCTTCGAATGCTCCATAAATCGTGTATTATTATGTTACTGTGTGTGTCAAGAAGCTCAACATTCCTGCAATTTATTTTAAAGATTTATTCAAAACTGAAATTTTATTTCCCATACTTTATAATATTGCTTGCGTTGTCTACTCAATGCATGCATTCATTTTAATATAAATAAAACTTAATTTAGCTGCTTGCCTAAATACATACTTAACTAAGCACATCACAATTAATTTTTACTTCTTTATTATCATATCATATTTCATAAAAAAAAAGCAATAATAGTCATGCTTTATTCTATGAGATATATTATGGAAGGCAATAAAAGGTTACTTTAGAAAGTGAGAAATAGCCACTTCATTTTGACAAATACGTACTCTCCAGCTCATCAGTTATTCTATGGGGGCGCAAAGTCTAATAAATTTGATCATAAGTCGTTCTTGTACGGTTTGAAAATGGGCAATTTCTAAACGCTTTTATATAGCATGCCGAGCATTGGGTCAAATGGAACAAGCAATAAATCAGCTGATGTGACAGAGCTGAAGCGATAACTGCGAACATTTTGGGCGTATATCTAATGGTATTTACCACCGAAAACTGACAAAGTTCACGTAAAACATTTGCGTGTTTCAGAAATGGATGAATTCGTAAAGCAACACATACTCGTATCAATATGAACAGTAACTAAAACAAGAAAAATCTAGGGAAACGTATTCAATTTCAATGTACTAAACCAAGTAAGATATTAGAACAAAGCTTCCAACATAATAATGGTCATATCCAACAGTAAATGATCTGAGCAAGTGATTTAAGCGAATCGAAACGACTTCCCCATTCACGGTCCCTTGTTCCTAATATCATTCTCGTCGAATGAATGAGCGAGTAGCGCTGATTGAACGACACAGACAAAAGACTTGCATTATCCTGTAAGTGGCTTGATCCGATGTCTATTCAGATATACTATCGTGAGACTATCATGAGCGATATTTCACGAGCCGTCTGGATCTTGTAAAACAGTCACGTAACTTCAGTGTCAGTGAAATTGTGTGGGCCCGTTTCTTGACAATATCACAACCAGGCTCCAGCGTCTTGCCTGGTTATGATATTGTAGAAGAAATTCAATAATCAGGTCTGCCCTGATTATTGAATTTCTCGACGAAATGTTTATCGATTTCATGTTGCAGTTCCATTTCCTATTCTTGGAAGTATTCTTTTATTACGAATTTGATAATCTATATTGCTTACGTACAATCCGATTATCCAATTCATGAGTTTATTTAGTAAATTTAAATATCAGTAACTTATCTGATACTTTAATGCACTGAGTTATTTTAGATACACTAGGACCTACTAAACTTTGGTTTGATTACTACAAAATATGCATGGCAACTAACCAAATGGTAGTAGACTTTAAGTAACGACAAAACAAACTGCTAAACGGCATTTGACAGAATCGATTTTGAATTAGTGTGGTCGGTTAAACCATGGACATCGTTAAACGAATTTCGAGAAAATCGCAACAAACTGGAGCAAGCAACCGAGGCACGGACGGCGGGAATTTTCTAGAAGTTTGTGTTGTTCTAACGGAAGTAATTGATTTTAATTCCACTGGCAGTACGTTGAAACGCAGCCGAGCGTTAATGAAAAATAATTTTCCTAACCGAAGTAGCAAGTTTCAGAGTAGGGCAAACTAAGAGCAGGCCGGAGCAATGGTTGCAAAAACATTATCCATTAAACATTCCCTGTTACCGAAAGGGTGCAGTGGACTTGTGAATGAGGTTTGTTTACTAATATGTCACTCGCTGAAACTCAAAAACGCCGATCAAGTGATTAAAGATATTTTGTCAGTAGGAAAGCATTTAACATAACCGGATGGTGATCCAATTTAAATCGACCACTTTCCATTAGTTATTCTTTTATTATTATTAGTTAACGGCAAACACCTAAAAGTGGGTATATACAACTTAATGGACATCAAATTTGTGGACTTTTCATTCAATAATTTTGCTTTTATATTTATGCACTTGCAACAAGATTACCTGGATCGCATTTGGCATAAACATACTTATAAGATACTTAACTCAATACAAGAACAACAATATAAGAAAAAAACCTTGTTTTCAAACATTTGCTGGCTAAGTATCAAACCCGGGGGCTCCGCCGCTATACAGTAAGGGTTACCAATATAAACTAATAATAAACCCTAACAATAAACTCCGTTTATTCATTTCATTGTCTCGATATTTCGAATCAGTCAAGTGAACTGGAAACTAAGGTAGGTTCTTTTTCTGCGTGACTACCCAATAGAAAGCCGGGAAAACTTTTATTTTAGCTAAGTAATTTATAAAACAATATTATTGTAATTTTGTCTAACTAAAAACTTAGTCTTTTTTGGGCAGATTCGTCAAAAAGCAATGAATCTGAGTCTAGACTGGTAAAAACGCAGCTATTTACGTTTTCCACGCATTAAACCTACTCAGATCGCAACGCAGATTGATGAGACAGTCTGACGTTGTCATTAAGTTTTGGCGCTGTTCTGAGTTTTTCCCCGAAACCAAAACCTGACTGACTACTCAGTATAGGGTAGGGCTTGAGCGTGTGCGTGTGCGTGTGCGTGTGCGTGTGCGTGTGTGTGCGTATGAGTGTGCGTGTGCGTGTGCGAGTGCGTGTGTGAGGTAGAGAAATTATTATTATTTACAAAAAAAAGAGAATCACTAATTGATATCGTTACTTACCTTATGAAATAGTTGCACTTGCTTTATTTTAAACTAAGAATAAGTCTGTCATGTTACAATCTTTGCCTGCCTAAATAATTGGACCACATTTCCTCTGCTAGCGTAATGACTGGCTGTTTTATTTACCAACGAGACAAGCCGGCTTTTATTGACCGTTTGAGTTTAGCCCGGAACCATTTGATGACTGGTTCTATATTTAACGTTTTTATTTGATAAAGTTTTAAGTGGTAACTTCTGCCCATAACAAGCAATACGACTTAAGTCCTCTCCTCCCTATGTAAAACAAGACCCAAGTCCCGTCGTATGCGCCTGTAACTCTGAGAAAGGTGGAATATTTCATAGATACATGATATATTCCACCTTTCTCAGAGTTACCTTGAATTTCACCGGCAACCACAGCTTCAAACCGGAAAACTGTGTGAATGCATTACTGCTAGACGGTAGAAACTGGTTCGGTGACAGTTCTTCCCCGTACGAACTTGGAAAAAGATTTTCTCCTACAAAAAGTACTACTTAGATGATCAACGTATATCTACTTCACTGAATACCAAGTGAAAGTAGAATCAATAACTAAATTATGAATTAAATTCATCCGTTCAAAAACTGTATCTAAACGTAAATAATATTTATCTGTTGGGTCACGTAATGCGGGCCGCTATCGATATTTTTCGATGACCACCGATGCGTCACACGCGCGGCCGCTGGAGATTGATCACCGCGGCGAATAACGTTCTCATTCCACCCGACA
The DNA here is from genome assembly GCA_947359385.1 of Chesias legatella. NCBI lineage: Eukaryota > Metazoa > Arthropoda > Insecta > Lepidoptera > Geometridae > Chesias > Chesias legatella. The sequence continues at coordinate 5,145,361 of OX375774.1, read as the reverse complement.
CATACATTATTTACATTGACATGGATTGAGAGCGATGTGGTGCGAACTGCTTACTTCCAACCCGGTGATAGCTGGATCAGGCTCAGAGACACAAGAGAAACTTTACCCTCCAAGAAATGATTGAATGATTGAACGCTGTCAACACGGTAAAGAAAAACATCGAGAGGAAATCAACTAGACTTAGTACAAAAAATTGAATTCCTATGCCGTCTGTTCTTTCTCATATTAGCCAACTATAATATAGATGGAGAGCGGGTAGTAAAAATTCTCACCTTCAATTCGAAGGTAGCTAGTTCACATCTACATAGAACTGGAAGGGTTATATTAATTAATTAAACCCTGTGTACAGTTTTTATTCAAAGTTATACCACAACAAATTTTCATAGGTCAAAGTAGTGATAAAAAATTTATATATGCAGAGCAATATAACGTGTCACAGATTTTCCCTGAATTAAGATAAAAATTTTCGCTAACATTCTGAAAAAAAAAAACATTTTCTCCCCGCAGAGGCTGATATAGCTTCCATGAGACTATAGTCGCTGATAAAACAGATGTGATAAGTTTTCAATTCTTCGATTCGACTGCTACTCACAAATAACTCAGCACCGAACATTTACAAGCAACTTACATAATATTTATGGCAATGAGTAAAACCTAAATGACATTAAAAACACCTAAATAACCCCGAATGAACGATTAAATAAATAAATTCAAATGTATACGCTTATAGAATCATTAATAATATTCCTCAATAAAAATAAATATAATGTTGTGCCATAGTTTATACGAATACAGTCTTTACAAATTCATTTTCTTTGTTTGTATTTCACCTGTCTTCGGCAATTAGCCTAATGAACCTGCCTTCGGATATATTTTTTCTGTAGCCGGGGAGCGACGCTTAGTTCTCAACGTCGAGAACTTTGTTTTTATTCGTCCATGACGCCATCTTCGCTATTAATCTGGATTTAAGATTACTTTCGATGTTTATTGTTTCGTTTGAATATTTTCGAATGACAAAGAGGCTCAGTTTTCGCAAACAGAGGTTTTTGAATTGAGATTTTATGAGCATTTTTCTCATGGCTAACATTTCATGTGACGTGGTAAATCCACCTCTGTGTGAGCCTCACTCGGTGGACTGTCAGGAACGTTTTCAAAGAATTATTGTCGCATGTCAGGCTTTGGTGGCGCGCTTCAAATCAAACTAACAAAATGCTGCACATCAAAACACATATTTGATTTCATTTATGTTTGTATTTGCGGTTGGTGATGGTATAAGACTGCTGAATATTTATCAAAAATTATCTATAGCATATTTTAGGCTGTGATCCAGACTTGTGAACTTTTAAGAGGATAAAAGTACGACTCGGCTATCGCTTTCAATGGTACTCCCAGGGAGGCACTCTCACCATCCCCATGATGCTGCCGAGCAGTATGGAGTATAGGGTTTGAACAGGCGTCAAACTTAGCGATAAGTACGCGGTACCTTATGTTTTGAATATTATTGACGTTTCCAAGCTATTTCTTTATGAGTTCTATGGAAATCAAGTTTTTAACTTTGACTTTATATTGCTGTTTTCTGGTTTGCGTTTTGCAATGCGACGTGACTTCGATGTTTTCAGGAGAGGATCCAAGTTATATTCCTTGTTATGAGCATAAGATATTGGCTTATATTGGTAAAACTGCTCATGGTATCAATTTGATCATACATAGAAGAGCAAGGAATTCGGCCTTGCTCCTAGATCGATATAAGACACGTTATGTAACAGCAACATATACACAAAATATTGTAAAGCATATAATCAAGAAGTTTCTGAAAAGGCAGGAAATATCATTAAGTTTTACTCGCTTGATTGGAACAAGTCTAAAACGTGCCATCTATGGGATTAAGATAAAAGCCTCCATTTTAACCAAAAGTGTCTGCATTTAAAAGCTTAGCTGTAGTACTTAAAACTCTAAGTGTGATATTGGAGATGGAATTTTCGGAAGGAACGAGGAACGATTTCAGGGCTAAGCCTGAATACCTATTCGGTGCTCGAGTAAGTTCGCTACAGTACTATTGGGTTCGTTTGAATTTCCATCTGTTTACTTTACAATTTATAGATTCTTTCGTAACAGAACAAAAAGCTTATTGTATGAAAGGTAGTTCTCTAGTAATTTAAAAAAAAAATTGTCCACTTATAGTATCGCGTTTGACTACATATGAACTCTTTAATCAACAGTATATGTTTTATCTATCTATCTATCTAACTGATATTAAATGAATATGTACCAGATAGTGGCGCCTGGCACCACCTGAATGGAAACCTTCCTTTCATTCCTTTTTCTTCAAATTTATTCGCTTATTAACAGTACGTCGGTGAAAATTTCATTCATACCCATACAGTAGTGTTTGTGTAATACATGTATAAACATACAGACAGACGAAAATTCTAAAAACTGATGATTTTGGATCTAATAAAGGCTATTTAGTTTTTCTTCAATATCTATAATGTACAGAAATCAGCCTGTTACAGTTTTATTATATATAGTTATAGGTGTAATGCATATTCATTAGTTATTACCTACGTTTAGATATTATAAATTAAATTTCATTTTAATTTAAACTGCTACAAAGACATTGCTTCAGGTCTCATGTCTTGGGTCCACTGTATTTCTAAGTCATCTAGTTTAGGAATCAGGGGTCACTTTACTAGGTATTGTGGTATAGCTTACTTCTTACATCTTCATTTCGCCGTTGTTTAGCCTTCTGTAACCTTTTTATGAATAAAACTTTTTTATATGAGGTTATCGGAACACGGCCTTAAGTGCTTGGTGACAGATTTTCAACTTTAGGGTAGAAACTATCCAGTTGCGGTTTTAATTGGGGGTTATAATTTTTAACTTGTCCTTAACTCTTGGTGACTTGCCGTGGAAGGCCCTTAACTGCTTCTGCCTTGGAGGACGGTGAGAGTATTATGAATCTCAGATATTTGATATATACCTAGTTTCTACAATAATCTAAAGATCTAAGAATCTTAAGAAATAAACACATAGTATTTTTGAAACACAAGGAATATGAAATACTACTTTATAAACACTATCTCTGTTCTTGATTCACAGCTCAGTTGGTAGTAACCATGCATTCTGCGCTATTGATATTGGTTCAATTCCAACCCAGGATAAATATTTGTGTGACAACATAGATGTTTGTTCTGGGTCTGGGTGTTATTATTATAAATATTATTATTAATATGTATTATATTTGTGTAATTAGGAAAAAAAAACAGTATTTCATCAGTTCTTTGTTTCCCATGACACAAGCTATGCTTAGCTTTCATTGCGGCTAGATGGCGCTGTGTGAAATATCCACCAATATTTATTTATTTTATTTATTCATCTTTTCCTAGTGTTAATGAAAAATGTTATAGGCACTTATATCATTATATTCAGTCAGTCAGTTAAATCGTACATCCAGTCTGAGAAAAAGTTCCCTTTATTAGGTACCCGGTGTACAAAAACGAAAACTGTTTACACGATAATCGACAAAGTTCTGAAAACATATCAAATCGGTATTAAAACGGATGGTAACGACATTCAAACTAAAAGTTCTACTACCACCATAATTTATTCGGGACTCAGTAAAGTGGACCTGTGACTTCCTTTATTTTTCCTTTATTCCTTAAGAATATATGAATTTTGGGGACGATTTTCCAGAGGGGGTGGAATTTTGCAAAATAGTCACGTAGTTGTTCGGCATCACAAAAACGATGCGCCTGAGTTTTAATAATGTTACCGACAAGCTGTCTTACTGCCTCTTACGTTTTTTATAACTTATCTTAGAACCCTGAAATAAAAAATTTGAATTTTTTGTGATTGCCCCGCCCCTCTGAATCATCTATAGTTTTTAGTTCTGTTTCCCTACCGTTTTACAGCCTAATAATGTTAGTTTATCATAATGATCTCGTGATAAAACCATTGCAGTCACAACCACTAATATAAATAACGCCATACAAAAGTTAATACTATTTTACATCATAATAACATTAACATATCTATAATTGTCACTTCACCTAAACTCATCCTTTATAGTTAGGAAAAACAATTACCAATTACGGCACCGAATTATTCGTCTAAGAAATACTGAATTATATGTTAATACATATGAGTACTATATAATAATATATATGAATGCTACTAGTAAATAAATAAAATTATTTTATTTGTATAAATAAGGGTGAAAAAAAGATTGTTGAAAAAGAAATGACTGGGATTTTTCAAATAATTTTTAATTAGGTCTTGCTCGGGCTTGTTGCGGTTTCGTTCAATTTTCACCAAACGGTTCGTTGGTACGAACATTGGACATCAGGTAAACCGACAAATACACAATTCATAATAGAGAATAAAAATAGTAATACAAATTATGTTATATGCATGACCAAGAATTTTAATGGTTGCAGTAAAATTCAGAAAATTCAGTATTCACCCGCGGAATATTGTTTATCATACTATTTCGTTATGGCTCTATTCTATTCTGATCGAGTCACTGATTCTCTCGAACCAGTGCGGGGAAAGGATTTTAAGTGCGCCTCAAAGAGGCTCCTTTCGTGCACTTGACACGTCTTCAAATTCGTAGTTTTAGGACATGTTGGTTTCCTCACCATATTTTCCTTCACCGTTTTGAGAACGTGGTATCAGGCACATAAACCTTAGGTGCAAAAAAAACTCAAAGGTGCACATCTTATTTTCATTACTACACATTATAAAATAAAGTCCACTCCTAGCGTATGTCTGTCTCTCTGAACGCGATAAACTCAAAAAAGTACTGAACGGCTTTTCATACGATCATTCACCAGTACACGGAGTGGTTCATAAAGTGTTATTCATTAAGGGTTTGTGTAAATTTGTTGAAATGAGACAATGATTTTGATGAAGACGTCAGAAAAATCATGCGAATGAGAGTTTTACTGGAATGCACCACCTTATATATATATATAACCTAATATATTAAATATTAGTTAATAATTATTATTAAATATTAGTTAATTTATTTAATTTAATATATAAAAATACTTATATAACCTTTTTAAATACTTCTTTGACCATCGTTTTATTTTTAGGTGTATATGCTCTGATACCCATCAGTCGGGGCGGGTCGCTAGTTGCGTTATAAGATCAACTTACATCATTTTAAAAATCACCATTACACGCACTAAATCCCAATTCAGGCGACATACCATAAGTAAAGTCCCAAGTTGTATTGCTATGAGCTGGGGGTACCGCATAACATCTAGTAAACCATCTGAACGATCCGAAACTAGTACATCACATATTAAAAAAAAATGTGATTATTATATTAACTCAAAGAGAAATGAGTACAAATAAGGCGTCTTAAACTTAATATTGTCCATAAAATTCAGTATTCATGTAACGAAATTGACAAGTTTTACGTCTATTACGAAGGTTCTTTTTATAACCTAATTAGTAGCTGAACGTAAATAAGTCTAAAGCGTTTCGGACGAGACGACGAACGGCCATCAAATGAAACAGTTTAGTTTATATTCCCTTTACGATTATTAAGCTCGCAAATGCTATCGTCTGTGAAGTGGTGCATTAAGTCAAGTGCAACACGAAAAATGCATTAGTGGACCCGATCGCCATTCGTCATTGCCCTGCAGAATTGCTCCAGCCATTTTTAGGTGCCGGCAGTCTTATTTTGAAACGTTGCATTATTGTAAATATACTCTTTCAGGAGAATTGTGAGAAAAGAGCGAACCCTTGTGTTTTCAACTTTGATATTACAATCAAAGAACCTTTGGACAATGGTATAGGGTAAGCTTTATTTTTATTCACGAAAGCTTAAATATTACATTATATTAAAACTTTTTTTAATTCTGACGTGGTTACCTGTCACCTAATGATAAGTGATATAGTAACAGAAAAAATTTCTGACGATAATGATATAGCTGCAGAGAGATTCCTGTAGGTACTCTAAAGCACCTTACAAGTAAAATATATATAAATGTGGAACATTGTGTGATTATTAATGTCCGATGTATAACCCGTTGTATAAATCAACAATTAAAAAAATGTTTGGAGATACAACTACGCATACAAAAAAACACAAAACACTTCATTACACAAAAAACACCTATTTGGTATATTGAGGGTTGCTTGAGATTTAATCAATTAATAAAAACTATAAATAAATATCTCACCCCCACCAGGTTCTCACTGTGTTTGAACTAGCAGACCTTTAGAATAAAACACGATAGATTTAAGACATTTATTAAGTATATTTTATTTCAATAATAATTAAATTACACATTTATTGTCAAAGTCAACGTAACATTAGCACAAGAGACAACTATGAAAAAAATAAATTGGATATATCTGAAATATTTTATTCATGAGATTCGTAGTTCTATAATATATGGGAATGAAGTTTGTTAAGTTACATACATCTCATAGCAAAAGTTTTTAATTTTATTGTATTTACTGTGTACCTGTAGATATTTATTAGATCAACATATGCGTTTCTGGAAGAGGAATTTACCTATGTATAGTGACTATGTATGAATGAAACAGTAGTAAGATTTTTTAATTATACCGTCATGTATTATGGTTATATTTCAACTACTACAAAGTACATTATCACTAGCCAAAGTATTAAATTACATGATTAGGAAACATCTCACTGGAGCATGCATTCTCTTTATTTGAACTATGGAACTTCGGATTTGAAATGTTGATATCTCGTAAAATCTTAGTTTGGGGTGTAGAAAATAAGCTGATATCCTACCAGTGAATACGATACAAAACATATTTTTTTTTAAATACAAAAATAATTAATATGAAATCAATAATAATGGCATATTAATATAACAAATTAATATACGACTACAGTATAGTTATAATGCTAAATAAAATAAGCAAGACTGATCCAAACAAAAACCGAAACTGTGAAAGAGGCACTTATAAAAATATAGAACTTCATAGTAATTTACCCGTACGAACGACAAATTAAACGTAATTATTTACAAACATCCTTTAAAATATTAAAGTGTAATGTTACTCAAATATCACGAATACGCAATTTGCCTAGCTTTAACACAGCAAATAGTTGAATACTAACAGTAATACAATAAATGAATATTCTCATAACATTTTTGATCTGTTGGAGCGTCTATTATAAGTAAATTATTTGTAGCATGTTCCGTTTAAACCTATATTCCGTTTAAACCTACAGAGTAAAAATCATACATTCGAGATTTACTCACATTACGTACATCTTTACAATATTTTATACCTAATCATTTGATTATTAACAACAATTAGATTATGATACTTACTTTATATTTTTTATCTTTATTAAAGGAATTATATCTGAAAAATGTTACTCATATGGCAATGAAAACGTGGTTTAATTGTATTCATTGCTTACTTTCTATGAGCTGCAAATACACCACGTTAAGTTGAATTTAAATAACTACTATAATATATATCCAGCAACCATATACAATCAGTTTATCTGTTTTCTGAGCTAAACTATACTCAGTTGCGTTTCTATAGCTCAGAAAATTTCCGAGATCGTGCCGAAGATATTTAACTGAAAGAAAGAAAGAAAGAAAGATGTCAGTTACTCGGCGTTGGATAGCCCTTTTTTATAGTGATTGTTCTTTAAAACTTAATTTGTCTTTACTAAGAACAATACGGGGCAGTTTAGATTAGTTTCAACTCTGTAAGCATTGATTTTGGTGTGTCGCGTTTATAACATTTCGGTCTTAACAAGTCTGATGATTATTAAAGAGTATAAAGATACAGCACCGCGAGTAGGATAGCGTATGGCTGTGTGGGCAGGTGCGCGAGTAAGTAGTGGTGGGCGTGCGAGGCGGCCGGACGAGGCAGGCGCGCGCCGCCGCCGTCACGCCACGCTGCGCCCGACACCATCGGCTCCTCCGCTCCGAAGCCGTTCATGCTCAGCTCAAGTCCTGATCAGACAATTATTATAGATGTTAGATTCTCATAGCCGATGAACAGAACTAGATTCGTTCCGGTAGCCTCACTTGAGAGCTAGTTACTAGTACTAGTTACTAGTGCCCAATCCTACGTATCACTTGATTTCAAACGACTATGTATAGGAGGGTGGTGCCGCGCAACGACTGGATAAGTAACTGGTTAAAAACAAGTTCCGGAAGGCATTGTTAGGTGCTTGTTTGCAGATTTCTAACTTGAGGCAGCTAACCAGTTGGTAATTTTCCCTAGCACTCTACAACCATAGGGATATTATAGGAACTCTATGGTTTCTTCGCGAAGTTCTACTTCACCGGAAGCTCGAGTTCAATGTAGGATTCAAAACCACGACTTACAGATCGCAGTAGTGGCGTAGTACTGCCAACTGAATCGACATTTTTTTCTATACATCTATATGTTATAGCTACACTTTTAATATCTTTCAATCGCTCTTAATTCTTGTATGGAACTATAAACCGCTGTAACGGAGGTGGGCGTTGATGCCTGCGACACAGTTTTATTACTTCTGCGGACATCATCGTTTCTCAACTATTGTAATCCACTATTTTGTTCCCCTAATAAATATTATGATATTTGAAAAAATATATATTTTGATTTGAGTATTATTAATAAGTCATTCTATTGGAAAAGCATTTTTTTGTGTAGATCCTGCTATGAATTTATTTTCAAGCCATTAATCTAAGCTAGTCTCTCGGCAAAACTTATAGTTCGCTAAGCAACTTTCATAGCCGTAGATAGTTGTCTTCATTGAAAACGATTCAATGACTTTCCCAATAGTTCACTCGCAGCTAATCGAGTTAGAGGTGCACTGCGAAAACGAATTCGATAAATGTATGCGGCAATAATAGTTTTATAAAGATTTTGTTGTTAGCAGAAGAAAAAAAAACAATATGAAGAAATAAACGAGTTATCGATTGAAACTTACTAATGATTTATAATCTGAACGATTTCAAGGAAAGTTTCAGATGGCTCCGAAGTTAAAGAGGTTAAGTATTTAATTAATAAATCATAATACAAGCCTCGTTTAGTTTAGGGCTTAATACTGCTCTATAAAACTTTCACAAATATATATTACAAACGATTTGATTTGCCTGCGACTTCGTCCGCGTGGACCTCTAGGATTCGAGTCTATTATAATACATAATTTGATCCTTTATTTTGATTTGGTTGTTTTGGTTTTGTTAATGCGTTCTTCGTCAATTTCCAGAGATTTTATTATATGTATAGATTTATGTAATTGTTTTATGTTTGCTCCACATTCTCTTTGGTCATAGTGAAATTGCAACAGAATGTATACTTACTATGCAAGCTGACTTGATTTTCCGTTTTGCCAAGCGCGTTGACAGAGGCACACACGTAGGTCCCGAAGTCCTTGGGAGCCAGCGACTTTATGCTCAGATTCATCCACAGAGAGTATTCATTCACTACGGTTTCCGATACTCGTAGTTTAGTGTTTTCCGCTAGCTTGTCGCTTACAGGGGCTGCAAAAGGTAAAAATAAAGTTAGGCTTTAGCTTTGCCGGAATGTGTTTTGGGCTTCAGTTTAACTTCGAGCGTTCGTTTATTTCTCTACAAAAGCTTCGGGGCAAACCTACACTCATCGGTCGAGTTGACTCTCCAATATTTTAAAACTACATAAATAAGCGCAAAAAATAAACGCACAGAACTTTCATAAAGTACGATTATTTAGGCCACATTAACATGAACTGTGAACACAATAATGAGTAAATTTTGATTTATCATGAGGTTTTTGAAGAAATGATATGGTTGATCATAACTTCGTTCATTGCTGTGAGTAAGTGCTTTGCCATTCTGTTACTGAAACATAATAATGTGAAAGTGGTCATATAAAGTAGTCCTACGCGTAAATAGGGTTGCAATTCCGTTAAATTCTCAGCTGGTTTTCAAATTATCTTTAAAAAAGAAAGATACAATTGCTGATTTGCAGCGTTTGTTATGTACTTCAAAAAATTTAAATGTTAAGCTAGACAATAATATTTACCGTCTTCTCGGTACCAGGAGTTCATGGCCTTGGGAGAGGCTTCGATAAAGCACTGGAGCTCCACATCACTCCTAAGCGGCGCACCTACCAGTTGATTGGTCACCTTTACTTGAGGGATAACTGTGTAACATAAATTGTTTTGGACATCATTCTTATCCTAAAAATCGAAGTGTTTAGTCATTTAATAAAACAGCAACCTGCAAGTAACATATATTATAGGGGCGAACCTAATTCAAGCTTCACACTTCTAATAGAAGTCACGCAGAGCCCAGCGACCTGTCATGCTACATTGTCACTGCCTATTACTAGCTGTGTCCATTACAACTACAAATTTAACGTACTAATTTGTCGACGGAGGTGGTACCTAAGCGGTTATTGTGGTTAGCAGAGGCGACCGAATAGACGATAGTTATAAGGTGCCAAAAGTCACTTAAAGCCCGTTTGCAGCCTCAAAGCAAGGTAAGCTAGTGGAAGTCAAGGCAAATTCAAGACACTAGCAGTTTTTATATTGGGGGAATTGGGCCCAGCACTCCTTTTTTTATAGAATCCAATTCATTTCAGAAATGAAAATACCAAAACTCAAATGAAGCAAATATATTTCATCTGAAAGTCGGAAAACGTGGCCTTTGCCTATCCAACTGAACGATTTAATTTTAACCATTTCATTTCACGTTTATGTGCAAATAACGATAAAAATTCGATAAAATTGATGGCTGTGAATATATTTGTCCCGAACAATGTTCGGTGAAAGCCCGTGCAGATTAGTGGCACATTCCAAAAATATGTCTACGGTGCTTAAACCTTTCCTGCATTTTGTTTTTGTAAATGCGTCAGCTATTCCATAATTTTATTGGACAAATTACATAAAATACAGATAATAGGTACATGAACAAAGTACACAATTTTTCTTCGACTGCAAGTTATTTTCCTATTCTTATACTATTTTATTACGCCAAAGATAAAAATGAAAGAACCTTTGGTCTTGAAGAGTGAGGTTGGAGTTCGGCTACTCAGAAGTAGTTTGATATTATAATTTCTATCATATTCATGTTTAGAGTTAAACAGATGTTTGACCCTCATAAACACGACACAACTATTCAGAAAGTAATCAATTTTGATTAGTTATATAATATATAATAGACTCACGATTGTTTTGTCTCACAATGGATGTTGAAGCACCCATTGGATCTACATTGGATATTTTTTACATACATTATAATACTCTATCATCTAGCTGTTATCCATATGTATCTACCTATACAATTTATCGTGAAAATCTGAAAGAATGCTGGGGGATTCCGTAACCTCTATAATTAACCTCTATAACTGGCTCCTTTTTACTAAGAAACGGAGTCCTGAATATAATTAACTTTTAGACAACTGTAACATAGTTTATAGTACTATAGTAATTTTGTACAACCCTTAGAACAAATGACTTACAATGCACCTCAACGTGGTACCGACGGCTGACAGTGGGCGGGATACCGTTGCTAGCGATGCAGTAGTAAGCACCCATATCTGTCCTCTGCACGTGGAATAGTTCAAGGCTCTCTCCTTTGTGGCTGTCGACCACTGCAACAAAACAAACGAGTTTGTGACATATTCTTTACATGCTTCCACAAATGATAAAACTCAAGATAACAATTTGACTAGATAAGAACTTTCGTAGGAGCCAACAGACAAACACCACATTAATATTCGTAATCAAACTGTAGTTTCGGATGTTACGAGCAATTGTAAGGGTAGAAAGTGAAAATAATATACTTTGTCTGAAGACAATGAAAATTGCGCTAATGATAAGTGACTAACAAGGAAGACAGAAGCGACTTATTCCCGGTTTCAGTCCCACGAGAGACTTGACATCAAGATTAAGATAATAAGGTAGAAGAAGGTTTTTACGACTCCACCAGAAACATCGAAATAAATTAGTTTCCATCGTCTTTGCTATTATTATCAGCTTAATTTATTGGAGAGCCCAAAGTGCTCTCTCTCTGATAGACATATAGATACACACAGATACAGACCGATTTTGAATAATAAATAGGGTCAATCTATATAAAGGTTGGAAACAGGAACCTACAGAAATAAGTCCAATGCGAATATTTAACGTGATGGCTCCCGGGAACATTCGCGAAGCCCATACATCACAGGTGAATCCACTTAAGGTGAAACATATCTGTCGCTTTTGAGCAGATTTTGTGCATCAATACGGCCAGAAGGCGAGAACTATTACTTTTTTTTTTCAAAACTTTCAGTGTCGTTTCAAAGTATGTTGAAAAACTGATAATAAAAATGGTATCATTTATCCTGAGGCCGGCAACCAAAACGTTTTAGATCACTATTCTGAATTGTTATTTCAATGCGTGCAAAATAAAAAACAGCTTTCATAGAAAATTGGCCATGCTGAGTGAGGCAGTACGATTTCACTAGAATAATGTACAAAAACCCGACACTTTAATTACCTATAGCTAAAGATTTTGCCAAGCAGTTTCATGTGCTCTACTTGTTTCTATTTGAAGACTGATGAATAACTTCCAGTTCAGACATTCAAGATAAGTTTTTTAACCTGACTAAGCTTTTTAAGTTTATTTTATTATAAGAGAAAATATGTTACACTAGTATTTGCCCGTGGCTTCGCTCCCGTAGTTTGCTCCGAATCCGTCCCAAAAATAGCGAAATAATATCTAAGATAATGAAATCGTAATCATCCTTAATAAAAGATATGTTGTTTTCGAGACCATTGACCTCTGTGCAAAAGATCACGTAAGACCATTGTTCCATTGCTGCGGACTAACTAACATTTGCAATATACCTACTCAATTTAACTATTTTTTTGAAGTTTATTGTCTACTACAAGAACCTACTAGTACTCTCGTTTATCTTGACAGTAACCTATTCTTGTTTATGAAAATCAAGCTAGAATCCCTTCAAGGGTGCACGTGAGAACTGGTATGGTTTTTTTTCAACATACGAAGAAGCCGAATCATTCGAGCGCACAAATATTCGAATAAGGAGATGAGACTCTGACGTGGAATAGTATTCCTCGCGCCACGGAAATATCGTCCATTCTGAAATCGCTTCTGAGTATAGAATCTTTTATTATGCGAGCACGGTTCATTTAACGCGGCATTAAGTGAATTTGTCGAACATCGTATTTTAAAAATGAATGGTTAAAAGAGCTGTAAAATGGATGGAAGTGTGGGGCGGGGAAATTACAATGTTGGAGGTACGCTGTCTGCCTGAGTTCTTTTCACTGTAAAATTATGGGTGATAATTATGTTTTCCAATTCAATTTACCGTGAATATAGTTTTCAATGAAGACTCGAAGAGCTTTTCTATCAGTCGACCAATTGAAAATCCATATGACAAATTATCCTTTGGGTAATCCTGAAAGTTATGTTTTCTAACCGGTAATTATAATGGTTCAAGAATTTGTGACCGTGCTACGGAAATAGTATCGTATTTGTAACGGCACTCATGTCAATTTTGACCGTGGAATTACTATCACATCTATTTCTGTCGGCGAGCAGTAAAGTACTCAAACTGTATCCGGTTTGAATCCTGCGATGGGTGTAAGACAATGTGACTTCACGATGGTCTACCCATAGCTATGGGTTGAAACTTAAGGACTAAGTCGCATCGCTGTAATTAAGAGCTGATGATATCGCTTATTTTATTTTAATTTTACAATAAGAACATGTAAATGTCAGTCTCAAAAATAAAATAATGATAAATTGAATGCAAGACAGATAAGAAACTATTGAAAACAAAGCAAATCGCAGATACTGTACCAAAATAATGGATTGGTACAACCCAACATAAACCTTTGTTTCATAAAATTGTGTTTATCCCGTGACCATAATTTAGTCGTATAATGCGTCGCCTCAATCAAAATCTGATATTGCTATACTGGCTGTGTTTAGACACGTGCATCCATCATTCCGTCGTAATTAAGAGTGTATAGGGAAACCAGTGGTGACATAACGACACATTATGAGAGGATCGTACCAAGTGAACGAAGGCGAAGTCGTTTTTATAGGTTCTTCATAAGAAAACGCTGCCAAAATGTCGTCATAGAGACTCGTAACACACGTTTTAGTAATCCTTTCGCAAAATCTTCCAATTCTTCTTCCTTCTCCCGTGGTTCCCGTGTTTCAAACCAAGCAGCTTGTGATAAGCATTCATCAAAACTTAGACTAACTCAGGGCTAGGAAGTATGTTGAGGATCTGTGAGTGTCCATGTTATCTATGAAACGAGGAATCCTAGTGCACAGGTTTACATACTTAAACGGTTTTGATGGTGTTGTATTTCTGACGACTGACCGAAAATCAAAAATCACCGGTTAGATTTCCAGAGAGTATTAAATTGTTTATTGTTTTCCATATTACTAATAATTATTAATAATCATTTACGTGAGATTTATCGAAAACGGAGTGATATGGAAATAAATAACATTAACTAGACAGGATTTTGTTTGGCATAGTAAATTCATTTGGAATAATACCAGGTTTTAATCAAAGTCAATAATTGCTAAACTATCGACTCGTCTGTTAAAGTACATTAATCAATCATTCAGTTGTAATTAAGAATGTGTAAAGGGAATCCGGTTTCGATATTTCCTTTTGTCCAATGAGGTAATTTGTCTGCGGAGAGACAATTATATATAACTCTCCCACTTCCCGTATTAGGAGACAACATAGACATGATTATACTGTTCAATTGTAAAGGCATCTGGATTTGCTGCGATATTTAAAAAATAAGATTTTGCATTGTAGTAAATTTTTATCCAGTGACTTCGTGCTAAGATTAACATAATGACGTAGTATCTAATAAAAGGTAGTAATTACACTATGCCCTAATTAGGAAATCCTGTGTCTCAGGCGATATTACGGTATCCTCTGTGCATAAAAGTTATATGACTGTTACAAATAATCTTTTGTTTAGGAATGGGAAGATTCAGCTTCTATAAGAATTCAAACTTTGTTCCAGTTTGAATTCTTATAGAAGCTGAAGTAAAGTGAATGCTGATAATATTTGGCTAGAGATATTTACGAGTCATTCCGCGAACGAACTAAAGACATGAGCTTCCAATACCTATTCTCAGTATCTCTACAATTGTGTGTTTCTTTTAAAATGTCAACGAGTACTGATAATATATTTGAAGCAGGTCAACCAAATACCAGCAGCTTCGTATAAACTCCTTGCCGGGGACGAGGCGTTCGAATCACCTAAGAATCCAATCTCGCTAACCCTTTACCACCGCTGAGTCAGCTTCGAGACAGGCTCGCACAGTTTATATTATCGACTTTGTAACAGGGAATACTCGGGTATTCAATCTCAAGCTCTCAAGTTATAAGATTATATTGCAGGACCTATCCTAAAATCTTACATATCTTGGGGTCACATTGCTCGCTGCTCACGTCCGTAAGTGATGAAGTGGTCCCTGTGAATTTGAATCCTTTTGTTTCCCCCGTGTGGTGCGAAAGGAGCAACCCAAAGTAGCAGTAGAACTTATGCCAGAGAAGCACTGCCACTACACATGGTAATCAGCCACGAAAACGTGATGCACTCGTATTGCTCTATTCCGATGGAACGGTGCCGGGTAAATTGCAGGCGCATGAGACGTAACATTCCCATCTCGGGGTGATGGACAAGGCAATGCGACTTGACTCATCTCGTACTTTGGTGAAGAGGACTCGAGTCGTATTGCTGTTGGCGCCTACCACTTTAAATCAAGTGGGCAGTCAGCTTATTATTTCACTAAAATCACATATAAAACACACACATTGTCAAGTAGATGCATCACAACACGCTTGTTTCGCCCCGAAACTTATAAGAATATTCCTGCGGTTTACCCAGTAAGAACGATATAGGTTCAAATGAAAATGAAATTCCTTAATAATATCCCTTATCTAACAGGCATAATTCTTTGTTTACTTTCGTTCGCTTGCTAAGTGTGTCACATTATATTTTAGCACATCTGCACGGCTTACATTAGGCACAGTTGAAGCGTGAAACTAGGCACTTTATAAATTGTGAGTTAATACCATATAGGTTAGAGCAAAGTCTAAGAATGGACCAAATTTCTTCGCCCAAGAAGCACAACACCATAAAGATTATGCGTTTAAAAAAAACCTGTTAATATAATAAATGTAGTAGAAAGCTAAATCCAAATATTACACTAAACGTAGCTCTCACAATTTTTTCAGGTGACATAGTTGCAACAATTCCTTTTTTTATTGGTATATTCAGATATTTTTTACCAAAATAAAATTAAACTATTATAAAAGTTTAATTTAAAAATTATTAAATAAAAGAAAATATTCTAGCCGTTACACAATAATAACTTTGCAATATTGTTGTTAACATTGTTGTTTCAGAAAGTACCTCCGTCTTCACAGAATTCGTCTGTAAGTGACGGTTTAATCCAAAAGGGCCGCCTCTGTAGACTATAAAATTTCGCACGTGACCGAAATAAAAAAATATTACATTAACTTGAATCTGAACTTTCTACGTTCACAGACACATAC
Source organism: Chesias legatella (assembly GCA_947359385.1). NCBI lineage: Eukaryota > Metazoa > Arthropoda > Insecta > Lepidoptera > Geometridae > Chesias > Chesias legatella. The sequence goes on along the minus strand of OX375774.1, from coordinate 5,128,819 downwards.
AGTCATCTTTATATTTCTCCAACAAAGAAACACTGGAATACAAGATTACATTTAGAGATCATATTTTATATAGGTAGTTGTTGATTTTCCCACATATTTTGTACTAGCTGTGCCCCGCGGTGTTACCCGCGGTCAATAAGTAATCCCACGGGAACACTGCACTTTTCTGGGATCAAAGTAGCCTATGTGTTAAGCCAGGATATAAGCTATCGTATCTTGGTACCAAATTTCATCCAAATCCATTCAGCCGTTTGAGCGTGAAAGAGTAACAAACATCATACAAACTTTCACGTTTCGCGGCTCTCAGCGCGCTTTATTATAGCCACGGACGCTCAGGCGCGAGGCGTGTAGTACGAACTCTGTACGTTAAAAATGTTCGCCGTGATTCTTTAAATTGACATAACTTTTTTATTTATGAACCGATTGACATGAAATACTAAATGTTAAGTGAAGCTTACTACAATATATTAGTGAAAACCGTATCTAAATCGAATAAGCCGTTTCTGATATTAGCGTGCACAAACACACAGACAAACAGACAAAAAAAAATTAATTACAATTTCGGGTTCGGCATCGATATAATAACAACCCCTGCTACTTTTTTTTATATATTTCCATTGTACAGACACCACTTTTCTACAATTTTATTATATGTATAGATAATGTTTATTCTTATTTAAATATTTTCACTTTTATCTGTTATATCAATTCAAAATTAAATTAATTAGTTCCTATAAAATTTTCCTACACAAGATAAAGGCAAATTATGATGAGATTTCGTGTATTTCAATGAAATTGGACAGAAATTACATATTATATGTTACGATTAGAGGTATTTATGAAAAATTAAATTTTCACAACCAAAGCTTTGTAGGTATTATATAATATAAAGAAATGAGACTTACAATTGAATATAAAATTCAGTGTTTTCATAAAAAATAAGTTTTTACATTTCAACCCCAAAAGCTACATTCTTAGGAATTTATTTTGTTAAACAAAGAGGAATTTAAAATATTTCAAGTTGAGAAATATCATAGATAGCTTTCCCTTAGACCAATTGGTAATACTAGTCTACCAGTGTTTCTAGAAAATTACTATTATTTTTGTGTATATTATTTATAATTTATACACAACTCACGAGGTACAATGACTGACAGATTTGGTTTCGGCAGAATACCAGTGTCTGTTGTTCACAGCAGTAGATAAATGCTGAGTCGAGGCCTTTTTGCTGCTGTAGCACACATTTGTTTCTTCCTTTAATTCCCTTATGTTTTCTAATGTATAATTTTCTATGTGATTAATTAAAACATAATGGAAATGTACAGATAATAATGCAATGATGTAATTATAACTGCTGATGTGTGTTTCAGTGGCAAATAAATTAATGTCGATGTCTATGTCTATAATAACGAAATTATATGTCAAAAACCTTTGTAACCTAAATGATTGTACGAACCATTTATATAGAATAAAAGTTCTAGAGTACGATACTTTACTCCTAGTAGATTCGCAGCTAATCTGTACAAGAGCAGAACCAAATGCAACGATACTATTGCACAACAAGCATTCCTGGCCAAAACCTTGTTTTAAAATTTGTTTAAACGGAATAAATTACGAGCTACGAACGGAACGGCTGAACGTTTGGCATTTGACAAACCGAGGGCTCTTTTTCAATTTACTATCTTGGTCCTACTCTCTTAAAACAAGGCTCTTTATTTCCACCGAGTGAACATCAAACAAAAAGTAATTAAGTACGCTATCTGCTAGGAAATAAAAATAAATCGAAATTGCTGAACAATGAAAATCTCTTAATGGACATCCGGCAGGTCCACCTATGTAGAGCTCGTTTGTAGGTAGCCCGGACGTTTCAGCAACCTTATACATTACTTTTGCTTCAATATATTCGTTAAAGAATAATTCAGTAACAGACCTTATTCACATTTCTTTACTTCATAACCATACCTAATATACTGATAAAATACTGGCATCATTTTGTGCATATACAAATGTTAGCAGCTCTTGAATTTGATCCCAGATTATTATTAAATAATTTAATAATAAATACCTAAATACCTATAGGTGACATAGCTTTATTATGGGTACTAGATAACTGATAGAATACTTACATTTTTTTTTTTGGTAAATTATATACATATATTAACACACAGATTTTGTCACGGGTGAGAATCGAACCCACGACCTACAGTGCAGTAGGCAGAGATATTACCAAGTAGGCTGTGAGTATATAGGTATAATATATAGCATGAACTTTTACAAATTTAGGTTAATTGTACGAAATAAAACCTCTCCAAATTTCCATAATCGCCTTGTCCACATATTCTTGGCATTGGCAAGGTTATAATTTAGAAAATTCAACTGATTTGGTACAGCAAAGTAAAAATGTAGGAATCATTTACATAAATAATACATTAAAGTTCTTTCAATTTAATGTAAATCACATAAATCTTGCAAAGATTGTAAGAAAATACTGTATATTTCATATTAGTTTATATTGCAGTATATTACCAAATACCGTGTTTTTGTTATATTTTGCGATTTTCAGAAGTTTCAGATAATAAGTATAGCTAGCACATGAATCCAAAAAGTACAATAACTGTACAATACTCACAAATAATTTTACTTCGGAACCCTGCATTGTGTGTGGTCAAAACGCAATTTGCCTGTTTAATTATTCTGAATAATAAAGCGATTCCTTGAATTGGAACATAATTGTTCTAGTTCAGGCCACATATGTATTTGACAGGCCTCACAGCTCAGACGGTTGTAACCCTGCCTTCCACGCTGTAGGTCGTGAGTTCGATTCCCACCCAGAGCAAAGATCTGTATGACGAATATATATGTTTGTTCTGCGTCTGGGTGTCAATATGTATTATATGTATGTATTAATTATAAAAAAAAGTATATAAGTATTATATCAGTTGCCTGGTTCCCATGATACAAGCAATTTGGGGCTAGATGGCGCTGTGTAAAATGTCTACCAATATTTATATTTATTATTTATTATGTGCCGCTATGGTTCTTATTCCGACACGTGTGTCAAGTGAAATACTTATAGACTAGACTATATATGTTAGTAATGTTTTCGTATTCATTTGAGGGTAGGTACTGCATAAAACATTCCTAGCCAAGACCTTTCCTATAAAATAAATTATTGTTGAAAATCTGCGCCCGGCCTATGTATCTGTGATGGTATCGGCCGACGCCGGTTATGACATTATTAAACTAGACCGTACCGACTGACGCTAAAAAATACGTGACCGTTTTGCACAATGTTGCCGTGTTGAAAAATAGCCCTCCACAAATTTAAGAACGCTGTGATAGGCACGAATAAATTATGTAAATGAAAGCTCGCGAAGCGCATCGGATTCACCGATTGGGCGTTGGCGGCATGATTTTTCTTAATTTCCATAATAACGGAGTGGTAGCACTGATATGTCGGTAATGTTTGCTGCCACGCTATAACTTCTGCATAAACCTGCTGTTAAAATTGCTGATATCTTCAGTTGCAATTCTGCATAGAACCAAAATTGCAGGAAGCTCGAGGCTTTAATATAACACATTGGATTTTATTTCGGGTTTTCACGTAACATGATCAGTAAATTTTTTACTATGATGGTACTTCGCATGAACAAAGGTTTGCGATGCGGAGTGGATGTCATACATCAACGCATTATACCAGACTTTGCGTACCTTTTCACGATAGAGACCGAGTGAAACGGGCGATAATGCGCGCTCTCTAAATCTCGCTGCTTATAAATGCTATTCCACGTACGAATTTTAGCACAAAGAGTGTGAAAAAGCATGTTCACTAAGTAGTCATCGTGACATTTTGCATAAAGAAGGAGTAACTCTCCCAAATGCAGTTTACACGCAAATTCCATTATGCTTATGATCTCACTCTACTTTGTTTCGTTCAAAAATAAAGCTATGTTTTCGCTTAGAAAGTTGCACTTAAAATTCTGCCACGCATCGCAGCCTTTATCCAGTAACTAATGTGGGATTTAAATCGTTTACGAGATTATAAGCTCTACCCAGTACCGCTTCCTGACTCTAGATATTACGTGTGGTAATCCGCTTGCGAGTTTTGCTTGTTTAAAGGGTAAGATAATGTATTTATATATTAAAGAAATGTAATTCTTTTTTAGTGCAATAGATTTATATGCCAATCAAATTTTGTACGATATAATGTTTTCAATATTTTTATGCAATTTTGTTTTTCGTAGCTACATCTTTACAGGCAGGGCATTAATCGGATTTTGTTTCTATGCTCAAATATTGCAAGGAATAGATAAGATAATTATGTGTTGTTTTTTTACTATCAAATCAATTTCAAGCAGTAAAACTTATGCCAATTTCGTCCAGGGAAGTACTGCCACCATACCCATTTCTGCCAAGCAGAGATGCATGCACGTTACTGTGTTCCGGTTTGAAAGGTGTGGTGACCGGTGAAATTACATGCACATGAGACATTCCACCTTCACGAGATACAGGCGCATATGATGCTGCTTGGGAGTTGTCGTACCTAAAGTTACGGGAACACTAGAACCGTATTGCTTGTTATGGGCAGAGGTTATCACTTAACATCAGGTGGGCCGTTCGTTCTATAACATTATTTCGTAATAAAATCTCAAATTCTATTTTATAATTTTGTTAACAAATAAATAGTATTTGTAAGCAATAGTTTTGGCTTGTAAAAAATTTTTTGATGACGTAGATTACCTTCAAAACGTAAAACTTGAACACAGTGGAAATTTCTTGCCATGTTTGTGTCAGATATTGTCTTTGTCGCCTTAAAGTGAGGAAATGCAATATGGCGAGCGATATTGCGGATGGGTCCACGGGATTGGTATTTCGCGCGGGGAAGGACTTTAGCTGACATCAGATGTGTCGAGAATTGAGATCATAAATAATAGATCACCTTTTCTTGTGAATAACTATTTGAGTAAACTCATAAAAGCATACAAAAGTATAATGAACTATGATGCACTTTTCGCCCAAGTGGTCAGCAGAGCCTGAAACTATCTACCCCTCTATTTTCCTTAAATTGTCCAGATTAACAATATGTACCTATATGCAGAATATACGTACCTTTTCCTGCCTTTATTCATTCACAACATTATACACTATGAAATTATCAAAGTGTGAATAATGACTTGAGCATTTATCAAAATTAACATTATATTTTTCAAAGTTAGGAAGATAAATAGATAATTAAAATATAAATAATAACTAAACACCATTCAATAATTTTACTACTCAGTAATTTTTTTGTTCTATAGTGAAGTGTTTAGAAGCCCATAATTTTAATATTTCATGTTTGTGAACAATATTTAAAGTGCTTAATCATATAATTATTTAATTATATCATATTTAATAATTACTTTTTCATGAAGTCATTCATACAAGAGATCATTCAAATTTCAAACAAAAACCATTTTTTAAACGGATGTGTCTCGTAACGAAAACGTTTGTAATCATGATTTTCATATCGATCTATTAATGCAGGTTTTTGAGACAATTAAGAGTTCAGCAGTAATATTTCAGTTACCGCTGCGTCTATAATTAAGTTAAATATCTGGTAGGAATAAATGCGGAATGTCAGTCAATCTGCCTGCTCACATATTAAACGGGGCCGTGATTGGCACCGCTACATTAAGCTCGCATTATTACATTCCCGTCACGTCGTATGTGCGCTTTTATCAAATAAATGTGTACGAAACATCGGGATGTAATACGAATCCTACAAATTAAGGTTCCGCTAAATCCGGATATCGCTTGATACGGATATTTTGTCAGGAGTCAGTCAGGAATACCTTCATTTAGTGACGTTTCGACCTTTTGTTGGACATCGTATGACCAGATTGGTTTTCAATAGGATTCATCTCAGGTAGAAATCACTGAATAATAAAGATTGAAGTGCAGAGGTTTGCAAAACCCCTAGCATGGTAGCCGTAGGTCTCTGACTCCACAGCAGGTTGTTATTTGAATCAAACTGCAATAAATTAAAATATATTTGTATATTTCTTTGATTTTGTTTTTGACTGACGAGCCCGCATTTTCTTCCTGTATTTGATACATAACTATAATTGACTGGCCTCACAACTCAGTTGGTAGTAACTCTGCCTTCTGCATTGTAGGCGTGGGTTCGATTCCCACCCAGACCAAACATTTGTAGGATGAATATAGTTTTTTCTGTGTCTGGGTGTTAATATGTATTATAAGTATGTATTTACAAAAAAATATGTTTTCTATCAGCTGTCTGGTTCCCATGCTATGCTTAGTTTGGGGCTAGATGGCGCTGTATGAATTGTCCCCCAATATTATTATATTAACCCTCGTTATTCAAGAGCATAGGCATGCTACACTGCAGTACTTATACGAAGGTAATGTATGAAGGAAATACAAATGAAATTTGTTTCATATTTATTACACAACGAGTGATCCTGTAACGATAACATACAAAATTTTGAGAACTTTTAATAGTATGCAAAAATGAATAAAATGTTGATATAATCAACAGTAGTAGTAGGGTTTAAAGCGGATATAGCAGTTAATTTGTAAAGTTCCCGCTACTCCGCTGGCACAGAGTTGAACGTTAATTAAAACACTTTAGCCAACTTTTAGTGCTGAATTTCTAAAGTACAGCAATCAACTAAATGGCTCAATCAAAGATCAAAACAACCCTATCACAATAAATATATTATTGAAACTGTTTAATTCGAACCAACTGGTTTCAACTGAAATTGAATTTGCTTTCAATAAGTCGGATTGCAAACTGTGCTGGCGGAAAGTTAAATATCATTTAGGTTAACATTAACGAAGTTTGAACCTTATCTAGTTATCTACCTACAGATTAATATAATCAATAGATAAAGGCCCGTGGTAGATAATTTCCCCCTCACCTGTTGAGAGGAGGCTGGTCTCTGAAGCTTGTAGCTCTCGCAATAAAATATTATGTGGATTTAACCGAACAACAAAGACAAACTTCTGTCTATGCAGATTGGATTTGTTGGACTATTAGCATTTGTTCTCAAGATCTTATTCATCAGCATGCCATATTATCCAGCCAACACTTGGTAATGTAGTCACCGGTGAAATGAGGTCAGCAACTAATTTCGTGAGTTTTGTTTACCCAACTTCAGTTTCAGTAAATTTCATCTTAACGCTTTACTTTTTCTCGTAGCGTGTGTGGTTTCTGCCCACCCCTTTAAAAACAGTTGTGTATACATAATATAAATATGATTTCATACATCTTTAACATTCTAGCTTTTCTTAAAATATTGCGACAGACACTGATAGAGTCGCAGTCAACAAGCGCCAGAACGAATGGGAGTAATTAGTCGTTACTGTTCCAACAGACACGTATTCGTAACTTACACCGACTGGTGTAAGTTACGAATTTACTGAAACTGAAGTTGGGTTTCTATGTTTGTTATATTCGTGATCGTTATTTCGCAAAACAAAGGTATCGTTAAACAAAAACTCCTCTTTCCGTTGCATTTATTAAACATATATTATTAACATTATAGTAATTAAATAATTTGGAAAACAAAACTTGAAAATGTATTATCTTAAGATGTAGTTTCCACACATTTTCATTTAAAAAAGTAATTGAGCACTCTATTTTCTTAGTCAATTGAATAATGAATCTATACAATCTTTGGAAAAAATATGGTAAAACCTGTAGTACAAACATTACATTATTTTCTCTTTGACAGCAAATAATGACGGAAGCACAACACAATATCAAAGCATTGTCTCTGCCAGTTTTTAATATAAATTTAACGCTCTGGCGGTAGTAATACCGCCATTATTACTGCAGTCACCATTCGCTATTTGTACTTGGTGAAGCTTACAACGCCGCCGGTCAAGCTTATGGTGATGTGATCCACATTTCTACAATAATGATATCAATATCTTCGAGCTTCAAACTTTATAATTGTAACACTCACAGAGCTAAAAAATATAATCTGACTGCAAAATATCCTCATCTCGAAAATATTAACTTTTTTGATATCGGTATTACTTTAATTTTAGATGATTACAATGTTTTTAATTTATCTAATTACATTATTGGTTAATAAATAACAATAAATATTGCGTGCCTACATCAAGAGACAAAAATAATTAAATAATAAAATAATAAAATTAAAAAATAATTTATATTTATTGTCAATTTAGGTTTTTCTTTTACAGTATCTTATACCATTGTCCGTGTACCGTGTTGTTTGTGGTAAACGTTAAACCCAGGCCCAAGACACGATAAACCTATTTTTATTCTTGGCGTAAACTTTTTTTATGTGATACAGTTACGGAACTAGCCGACGGCCTGACGGTGTTAAATGGCAACCTCTTCCCATAACAAGCGATGTGACTTGGGTCCTCCCTACTAGGTATGAGAAGACCCAAGTCGCATCATATGCACCCGTAATTCTGAGATTGTGTGGGTGGAATGTCTCATGTGCCTGTAATTTCACCGGCAACCACACCTTTCAAACCGGAACACAGTAACGTGAATGCATCACTGCTTGGTAGCAGAAATTTTGGCCCGGTGGCAGTACTTCTCCGGAAAAACTTGGCGTAAGTCCTACTGCTTGGGTTTTTTAAATTACTCTATAAGAATCGGTTTCATTTAAAGTCACCAATATGAAAATTTGATGGGTAAAATCGAGCCAATTGTTTTCCAAATTTCCAGTCGGAATTTGTAATTGTAGTGAGCCGATGTATGATTTGCGTATAGTAATTTAATATTATACACTGTGAAAATTTGTTACACAGATTAAAATCGATATATTCATTTTAACGTTTATACTGAACGCAAATACAAAGAGAATAATTTATTTTATCTTTTGTCCACGTTCCTATTATTACGATTCTGGTGTCAGTAGTTTCCCGGACTAAATACTGAAATGTTTAATAGGTTAGTGAGTTTTTGATACCTATTTTAAAAAATCATACATACATTCTCTTACATTGCAACTAACCATGTAAGTATTCACCGTTCGTATATACACAGGAGTCCACTATTAGAATAATAAATAATAAATAAATATTGTTGGACATTTTACACATCGCTATCTAGCCCCAAACTAAGCATAGCGTGTACTATGGCAACCAGATGACTGATAGAATACATATATACTTTTTTTTTGTAAATATATACATATAAACACATATCAACATCCAGACACAGAACAAACATGAATGCTAGTCACACAAATGTTTGTCTTGGGTGGGAATCGAACCCACGACCTACAGCTCAGAAGGCAGAGTTATTAACCAACTGAGCTGCGAGACCGGTCACTATTATTCATCACACATACTGAATCATCAACATCTACGACCAAGCGTGTGTGAATAGTAGGTACACATTCGATCTGTGATTAAACCAAACATTGTTCACACAGAAATCATTTGATTGTAGTTACGCAGGTACTAATGAATGCGTGTGGATTTGATTACCTTCCTGTTTGCATGAATTATGGTATACTATTTACACATAAGCAAATATTATTCGCACAATCAATTTTGAAAGTTCAATTTGGGTCACGTATTATTTGAATTAAAAATATGGGTTGGTATTCAATTTCAGCCTCACATATCATCCCTTTACTTTAAGTTACGGACAATAAGGGAACAATTTTCAAGTTTATCAAGACCAATTCAGATATACCTATCCTACGAAAACATGTGTACGGGATCTTTGACCGATAAATAATTTATCAGTTTCATAAATTTTCATAGATTAGTCAAAACGTTTCAAACTTAACTTTTCTTAAATGGCATATCACGGTAGAGCTTCGCTTATCAATTAGAAAGGCTAGCGGTGAAGTTGACGCCATGAATAATTTATTCGAGCAATAATAAGTTTAAAAGAATGTGAGATGTTCAATCCAGATAGCCCAAATCTCCAGAGATTGCCGCGAAGAGTAAGCCGGTGTCAGCATCAAAAAGAAGATTTTGCTCATTTCTAGTTATTTTAATTATAATCTAAGACTGCAAACAGAGTGCATTAACTACCTCACTTCAAGTTCTGTTTTAAGCTCCTCTTTCACTTTAGTGTTCCAGCGTGTAAATAATTACATTCAACTGAAAAAAAATGATAAGATAGTCAAGCGCTGCTAATGACAATTAAGCAACAGACAATATAGACGAGAAGTCGAGGTCGAGTGTTTAAATCATGAGATATGTTTGGACAGTCAGGAATAAGAAAGTAAGAACTCAGAAAAATATTCTACGTTATTCTCTTTTTGTTACCAAATAGCATTATATGTCCATAGCAATACAACAAATGTTATATTTATCAACATTAGATCAAAAGATAATGAAGACCCGTCTGTAGTTTCAAAGGAAAATTGCAATTACCGTTATTGCGGCAATTTAGTTCTAGGCGCCGCGGTACAGCCTGGCAGCACTATGATCTTGAAATTGTAACCGTTTGCAATTTAAAACATCCTACATAGCGTGATATTAGTTTCATGGAGAGGGCTTTTGTTTTCATAGCTTTTCGTTGCAAATTTGTTTGATTTTGATATTATAGTTTGTTCCATAAGAACACAATTTTTGCATTGCTGTGTTCAAATTTGGACTGTGTAGGTGCCGGCTAAATTACAGGTAGATTCCATAATCAAGTCTCAACAGCGTGTTTTCCCGAATTCCTACACGTTTATACAAAAAAAAAACTGTTCTGTATGATTTGAACAAACAATTCACATATCAACAATATTGGTAACCACTTGGCATGGATTAATTAGGTATATAGTAGTGTATTGTGTAGTATAAATAGTAGGTTTATCTGCATTAAAAAGCGCAGTTCGTCAAAATATATATGATAATTGCGTGTTTTAGGAAAATGTATCTTAGGATTAATTACAATAAAAAATCAAGGTTGAAGCTGCAGTGGCACAGTAAGAATTTGTTGTAAATAAAACTTACAAACCCATGAAATGAAATGAAATAATGAAATATTTGAAACTGTATATCACGCTGAAGTGAGGGGCAAAGTTTCATTGCGAGCTTTATCTAATTTATTTTATTGTTGTATGAGCCGCTTTATGTTCCACTTTATAACCTGGCAGTAGTAACAATAAATTATGTACGTTTAGTTATTATAAGTCATGTCGAAAGGTTTCATAATAGTATATCACCCTAGGATATTCTTCGACAGCAATTTGAGAATGGGAAGTCATATAAATAAGTTCGTTAACAAAATTATGACATCATATTTCGTTATGACTAGTGTATAATTATGTTATATTATGAAATCGCGTCAAAATATACATTTTCAGTATTCATAAAACCTACCCTCTCATTCAGGGCAATTTACGATGAAGGTTTTTTATATTTACATTTACAAATATTAGTTTGCAGCTCCGTTATGTTGATGTTATGTACATTGCACGATATTAAAAGTACATTTCAGAAATTCTTTTAGATTGTCTAATATACTAAATTTCTCGTGGCACTGGCTCTTTCAAACCAGTGGTGAAAGGATTTAAGAGCGCCTCAAAGGAGAAAGGCTACTTTCTTCCATTTGAAACATTTGTGTTCAAATTATTGTTTTAATACAGAATGTATATGGTTCCTCAAGCACTTGCATTTTTAAGGAAAAAGTCATAGAAACTTTGGATTTGGTAACTATACAAAGCTAAGATATTTGGAACGAAATGAAGCTATCGTAATTTTGACATTTATGCTGAATAAGGACAACCCCTAATTGAAGTCATCAAGTTAATTGTTTCCGAGAGATTTATAATTAACAGAAGAGTTGTTAATGTGAATTTAATTTAATTATTTTGAGGTGGAACCCCCATTTCAAAAACAAGAATAAAACATGTTTATTATTTGGAGTTGCTTGGATATATGAAGCAATATAATGAGAAATAGATTGGCACAATATTAATTAATGTGTTTATTCAACTGAATTACTAAAAGAATTAATTAAAATGTGAAGAATTGAATTAATTTAATGAAAAAATATAAATCATTTAAGCGGATAGAATGGCTTTCGTTCGATGATTTGAAATGTACACCACATTTAAAATAGGTCACGTTATCGGAACAGATGTATATTATATATATTATTTAACATTTTATATTATTTCCTATGCACATGATATCTGCCCACTTGGAATGAGCGTTTTTGACTTAATATCTTCTTTTAGAATCTATAAAATATTATTTAGGCAGTGTCCAGTATTGGCACTTACGATTAGGGCTTATAAGGCCGATATGGGAGCGACAGTAACTTCAGAAATATTGGCAGACAAATTGTATCCCCAAAGATATTTGGTCAGCAGCAGCGCATTGGGGACGTAACTTACGCTCTTTTGGGAAAGTTGGTCAAACCATGTTGCGTCATGAATGAAAATGCTGCCTGATTTTTATTTTTATTGTGGAACATAATATCTCTCACATTCGTGGTTATTGATCGAGCGGTGTTCATAAGCGGAAGCAATAAAAACCTATAAAGTAAAATACATACATCAGTCTGCCTAAAAATACCAATAAGCAATATTATTCTTAAAAATAACTATGGTCTATAGTTTGATCTAATTTTACCTCCGTAAATGCCCTCGAACCACATTAATAGCACTTGCATGCGCTCAAAATCAAAATACAATTCAAAATAATAACGAGAACATGTTACAAAAAATATGTTGAAAATAATTAGCACTTGCCTTTGTGATAAAGATCTTATAATTCTGTTACACGGAAATAAATACTTTGGCAGGAACGCGTTTAATTTCATATAAGAGTTCTTGGAATAATCAACAAAGAGAACGCCTCTCGCAGATGCAAGATACAGGTAATTTTCGTCAAAATTAAATTAACTAAAAGGTTATTTCAAAACTATATTGCATTTTTTTATTAAAAATACGAAGTGTTCGTACGAGGGTAGAACGACCACTAAAACGTTATGGTTACTGCGGTGACATTCGCACGAATGCCTAACTTATAAAAATCGTAATCCTGCACGCACCACCCTTTCTTTGGTGGCCGATAAAGTATTACCTACATACAACGAATTAAATATTATTCCGGACCTTTGCCTTTATTTGACGATATGCCTTTACGGTTCCCACAATTTTTGGCCAGATTCGTATGAAAAAGGTATGCCTTTTCTGTTGTTGCTAGATATTCAGTTTTGTATCCTCCTTTGTCTATATACATTATGTTTGGTTTCTAGAGGTTTATTTATGCCAACTCATTATAATTCAAAACACATTAAGGTTTTAAAAGAATTTAGAATGCTTACTTTTATGATATTCTTTGTCACGCACGCAGAAATATTCAAAAGGAATTTATTTAACAGTTTCCTTTAGGATGCATTGTTCTTTCAGAAAGCAGTTCCCGCGGTATTATAACTTTACATTTCGTATAAAAACTCCGACAAAAAGTTCATAAAAATTCAGTCGAGAGAGGCGGTTGTCCTTTTTTTTGGTCGCCTTGCGACGGCCCCTTGTAAAAGAGTCCCGAATGAAACTTGTTTGAAGAAGTCGATTTAAGTTACGAAAAGACGAGATGTACTCAGTTTAAAGGATATTCGTTTATTTAAAACGTTAATACAATTTATAATATCCAAATTTATTGTAACTACTTGCTAGACTGAGAGCCCTTAGGCCTTTACTATAATACTAATAAACACTATAATACTCTATAGTACAATGCACAGGTTACCATTATAATAACCGAAACACAACGATGTAAAATGATTCATGCTTTAAAGTGACAAAAATAAACATCACCTCTTTTTACGTGGATATACTATACCTATTGCACGGCACTTAGTTTTTTTTTGATCGATCTTTTCTATTTGAGTCACTGGTACTCTTGAACCAGTGTAGTGAAAGGATTTTAAATGCGAGGCTCCTTTCTTGCACTTGACGCATGTCTTCGAATATTTAATTAATTTATAAAAAAAAGGTTTTGCTTGCTTAGTCATCTAATAATAATGACTCGAATAATCATATTTTTATAATTTATTTAATTTGTCAGGAAGTTTTCTGTTTTACCATGAGGCTTAAAACTGTAGTTAAACAGTAATTAGCCATAAACTTGCGGATAAAGGAATCCCACCTAAACGAGTAAATTTAGGTTATCATTCAGAGCATCGGGTCATGGGGTGACGGATATAAATGCCTGGGATCCGATAAAACATGACATGAGATTCATGTGCCTCACCATCCCACTTTATTTCATTCCATGCAACATATTGCACACCACGATTAAGCTTTTTGCTTTAAGTAACAAGTTTATTTAAACAAAAAGCTTAGTCATGTGCTATTTGTACTTTAAAATATTGGCTGATTATGATGTAAATTATAAAGTTTTTAAGACATGTCAACTGCAAATGTGTTATTCAAATATCGAGTCAGAGGCGATCATTATTTACATTTAACAAAGTATTATAATAATAAAAATTACACCCTCACAAATAATACTCTTAAAAATAAATGTCCATAAGTATAAGCTGCGCGAATTATTCGATTCATTTCAAAGGCATCCTACTAAAAGGAGCGCGAGACTAACTCAAAGCTTTTATATCTCGTTTCGAAGCGCCTTATTGTCTTCGGTGGTATATGTATTAAAGCTTGCTTTCTCTTGCGTAAATAAAATCCATTGGAGAGAGAAGAGGCGATGGGAGCAGTTGAGGTGTAATGCCTCATGCGAGTGCGGGCCAATGCAAAGTAGATTGAATTGGAAAAAGACTGGAATAGTGAATGGCGAATGCGAATGGCGGCTTTCTGCACCCGAAGGCAACTCGGGAAGGGTTAACAATGGGAGCGCTGTCCGTGGATTGGTAACACTTTGTCGCGAAACTCCACTTCATTTTGATGGTAATTTAAGTATATCCTGTAGATTGAATTGGGTTTCTCTTTTAGTGATTTTATCGCTTTATATTTTAGGGTATTTTTAGGCTGCTCTGAATATGTATTTGAAAATTATACCCTAAAAAGTCGTGTAAATCCAACCACTGCTGCCTAAAAGAAATAATGTAAAATGGAGTATCACTATATCCGACTGGTGTAATAAAATCTATTTAAAAAATCACACCGAACCTATTAATATAGTAGGTACCATATTTATCAGGCGAGTAAACATCCTTTTTTTTATTACAGTACTGATGAAATCACAAACCAGAACAGCCTGCAAATGTAATACGCAAAGTAAAAATAATTTACTAAAAATACATTCGTATTGCACGGAACGTTTTTCATTTTAGTTTTCATCTAGTGATAATTCCAGGCCATATTCAAAAAATAACCGACCTATTTATCGTTAGAAAAGATGAGTAGAGTTTGAGTTCATGTTAATTACATAAAAATAAACCAACCTACTTTTCTTTTCAAAGATTTTAAATTAGCTATGTTATATATATTTTGTACGTTTTGCTATTCTGAACAATAAACATTTAGAATTTTGCCAAATTCTGAGTGTAAGCATATCAAATAATATTTATTATGGAAAAAGTTTTATGTACCAAGATAATGCAAGGCTGTTTTCCGTGTACTTCATGTATCCTAACTCTTCTACTCATTCAAGGATTTAGGTGATGGAACGAGCTGAGGGCCCACCTGATGTTAAGTGGTAACCGCCGCCTATAGACAACAGCAATACAACTCAAGTTCTCTCCACCAAAGTAAGAAGGCCCCGAGACGGGGATGTTACCTATCATGTGTATGCAATTTCACTGACACCCACTCCCTTCTATCGAAACACAGCAACACGTGTGCACCACTGCTTTGCGGCAGATTACCAGGTGTGGGGGCAGTACTTCTCCTGGCGAACTTAGAATAAGTTCTACTGGTACTGGATACCCTGCTGCGTAGGTAGGTGAAACTATCCATTAAACTTGCGTCGCGATCTGCTTTGAGAATTCGATACCACTAAAGAAACATTTCATTTTTACCCTGGAAATGGCTCTTGAATATTTTAATGCAATTTTATAAACGTTCCAGAGAACCTGACGCTTTTTGTGTTTCTAATATAATTAAAATATGTTAGCAGGTTGAGGTTGAGCTTGCTATTGGTATGGGCGGAGGATATCGCTGTAATAGATGAGCCATCTGCTCATGTTCCTTTATATTGAAATGTAGTAGTTATTCAATATGTAAAAGAAAAACATAGGATGTGCCCAGTTAAGACTACAGCTGAATGTAAAAATCTTTTGAAATATATAACAGTTTTTCATAATCTATTCTATCATTCAAAGCTGACGAAATTCCGAACTTTCCTTCTAGCTTAGCATAACTTAGAATATAATTTCCATGTTAAACTCTATCGGATTTATCCAGGAATATTTAACCATCTTAATTTGATTCAGTGATTAGAAAACGTGATTGCATGTTACATTTTTATTGAGAATTATCGTAAGAATTATTAGTATATTAGAATTTTGCATTTTATTTTCAACGCCGCCCTCATAGATTGTCGTGCTGGGATGTTCGGGGATGTGTGATGGACACAATAAGATTTCTAACCTGGCTTTAAAAATTACTATAAAAACTTGGATACTCCACTAAACTTACACTTAAAGTTCTTGGAAATTATAGTAAATTAAGTTTAGATTCACGTGAACATTTATTGTATATGTGATATCATTTAAAAGGTGTGATTACCGTTGTCATTACAAGCACATTAGACATTCTATCTCACGCCTCAGTTACGGGCGTATGCGATCCGAATTGGGTCTTGTTGTTTGACCTAAGTAGGTGAGGCCCCAAGTCCAATTGCTTGGTATAGGCAGAGGTTACCACTTAATATCAGATGGACCATCTGCTTATTAATCCGTAATACCATAATCTTTTCACATAAAATTACTTCAGTAAAATATTTATCCTTCCAAGTTAAAATGTAACTATAATTTCATTTCAGAGAGTAATTTACACTGGAGGTGGTGGCTTTTTTCGCATCTGTACTGTGATTTTAAATAAATCATGTTATTGTTTTCATTTTTTGTACCCTAATTTTAAATATCAATATTTAACCATTCAACCTGAAAGTAGATACTGTTATAAATTAATTTGCTAGTTGAATTCCATAGCAATTAGAAAATTAATTAGGTACAGATAATTTTCCGATAATCCAATCCCTAAAGGATATATATAAAACTGGTAAATTGCTGATTATAATTATCATTTTGAACACGTCATAATCAAAATGATCTCGTAATATGGATGAGATATGTTTTCAAAAAGGGTCAGAATTATATATACCTAATGTCCACCATTATTATATATAATTTATATTATTATATATAATTATTATACTTAATATCTTTCCAAAGATGATTCACAGATATAAGATTTATATAAATATTCTTTAAACTAAAACAGATACTTGTAAAAGCAACCAATAAATACATTAAATTCTTATAAAGCGAAAATCTCCGAACTAATAAATTTCCTGAGTTCTCTCTTCATAGCGGCAGCTCTGGCTACTAATTTAACGAAAGAATTTTCATTTTCAACCATTCCAGCATTTTTAAATACTACGGGTATCTTAAGTGCGAATGAGTGCTTTTCAGTTCACAACGATTGTAATAAACAAGCGAGTGAAGGAAAAATTGTATAATGTGTACACCAATGTTTCCCAATCTATAATGAGGTGGATGTATTAATAGGTGGTAGTATAGTGTTTAGGTAATAGGTAATGTATGAATAGGTAGATGTATGTGTATGAATATGGGGCTTGAATAGTACGCAGTATCACATAAGGAATTCCAAGTACATACTTTAAACTTCATACTCCTTATCAAGTAGTTTTTGACATTAACACAACGCTATTTACCTAAACCAACCATTGCTTGTACTAGTGAACAAGACAACTGATAGAATAGCTATATACTTTTTTGTTAATTCGTACTCAGTCACAGAACAAACATCTATATTCGTCACACAAATGTTGGTACTGAGTGGGAACCAAACCCACGACCTTCAGCACAGAAGGCAGAGTTACTATCAACTGAACTACAGAATACTTATGAGGTCTTATTTAGGTTCTCTAATATCTATCACTAATAAAGGTGCACCTGTGAAGTCCCAGTTTATTTACTTTTGAATCGTTATCTAATACCCTCAAAATTATATACAGTCACATATATATCTCTTATATAAACAGTTAACCAGCTTTAGGTGACCTATTTAGAAAGAAATAAAAAACAAAATAACATTACAAAAATAAACTCACCTTTTCTCTCCCTTCCACCTTCGTGCCGGAACACAATTGGCTTATTGTGCTCTCTCCTCCACAACACGGTTGGAG
Organism: Chesias legatella; assembly: GCA_947359385.1. NCBI lineage: Eukaryota > Metazoa > Arthropoda > Insecta > Lepidoptera > Geometridae > Chesias > Chesias legatella. The sequence continues at coordinate 5,110,531 of OX375774.1, read as the reverse complement.
GTGGCACTCCAGTCGCAATGCAGGTCAGACGAATGCTGCCACCTTCCTGTGATGAGCTGCCTTCAGTCACGCTGTCCACTATGTCTGGTGGGATCACCACTGATAAGTGACCCATCTGAGAAAATTATTACAGCTACACTCAAAGAGACATACATTTCCTGGCCTCCTACCTACGAAAGCTACGTAGCTCAGTTGGTTATAACGCTGTTTTCGGGGGCGTCCCGGTTTCGATTCCTGGCTAAGGAATATTTTTTATGATGCTTGTGTTTTTATAATACATATGCATTGCTTTATGTTTGTGTAAGCGTTACTGCTCGTTATTTATCTTCGTATCAACGGAGAATTAAATCCTCGTTCTACGTAAAACTGCATTATAATATAAAACAAAGCTATTTATTCTACTTTGCTCCAACCTGACTCCTTAAATGAGATCTGCTGCGTTTCCGTACTAAAGTTTCTAGAAAAAGTAGAAATCCAAATTCGACAGGTTTTCGTTTGTGAAGTCAAGCTTAACCTGAACGGTGTGTAGATAAAATATTCGTTATCCTTTTTATGTTGTTGATGCTAGAAAATATAACCAATTTCAAATTCCAAGTAGACTCATAGACTTGTACAATTGTACAATTGTACAATATCGAGATCACTTTGTGGAGTCATGTAGAATTGATTTAATAACAGTCCGCACTTGTTGGTTTATTCCTCTTTATTTATTTTTTATAAATAAATAACAAATCATTTCCTATCTGTTGGAATATTGTCAAATCTGTTATAATCAATAAAAGTCACTGCTGGGTACATTTAAGAAACAATATGAAATGAGCCTCATGAGCTCACCACTTGTCACTTTACGTTACATAGGAAAGAACAAGACAATAAAACCCATAATGTAGTCTCTATGAGCCTCCGATGTAATCAATTTATATCTAAGTATTTTAAAGCGACCATGTGACGAATAGCATACCTGGTGTCAAATGGTATCCACTACCCATAAAGCCGTGTAAAAGCAATACAAATGTTATCCTCCCTTACTAAAGTCTGGGAAGAACCAAATCCCATCAAATGGCGCCCATCACTGTTAGACTTGAAGACTTAACGTCATACTTAACATAAAACCCACACCATTCAAACCGGAACACAATAAGGTGAGTGCACACTAAAATGAAAATAGTGACAGTATTTCCCCGGAACAACATTGCACATACAGTTGGTTCTAATTATATAAAAAAAGTATTGCATAATGCATTTCTATAGCAATCGTCAACTTGAGCTGCCGTCTTGAGTTGGCTTTCCAACCATTTTATTCTGATATCATTTGGGAATTGCTTTCACGGCGACGCATTTCGCATGAGTTAGAATTACGTTTGTAGTCACACAGTGTGCCTAGAATGAAGCCTAGGATTCACCAAGAAAGGAACATTACAGTAGTGATGTACTGGGTTCCTGATATTTGATAATGGCCGATTCAAAAATTCATATTAAAATTCAGATGAAAAGGAGCTTATTTATGCTCCTTTTCGCCTGAACACTGAAACGACGCTCTTTTTTCATAAAGGGGAAGGCAGATTATTTAGCAGTTTGTTTTAACAGGTGTTTATACTAATTTAGGAAACTTATGTGACAAAAATGGAGCCTAGTCTTTGCTTACTTACGATCTCATTCATCCAGTGAATCAATTCGAGCAAAACTTGCTGCATGTTTTATATTAAGTCCCTGTCTTAATTTTTATGAAGAAATATAGAAAACCAGGTAACATAATTGGGTTGTAAACATTAGCTTGTTGGCTCAAAGCTAAAAAAGTTAAAAAGGTTTACCCGATCACTACACTGTGCACAAAGAAGGCTTAACTGTCTGAAAATTTTACTAATAAGGGTCGAGCTCAATCAATTAAGACATTGCTGTCGTGGAGAAAAATACTGACAGTGAAGTAATTATATTCAAAATTCTTTAATGAACATTAATGGTAATTTGTATTGATTGCTGCGTTTCAATCATGATCTTGTATTAACCATTTATTGAGAAGCTAACATCATAAGTTTTTTTCATATGCTTGATATGTTTGACTAACTGCCTATTTGTATCACATACATAAATAAGTGAAATTTTCATTCAGGATATTTTTCTTCAGGGTAACCAACAAAATCTCACACCGGTATCTGGTTAACTACACCTTGGCACATCACTATATTACACTATGCAAGTTTCATTGGAAACGTACTTCATTAGTTAGAATGGGAACACAAAAGCTAGCTCGTGACGTTATACAATGAAACATAAATTTCAGCTCGACCATAAACTGTAATTTAAAATAATGTTTTCGGCAATGTATGTACACTAGTAGTATGACACTGAAATATTTTTATCCATTTCGTAGTGTTTGGTCCAAACAGTAATAAGATTAGTATATTTAGCATTTTGTAGTCTGTGTGTGGAGAGAGGGTATATATATGTTTCTGCCTTGTTTAATGTAAGTTTTATTTCGCGATGAAACTGTGACTATTTACATATCACACTGATTCTAGAGTACTAAGATCTGTTAATTAATTCGCAATAAAGAGCGTGACAAGTGAAATTCTTTTTACGAGAGGTATTCTCTGATAACCCTTTCATTGCGGAGGCAACTGGAAGGGTTTTGCCTGATTCCTACAGGATAAACCCTACAAGCCAGCAGCTACGGGCACGCCAAAGCATTCCTCCGCGGCCTTGTTTACGATGTTCACATCACACCTTTTTTATGTGACAGTTACGGAACGAACCGATGGCCCACCTGGTGTTAAGTGGTAATTCCTACCCATAACGAGCAATGCGACTTCGGTCTTCCCTTACTAGGTACGACAAGACCCAAGTCGCATCGTATACGCCCATAACTCTGAGACGTGTAGGTGGAATAAATGTATGTTTCTGTAGGGTGATTTGAATATAAAGTATCATAACTGTTTTTCCTCTATGGCTACTTTCTACCTGTCTTTAGCAAGGCGAGACAAGTGGTTGGTAAGACGAGGTGAATACTGAGAATCGGAGGCCCTGGGTCCGTGATACTTGGATAGGGCTATGTCCAGAATGAGGATGTTTGTTACCTGGCTCTTCATGGGGTCCGTGTTGACCTGGCACATGTAGGTGCCCGAGTCGTTTGCTTGCACGTTACTGACGTGTAATTTCCACGTGTTATGACCGTTGTAGGTGACAGACAGACGAGGGTTAAGGGCCACCATGTTCGTGTGAATCGCTAGTATCGCTTTCGAATCAGACTTTATCCACGCCACCTGGAGATAAAAACATATATAAGTGCCGGTGAAACTGCAGGCGCATGAGACGTAACATCCCCGTCTCGGGGTGAAACGCAACGCAATACCACTTGAGTCATCTCGTACTTTGGTGGAGATGACTTGAGTCGTATTGCTTACCACTTAACATCAGGTGGGCCGTCAGCTCGTTCTCGTACCCTAAATTACATAAAAAATATAAAAGAAAGTCTTGAAATGTAACGTGACCAGGTCATAAGGTTTATGGTAGAATTGAGAATTGACCCAGCGACCCTTTCAGCAATTAATGGCTTATAGCCGATCGTTTGCGGAGAACTTAAATTAGAATTCATTCAAATCTAAAAACTATATTTTCATAGCTTACATCCGATAAAAATCATTAATTGATTTACATTATATATTACATTTAATATCAAAACAGTTATTCAAAACAAGCAAAGGGAACAAAAATATCGTATTTTTGAATGTTCACCCTGAAAATTTCATTGTTGAAAAATAGGATATTTATTTAAGCTTTGAAAATAATGTACCCTGGAATTTGGGGTAAAATTATAACGGGGTTTCACAAATGGCAATCTCCCTGTATTTTTAGCGGTTCTGGTTACAAAAATTACGTGAACACAATTAAGATGCATTAAAACTACATGTAAAAATAAATAGAAAGACACCCACTATACACATGAATGCGAAAAACGTTCGCGCTACGCCGGAAATAATTCTCACAAACAATGAAATTGTTACTAATTTGTTTTCCAACCGCAACAAAGCGAGATGTCACATGAAAAATGCCCGAGTGGCGCGCAGACGAGACGACCTGCATTCCGTTGTGTAGTTAGTCGTCCACCTTACAACTCACGAACAATGAAATGTGCATTGAAAATATTGTTACGTATGTACAATAAAATTTAAGATTAAATTTCTCTAGTCTGCTGCGAAATTCAACAAAATATAAAAATGGCAATTTGTGGCATTATAACTTGAATACGTTTCATTTTTCGATGGGATGAGTCGATGGCCCACCTGGTATTAAGTGGTAACCTCGGCCCATTACAACCAATGCGACTCGGGTCCTCCCCTACTAGTTATGATAAGACCCAAGTCGCATCGTATACGCCCGTAACTCTGAGACGTGTAGGTGGAATGTCACATGTGCCTGTAATTTCACCGGCAACCACACCTTTGAAACCGGAACACAGTAACGTGAAAGCGTTACTGCATGGCGGTAGAAATAGGTATGGTGGCAGTATTTCCCCGGGCATACTTGGCGAGAGTTCTACTGCTCTTAATTTTCTTTCATTAAACCGGTCTGTTATTCCGTCACTAATCATTAATATATGAAACACAGAAATAGTTTTCACGATTTTTAAGTTGAACGAAATTTCAACACTGGTCATCGTCGAAAGTCACGACAGAATTATTTTAAACATGGACGGTTATCTTTACTCTACCTTTAATTTCGCGTATCACTCCCTCGGTTTAACATTCGGTACAACGTTCAAGTCACATTAAGTTTGTCTCCACTGAGCAAAACAAACACTTAGCGTCGCGAAACTTGAGCGATTTATGACATAAATCTGAGATATAAAATGTTATTTCCCGCTTGCATGCAACCAAACGGAACGTTTCGTTTGCAAACAGTACTAATTGCATTATTAAGCTTGCACCGTTTTTCAGTTTTTGTTGTAATTCCGGTATTGTTTAGATTTTTATAATAGTTAGGTAATACTGATGAAATAAATGTTGTTCGTTACATTGTACCGACTTCTGATACTTTTACGAGTACCTACATATGTTTCAAGTCTTCTAATGTTATAAAACAAAAAAGAATAGACTGATTCACTGACTCATCACATAATTTTAAACTTAAGTCTGGAATGTTCCGTCAGGCTTCCTTTCACAACATACACACTGGCTAAGACGGGCGTTCTGGAAAATTCTACCCTTAAGCGGATAAACCGAATTCCTCGCGTAAGATTCCAGTATTAATGTATAATTGAAAAATCAATGTATATGTTATATACGAACGAGTTACACCCAAAGACTCCCAAATTCTTTTGGGAATTACTATAGCTTGGTTTCTGTATTATGGCATCTTCTTATGCTACACGACCTCATAACTTTTTTATTCATATTAGTCATTATTTATTACTTAGTTCATTGAGGTATTATGATAGACAGATTTGTCATCACAACGTCAATCTCGTTAACTAACCGTAATTGTCCCTGAACACACATCGTCACAATACAGAGGCACCTCACGATCAAATCTGCCTCAATCTACTCGCTCTGGACGTCCAATGCAATTGGGACGTTAAAGCACTGAGCTGAAGTATATTGGCTTTAGTGGGATAATTTGCTGCGTTACACACTAGCTGTTACAATTTGGCCCGTGTTTCCGTTTTCGTATGCAGAACAAGATTGGGCGATCAAAATTATTGTGACGTCTGAAATGCCAACGTCACCCATCATTCAAAATGACACGTCGCTAACGTGTGCATTTGTAACTGCGTAACTGAAACAAAATTGAGATTCGTGCCCGGCATAACTCCTTTTATCTTTTTTTGCATAGATTAATAAGTCGAGCGATAATAAAAAGTGTTGTTTAAAACATTTCGACTTTAGCATCCACCAAATTTTCATACTGGGGCTTTAAATGCAATCGATTCTTGAGCAGTAAAAATGAAGGTAAAACCTTGTTGTTTGATATAAAACTAGTTACATATCATCCACCCAATAAGTTTTGGTTTGAGACACCACTGACTGAACTTGGAAAAGTATTGAGAATCACATCAGTGTCACAAACTTTTTTCTTTTTCCTTCGATTGACTTGTCTTCTATTGATATGTTTACATGTATTGTAGCGAAGCCGGGTATAACATGAATATATATTGGTTTATTTTATTGAAAATATTAATATTTACTACGTAACAGTTTTGTTAGTTTTTATTGCATGGCTTGGTTCGATTTGGTTTCCATTTTACTTGCTAATGTAGTCAATTATGCTTTTGATACCAAAAACCAATATATTTGTTATTTACTGTAGTAACCGAAAAAATTTGATTCGGACATCACTTCATATGTATGAGGTATTTGTGTACAATATAAAAAATAAAAAAAATTAGTATAAGTAATAGTATAAGTATAGTAAATAAAACAATATACTGAAAATCCCTCGGTTTAATAGTTTACCTCGCACTTCACAAACGATACTTAAAAATTTAATAATGCATTATTAATTTCTGGTGCTTTTACAATGCAAAGCCAATCTGTACCTGGAAATAAAATGTACCTACACAGCGACAAAAAATATAAAATGAATAGCCATGTTGGAAAATGAAACGATAACTTTTAATATTATTTTCTAATAGAATTTATCTGAGAAGTGAAAAACATAACAGCACTACACATTTTTTTTTCAATTCCATTCTATTCACTGTTACAATCATGTAACTGCGCCTCAACGCCCTCATATTCATCTATACTATAGATTCTACAGTGTTTCGTACTGTATTAATTGTATGTGCCAGTATTAGATAGTGGAGATTCTTGTTTTTATATATACGTTTGCGTAACTGATAAAGCTTGAAAGCGAAAAGTTTGTATAAGGTTTTTCTGAAGATTTATGAACAGGCAAAAAAAAACGATGTTTAGAATTTTATATTCTAGATTTAAATAAATAAATTGAAACGAAATGAAACTCAGTTTCATGTCGTTTCACTTCATTCATCATCACATTCGTAGAATTTCCTTTGGCAAGTTACAAAATGAGGGCATAGCCCACTAGACCTTAAGTGGCTGCCTCTGCATAATAAAGCATTGCATCTTGGGCCTTCCCATACTTAAGTAGGGAAACCTTAGCTATGGAAAGACCCAAGTCGCAACGTATTGCGCCCGTCACTCTGATATCTACGTGCAGGTGGAATGTTACTGTTAATGCTACTGTTTACTAAAACTAAAATTTACCCGGTAATTTGAGAGGCGGTTGACGATACACGTAAAGTAGACATCTCGACCCTGAGTGACGGTGAAATTCTCCAGTTTCTGCAAGAATTCAGGTTCCATGTCCGCTTGGTTTGGCATTTCACCTGAAACAGAAATTATGTTGTAACCTTAACATTCACTTGTGTGTTTAAATTTTAAATAGGCAAACATTTGATAACAATCTCATGTGATGTCAAGGTAGGTCGTAGCTGTTCATAATTCATTTTTGATGGTTTAAAAAGCCATTGTAGTTCAATTTAAAACGCAGTTTCATTCATAATTTTAATCAGCCTAGCTTACGCTCATACCCATTTCTTTGTTTGTTTTTTATTTTTAGTTTTGGTAGTTAGGTTCATCATTTTGTTATTTCATTAATTATATTTGCGAAACTAAAACTATTTTGACATTTCTGAAAACATGATGAACATTAAGTTAGTGACAGTATAATGGCAAAAAAATACAGACAGTTTTTTTTATGTCATTTAGTTGGCGGAATGAGCTTACGGGCCCACACTGATGTTAAATGGTAACCGCCGCCCATAAAAACCGATGTGACTTGGGTCCTCCCCTACTAGGTTCGACAAGACCCAAGTCGCACTGCATTGCGTCCATCATCTCGAGACGGGGAAGTTACGTCTCATTCGCTTGCAATTTCACCGGCCATTCCCTTCCACCGGACCACAGCAACACGAGTGCATTACTGCTTGGCGGCAGATTACCAGGTGTGGTGGCAGTATTTCTCCGGGCGAACTTAGCAAAGTAGCTTAGTCAGTGTGCCATGCTTGCATTTATTGACTTTTCCTACAGGAAAACTCATTATGGCTGCATCATTGTTTGGTGTCTAAAATAGTTATAGAAGCTTAAATTAGTCGTACTTCAATTTAAACCTACTTAGTTAATACATAATTCAATATAACGACTTTACTGTAGACTTGATGATCCGCTTGAACGAATTTCTTCCAAATTAATATTTATTTCGCTTGAGAGGTATTAAATTGTCGATGAAGCGAATGAAACAGTAATTAAAAGACCCACAAAACTTTTACAGCAGACGTGGCCAGCTGATTGGTTTTGTTTTCTTTATTTTGTGCTTACATTATGACAGCTTTTTGTACAGTAGTAGTAAAGTATTTAGGATTATATCTACGTAAAATAATAAAAACGCTAATTTAGAGGCGCCTTTTTGTTTTTCAAATTTGCGGGTCGATTTTGCTATTGACTGGTAACAAATGGATCAGTTTCAATATGTCTACGTCAGATTTCCCTTCAGCTGAAAAATTACGTAAAATGCAATTAACGAACAAGAAAAATACTAACCATAGTGAATGTCCGATTCATCTGACGTGACCAAGATGCTTTGCTTCAAAACATTTTTAGTCTAAATTAATCTAATAAATAGGTCATCTGAAGGATATCTTGTTACCTTTAAAACCTGTAAAATGCCTTTCGAATCAGTAGTGCGTAACAACTTTAAAAATCCGGTTTATTGTAGTTAACTAGTTTTCAATAAAGACTGAGACAACTTTTGCAAAATTGATCGCTCGTTATTAAATCTACAGCGTTATTATCTCTATCTCTGGAAGTCGAAAGCACCGTATTAGAGCGATTTCTATCGTTAAGGATTGAATATGAGTATCATAGCAACCCGATACTCCCCCCGGGTACTTGAGTGAACCCTTTAGTTTTAACGAGGAGCGTGGTTTTGCTGCCGGTGCATTTTCCTAAACACTCAAGTGTTGCTTTATAATGTATTATTAATGCACATGAAGGTAATACATTTTCGTGCTTTTAACTTTCAAATACTACTTTTTTTTTATTCATGGTGTGAAAACCTTCAAAAGGACCTACCCGTTGCTTCGGGGATGCAAAGAGCGTGTGTGGGATTTTTACCCGAACTAACAAACACCATGGTGGCCGACCTGTGCGCATTCGAGGAGCCCGTGTGCAATTCGGTTTTATCACGCACCCCTATTTTACCCCTCCGAAAAGTAGCCTAAGTTACTCCTTGTTACATCAGCTATCTGCCAGTGAAAGTCCCGTCAAAATCGGTCCCGCCATTTCAGAGATTTGCCGGAACAAGCAGACAGACATACAGACAAAAATTTAAAAAAAAGTTGTTTTGGTATATGTACCGTGTATACATCCATATGGACTAAGTAAAAAGCGGTTATTTAAAAAAACACTCCAATTTTATTTATTTGTATAGATTTTTACCCGGTCATACTAAGATCACCAACAGAATGCAGGTGAACACCATTCCTTTATGTAGTTAATCCATCTTACCTGTTACAAAGACGCTGAAGAATGTAGCCAGCCACCAGGCGGCCCTGGTGGGCGGCGGAGACATATTATGTCTGCTCATAGCCTGCCTGGAAAAAAAAATAAGTTTAGGTACTTAGAAATCTGTTCTTCCATCTTGATCAACTGGGAGAGGTCAATTAATTGTTATACTCTATAAAATTACCCTATGTATTTTAGCTTTTATTTTTTTATGCGCTCCAAGTAAAGATAATTTAGAACAATTTCTACACCAAAGTACCTAAATGTGTGTTGTTTTTGCAAAATAAATACTCTTTCTTTCTTTCTTTTCTCTTTCTTTTCTTTCTAAATAAGTTAGAGCAATTGGTCGTTAAGACCAGAGCAAAACATACCAGATACAATAACAATCTTATAAATAGTTTTTATATAATATAATATCCAAGGCACATTGTGGATCGTCCAATATTTTTTTACATTTCAAAGGATAAAACATGTTTTTTAGGTATTTTATAACAACGCGAGGATCATTATTTTCTAACACAAACCTTGTGAAGCAAGGGACGCAATAATATCCTGCGAAATAAGGAGAAACGAATCAACAAAGACGTTTCCTCAAAGGAAATGAGGCTTGATCTCGACGCTGATAATTTGAGTTTTATTGAAACGGATGGGTTGAAATTGATTTGTATTTTAAATTTAGCAAAGCCACATTCTCGGGAGAAATCTGAGTAAGCATAGGATATTTGGAATTGTATAGGAAGCGATCGCAGCGATTCTTCTGTAACTGATCTTGACATTGGTGTCATTTTGATTAGGTGACGTTTAAGATGGTCGTTACCATAAATAATTGCTTTATCAACGATGCGGCATCAACAACTGAGCGCTTCCGTGGCTTGAATAGCATGTTAAATTATTGGACTCCACTTTTGAAGTTTATTTATGTCTGTCCAAAAATTGTAAATCTACAGGACAGGAAATATTATCTGTGGAGTTGGAATAAGCTGGACAGCTTTATTATTATTATTGGCAACATAAATGAGCGAATGACATATCTTTTAACAAAATCATAATATTAAAAAGACCGCTGTTCTAATTGGCGCAAATAAAAATACGATTTTGTTTATTGAATTAGGATTTTTTTCGCAAATTAGAGATTTGTATTGTACAAGTCCCCCAAAAATAGCAATATAAGGTCTTGTTTACTTGAAAGATTTCAGCTAATACCTTATCCCTTGAAGTCACTTGGCAAAAACGAGCTTCAGCCGAGACCTTCCAATGATACGGCCTTAATTTGCTTCATTTCAGGCTTCGACATTAATGTATTATTATAATTGGTGAAAGTTTGCATGTTTTAAAAATGCAATAGGTTTTCAAGTAAAAATAAGTTTCATCGAAGATGTTATATATATTTTGATAATCATCTGAGTGCAATCAAAGCTGGCAATTCATAAGTATTCATTGGTCACGTTCGGATACGGAAATTTATTTTTACATCGTGCTGACGCGTTTCAATAGTTCAACCACAGCCACCAGGTTCCACAGGTAAATAATACTTGTCCCATCAATTGCGCTTCTGTACGTCCATATCCTTTGAATTACGAGTTCTCTGCGCTTTATCAATAACCATATGGAGTTTGTTGATGTGAAACATCTATAGCCGCACGTAAAACCGATTTCTGGCTTGGCGACGCGTCGCCACGGCATGAGCGCTGATTGGTCCGTTCAAGGTTACGACAAATCATAAACATTATTAGTGATGGGGTACTTAGTTTCTTACAAAAGAATGTCGATGTTTCACATCTGCCAGGCGTCCCGTGACGGCTCACATTTTTTTTTATTATAGTTAGCTCTAAAACTGGATAATATCAATGGAGTTTGTTCGTGATGGTATAGTCTGGAGAAGAATCCTAGAAACGATCATGTCCAATTAATTGTCAGTATTAGCGTCTTAGCTTTTGTTTGTAATACAGAAATTGAAATATTAATTAATTCTAGGAAGTAAATTTTCTTCCATATACTTTATGGAGATTTGCTATGAAGGTTTGCCCTATCTACCTTAGGAAAAAAGCGGGAATCCATGAAAGAATGAAATAAATAAGGCTATAAACTGGGTTCAACAAAATTATAACACGACCTGAATATGTTTTTGTCACAGCATTCTGACATAGATTTATCACTTTAGGCTTGGAGAGACAGGTAGAAAATTGTCTCCATGAATAACGGATGCATGCGGATGGAGAGACAAGTACCTGCCTGTCGATGTCAGAAAAAAGGTGTCATGCATCACTTGACCTACTGTTTGATTTAAATATAAATATATAATAAATTTACACTAATTTACTGTCACAACCCGTTGTCAATTATACGGGTTGCAAAACAGCTAACAATGTCATTAGGAAGAAGCAACCTCTCTCAGAAAACTGTATATATAACACAAATATCAAGCTACAAGATTGAAATTTACTTAATAATAGGAGTTGGGTTCAAAATACATATAACTGAAGTAGATTAACCTTATTACTAACCGTTTTTTTTCCAAAATTTCATATCTTAGTATGTTTAACTTTAACTCCTTTGATGAAATAAAAAAAAAAAATTAAACGAACTTGCGATGCCAGCGTAAACCCCTTAACACTGTTAACACAAAAAATTATCGAATACTGATCAAAAGGCAAATAAGCCATTTTATTACTTACAGAGCACAGCAGCCGCTTTATTTTTAACGTTTTTAACGTTAGTATCACTGTACAATAGCAAGCGTAATTTGAATAACGGTTTGTAAGTGCAGTCGGCTTTTTTTATATCGCGATACCCAGTTTTGGACTAATCTCCCATATGTGATAGTTGCATCAGTTCAAACTCTCATACAGTGTCATACCCGACATTGTAAATATATGAAAGTGTATATGGGAAGACACACAGGACCTAGTGCTAGGAATGCAGCGTAAACAATGTATCGAGCGTGAAAGTGCTTCTTGAATCAAAATGTTAGTAAAACACTCGCGCAATAAATTTTGTCCGCAAATACTTCATAGTTCTATATATGACAGGACAATATTAAGAATTCAAATTCGGAAGAGGTCTAGTATGTACACAACGGTATATTATAATACATCATGAATTAAAGGATGCAGGAAACTTGCAATGCAACAGAAATTCATTAAAATCAACTGATAAAATTATTGTAAACGATAATGTTCCAAAAAATATCTAAACTGCTAAGGAAGAAGATGTCTTTATCCAATGTCACTATTTATAAGAAGACATTATGAAAGCGTGTACGGTAAGAAAAATAAAAAAGGTCCATACTCAACAAGTTGATAGTTTGCCAATTAATCACCTGAAGCGTGACGGAGACAGGTGGAAAATTGTCGCCATGAATAATGTTTCGAGCGACAGGTATCACCCGAAGAGACGAAACGACCTGTGTCCACTTGAACTTTTATCAGACAATTTATTTAGGAGCTCATGTTTTCCCCGAAACTCTTAGGACACTAATCAATTTTATTTCTGCTACTAGAATCATTTTGCGATGATACAGTTAAACGAAAAAAACAGATATATATGAAAAAATATTTGTCATTTTATCCAGACCCTATTCAATCATGTTTTTTTTTATGGGCAGGTCAAAGGTCAGATAAAAATACACACAAGTTGACCAATAACAACCATTTTTACGAGGATATAAAAATACCTTGTTCGAACACGATTTCTTCACTCAATGTTTAGAGCATAACTGGCTAATAAATTCTTGTGAAAAGCTTACCTTAATAAATCCAGTTCGGCTCAGATTCGCCAGCCGCTATAAATTGTTAAATAAATCGTTCGAACAACACGAAATGGATTTGCTGTGAACGATACCAAACTTATTATTTGAAACCAATTCTGACAGCAGCTGTTTTTATAATAATTGTACCGTGCATATACGCAGGTTGATTCCTATATTGTATGTTATTCCAATGTTGAATAAGAAAATATAACGCGAGCACAATTGCCTTGGTGTTTACTAAACAGGTGTTTTATTTTCTTTTTAATAATAATTAGTTTATTTATTTGGAAAAGTAACAATATACATTTTAAATAGTATGAAACACGATGATGATGATGAAGGAAAGAAAAGGCTTTCGAATAAATGTTATTTAACACAATATCTCTCTCAATACTCTTAAACACTATGCTGAAACCTTTTACGGGATAAAACACTCATTTCAAGTCACATAGTAAAAGTATTATTACTACATGAAATTAATTATTTGAGGCATGACTAATGTGATGTGTGGGTGTTAAATTATTTGCTGAACCTAATCTTGTTACAGAAAAGTCTGTACCAAAAGTAAATATAAATTACAGCATTAATGAAAAAGCTCTAAATGAGGTGTGAGTTCCTTCAGCAAAAATAACTTTAAAGGATACCCTACTGACGGTGATATACGATATTTTTTTGTTAAAAACGTAAGACTGTGTAAGAATTAGAGATTCTTTTTTTTTATTTTTATGTAATACATTTACGGAACGAGCCGACGGCTCTTATTAGGTATTGGAAGACCCAAGTCGCATTGTATTGCAATATTAACCCTTGTAATGTCCATTGCTTTCAAATTTAAACTAAATCCTTCAATAATTCATTCCTCAGTTATTCTCTGAGTCAAATAATACAGTACCTAATATTGTAAAACAAAACAAATTAAGTCATGTATGTTTGGATGAGACTGGCTTCGGTTGGCACGGCATTGGCTCTTGAGATTCACACACACTGAACTGCTCCCAAAGAGAATCACGGAGTGGGTTCCTAGAAATAAGCCCTGTTTTATCGTACGCGCCGCTTTACAAGGGTTTGTTTTTTCCTCATTCGTAAATTCTATAGTCTGTTTGTCTCAAAGTGTATCGATTAACGTTGACTTAGGCAATGTCAAATCTTTCCCTTTTTTAATGCGTCATTACAGTATGAAAAATATTTCAATATATTATAAATTAAATATAACTAATAGCATGTAAATTAACCGCGATATCATATTGATTTTGCGGTCTGAGGTAAGCAGTTACCGACTGATACAAAGCTAGCTATGTATCTAAGCAACACTTAAGTCAGAAATAACCAACAAATTATATTGTTTTCTGCCCCTGCAACCTGCATACTTGCCATTCAGATGAAAGAACTGACATTTTCGGCTGGTTAACAATTAGATTAATAAAATACTGTTAGCTCAAAAGATTAAGTTACTATTGAATCTGGTTGAGCTTTTCTTATTGAGAAATAGCGAAAAGTAAATAAAAAATAAATCAACAAAGATATGCTAACTAGATTGCACGTGTGTTTAATTTGTTCCTATCCAGAATAACAATCGTTTTTATGCAGTAACATGTACTATTGTTTATTTCGTGCCAAAGGGATCGACCCCTCAACTTCTCGTTATTGAAAGGAACAGCTCGACACTTCAACGTTTATTATCTAAGCACAAATACAATACTCGTGCTAAAATCAACAGCGGCGTTGTTAAGATAACACGTTCGAGGGAGGGAATATCCCTTAATGTCGCATTGATAACAGTAATAAAATATACTTAATTTCAACTCTACATTTACAATATAAGAGCTCGAATTGAAATTTCATGAGGTGTGAGTGTGAGTTGTTTGGTTCCTATGATAGAAACTATGCTTAGCTTACTTTGGGGCTAGATGGCACTGTATGAAATGTCCACCAATATTGATTTATTGAAATGACAACTTTCTTGTGTTAGCATACTGAAACTATACTTAGCAGTATGGTTTCAGTTCTGTAACAATACGGTTTTGTCTCTTGTTACTTAAACTATACATTAACTGCTGGGTAAGGTATATCTAAGCGCAATCCGTAAGCGCAAATAAGCCGCTATTCATTCTACGAATTATATTTTTAATTTTTTGAGATCTTGAAATATTAAATATCTATATATGATATGTAAATCGTACATAGTAGTAAATCATACAAGTAGACAGTGTTACGTACCTGTTTAAATAATGTCCCAAAATTTTACATTTACAAATTTACATTTACATGTGGATCAGCGCACTAATCATAATCAATTTCTCTCTCCCAGAATTTGAATTCGCGAAACTTGTACAACTGTCAGTTACTCAAAACATATTCAGCGTGTGGAATAAATAAAATGTATCGCTTGACGGTTAGAGCAATCAGTAAACATAGGCCCAGGAATAAATATCCTCCCCCGGGTAACGGGGCTTCCCTCGGGGAACTAATTGCAGCCCTATCCGTATTGATGGCCACTACACGGGGATCTATGTAAATGATATCGCTCGCATCCGCAAAATGCCATTATAACGCTTAATTCAGCCTCACTGCTCGTCCCCAAGACGTATAAGCTATCAAGGGAATGAAAGCCTCTATCCCTGATTGGTAGATTTTGTACTGAAGAATGTTCTTTATATTCTTATTGCTAGTACTGTAGTAGTTGGTTGAGGATTATCTACCGTAGCGTATTCTTTTTTATTGGACCTTCTGGATATCAGCCTCAGATAAGATGGCCTTGACGGTGCGAGGGCTTCAGTGAGAGCGAAATTCTCTCAACCGGTGACATATTATTTAAACACAATGACACTAAGGGTACCACTAAAGTAGGGAACTCGACTATGCCCGAGGAAAGGGCTACGCACTAGCGAGATTGAATGTGTTTACTGAATAAATCTAAGACTAGAAAAATCTGGATAAATGGATGTTTCCTTAAGTTTTTGGTTCTAGGAAATGCTTCAGGAGCAGTAGAACTCACGCATAGTTCGTCCGGGGAAGCACTGCCACCATACCCATTTCTGCCGTCAAGCAGTAATGCACTCGCGTTACTGTGTTCCGGTTTAAATGGTGTGGTTTCTGGTTAAATTACAGGCACATGAAACATTCCACCTTAACATATCAGAGTTACGGGTGCATATGATGCGACTTCGGTCTTGTCGTACCTAAGCAGGGGAAGACCCAAGTCGCATTGCTTGTTATGGGCAGAGATTACCATTTAACACCAGGTGGGCCATCTGCTCGTTCTGTAATTGTACCACGTAAAACAATGCTGGTTTGAATGTTAAGAAGAAGACGATCGTTATGAACATTGCTAATCTAGTGTCATATGTTAAGAATAAAGACAAACCACGCTAAGCTAAGCAGATCTCGTTTTCAACAAAATAGGAGCAGATAATGGATTCAAAGAGCCGAAGTCACCAATCATTGGATTTAAAGCTTGCGATCGCCACGCCCCCCGCCTGCTCGTAATTAAAACTTTGTTCCATAAACTATGATTTAAACTTCTGGCAGCTCGATTCATACTTTTTTCTGAGGTTAATTTATGTATATTGAACGCTCCGAGCGAGTTTCATCTTTTTCTATGACTTTGTATACAAACTGATACAGATAAATTCTTTTATGGATGGTAATCAATCAATGAAATAATGAGCGGCTCAGTGTTTTAAAAAGTAAAACATTAAATTGCTTATGACTGATGACTGCCTTCCATAAGTTTACTGCATGATAAAATTGGAAGACTTACATCCAAACATATCTTAAAAATAGGCTATAATATATTTAAAAATAAGTCTTACAAGTTACGAATAATAAATACATAAAATGTATATACGAATAATATTAAACGAAATTGTGTTTACCATCAGAAATTGAATTTCATTATGCTCGTTTGGAGTCCACGAATTTCGTAAACGTAGGTAATTAATCTAAATGCCACACTCAATAAACGTATTGTATCTTTCATAAAGAATTATAAGGGTCATCATTAATTATGAGAAAAAATCGGATAGATATTAAAAAGTCTTCACTTGAACAGTTCATTTTTCTAAAGAAACTAATCTTATATTGAGTTTCTTAGGTTAACTGAAAGGGTTCATATAAAGTTACGTCTAAAGGACATATTTTAGAAATAAAAAATGTGAGCCGTCACGGGACGCCTGGCAGATGTGAAACATCGACATTATTTTGTAAGAAACTAAGTACCCCATCACTAATAATGTTTATGATTTGTCGTAACCTTGAACGGACCAATCAGCGCTCATGCCGTGGCGACGCGTCGCCAAGCCAGAAATCGGTTTTACGTTTAGATGTTTCACATCAAAATATAGTACACTGATTGAAGTTATTAGTAGCAGTAAAACTTAAGCCCTGCCGGGAAGTCTACCACTTTACTTTACTATGTTCCGGTTTAAAAGGTGTGGTTGCCGGTGAAATTACAGGCACATGAAACATTCCACCTTCACGTCTCAGATGCGATTTGTTTCATCAACTTGGACCCAAGTCATATTGCTTGTTATGGGCAGAGGTTACCAATGCAACAGCAATCTGCTAGTTCCGTAAATTATCATATTAAAACTGAACTTAGTTACCATGAAGGCAATTGCAATTATTGATATGAACGATACTGCTAGTTCAATCACGTGAAACACTTAAAGTAATTTGTTTTGTAATACAAAGTATGTTAATCAAAGCGAAGTGAAACCGCAAGAAAACGCCCACGTAGCTAAAGTGAAGACGTCACAAACACTGCGGTCAAAGCTCACTAAGCTCTTGCAAGATATACGTTTCACGCTCTTGTCATCTTCAAGAGAAGGTTATTACGGTAATTGTTATAATAAGAGCGTTCATGTCGACGTCGGTTCGAATCTAAAAATGAGTTCGACCGTTTGGTGGAGGGTTACATCGGGCGGTAACCATATGTGGTGGTGGCTAACTACCATACTCGTGTTGAAAATCTTCTACTAAGCTTCTAACTGTGTGTTCTTCTCATAGGTACGAGTATGCATATTACTTGTACATATATGCTTAAATTGGTCATGAATTATTTTATACAACAATGAGATTTTTACTTACGAATTCTAAAATAAAGAATAATTCCCACATCACAACAATTTGCAACATACCTATGGAATTTTAAATAGTCATTTATTTAATAAAAAACAAGTTTCATTAATTTACACACTGAAGTTATTTTCCATCGAGTGCTGACCTTTAAAAGTTTATTTGCACTCAGCATTACATGAATTGTTACGCTTTGAACAAATTAAGCTGAAAAATAATTATTTACTTCTTAATGACCATTAAATAATGTAGATGTATTTGCAAAAATCTGCGTCGGTTGAGAAATATTAAAGCAAACTGCCGAACTTAAGAAAGTTCGGCATTATAAATAATTATTGCATAAGTATAATGAGTTTCGCAACTAGTGCTCCAATCTGCAACTTCAGTCAGAGTTCAGAGTGAATACGACCCGATCCTATTTATTTATTGACAAGCATTAAGCGATAAGTTTCAATATATGCTTAGTATACACGGGTCTATCACTTGTCATTAGTTTATAGGCTGCTTAGTGATAAGTGAAAACTGCATTCACACATTTTTTATTATTGATATAATTATCACAAAAAACTGAAGTTATTTATTACTCTCGTGTTGTTAAATTTATCACTATACCCTTAAGGACATCGGCTTGAATGGCCTGTATCAATTTGAACTGGCACTTTTACTAATTACTAAGCGGTAATTCAACATGCACGCGAAGAATTATTATAGTACACACACCTTAAGTATTTATTTCTAAGATCGTTTATATACTGTGTATTCGCATCACTGTTTTTCCGCAATATGATGCAACTTGATCTTCCCATACCTAAGTATGCTGCTCGTTCCGTAACTTATTCTCGTAAAACTTACCTCATGTGCGTCACAGAAAATCATCTGCCGGAGCACAAATTCGTGTGGAACAATCGTAAATGCTTTTTATTTGAGCTTGCATTCGCGTAGCTCAGATTCCACATGACTACACACTGTTATTACACTTTGCCAGTTCGATGCGCGGTATTGTGTCAAAGCAACAGTCATTGGCGAGTCAAAATTCGAACGTGTATTCAGTTCGCAAAATTATTCATCTCAGACAGCTCTTGTGCAATGCGCTCAATTCGAATCTACGATACGGATGGAAAAGATTTTGAGATGTTCGCACATCGGAAAATGAAATTCAGATCTTGTGCACTACTTATGAGGCTTCTAATCTTCCAGCTAAAGGGCAGTGTTTCATCTCAAAGAGAGCGTGATTTCGTTTTAATCTACCTAATAATACTGATGAATATCTTAAAATTCTAGTATTTTCATATTTACCATTTTGAAAGCTTGGTTACTCTATGATTACATTTTGTTTATGTTATATCTCATTGGATCACACGTGCTCCGATTAGACTTCCATTAAAGGACTTTGTTATTTGTTTTTAACGTACTTTGAGTATTCGCATAGTAAAAATACTAAGAATATTTCTCAGCGAATTTTCTCGGACTCAAATTACACGCAGTGAGCAAAAAGTGCTTTATTGTTTTCAGTAAACCTTCATAAATAAAAATTCACTCCAACTGATTGGAAACCCTTATAGTCCCAAAACAACTAAAACCCAATTAACGTTTTAAACTTTCTTCAAACAATTTTGCATAACCAATACTTTTAAATTATGTTATTAAACAATTCATTCCTAAATTTCAGAAGAAATCCCTTAAACCGAAAATTGTGGGGACAACTAAAAATACTTGTATCGCTTCATGAACAAGAATCTTACCCTCGTAAGCGTTATAACTTTATTTAAGAGTTTCGACGTGGATTCGACTTACATAAAAACTTTTAATACTCAGTTGGAAGGAATACTTTTTATTTTTAATATTGATATTTAATTAGAAAGTTTTTATTGTTACTTGATATTGTTTTTGTTTTTCATACTGTTTTATTTTGTAGTTGTGTAATCTACTAAGCTGGTTAATCTGAGCTCCAAAAACTCCGATGTACGATTATACCGATGCCGATCAGCCATATTGTGAATCGTGTGACCGCATATTCAAGACAAGGTTGGACCTAGTCAGCCACATATGAAAACATGCTAGAAAATGCTACGGGGTCGCCATCATCAACCCCGACGTGAAGAACATCATTGCTGTTAATAACTGTTTAAAACAAAAAATATTTAAATAAACTGTAATTCAGTTTTCAAGCCTCTTTGAGGCGCATTCAAAATCCTTTCATCAAACTGGTTCGGTATATCCAGTGACTCATGTATGACTGTCATACATGAGTAATATGTATGTACAATATGATTCTTTTAGATATACTATCATATAAATTAATAGAGTCTGTGATCTTGTCTAAGCGTTATGATATAATCCGATAGACAACATAACGAATAATTGAGAGAACATTCAAAGCACCCAGTATAAACTTAACATTAAGTAAATATTTAGGCCACGATAAGCTGGGAATACAAGGTGAGTAAAGTAAATGAAATAGCTCGAATAACTCATATCGAAGTCTGTAATGAACAAACACAAACCTAAGCTACCGTACCGCAGAGAGAACGAAGTAATAGGTACTTTGTAACACATTGGAAAATACCGCAACAAAAGCCGCTTGAGCGTGATATCAAACATATAATGAGCTCGGCAAATGTTAGTTTAATGTAACAATAATCTGCTATTTAAACTAATTGTAAATAACTTAATTACCAATTTACCATTTTCATTTACATTAGGAAATCCAGATTATATCATTGTAAACCATTGTTTTCGAAACTCCTGACAGCGATAATTAGGGCTGAGAATTTACTTGTTACTAGCAACAGAAATACAAATTATAAAGTAATAGCCTTTTGGAGATACTTATGTTATAAACATAAGTCAGAGTTAATATTTGTAGTATAAGATAAAATAAAATTGCAAATATTTCAATTAAATCATGTAAATAGGTCTTAATTTATTTTTTATCTTTTATGATTTTTAATTAATTTTAGAGGAGTTACTAATTGTACCTAATACCAATAATGGTAAACATTCATGAGAATAAATGACAGATAAACAGAAATGTCTATTTTATATATGCTTATTCTTATTGTTGTCGGCAAATTATGCCACTAGCCTAAAGTACTCCGTTTATATTTAGATCATTTATAGAAACAATTGCAATATGCAAGTTAACTCTGATCAACTGCAACGCTGGTTTTTCACAAACCCATCGCGTATTAGACTGTTTAACATTATGGTTTAAAAAAAAAAATTTAACTCTTAAGATTTCAAAAATCACTTGCAGAGTAAATACAGGGTATTAAATAATTATGCCAAATAGCGTAGGTGGAACTAACAATTTTTCAACTCAAAAGTGTGGTATTACTCAGTGCCTACCCGCACAGAAAAAATAATTATGAATGAACAGACAAGCTCGAGTTACAAGTAATGAAACATAAGGTAGCGGACACAACATTAAGAGTAACCTAACTATCTATCTATATATTAATTGATTATTAATGTAACGGTTAAGTGAGTCCATTAAGTGTTCAGTACTCCTGTCTTGTGCGTGTAATTTATTGCAGATGAGAAGATATTTCAAAAAACTAGATATTATTAAAACCTTTTTCTTTTTATTATACGTCACATATGTCATATTAAAATTTATGTTTACCGAAAATGCCTCGGACAAAGGACCAAGTGGGCAATTTTCATTTTAACACAAAAAAGGTTCGAAAGAGCCAACGAGCGAATGAGACAAAATAATGTGAGAATGGGACGTTTGAGGGGGAAGAAACCCCATTTGGATCACCTGTCACGCTTAGAAATGTCACGTTACCACAAAGTCTGGAAAGCAAATAGCATTTATTATTGTTATTGCTTGTACATCTACTATTCTAATCAGAATCTTTAAACTTTGAAACCTGAAATTGTTAAGATAATAAATCATGATGACTTCGCAGAAGTCGCAGCCCTAATGTCAGAATTGATGATTTACCTTTCTAATACCAATCTTATTATATTTGCAAAACGATTGTTTAAAGTATCACCATCTTTCAATTATCCAGCGTAATATTTTTTATGAGAATGATGAGGCACAAAAGCTGACGGCTCACCTGATGGTAAGTGGCTCCGTCGTCTATAAGTCAATTACACATCCATTCTTGTTTCCTTTGAGTAATTTGTATATAAGTAGGTAAGATAAAATGTAAATATTTCGATCCTCATAAAGCCGATCGCAAGGAGACTAATTACGTTCATCATAATTAGACGAGACTAAACTAATATTTAAATTCATAATATAATATTTTGTTCAAAGATTCTATTCGACAAATTATTATAAGAGCTCAAACTGCACGACCTTATTCCTATCCTACCATATCCATATACATATGTATCCTGCTATAGCCGATCCGATGTAACGATTAAATTGACTACAAAAGTCGATTAACAGTAACTGAAACCTTTTATAATAACATCAGTGAACCCGCCTGTGACTTCGTGTGCGTGGAATTTGATTTAGGAGTGGAAATTTTGACTTCACCAAATTATATTTGATGCTTCATAACAAATTAACTTGACAACACTGCGCTACTACGAGGCAAGCAATCTCTACTCTATCATCCATACTAAGAGTTAATTAATAGAATTCACCAGAATTCTAGAAATAGAAATATTAGTCTGGTATGGGTATTAATGTTTGCTGAGCTTAATCCATAATAAACTTGCTCGAGTGCTGTTCGGTATTCGTTAATCTGTCTGGCGCTTCAAGTTTAAAATACTAGTTAAATTCGAGTTTCTAAAATAATTTGTGAATTTTTATAGTTGCCGACGAAATTAATCTCCATCAGATTAATTTCTTACTAACAATTTTAAAACTAAAACAGTTATTTATTGAAATGTATTTAGTCAGACATAAAACAAGCCTAAAAAAAAATTTGGAAATTTCACACGAAACCATACCAGTCCCAATTAAGCATAGCTGAACCAGATGACTGATAGAATACTTAAATACTGTTTTTATAAATACATACATATAAATTCACATTAACACACAGACCAGAAAAAACATGAATGTTCGTCACACAAATATTTGTCCCGAGCGGGAATCGAAACCACGACGCGCGGAAGGCAGAATTACTATGAAATGGGCTGTGAGGCCTCCTCACAACTTGTTTTTTTTTTCACGATTTACCCTTTTTCGTATCCAATGTATATTCATAGCCCAGTCTATTTGAATTTAAAAAAGGCACATGTCTCTCAGACCTTCCCTCTTATCCAGAGGGCGCATATAGCTACTCTGACACTTCATTTATCTTATTTACTGGTTGCTTAATTAAGTCCCGCAGAGGTGCCGTAATTTCATTCCTCATTTGTTGATTTACCTGAGGCTGTAAATAGATATACCATTGACTTCGAATCTGAAAGTTGTCAATTTGAATTATAATAGCTGACTTAAAACTTTTTCTTGTGTATCGACTGTAGTTCTAAGCGATGACAGAACATCATTTATGAAACTTATTAAACCGGTTAGGAGAATAAAACATTAACGAAAAAAATACTTAGAAATAGACCAAAAACATGTGATTCTTCACTATCACATGTTTTTGGCTTCGCACGCTTCGTATTCACATAAAAGTATTAAGCCAGCATCACAGATAATTTTGGGTATAATGATATATTAACTAGAGGTACACTCTGAACTGAGAATTCAATATAAAACAATGAGATATAAATAAACTTACTCGTATGATTAAAGTTAGCAGCGCCATCGAATTACAACGGAGTACTAACGCTGCAATTTCTGTTTAATAGAACGATTTATTGATTTTTACCAAATTTGCTGTTATAAGCCACATTTTCTTTTATTTGTACCAAATTTTATTTCTAATGTAACACAAAATTAATATTTTTCTTCCTTTCTTTCTTTCTTTCTTATTCATGAGGAGTTTTGGAAGCAATTTACCTATTATTATACTAATAACTTAAAGGTAAAATACTCATTAAATTTGAATATTGTGGTCGCAACGGGAGCTACATTTCACAACGGTAAACATTTGCTGCACGGAGAGCTCTTGAAGTAACATGTATGAAATATTGAACCACAAAACGTCACTGGAGGCGCATTTGTGATACCCCGTTTGTTGACTCTGTACTGCCTTAGATCAATATCTTATTGATAGTAGATATAATGAATCTCACCAATGAAATAAAAACTTGCACTTGAGATACATATGGAGCCCTATTCCCGGTCCAATCTGAGTTTAATTAATTTCTATCAACAAAGACATAATAAATGTAAGAGTAAAAACATGCAAAACAAACTCTTTAAGTATTTTATCATATTTAATTCTAAGATCGATTACTCCCAAGTGCAGTTTTTTCGGTCACAGTACAGAACGTCCAAAGATAAATAAAATTAAAAAATACAATCTAATTAAATGAGATTTTATTGTTCGGATATATATAGTTCCCCAGATAAAGAACATATTGATTTTCAAGATGAATTTATCTTATAAATAAGCACAGAATAATAAATTACAATAACAACAAGATAATGAAAACACATTTATTTTCCAAAATTCGAAGTAAACACGCAACGCCGTTTGACGAAATACCCCTTCAACTAGATACTAATATTTAACGCAACCCAACAAATTTAAAATGCGTAGTCATCGTAAGGATGGTTGGGCATTTCAGACATTTATTTATAAAATTCCAAGTTTAATTTGAGTATTAACAAATGTATTGTAATGTATCGATTCTTGGGACTAGATGAAATGAACTTAGATGTCGATCAATTAAATGAGATGTTATGCAAAACCATATCTGAAACCACTCGAAAACATCTAGGCAGCGTGCCTAAAAAAGAAAGTAAATTAACATCCGAAACCTTGGCTCTCATTGAAAAACGAAGAAGCATGCAGCATCACACTTTAGAAGATCAGAGAGCAATAGAAAAAGTGAATAGAGAAATAAGTAAATCAGTTAAGCATGACCTTCGCAAACATAATACTAAAATCATTTTAAACACAATAGAACAACATAAGGGCCCTAAAATATTTAGACGAAAAGTAAATAACAACTCACAACAAATTTCAAAACTAAAGACAGTCGATGGTCACATTGTAACGGATCGGGATCACATATTGAAAATCGTTGAAAGCTTCTACGAAGAACTTTACGCATCAAAAGCAACGGAGCCGTCAACCCCAGGCAACGACTGCAGAGCTCCTCCCACAGAACATCGAGGCTCCGAAGCGCTACCAAATATATTAGCTTGTGAGGTAGAAAATGCTCTTTCTCAAATGAAGAGTGATAAATCACCTGGAGAGGACGGTGTTACGGTTGAACTACTGCGTGCTGGTGGCCAACCTGTACTTCGTGTTCTCGTTAAACTTTTTAACAAAGTCCTGCACAACACTAAATCCCCACAAATTTGGAAAAATGCCTTAGTGACCATTCTTTACAAGAAAGGAGACTGTTGCAATTTGAATAATTACCGCCCCATATCCCTGCTGTCCCATATCTATAAACTTTTGTCCAAAATCCTATGCAACCGTCTTACCCGCCAAATGGACGAATGTCAACCTGTTGAACAAGCTGGCTTCCGAAGCGGTTTCTCCACAATAGATCACATTCATACCGTGAAGCAGTTGATAGAAAAGAGTTTAGAGTACAACCGGCCTTTGTGTATAGCTTTTGTCGACTACGAAAAAGCCTTCGACAGTGTCGAACACTGGGCTGTGTTCAACTCTCTCCACCGCTGTCAGATCGACGCTCGGTATGTGGACTTACTCCGAGAGCTGTATGATGCGGCGACATTGCAGGTTAAAATGCATGCACTAACTGACCCTATTATAATTAAGAGGGGGGTGCGGCAGGGGGACACCATTTCACCTAAACTCTTCACTGCAGTTCTTGAAGATGTAGTGAAAACCCTCGAATGGGACCAAACTGGCATCAACATCAATGGTGTTTACCTATCGCATCTTCGGTTTGCTGATGACCTGGTCTTGTTTGCGGAATCCCTGGAAGATCTTCGAAGTATGATAAAACAACTTTTCGATGCCTCCTTGGAAGTGGGTTTGAAGATGAATATGTCCAAGACGAAGGTGATGACAAACATCTCTGGACCCTCGATTTCAACCATTATGGTTGGAAGGGAGGAACTAGAGATGGTTGATCAATACGTATATCTGGGACATATTTTATCATTCAACCGGGAGCATCCCGAAAAGGAGATTTCCAGGAGAATACAGCTAGGATGGGCTGCATTCGGTAAGTTAGAGGATGTGTTGCGGTCGCAGCGAACTCCTCAGTGCTTAAAAACCCGTCTTTTCAACCAGTGTGTTCTACCAACTATGATCTATGGTGCCGAGACATGGACGCTCACTAAGAAGACTGTGTACCGAGTTCGAGTTGCACAAAGAGCCATGGAGCGAGCCATGCTCGGGATAAATCTTCTGGACCGAGTTCGAAACACTGAAATCAGACGTCGTACTAAAGTCTTCGATGTTGGTGACAGAGCAATGAGCCTCAAATGGAATTGGGCCGGACATCTGGCTAGACGTGGTGATGGAAGATGGAGTAAGGTTTTGACCGAGTGGTGGCCCAGATCAGATCAAAGGAATCAAGGTCGACCGAAAGCACGTTGGGTCGACGACATCGTAAAATCTGCTGGAAAAACCTGGACGAGAGTGGCGCAGAACAGATTGGGCTGGCAAAAGAAAAGGGAGGCCTATACCCAGCAGTGGGCCATTACAGGCTAGGATGATGATGATTGTTTATTCCCATGACACAAGCTATGCTTAGCTTACTTTGGGGCTAGATGGCACTGTGTGAATGTCCACCAATATTGTTTATCTATCGTAATGCTTTTGTAAGAATTTAAAAGAATGTTAGTATTTATTTTATCTGTCATATATAATAAATGTAAAATAAACATTTTGTTAGTTACATACCAGACGAACAAATTTAAATCCTTTTCAACGCGATTCGCTTTCTTGGTGGCATTTATTTGAATTTCCTTTTGCGAGTGTTCTTCATGCTTTGCGTCCGTGCATTTGTCCTGACAGCGCCGTTGTAATGCACAATAATTTTATTGTTGACATGTAATCTCAAATAAAACAAGCATATTATTAAGAGACACGCACACAAATGAAATGGAAAATAATAATATATAATATGAAGTTGATAAACTCCAAAACCGGTTGACCGAACACAATGAAAATTGGAACATCGTAGTATTTTTTCAAGGAAATTATATCTTCAACCCATTTTATCAACGCAGAACAACAACTGACGAGCTCTGCTAGTAATAATATATGTTCAAAACAGGGTAAAAGTATGAAGTTTAAATGGGCATACAAAATACCTAAAGTCAAAAAAAAATATTGTAGCGTAATACTAGAAATGGGGTGTTTTTTATGAAAGGGCTGATTCAAGTCTAAATCAGACTGTCATAATTTCATATTATAATGTAATTGTAAAAATGTTACGAAAAACTCATAACTTCATATAAGTCTTATAAGATCTAATAGTCCATAATTCAAACCTACGAAATTATTTCAAAACAATATAAACTGCAAAATTAATAATGCACTAAAGGTTTCTCCTCAATGTCAATGTCTAACAAAACTGGTAACGTACATATAAATCATGCAATCATACATCAAACGTCTTTCAAATTTGGTAGTAAAATGCATGAAATTGGATTTATTTGTCCTAGATTAGTATCTCTCCATGGTTGTATTGTCATTGACTAAAAGCGTAACCCTGTGTCGGGTGTAACAAATGGTATGTCCTGATTAGACCATTGTCCACGCCGGCCGTTAAATGTTAATACGGAACCCACACGTATGGACAGTCTTTTAGATAGTAACTCTATATCCGTTTTTACATTATTAAAAGTATTATTTTATTCGCTATGAATATAAGGGTTTTAAAATACCAAATGTTTACAAGGACCATCCAACCGGACCATCACTTCTCTGTCAATTATTAACAACACATAATGAATTTCAATGAAAGCGATAAAGCTTGAATTCCAGTATAAGTTGTAACTTGTTTTCTGTTAGTCGATGTCACTTTTTTAGTAACACAAATAGTAAAGAAAGAAAGAAAGAATAGTACTTTAACTGTATTCCTAACCTATTTCTGAATCAGGTATGGTGGTGCGAATTGAGAGGATGAAATATAACGACTAAAATGGATTACGTATTTCATTTAGCTTAAATATAGTATAACAGGGCAGAACTTCATTAAAAGTAGATCTCCACCGTCGTTTTATTACCTGATACACCACAAAGTTTGAAAACTGAAAAGTGAAAAACTTTTTTGTTACATCTTGGAAAGCTCATTGAACATTCAAACATAAAACTTAAACAGGAGACTTGCTTAACTTTTTCGTCTCAATTTTTACTTATATTCAAAGCTAAGTTACGCTAAGGTATGTCCGATTGGCCTCAAATAAAAGTATATCTGGTATATCCAATTTCAGAAAAACCCTTATTGAGACGTAACATCCCCTCGTCTCGGAGTGATGAACGCAACGCATTGCGACTTGAGTCATTTTGTACTTTGACGGAGAGATTTGAGTCGTATTGCTGTTGTCCATGGGTGGCAGGGCGGTTACCACTTAACATCAGGTGGGCCGTCAGCTCGTTGTACCACCTACTTAAAAAAAATATAATACAAATAAAAAAAAGTTAAAGGTTACAGAGAAATAGATGTGCTTATTCTCTCCCTCCTGAATGAGAAGAGAAAAAGTACTGTGTCAAACATGGCGTCCGTGAGGCTTCCATAAAAAACTGTAACAGGAAACCAACACAATTAAAATATGAAGGAAATATAGCAATAAATATGAATAAAAATAAATATTAATAACAAATGCATAAATTATAAATTTTATATTAATAAAATTAATTAGGTAATAAAGCTAAGTCTAGTTTGAAATTTCTCAAATTTAGTCTGTATGTCTCTTTTTATTGACCAGGGAAAGAAAGAGATGTGGGAATTAAAATTAGTTGAAGTTTGTTGCTTACAGAACCAGCACTAATACTATTGCTATATCGGATATAAATAACATCAGACTTATAAAAATCCGTAATCCTCAATTGCTTTCAAATTAGGAACTGGCAATTCTACCATTTCTGTAATTCGTTATTATTGACCTATATTGATTAGAGCCTGATTCAATGGCCTAATTTCTAGTTCAGCCCATTATACATGCATCAATTTGAGGATATCCAAACACTAGCACCAAAAGCGCTCAACCGCAAGTTCGGCTGACGAGATGCAAATATTTACACAGCCAGTTCACTTTCCGACCTCTTCTATTTGACTTGCCGTAAATAACCTACACTTCCCGAATGTGGCGCTTCCAACGATCGGTCGTCTATCCAACGCTAAATTAGCCAGCTACGATACTGCTGCATCGTGCTTTTTTCCTTTATACCGAAACTGTCGCAAATAACATGAGGAATCCAAGGATGTTGTAGCTCACCTACTAAAAAATTCTCTGTCAAACGTTTCAGCTACCGATAATCTGTTGTCAACCTCAGTTATTTTTCTTTCTCTGTAAATGGATATTATGCTTGTTGCACGATCTTCCACACGAATTAATCTGTTATTTATGATGTTTAGAAATTTAGTATATGTAAAAGCAACTGTTCTCTATGTAGAGTGTTGGCCCGGAGACGAACCACATACATACCCGTAATATCTGTTGCCAATCATAGTGCATTACTAATTTAAAGGATGCGGGTGCCACTGAAATAGACAAGTGAGATGTTCTCTCTTAATTTCTCATACAGACAAGTGGACAGACAAACGGACAGACGGGCACAAAATAAAACTTCCAATATATTTGCATTTATAATTGTTGTTAACTGGTGCGTGCCTAAAAAATTCTTAGTAAAGCAGTAGGTATATTCGCAACATTGACTTTACCAGCAAACGTCAGAATCTTGTCTGTTAAAAATATGCATCTATCTCTAGATATTCAAATATGCGAGCATCAAATGCAGAGCTAACGATCAGATGTCTATCCAGCCCCGAATTAAACCGATTTTGACTCTGCAAATAGGATTTGCTTCGTTCTCTGGTTCTTCGTTTAGAT
This sequence comes from Chesias legatella, assembly GCA_947359385.1. Classification (NCBI taxonomy): domain Eukaryota; kingdom Metazoa; phylum Arthropoda; class Insecta; order Lepidoptera; family Geometridae; genus Chesias; species Chesias legatella. The sequence goes on along the minus strand of OX375774.1, from coordinate 5,080,113 downwards.
AGACAAACTACACACATACGAGTACATCGAATTGGATGTTGGATTTTATGTCAAAATAGACAAAGGTTTCTACGAATTTGTTTTTTGTTGACTGAGCGACATCCTCCTCAGTTTGGGCGTTATTAATCTGAATCTTTACATAATATAAAAATCCTAACTTGTGTATATTAAATATTTTTGCAATTAATAGACTGGGATACATTAGGACATAAGTAACACAATGTAAAATGCCAATTTTTTAAACTTTTATCAGTTTGTTTGTGAATGCATCACGCTCATACGGCTTAACGGATTTAGATAAAATTTGGTAGCTGGATAGCTTATCACATAGGTTTCTTTGATTCCGGAAAAGCAGTGTTCCCGTGGTATGATTTACTCACCACAGTTAACACGACGGGGAGCAGCTAGTATAAAATAAACATAATTTACCATATTGTCATTCAATACTTAACAGTTTCTGATTTGTGATTATTTAGCCGATTATAAAATAAAAATGATGAACATAACTTTTTATCAGAATCACATTTTTAATTGAATATCTGTTGCATGCTACAAGGACAAACACTTAAATGCTAAAAGTGTTACTGTTTTTGTCTATTGCATGTGTTTCAGACTAAAGTCATTATACACATGTTTATTTCAGTGTCAACGATATAATGAGATAATTAATATGGTTAATACCATATATATTGAGCTTCATTGGCTCTAATTAGACACAGTGGGTAATTGTGTGACAGTGGACATTCGATAGCTAACAAACTCAGTTACAATGTTAAACATTCTGACTGGCCTCATAGCTCAGTTGGTTAGTAACCCTACCTTCTGCGCTGTAGGTCGTGGGTTCGATCCCCACTCAGGACAAACATTTATGTGACATTTGTAACATTGATGTTTGTTCTGTGTCTGGGTGTTAATATGTATTATATGTATGTATTTACAAAAGAAAAGTATATAAGTATTATATCAGTTGTCTGGTTCCCATGATACAAGCTATGCTTAGCTTACTTTGGGGCTAGATAGCGCTGTGTGGAATGTCCACCATTATTTATTATTTATTTATTTTATTTATTATTTATTCGTTAGTTTTAAAATAATGTAAAATTAAGTGTCATTTCAAAGTGTTCCTTGAATGGGTTATTTTAACAATCTAAACAATGGAATTGCGCAGTCAGGTTTTTGTTAAACCTTATTTTTGGGAGACCCTAATGTAGTCAAATGCATTACATGAACTTACAATAAAAAAAAGTTTTTCAACGATGGCTATAGCCCTATATATATATATATACCTTATAAGGTAATGAAATAAAATAGTTAAGGTAGTGAAATATCAAAGTATGTTTCACATTTACAATGGGTCAGAATCACAAATTAACCAAATGAATTAGAACTACGCAACCAATCACTTTTCATGTTTTATTTTAATCGTAACCGTCTCCGTTACCAAATATCAGAAACAGATTAACCAAACTAGAAAAAAATAACAAAATAATTTAATGAAACGTGATTAAACGAAACAGAGTCAATACAGAGATGTGAGCAGAGCTGCGGTCAACGGAGCGCAGCCCTCATCAATCATTCCGATATTGCGTGACGCATCAGCTCGGGACGATTGCAAACATGATACGGGTGTTGTACGGCGACGCAAAATGGAACCTTATTTGTTTTTGGAGGCAACTTATTCTAAGTTTTTAATGGACCTGTACCGACTTGCACCAACCAGGCAAGAGAAGAGAACAAACATTTCAAAAAAGGTATGATTTAGCGATATTTTTTCCCAACATGAAACAAATGAAGTGCTAAAGACGTATACCTCTTTAGCATTAGCAAAGAGTTTTAAAGTTATGGAAAGAGCAGATTACCCATCTGGTGTTAAGTGATAACCTCTGCCCGTAACAAACAATGTGCCTTGGGTCCTCTCCTATTTAGGTAAAACAAGATTTAATTCGCAATGCATGCGCCTGTAACGCTGAGACGTGAAGGTGAAATGTCTTATGTGCCTGTAATTTCACCGGAAACCGTAACGCAAATGCAACATTGTGTGCGGCAGAAATGGGTATGGTAGCAGTACTGCCACCGAGCGTATATATATACTGTTGACAAAAAAATAACTTATTTTAGGTTCACACAACTCTGTCTCCCTAGTGAACCAAAACAGACCAAGATCAAAAACAGATTGAATTGTAGAGCTGTCAAACTCCATTTTCTGATTAACATTATTGCGATTGCATATTTCCATTCACTATTTACCGACATGTCCAAGAACTAAAAATTCGAAGACATGTGTCAAGTGCAAGAAAGGAGCCTTTTTGAGGTGCACTTAAAATCCTTTCAACAAACTGGTTCGAGAGAACCAGTGATTCGAATAGAAGAAGAATTCACTATGGGAGGGTTTGATGTCAAAAGTATCACCACATCACTGATTATCTACTGGATAGGTGCTTTTTTACATAAAATATCTAACAATGAGCAGTTTCAGACGACGAAATTATGGTGGAAAGACTGCTGTAAATAATAAACGAAAACTACTGAAATTCATTACTGTCAATTATAAGCATTCTTAGTTCCAACAAATATTATAAGTGCCAAGCGGCGATATCGCTAGTGCTCCCACGTAATAGTTGCGGCAATTAGGTACCGTAGTCAGTGTAATTGTTTACCGAGTTGAGTTAGTGTTTATTTTAAAATTATAAGTATTGTCGAGAAACAGCAATAGCTACAAAAATCTGTAGAAATTTGCTAAATAATAATTACCCTAAGAATTTATGGTATGTGTGATTAATTAAACTGTTATGTATGACATAAAGGCTAATACGAGTATAATTCGTTTTAGTTTTATACTAGTACCACATTCAAGTAGCTACGTGAAACATGCATGTTTTATTTGTAAAATAATTGTGTATTAAATTCTCTATAATGATAGAAAATATTACTAATAATGAAAGTTTTTTTTAAAACGACAATTTGCTTTTGGCCGCAGATTGCCTTGGACAGCGTTTACACGGGCTTAACAAATATTGAAAGTATTACAAAATGAAACTGTAAATAACAGTCTTTAACAAAACATAAAATCTTTGATTAAGCATTTTAAAGTTGAACATAATAGACGAGTTATTAAATTACATTAGAAAGAAATCCCGGAGTAACCGAGGTCTGAGACGTAATATTCGAGACAAAAACTCGTGGAGTCGCGGACGTTCTAGTGCGCAATTTCGCACATTGTGTCTCGTTGCATTGTGAGTGCACCTGCTCCACGCCTTTTGTTAGCAAGTTGAACACACGTTTACGTCTTTCCGCAACAAATGCATTTGCCGCATTATAAAACATGAAATATTAGCTCACGTCCACGGCTTTGCGCACCTGATACCGGTACAAAAATTTGCCCATGAGTATTCTAAATCATTATCTGCTATTTTCAAAATTCTAGCCAAATCAATTCAGTACTTAAGCGCAGTAGAACTCATGTCAAGTCCGTCCGGTGAAGTACGGCTACCATGACCATTTCTGCCGCCAAGCAGTACCTAACGCATTTGTGTTACTGTTTTCGGTTTGAAAGGTGTGGTTCCCGGTGAAATTACGGGCACATGAGACATTCCAACTACACGTCTCAGAGTTACGGGCGCATACGATGCGACTTGGGTTTGTCGTACCTAGTAGGGGAGGGCCCAAGTCACATTGCTTGTTATGGGCAGAGGTTACCACTTAACATTAGGTGGGCCGTCGGGGTCGGCTCGTTCCGTAACTGTATCACATAAAAAAAGTCGTTTTTGCGTGAAGGAGGTAAAACATACAAACGAACTTTCGCATTGAAGTAAATATTAGAGGGAAATAGGATTACATTTTCTGGAGATTCATTCAATTTAGCGCAGCAGTCACAACAGGTAACACGGAACACTGAGACATACAAGTTCTTTAGAACTTCTTTCGGAACAAAAAGTATAACCTGTTATCATTTTTTAAATATTATAAATGCATCTGAATAACGCACAAACGAAAATAGCCCTTTACCCATTAATACAAACGTCAACGATTTAAGCTCATATCCAATTGATAAAGCTCGACGCTATATGCACGACTTAGAGGGAATATTTTGATTCTAGAGCCCCAGTGATAAAGTTCATTTTACTTCGCACGGCCCGATTGTTCTTTGCGTTGTGAGCACCTGCTGCGCGCCTCTTGTTTGCAAATGGAACACACACTGTCTTTCCAGTGCAATTGTGTTACGTTCCATTGTCTTCTTTCATTCATTCTTTTATTCAAACTTTCTCTTTCTAACGCTTTTTCATCCAAAACCATGTTGAAAAATGATTTTATATTACTTGCGGAGGCACGCCATCTTTTCTGTGTTATAGCTCCCAACATCGTGTTACAAGAAAAGTGTCCTCTAAAAACAACTTTCTGTCAATTTTCGTGTCTATGTCCTCGTTTCTGCGGTTATTTATATGAACATTATATGTATCAAAAAATGCGAGTCGGTAATATTACAGATTCTTTACGCTGCATTTTCACCAGTGGTGTATGAAAATCTTTAGTAATGGGTGTACGTGAAATCCTGTTACACGATCGCTATTTGTTACCTATTGCAGCTAAGATTTCAAAAGAGCAGTGCAAAGTAAGTTTCATATTTTCATGTCAGAAATGATCTATTCTTGAAAAAATACCATTGACACAATGCATTGCTTAGTTATTCGAGTGAAGATCTTTGGAAAATAATTTCTTGGGCTACAATATATACCAACTTGATAGGTTTCCATCAATTTATTCACCGACTCACAAAATAGGACATAGGGACACATAACCACTAGTATAATGTACATTACAAAACTTACGTTTCAGATTAATCGAATCTCTTTCTTGGAAACATTTCTGTAATCCTTTTCTCAAGGGGTGACCGCAACCGGTTTGCGGCGAGGACGACTGAGCGCGCTATCTTAACTCATGGCTTGAAAATAACTTTCCACGGAAAGTCCGTTTGAAGAGTTACGACTTCACTTGAAATAAATCATCATTGCCTGTTTTGTTCATGATCAATAAAGCATTATAAAATACGATGTCCTGGCTGACTGACAGACTACCTAAAGAGAAATCACAATGCGACATATTATTGATTTTATTTATTACATATAATTATTATTTTCATTGTGTAGGAAATTTTTGAAAGCCTCTGTGGTGAAAATAAGCTGGAACCATTTTAGTAGTAAGTGAACCTTTCATACCCTTATTTAAAGCAAATAAAATGTTTGATTGAATGATTTTAATTCTGTTGCAATTACTGCTTGGGAAGACGATACTCAAAATACTAAAGAGTCATACAAGATAAACACATTAGTAAAATATTTCGATTACACAGTGAAGTGATGTTGTTTAGCAGTGTCCTCGCAAAAATAGAACAGAAATACTTTTTATTATCATTATTGATTACCTAATGTATGAGATACGATTCTCAAATTCTATAAACATATTAGGTAGAAACATGTTTGTAGATTAGTGGGGACGATAAACAGAGATTCATATTTTGTTAAGACATGACAGACAACGCTCCAATCATTAAGCTTATTCGGATTAGCCAGACTAAAAACTACATTGCAGTTGTTATAGGTTTTTTTCATACATAATGCACGTTAAAATAAGGTGGCAAACATCTTAAATGAATTTTAATTTAGCAAAATCTCACGAGCATTTTCCGACCGACACATGGCTGGGGCATCTGCCCATCTATCATCCTGATATTGCGTCACGGGTCAAATCTACAGCCCGTTTTTACGTAATCAAGCGAAGTGAACTTTTTTGAAGCCTTTTTCTGTAAAAATGTTATTTTCATTGCTTCTGATAAAGCTCATGAAACTTACGTAATTTTATTTCACTGTTTTATATCTGATTTTTGGATTGATTCGTAAACGTTTATTTATTTTTATTGAAGAAAGTTATGTAAAAAAGACTCGTTTTCAAAGGCTTCGTCTCAAATATCCCAATTTTAAAGGAAAAATGTTAAGTGCGAACGGGCTCGTTTACCCCGCAGTGGGAAAGTTTAGCATTATGATAATGAATAAGTTCGTTTGAAATAGTAACAGTAAAACAGTCGCTTACCTGAAAGCTTCCCTGTCAGTCAGTCAGGGCATTTTCTTTTACAATAGTATTGAAAATTATAAGTTTTTAAAGGGCATTTTGAACCTTATAGAAGATGTGTTCTTTTGTGTTTTTGCAAGCCACATAATTTATTTAGTGGAAACCATTCATGACACCTACATTAATACAAAAAACCCACAAAATAATCATGAAACCGTAAGTACTAACGGCTACCAATATTCCACAAAATTTCCTACCGATTAACCGATCCTCACCTAAATACAATAGAATTAGACGCGACCCAATCGCATCTAATTATCACAGTGAAAAGCCACGAATGTCTCGGACAATAGGACAGTAGCTACTGACCGGACACCGCCGATGGAGTGACATGCACACTGAGACCACCGGCGCAGAATGTCTGTCAATCAAGAACTCATCTGTTTGTACCATACCTACATAAATGATCACACGTATAGCATTATGCATTCTCGGTTTGTATTGACGTCTCTTTTGTTGCAGTTGTAAATTGAGAAAGTTCATGTCTGAGTACAACTAGACTGGACTCGAAAGTTGCACGTAAAAATAACCTAGGACATAGCCAGTTTTATTGCAAGGACTGCGTTCGTTTACGTATGTGAAAATAAAATATTTCAGAGAAGTTTATATTGCAAGATAACTAATATTTAAAACGTTTCGTTTCAACTCTTATCAATACTACAGGACTTAATTTTTGCGGATTGAAAATTCGTGTAATATAAAATAATATAATTTAAACTTGGTATGATACTGACGTTGAATAATTTTAAAAATATCACAATAATATCCGGAGAACAATTGAGTGGCATTTGAATTTTTGAAAAATTAGCGGAATCCAAGCAATGTTGTTGAAGATTTAAGTGTCTGCGAAAAACTCTTCATGATCAGTTTGTATGTATTTTTCAGTAGAAAACAATGCAAAGCACTGCTTGTCTTTGGAAGCAGTACTATTAATTGTATATATTGACTAATAAGAAAATAAGCATCGTCAGACCTGATATTATATCAGGTCATACGAATTTCCCAATATCACTTTAAGCATCAAATAAATTAAGGTATATTATACACTATTGTGCTGGATTATTATTATCCGCACCAAATTCAGCCATATCCGAAATTTCAAGAATTTACTCAGCATTGTTAGTCACATATCTCGGCGAAAATTAATTTTGGATACCGCAAATATTTCATTACCATTTCTTGTTTACGAAACACGTTGTCTGAATGTTATTTATAATTTTGAAAAGCACTATTTATACAACGATTAAACAATTACAAATCGTTTTCATATTTCTCCTCTGAACATTTAGAAATATTTATCAAGGAATTGCAATAATTATTTATCTCTATAATCTTATATTATTATGATTGATTGTTTCCTTGTTCAAAAAGGATAGGAAAGGATATACACAAAAGTGTAATTCATGTTAACCACATGTCTAATATTAAATTAAAGCTTACTCACTCTAGTTTGTCGAGACTAGGCTGTCATTGTATTACTTTCAGAGTAATTACTAAAAGTTAGTACGGTAAGGTAGCCTGTGACAGAACTACCCCACAACGCATCAAAATATGGATACTGTATTCCTGACCATCTTAAAATGTCACGTCTTCAATCCATAAATTTGTGCGCGACTTGGCTTCAAAGAGATTGGTTCCGTACTACGCTCTGGGATGGCTTCTCCAAGCTCCATCTTAGAATTTGTATCTTTGAGGTGCATCGTACAAGCTATATTAATGTTTCTACTACAAGGACACGTGCCCTAATTCAGATTGATGCATTTTACATGACTGTTTCCAATTTTATGTTGATGTGAATTTTAAAATATACACTTATACAACAAGCTTGCCATAAAATAGGCCATTGAACAACAGTACAACAATACAGTTATAACAGTAGTTTTAAGAATTGTTGAAAATGAGGTCATTTTACTTCACATGAAACTTTGGGGGCTACTAATCTAGACGTAATTTCAGAAAATATCAAAAAAAACACACCACGCCTTTTACCCTTTAGTCTTACCATATGAGAATCAGACTGTATAAATTGTTTGAAAAGACATTTTCATTAATGCATGTCGGTACCTCTGGTTTCCTTGATTATTTTAAAAATATTGTTTAAAAAAACAATTATTTACATATTCATAGAAATACAGCCAGCGCAACGTTTGGATTGGAACAGCTTCTCTACAACTCTGCTACAATGATTAATCAGGAGGTACACGACTAAATTGGAATCCAAAATTTTGCCACAAACTGGACAAAGTGTCCACTGGGCGCAGAACGTGTGGGGACAAAGTTATAAACTTTGAAGTTAGCAATGTCGGTCTAGCTAGACTAAACCACGAGGACACCTAATCACCATTGGGACTAAATTGAAAATTATGGTCGTAGATCGAGTCAAATTGCCACAGGACATCAGCATTATTTAACGAGACTTCCAAAATATTAAATGATGAAAAGAAGTTCATTAGTTTAATTGGATGATTTATTTGATCAGTACCACCGAGCTGTTGCCAGTCATGATGCATTCATCACGGCCTGAACTACGATACATTGCGGCTTTGCACATATTGATTATCATTTCGCGCTAGTGTATGTAGTATGGAGCTAGAGTATGTAGTAATGGAAGGTACGAAAAAAATAGCCACCGACCAGACTGGACGGTCCACCATATTTGTCGGTGTCATATGTGTTATTATGTTTAATTTTCGAACATATCGGTTTCTACACAATCTTTACCTTCACCGTTTTCAGAAAGTGGTATGCGCACGTTTATACTTAATTTCTATTCAATTCGAGATATATAAAATATTTGCTGATTTGCTCATTATTAAAAAACTTATAGACTAATGAAGCGTCACTGACTATTCTAAACGAAACTGTCAAAGCCAAATCGTGATAAAATTGTTAATAATCTTGACTTCACCTAGTTTGTGCGGACGTTTGGAACTAATGAATGGATTGCGCTCTAACTTAGTTTAGCACAAATTTAGTTCTAACGCAAGAATAACAAAAGGGTTTTATTCTTTTCAGTTTCCATGGGATGGATGATAGGAAGTTTCTATAGAAAAGATAGTGTAATAGTTACCGAATGAGCCGATGGTTCACCTGATGTTAAGTGGTAAAATATGCCCATAACAAACCAATACGACTTGGGTGATGAACTCACATGTCACGTGTCAGAAGTTAAATAGGCGTGATTCTATGTATGTACGACTTGGGTCCACCCCTTATTAGGTAAAACAAGATCCAAATCGCATTGTAGTAACACAAATGCACACAGAAATGCATTACTGCTTGGCGGCAAAAATAGGCTGTTGGTTTATTTACATTCGGGAAATAAATTTCATATTTATACATTTGTCGTTGGTACTACTAAAATTATTTATTAAGTATTGTGTACCTACAAATAATAATCAAAACGTAATATGAAGTTAAAAACATAATTATAAAATTTGACGTACATTGTGATATTTGAGCGGGCCAAATAGACATTAACATTGAGGACGAATACCAAAAGGTTAAAGTTCCCAGACTTTTAAAATACAGTTAGACTAGACAAAACAATTATTTCATCATACAAATTTGAAAGTCATTATTTAATGAAGTTGGGACTTTTGTAGCTTTATTAAACTACTAGCTGTGCCCGCAACTTCATCTACGTAGAATTAATACTTGAGCCTATTTTTCTCTCCGAACTTTTATCAATCTCTATACAAAGGTAGGTAAATGAAAAAAAATGAAATCATCGCCTAAATAACTTGATTCATCAAAACGTAGAAACATTATTTCTTACCAAAAGTATAATTCTGTATTACATACATCACTACTTGAGAAATGATTATTCCCCATACAACTTTTTGTTCCCCTATGTAATTGAACTGGTCAGTAGCAGACTGGTGGGCTCACATAGTCTCTGTAGCCATCAACTAAGAAGAAAAAGAATTGAACTGAATCCACAAAAACTTGGAAGACGTGAATTTTCATGTTTTATTTTCACGACATAAAGTAGCCTTCATCTCTCTCCGAGGTTCAATCTACCTCTATACCAAAAATCATCAAAATTAGTTCAATAGTTTAGGCGTGAAAAGGTAATAGACAAACAGAAAGAGTAATTTTTGCGTATATAATATTATATTAGTATTGATTTAAAACTTGTTGGCATGGTTAAAACTCCAATTTTCAATCCGAATATAGCTGATTTACCTGCGTCGATATTTTTTTAACTACGAAACTATTTGTTCGTTACATCACGATTTCAAAATAGTATCGGAAAACATTGTGAAATCATAACTTAAAATAAAAAATTTGGAGATATTTAACTTATCAAAGACAGAGCTCGTGTATAATGCCTATACACTGTTGCTTATCAAGAGATATTTTAGAAGACGGCTATATTAGTTTATAGTTATAGACTGGTATGGAACAAATGATTAGGATTTTGTTTGAGAAATGGCTTTATTATTTATGCGCAGCATTTCATGTTCAGTCTTGAGATATCGAATGTTAGGTACCTACGAGTAGGTACACGTGTGGTTATCGCTCTTTGTTCCGCGCAAGGCGCTCAACAAAGACATTCTTTCAGCTGCAGATGAAATTTTTGGAAAATACGAACATTAGTTGACATTTTTATGAGCAACTCCTTCACTTTGTGCGAGCTCTGGAAACATTCAAACAATTCAGCAAGCTAATAGTGATAGACGTAGAATGTGGATATTGGCCAAATTTACGTTGAATGCAATTCAGATCAAAAAATATTAAGAGAATGACGTGTATAGGAGTTTTATTTTTTTCTTAACAGAAATGTTTTCCTAACGCATTTAATTTTATATTAATGTTTTATGAGATGTTCAATCACATAATCACATTGCAGGAAAATGGTTACAATAATTATACAATGTTAGTGATATTGAAATCAGTAGCTATTTTACAAGTTTTTTGAAATCGTAGTTCAAGTGATTGTGTCTCATTGTATAAAATGCATGGTGTCAAGAAATTCCGTACAAAACATCCCCGAGCGTTATTTTATTCAAGATAAAACATTTCGGGCGCGGGTCTAGAAGATGGGGTGCTTGTTTGGTGTGGTGTATTCGCCCACCGCGACAATATATTGGTAAAATGAGTTTTATCATGATGCTTGTTGACATAATTTCTGGTAACAGCATAGAAATGTTCTTTTCTTTTTCTGATTATATGAAATTTTTGTTTAGAATAATTTTAGAATACTTAACCCATGCTAATATTCAAAAGTATTTTTTTCACGCAGCAACGGAAATTAATAGACGTGTTTTATGCGTAGCTATAGGTTGTGGGCAATAAAATGACATAAATTACTTTTTACTAATAAATTTAATTTAGGTGTCTGTTTGTAATTTTAAAATGATAGCTTTTTTACTAAATGCATATGAACGTATAAACTGCACTGTAACAAAAATAAGAATGTTTTTTTATCTTAGTTCTGACTTATCTCCGAAAGGCTGGACCGATTTTAATGAGACTCAATGACATATAGCTGATATTATAAGAAGTAACTAAGGCTTACTATTACGTCCTTATTCTTCTTACTAAGGTACATTTAATAAGGTTAATTCACAAATTGAGAAAAAATACTAAATCATGTAGTGTACTCGTTTAGTCATAAAAATTCAACGCGGGCGAAGCCGAGGGCACAGCTTCCATCGAACAAAATACGCATGGTTCCTGTAGGAGAGTCCTGAACCACGGAACCAAAGTCAGGGTATAAATAGGTGCCAATAATTCATCTAATATCTTTGATTTTTAGCCAGTTACTATGAATTAGGTAGTTACCATTCAATCTATACAGAAAAAGTAGTACACGTATGATGTACTCGTAAGTACATCATGATGTTGCCAAAATTTAAATTTATAAATTAAAAAACATTTTTTGCACATTCTCGTGGCTTATGAGTAATATATTCTTCTTATAAAAATACCATACATCAATTAATTTTTTTTATGTTTGAAATGATTTAGACAACTAAAGTTTGGACCCCTTGGACATCATTTCAGAAATAAATACGATAGGATAAATATATAATGATTTACAAAAAACAGTTAATTTACTCAATTTATACATCGTCATACCAAAGTTTCACCTACTCGCATGCGATTTTTGTCTACATTAAAAAAGATTTACCTGTTTTTTAAAATTGTTTGACGTTTGTTACTTAAGAAATTACGATACGTTAAGAGCAGGTCGAAACTTTACAATATATTTCAATATTATCAGCTCACACAATATAATAATTCAGCAATATTCAAAACAGCGACAATATTAAGGCAATATTTATTTGACACCTTGCTCGGAGCGTAGGCCGATACGTCGTAGATTACGTCGTATGAAATTCTGCGGTACATGGTTATATTATAACATAAAATGACGTTCCTGCTGGTTTATGAAGATACAATATTGCCTTGCGTAATAACATATATCACAGTCAAATAGCACGAATGAAAATAAGTTTGAGCAGTTTAATTACTCAAAAATAAAGACTTAGTACGCAATGAATTCAGGTAGCAAGAGGACTGGGCCATAGTTCGTCACATAAATGTTTGTCACGAGTGGGAATCAAACCCACGATCCATCGCAGAAGGCAGGATTACTACCAACTGAGCTGTGAGGCCAGTCAAATAACATGCCATAATAAAAAAAAACACGGACCAAACTAATATTTATAAATTATATATTTATTTTGAAGGAATAAACAATACTCATATATTGTCGACAACCACATAATCGAAAGAAAATTCATATCTCATATATCCAGTTAGTTTTTCATGTCTACATGGAATAATGTAATAATCATACGTATGTGCTATGTTCGTAACTGGTGCTACGCAGCATGCTACAGATTTCGTAACCTTTAATTCTAAAGGTCATGAGTCATAACGTGTTAATAACTATCCATCTTTCCTTGAATATGCCAGGAAGTAGTGCTATTACAATTTCAAGAAAGGTGGAAAACAAAAATTGTGCCTCGTAGGCGTTGTAAAGTTTAAAATGTAAAATGTTTGTTTTTTTTAGTCTGAGTTGTTTTATTGACAATGCACGCCTTAGCTATGAGCATACTAATATTTTGTTATAGATACCGAATATAAAAACTTAAGACTATAAGTATGTTATCCTAAATGTGTATAAATGTCTCAAGTGAATGTCTCACGTTTACATGGAACAATGTAATGATCATGCGTAAATGTACTCGTAGCGGTTGCTACGGTACGTGCTGAGTTCGTAAAGTTTGATTCTAATGGTCATGATTCATAACTTGTTGACAGCTATTCGTCTTTTCTTGAATTTGACAGGGTGGTAGCAATAGCTAATGAATTTTCCAAAAAGGTGCTTCTTTTATGCTGTGTAAGATGCTATAGAAGGTGCTTCGCTAAATGCATCTGCTATCGATATTGTCAGTTTTTCAGTTCAGTTTTAGACTATATTTTATTTACTTTACATGATTTTTTAAAATATGTATAATTTATTCAAAATTTATAATGGATCCATCTGAGCTATCTCATGAACGTCTCCACCGATCAGTAATCTGTGCTTAATGCTAATGCTTAATGATTTGGGGTTCAAAACCTCTCTCGCACGATTTTCATATTTGTGCCTTTGAGATCTTCCTACCGCGGCCGCCGCGCTCGTCTCAACCTGGCTCCTAGACCTAAATGTATCGTCGCGTGTAGCACTCCATAAAATAGGCCTGCCCATCTTCCATGAAACTAGTGTCATACTATTTGTCCGCTTGCTATCATCTCACATCAAACTGCTTCATTGCCGGTACGTTGGCGGTGGTAAGTTCCTGGAGTGGAGTGAAGGGAGTTACTACCACAATTCAGACCTGGCTGCGATGGACGAACGAAGAGCTGGGTAACCAGAAAGTAATCGGTATCCTTTGAATATTCCCAATTTAAATTTAGCGCCATCATTTGTGACACGTGGATGTAATTTCACCGGCTAGTCTACAATACCTCCTCCCCAAACCAGATCACAAATTTTAAAATTTAACATCTCAGTCCTTTGACCGAATCAAATCAGCAGCAATTTGTGGTCTAAGCTGAAATAAAGTATCATAAACGAAAACTCAATTTATCTTGAATCCCGGCAAAAAACATTTATATCCGGTTTGTGATCAGTGTTACGTCATCCCCGGGGCTTACCAGCTCGTTTAGCGACCACAGATAATTAATGCACGAGCAGCCAATCATAGACATGATCTAGAGCCGTGTCGGTTGACGCGGCTCCCTGGGACTCGCTTTACGCGCTATTGAAGGAATTATTGGACGATTTAAATCGAAATTGCATTTACCGTTGCTCTATGTGCATTTTACAAGCCCATCGGGGGTAGATCCTACATTATGTTTATGCGGGTCATTCGGAGTAAGGGTTGCAAATCGAAGATTTGTATTCATCGTTGTTTTGAGAACTAGTGGAGATGTTTAGCTATTTTGATCAAGGATGTGATACAAGGTTGTGGATCTGGCCATTTATGGATACTAACTTTAATTAGTACTTTAAAAACGAATGCTGAGAAAATCTGAATTAATATAATAGTATATATTTTTAGAATAGTGACGTAAGTAAAGCCCAATGCCAAGCACAGTATATAGTCGAATGGGGAGGCTTACACTAAATAGTTAAAATGGACTTATCTATAATAACAATAAATATTCATTTTATTTTTGAAAAGACGATAATGTATTTATGCACACAAACCATAGTCTCAATCCCAAACAAAGATTTTTGTGGGGAGGGTATCAGAAAACATAATTCTGTGTTCATACCTAGAACAAGTACTACAGGAAAATAACAGGCAGTAGAACTTAGCCAAGTTCATCCGGGGAAGTACTGCCACTATACCAATTCTGCCGCCGCGCAGTAATGTATTCGCGTTACTGTGTTCTGGTTTGAATGGTGTGGTTGCAGGTAAAATTAAAGTCACTTGAGGCATACTTCACGTCTCGAGTTAAGGTTACTTGGGTCTTGTTCTACCCAAGCAGAGGCAGAGGTAACCACTTAATACCAGGTGGACCATCTGCTCGTTCCGTAAATATATCACATAAAAATGATTTTAAAATCGCACTGTGCGGGAATCAACCCTCAAGATCCTTGCGTCTCAAGTGATCGCTCGAACCAATAAGCCACAAGTTCCCATCAGGAATTTACAGTTACAGTATCAATCGTATTAGACCGAAGGTCCGAATGACTGAAGGACTTGTTTATCATGTTTATATTAATATATTTTATGACTCATATGAAATAACTGAATATAATTCTATCGATTTTGGATTCCAATGTTTTCGGTAACACTGACTCGGGTGGTACTTTGTACAATGTATTGTGTGCTACTTGAGTAAATAAATGTATAATTTATTTTTATTTTTAAACATAACGGCTTCTGCCAATTACACTAATTAATTAAAATATATACAAATAATTACAATAATTACAAATAATTACTACTGTATGTCTATGTCTACTTTGTTGAGGTGGATAACGTGAACATATTTAGATAAAAAATAAACTTATTTATAAAAAATAAGAAGTCCAACCTGAAGAATTTAGCTTTAAGCAGACATGAAAATATCTAATTAGATGTAATATATTTGTTAACTTAATAACCACAAAGTTTTCGTTATGTCACCTTGTGTGAAATATCCATCATGACATACGTCTTAATGATAAATAGGAATCTGGCAAAGTGACCCAACTTTATTTGAAATAGTAGTAACCGGCAGAACGTTTAATAGTTTTAATAATATCAACATTATCTTTATAAAAGTTTATTAATAAAATAAAATAAATTTCATTAATTGACAAATTATATTTGAAGATGCCTAGCAGAACAATTAATTAAATCGACGTAATATACCTACTGAAGATTATAATGTCAAGAAACGAACAAAATACAATATTAATATATTGTATTGTTTTTTTTTTATTGAAATAATATATCCAACGTTTTTTATATTATTTGGCATGAAAAGTTGGTATCATAATCACAAGGAACGTAGTAATAATGTACTATTTGTTTTGTTAGATACTTACTTTATCATTCAATCGCAGCCGGTAATCAAAGTGACACGGCACATTCATGAGTTCAAATTATTGTTTTTATTACAGTACGTACCACTCCATTCCGTGGAACAGTCACAAAATACAATTAACATTCGGCCATTAAAAAGTTAAAATCGCGCCACGTGCGTGCGATCGCGGGAAATCTGAACATTTACCGCCAAATCCGCTCCCCCGAGAACACCACGCCCCGCGCTGTTCAACAATATACTGACTGTCAGTGCCTCCGGCCGGCGTTTCGCTCGCTTACTATACACGCTTTTCCTCTGTCCTATCTTGCTTCGCCGAAACACACAGAGGTACGTACACACATGGACGGCAAAATAGGTTCGAGTCGTCCGGTTTCTCTTCACTCGTGTGTGCGTTTACCTGCATGCGTTAGGACGCATCTTCACGGAGATGTTATCTTGCGTTATTGCACACAATAACATCTCGATAACTCTAATAGATATTTTAATGAGATGGGGTAAAGCTGAATTTTGTCTGTTATTCCGGAGTTGTGTTCACCGGAGATAGCGCCGAAGTCGAAATGCGCATGTCCTTGATCAATCTCAGGATGAAACTAGGAAAACTATTGCTATCCTTATTTTTCTTTAAGTTTTGCATCTGAAGTATCTGCGTAGACACCAATTTTTTATGAAATTGCATGAGTAAGTAATTTACCTTTTCGTTTGAGCCTTTGTTTGACGGCTAAAGTGGATGCTCTGTTGTTTGTTTGCAAAATCTAAACTATTCACTCGAACCTGTATTTACATATCTTAGACGTATAATAAAGGCAGAAAGTTCTAAATTAATTATGATGGAATTCATTTCGATGGTAACAATCCTTTCGTAATACGTTACTCTCTCTTAAGTTATTGATTATCTAATACTTTTTAAACTTAAAATTAGTCTTTCAGTAAGACTTGAACTGATATTAAAAATATTTAAACGCAATCCGGAAAATGTAACGCACTTTGACAATGTCCAGCTGAGATAGTTTCAAAGCAATTCAAAGTTATCATCTCGAACTAGTCACAGACAAAATGAGAATATGAGGAAAAATGATTTCCTTACTGGATGGTATTAACCGGGAGATAAGAGGTGAGGGTATGAGTGAAGTACTCTTTCCGAGCGAGCGAGCGTTTATACAAAGCTATGAATAACAATTTAGTAAAGAGCCAGGAGCAAAGACTTGAGTGTACAAGTTTGTTTCGAAGTGCCCAAACACACGAACAATAGGCAGTTGGAGCTACGAAAACTTAGTTGGGATTTTGGTATAAAATATTTTTGCCCAGCCTTATAAAATATTAGACTACTTAAGGAAACAGATTAGTATATGAATACGTTCTTTTGTATCACAAGTGATATGAACACAGTTATCACTAGAACATTCAAGACACTAGAACAACATTTTTCCTCTGCCGAGGTAACTTTGCAAGCAGGGTAACTGCAACAACTACCAATACAGATACGGGGCCAGTCATTTGAGGTAAGTGTGTATTCGATTTTTTTCGTCGTATTTGTATTTTCACTCATATTTTAAGGAGTTAATTTATATAACATACTTTTTCATGTCCTTATTTGTCAATCCAGTGGGTTGTACTTGAATATCTAGGTACTTGTAACTTATTCACTTAAAAGTTCTGGTTTGTTGAGCAGGATTGCTAGTAAAATATCAACCCTGCTTTTAGTGCCCCTAACTTATTACTTTACTTTGGGACTTGTTTGCTATGAAAATGGGCTCGTTGATTTTGTCTAAAGTATTAAGTGTCAATAAATAACAGTATAACTATCTAAACTGTCTCTGCACCTTTCTCCCCAATAAAAAAAAATAGTTCATGTTTTCTGCTTTGCTAAGGAAACGGACAAAAGGTCAGTCATTCTCTACCCTTGTGATCTTTACCTTTAAGTACATATACTAACATATAAAGAGGTAACATTTTTCTGTTTGTATGTAAGGGAAATGTTAGGAGTTATTGATCAGATCTGAAAGATTCATTCATTAGTATAATGCTACGTGTGCGTTCGGCAATGCCAATTCATTTTGTCACTCAATATTACTTGGCCTGCGCGGAATGCCGCGCTAACAGTAGAATAATAAACCATAAACTTGACAACTCTGCTCATTTTATTTAACAATTCGTAATTGTATATTATAGGAAATTTACCGTTAATTATATTGCTTACCAAAACTTTTGTCTACAAACGTCAATTGAGGCAAGAAAGCCTATTAACTAGTTATGACTATTGATTAATAAGTCAATTTGGTTGCGGGCGTCCCACTACGCCAACATTTTCTCAACCGTCAGCCATCGGTTTAACAATTATTGTCAGTCAATTATTGTTATTATAAGAAACTGAATCCTTTTTCCGGCTTTCAGACCAACCACTTTCAAAACACAAAATATTGAATATTTTAATGATAATCCTTGCCTTATTTAAGATTAGGGTGTTTCGTAGCTGAAAGGGAGTTACACTGAAGTGTTTTGCCGGCTCAGCCGCTTTTATGGATGTCACTTTGTCACACTCGCGAGCTCAAACCCAGATAACGGCTTTAAACTCATTCTTATTATTGTTCTGTTCAATGTCATCACTTTATTGCAGATTTCTTTTCATACATTTTTTTCTCGTTTTATGTTTTGTTTTATTGAATGTGTCTCTACCGGCTCTAACTATGTTTAGTTGACAAATGTTATCTAGCTAGGACTTGTTTAATATATTTATGGTTTAGGGGTTTTGTTGATAGTAGTGATAATGCACACCATCTACTTATCGACGAAAGCGATTGATCCCGGTTTCGATATCCAACCGAGGCAAACTTTTATGTTGAGTATGAAGATTATATCCGGGTCTTGCAGGTAACCGAATGCAAAGATATGTAAAGTGTTAGTTTTTGTTCTTGTTAGATTCTAATGACTTTGACAGGCCTCACAGCTCAACCTTGCCTTCTGCGCATTAGGTTGTGGGATCGATTCTCACCCAGGACAAACATTTGTATGACGAATATAGATGTTTGCTCGGGGTCTGGATGTTAGTATTATTATTTATTAAAGGAATATAATAAGAAAACAAACAGTATATAAGTATTATATCAGCTGTTTAGTTGCCACGATACAAGCTATGCTTAACTTACTTTGGCTTGATTGTGCTGTTATTATCCACCAACATGCCCACCAGGATTATGGTATTGTAATCATACTGATTTAAAGTAAACTAGCAAAAACTCATTGAGGTTAACTTTCTAGATTTTTTAAGATTGTTATTGCCTGGTCTTATTATATGTTTTACCGAATGGATTATTTTATCCATCAAGTGCTTTACTTATGTTTTGTAAATGTATAAAAATACTTTAAGAAACATAATACAAGGAAGAACAGTAAATAGGTAAAATTCAAAAAAAAAATTAATAAAAATAATTTAGGCAGGTAGAAGAAAGCAGGTAAAAGAGGTATCTACAGGGTAGGCAACGCATTGGCATCCCCGGGGATGCAAATGTCTATAGGCGACGGTAACCACTTAACATCAGGTGGGCTGCTTGTTTGCCTATAATTACATTAAAAAAAAAGGTATTCAACTCTCACCACGTACTGACGTCAAATCAACGTCAGACTGACGTAATTTACACAATTAAAAACCTTTTATACTCATCAACGTCATCATACTCATCCAATTTAATTCTGTATTCAGGCGTAATTGTTCGTCACTGTTTGTTTGAATCCTCAATATATCTCAATTTTTGTAATATTTATTTACATTTTCATATAATTGTTTGTTTCGTTTATGTATTATGAAAAAAAACAATAATAAATTCCGCCTTACCTTGGCTAGAAGCTAGTGAGCTACCATATCTCCATTTATATTTAATTTTACCTTATTTTGTAAGATCTGAAATTGGAAGAAATCAACAAATTAGTTATAATAATGTATAATGATGAATGAAATTTACATTAAATTTAGGAATCTATATTGACTAACACTAATATCTTAGCTATGTTCTCGTATGTCATGTATAGTATATAATTTGAGCTGTCCAAAAATACGTACCTATATATTTTAGTTTTATTATATTAAAAAAAGGATATAAATAGATTCCATATCTCGATACCATTTTCAATTTCGCGTACGGTTCAAATTAGGAAGCAGGATTTAAAGCTATGCGAATCTTACCATCCCGCAAAATATTGGATCACTCTTTCCGGCACATATTTCCAAAGGGAGCGCTCACTAAACCGTTTACATTCTATTTATCGTGCCCCAAGCTGCTAGCTGGAGGGTTATTGTATCAGCGGAAACTTGTTAAAGTCCCACCCAGCAAAGAGTTATGAAAATGCCAACTTTGGGTTCCTTGAAAAAACTGTAGACACTTTTCGCAACTTCGGTCTTCAACGGGATTTTATAAATATTAAAATCTAAGCAATAACCCACCCTCAAAGCGGAAACTATTCTTTTTCGCCTTTTCAGAGGGCATTCATGGCCTCTAGAGAAACTTTATTTCTATTGAGACTAGCCGGATATAACTAGAAAATAAATGCTTCCCTCCTTTTGAGATATTGAAACTTTTCCTGTCTTTGTCTTTCGTATCTTAAATTCTTATTTGGAAATATAAACTCATGTTTGTATAATATTTTTCAACAAATTTAAATTATAAAAACCTTGTAGCACTTTGCCTGTGACTTCATTTGTGTCCTTCTATTTATTGCTTACCTAATTAAGTTTTTAGTAACAGAATTAGGAGAAGATTTTTATTCGGTTAAATAGATGTGACCGCGGTTTCGCCCGCGTTGAAGTTTCCCCCTAAAAGGGTAGCTGCATGGTTTAGTCACTTTTATCAATTTGTGAATTAACCTTAATAAAAGTCGCCTGAGATACTTCTTATAAAACCAGCTAGCTGCCAGTGAAAGTCTCGTCAAAATCGGTGTAGCCCAACAGACAAAAATAAAAAAATATTTTTTGTGTTACAGATATCTTATATACATTCATATGCCTTTAATAAAAAGCTGTTATTTAGAGATAACAAACATTTCCATTCTATTCCTTCCTTCTATTTTATTTATTTGTATAGATAAAGATTCTTGGCAATTTCTTCTAAATGTAAGTCGCCTTTTAGTATATTGTTTAAAACTTACACAGTTTGGGTGTTTGAGTAAATAACAGTAATTTACTTTCCAATATATCAACAACATAATATGTTACAAGTATAAACGAGAATCTTTGAAACTTTTACGATAACTTTCCACATTTATTATTACCATTATAGGATCACAAAGGGACTATTTTGATCAGCATTCAAGAAAAGTAATCCAGTTTTACTCATAACTCTTTCATGTTCAATTTTAACAGATACTAATATTATTTGATTTAAAGTTATAAAACAACTTTTACGTGACATCAGCAAATATTATTGGTGCTTCCCTAAAAAAACTATTATTCTAGGTATAGTAACTTGTGACAATAAATTGGTTGGTATAACAATCACCTAACCCGAGGGTGGAATCAATTAGTGTCAATTAACAGCGCTCTATCAACTGAGTGGGAGATGGCTCTCGTAAAGTTATGCATAATAATTGTTAGCTCTTCACTTCCAATTAAAGGCACTTGAATAATGACGAACTTCTTCGTCGACCACTCTTGACTGTCAGTAACTTCCCGGCTCTATTGGTGCAGAACGCTTTGCACAATTGGATTAGCCAGTGTTTTAAAACTTCCACAACCTAGTAAGGTTCTTGTGTCATTTGTGCAGTTTGCTTGCAGGAAAATATTATTTTATCGGTATACCTCTAGTTGTTATATTAGCGCACCATATTTCTTCAGTACTTTAAATAACCATAACTGTCCCCAAGAAAATGAAAACGAAGGGTAAATATTAGTCACTTTCAAGTTCCTTTAGCCGTGGCCTAATTTAAACAGTAGTTTTAATCTAAGCAGCTTTATTAATAACAGTGGGACCGAGTTGCCGGCGCTAACCGCAATACAAGGCCGCGTACACAAATGCCGCATCATACTTCTGAGCCTGAGATTAACTCGTTGATGAGTTACCGATGTACACACGGCACCTAAGTCCTGGTCGTGCCAATACCTCCTAATTCATCCTACCGATACATACGTAAAATTAGGCCTTTTCCCCGAGGATATAGGCAGAACTACAAAGGCCTCCTTGTCACTGTGCCTTACGCTATGCGTAGGTTTATAGACTTATTTATGGCTTAATTATGAAAATGGATAAAAGATCAAAGGTTATCGAATCTATTCCTGGCTCAAAAATGAGCGTGCGTGCGTGCCTGCATGCGTGTGCGTGTGTGTGTGTTTGTGTGGAATCCGCATTGAAACGATGGAGATCGATAACCTTTACTTACGATGAAACTTACGACTAATCGAAAGATAACTGCCTACGCCTGACAAACAATACGTTTTCCCAATTGATAACAAAAATTGCCATATATGACTGATATATGTATTTGAAAATATTTCACATACAAGTATTTTATAGAATTGAGCTGTTGAAAACTGCAACTTAAAGAATCAAAAATTATGTGTTTATAAATGGCTTGTGTATAGTCGGCTCAAGCCACAGCCTGGTTCACACAGATCCAGCAATGAATACGGCTAATCCATAATTACTTGTCACGCGTTAATTTATTCTATCGATTTAATTAATCCGGTGTTGGTTCCGATTAATTTACCGGTAATTATTCGGTTAGGCTTATTTCACATTTCGGTGCTATCCGTACGTGAAAATATGAATAATTTAACATAATGTTCGGGTTACGAAGAGAAAGTTTGTTTTTATATTGTGAAATGATAATGGTAAAAAACCAATTACGTATAATATATATAGATGTTTGTTCTGTGTCTGGGTGTTAATATGTATTATATGTATGTATTTACAAAAAAAAGTATATAAGTATTATAGTATATAATATATACTATAATACTTATATACTTTTTTATACAAAAACTTATACTACTACTACTACTTACTTACTTACTTTTTTTTTTTTTTTTTTAATACTTTTTTTTTACTTTTTTCTTTTTTTACTTTTTTTTATTTTATACTATATATATATAAAGTATTATATATCAGTTGCCTGGTTACAAGCTATGCCTAGCTTACTTTGGGGCTAGATGGCGCTGTGTGTGAAATGTCCACCAATATTTATTTATTTATATATTACATTAACCTGTTGCCTTTCGCGAGAAATATATCTGATATTTGTGGACGGATGGATGACGTTATTAATGTCATGTCATTAGTTTTATTTGATCTTATTACATTCTTTGTTAAAACTAAAGTTCATCCTACATTATATTTAATTTTAATATAAACCTATTTTTTCGAGAGTAAAATAAGGAATAGGTAAGAGATATCCATGATACCTACCGACTTTTATTCCTATAAAATCAACGCCATAATATTTCCAAAGCACTTTTCATTTTTCCCGTGGTGGTTGTAATTAATATATGTGCCGTAAACAAGATGTGGCTCAAATTGGTAATTAATTCGGGTATCGGTACTGATCTGTAAAGTTACCTTGTATATTCAGGACTTGTGTATAATGAGGATATAAATAAGATAAACAGATGACTTATTTTATTGCAAGTAGTCTTACACTTTATGGGGGACCACGTTGCTCGCGTCCGTATGCGATTACCCTTTGAATCCATACACGTGTCTCCTGGGTGGTGCAAAAGAGCAACCCAAAGTAGCAATAGAACTTGAGCTAAGTTCGCTCGGAGTAGTACTGCCACCACACCTGGTAATCTGCCGCCAAGCAGTGATGCACTCGTGTTGCTGTGTTCCGGTGGAAGGGAGTGGGTGCCGGCGAAATTGCAAGCGCATGAGACGTAACATCCCCGTCTCGAGGTGATGGACGCAACGCAGTGCGGCTTGAGTCATCTCATTCTATGGAGAGGACATGAGTGGTATTGCTGTTGTCTATGGGCGGCGGTTACCACTTATCATCAGGTGGGCCGTCAGCTCGTTCCACCACTACAAAAACATAAAAAAACACTCATCTTAGTGTTGAAATTAGTGAATTTCCTTAGATTTATACAAGTGAATTTTCCATACAGAAAAATTGCCATATACCTCTATATTGCGCCTGTGGTTACCAACGCCTGATATTATGAGGGTTATTTGCTCCCGGCTCGTTAACGTGACGACATCCTGCATGTAATGACACGTCGACTAACTCTCGGTTTATTAACTTACCTCTTAACTTTCCGAGCTTTTGAGGCGTTTCTAGCTAGTTTGCAACCTGGATAAACCTGGATGGAAAGGTGCTTCTATATTTTTACAAGCAGCTGTAAATATTAGCTGAGAGATTAATGAGTGTTTTATGAATTTTCGCTAGGTACGTTTAATTTGGAGCTTTTACCTAATTTTGCAAAAACAAAATTATACATTATCAAAGAAAATGTAGTCGTTATTTTGTTAATAATATTAAGCTTAAAGTAAATTATACTTCAACTTTAATTTTAATAAAGAATGTAATAAGATCCTTATCATTTTTCTATCTCTAATGAGCTTCAAATCACTCTTTACATGTGAGATTTGATCATAAAATTTTATTTCACCTTGAATTATCTTAAACCGAAATGTATTTATTTTTTAAATACACATCTTCCAAGATGACAGGCCTCACAGCTTAGTTGGTAGTAAGTCTGCCTTCTGCGTTGTAGGTTGTGGATTCGATTCCCACCCAGGACAAACATTTGTGTGACGAATACAGATGTTTGGTCTGTCTGGGTGTTAATATCTATCAGTTGTCTGGTTCTCATAGTACAAGCTATGCTTAGTTTGGGGCTAGACGGCGCTGTGTGAATTACCCAAGAAAAAAACTCCCTAACCAACATGCAAAGCAGGCGAAAATTTTATTTTATGGAAACGAAATCAGCGATATTATTTAGATTTTTAGTAGTATTTTTTCTAAAAATATATACAATTCTAATAGTTCAAAACCGAGGATATCCATATATATTACTAAGTATTATTAGTAGGAGCAAGCAATAATTTTGCTAAGGAAGATTATCAAAAATATAGTCAAGGCACACGTTGAATTGCTTTTGCATTGGAATTACAATACCCAGCCATATTAACGTACCTAATTGATATTGACTCGTGAAAATGGATGTCGACGTATGAGTATGAATTTTAAGGATGCACATTATGCCTCCGGGAGCGAGTACGGGGTAATAATCCGCTTTTGTTTGCGTTTCTACATATTACAAAATTCAATTTAAATACGATGGCGGAGAGTACAAACACGAGCTCAGCAGAATTAAATGACGGGCACCATTTGTCGAGGTTTCGCGCCGCCACGCCGCAGCCGCCCGGCCAATACCCAAATTAATTGCTTTCCAATAGTGTTTTTTTAAATAAAATTCGCTCTAACGTATAAAATCGCCGTCATATGCCGATTTGCAGATTAAATGTACGTGCTCTATCGGTATCTGTTTTACTGAATGTGTTTTGTCATAATAACGGTATGTTTTCGGATAACGAAACTTGTGTTTCTTTTTGTGTTGTCTACTCAACTGACGAGACCCTATCACAAAGCCTACATCATCCATCCGTTGGCCTGTCAGTCTGTATTAAAAGGGATGTATATTTTGAACCATAATAGGTAATTCGATGATTTTAACAGAACATGCGTGATTGTGGTGTATTGTACTTAAAACCTAAGACAAATGCAAAAATATACAAGAAGAATACAAGAAATGTATTTTTTCTACGTGTATCTCTATTCGCTTTTACACTTTCATGTGTAAACTTGCTGTGAACAAATAATCAGAAACGACCAAGTGTACACCAGACTGGCAATAAAGATCCACAATTGATTGGATAAAAATTGGTACAGAACCCTCGCTATGCGTGCTAATCTGCACTTGTTCAGCTAGAATCTGACGGTACATCCCCCATATCTTTCACGACGAATAACCTCCTCTACTTATAAAAAAAAATACTACATAAAACAAATATCAAATATAATGACTTTCCTTAATTTATTAACGGTCAGTGTTGTACATCTTTCTCAGCCACTGCCCCCCCCCCCCCCCCCCCCCCGTCACTCCAAACCACATAATTCCATCACTCTTTTGCATCCTTTCTTTGATCTTTCCATCATATTTTCCATCCTCGAATGCTCATGCCTGGAAAATTCATGAAATCAAATTCATCATCTTGCATGGAAAATTATATATAGTTTATGAATTAAAAAGTGACAGTTTAAGCTCAAACTCCAGTAAATAGAAACAAGACAGTTTAATCCATCTTATCAAAAGTTCGAAAGTTTCTTTCAAACAGATTAAATTCACTCCAAGAAAGAAACTAAAGAATTAGGTAGTCTATGAAAGACAAATCCAATCTAAGCAAACAGGCGCTCGGAACGAGTCCGCTGCAGCGAGGACTCAGAACAGAAACAATGAATAAAGTTTGAGAGGATCCAGGCCCGTATTCTCGGATGAAATATCTCGTTACACAAAATTACGAATATTATTGTTTCCTATAATGTTAATGCCCCTCACGTTTTTTCTTTTTACTTTGATCAAATGAGAGAATGAGCCAAAGGCAACCTAAATAGCAATAGAACTTGTGTCCTTGCTTACGTATGAGAATTCCACAGAAGAATCGCATTGCGCCTTTGCCCTGAACATTGAAGATAGAAACACTCGTGTGCCTGTAATTCTCCATACCCTCATCATTGTTACCGAAATACGGCAATACGATATCTGCTTATCAATAGAAATAGTAACGGTTTTAGTCTTTTTTCTTTTAGCTTTAGAACACTGCCCATACAGATCGTTCTACTGCAGAAGTAAGTAACTTTGCTAGTCTAAATTTCGAGAATTCTCCTTGTAGGTCTCCGGAATAAATAGTAACTCGACTGCCGCTAGGTGGCGCTGCGCGGGGCGCGACACGACAACGCAGCCCTCGCCTTTGTCGCGCGGGATTTACTACGAACTGACTTTATCTTTTGTTTGCTTTAATCGAAACTGGATTCGAACAATGTATGCAGTAGAAATTCATATTTAGGGGTGATTCAAACAGGTAAGTATCGTTTGGAATTGTTACTTATTACGTTGGTACGATTTATTCTTACTTACGTTACTTTTACTGGAAGAGTTATTCGCGGGGAAAGTAATGGTGGCAAGCTTATAACGTCTAAATTTCCACGAAAGTGTAAACTACAAGCAAAATTGGTTCCTTGAAGCTATGCCCAGCGAGAGATAAGGCGTGAACCTATGAATGTATGTTATTCATGTAGATCGATGCAACGTCTCAGACCAAGTCGTAGCTAAGCCATAATTAACAGATACAAAGCGGTACTCGTGTAGCAGTGACCACTTACACAAGATGAACAAGTCTTGCTGTTCTGTTGGAACTTGGTTATATACTTTTGCCATCTGCTCAGTCCAATCATTGATTAATCTATCTATCTATTCAGCCCGTAACACCCACTGCTGAGTATAGGCCTCTTCTCTGGTACGCCTAATTAAAATAATATAAAAAGAAAATAGCGATAAGATTGCCCACTGTACCTTGTTTGATTGTTGATGTTTTGTTTTTGTGTGCATTTCTTTATCATCGTGTGCAATAAGATATCTATACTGGCCTCATAGCTCAGTTGGTAGTAACTCTGCCTTCTGCGCTATATGTCATGGGTTCAATTTCAACCCAGGACAAACGTTTGTGTGACGAACATAGGTGTTTGTTCTGTCTCTGGGTGTTGATATATGTTATGTGTATGTATTTACAAAAAGTATTTAATTGAAAAAAAATTATTAACAGCATAAAAATTACAGAAAAAGCTTAAAAGTAGGTAATTAAAACTACAACTACGATAGCATTATTATGCTGGGTACATACTTTAAATAAATTGTATCCTGTGGTTTTCACACTAGGCAAGCCTGTATCGTGAAAACCACACATTTGAATTAGCATTACACATTTTACCTCGGCCTACAGAAGAATATATTAACAGATTATAAAGTAAATAAATTTAATTACAAATAAATATTTATATAAATATATATTTAGAGACATATTAATACAGTATTTGTTTGGTCCTGATTTTAACCATAAATAGTCTGGTCAAGTAATAATATGCAGGATATCTTCGGTATCATCATAGGTAAGTGTTAATAACCATTTAACTATTATGTATTTAGCTTCTCTTACAGTTTTATTTTTATATCACATTTCTTAACACCATTATTATATATATTATGTGCTTTCATGAAATCGCCGAAACGTATTCGTAATTATTATATCATTTGTCTGGTTCCCATCATACAAGCTTTGCTTAGCTTACTTTGGGGCTAGATGGCACTGTGTGAAATGTCCACCAATATTTGTTACTATTATTATTATTATATCTCATTCTTTAGAAGTACCTCATTAAAACATTTTAAATCAATCGCCTATCTACGTTTCTGAGAAAACTGCATCGGAAGGATGAAAGCATATCGAGGTGATAATAGAGCTTCTTAAATTAATAAAGTTCTTCCAATTTAGGTGCAATATATGATCAATTACAACTAGGAGACAGAGCGTCCGTTCAAACGTGTCGTGGTTACCACTACCCTGCTCTATGTAGGCTTTGGTTATATCGTCCACTTGAGATGGGCATAAGATAATAGACCTGGACAGTATTGCAATCTCATGGTACCCTTTTATATATATAATTATATTATGCATATAATATTATGCATTATGCATATATGCATATAATGTTACACAAAATAACATACTTACATTCTTAGTATACACAAAATTTCGAGCCGTCGTGAAAAGGATTCCTAATCAGTTTATTGGTAACAAAAGCAATGCAAGACATTGCTCTATATTTGATTGGAATCGAACTAAAATGTATGATCAAAATGGATTGCACTACCTATAATGATTCTGTATGATAGAGCAATTCGAGAGAAATAATAATGAAGCTGTCGTTTGAAGTTTGTGTTGCATTCTCGATAGATAAACCTAAGATATTATATTACCGTCCTTCTCATAAAACGAGTATATAAAAGTCAAAGGCATAGCAATGTAAAATTTTAGTTAGATTTGGGAATAAAGAAAGAACAATTTTGTGTTGAAAAATATAATTACTAGAATAGTTTATACTATAAGAGTAGGTATTCCTTTCCTATTTAATGTGTGGTTAGCTAAAGAAAAGAAAGCAGCAAAGCATTTACTACTGTTTAACGCCTCCCTAGAGCTCTCTCGAAGCAGAGTGGTGAAAAGATTAAAGTAGCCTCAAAGAGGTTTCTTCTGTGCACTTAACAAATGTCTTCCAATTTTTGGTTCTAGGTTAGATTTCTCACGATAAATCAAAACAGTCAAATAAAGCAGCTTAGTTAGTGTTATATAACTGTGCCTTTTGTTGCATTATGCGGCGAGTAAATCACTTTAACGGATACATGTCTAGCCCATAGAAAGACGAGGTAAGCCCGTAATGAACGGACCCAGTGTATTCTCCACACGTGTTTCGGTGACCGCCGAGCTGCCCACAACCCTTTAGCAATACATCTACATTATACATGGGATAGTGGATAGTTTCTCACACTCTCACTATAAGTGGTAACGCTCAAAGCCTTATTGTGTGGTCATTCTTATATTATGACCGATGGATAAATTATACGTATGAGTGTGTAAGAGAACGTATAATATCTCCATCCACTTTACTATGACTCTCTCTCTGTATGAAAATTATATACAGAGCATAGATTTGAGTTCCGTAGTTTTCACGTTACTTGCGAAAGTGTGACGGTAGGCCAACAAAAACACCATAGTACTCTAAGGACGCGTCATATAAATTTCAACGTTCAAGCGTTATAATTGGAATGATTGTATTGTAGCGCAAACTCTAACGTAAAAGATCAAACATTAGTGAGTAAGCATGAGTCGACAACAACGAAAAAAAAGAGCCCGGAATGAATATTAAACTCTATAATTTTATTCCGTATGGAACCTTCGGTAATCTAGTCGTCTCCCACTTGGCTGGTTTATTTATTGCATTCTTCCACTCGAGCTTCGGTGACCACTAACCTGCCCGCAGCCAATATATTATACAGTATCTGAAACTGCTTCTTTTGGCGACACTTATTAAACATTTGTCATCGTAAAGCACCGTCCTAGCCCAATATTTACCCAAAAACGGCGTATTCATAAAATAGGTTTAAGGCTCCCAAAATACAAAGGCTCATAGAATATGTCGCTTTTTGCTGACAATCATTATGAAGTAAAACAAAACAAATCATAAAGACTTTTTTCATCATATTCATCATAGCTATCATAATAATTAACTCTATACAATTGTCCATTTAGTGGTATAATCTAATTATGTACCTGCTACCAGATATGCCCAGAAACGTACTTGAATTTCCTTCTAAGACGGCATTCCGTCAGTCATACTAATGAATTTAGTATGTATCTCACGCTAGTTCCTTGACCACTTACCTATTCAGAACGTTGTTGTAGATGATATATACCGAAATAGAACGGCCTTTATGTACATGTTTGTAATTTGACACCTCCCGAAACCAATTAATACACCTACCTTCTAATGCATATCTACCTACCTTTACTATCGGATGTACAATAACACAAAGATTTGAAAGGTTTTGAAATTAACACAAAATAATCTTCTAATTCAACGTATTTGGTTAATCGCAATGTTGATTTTCATTAAATTTATAATTATATTAGCCTTAACCTTATACCCGAATATATAAAATAATAATAATATATTAATAAATATTGATAGACATTTCACACAGCGCCATCTAGCCCCAAAGTAAGCTATGCATAGCT
The DNA here is from genome assembly GCA_947359385.1 of Chesias legatella. Classification (NCBI taxonomy): domain Eukaryota; kingdom Metazoa; phylum Arthropoda; class Insecta; order Lepidoptera; family Geometridae; genus Chesias; species Chesias legatella. The sequence continues at coordinate 5,049,124 of OX375774.1, read as the reverse complement.
TGTATCATGGGAACCAGGTAACTGATATAATACTTATATACTTTTTTATTGTAAATATATACACATAATACATATCAAACACCCAGAACAGTCACCTATGTTCGCCACACAAATGTTTGTCCTGGGTGGGAATCGAACCCACGACCTGCAGCGCAGAAGACAAGGTTACTACCAACTGAGCTATGAGATCGTGTATCGGTTGAAGGGCATATCATTGTAATGATCACCGTAATTTTCCGTTTCTCTTGTATATAAATGTCCAAACCAGCGTGGTTTAAGTAGTCTTTTTCCTTTCTTACTTTTTAATTCTTAATTTACACAAATGATTACAGAAGCATCGGTTCTCATATCTCTCATTACATATTCAACACACCAAAGGACAAATACATAATTATAACAATGTTGTAACCCAGTATCAGAGCAAGTGCTCCCACCGCACTAAAATTAATTAAATCTGTCTCGCGCACGAGTCACGCGTACAAATGCGTCGCGCCAGAATATCACACTTCATGGAAACAGACAATCTTACCTTGCCAATTGTAATTAGCTGTACCTTAAAATGGTAAGTCCAAATTAATAAATATTTAGAAAGAATTTCTATGGACAAAACTTCATTTTCAATAATTTCCTTAATTACTTCAAAATGTTATATAGGCAAATTAAATATGATGAGGTCAGGCGTATTTAATTACTGTATTTTTGGCTGCTATTCGATTTCTATCCAACCACTATTCTAAACGACAAACTATTTTGTATATGTAAATATTTATATAAATATGTATAAATGAACACCCAGACACCAAACAAAACTCTATGTTCGTCACACAAATCGACTGTAGCAATTAACATAGTCGTATGTAAAAAATCGATACTTAAGGGTTCAGCCTTTCAAAGTTTCAATTATGAATAAAGTGAACTAAACATATACTACTTTTTCCACTTAGAAAAACAGAGTTGGTTGATTTTAGAGATTTAATAATTTACGGGTATGTTTATAGTTTTACTCTAAGGCCTATTATGCAATAAAATAAAAATCGCAAAAATGTACATCCGATAATGTTAATTGCTACAGTCGATTAATGTTTGTCCTGGGTGAGATTCGAACCCATGAACTACAGCGTAAACTAGAGTTACTTCCCACTGAGCTGTGAGGTCAGTCTCTAATTGTTACACGTTCGAGATGTAACTTTAAAAGTTTTCACTTACATTCCATACTTCGCCTAATCCATTCAGCAGTTTTGACGTGAAATAGTAACAACTATCCATGCATCCGTACAAACAAACTGTTATGTACATACATAATATATATACAACGTCGATTCAGTTACAGAACATCGTTCCACGTTCTTCTTGACACGGTATCAACGCAAGAGCTCACTGCGTTAAAATTAATGAAATACGTTTCACACGAAGAGGTTTGCGTACCCGTGCAAACTGTGCCTATTCCCATATCGTGGAAATGTAAGTCTGCTTGAAAATACGACGTAAAATAAGAACTTTTCACGACCCTGTTTCTAAACTTGCTGCTCTGCTCTAGAAAAGTGAAATGTCAATGTCAACATAGTTTCGGTGGGAGAAAGTTTGACAGGGCTAATGTTTAAAAAAAAATATTTATAAAAGTCCGAAACAACTTTTCAGTCAGTTACTTCATGGCAGTAAAATAATTGGATGGAAATAATTTTATTGATCAATATTATATTTCATGAATTGTTTGTTTGACTTAGATGATTTGTCAATTGACTTGCGTCTAAAAGTTTACCGACGTTTATTTTGAGACAGTACAGTAATTCAACGTCTTATGTGCCTGATTTTAATTATCAATGGCACGACATTCATTACTTTAATGATTTTAAAATCTCCCAATCCAAATAGTTACAATCAAACGAAAAAATAATTATACGTTGGACATATTTTATTAAAAAATAACCCATCATGAAACTACCATAATAGAAACAACAGTCACAGAAATTATTCAAACACTGATAGTGCTTACGCAGCGTCTCTCATATTTACGAGCTAAGTTTGTGTTGTGTATTCAAGATGGTAATTGAATGGTCCTCCGATGTGATTCGACCTCTTGGTAGACGGAGATAGGCTCGTTACTGATGTTTAATCACTGCAGTAAAGGCCAATTTACATTCGAATTTAATTTGATTGTTCTAATTTAGTTTTATATGTACATTGTTCCGTAGACTACTGTATTCTCTATGAGATAACGACCCAACTTTGCATTTGTGTTTTTATTAAGTTAATCCTTTAGTAAGAACATTTTAATTCGTATGTAGTGACTTGACATGACAAAAATTTCATATCCAAATATCCATATTACAGCTTAATATTAGAATAACTAATCGGTTCAAAATTTAACTATGGCATCTGTGACAGGCACTCTTTTACTTATCCGTTTAACGAACAATCCTAACTTTGATTTCTTCTTAATATCTTTTGTGGGTGGGTGTGTGTATTTGTGAAAGTATATGCAAAGTTTTACTCAAGATGCTGGATAGAACCTGGTATCTATTTTGATTGTCCGAGACAATAATAAATATAGATAATGTGCATATTTTAAATTCAATACAAACAATATAGTAGACGTGGGTTGATTTAGAAAAAATTAAGAGGATGTAGTTAAGAGCTCAGTTATATGGTTGGTATATTATTATGATATGTCTTAGCTGTTTGCCTGTTTGCTTAAACTGCTTATTGGTTTACTGGAAGAAAAGAAACCTCAGCCAATATTTTCCAACGAATAATGAGTTATGAGTTGTTAAAGTAATATCTATGAACACATTATGTGTCTCGTCTATATTTTCACAAAAGGGTGCACATTGAAACCTGACTGGGTCGTTTAAGCTATTTATAAACATTAAGGCAGACGAGACAAATACGATCTGACCTCTTTTATGTGAACGGGAACTCTTAGACGTGATAGAATGTCTCAGGTGCTTTTAATTTCACCGGCAATCACACCTCTTAAACTGTATGTAAAATGCCCTCCGTTGGGTTAGGTAAATATTACATAATGAACATTTCACAATATAAAATGTAATTTAAAAAATTTAAATGACTCCCTTTCATTAGGCACCAATTTAGCAGTTACCTACTAATTTAATTTTAATTCCTGAGAGAGTTATAATTATTTTGTTTTGATCTTTTGTTGTGGATTGCGCTATAGAATAGTAAACTGTAGTAATCCCCAATTCCATTACTTGTGAAACTGTAAACATCGTGTTTCTAGTTTGCCGGCGGGCGGCGCCGCTCTGACATGTTTGGATGCAAAGAAGTTAGTGTACTCGTAAACTTGCACTGTGTCGCAGATCGGGAGACGTGACCGGTCCCCGCACGCCTTCGAACAACTTTGGTTTATGCTACCCACAAGTTTCAGATTGGGCAACTGTAGATATGAACTGTAATTCGAAAGGAAAATTGTTAAACTTTGATCGAAATTAAAAGTTTAACTGGCTTTTTCTCGCAACTTCCTCCACCTTATTGCCGTCTTCGTCGCTGTCGGCTCCCGCAGCATTGTTTTGAATGTACGTTTGAATGTAATTCGAACTGAGTCTTTTTAGTGCTTGAAACAAAACCTTTGGATGAAATATTTAAGAGCAGTAGAACTCTCGCCAAGTTCGTCCGGGGAAGTACTGCCACCATGCCCTTTTCTGTCGCCAAGCAGTGACGCATTCGCGTTACTGTGTTCCGGTTTGAAAGGTGTGGTTGCCGGTGATATTACAGGCACATGAGACATTCCACCTTCACGTCTCACATTTACGGGCGCATACGATGCGACTTGAGTCTTATCATACCTACTTTGGGAGGACCCAAGTCGCATCGGCTGTTATGGGCCGAGGTTACCACTTAACACCAGGTGGGCCGTCGGCTCGTTCCGTAAATGAATTACATAAAAAAAAAAAAAATTATAACCAATTGTTTGTAAATGTCTGTACTAGAAAGTACAGCCAGCATACCCATTTATAAAGCTACTGCTTGAAAGGAGTACACTATACTACACAGTAATGTAGTGTACTCATTAGTTGGTACTGGTTTGAAAAATGTGATTGCTGTAAAATTATGCTCATGAGATTTGAGGCATAAGGTCTAAGCCTCAAATAACGTGGGGGATAACATACGGATCGAATTGATAACCTCCTTTTTTTGAAACCGGTTAGAAATGTGAAAATATCAACATAGGTCACTCAGACATACTCCAGTCACGCATCGGAACTAACGCACACCATTTTTTCTTTATATACCCTCGTTGGGGTGAACCTAAAGGCGTTACGAACAAAGGACGATTACATCAAGAGGGTACATTGTCAATAAATTTGAAAAGTTTTCCAAATTCCAGCAAACACGCTCGGTGTGTTTGCAAGTCTAACCGAGACTTTTTGATGTGTTCAGTCACGCTGGCGATATTAGTTGCTCGATTGGTTTTTTATTGATATCCCTGAATGATATTAGCCCCGTCTATGTGTATGTAACTTTTTGCCCGACTTAGCAACGTTTTGTACCCCAAACTACATATACATCAAACTACATATTCGTACCCGAAGCAGTAGCTGAAGGGTACCATAATTTGCTGCGGCTACCAGCATAATGACGTCTTACTCTTTAATTACCTTCTAAGAGACACGCTGAGTTGAGAATATGACGCAGAACGGAATGCGCCCTAAGTAGTTCGCAATGTAGTTTTCTCCTTTAATTGACAAAGGACACCCCTTTTGTTTCTATTCAACTCTCATTTAATTACAACGATGACGTATTAGTATTAGTATTAGTTAATGTCAGAATTATAATTTCCTCAACTGAAAACTGAGAGTTAACGAAATCAAATCAGAAGCAACTAGAAGACAACAACAACAAATATTTGCGAACAATTTATTAAAAAAGTAATTCTGACAAAAAATATGCAGCGTCTAAAGTCTGTAAAAGAGTTATTATTCTGCTACGAAACTTTGAAAAACGTGATTCTGTTTAAATATTAAGGCTCGGTTTATGTTTTCTGTAAACATCGTTAACTCCGAAAAATATGAAGCAAATCAAAATAAAGCCGCAAAATATCGACGTTGCGAACATTTTGTATTTATTTTCCGTTGAAGCGCGGCGGTGATAATTCATGCAGTCTGTTTCGTTGCATTTTTGATGACACCGTATTTTATATTAGTGACAGTGGGAATCGCTCGCGTGCCCGTTACGGGTCAGATAACGCATCGCCTAGTGTGCGCCGCCCGTTGACGTTATTTACAAAGCCAGTCTATGCTTACGCAGCGGTCTAAACAATTTAATGTTATTTTTGAATGTTGTTTTGCGTATTGTTATTTATGCATTGTAGCAGATATCAAGCAGTCAGATTATTGAACTCTCTGCCCATAGAATTGAAAGCATCGAGGGACGTTCATAAATTTAAGGATGATTCAAAACATATGTTGCTGAAGAAATGCTTCTACACTGTTGGCGACTTTGTTAATTGTACAATGTAAGTGTAATATCATTTTTTTTTGCATGTGCTATTATTATATTTACCAAGTTAATTTAATTTCAGCTATTTTTAAATAGGTTAGGTTATTTCAAACACGATTGTGTAAATTGTTGTTTGAATAAATATGAATATGAATATTTTGAACAACTTTTATGTAATTTAAGTAGAGACGACATGAAATTGCAGGCGCATGAGACGTAACATCCCCGTCTCGGAGTGATGGACGCAACGCAATGCGACTTAAGTCATCTCGTACTTTGGTGGAGAGGAGTGAGTTGAGTCATATTGCTGTTGTCTTCACTTAACATCAGGTGGGCCGTCAGCTTGTTTTAACACCCAAATGACATAAAAAAATCTCTTGTTTTTTTATGCGATTCATCAGTCTTTTAAACATTTTTACATTTAGATAACGAAATGGACTGACAACTTCACTGACTGTGACGGTCCCATGGAGGGCTGCACCCTTTCGGAAAAATATGTTGAATTTGCTTAGGAACTTTGAGTTCTTAGTTTTATTGGCTCGTTAAGCAAATTTCATATGTGTACCTCAAACTTGATATCATATAAGGCTCGTATTTTTGAGATAATGCATAAAATTAATGACTTAAATATTTATTAAATTTAATAAAAATATTCATTATTAGGTTTTTCAAATTAAGTACAATTATAAATTTAAGTTTTAGCGAACTGCTTAAGTGGACTACTTTAGCGGCTCTATGAACGCTCGAATACACACTTCAGCTGATTTGTGGTGTCTAAATGTGCACGGAAATAATCCACATAAAACGGCTAAAGCTTACAAATAAAACATTTTAGAGGAAACATTCCTGACCCATGAAATATTAAAAAGTTCCGCATATATTTTTGTAGCTCCTTTGCATTATGGTTCATGTTATCCAAAGTAACAGATATGGACATTTTGTATTTGTGTGTCGCAGCGACGCTAAATATACAACACAAACATCCAATCATCTCATCACAAAAAAGTGGTAAAGTTTAAAACCCTATTGTGATTATAATAGGGTTTTCTTTAAAACCCTATTATAATTGATATTACACTAATATACAATTATCTTGAAAAGTTGGCCTCACGGTACGAGATTCCGTGTCTAGTATATATACAAAAAAGTAATTATCATATAAGATTTCTGGTTCCCAAGATACGAGCTATTCTTACTTGGGGCTAGATAACACTTCCATCAATATTTATTATTATTTCTTAAATTATTCTAAATATTTCATCAGTGTGAATTTTTAAACAACTGATATAAAAAGTCCCACCTGTAATGGTTACTTAATCGTGTATATACTTATAATATGCTATATACTATATCATACGAACGGAGACGTGACAAGTGATGAGCTTATCGCCACCAATGTTTGCCTTCGAATAATTCAATCCCAATTTAAAGTAATAAATTGCCAAGGTTACATAAAGGTCCAGCAAGTACTCGGAGGCGCGCAGATAACCTTTTGTAACTAAACAGTTCACTATCACGTCTCACACAAACCGCAGGTTCCAACATTAACATTCTTCACATAGCGCTATTCCTTTGACATTGTCAGATGCCAGGCTTTTCGGCCGTGACTACAGTGCGAGCGGAGAGATGTGCGGAACACTGGAGGTAACGACATACACATTATTCGTTATATTAGTATTATACCCGCTTACCAGTATAATAAATTTAAAAGTTTGTTTGAATACTTCTTCCTTCACACACTGATACACTGTAATTTTGAATGTATGTAAATTATGTGAATACACTCAATTCGATCTCAGACTCAAGCAGGTGCAGCCGCAGGCAGAAGCTAGTGATTTTTAATTTGAAGTCACCTTACTTATTTAGCACTTCAGATGATATTTTTGTTTTTTATATATTGATTTACACAATATACATAATTCTGATATCATACTAGGGTTCTATGAGTTATTTAGTAACTACAACCGTGATTTGAAAAGGCCCAGATCCGGAACAAATATTCGCACATCAGTACAAACATTCATGGATCTTTGACTTTAGTAGGTTGCTCGGACAAGTATGTTTATGAGGTCACGTATTGAATTGCAGTGAAACTAATAGAATCATAAAATAATTATTTCATTGATAGCAGTAGAATGTGTCATCCAGAGAAGTACCTACCGCTGTCATACCCATTTCTATCATCAAGCAGTATAAGTACATACGCCCTTGAAAGATGTTAGGCACAATCCATCTTTACGTCTTAAAGTAATAGGCACAATACAGTGCGACCTAAGGTGCTGATTAAATTGTTTTCAATGCCCATACAACACAGTCTGGCTATGGAGCGGTTCATATAGGAAGCGGTGAGGCGCGGGGTGGTACTAGTACGATATTATAAGCAAACCGCTCTCTAACCGCACTATAGCGGGCCGCACTACGAATAATAAAATAAATCTTTCAGTATCACTGTTTTTGTGACGGAATTTCCCAAAGGCTAGGCAAGGGCAGGGAGTAGGGTTCTCCTGAATGATTACACTGTTATTTGAAATTATGCATTAATTTAGCGCATTTTAGGTTAAATCTAAATGCAATGGGTAAGTTTGAGAGCTCTTGCAGGCTGCCAAAACCGCACACCGTTTCAATGTAAACGAGCTCTTACCCTTCGCAGTAAACATTTATTTAATCAAATGAACATAACAGCTACGTGCTCAGCTTACCGTTCTAATCAAATCCAGAGCGATCGAAGGAGTGTTCCTCAGTTTCACCATTTGTGTTTAGATGATTTTCTCATTTACATTCGATGTAATCGTCATCTCCGTTCAATAGACGGAAATAATCTGAACTCGCAAGTTTTGGCTTGGATAAATTGCTAGTAATCGTGTTACTGGCTCTCTCAAACCAGTGTGGTGAAAGAAGCAAAGTTCATAGAAAAACGTTCTTTGACTCTTTTCATAGCTAGTTCCAGGAATGACAAAATGTAAGTATCAAATTTATTATTTAAGCAACATTAGGTATGAAAAGGATTTATTCCTCGTTTCACACAGAAAGTACCCCTTATTCGTGGTACCTATTCATAGCGTGCGTGCTGTATAATATATCATTAGTGGTGTAAGGAAAACATTAACGAGCGCGACGTTAATACTGTTACCTGCTGTAATAGGAATTGCTGGCTGGGGAGACATTGCTTTTCATTCCCTTGCTTATGTTACGATCTTTGTGCGATGTTCTGTGTCGAGAAACACTGCGTTACGGTCTGTAAGTTCCAAGGGCGGGAACACGGCTAGACAACATAGACCAGAAACGGCGGTAACCATACGTACGAGTTGCACCTATATTTTTTTTATAAAAATTTGTGAACGTTTCACACAGGGCTATCTCGTCCCAAAATAAATAAAGCGTGTATTATAGAAACTATATAGCTGATAGAATACTTATATATACATTTTGTTAATATACACACATAAATAGGTATATAATTTACATACACAAAACAAACGTCTATGTTCGTCCATACAAATGTTCGTTCTGGACCCACTAACTTATAGCACAGAAGGCACAGTTACTACCCAATGAGCGGTAAGTATTGTAAGTCAACTGCCTTCTTTTGATGATAAGTTAATTTTAAGTAACTAAGTCCGTCCATCCTTCCTAAGGTAGGTACTTTATAATAAGGCTGTATCGTTTCTCATATTCACCAAACGGCGCTATGATTTCCTGTGTTGCAGTTTGCATGGAAATCAGATACACAACACAAATGTGCAAGACCCAAAATGAAGCGGAAGCCGCATACCACAAAGTATGCCCGGCCGGGAATCGATCCCCTGACCTGTCACTTTCCAGGTAGAGCTATCAAATTAGCTTTAGAATCGTTTTTTGGACATTATTAAATGGTTCGGCTAATAGCTACTAAAATCTCGTGACAAAGTTCCATGAAGTTGGTTACTTAGTTGCATAAAGTAACCCAGCTCACTTGATAATTCAGTTATTACGCCCATACGTTGTGTTCAATCATGTCTGTGCTGGTGAAGTATGCCACTGTAACCAATCCTTGGCTCTCGTCCAGTTGTTGTCATGCCAGCCACCCTGTAGATAAATCATAGAGATTGTCACAAACGACAGCTGAAACCTTTCAAAAGCGGATTAGTTAGGCCAATACTTTGTTCAAGTTTGCGTTGACATATATCGAAACTTACACTAAAAGTACTAAAAAAGTAAAAAAGTAAGTACTGAAATTTGGGAAAAATATAAGTGGAACTCAAATTTATTCTTATTACATAAGGGTATTACTAAGGGTGGGTATTAAACGTTGACAGCTCGCATGGCGCTAGAAAGCAGATGCCCATTTCTGTCAGTGATGTCACGGAACGAGAAGGAACGGAAGTATTATTGTATGCTTTTTCTCTTGATGTACAATAAATATTATATTCTATTCTATTGAATTCAACCCGTCTCCTGCTACGATCCGTCTCTTAAACATCCATGATTCTAATTAACTTTTTGATTCTAATTATAATCATAAATAAAACTAACTTATCATTTCAGTCTTTATTGTAATTTAAATCCTAATATCATTTCACTAATCGAGTTCTGAATTAGTTTTGTAAACGTCTAGTGTTGATTCGTCCGTGATTTCGTTATGAAAGACGGGATTACACTGTCTACATAATATAACCCACAAGGCTTAAGCTAGAACAATTTATCCTCTTTAGATATACCAGTGACAGTGTTCCTAATGAAATAGTCGGTAATGTGATGACTTTTACACGCACGCACGCACACACACACACACACACACACACACACACACACACACACACACACACACACACACACACACACACACACACACAACACACACACACACACACAAACACACGCACGCACGCACGCACACACGCACACACACACACACTCAGCAACACAAATGTCAAAATATCAAAACCCATTCTAAATTCTTAAATGCGGATACTTTGTTACTTCTCTTATATTTTATAATTTTGATTGTTTTTTTTATTATTAACTAGTAGTTAAGTTATTTTTCGGTTGAGTATTATCTCGCCTTGTTACTGTTTGATGCATAAATAAACCTGTTAATTCACTTTGTAATTCGGGCCCCGCGATAAAGGCTAGTGGTGCGGGGTCCACCAGTAATCAACCGCATGTAATATCTCTGTAGTGTGAATTGTGTGACAAAACAAAATTGTCAAGCATATAATTTTTTGCAATAACATAAATACCAATTGAATATGAGAGAGCTAGTAACACTAAATCAAACTCATACAACTAATAAAACCTCGGGCTTTGTTATTCCTTATATTAATTTCCCTTACGCCGCAGCCTTATTAACTTAGTATTTCTAGTCGGGTTCTGCCGAATTACTTACCCTCTTATACAGATTTATGTCTCAAGATTCAGCATTCCTGTCTTTTAGCGTCCTTTCACAGTCGATACATTGGAAGTGGGTGTATTTTTATTTTCATGTGTTTATTAATCTGGTTAACGCATAATGCCCATATATTTTGTACTATTAAGGACTTAAAGTTTTTATTTTTTGTAACATTTGAGATCTGCTAGCTCGCGTGGGTATGATAAATCTTTTGACATTTTATGTTTGTAAAAAATATAAAAAAGACATAAAACATTAATAGCTAGCTTCACTAACCATTTTAGTACACATTACATACTACCTGCTAACCAAGTTAAAGGGATTTATTAACTGAAAGGCTTGTAAAGGGTTGTTATTGCAGCGTCGAAAAAATATTTAATTTTGATCCATGTAGGTACACATGGAAAGTAGCACCGTAGATAAACAATGTTTATGGGTTTAAGAGAGACGCTGTTTGTATAGGCTCAATTAAATTAAACACTGAGGGTCGGTTTAAAATATTCACATCACGCAACGCCTTTTTGTGCTCAGAACTGACCACAGTTGAAATCAGAAGTGAGAATTAATTAAGGACACCAAAAACTCTACTGCCTAACAAATATAATTGAAAAAACTACCATATTACCAATACAGTCGAGTAAAAAACAATCAAGTTTCCGAAACTAATGGTATAAAATTTTATATATACCTGTGCATGCATTTGTTACTCAAATTCAGCAACAATGTATTATTATTATTAATGAATAAACCATCTCTTCAAAATATAATGTGTAATCAGATATATTATTTATACGGTTAAACAAATTTCTGCCAGAATTTATTTTAATTATTCTACAAAATTTTCGATATTAATTGAACACACATGCAAATAGTCTTTTAACACTATGGGAGTTTCAAGAGGCTATTAAAAAATAAGGTAATTTATGTATAGCCAAACCAGATAGTTCAGCCAGATCTTTTCTGGGGCAGATTCGCGCACTGCTCCGTCATCCCGCCCAGTGGCCCTGTACGACCAGAGGAATAGGTTGAGATCTTTGGTTTCTTGTTAACTAGATGGATCTAAATAGTTAATGTTCCTTACATTATCTATTTAGATATAATTCAGGTAAAACAAATAAACTGTTACATTTTTAACATATTTTTGATGCCCAAAGAACGAATCATAATTTATTTCTACTCAATATAATAAATCACACACAACCTCATTTTAATATCTTTGATATTAGCCAGTAAATAAATTAAGCTGACTTCATAACGATTCCAAATAAAACATCATAATGTGCCTATTCATTTGTATGCTAAAGAAAAACGCTCAAAGAAACACTAAAGGAACACGAATATTATTATTTTTCACATCAAAAGGCCAACAGTGGGGCTACCTACATGACTCCTTATAAATTCCGACGAAAAACGACTTTCCTAAATAAATAAGTAACATGTTTACGATACGGCGTTTTTGGAACACTTCACATATTTTTTTATCTGCTTTTATGGAGTGAAGGAATAATTGCGGTTGGTTTCCCTTTGAAAAGTTGAACTTGAGGACGCTTTGTTGGGGTCATAATAGAATATTCATGTCATTTGCGGATATATCTCTGTATATACAAATATAAAACAGCTATTGAAATTGTTATGGCCAAATATTAACACGGTTTTTTAAATGAAATGTTAGTAAGTAGGTTAATTTTAAATGGTCATCATCATCGTATATTAAGTAAAGGGCCAAAGAAAATTTTCCTTTTTCTTTATCATATCGATTTAAATTGACTCTTTTCTTTTTTTCAAAGACAGAATTGAAAAGACATGATGAATCCGGATTGGGCGAGAGAGCCAATCTCGCAAGTTAAGAGTAGGTCTTTTTCCTGGCACTGAGAACGTTAAAGGCCCATACCAGCCTCAACGATCAAATATCAATTGGTCTGATTAGTTGGGAGTTTATTTTACAAGCCACTGTAAGGTTCAATTGCTCCTGGTGAAACCGGCACGTTTCTAGTAAAATCTCAACAAATTTCTGTTAATTTATATGGCTGTTAAGTGTTTAAGTTGCTCCTTTGCTTCTCACGTATTTCAAGTGACCTGTAAATTAAAGGGTTATCCGTGGTCATACAAATCATTTAATAGATTCCCATCGATTCACTGTCGAAAACAAAAAAAAAAGATAAAATTTCAGACAATAAACTAATTGTGAGCATTATCGCAGTCGATAAGCTAGAGAGTCTCAAAACTGTTTACCCAACCTCTGGAGTTCAATGTGCTTACCCAATTAGTGAAAATTCATTATCTTCTCTTCCATAGTGATCCTTCTAAAGAACCCTCAGGAGCACCTAGAGTGGTGCTCGTTGGTGATTAGAAGTAGAAAACACTCGATGCAGTAGAAATGGAATGACATAGAACTCCCTAAAGTTCCTAAAAGTCTCTTTGCAACCAAATATGGAAAACTGAAAGCTCCGTCAAATATTTTATAATAGTGGATACGCCTGCAATTTTTTTGTCATGGTATTTGATCTACTCTCTCAAGAATGGAATATCCCAAAAACCAATTATATAAATAAAAGCGAAAATTAAACATGTGTCAATTTATGAAAACATTCTCTTCCTGGCGCACGTTGATCATTTTCTGAAAGAAAACCCATTTAGAATTTCAGTCCGTAGTTTCAGAGAATTAGTGATGAGTCTTTAATCCTATAACCGCATTATTTCAAGAGAGCCAGAAATACTAGTAGTAGTATTTTATAGAAATACTAGCTTTACCCGGCATGCGTTGCAATGCCACGGTAAGGTAAAATCGTCATTAAAAAGGTTTTTTTTTCAGTTATCGACCTCCGAGGGTTGAAAATTATTAAAGTACTAATATCGCAATTAAGGGTGGACCACCCTTATCACTTAGGGGTATGAAAAATAGCTCACTTTATTCTCAGACCTACCGAACATACATAAAAAAAATCATAAAAATCGGTCAAGCTGTTTCGGAGGAGTTTGTTTACAACACTGAGAATTTTATATATTGGATATATACGGAAACTATACAACAAATGGAAAACACGTGCCATTCTAAATTGTTTTATTCTGTGTCCACTTAACGTAGGCTTTGTACGTGCGTAGTTCTCGATTCTCCGTATTATTGGCCGAAGTTGAGAGTGCGACTTTTGTTCCCAAAATGTGTTTTTTAAAGCACCCAATTTTTTACTAATAAAAATACAGGTATAATAATAAAAATGCGTTTATTTATAGACTACTTCTTCTTATCGTGTCATTGTTTCGATGAGTAAATAGTGTCTGCAGATCTTGGCCACGGATGGTCCCATACTTTGCTCTTAGCTTTTGATTCCTACTATAAAATAAACTCAAACTACAAAGACATCTGACATCTAGTAGCAGTAGAACTTATTCCAAAATCGTCCGGTGAACTATGCCACCATACTTAGTTCTTCCACCAAGTAGTGTTGCATTCGCGTTACTGTGTTCCGGTTTCAAACTGGTTGCCGGTGAAATTACAGGCACATAAGACATTCCCCCTTTACGTCTCAGAGATACGGGTACATCCGCTGCAACTTGGATTTTGACTTGCCTAAGTAGGGGAGGACCTAATTCGTATTGATTGTTATGGTCAGAGGTTAGCATTTAACACCAGCTGGCTAAATATATAAAAAAACAGTATAATATAACAAAAACAATAATATACTAGTAGTAAGTATCATTCTTTATTCATTATTGTACACAGAAAATATAATAGAAAAAAGGCATATGTTATACATGTACAAAAGCGAGCTTAACTCTAAAAAAAGTTCTCTTCCAGCAAACATTTGAGGCTAGAGAGAGGCGATTTTATAAAGGTAGGACGTGCACGTAATAAAGACAAATTAAAAGTATTAAAGCGCTCAAAAAACCTACATACTTCATCATTCATCATTCAATGGAAAGACAAAAACCTGTTACCTAGATAGGTTACCTAGATAGTACTTTAATATTCAAACAAAAAGCACAATAAAGCGTTCGCATCAAACCGTAATGACGTAAAATGTGCCGCGCCGCAATCACACTATTTTATCCGCGACACTCGGCTGGATGCTTTCAGGCCATTCCCTCTGTAGCATGCAAAATTACAAGCAAAGAAGTAATTCGAATGCAGCTCACGATCTGCAAGCGTAATGGGGCAATTTCCTAGTCATTTCCTAGTCATTTCTTAGTGGTTGCAAGCAATCCGACGTCTCGGCATTTTTGTGATACAATAGTTTCGTCTCGTCGCTCGAACTAGCTACTATTTTGTATCTTAGACCTGAACCCTTCTACTTTGAGAACTTCATACTGGGCAAATAATTATGAATTCGATTCTATGTGGCTCTCTGATTGCTAATGAAACGTTTGACTTTAAGCTTTGTTGTTTATTGATCCAGTTCGTATATCTAATATATACATATATTTTATGCGAACCTATAAAACTTCTGAATATTATTGTTTGCTGTTTGGCCAAATCTGTATTGCTTATTATTTGGGTCCAAATGGTAGAAAGGCGGTGAAGTTACAGAAACATGAGACCTTCCATCTTACGTATTACGTAATACGGGTATTACGGGCGCAATACAATGCGAATTAGTCTGTAAGTAATGTTTATGTTGTTCAGGAAAGTGGCCCTGCTAACCGTAACTTCAGGTAATTGATACATCACTCGGGAACAATTAATTGTAGGCGTGTGACTTGATTCCAAGGTGAACAAAGTTGACTAATATTTTCAATTAATTCATAGAATTAATGATTTTTAAGGGAGAAGAGTGGTCAAAATTGAATAAACCTTCGATACGAACCTGATGTTGCGATTTTAAGACCACCCCGCAGTCATAAGCTTCCTGTCAAGGTAAAGCACACTAATTAAATATTCAGTCATAACTCATTGCGACAACGAACTGTAATCAAGTATTACTTGAAGAACAAAGAGCAGTAGAACTCACGCCAAGTTCGTCCGGGGAAGTACTGCCACCATGCCCATTTCTGCCGCCAAGCAGTAACGCATTCGCGTTACTGTATTCCGGTTTGAAAGGTGTGGTTTCCGGTGAAATTACAGGCACATGAGACATTTCACCTACACGCCTCAGAGTTACGGGCGCATACGATGTGACTTGGGTCTTGTCATACCTAGTTGGGGAGGATCCAAGTCGCATCGGTTGTTATGGGACGAGGTTACCACTTAACACCAGGTGGGCCGTTAGCTCGTTCCGTATCTCAGTCACATAAAAAAAACAAAAGCGTTTTAACACTAACACTATCATTTGAATAATATGAATGATGCTATTTTATTTAATAACTGAAGATTTCGAAATGTTCAAAGCACACGTGCGTACAACCCGTGGCGTAACTTTAAAATTTACATGTGAAATTCTTGTTCTGGAAACAAAGCAACCGATCTAACCAAACAAAACAAGCTGAAACAAAGTTATATTGGGCAACTTTGCACCTTACAAGTGCGACGGTTTGCACTGCGAGTGCAGCGCTGGTGTTCCGAATGTATAATTGTACATTATTTTTGGTCACGTATCGCATAAATAGTTTAAACTTTTGATGAAGCGTTAGTTTTAAAGGGCAGTTATAAATATTATTGAGAAACGAACTATTGACAGATTTAGTGAGTTTGTAACTGCAATACGTATGAAACACACATAACTTAACTGAAATAATTATGTTTTTTTTATATTGGTGGACATCTCACGCAGCGCCATCTAGCCGTAAAGTAAGCTAAGCATAGCTTGTACCATGGGAACCAGGCAACTAATAAAATACTTATATACTTTAAATACTTACATATAATACATTTGACACCCAAACACAGAACATCTATGTTCGTCATACAAATATTTGTCCTTGGTGGAATCGACCCCACGACCTTCAGCGCAGAAGGCAGGGTTACTATCAACTGAGCTGTGAGGCTCGTCAATTGAGGTGCACAACAGCGTGCGTTTACTTAATCAGCTTAATGATATTTAGCTAAGTTTAAACCTTTTACATGTAGTGACAAAATACTGATTAGCTAATCAATTGTTTCTCAGCTTAAGCATCGAAATGTTACTTTGGTGTGATTCGTGTTCACGATTCGAAGTTTTCTTTATGAGGCGTTCTCACCAACGAATGATTTCGCTTGGTCTCAGTTGTAGATCATGCTACGAAAGTATTTTTTGTCTTCATCACGTTATTATAGTTGATAAACTTGTAAGTAATAGTACACTAATAATTTATCATCATATTCTACAATATATTATATTATAATATATATTTCATATTCCTATACGTGAGTATTCCATTATCTGTGTCTGCATAATCAAAGTAGAAGACATCACAAGTCAATCTAAGTTCTCACCTAAGTTGCATCTAGTTGTATTCAATTGAAATACTGCTTGAGGGGAGTATGTTGTCTAATGTAGATTACTTGGAAGTAAGAGTTAATTATTTTATTCTGAATTATTTTTGGCGCTCTCTCGCTAAAATGGCAGTAACCCTACTTGAAAAACAAAAGCAGTAGGTTCAATTCCCGGCCAGGGCAAACTTTATGAGCATAAAGTTTATTGTTGTTTTTCTGTAGTTTATATTTATTTATTAAATAGAAGTTAATACACATTGTCAACCAGTGGCGAGTTTTAGTGAAGGTGAAAATATAAAACCCCATGAAAAAAATACCTAGATTTGCCAATTTTCATGGTTCTTTCAAAAGGGCCCTTCTGTTTCCTAAAAGTATAATTATGAGAATCAAAGTCCTGACTGAGTGACACACTGAGAACGCACAGCCTGCCTGTTCAAGTCTGTACTGATCTACAGACTTGAAATTTGAAGAATGTGTAAGTACTAAGAAATGAATTTTAGAAACTCCTATTCTAAAAGATCAAAATCCTGATTTTATTAGAACATAACAAAAATTGTTTATTGTCGTTCACCGACAGAACTTCAAAATAAAATATAAAATAATGCAAAATTGTTTTTCAGCATTTTTGATGCTAATAATGGGAGTGGTTTTCTTTTAAATTTAATATAGGATCTTAGAGTATAAACTAGAATACTAAACGTCAGAACTGATAAATTTGAGTTTGATATCTCTTATAAGGCAAATCCTTGTTGTAAACGATTAAATAATTGTCCACAAGACATCAAATATAGAAAACGAGAAAATGATTGATATCGTGTTGATGAATATGAAGAACTCTTGAGGGTGGATGACTGGGTGACGTCGATTGCAGCAGACATATTCGCATTTATGCACTCAGCTAATTAAAGACAAACGACATTATCATTTGGTTCACGTTATAGGTATTCAATAGAGTGATCAAAATGTATTCGTTCATATTTTCCCGGAATAATGTTGCCAAAGTACTTAAAATGAAAAGTTTTCTTGTTAAAAGTTTTATATTGCGGAATGAGTACAATAATTCCTGAAATCATTTCCCGATTCGAGAATATTACTTAGAATATTAGCTTTGAACATTTAGCTGCAGCCAAGATTTTAATCATGAAATTGAGATATTTTGGTATGGAAAGATATATAGAAAAGATAAAGATATATTTGGGTGAAGGATTGTGTAGTTAAAAGTAGTTAGTAAAAACAGTGCTCTATTTTATTTTCATAAACAAACGTCACTTCTTCTAGTCTTAGTGCATTAGCTTCGTCATTGTTTACGTCATAGCGTTAAAATTATATTTAGACGTCATTTCTTTAGGTCGAATGTTGCTTGCTATTTATTATCTGGAAATTTTTGATACCTATTTACTGACTACAAAAATATAATTATTTAGTTGTCTTCCTCATTATTCAAACCGTATGGTATTTGCATTATGATATAAAAACATGTAACCGGAGTTATTTGGAAAAAACTTGTAAACGAGATTTATGTGGAAATTACTCGTGTAAAATGTTACGAGAATGCTTATGCTAATAACCTAAACAGCTGTAAATTGTCTATAGTACCTCAAATAAGGGAATGTTTTTTAAAAACAGGTGTTGTGGACATTGGCAGACTGCTTATTACAGGATTTGTTGGATCAGTTGTTTTTCTCAATAATTTTATTATTTACTCAATAAGTCTTAGAGCTAAAATGTTTTAAGGAATTTAATTAATTTATAGTCAGAAATTCTCTATTGCTCATTATACGTGGAAGGTGCAAACGAACTTTCAATACTGACACTTCGAAATGACTTACAATATGCGAAGGTGTCCTAAAAAGGGCGAAAAATTGTGAGACACATAAGTTTTCTAACTTACCTGAATACAATTTAAAATTCTCAAAGATTTATTACTTACGTTTTCATACTCATTGAACACTTTTAAGAAGAAAACGATGATAAATTCAAGAAATTAAACAAAGTTTCGAAACTTAATCATTGCGTCGCCATCCGAGCTTTTTGAAAGACACCTAAAATTGGTGAGTAATCCCTTTCTTAGCGGTAATTTATTTCTAAATGGACCATTTTTTCGGACTCACTTCCATCATTTTAATTTGAGGCGATCCACTTTTATTTAACGAAAATAATATTTTTTAAGGCCTAAATACACCGGATGCTTGCGCTCGGACGGACACAGTCCACATAATGCATGGAATTGTATGAGACGCCGCAAACTGCTGACGTGGCAGTGGGCACATAAACTTGCAATGATGACTTTGTATTTAATAGCATTCCCTTTAAAGATAGATATGATTTAGATGATTTATATTCGGTCTACGTAAATATGACCACATTTCTGAATTCCGTAAGAAGCTCAAGTGGTTGCCTATCCGCCTTCGCCGGAATACTCACGTTCTTACGCTACTGTATAACGCTCTTTTTTCTCCGTTAAGTCCTTCTTATCTCAAATCCCGTTTTCAATTTTTGTATCTTTCTCACTCTTACGTTCTGCGTTCTGTTGAAACGCTTCAGTTGCTGACTCCCGAACATACCTCCATATATTATGATAAATCATTCACGGTACAGGCTGTTCAACTCTGGAATGCTCTGCCACTTACTATTAGACGCGCCAAATCCCTACCAATATTTAAATCAATGCTAAGGGAACATTATTTGTCATGCTGTCAATAATTTATTAGTTTCTTCTTTCTCTTTATTTTTGCCTTGTAATATTGTAACATAGGTACTTATTGATATTTAAAGTATTTATGTATGTCTATTATATATATATTATATTTAAATATATATTTGTATATGTATTTATGTATATGTGTAGTATAAGCATGTGCAGCCTATAATTTATTTTTGCATGTATAGTTTGTCCAATTATATTTTTATCCAATCTTAGATGAACCACAAAGCCCCATATAAAGTCCAGTATTTCTTGTCCATCCCAAGGTTGTCTGTAAGAGATCGCTTTATAGCGATAAGACCGCCCATTGTTTCACTTTTTTTTTTGTACTTTGTATCTGATTGTTGTTATTTTTGGTTTTGTGAGCAATAAAGTGTCATCTATCTATCTATCTTGATCTATAAAATGCTACAAATTAAAGTTACAAAATTATAACTAATGAATTTTTTCGCATCTAAAATAGTATAATAGATATAAAAAAAATACTGCAAATCTTTGCACACGGAACTGTTAAAAAAAACTTATTTTGTCTCCGTCACCAAATCCAAAGCAGTGGACCACCAAATATCTGCTCCCGACCGTGAGAGACGGACTTGCACAACCGATGTCAACGCAATTTCCAAACCTCCCTTATCTCGACCCGCGGCCCCGTTACGCCGAGTGACTGTAAACTTAGAAGGTAACAAAAACTTAATAAAAATATACAATTAAGAGGGCAAAAAATTGCCTTTACATTTTATTGGACCACATTTTCAAACAAAGCCTTCTAGACAGTAATGTAACCCGTAACAGACCACACCACCGCACACAATTACCGCATCTCAACCTAATGACCATTCGGCCTGATGATAAGCAATTTATATGACCCATTATGGGATCTAAAGGTCGTTAAGATATATCAGGAAACTCTTTCTGCTAATTCAAGTGATTTCGCAAAGATCACGAATAACAGGGATTTCGTGGCCCAGCAAGTATGTGATGCTACAAGTTTGGAATGTAAAAGTTGTTATTTTTTGTAACTTTCAAACCATTATTTGTTTTATTTAGTTTTGTTTTTCGTAAACGTATTCTTAGTACAAGTAAAAAGCTCCTACCTTTTAACTACTAAGAAAACCACCGATCGACTTAATAGAAATGGTGCAAGAAGCCAGTGCGTGATCCTGTGGTTAATTAAAAAACTATCCATAAATTTTGAATTACAGACCCTTTAGGTTGTAAAGCTTCAACTGTTATAAATATTAGTACCGTTATTTTGATTTTTATGATCAAACAACGTAAATTATGTAAGCGGTAAAACCTGTGCAGATTAAAATTAAGAATACACAAGCAAAGACCGCAATCTACGATTTAACATAAATCTATCGACACAGTTTTGTATTACTCATGTTACATTCCAGACACCACCCGTCCCTCAGACTTCGTGAAGACAACCGGAAAATTAGAAAGTAAACATTGACTTCCTGCACTGAGATTTTATAGCGAGCTTTATCGGGAAAAATAAAAGGAAACTCAACTCTAATCCACCAGCACCCATGGAAACATATTTACGCAATAAGAAAACCATGAGGATGTTTTAATTCAATTAAAAGAGACCGAGCACTGCTCAGCTGTTCTGGGCTACCCGTGAGGCTTAGGAGACAAATTTGCCGGCAAACAAATGCGATTCAAATTCAGACAAATAGTCCCACTGCGGAAGGAGCCGCTTACCAGGAAATTTGTCCATCACTCTTGGGCCGAAACCAATTTGTTTTTCTTTTCTGGCCTGGACGTTCCGTAATTTTTTTAAATATTACCGGCTATTATTTAGTTACTTAAGGTAACACCGGCCGACTACCAACTTAAAAAATTATATAATGTTTCATCGCTCGGATTTGTTGGTTATTTCTTTCATTCAATATCTGTCCTGGCTGTTATCCAACAGGCTTATTAGGCCAGTTTTAAGAAGCGTTAGTGGAAGTAAGTGTTACCTGAGTTATTGTCTGGCACCTAGTACAAGGAATTTTGATAAGGTTTTCACTTGAGGATAGCCGTATAAAACGTATCAAAATCAATCTGCAGTTTCTGAGATTGGCATAGACGGGTCGGAGACAAATGCGACGAGGGACTTTAATTTATTATATTGTACTAATGTATGTGTCCATAGATAGATAGAAAATACTTTATTACACAAGAAAAACAAGTACATAGGCGAACTTAATGTCCAGTTAATACCTTAACCAACTTAGTGTTCCAGTTTGAAAGATGTGGTTGCCGGTGAAATTACAGGCACATGAGACAATCCACTTACACGGCTCAGAGTCTTGTCGTGCCTAGTAGGGGAGGACCCAAGTCGAATTGGTTGTTATGGGCAGAGATTACCACTTAACACCACGTGGGCCGCACTCGTGCCGTAACTGTATAACACAAAAAACTTTCAATTTAAATTTAAATATGATAAATGTTGACAAGTAAATTGAAATAAACTGACCAAATCGAAGGTTATCTAATCACTAAACAATAAATTACGTTGATTATATGTGATACGTACTAAGTAAACAAACAAGTGCTAGTGTGGGGCTAAATATAGCGATAGCGTATCCAAACAGCATATTGCTTACAGATAATCCTCTAGGCTTGTCCGGTGACGCGTACGCCGAGACACCCCCGATGAGATCGCACGCAGAGATTTGACCGGAGAGTAATAAACATAGGCCATCAAAACATTTACCTCACCAACCTAATCATACTTGTGATTAGCATCTTGTGTATTTATTTATTTAAAGTTCTACGAATAAAAAATAATATATTTGGTATAATTGTCACCAACACTTTTGGTGAATAATGGTCCAAAGTACGAGTATTGAATATTTAGGTTTTAGCTTTATTCGAGCAGATTGAATTATTTATGACTTTTTAAAGGAGTTTCTGATGATAAATATAGCACATAATAGCTACTCATACATAGTCCAGATCACACGCTAAGTGTTAGAATTAGAGTTTGTCTAACTTAACGCTAGTTACTTTTATGGGATTCCGAAACTACAAGGAGGTTGCATCATCTAGAATTGCAAAAAATTGTCCCGTATGAAATAAGAGACGTCATCAGCCGTTTTTCTGTTGGTTACGTAGGATACCGCCAATCCATAGATGAATGTTTCATCACCCATTGATTTTAATGTAGCGAAAGAGTTTATTATGAAATGTGACGAGACAGCTCTCTATAAGAATTGCATAGTACTATTATCATGTCCGCATCGTTCGAGATAGTCTAAAGAATGCTTATTTTCACCACAGAATACGAATACAACGTTGTCCGTTCTTCATATAGCATTTCATCAGCGTTCATTCACGTTGCATGATAGCAAGCTTGAAATAAATTTACATCAAGCAGTTAATTCTAAAAGTTGTGGCATTTAGTTTTAAGAATTGTATAGTTTAGTTAATTAGATATCTTGCCGCACTTATGTAAATCCTGTAAATGCCATTTAGTTTAAATTTACGAGCAAACTGTTACGAATATGTACTGGTTGTACGCAATACATAATTTCTACTTTTGTGAGCGATGTGACAATCTCAAAACCTATTTCTGGGTTCGGGTAATTCCATGTCAGATTTAAGATAACTGACTTCATGTTACACAATAGAATGAATCGTTATCCCGTCTAACGCACACGAATCTCCAGTATGACATTAATTAACCTTTTGTTGACGAGGGGAATCCAGCATTGGACGATTATCTTTTGTGATGTTAACTTTATCATATCTTTCTAATATTCGACTTGAATAGTGTAATTAGCATTTGAGCAATTTTTTTTTGTAGATCTCTTTTGTCTATATCACCCTATATTATAATCTAGTTATTGAATGAGTTTTTTGTTTTTAGTTGAGCGTGTTTTGTTAAAATGTGATACGTAGGTATCACACATTTTAACACATTAGTTCCTTATTCAGGCCTCATTTAGGCTGAGATGTTATAGGGCCTATAACATCTTACGCTCAGCCTAAATGAGCAAAGCACACGATTGTAACTATAAAGTAGATACTAATACAATAAAGTAAAAATATTCTGTGAAGTATATATGTAGCGGTGTCTTTCAAAACTATTGAGATACTAGTTGGCCCCGCAAACGTTGTTCTGCCATATTAATTATCAAAGAAATGGAACGTAAGTATAAATTCATGGTGAAATATGAAATGTGATACTGTGTGCTGTTGTTGTGAGTCGCAGTTCTCTTTAAGGAATTTTTCGGTCCGATAGGTAAATAACAAATGCAAAATGAAATGTCAAAGTTACGCAACACTTCACATCAATGAACGACGTTTAAATTTTTGTTTGTAATTGCGATTAAAAATTAGGGGGTCTGGGTAGAAGGGATAAATAATTTTAGATTTACTCTCATACCTATCCAATATTAAAAAAAAACATTACAATCCGTCGAGCCGTTTCGGAGGAGTGCGACAACAAACACCGTGACACGAGATTTTTATATAATCTATTAGATAAAATATTCTAAATGTATAAACGATGCGCAGATCAAATAACGAGATTTTTGGAATAAGATTAATCAATAAAATATCAAAACCATAGCGAGTAATAAAATGATGGTGAAAAATATGCTTTTTTTTAGGGTTTACTAACCCCTAAACCCTACGATAAAAGAGACCTTGGTAGCCTATTGGCCACCAACGTGTGTTTATATCCGGAGGCCACTGTCCAAATCCTGACGTGCATCAATGAATTTTCACATGAAAAATGTATTTGCGCAATACCACGTTTTTAAAACGGGAAAAAAAACATCGTGAGGAAACTGGCAAGTCCTAGCAAAACACGATACACAAAATAACGCACGAGAAACGCAATCGAATCCTTTCAACACACTGGTTCTAGAGAGCTACACGAATAGTAGAAATAATAATATACTATCACAGTTTGAAAAGGAACTCTCAATAAAATCCCGTAATTTCTCGCAGTTTTTCCCAAATCTCTGCACTAAAGTTCCAGTTACTTCATCCTCACGTTTTGCCATCAACCGTGAGCCCAGTGATCTATTTGTTTGGCCCAAAACGCGGGCAATTGGAAAATGGTGTCACGAAGTCTCTTGACGTTTGACTTATGTGCGATCACATAGCTTTGCACGCTTCAGCCTCTGTCGAGGTATTTGTACGTTCGCAGTTGATTTGAAATCAGTAAAAGGACACGCGATACGATTGCTTACGGAGTTCGATTACGCTGTCTGACAGAATTTTTTAAATGCTAAAAATAAATGTTTCCATATAATATTGTTGCAGTTTTTGCGTTTGTGCTTATTTTGTAACTCTCAGAGAAGTGCCTTCATATTTTATGTAGATGTGAGGTAAAGATGTTTAATAAAAAATAATACAACGGATTAAAAACAGGGAGTACTCAGCGTGAATGCGTTATCGAAAAAGTGAAGAAAGATTGAAATAATTCTCTAAAAACTAACAACTAACATAGTAACTATGTACTTACTAAATGAAAAACTTTTATTGAGATTTATTGATGATATACTCAGAATAAATCAAGCTACTACATAAATTATTCCAGAATCTATTGAGACGAAACTGTATATTTTATTCAGATGTTGTATTCATAATATACCATATTTATCATTGAAACTTTGGTTCGTTTTTTAATACTGGCTAACCAACATAACTCAGTCGTTTTCCGTCACGAGTAAGAGTCGCCGGTAGCGG
This sequence comes from Chesias legatella, assembly GCA_947359385.1. Taxonomy (NCBI): domain Eukaryota; kingdom Metazoa; phylum Arthropoda; class Insecta; order Lepidoptera; family Geometridae; genus Chesias; species Chesias legatella. The sequence continues at coordinate 5,023,555 of OX375774.1, read as the reverse complement.
GATCGACGGTTCTATCCTCGTGCACCCTACCGTCATGCGTCGCGTGTGCCACGTCATGGAGGAGACTGAGTTATCTAGTTTGTCTGTATAATAGAACTATCTTAGATGATGGACTAGTATTCAAGTTTCGGCCATATAAGCCTAGTATCCTAACTGCCCCGGATATTCCCTCCATCCATCGTCTTTATATGACTTCGAAACAAAGGGTGCTCCGATAATACACAATTAGCTGAAGAATGGTCTAGCCGACATGATCTCTTGTAACAATACGTCCATTTATCAAATCTGACGTACACCCCTTGTACGTTATTAACCATCGGGTTGTGTAGGAAAGTGATTATATATAATTTGTTACTTAAATAGTAATCTAAGGTGTTTTTTTGTAGTTATTTAACATCAGAATATAATAAATTCTCAACTTTCTGCGCACATGTATAATATAAATATTTGATGGGATAACAACTCAGTCGGTAGAAGTCTGCTTACAATAGTGGGTTCGATTCCTACAGTGAGGACGAGCTAGGATCTCGCTAAAAGAATTAGGTACCACTGAGTTAAAAAATGATGATTATCCCTGCTTATTTTAGTATAGTATCATGAACATAACTGTATAGTTGAGTTGACGCTTTTTCTGTATCATTATGACTTTGAATAGTCATAGTGTTGGTAACATATAAATAACAAGCACAAAGCAACTTCTTCAATAAATACTTATGTGTAGAGAGCATCAGCCGCAACAGGCCACTTTTCATCGTAGATTATAAAATATCCCAGAAAGGCCGACATTGTATAGAACCCGGCATGTCCTAGAACAAAAAAAATCAAGTCAAGTGTATGAAAGTAGCCTGTTTGAGGTGAATTTTAATATTTCCTTTACTTGTTTGGCAGAGTTAGTAACATAAGTAAGTGGTAATCATTATAATTATTTTTTTAAAACAAGTCTAGGTGCCATTTATCGATAAAAGTAGTCAAAAGAAGTCATTTCAGTTAAACAAACACTCAATAGCCGTTACAATTATTGTCTCATATAAAGGTACCCATTCACGGCCCCACTTGGTTGACAATAACATTATCGCAGCTACCTATCTTTTGTTGCCGTTTTACTACAAAAGATCCGGGACAATGTGACGAAAGAATTACCGTCGAATCAACTGTAATTACGGTTCTGATAATAAAAACCTGTGTGCTCTGAAACTGTTTTTTTTTATTTCATGTTCGAAGTGGATGCATGGAGCTGAGGAACGGGATCAGTGATGCTTACTAGGAGAGCCCTTCAAATGTATTTTCCTTCACCATTTTGAGATAATAGCGCGTAAACCGTAAATGTTCCAAAGCTCCAAAATTGGTGCGCTATTAAATTTCTACAAGTGAACACCAAATTAAAACTGGGTCTGCTACTGAGAAACGAGTCTTCCAGTTAATGTGACAGTATCATATGGCAAGCCTGATGTAGGCGGAATATACTCTACTAATAATAGGATTATGATTTAGGTTCTAATATATGAAGTCACCTTGCGTTGAATCCATCGTTCTGAGATATTGATAGAACGTCTAATTTGCCTCTAACTTTATCGGCACCCGTATGTATATTTCCGAATGAAAAATGTTAGTGCGAGTATCTCGTATGCAACTGCTTGATGGCAGAACACATAGTTTTTTGTACTGCTAAAATAAAAATAAAATTTAAGAAAATTTTATATTAAGGAAGCTAATGTCGAAGTTTTTACAGGTAGTCATTTACTTCTTCATATCGTTTATTAAACGTTCATAAAATTATTATCTACGAAATATTAAGCCAATTTTCACACCATGCAGTTCTCGACAGTTCGTTGTTATGTATTTATTTTATTTATTTATATATTATTGTTATTATATAGTATTTGCAAACCTAGTCTAAATTTACCACCCGTTAATATCTAGCCGGGAAATAACATTGTACTTAAATTTATAATAACCTATCCTAGTTATATATATAATACCTAGCTATTTCCATTGTTACACAGTAACATTTTAATTAGGGTAATATTATACTTGATTTCTCTTACCACGGAGACCAAAAAAAAATATTCAACTTCCATGCACTGGATTCCTCATGTGCCCGGGTGTGACCAAAGGTCTTCGTTATGGCATCCATAACTAAAGACTGCATTATCCCACCGCGAATTCTGCTACTATACATTTTCAGTTGTTATTTGATCAAGCCTTTTCAATAAGCTCAACTCGTCTAACCCACAGAATTCGCAGTGTTACTTGAACCATCAAATCACCCCAAAACATTTGACAACCGCAAATACGTGTTTCGTTTCGAAAGGGTGTAGGCCTCGACCACAGACAATGACAGCAATATACCAAGTTTGGAAACTTAGTCCACGGCCGTACCTTCGTCAGCTTTTAAACGTAATGCGGTTATGGAGAAAGTATATACATACCTACTACTCAAACATAGTATTCTATTTAAGTTTTGTATAACTAAACAAGAAATTGGAATAATTTCGTCACGAACTCTGACTGGTTTCATAGCTCAGTTGGTAGTAACCCTGCCTTCTGCGCTGTAGGTCGTGGGTTCGATTCCCAACCAGGACAAACATTTATGTGACATTTGTAACATGATGTTTGTTCTGTGTGAAAAGCATATAAGTATGTATATCAGTTGTCTAGTTCCCATGATCAAGCTATGCTTAGCTTACCTTGGGGCTAGATGGCGCTGTTTGAAATGTCCACCAATATTTATTTATTTACATTTTAGAATTTCGTAACTAATCTATTAAAAATAGGTACCTACACTTCATTGGTTGTGTACTCAAAGAATTATAAGGAACTTTGTTATCAGGATATTTTCATTGAAATCCCCTGGCACGAAAATTTTAAGGGTACTATTAAAAAAATCGAGCAAAAAGCGTTATGTTTGTAAAAACAAAAGAGTAAACTCCAGTCGCCCGCCGGAACTGATTCACACAATTTTGTTTTTTTTTTGCTGCTAATTCAAATCTACTATCTGGAGATGGCCACACCACACGGCTAATAATATTGCCCTTTTTGCATTTTGAGACTTCCAAAAGAATCACTTCAAAAGTTATCAACCGTGAAAGATCTGAATTATTTTTCCATAATTTCAAATCACTATTTCAAGCAAAATTTATTCCTAAAAACTCTTTTTTCTTTTCGCTAATATGTATATATGTCTAAAACGGTTGAAGGTTGGGCAAAGTGAATCAATTTGCGGGTTCTCTCTTCCCCCTGGCCTGCACTAATTGATTTACTCAGCAACGAGATACTACCTTCATTATAACTGTACCTACACCGTAAAGTAATTGACAATAACCAGCTAGGTAAACTGAGTTCAATGGCGAACCAACCTCGTTACCTTTTCGTTTTAATTACCTGAGTACAAAGTTTTTATACTTGAAGTTTATCTTTAAAAGTGAATCTCCAAATTAGGCCACGGGTGCCTAATTTATATGTTTTACTTTTTATATGACGAAACTGATTTTTTTATTAAAATTGATGCAGCATCGATTTTCAAAAAAGGATATGGTCAATTCTATGAATGGGGAATGTTTTTTCTATTATTATTACTATTAGATATGAAAATGATGTTCATTTTGTCAGTCTAACGCCAAAAACTAACAACTAAAATAAACGACTTAAACGTATTTGAAATTATTTGAATCACCTTTCACCACAGTCGTTAGATCGCTATCAGAATGATCTATATAAAACACCACATACGGCCCCTAGTACCTAAGCATTCTTCAATTCAAGTCCCAGATAACTCATGGCTCGTAAACAAACGCCAAAAGCACGATCAGTAACAATGGGGTCCGGAAATCATGTTAAAACATCCGGCGTGCATTAATTGGCCATCGGCCATCGAACGGTTCAAAAACGCCTGTTATTGGCGCCATAATTTAATTCCGCTTACGCGTTGTTTGAATTGTTGCCAGCGAGCTCAAATTCAATAAAAATCAACCCCTAAGCGATTCGCCGAATATGTTTTACTTACCCCTCGAAGGTGAAATAGAGCCGGAATGGTTTCCGTTTTATTGTGGGTTACCTACACTATCATGGCAACACAGATGTGTCAAGTGGTGAGAAGCGATATACGGCATTTTAAAATCCTCTAAAGACTACATAAAGAGAGAAAAAAACACTAAAATGGGCCTAATTTCAATGTATAAAAATTTAATTATTCTCCTTCACCAAAACCCTGACAAATTAATCCTGCGAGGCTGCGACAATACTTATATCACAATAACCTTTGCTTTTCTCGAGGGCAAACCTGTAAACCGTAACTTAGTTTTCATGGCGAACTTCGTTAAGTTTTAAGCACGACTTCTTCAACTTGCTTACTTGGCTTTAAGTAAAAGTTACATATTCCGAGTCATTTTTGAGTTCATAAATTAGTACGCAACGTAAAATATTACGAGAAGCACAGAATTATTAATAGGTTGTTATTAAGCTATTCAGCCAGTACTTTTTTATGAGAATCATTTAAAACCATAATCAAATATCAAAATGACGTGTAAAACAAGAATAGTTACTAATTTATGTTGTGTTTGGTCTAAAAACATCTTCAACAAGTACATTTCGGCAAAGTACCTACTGGTCGAACTCGCTTTGCATACTTTCTTATATTATAAGGATACTAGCGACCCACCCAGGCTTCGCATGGGTAGCAGAACATTATAGGCCTAAAAAAGAAGATGATGGTGTGATATAATTCAATAAGGTATACAACTCTATTGGTTTACGCCAGTGTACGCGGTGTATGCCAGTAAAGCTCCCAGTGTGCTTGATTTCTTCTGACATTTAGAAAAATTTTAGTCATTAACAAATTAATAAAAAAGCAAAGTAAAACTTTACGTATAAACCTTCCTCTTGAATCACTCTATCTACTGCTGCAAACTGCATTAAAATCCGTTGCGTAGTTTAAAAGATCTAAGCGTACAGACAGCATGACATATATACTATGTAAATATTTAATTTAGGATAATTAAATCTTTATTGTTACTTGATTCTTATTATTTTTAAATAATGATTTTAAAAATTGTATTGCAGGGAATCTAACCCGCAACCATATTTATTACTTTGAAACTTATTATAATAATGCAAAATTAAGTATATTATAGTATATTTATACTAAACCAGCGGTCTTGCAGCTGAAATCGATCTCTTTTATATGATGTTACCACTTGCGTTAAAATGCCGACTAATGGAAAACATTTATTTGAAACTAGCAGCGTTGTTCACAACCACTTTGAACTTTAATAATCTCAAAAAATGTTCTTTCATAGTTCACTTAAAGACTGCCATACTTTTAAGTCTGTACTGATACTTTTACAGCTTTCGCTTCGGCGTCCGATCTCGCCACAATTCATTTCTCATTTCCACAGCGAGCATTCTTCAGTGAAGCTAGACATCAAACACTGGAAGACGTGTGGAAAGAATATTAACATGTATTAACACCAGAATTTTCAGTATATTTTTTTAAATTTAACGCACTTAGAATATAACAAAAATTATGTATTATAAATTCGTCAATATGAAGTTATTTAAATAATTGGCAGTTTGTAAACGCATTTCCTTTGTAAAATGTTTTGTCAAACTACAAGCAATGTCAACGCTAACGTCAACGTCAGTACACTGGTCAAACGAATACAGAAAACAATTTCAATTTACTGTCATATTTGTGCTCAATTTCCTTACTTAATTTTTGACTTACAATAACTATATGAGGTTTACCGTTACGGTTTTTTGTAATTATTTTAAAATGTACACATTAATAATATCCCTTTGTTTACAGATGCTGTGGCTGTGACTTGTAGGCTGTGGAATGGGCTACCTCTTGAGGTCTTCCCGGCAAGGTATGACATGGGCAGCTTCAAGAGAAATATAAAAATAAATCTCCAGGGTAGGCAACGCGTCAGTTATGCTCCGGGTGTTGCTGACGTCTATAGGCTGCGGTGACCGCTTAACATCAGGTAGGCCGTAAGCCTGTTTGCCTATTTATAATATATAAAAAAAAAAAAAAGATGCATTATTTCAAAGACTATTCAAGTTTATGGCTGTTTAATTATTTAACTGTCTCCATACTAACATCAGTGTTCTTACTCATTTCGGAGATGACAGCGAGATGAAACATAAATCAGTTTCTAAGCTAGATGTTAAGTTATCATACTGAAATTACCTTGAAATGGGTTTATTTGCTAGACGTGATGAGCGAACATACTCGTACATACAAACGTATTCAAAAGATAGACAAGAAAGCTTAAAATGACTTTTAAACGTGATAAAAACCTACAAGCGGACCGAACAAGTTATAATGCGCTGGTTGGATTAGTACTGCGTGGAATGTACTATTTCTTCGATACGCTTCGAAATGCAATTTTTCTATCCCTACTGATCCCCGTTCGGTCACCAGCTCTCATCTTGTAACAGGTAATTTATTTTACTTAAAACGCCTTCCGTGCCACAAAATAACGCTTTAGAGTGCGCTGGATAACTGCAGTTTCAGCTGACATTTTGTAAGCTTGATTAGAGTTTCCGCTTTCGTGAATTGTCGATTTGGGAGCGTCTCGGGAAATATACAATAGTTATTGTGATGTGCGAGGTATTTCATTTGTTATTTTATGCATTTAAATAGCTAATTACTCATTCTGTGATCATGTTTTATGGAAAGTACCTACTAACTCATCTGCAAGAATACCAAACCTACCTCAATCAGACTTATTATGCCAAGCTGCAATTAAGATTGTAATAACCTCATTCGAATACCGAACATTATGATATTTATATTCATATCATAAGTTCCTCAAAATTTTGCTCTTAAATTTTAAACCAAGAACATATTGAACATACTTTTGGAGTTCAAGTGCTGAATATTAATACGACTTGTGGATAGATAGAAATCTTGATAGGAATCTGGATAGTTCCTAAAGCATCGCGATGTTCACCTAGCTGCCGAGAATTTCCTCTATCGTTAATCAAATCGAGTGCTAAATGATCCAACGAGCAGCAAGAAGGAACAATTCGACAGTAAAATATTTCCCGCGTTCGTGAACTAACTGATGATTTCCCTCAGAATGTTTTTTCTTTAAGAACCAATGGAGTTACAAACAGGAACAATTTGTCAGAAGTCTATTTTGTCTGCTCGGATTTTCGTTGTTTATCTTCTGAATTGAGCGGGTGAAACATTTTACTAACTCATTTATATTCCAGCTATAGGTACTTATAAAATATGCAAACGCTTAAAAGAAACCAGCTCGAGTTATTTTTTTACTTCCAATGTTCCTTGAGTTACTTCCAAAGTTGAGTCAAACAAACATCATTCAAAATAAAATATTTGGTACATTTTCGGAGGAAAACGACCAGTTTATTATTCTTTATGGAAACCTCAGTGAGTGCAAACTATTTATGACATTTATATTATCAACATAGACTTTTATGAAAGTTCATGAAAGACTTAAATCGATTGGCATAGGTAGAACGCAAGGAACATATTCATCATATGTTTACACAATGCAAAACAGGAATAGGATATTTTAGCACAATGAGGTATTCATAAGCTTCAATGCGTTATACAAATTTCCTTCGAGTAAAAACTTTAGAACTAAAATACTTTTGAATGTAACACAAGACTTAGTTAAGTGAAGTACGACCATATCAGTTACCTATACCCATAATCACCGTACACAAAACTTGGCTTCAAGCCATCGGAAAGTTTAAAACCTGTGGGGAACGATCTATTTTTTTATTATTTTATTGAACTAATCGTATTTGTGCCTTCTGCAAACTAGGCAGCTACTTTTATTTATTGGGTTAAAACTGATTATCTATTTTTATTTACTGTGCTAAAATTAGTATGGAATTCTGCTCGTCCTTCCATCAGACTATAGCAATTTTTCCCTAAAAAGTAAAGTTATTGGTATGACACGGTACACGTATTTTATTTTCGTTCGTGTGCTGCAGCAGAGCAGTACAAAGGACTGCATTTTATTTCAACAAGTTTCCGAAATATTTACTTTACCTAGGTATCTCATATCTTTAGAGTGCCTGGTCGAAGCGATACGTGACCCGAAAACTGGCACTTTTCTGGCAGAGATTGAGATTGCCATCCAGTGAGGCTAGCCGCCAGTTTTGGGCATACTTTCACCTATTAGTGAATTTGATCAGTTGAGCTACCCATAAATATTTGGAAACGGTCTTCAAATAGCTGAATTGATTTTATCAAACATAGGTAGTATATGTCTTTGTAAATTGTTGTAGAATATTTTTTATCTTTGAATATAATAATATGAATTTAAAAGCAGTAACGTGCCAGTAATTTTACAGTGTAGCAGAGGACATAATGCAGGGTACTAGACAGGACAAAAACCATCACATCAACCAGTCTATGCTTAATTTACATTCTCTGCGCAAATAACCCTCGACACCGCTCATGCCTCCATCAACGGGAATTCCTTAGCACAAGTTAGTGTCAATAATGTATGCTTCATAGCAGTGGTTTAAGGATAATTCACATAGCCTGAATATCGGCAGGCTATGCAGCCGCTGTGGTCGCGTAGGGCGTGGGGGGAATTCCCTCGAAACTATTCGTAAGCCGGGTTTTGCTGTGTTAGGCATTTCATGTATCCTTTTGGGACCTAGTTTGTTATTTTTTGTTGAATTTTTTTTTAGGTGTTTTTAGTTTTAAGTTTTAATTCCATATATACTTATTTAATACTTTTTACTTTATGACACAAATATTTTGTTCTTCAAACCGATGATCACAAGAAGTTGAAGATGGCCAGCCAATACAAGACTGACTAAATAAATAATTGAACAGCACTTTTTCTAAAAAAATATGATGCTGATCTTCAGGAAGTTTTTATTAGTAGGACATATCTAAAATCGAATAAGTTGCATTGCATAACGACTTCAAACCTCACACATATCGTTAAAACTTTTATTCTGTTCAAAATTTGATTTCATTAAAAGTTAGCTGAGCTTTCTAACTAATAACTATGCCAAGTAAATCCAATACCTATTGATAATGTAGTACTCTTGAGTTAGGTGCCTACTGCGTATTTTTATAGTCATGAACCACGCTTTTATGTATTGTGTAACGTAAGTCAACTAAACTCCTTTCATAACATTGTTTTTATGTTATTATGTATAATCATGTTTTGTATATATACAGTGTTATTGGTAGTGCTAATAACCTCTTAAGGGAAACTTTTATACATAAACCAACAAAATTTATGCTGTGAATCACTTTCACTGGCTTTATCTTGGGTTTGGTTGATTAAATAATTGAATAATTTAAAAAAAAAGTTAGTTGGCATCCAGCCCTCAAAAACGTCGGCCGTGGGTGCGATTCTCACGCCGGATTGCCTCGGCACAAACGTTTGATGATGAGATAAGCATCAATTTTGTTCTCGTTTCTTGGATTACGTCAGTGCCACCTGTGATACAAAGAGTGCTGTGAGTTTACCTAAAAAACAATATCTGGTTATTTCATGTATTAAAATGCAAAATAACAAGAGCGCCGTAATTGTTGCTAAGTTTGGCGTCTGTTTAAACCCTATCAGACCCTTCATGGGGAAGGAGGAAAAAGTAGAACAAACATTTTTCACATCAGAATCCCGGACCCATACATCATCATATCAGTTATTAACGAGTATGTCTTGCAACGATACATAAGCGATTACTCATGTCAATCTTGTCTACACACATACTTTATAATGCTGCTTGCATTTTATATTAAATAACCCATAATAAATCGAACGATTTAAATACACAAATGACTTGTGAATTTATTCTAATAACTAAATTGCAAATTTTATTAACTTATAGGTTATTTGTGTACATATATTTATATATATAAGTATATTATATAGGTAAGTATACTGAGCCAATTCATGTGGCAATAAAATAATAATAATAATAAAATATTAATAAAATAAATATATTATTATTATATATCATTTCATCCTAAAACATGGCCGCACAACCATACCATTTCTGTCAGTAATCAGTAGGTACAGATTACTTTGTTCCGGTTTCAAAAGTGTTGGTTCCGATGAAGTCACTAGAGAACTTACCTTTACATCTCAGAGTAACGGGTGCAATACAATACGCGATCTTCCGAATCTCGTAGGTATATTGATCATTTTCTTTTATTTTGTAAGTATCATATCACTATCACAGTAATGCCTAAATTAAACAAATAAATATTTAAAATATAAGAAAAGTATTTGTCGTATAAGAAGCCCTTTGATATTGTATGATGTTACGATGATACTACTGCTGAAATGAAATGATAAACTATTTATTTACAACAATATACATAAACTTAGCAACTAAACTTTGACTTAAAATTAGATTAATAAAAGGTATATTATATTATATAAAGGTATATTATAGGTATATTATAAAGGTATATAATGTTGAAGGTGTTTTAGACGCAACGATAATTCGGCTGTCTCCACACTAAGCTGAGCCTGTACTGTGCTGTTCGTATATTGTATTAATTCATATATTAATGATACAGTTATAATTAAACACTGGGTACGATACCGAACTTCATCCAGTTATCCATTATCCAGTTTTTAATCCAAGCCGATATAGCGAAGCAAACAAGTTGGCAAGCAGTTGCTACATCGAACCCATTTATTAGCCGTCATAAATTGCTTCTGCGGGTTTACTCAGTTTCAATTAAAGGTCCTACATATTATGGCGTCGCACTTATCGTTGCCAGGCGTCCGGATAAAGCCGGACACAGTCAGGCCTTTTGGTTGCGTGTCTGGCCAAATTAGTTGGTTTTTACCTTTTGTTAGGCTTTTTAAATTTGGCCAGTTTGTTTACATTTCTCATATGTAGGTATAAATAAGACTTATTCATTCAATTTTATTGCCGTTTCATTAAAATTTAAGAAGATGAAAAAGCAAAATGATTGTTTTTTGATATACTGATGAACAAGTTAAGTTTTAATTAAAAATAAAAAACTGTCTTGTTATACTAAGACTAAAAAAATTTGTGGTGTCCGACATTTTTTTCCGACCAATGTGTCCGCGAAACTAGCCAGTCTGTCCGGCTTTTCGGTTTTACGACCTAGCAACCCTAGTCGCACTGACACTGGCTCGGCTACGAATGCAGAATCGATGAGTTCATTCTTACAGAATGAGAATTAATTTGACATGATAAAATTAATAAAATAAATTGCTAGCGTAAAATAAACAGGCTTGTAAACACTGTAATAATGACGATTGATGACAAATCTATTAATTTCTAACTATTTATGACATTGATATAACAAATAATAAATTAATGACATTTATAGATGTTTAATTTTACAATTTACCTAATTCTCATATCATCAATTTTTCTATTATAGTAAGTAATAATAAAAAAAAAATAAGATTAGCTACTTGAAAAATAATATTTAAGCTATCCATTTTTTCAATATAATTCTCGAATCATATTTTTTTGTTATTACAGTAATTAGTAGCTACTATTTAAAAAATTATTAGGTATGATAGATACTTTCCATAACAAATAAAAATACAAAGAAATCGTTACGTTAGATTTGTGTAGGTTTAAAATCTATCTAATAAAATAATTTTATGTACATCTTCACTTAAAAATCTCGACAAACTCTTTCACCTGACTCGTAAATGAAAATACTTAATGGCTTATCCGCAATGTAAAGGGATTCTACGAGGTTACTACTAAAGACCAGTTTTACTTTTCACTCGTAAAAGAGTGAATAAAAGCATACTCCAGTATTTAATGAAACGAAAATTCCGGCTTAAACAAACAGAATTCAAAGAGGAGTGGTTAAAAAACTCAAAAAGGGATGTGAGGCACAAATAAAATTAAATAAAACTAAAAACAAAGTAAACTTAATATAAGACCTGAGCTGATAAGTACAAACTGAAAACTTACACCAAATTGTTTTAGTCTTGTCACAATGAATTTCAGAATGCATTCATATTCCTTTTCGGAGTCAAATAAAATGTATTTCTAAGCTTTAGACGATGCTTAAAATCTCTTGTAAAGATTCCATCCTTCCAAGATCTCCTCCCCCGTCAGATGACGGGGGAGGAGATCAAACTCAACATGAACCGCGCTCATAAAACGTATAACAATACGACATTTTAGTAGCAGTAGAACTTGTGCTAAGTTTCGCCCAGAGAAGTAACCGTTAGCCATGGGTGGCGGTTACTTCTCTGGGCGAACCACTTAACATCAGGTGGGCTATCAGCTCGTTCTATAACCTACATTACATAAAAAAAAACATAGTTAAATGCTAACCTTAGAGGTCATCTCCTGAAGGTCATTTATAGAACCCTTACTATGTATTATAATCAGCACTCACAAAAAAAGCTACTTAACCTCAGAACCTTAAAAAAATAGTTTCCATGTGACATTTTCTTTTTTATCTGTCATGCTTAACAGTCAGTTTTCACCAACACTTGGATACATAAATGAAACTATAATACATTCCTATAATAAAACTTATGTTCTACAGTGTCGCATTATGTTCAATTGATATCAAATAAGTTCTGAACTGACGCAGTGAACTAGCACAGAAAACCACCGTAACGAGTCCAACGTAACGAGCAATCAATGGCGGAGCCAAAACTTGCATGGAAGGAAAGAAACAAACTGCAAATTAATAGTTCAGTGTTTCAGAAATCGCCCCAAAACTGCCGGGAATCGTTTTTGTAAACGAGTTGGATCAGTTGAGCTACTGCTCGTTTGTAACTGTTTTAATATTGCCCAATTTGATTCTGTGTAGGTATTTCATAAATAATAACAATGGTGGAAATTTCACACAGTGCCATCTAGCCCCAGAGTAAGCTAAGCTTAGTTTGTATCATGGGAACCAGACAATTGATATACTATTTATAAATACATACATATATTACATATTAACACCCAGACACAGAACAAACATGTATGTTCGTCACACAAATGTTTGTCCTGGGTGGGAATCAAACCCACGACCTACAGCGCAGAAGACAGGGTTAGTAACAGCAGCGAGGCCAGTCAAAAAAGTATTTATATGTATGTATTTACAAAAAACGTGGGGCTAGATGGTGCAGTGTGAAATGTCCACCAATATTTATATATTTATCTGTAAAGCATTATTTGAACAGTTATTTACGTTAGGTATATCTTGTAATATATAGGTACGTTATTATGAGTTGAGAAGTATTTTCACGAAACAAGCATTAGCTCAGCTTCAACTTGTTTTGAAAAAGTTGTTCGCCTATTTCCTTAACTTGATAATTTTACAATTACCGCTTTTTCACTCCTTGCTTCCAAAAAAGTAGCCATGGGGCTGTATTACACAATACAATTTAGTAGCGATATCATCTGAAAGTTAACGAAAAATATTCGGATTATAATCTCATACTTTCTCATAAAAACTTTTATTATGGAAGTAATTAATTTGGAAGAATGCTAATTTTTCTTTTAATCGCTTCCTTGGCGCCGCAACTTTTATCTACTTTGTTTGAATTACTTTCGGACTGGCAGTTCGCGGTAAGTTTTGGAATTTTTAACTTATAAGTATCACTTTTTAAAAGCTATTGTTTAAACTTAATTAAATAAATGAAAGAAAAAAACGACAAGTACCTACATGCGATCGAAAACGCCCGAAACATGTTTATCATTACTGGGTTTTGTTCGCATTATTGATATAGGTACCTACCTCCAGTTTCATGTCATACTTAGTGAGCGATATAAAAACATATAGAAATGTGTCGTACTGTAAACGGTGGATAACTAAACCTTAATCGTTTTAAGCATAACATAAATCTCATATGGCTTTTTGATTTTTCTGTCAATATTAAGTCATCCTGTTTCTGGTTCAGTTAACTGATTGGTCACATATAGTACTGGACGATCTTACTGGTACCTCTGAGCCACTTGTCTTTTTTTTTCCTACCTCTCTGTCATATTTATGACACCTGAGTGGTTGATTGTATTTGTCAAATACTATTAATGAATTTTATTTACGATGCAACACAAATTTATTTAATAACTAGCTGTTGCCCGCGACTTCATCCGCGTGGAATTCGGTTTTTATCACGCACCCCTATTTTACCCATCGGAAAAGTAGCCTAAGTTACTCCTTGTTACATCAGCTATCTGCCAGTGACAGTCCCGTCAAAATCGGTCCAGCCATTTCAGAGATTAGCCGGAACAAACAGACAGACAGACAAAAATTGTAAAAAAAATTGTTTTGGTATATGTACCGTGTATACATCCATATGCACTTAGTAAAAAGTGGTTATTTTAATATTACAAACAGACACTCCAATTTTATTTATTTGTATGGTTAACTATCAAATGAGGACTGTTACAGATTATTCGTACCAATTACTTATTATCCTTTACCATTTGATATGCTGCTCACTCTATAATTAAATTTCAGATTACTTACTAGAGGAAATGGTGAAAATATGCAATAACATCATGTGATAATTGGTCAACTGAAACCTTGTGCAGATGAAAAAAAATTGGATTATCTTATAGAATCTGAATCAGTAACGAGGATAATATTTTACAAATTGCTTCAAAAATTGTAAACATAAATAAAATCATAGTAAAATCAAATTTTAAGCACATTTTCTTCGATATTTGTTGGATAAAATTTAGAGCAAAAGATATATATTCACTGGAGCGATATTGAAAACCAACGTTTGTTTTCCCTGCTTCGTGTGCAAACGCTGTAGATAATTGCACACGAAGCAAGGCGGTTTTGCATAAAGCTAACTGAATGCAGTCCATTAAAACTTGTGCTGTTATTCATAGCTCGGTTCCCCAATTCTGGTCTTAGTTAACGATTTGGATAAACGCGATTAATTTTTTTTTTTTTTACAGATGTGCTGAATGGTTTAAATTCGGCGTGCGGTGATCCCGGATTCAGAACAGTAAAGAATGTTGCAGCAACCTCTACACAGACAACTCATGAATCTCTCCCAGATTTATTATAGAAAATTTAATGAAACCGCTTTCAGTATGAAATATTTTAGAACGATTCAGCTGGACAAATTCCAGCAAGAAAATGAAATATTGCATGTATGAACATCTTCAAAACACTTGTCGTAATAACGCTTTAGTACTAGGTGCTGCAAGTAAATTGACTTTGAGTAATGCTCTACGGACAGACACAAAGCGAGTGGAATAACGGGAACAGGCAAATATATACCTTTATGAATATGAAATGAAATAAATAACGTATAAATAAAGAACATATAAATTTTTGAATCATATTTTTTTAATAAAAACAATTCTTCGTTTTAACGGTGGTAACTCTTTGAACTAACACAACAATCATATAAGAAAAATAGTAGATAATTGTAGATAGGTAGTTTTTAAGGTAAGGTAGGAAGCTAGTGCTGGCAAACTAGTTACCTAATTCATGTTTGCGTCTTTGGCGGGCACAGTTGGGTTGTTCCCATAAGCTAACTTGCAGAGCAGATAACATTTTTGATCGCAATTATATAATACCTACAGTTACATGGGAATGAAATAAGATTTGTTTTTACACTATCTGCGAACCTATCGTGAAGAAATCGAGGGATAGGATGTTGAATACTTACTCTTGAATTTGATAAATCATAAAGAATCTTTGGGATTCATCAGGCAGAATGTGTCAATTTTGTCCGGGGATGTACTGCCTCCATAACCATTTCTGCCGCAAAGCGGTATTGCATTGCATTACTGTACTCCGGTTTGAAAGGTGTGGTTGCCGGTGAAATTACAGGCACTTGAGACATCCCACCGCGCCGTAATAAGCACTGCTTAGCGTGGTGGAAAGCCTCAAGTTGTTGTTACATAGGTACATAGGCTTATTAAGCATCTTTAAGCATGTAA
The DNA here is from genome assembly GCA_947359385.1 of Chesias legatella. NCBI lineage: Eukaryota > Metazoa > Arthropoda > Insecta > Lepidoptera > Geometridae > Chesias > Chesias legatella. The sequence continues at coordinate 5,007,685 of OX375774.1, read as the reverse complement.
CCAGTTACATATAAAACCTCGTTTTGTTCCGTTCTTCGGTGGGCGTTAAAACTAAAAGCCGATATAACTATGCTGTTGAAACTTGTATAACATATAATTTCAGTTCAGTTTGTAAAATGTAAACATAGCCCCGTAGGGAAGAGGAACATTATACTTTCTTACGCTATGGGCCGTTAAAGAAGTTATATCTTCTTGTAGTGTTGTTTAACGGGTTATTATACATTCAAAAGTAATACTTCTGAATAGCCTAAGCATTAAAAATAAACTATGAGAATGGCTCCGACTTGTCTTATAGTAAAGAAATAAATGTGATTATAAGCACACAATAGAAGTGAAACCTAATATCATTTTATAATTTTAATATATATGACTGACTAGTTATGCCCGCGTTGAATTCAGTTTGTTATGTAAAGATAATCTACGTATTTAAGTGTTTTTATTTTATTAAAATAGAAGAAGAAGTTAGATATTAAAAGGGACAATCAGAAAAACAGACAGACAAAAATTTTAATATTTGATGTATAATACAATACTTTATATTCTTTAATATGCATTTATAAAAGCTGTTATTTTGACATTACAAACAGACTCAATTTTATTTATTTGTAGGTATAAAAGATGGCTGATGACCACTGGAACCCAGTATACCCAATTCAGCATCACCGATCCGAACGTGATGGTTCAGTTTCATTCGCTGTTCAGAAAGAACGGTTCAAACATTTCACTTGAAAAACTCAGTAGGTACTGTATGTACAAAAAGTGTTCTAATTGCGTTCACATTCGCTGTGTGGTCAGTAGTACTACGTAAAGTATTCAAACGGGCGCGCTCAGTGAGTCGTGCGCGTGAAACGCGACGGACAACCCTACTATTGTGCTCCAGTAGACCATCACGTTACAAATCTCATGGTTCACCGACATTAAATGTCAGAACACTATGACCAAATAGCTAATAGCTGCTACTAACAAATAAGGATTAACGCCTATTTGTTGGGATCTGCTTTTATTGCACGATTTCCTGCTTCATACAGATTTTCATACAGACTAGGTACCTATCTACATGATATCTTATCTGATAATCGAGAAGCTACCTAGGCACTGAATAGTAACTGATCTAGATAATAATAATAATAATAACAATATTGGTGGACATTTCACACAGTGCCATCTAGCCCCAAGGTAAGTTAAGCATAGCTTGTATCATGGGAACCAGACAACTGATAATATATATATAATACTTATATACTTTTTTGTAAATATATACATACAATACATATTAACTGTGTTTGTTCTGTGTCTGGGACACAGATCCTGGATATCCTGGGTGGGAATCGAACCCACGACCTACCGCGTAGCAGGCAGGGTTACTAACAATTGAGCTATGAGGCCAGTCAAAAAGATAGACTGGCATAACCGTCATAAACATTCTAGTTATCTGCCTAGTAGTTTAGATAGATTAGACTAGGTATGACCAATAAATCTACACTAAACACACAGCAGGTAGGTACATATTAATGTTTATAAATCGCACTTACCTAGCTTGCGTCGGCATCCAGAACGTTAGGTGTTTTGAATGCGAGGCCAAATTGACTCCATTAAAACTTTTGAAAGCGCTCGTAGGTGTAGCTGAGATAATTTATCTACTGTGAGCTCAAGATAAATAGACGACTAAACATCTTTTTATAAAAGTGGATTTTCTGGAGAAGTCCGAACTAAAGTAGGAAGAGAAGGTGGGTATTGCCAAACCTAATTTAAGTATATAGATACGTATGTGTTTGCCTATCTACCTGAATTACTTAGTAAGATGTATAAAACCTAGCATATGACCTTACATAGGTAAAAGTTATTTTAACCAATCATTAGCATTATTTTGTAGTTCCATATTAAATCAATATCACATATCATAATATAATAATGAAATCGAATGCTTTGCTCATGACTTTGTTCATAGACATAAGCAAAGCATTAAGCTTATCTTAAATCTTGCCAACTTACCTAGTAGGTATATTTATCTTAACTTGAGAATATGGAGTCAATAATTAACTAACCATTGAAAACCAATGAGTTTGCGTTGTTTATCCTTTTAGCCTTCCCTTTGCTAAGTCGGGATTAAAATAATGGTTTAACTTTAGATGTGGAGACTAATGCGAGGTAGGAAGGTGGGTGTTCTCTAAAATTGTTCTCCCTAGTTTTCTCGTCGCTTAATGTCGGCACGGACCGCTCCATCAATACCTTCAAATGGGTAGGTAGTCGAATGTTATATACTTTCTATTTGTTGTCCGAGGGTCGCACGAACAACTTAAAAATGTGTTTCCAGCGTTAAAAATGTGTTTCTGTGTATTCTGTATTTACACGCCTTTTCTTCTATCTATCTCTGAAAAACGGTAAATAGCTAGCTGTGCCCAAAAAAAGGCATCGAGAAGATACCTAATACAACCTTCCACTCTAATAATTTTCCACTTTACTATGTATGGAGCTCTATTTTATGTTATGACCTCCTCAGAGATCAACAATAGAGCGTTTGCCAAAATCGGTCTTCTAATGTACCCTACCAACATCATCCTAGCAAAAGAAAAAAGGAGTCAAAAACTTTGTTAAAAGCGAGCCTCAAAGGCAAGAACGGAGACTGATTACTGGTCGAGTTCAGCGTTAATACGCTGAACTCGACGGATAGCAGTTCGCGTATTCCTGCTACCTACATAATTCAGCAAACTAGTAGGTAATGGAAACAACTAGTGCGACACACTAAACGAAATAATTTGGTTTTGGTTGGTAGCTAAAGGCAGAAAGTTCATCAGCGCTGTGGACTTACCTACAAAGTCAGCGATAAGCCGACCAAAGTTTTTCAAACAGGAGGCTAACCGTGCATTATTATAACATGGTAGATTTATGTACCTACTACCGGATATATAGGTACTACTGGACTGGCAACGGAATAATTTATGTGTGATAGCAAGGGAGTCTGGCAATAAGGATTCGGAGCTACGCGGAACATCCCGATTGGTTTAAGGATTACACAGTATCTTAATCGAGCAATGTGGATAAATAACACTTCTCATGATATTATCATTAGAGGTCATTAATTAAGCGCCATCTATGATATTTTGCCAAAACTAAGGCGGAACCTCTCGCATAGTACAATATCAAGCCGAGCATTATTAGGCTGCATATTTTCTGTATATTACGGTCACGAGTGCAACATTACGGTCAAACCCAATAGAGGTAGTAGTGAGTGTGACCAGCTTTAGCAGTATTCTGTGATTTCAGCAGGATTGGGAATTTATAAACGATCTGAGTTTCAATCGGAAAGTTGCGTTAAAAATGTTTAGTCTACCGTATTTTACGTTTTTACTTTGCTGGCAATCCTTTTTTGATTTTTGGCCAAATCTCCAATTTATATTTCGTCGCTTCGTATGTAGAGTGTATCAACATTTATCTTCGTACTCTTCATGGTTGTTGTTGTCTTATGATCGCAAAATGCAGTGAGTGTGAGGTTTCAATTTTTCATCTTGGCTATCTAGATCCAAAAATAACTACAGTGTAGCTTTTTGTAGAGCGTGCCAAACAAGCAGTAAAAGTGAAAAATACCGCATCGCATAACTAAGCAGAGGTTTGTTTGACGACAACATATTCACAGCTGTCCTAGTTGTTAATAAATATTAAACTATATATTATTATAACTATATATTATATAATTGTTATTCTATATACATTACTATATAATAAAAATATAAAAATATTATATTACAACTAAAATAAACTTTAATAAAACAACATTTGTCATATTAATTTTATATGAACATACGAAGTATACGGCATCATGAGCTGTTGTTTTTTATTGTTTAACACCTTTTAGCCAAGCAGCTAGCTAGCATAACGTTCAATTTTATTCTGGTCACACAGGTCGGCCGGGCGGCACTATCTATTTATCGTTTGTTTTTGTTTATGGATTGTGGTTGTCGCTCAATTCCTTCGTTCCGCCAGCCCGGCTAGTCTAAAACTGTTTTATTTCCATTTACATCTAATCTAAACTAGCATATTATCAAAATTAGCATACCAAATAGTTTGTGTAGTCATGGGCTACGGAAATACTCATCGATTTCTGCTGCGGTCTGTAGCTTCTCGCGGTGTTATGTCTATGCCTGAAACTTTACAAGCTTTGTCGCGTTTCACAGGTATGTTTTTACTCGTAAAATTATGAGGCAATTAAAATCAGCTTTCCAATCTGTATCTGCGAGTTTCGTCTACTCCGTTCTTTCTCCAGCGCATTGTTCTAAATGATCCAATGCAATGCAGAGGGGCAAGTGAAGCACAAACAGTTACTTGGCCCTGTGCTATTTTGACTCCTAGATTCCTTCATGTTTATTGAGGCCAACACATAAAGCGGTCGGAGGAAACTGGTCTGTCTGAATGCATTCTTAAAAATATATATATATATATATCATCATTTCAGCCTGTTGGCACCCACTGCAGGGTATTGGCCTCCTCTTTAGATATTGGGTATGCTATTAGTTATCTCGTTTGCAAAAAAGCTTGGCAATACAATTCATAAAAATGGAAAGAAACTGTAAGAGCCGAGGCATCTGAATCTGTCAGAATTGTATTGCTGAAGTATACTGAGGGCCTGAGAGGTGTGGCCGATGCATCTGACCTGGCCTCATCATTTGTAGCCTGCAACCTAACCATTTCCCATATTTGACTGGCCTCACAGCTCAGTTGGTATTCACATTGCCCTCTGCGCAGTTTAGATTGTGGTTTAAATTGTGTTTTCTGTGCCTGGAATACTCTTGTAATTTTTATATCAGTAAAGTTCAAGTAAAAGCTATGCTTAGTTTGGGGCTAGATAGCGCTGTATGAAATGTCCACCAATTTTGTTTTATATTTTTCCAGGTAAAGAACAAGATTCTGTTTTGCACCTTGTCAAAGAAATCAATGAAACAATAAGGCCTTACCAGCAGACAATAAAACTCACAAATGATGAACTCACTAATGAAGAAGTACTGATATTCTTGTCCCTTGGTTGCGACGATGCAACTAAAGCTCAGAACATATTCTCAGCCAATGAGCTTGAGTTCTTCAGATTACTCATTGAGCAGATAATGACTACTGAGTCGAGACAGGTCACACCGATTCATGCCATCAATATTGTTGGTAGTATGAATACTTCTTTGACTAAAACAGATGCTGAAGTAAGTAATTTGAACATATTATTACTGGTTTTTTTTTTAATTATATAAGATCCAAGTTGCATCATCAGTACTCTGAGATGTGAATGTGAAATGTCTTAACTGCATGTTATTTCACCTATAACTGCACCATTCAAACAGTAACACTAACATGAAAGGAAAGGCCAGTAATTTTCTGGACGAAGGTATAAGAACTATGGCATTTATTTTTTACATTGTGTTGTTTATTTTATAAGTATTTAAGAATGTCTAAAATTAACAAATTAACATTTTTATTTCATGCCTTAGTACCTAAAAATGTAAGTATCATAATAATCTTGGTCTCCAATAAATTTATTATTATTATTTAGTTTTAAAGCAGTAGTAATATTAAAACCAACTATACATATACCTGTGACCTGTGATATACCATGACAAGCATGGTGTTGCAATGCAGCTGAATGTGCTGCATTGCTTGAAATGTTATATTCTGCCCTGGAATTCAGGCCTTACAGTCTAGTAGGTATAATAAATCGTTCATTCATAAAATCAACAAAGGATCATAGGTACATAAAATTAATATATAGTTACACATAAAATGGCACAGAAAGAACATTAAAATATTACATACGAATTAAAATTTAAATCAATTCGGTTGTTAGTTGTCAAATAAAATGATCAAGATGTTAGTGGCATATGGGTGTAAATATATAAATATTTCCATCAGTGGTAAAATATCTCCACTGCCAGGATAAAGGCCTACGACCAGTAAATAAGTCTGCTTTATAAATGTCCAGATGTGACATATTTCTTGAGTTATTCATTGTATGGGTTGTTTATACCCTCACAATACTTCTTAAGAAGCTGCCATAGAATATGATAACCAAGTGTTTAACAATATGCAGTAGATTGAAGAATTAATGAAACAAAGATGTCAATTCTACTTGTATCAGGTGACAAAAGACTGCACTTACATTTGTGCATAATGCAAACCCTTTTTGTTTTAGCCAATCTTTTACTTCAAGGAAACAGCTAATAAATGTACTCTGACATTCCAGAAACTACTCGAAACCTGGTGCAGAATGAGATATTTAGACAAGGATGCAAATAATTATGCCCTTGGTGTGCGAGCTATCCACGAGTTCGAGAGCTACCTCCGACAGAATATGCCAGATGCTATAGAAGAATGTTGCTTGTGTAAACAAATAGTGTTCCGAGTATGTATCATATCATAATTAGCTTACGTCAATCCAACTAGGCCTCTGCTGTTGGTTGCCTAACAGTTTTATGTTTACTTTTTAGTTCTGTTTGGCTCTCTGCTTCCAATTCTGGTAAAAAGGTGTTGCAAGAGACACAGTTCTTTGGCACTGTTTCCTGTATCATATAGTTGTTTTTTTTTTTTTGTAAATACATATAATACCCAGAAACAGAACAAATATCAATGCTCGTCACACAAATTTTTATACTGGGTTGGAATCAAACCCACGACCAGAAGACAGACAGAGAAAGCAGAGTTACTACCAACTGAGCTGTAAGGCCAGTCGAATTGAAAACTTTCACTCGCAACAATGCGTTTTCCATGGCTACTTCAGACTTGGTCGTCACTAAATCTTTGGAACCAGCGTGGCGAGGAATAAAGTGCTCTTTCAAGATTTTGTGCACATAAATGATTAAATAGCACATTTCACTTAACATTTCAGGGATACAACTGTCCTGGCTGTGCCAACGCTGTACACACACGATGCCTCGACAAGTATTTGGAAAAAGTGGCCAAGTGGCCGTGCTGTAAAGTGGAATACAGAGTGGAACAGTTAGAGCTGATGAATTGTAACAGGTAAATTATTGGCATAAATACTTATATACAGCACTTCACACACTTCTATGGTAGCGGCTGGTGTTACAGCTTAGTTGTAATAGTTGTGCCATCTGAGCTGTAGTTTGTGAGTTCAATTCCCACCCAGGATTAATGTGATGAACATAGGTGTTCTGTATCTGGGTGTTATTATGTATGTAAAATGTATATAAGTAGATCTATCAATCACCGGTATGGGTTTTTTTTTATGTGATACAGTTACGAAACGAGCCGACGGCCCACCTGGTGTTAAGTGGTAACCTCTGCCCATAACAACCGATGCGACTTGGGTCCTATCTTACTAGGTACGACAAGACCCAAGTCGCATCGTATGCGCCCGTAACTCTTGAGACGTGTAGGTGGAATGTCTCTTGTGCCTGTAATTTCACCGGCAACCACACCTTTCAAACCGGAACACAGTAACGCGAACGCGTTACTGCTTGGCAGCAGAAATGGGCATGGTGGCAGTACTTCCCCGGACGAACTAGGCGAGAGTTCTACTGCTCTTAAACACACACAAGCTCACAACAAACACACACAGTATCACAAGCTATGCTTACTTTGGGGCTAGATGGCGCTGTGTGAAATGTCAACCAATGCTTGTTTATTATTATTATTCGACGCAGCGGAACTGCTGCGAGCGTAATTTTTTTTAATGATTTTTATGATTTTATATTTGTTAAAGTCACGGAGCAGACAACCCACCTGATCTCAAATGGTAACCTCTGCCCATAACAATACGAGTTCATCTTTCCCTACTTAAGTACAGAAAGAGCCAAGTCGCAGCCCCGTTAATCTGAAACGTGAAGGTGGAATGTCCCATGTGCCTGCAATTTCACGACAACCACACCTTTCAAACAGAAACACTGTACCGCGAATGCATTACTGCTCTGCGGCAGAAATGGGTATGGTGGCAGTGCTTCCCTGGACAAACGGCATAAGTTCTACTGATAATAGAGAATAATGTCATAAAAACTAGTCTTGTAGTCTTGTCTATGGTCTATTACAAAAGTCCGAGCACATAAAAACAGTTTTTTTTCTATTAGGTTTAGGCAAACGGGCTTACGGCCCGCCTGATGTTAAGTGGTATCCGCAGCCTATTGACGTCAGCAACACCGGGAGCATTGCTGATGCGTGGCCTACCCTCGAGATTTCTTTTAAAATTTCTCTTGAAGCTGCCCATGTCATACCTGTAATATATACCTGAATTCTTAACATACCTCCCATTGATACTTCGTTACTATTATTCAATATATTTTCTCGTACCAGTTCCAGGTTGGAACTGACACAGAAGATGGAAATGACACAAACCATGGCCGAAGAGACCGCGAATGGCGATACGGCTATGGAGGTTGATGAAGCCGTGACGCAGGACATTATACCGGAGATATCACAAAGGATCACCAGAAAGAGAAAGCTACCGATTGAATGTGATTCAGAATTATAAGTGGTATTTTTTTTTTTTTCATAGTTATGTCGAAAATCTAAATTTTTTGGAACTTTGCGGATATGATAGTTAGCAATTACACGATAGATATTTCAAAGTTCTTGTAATTGCTGAACTGGTTTGGTTTGTGTATTGCGTTATAATACGCGCCACGAAAGATGAGACTTGACAAGCGTCAGTGGTGGGGAGCCTGCGCAGGTACAGTCGTGTACGAAATAGTTATACATTATTTGTATATTCAGAGATTTTCGATGACATTAAAACTATATTAAAATTTTAAATCTATTGATAGATTTATTACTAAATAATATAATTTAAGATAAAAAAAATCTTCTTTTTCTTTGATTATTTTGACAAAATGTACACGTCGTAAACCATCTTCCTACTTTGTCTTGTCTCGAGGCATAATTAAGATTTCACAAAGTTACATTCGTATACAACACAACTATAAACAAAGTAGAAATTTGTTGAAGTAGAAACCACAGGTTGCACTCGTCTGTACTGCGTAGTGGAGCGGTGGTTGCGCAGGGTGGGGAGGGGAGTACGGAAGGCAACTGATGCGCATGCGCAGTGAGGTGCCGGCACCCCCGCGCTCTTCCCACCGCCCTGACCACCCCCCGATCCTTCCCCGCCTCACCTCATACCGCTAAACAGACCTTATAAATCGTCTACTGCGCAAGTAAAACCACGTGGTTTGTCAAGTCTCATCTTTCGTGGCGCGTATTATACACGGATTGCAATTAAGGGGCTTTTCGACAGGTCTCTGTGTCTACTTCACCTTATAGGTAATTAAGTACTAAAGACCTAAACATTTGCCACTGAAACATATAATATTAGTAGTTTTCGATACAACAATAAACAGAGTACAAACACCTATTTTTTATTATATAGATAAAAATACGTAAGCTGACATAATGGAAACATAAAAGAAAACATTAAAACAATAATGAATAATATAAATTCCTCATCTAAACAATTATCTGCTGATATAAACAACAGACGCTGTACTGGTATTCTGCCGAAAGGAGGAATACGTTTTTTCGAGTCCATGATTCTAGATGTGATTTAAATTTGCATCTGAATTTAAACCAGTACCAACAAGAAAGTCTGCGATGCTTACCATTCTTTTTTATATTGTTTTGGAGTATTACAAGAATGTTAATTTAGGACATATTAAACTATATTGGTGAACAATTCACACAGCGCCATCTAGCCCCAAACTAACCGTAGCTTGTAGTAGGGGGGACCCGACAGCGAAAATGATTTTTGTATGTCATGTAGGTGATAGAAAGAGCTGACGGCCCACCTGAAATTAAGTGGTAACCGCCGCCCATACACAACAACAATACGACTAAAGTCCTCTACATCAAAATACGAGATGACTCAAGTCGCATTGCTTTGCGTCCATCACCCCGAGACAGGGATGTGACGCCTCATGTTATTATGTAATAATGTTTTGTAACAACATTTTTATATACAGCGCAAGTATATAGTTGATCCCAGTTCCCCTACTACTGACAAAAATTTGATCATACGAATTTGAAACGAATTTACTTGTTGATTCAAGATTTTAACGATTCCATTCCAGCTTTACTAAGATTTTCTAGTGAATATTAACATCTGTGCTATTGTCCTGACTGGAGATTGGACTTAACATGTTCTATTGCCATAACAAATGATATTTGTTGATTTTGAATGAGAGAAAATTGAATATTGTACTTGCAAGATTTGGCTGACGCGAATATCACTATGGAGTAGAAAGTTTCGGCTTAAACAAATTTGAAAAATACAAGCGAGTTTGTTGATTATTATTTTAATTATAAGTATTTTTATGGATGAAAAATAAGTTGATTTGTACTAGTTTACAAATAAAACACTTCAGCAACAATCATAAATCATTTTCTGATTAATCCAAATACTAAAACGACAAACTTAAATGGCTAAATATACATTTTCTACTTTTCTCTGAACAATTCTTGAGGATTTTGGATAGTAGTCCAGTAAATACTTCCAGTGATCGAGTTTCAAGTAAACTATATCGACGATGGTCCTAGCGCGAAACGAGAAATGGTGTGATACGCCCACGAACAAACCCTGGGAACAATTTCTTAATAAAATTTTAGAAATTAGGTTCATTATTTCGAACATTCTACGCACCTGAGCTACTCCGAAACTATCTTCTGGCCCCAACACATCGTAGATAGATTCTGTCAAGTTCGGATGGACAGTCAGCACTTCAACCTGTGCATATGAATATAATATCTTATTATAATTAACGGAATTTCCAAAATAATCTGACTACCCACCAACTTGATGCTAAATGGTAACACTGCCCATAAAAAAGAATATGTCTCTAATTAGGTATGGGAAAACCGTCCCATTACAATACGCCAGTACCTCTGAGACGCTAGGGTGGAATATCTCACGTGCCTGTATTATATGTAAATGTAAATACAAAAAAGTATATAAGTATTATATCATTTATATGGTTCCCATAGCGCTGTGTGAAATGTCCACCAACATTTATTTATTTAACTATGACTATGAACTACCTGTCCTCTATGAATGAAGTAAATGCACTGATCCGAGTCTCCACACTGTACGATATAGTTTCCCGGGAAAAATACACAATGCTTCATCCACATTGCGAGCATTCTTCGAAAATCGTCATCCGTCTTGCTGAATATGACTGACTCTCGTATGTGAGATCCGTACAGCGCTTGCATCACTTGACAGCGAAGACGAAATGGAAGCTTGTGGATGAGTGTAGGCATCTGAATAATTTTGAAAACTTTGTACTCTATAGGATAATTACTTTGCGCAAGAAAACGAAAAGCTGACTTAATCGCAAGTAAAATTATTCCTCGTCTATCTAGTACTTGCATGACATATTTTTCCATGTATTTTGATTTAAAAACCAAACTGCTGTACCGATTTTGATGAAATGTCTATGGGACCAATCTGTCCTTCAAATAAAAATAAATTGGTTAATAAATGAAGGAGTTCAAGAGGTAACAAACATAAAAAAATACAAACGAATTCTGAATCATTTTCTGAAGTTAGTTAAAAAACAAAGATTATCAATAATTACTCATCACAGATTTTGCAGTACGCTCGATTAAACGTTCATATATAGGTACGAAACATGAATTTATTTAAATTGACTCGAATTGTTTTTTTCTTTAAAACTAAGTCCACGTGTCCATTGTCTTTGTTCTCTATTATCATGTTTAGTAGTATTTAATTTTGAAAAAACTCATGTACTTATATTTAACCATGTTCAAGTATCCATGAACTCTGAAAATTTGGGTAAATTTGGCAGAATCGATATCATGCACATTGGATAACCATACATGGTACACGTGTACTTGATCAAGCCTATAGTCGCATGCTACATTTGACTACAAAGTAGAGTTTTTGTATTATTTTCGCTTGGTGGGAACAGGATTGTAAGTGATCATTACCCCGTAGTTTCTCTAGTTCTAAATCTTTCAGTAAGTATTAAGTATTCAGTTTTGTTATTTTTTTTTTGTAATTAGTTAGTTTTAGGAAGTATTTCAGTAAGCACCTGTTTTCCTTGCTGTCTATTCCACAACTGGCGAACATAGTCCCACATTTTGTTCATTTGGTGATCGCTAAGGTCCATATCGCGAAGTCCGTCTCTTAGTTCGTTTATTCCGTAGTCATACGTTATCCGTGACGAGGAGTGGGCAGATATCATTGCTGACATCTCTGATATAAGCAAACCTGAAATATTACACCAATGGGAATGATTTACACATAAATTCTAGCCTTTAGTAGTAGGTCAGAGCTTCAGTGGGCCACTTTTCACTTTGTGGCTTACACAATGTGGAAATGTAGACGTGACGAGGTCTGTTCCGGCAAAATCAATTGAGTTACAGATCCCAAACCTGCGCTTACAACTGGTCAAATAGTCACCAAAAGGTAAAAAAATAAGTTTTAGCAACGTTATGTAGTTGATTCCTTCCTTGTTTCCTGCCTAGTTAGGCTTTACCACCATCAATTAAGCAAAACACTAATCGCAACCTTACTGAAGGGCCAGATACAAATCTGGGCTCTGCGTAGGTGCCAGCATTAGTTACTGTTCAAATAGCCGCTTTACATAATCGGGAAAAGTGTATGGTCCCATACCTGTACAAAACTTGATAATAATGATCACTATCACAGTTTCCACGACTTCGAAACTGTTTTGGGATGAAACATCCCCCGCGCCTGTGATCGTTAACAGATTGATCATGTACCACAAAGCAGCTATGTACAAATTGAAGTAGTTTCCCTGAAATGTAATTTAAATTATTCAGTGCCAAAAATGTATATTGAAGTAAATTAAATAAAAGAAGTCGTCTGCATAGAGCACATTTACTGCTTTCTGCAGGCAATCTGGATAAACAAAAGTGGTCCCAGAGGTGACCCTTGACTAACCCATGAGCGCGTGTCATAAGATTATGAATTATAACAGCCAAGACGAACAAATTGATGTAATTGAATAATTTCACAATATAAACTTGCCTCAGAGTAGTTAACACGTAAATTCAGTTCAGGTTTAGTCATCCAGTTGGAAGATAGGCAATGCACTGGAGTTAGACACGACAACTTAAAGAAAAGGCAAGCGTTCACGTGGGAAAGTATTGACGCCCATATTCCTATCGTTCTGTAATATTTAAAGGATTATTTTGAAATGATATATTAATAATAACTATAATTAGTAGATTTTTTCACAGACTTCCACAATTGTAGTCTCGATGGAACGTGGATTTTATTCATGTACCCACATTTTTGACGCCTGTTATTAAACAGTTGATGTTATTAATCATGTGTAACAGCTCTGCCCATAACAACATCAGTATAACTTGAGTCTACTTTTACCAATGGGGAAGCCCAAGGCCCATGTGCGTGTAATTTCACCGGCAACCACACACTTAAAAGCGAAACAACAATGTAAGTGCACAAATGAACGAGCAAATGGGTCACCGATGCTGTCTTAGCTGCATCCTCTGCCAAAACTGTTTTTGTCTTCTACTAATATATAGAAAGTCGTATCACATTGCAGTCCTCGTCACGCTGAATCCTACCGAATGAACGCTTCTTGTCCATGTAATTTCACTGCAGGTTGGAATACAGTGAGTGCACTTCCTGGTAACAGTAGCAGTTGATACGGTGATAGTATACCATGATGCTACAGCAGTTTGTAATCATTAAAATGGTTTAAAAATTAAAATGGATCTGTTGCTGGAAAAAAGCTTTCTTTGTAATAGGAACTGGCAAATCTGCAGATAAAATGAGAACACATGCATGGAACTTACGTAAGCTTTAGAATCAAATTCGACGATCCTACGCCTGTCTTCCTGTGCGTTTGATAAGTGAACAAATAAGTGATTCTTGCTAGTTGGGGCGTCCTTAGGTAGCAGAATAGGTGCAGTTGTCTTTGGGGATGCAATTTTAACGCAAAAGCTAGGTAACTTATTGGCAGGTTTGCCAGGAAATCCCGTCTGCGTTCATGTACCTTGGAGAAGTACCTGAATATAGTGAACCAATTTTATGTATTAAAATTAGCAATTAGGTATACCTAGTACAATTAAATATACACCGATATCACTTTATGAATGATTCATTTTAATTAACAGCGAATCATTTATTACCTTAATAGTAAGTAAAACAAACATCTGAAAAGAATTAACTCGCGGGAGTTTTTATTTTTATTTTATAATAGCGTTCCGACTTTTATTAATTATTTACGGCCAAGAAATTTGAAAATTATGTTTAATATCCTGTCTTGTGAATCGGTCTATTTACTACTGAAAACCTATCATAAGCTATAGTAATTTCTAAGATTAGCCTATGCAGACAGAAAGCAAAACGCAGCGGGGTATTTTATTTGAAACACTAGTTATTTTCTGACAGGATGGCGTTTGACTACATGTGATCTGGGGTTAAGGTTAATAGTGGCGGTAAACAACGCCTGAATTTGTAACTAGCTCTTAAATCTTGAACAAGTAAAAGTAATAGTACTTAAATGTAGTATAATACAGTTTGCAAGAACGTACATTTTTCTCACTTTCTTAGGATTCAGGACGTAGTCGCCGTATCTCGTCATGTAACCGCTGTGTATGTCTAGAAATACTTTGTACATGAACGTAACGTCGAAAGCAATGCATATGTGAAAGAAATATGGTATGGACTGAAATGCCATTTGGTAAATTAGTAGCATAAAATCTGTGTACGACAGCAATAAGGTGAGATATTCTGAAAACCAGAAAAAAGGGTTTTAGAGTTGATCTGGTGCCTGCGTTATGATTAAACTTTGGGATTTCGTTTTGTGTCCCGTTAGTAATTTAAAGATTAATACTCGAAATACAAGTAAAATCTAATTTCTAATTAACAGAAAAGGCTTTGAAACCTACAAATGAAATGATCTGACCGCTGGTGGGTTACTGATAAAAGAGCTACATATTTGTCAAAGTGTGTCTATTATTATTCGCTAGACAATATAACTGGATTGTTAATTATAACCTTTAGAATAAATGTCTGTTGACTTTAATTCCATCGTAACTTATATGGAACGTCAACCCGACCATGAGTCTCGATATGGAGAATTAAAAGCGTAGGACTATTATTTTGACTCACAAATATTATACGCATTCATTTAAAATCATACCCACCCATAAATATTATAAGTTTGCTATCGGGAATAACACTGCTGCGAAACCACCTGAAACAAGTTTTTTACATGAATCACCTACAGGACGAGCAAGATGTGAAGTTTTTTCTCACCTGATGTGAAGCGGTAACCTCCGCCCCATGACAAATACCATACGTCCTGCACTACTAAGGTATGGGAATACCGCACCGCCTTGTATTGCACCCGTAACTTTTAAGTGAAGGTGGAATGTCACAGCCTGTATTTTCAACAGCAACAAAACCTGTCAAACCGGAACGCAGTATTTTTAATGAATTGATATAATGCGATGCGTTACTGCTTGGCGGCAGAGATAGGTGTTATAGATTCAGTACACGTAATGAAATTTATTTATTTTCAATTAGACAAATATTGTTAGTTTTTACTCTCATCTGTTCTCTCCGTAATATTCATACTGAGATAAGATCGAGTTGGGAATAGGTACCACAACTTCGACAACTCTCTTGTCTGTTAGACAGGGCTGTTACCTCGCAACGATGATTTATATAATGTAAATCATTGTGCTTCCGCTATTAGTTGTCGTTCCGTCTTTCGAAAGTTTTGGATCTCGTATTCATATTTTGCAATTCGTAGCATTAAACATACTTGTAGTGTGACAAATAACAAATGAATCTCATCTAATGTGTTACCAATATCGTAGGTAGATCAAGATATCGTGGTAGAGGGCAAGTAGGTACTCACAGTAGCGAAATAAAATGTTAATAGCGCTACGAAGGCTATCAGCAAGTAGTAGAGAATAGTAGAAGTCCCTTGAAATGAAATCTACTTAAACATGTGCAAATAATACCTATGCGGTTTGAATAATAATAAAGAAGCCGACACATAATCGGCATTTCCCATTGATGTTAACGATCTTGAACCGCGTGATTCAGCTATGCTCTTGTCAGGGCTCTGAAACAAAGTAAACTGTATATTTCCATGTTATATTTTTTTTTATGTGATTCACTTACGGAACGAGCCAAGGGTCCACCTGCTGTTAAGTGGTAACCTCGGCCCATAACAACCGATGCGATTTGGGTCCTCCCCTACTAGGTACAAGACCCAAGTGGTATTGTATGCGCCCGTCACTCTGCGACTTGTAGGTGGAATGTCTCATGTGCCTGTAATTTCACCGGCAGCCACACCTTAGTAACCGGAACACAGTATATATGCGTTAGTACTGCTTTGCGGCAGAAATGGGCATGGTGGCAGTACTTCCCCGGACGAACTTGGCGAGAGTTCCACTGCTCTACTTATATACTGAGTAAACATTCTATTATTAACGTTTCGAAGGCTTCTTGACGATGTTGGTGGAATTAAATGAAGGGCAATCATTCCGCCATCTGATAGGTGTGTTATCTGTCGACATATCGTAGATTTCTATGTGAACAGGATAACAAAGTAGCTGTTCGTAACGTAGTACCTACCTCGATATACGTGTTTAGATCGATATCATCGTCTTCGTCATCTCCAGATTCGTAAGTCAAATGGCGTGTCACAATCTAGACAAGAAAATTAGAATCATTTTATCAATCAAAACAACTTTTTAGTGAACTTTGACTGTACATTATTCAAATTTACTTCTTCACTGTTGGTGGCAGACGACATTGTTGGTATCACATAATCTTTTGTCGTTGATGCCACTGATTGCTTCACTTTTCTCATAACCGACGGATAGCTCTGAAACAAATACCTTAATTACTTTGAAAAAAGTTCGCTAAAGGTAAATTATTGTCACTTTAAACGTACATCAATACATGAACCAAATTAGGCTAACTGGCAAGAGAATGCCACCTCACGAAAATTGGAACATTAAATCTGTTCGATGAAAGTGAAATGACGGTATCTAATTCTAATAGACCATCGAATGTAATGCGATTCTGAATTGAACGACATAACATAGGTAAAGTTTTAGTTGAAATAACTGTGTTGAACTTTAAAATAAAATTTTGATTAATTTTATTTGATGTCCATGACAAATTTGCGTGAAATTGAACACAATTTACCTTCAGAAGAGTGTAAAAGTCTCGACCATCCATAGACAACACATCTATGTTTCTTGATGCGATTACATTTGATATTGTCAAATATTTTGTGGCTCCTCTTATGTTGCCGAAAATTCCCCCTGGACCCATACACGCCTCTACCTCATTTACGTCCGATATAATATCAACCTAATAAAAAAAATTGATTAATAAGATGCACCTCAGGTTGCCCATTCCTTAAAATTATCTCATTATCCTTACTGACCTTCCCGTGAAATATAATATACATAGAACTGATGACCTCGTTCGAACGTATAACCATATAACCTTTTTGAAAATACTCCTCTTTTAGGTTCTTTGCGAACGCCCTGAAGAAAGAGTAATCCACGTTTTCAAACAACGGTATTTCGCGCAGTGTGTTTTCATACAAGTACAAAACTGCATCTTCGTTCAAATTCGCGTGTAATTTTCCGAGTATTGCTTGGTGCTGAAACACGATCAATTAATATACTTGCCTACCTACTTATATTCTTTCGTACGATACACACTAGAGATAGCCAAATTTCTTACAAAAAACATATTTCTAATAGAAATTATCCTAATATATTCGTTTCTGATGCTGATAGACTTTGGACTGTTATTTAATTAGATATATATAAAAACTGCTGCCCTTACCGACCAACCGCCCGTTCTCTTCCACTGGTATTTCCAGTATTCCATCACAGACTTCTTTAACAATGGTGGCACATTTTCCCTATTTAGAAACATACCTAAGTGCTTGACGTCTTCTTGAAATTTAGTGACCACTTGGTCAGCCATTGCTTTCAAGGAAGCTATTCTTGCGTAAACATACCTTAAATAGTACCTATAAGTTGATATTTAAAGTGAATTCGAGCTTTGAATAAATGTAAGGAAAATGTAGAAATTTACCCGAAGAAAAACACGCCGTGTAAATTGACACAAATTGACAAAATCATATGGAACGTATCCTGAGCAACTATATCGCCGAAACCAGCGCCGCTGAAGCTCGTTGCTACCCAGTAGTATGCCAGCAGATACACCTTTTCCGGTGATAAGTGTTGATTCTTAAATATCTTTGTGCCGTCGATCCATGAACCTGGTAACAGAACATTTTAAGAATTTTTGATCGAAAATGTATGGATTACGCAGCGAAATGTATAACATTTTTTGACGCAGAACTGGAAGCCAGCCACAGTGCGACATCCGTCTTAATTGAAGAAAATAATTTCATGTTTATTTTCATGATTTTTGTATGCAGTTATGCATATTCATAACGTTCCTATTTTTTTTCTTCTTATTTTGAATAGGTAATTTTAAATATTGATTATTTAATATAAGAATGTAACTAACGACTTGCCGAATTTAGAGTCAGTAAAACTTTTTCTTCTTTCTGTATAAGGTCATCAACCCATCGAGGACTTGTTTATACATATTAACAGATGCAAAGCCGTCCTTTAAAATATGCAGTTCTGAACTAAATGGTATTACTTGCTAATAACTTTAATAAAAGCTCGCTAGCTAAGGCACTTACCTCCACGACAAATCATATTCCCATCAGGATGAAACTCGGTTGTCATGTAAGGTCCATCAAGTGACATCTTTGACAGTTTACTCAAGAAATCCGTTGAGTCTGAAGCTGCAAGGTATCTGCACGACATAGTTATAAGTACTGACGCGTACAGGTTGAGAAAGAACAACGTAAGCAGAAGGAAATGAAGGACGCTCATCAAATACGCCTGTAAGGATAGAAGGTTATAATTATCAGACAACGTTCATTATAAAATAATAATAAATATAAATATTGGTGGACATTTCACACAGCGCCATCTAGCCCCAAAGTAGCTAAGTATATCTTGTGTAATGGGAACCAGACAACTGATATAATACATTTACATATTTATTTCTGTTTTTGTAAATACGTACATATGACACCCAGACACAGGCCAAACATCTATATTCGACACGCAAATGTTAGTCCTGGGTGGGAATCGAACGACCTACTACAGCATAGAAGGCAGGGTTACTACCACCCGAGCAGTGAGGCCAGTCATTGCTTGCTTGATCAGCAGCCCTGATGGCACAAAATCGGTGCCTTCGATTTTTTCATTCATCTTTTATATAATTTATCATTCATTATCATTTATTTTTCATTTATTTTATTTTTCATCTTGCGCGCGAGCCCATCAAAACTTCATCAGTACATTCGAACAGTAACTCGCCTACTAATATTGGTCGGTTCATTTGCATGTTTAACCAACCCACTGACACTTTTGTATTAAATATTTGATGGAAAATAAAAATGATGCAATCGATTCCATCTGCCAATAAATTGAAC
This sequence comes from Chesias legatella, assembly GCA_947359385.1. Lineage (NCBI taxonomy): Eukaryota > Metazoa > Arthropoda > Insecta > Lepidoptera > Geometridae > Chesias > Chesias legatella. The sequence goes on along the minus strand of OX375774.1, from coordinate 4,988,186 downwards.
ATTGCTTAAAAAGAAAGCTGCGTAGTATGACCTCAAGCGTGGGTAAGAACACCCACTTCCTACCAACGCACATTACAAGAGAAAACATGCGACCTTTATAGAAAATTTAGGATATAGGAGTACCATTAGGGCGCCTTGGAGGGACTCTATTACGGAATTTCGGCTTTTCATATAAACTTATTTTAGGTTTCCTTAAAGACGAAATTTACATTACCATAAAGTAACAGAGGAAACACATTTTAGTGAGTTGTTTTACAAATCTGTTGCTGTCTCAATGCATCCAGTGTCACTCTCATGCTTGCGAAAAATAATACTCCTGTATTTTGGGGTTGTCCTGTTATTCCCCATGGAGGGACGGATAGGGATTGAACAATATTTTTAAAAAATTGAAAATTTTAATTTGTTTGACGTTTTCGAGCCATTTCTCTATAAATTTAATGTAAATCAATTTTGTCTAATGTATAAACAATAATATAATAAATAAATCTTAATTCATGGACTTAAGATTAACATACTGAGTTTTAGTTTCTAATAATAATTACAAAGTAATAATTCACTATGCCTGAACTAGGAAATCCTGTGGCTCAGATGATAAAAACACATTACAATAAAGTATCAAGTTAATAAACTTATAGTAACGTATATTTCTATACTCAGGAAGTAAATGAGTACTCAGTAGGTAATTGACACATCAATTACAATTACAAAGTTTTGGTTTTCTCTTGTTATATTGACCAATAGTGAACTGTTTGTTTTTTATCTGTATAATGGAAAAAATGGCTAAGATGCGCTCAATTTTGCTTTTTTACATAAAGGGAATACACTGTGCTTTGTATATTTAACGATTTTTTCATGACGCGAGTGATCGTACTAAGGTTACTATATGGAATTTCGGGGGGTTATTATACCTCCTATGTGAAGTAAATAATTAAAATAGTAATCGATTTATCTATCATATTAAAATATAAAATTTTCTGGCACGACAGGGAGCTAAATGGAATATGTTTGTATGGAAAAAACGCTGCTGCTTTTTACTTCTGAATCGGATGTTAATACTACAGACGAATAAGAAGACAAGCGGCCGACTACAGAATATGCTACTACCTGATAATATATTACAAAATCTCCGTACCCTTCTTAATGCTTTTATGGATTCCGCCCAAAAGATGGAGTACAGTTTGCAGATCTGTAAAGTGTTTATCATTCTGATAGCGCAATGAAACATGTGGCGGTTGGAGCGATGTTCTTCATCCGTGTGATCTTCGCTATGCTTAGGTGCCAGCAGCACCCATACCGCGTACCACGGTAAACAGATGATAAAATCTACTATAAATGGACCCTAAAAAAAACAATTGTAATAATTAATTAATGTAATAAATATTGGTGGGCATTTCACACAGCGCCATCTAGTCCTAAAGTAAGCTAAGCATAGCTTGTATTACGGGAAGCAGACAACTGATATCATATTTTTTGGTAAATATATACATATAATATGTACCTATGTATTTACAAAAATGTATAGGTAAGTATTTTATCAGTTTTCTGGTTCCCATGATACAAGCTATGCTTAGCTTACTTTAAGGCTAGGTAGGTGGCGCTGTTTGTAGTATCCACCAATATTATTATTATTATATATTATTAATACTAACAACCAGACAGAACAAAGATCTATATTCGTCATACTTTCGTGGGAATCGAAACCAGACAGTGCACAAGGCAGAGTTATTACCAACTGAGCTGTGAGGCTTGCCAAAATAGTCATATTGAGGAAGCAAATTTTAAAAGGTTGCATGATCCAGAACATTATAACTAATAAATAAATACTTTGATATAGTTTTTAGCCGTCATGTAAGGGTGACATATCAACTGGTTTTTCGGTCCATAGTAAGCGACGTGAAGCATCAGATACATGTCGACATAGCAAATGATTTCTAAAACCAATATCGTCACGTTGAACGTCCCACATAAAGGTGCCAACGACACTATCACCTAAAATTAAAAAGTATTAGTGTTAAGTCGCACAAATAAAGCGTAAATTATTTAATATTTTAAAGAAATCATACAGGTGTAATCATGCAGATCAAGTAAGCAGTGATAACTCGCATTAGTGCCCAGCACTTTAGGAATATCCCATCCGGTTTGATTGCAATAGGCATTAAAAGATACGGTGCTATGTTATTTAAAAAGTGGAATTGTTTGTACGATTTCCAGTAGCTTTCCTTTGTTTTCTTATATTCACTGGATAAGTTGATGAAGGAATCTGAAAATGGATTAAATAAAGATAAAGTTTTGCAATAATTAATAAACATCCTTTTAGTTTAAAAAGTTAGACTTACCGTTGAAAAACTCTTGAAGAATATTCGTTATTCTGACCTGTCTCTTCGCCGTGAGGCGATTGTAATGTTTGAGGTAAGCCTCAGTGTTCTGAGTCTTGGCTTGTATTTCAATTTGTTCAAGTTCCTCTGGCTTCATCAATCCTTCATGCTCTTTCATTTCAGGGAAAAGGCTCAGAGCTGATGTGTAGGCGGAATAACTAACACTGATAAACTGTAAATAAAATTGCCGGGTAAGCAGGCAGAAAAAAACATGAGAAAAAAGCAGATCTCAATTCTGCACGTCCCCAGAAATAATATGAATCTGAAGGTAGAATGTTTTTAATTCTTCGAAGTTATGTTCTTAAGAAACTGATAGTTTGGTCTAACAACAACAAAAAAATGATATGCAGCACTATAATAACCTTGAATCATACCTTACAGTGTGTCAGTGTGATAACAGTGTTGACCGCCGGTACTCCATACAACAGAACAAGCAATCCCAAATGGTTTCCCGGTCCAATAACTTTTTCCCTTTTCGCTTCTGTCGTCGTGTTTGAAGTGACCAAACAATACCCACTTTCAATGATGTATAGCTCTCTAGTCACAGTGGCCCCGTAGTAGACAATTTCTCCTGGAGGAAGTATTATATCCCGTGCGGCTGTGAACCAAGACTAGTGTCCGTAATATAACACTTAACTCTTCAAAATCTGTTCCATAACTATTTGCTAAATGATTGCCGCTCTTGCTTTGAGCAAGTTTTTAGATCCTTATCTGTCATAATAGCATAAAATTGCTATTAAACCAATCCTTCTAGCTTCTATGAACGTTTTACCCACAATCTTAATGGATTCGAAGTTCCAAGTACCTGCTACTTGCTACTCTTGGGAGAGACCACCTGCGTTCTATTTTAAGTCCGGTAGCAAACTGAAGTGGGTTTGAGGATAAGGAAAAATTAGACTCATGCGTAGGGAAGTGCAGTATTAGTGAAACTTAAGAAAATAATTACTACTACTAGACCCATTTGACCACGCCATGAACAAAAGCCAATTTATTTTATTTACACTGTTTATGTATGTGCGTGTCAAATAAAAAAATATTGTATTCTATTCTACTAATCGGATCACTGGCGCTCTCGAACCAGTGTGGGGAAAGTGCGCCTGTAAGAGGCTCCTTTTGTGCACTAAAATAAAATAAAATAATTGTATGTGCTTGATGTACTTACTCTCTGTTAGTGTGTGAATGAACGCTTTATTCTTAACTTGGAAAAATCTTATTGAAGTCAAAGCTCTGAATCGAGCCTGATGCAGAACTTTCTTACGTAACTCCGAGGGAACTACCGTCTTTTCAAGCCAGTTCTCATCTGTTACCTCAACTCCCTGAGAAAAATAATACCACCTCATTGAACATTATTATTATAATAATAAATATAAACACATTCTGTGTTAGTTATACTGATGACGGACCAAGCGAAACGATTATGAATAGAACTGGAATAATTTGTAAGAAATATACCTACCTACATTATGTAAACAATTTAGGTCACATTAAATACTAAGGGAATATGCCGCTTATCTACATAGCTGCGCTAAATGTTGCTAAATAATTGTAATGGAATGGTAAATAACTATTCTCATTAGTATTTAGTTTTCCATATTTTCTTTTTAATATAACTTATTTACAAAAGGATTTGACGCCGAAGCGCTCCATTACCAAGTTGTACTGCCACTGCAATTCGTAGAATGCCATTATTCTCTTTTTAATTGCGGGGTGCATGCTGTTCTCTATCATGAACTTATCTATCGTTATAATTACTTCCAAAAACGATGTTTTAGTCCTGCATGTTACGAAAAATATCATCATTTTCATAGTAAAGTTTGCAATTAAAATATAACAATAATTCCGTAGTAACATTTCAGTCGAAAAATTTAATATAATTATGAAATATTAAATACCTCGACCAATGCGTGACGACAGCGGAAAATTCTGATATGCAATATCCAGCAAAGAGTATTCCATAGACACTGATAAAAGCAATTAAAGCCATGTCGTATCTATCTCCAGGCGAATAATCTCCATAACCAACTGACAGAAATACCGTTGTAGCAAAGTAGACTGCAGTAATGCTCGGATATTCAGTCCTGAAAAAAAACTGATAACTATATAAAGCCCTAAACCGTTCATCCAACATGTCATATCATCAGTAGTCGAATAACATGAAAATACTCGTACGGCGGTTACCACTTAACATCAGGTGGGGCCGCAAGATCGTTCTATCACCAACATGACATAAAAAAACAAGGCTACCAACATTGAAAAAAATGTGATTGTGTGATTTTCCAACATACATACCTACTTTAATCTTATTCCCAAGATTAAAGTAGGTATGTATGTTGGAAAAGTACTCATTGTCCGAATTCAACTGGTTACTTACTTTTTCTGATTAACGCCATTCACTAATTTATCATCCCAAAGCAGTGCCTTGCTAAACCACGAGCTTTCTGAACATCGATTTACGAAACATGACTCCATGTACAGCACCACCCCACACCAGTAACAAATTAGGCAGACATAAACGGAGTACTTAATAATCTGTAAAGTAATACTTAACTAGTCAGAATCAAAGTTAAATTATTTCCGATTAATCATAACACACTCACACCCTTGTATCAGGATTCCGTGTCGTAGCTGGCATGGTCAATCACAATGACACCAGGAACATACTACATACCCAAAAATATACATTATGCTGAACACACAAAGTTTACCCCTTTCGGGGACCGAACCTCTCGCTTTGCAGGCAAGGTTACCACCGACTTAGATACGAAAACTACAAATCACATTAAAATAAATAAATTATATGATCAGGGCTCCGTATCTTGGTCCTACCTGTCAACCCTACCTAGGAACTGGGAGCCCTGGGTTCCATCCCCGGCCGAGGCAAATATTTAAATGTCATAAGCGTCAAGTTAATCTACTCGATCTCAAACAGATGTCTATGTTTGTAATCGTGTGACCATGCCATCCTCGACACAGAGAGTCCAGTGCAGAGGTTAAAGTGTTTAAGCATTTTTTATGGGAATAAATTAACAAACCTTGACCATAAGGGAGTTCAGTAATAACTTTTTCTCTAAATTTTCAAAAAACTTCGAAATTCTCCACACGAGACATAGCTTTATTCCCTTACACATATAAAATAGGTGATCCCTATATTCATCGTGATAATTCACAGTTGTATGTATCGTGACAATGTATTCAAACGGTACTATGGAAATCAGGTCAAGATAGAATCCAAGGGTGTTCATTCTGTATTCCAGAATACCCTTTAAATCTGTTATGTATCTCTTTTTCGTTTTCACCGCAGTTACCGAAGTCAACAACAAATTGCATATCAGTGAGATCGTTGTTAGAACTTGGAAGTATACCAATACTCCCTCTGAAAATTTTCTCTTGAATCCAATATAATACGGGTAAATCACACACACGCTTAAAGTTAGCATCAACATGTACCAATCCCAATATTTCACGAGAAAGCATTCTGATTCTAAAATCCAAGGAAACCCAGTGTTAATGCAAGTGAAAACGGTTTTTTTCTTTTTGATATGCTCTGAGATAATGTATAGATCCAAACAGTTCTCATCCAGATGATCTTCTTTCGTAAAGTTGTCTGTTTCTGTTAATCCTGTCCCAAATTAAACATTCTAAAGTACTTATTTGTTTTGATACATCTTATGCTCAGTTACAGAATAATAGTATATCTTACCTTGTAAAAATCGTAATCTATCTTTTAAACATTTTATGCTACTTTTTTTGCGATTTTTCGAAGCAAAGACATTGAGAGATAACTCGATATCACTTCCTTGAGTCTGTTTCCGTCTCATACATCTGTTGATCCTGTTCTGAATTTCTTGCCGTATACCGTCTACCAGATCCGGGTAAGTGACCATAAGCTGCATGAACTTAGTTTTTTCCAACACTTGACATTCTACGTAAGTTGCTGCCTTGACAGTACATCTAGCTGAAAATATTAAAGACGACAAAATATCATAAAAGTGTTACATCGTTATTAATCTACTAGTTATACTAATTAATATGCCTCGGATATTGTAAACAAGGGATATTTCTCCAAAACATGTTCCCCTTGCAAAAGATATCATGGGGCTTTCGTCATCTTCGTCCGACAACAATTCCAGAACGCCATTTGTTATACATATCTGTAATCAAATAACATTTTGTGACGATGTGAATACGGTTTGTTCCGAGGTTCCTATATAGGCAATTTTTTTATTTTTTATTGAGTTAAACTACTGAATATATTAATTTAAATTGTAGTACCATAAAAATTTTGTTCTGGTTATGATTAAAAACAATGTCCCCCGGAAGGTAAAATTGATGATTCATATCCAGAGAAAGTCTCCTCAGAAAAGCTTCTGGAAGTTTTCTAAATATTAGTGAACTGTACAGAGGAACTGCGTTCAGATCGTAGCAGATTTCCATTTGTAGAGGGTAAGGTAGCAGCATCAACAACTTTGGCTTGAATACTCCCGACTTCTGATACCAAAGGTCTTCATAATACCTGGCCCAAATGAGGAAATTTAAGTAATTATTGTACATATATCTTTAAATAAAACATATTTTTCCATAGCCCCTCATTCTGTACCTGATGATTCGAACGGTGGTATCGGCGTCCATATTTATTAGCTTGAGATGATTCTGTATTTTTCTTAAACGTCTCACATATCTGGAGCGTCTTGTTGTTATTGTTATAAATTGCGAAGTCAACGAACCCACAAATACAATCGTCGACAGTAAGAATCCTAACAATATGGCAAATATTGCTGCTATTCTCTCGGACACTGTGACAGGATATAAATCTCCCAAAGCGTTGGTAGTTAAACACATGACTGACCAATATACACAAACATAGTACCAGTCCAATGTAGATTCGGTGGGCAAATAAATAGCTGTGTATGACCAAGACGAGCGCATTTTGTTTATTTCGAAACTTCTGTATGAAAACAGATACCACAGACATGTCCATGTATGAACTGATAAAAGGAAGAGTATCAAATATTGCGATAGAAACGACGTCCACTGATTGCTTCCGGCTTGAGAAGATCTGTCATAAAAGTATTCGACAATTTTATACACTCGTATCGTTGCCACAAGCGGAGAAATCGCATGAAAATTGAATGGTAGGAACTCGTAATTTATGAGATAGAAAAATGGAAATGGTAATGCGAGCATCACGTCCAGAACAATTTTAAATGTGTCCGGCTCCACAAGATTCAACGTTTTCCTCCACTGTTTTGATATTTTTAAACCAAGTAGAATAGCAACGTCGAAAGTAAAAACAAAGTTGAAGCAAATGATAAGGACGATAACCCAAAATGGTCTTTCCTCTTCCTTGCAAAATGTGTAAAGACACGAATCCAAAATGTAAGTTATAAATAAGATCGTAAGCGTAAATATTTTCCACCCAGAGTTGCAATAAATCAGTAAAATGGATCGAAGTCTACTGTTGCTAAATTCAGATCTTGTTTCCTGCAAAATGGCGTAAGTTTTCTGACGTTTTTCTTCGTCCACTTCGGAATAAATATTTGAAACTTTTCTGGGTTGTTCCAGTATTTTTTTTCGGGTGGTAGCACGTCTGAATTGGAAGAAATCGAGCTTCGGAATTCTCCTTTCTTCCCCGTTTACTGAAAAAGCAAAAACTATATTCAGTATTGATATTGTTCTATAAATATATGAAAACTGAAAATTATATTCTGCTTACCCATCTTCCGTTCAGTTTGTTTAACCGGAAAACGTAAAGCGATCTTTGTTTACCGCATTAAATGACGTTGCTAATGCTTCTGATCCATTTATGATAGGATGTCTAAAAATATTTTCCAGTCTAGGCGGCTTTCGCAAAATCTAGGCGGCTCGTATTGAAAAGCCGAAATGATTGGAGTTAACGTTTGAACTGTTGTTGCGCAGTATGACGCCATTGTGTTTTTTTACTTATCAGGGTAAGCATAGAGCTGGTGTAAAGTTAACTAACTGGTCAGAAGATGGTGTGATGACGCAATATTTCCTCACATGATCGTAGGCCGAAAGCCGGACATGTAGATCCAAGCTGTGCGCACGGCACTTCAACCTACATACATGAACATAAAAATTGTTATGGACTTGACGTTATTTTAAGTTTAATTTGAGTTATTCGAAAATTAATAACTATGTTTTCTAAACAAACATCTCAAAATAAAGTAAGTCAAAATCAAAAAACTTTATTTCAATAACATTCATAAAAAAAATGCTTGGAAATGTCAATAAGTTAAATTCAAAACATAAGGCCACGCGTACTTATCGCTGAGTTTGACGCCTGTTTAAACCCTATCCGATCCTCAAGGGGGATTAGCAGGAAGAAACCCCTACAGGAGCTATTCCTTTTTTGGCGACTACCTAGCGCTAGTAATTAAAATTGCCGACTCTTAATCATGCTTATTTCATTATCGCTGTTTTCGACGTCATGAGCGCCTACTTACATATTAGTAAGTTATTATATTATTTACAATATAAACTGTTTTTTTATTAATTACCTATATAAATTCGTAAAGTAAGAAGCTGCCGGTTACGTGTTACATATGTAAAAACTCACTGTGCTATCATCTATGCTATCGACGTAATTTACCCACAATTTTCAATCGGTTTTGTGTTTTCATCGAAGTTTCTATCAGGCTAGCTAATATATATTATTTTGTTTGGATCGTTTAGAATGCTTGTCGTCTTCATATATCCATGGCTGCGTGACTAGATAATTCGAGTCGCAGCCGTCGTAGCGAGCTGCCTTAGTCGGAGTGGTCGCATAATCATCACACTTTTATGGAAGTGGCCTGTGTATCAGTGAGAAATGTTGTCATTAAACGATTTCAACTACCTTTGGCATTTCAAAGACGCTTATTTAATTTCTCTAATCGCTTTGAATACGGCATCAGTTATAGTAATAGTACTAATAGTTGGTAACACCACTAATCAGTCTGTTATGGACAGTTTTTAAATTGCCTGTAAAATTGACATCGGCTAGATGGAGTAAGCTGATCGTAGAATTGTTGTATATCTTTATCAGGATAGGAATTAGATCTACTTCACTAGGATCTACTTAAACAATTTAATTCCATAGATCTACAGTGCATCAGATAGGGGTCAATTATCCATTTATCCTTTTAACGGAATTGATAAAACGTAACGAACATGGTTGATTTTAATTGATCGAATGCGTTCACTTTGTTAAAAACGAATTTTGTCGGTTGTATAAAGCATATGTTACTTAAACTCAATTGTTATTAACGTAGTTATTTTTGCGCATCTATCTTATATTGGGTACTTATACCTCTAAGTGCGTAGTTTTCTGGCGTTCCTCCCCAGTTCGCACTTTCTGCGGTTGCTCCACACATAATGAGAATCAGTCTATAAAGTAGCCCTAATTAGTTTCGTTTTTAAAACAATTATCAAATTAAGCGTAAACTTAATGCATCTGTTTTCTTGAAATTTCGATAAATATTAATATATAAATGAAATAAATAAATATTTCCAAGAGGGAATTAAATTAATAATGTTCACTTCATAGTTATTTAAATCAATATCGATGGCATTCAGTCAAGCATGGCATGAATCTCAAAAGCACAATTTTCACAATCAAATCATACGTATACATTTATCAAGAGTCCTGTGTTGAGCAAGCGTTAAGCTCTTAAGGCATGTTTCGAAACGTTGCACAAAAAAAGTGACAAACCTTCTCGCCCACTACTTCCTTTTATGTATAGTAATGGAAAAATATCTAAACCCGATAAAATATTACCTCTGTTAATTTGTTAAGATGGAAACAGACGATTTATGCATTGGTAATTTTATCATTAAGTTTTGTTTATATGTATTTATTAGTGTTTTTATGTGTCAACTGTCCACCTGACTTTGAAGGTAACCTCTTTCCATAACAAAACAATACGACGTGGGCCTTCCCTTACTTGGACATGAGAAGACCCAAGTCTCATCATTTTGCGTCCATAACTCGGAGGCATGAGGGTGGAATTACTCATGTGCGTGGGATTTCACCGGCAACCACGCCTTTTAAGCGCTTACTGCTTGGCGCTAGAAAAAAGGTATAGTGGCAGTATTTCCCTTCACGAACTTGTAGCACCTTGTAGGTACTATTCTATTCGAGTCACTGGTTCTATCGAACCAGTGTAGTGAAAGGATTTTAAGTGCGCCTCAAAGAGGCTCCTTTCGCGCACATGACGCATATCTTCGAATTTTTTATTCTAGGACATGTTGGTTTCCACTCGATGTTTTCCTTCACCGTTTTGAGAACGTGGTATTGCGCACATAAATCTTTCAATCGAAAAACACATAGGTGCGCGTCGGGATTTGAACCGGCGACCTCCGGATTGCAACTCGGGGTCAGTACCGCTAGACCACCACGTTCTCTGTAGGTACTCACTCCATATTATTTGGTTCGGATGTACCTAAACAAGTTACTTTTATTAAATGGCTTTGATTCGTAGAAGTATCCACGTGAATGCATATTGAAACAAAAAGTAGTTATGAGTGCTACTATTTTTGTCTAATGAGTCTCCCAAAAGTAACAAATCCTACTTAACGTTCATATGCTGAAAATTACACGTTCTTACATGATCATCTGCCTTGCATCGCTCGAACAGACCCGAAAATAATAAATATTAGTCGACACCTTTATTTAGGTACTTTAATTAGGTTAATCCTTGGAAAAGCAAGCCATACTAATTAGAAATGTAGAAACGTTGGCCCCACGTCAAGACGTGGGTGTCAGCCATAAAGACAAAATCGTGCATGCCATAAAAACGGCTTGATGAATCTTTATATGAGACAACGGGACGCCTGTTTACCATATGTCCAGGATCCCCGTCAGGATGTTAGCTTTACAAATGTCATTAGATATTTCTTTTCCTCCAATAGATTTTTTCTTCCTACATATAATATAGGTATATAAATATATAACATTAATTGGAAAATCAATTGCTGCTGAAACGTTGACGTCATTCTGTCATAACCTCATGCAGTACGATTATCCTTAAGTAAACAATTTTATGCGTTAAAATATGCTGCCTCCAACGTTTAAGATGTGGGCAGAAGTGACACTTATCATGGTCTCAATAACGTGTACTGTGATAATGGCACAGCTGCCATGTAATGCTCAAGAAACAAATGAAAGGAGCCAACAAAGTTCATAAAATTTGGCTAACTCATTAATCATGATGACCAAAGTTGCTGAAACTTATAATTTTAAAAGGAAACCCTTTGTACTTTTAATTAAACCACAACACAAACTTGCCGACGAAACAACTAGATGGCGTCCCTATCACATCTGGTAACATAGAGCGAGACCGATAACGGGTTACATTTGTTAGAGCAAGACGAGTATACGTTGCTTCGACGCCTACGCTGTGGACAGAAGTCGCACGCGCTTACAAAAAAATCATTCGACAAGAGCGCAAGCGCAGCGCTATATTCGCCCACAACTTCACTTCGGTCAGTTTCGTCATTTAGTGGTGATCGAAACGTCGATGTGTGTGGAAGTGATTAACTATTCTAACACAGTCTCACAAGAAAATAACAAATATTTAGTAACCAAAGTACAATATACACATTTAACGTGTTAAATCGGTCTTTTTACGTGTCGTTTGTTTTATAATCAAGACTCATGATGTGTGATAATAACAATCCTTCGACGCAAAGTATAGCGGACTACTTAGCTCAGTTGCTCAAAGACAGGAAGCAACTGGCTGCGTTCCCGAATGTTTTCATGCATATGGAGCGACTTCTGGACGAAGGTAGGTCAAAAGCGTGTTCGACTATTTATAATACATCGGTAGACGAGAGGACTAGTTTCTATCGTCATCGATGCTTGTCACAGGCGACCATAAATCGGATGCGCCGACAAACGCTGCAACGCACACGATATTAAGTTTATTTTTGTCTTCGCCCCACCGAGTTATGGTCCAGTGGTATTTGTAATGCGATCCTTCATTTCGAAAAGCGAAATAAAGCAGAACATATCTCCACCGTTTTGCGGTCAGCAGTCGTTATACTGTCACCCAGAATAGAGATCGGTGAAATGAGTAGTAAACAGGTTTGGTGTCTCCATTCTCATATCTGTGACGACGCAGCTGTTGTAAATAAATCATAGAGTTAATTGGGTATGGTTTTTGAGGTTATAATATGAAACGGGATGTGTGAAATGAAAGATTGCGAGCAAGAGGTAACCTGTTGTTCGCAGGGCCGTATCATGCATTCCGCACGGGTTGGTGGAATGTCGCCACTAAGTGTAGGTACCGTACGTCCACCGTCCTTAGCCCAGCCATACGAGATTTGTACGCAGCGCAGGCGCTCGTTGCTGGGCGTGGGTTATATAGCCTTGTTTTATTGCCACTCGCAACCAGTCCGCACTCCACAGATACTATGTAGCCCTTATCTTAGCTACCGTATGTCTATTACTAACTTACTAACAAGACAGGCTTTGCACTATTTTACCACTCATATGCGGAATCAAGTATGTATATTCCTAGATTCCTAAATCGGTTATGTTCACTATGATACTGTATAAAAAAAATAAGAAAAATAGGTGAATCTGAAAAGTATTAACATGGTTTCCTACCTATAGCTTTAATCGTCTCAATTCATGTGAATGTTTTTAGATGCCACAGAAAACATATGAATGATACAAAATTACACACAATTTTTGAGTCAAAAGATAGTAATAAAAAAGAGAATAAAAAACAAATACCATATGCTAATAATTTTTTTTTATTGTGACCTGCTGTCTTACCTGTTAGATTAAACCGTAACCAGTTTAGCTTAAAATCACATGCTCAACAAAAACATGTCTGGATCTGTGAGGAACCCTCCATCAAGATTCCCCTTTTTTATTCCCCTAGGCGTTTTAAATAGGGGTCAATTATTTTGTTCACCTCCACGATCGTTTATAAAGATAGCTCATGATAATGTTTTCAACAGTGTGCATAAATTTCGTCTACTTTTCAATACAAGTAGTTTGTGGCGTCCATGGAAATATCCAGCACAGATGAAGCATAAACCTGGAAAAATTGGCTGATGCGTAATTTTGGAATTAGGAATGATTAGACCCTTTCTTGAATGATAAAGATTAAAATAAAGTGAAGTCTATTGTATTTGTTGCCATTGAACTGATGAAGAATGAAAATAACTATAGTTTTGTTATATCTCTTTGTTATCGGAATAAAGTCTCATCATCATCATCATCATCATCATCATTATCATTTCAGCATGTTGGCACCCACTGCTGGGTATGTAGTGTAGACCTCTCCTTTAGAACGCCATTCTTGCCGATTCCTTGCAGTCCTCGAGGATATAAAGTCTATTAACTTCCAGAAACAAGTGAGGGTATCCTGCCAACAAAAATTTAAAGCTACGCAATTAATATCTGAGAATTTTCGCCTCTGATAGTGATTTCGGAATTTACATTTGAACGTGTCTTTATAACGTAATTCCAACAGAGAAACATTTGTTATCATCAAAAATCCAGTTTTCACAATAGAATATTACTTTTATAAAGGCCATAACATATTTTTTTCTAAAGACTATTGTGTTACTAGCATGCTCATTAACAACTCTTGTCACGTCGTATAGCGAAGTGAGTTCTATTCGAATAATACTTCTATATGTCATAATGTCATAACCATAATAATTTACTGTTAAGTTTTAACCGTAACTACCATGCCCTACAAATGAGATCATATTTTTCTACGTATTTATTGCTTCATCGATGGAATTTAATTATCGAAAACTGTTCTGTAATTAGGGACATCATATTGGCTGCACTGCATCGGTATTCTTGATGAAGTATTATAGGTTTTCTGGTTATTCTTATAGTTGCACTCTTATAGCATCTCTGCGTATTTAGCGTTGATTCGACGCGTGTGTACTATTAATCTTCTGCTTAAACTAAGAGAGCGTGGTGGGTGACCCGTTGGTACATAGATCGCGAATTTGAATCTGGAGATCGCCGGTTAAAACCATGAGGTACCTTCACAAAAAAAAGAAAGAAAGAGGTTATACAAAAAAAACGTATACCTACATTGTGAGCATGTGCACCACGCCAGCATGTCAAGCGTGAGTAAAGTGCTCGAAAGGAGCCTCTGTGAGGCGCACTTCACCACACTAGTTCGAGAAAGCCGTTGACACGAGCAGTAGTAGTTCTGCTAAAACACTATAAGAATTAAATGAGGAGGTCCATATTAACAAGATTAAATCAGTTATGTCTACAATTTTGTCCAATAAGTCTAGGCGGATGTGTCTTCGTCCCGAACCGTCAAAATATATACTTGCTTGCTAACTTACTTAGGTTTTAATATACCTAGTAGCAGCTCGATAATCCAAGTAGATTCGTCTCGGTCGGTACATAACGTGGCTCAAGTAATTGAAAAGTTGTAGCTTTTCTAATATTTCAATAAGAACATTCCTTGAATAAATAGTTAATTATTTTTTATTTTTATGTAATAAAATTACGGAACGAGCCGACGGCCCACCTGGTGTTAAATGCCATGAGACATAATTTTATTAACTTCATTTATTTTTCACATGTAAATAAATGTCGTACATAAAATAAATATATTTTAGGCATATACATATGTTGTATACTGAATGTATTGTTATTCTCGCAACCATAAATGCATTAAAATTGGACGTCATATTAAACACGTGTCCGTCCATTATAATACATATTGTGGTTACATCACGCCATAACCCGCTGATTTAACATTTGCCATATAAGTTAACAGCTCTCGAGATGAGGACTGACTATATTCTTTAATTTCATTTTTATATGTAAAGTGGGTTGAGTCACTCGAAATAAATTGGGGAACGTCGACGAAATTACACTGGATTTGACGTTATTTCAAGTCGCTGCCCGATAATAAATTCGACAAAAGTAGTTTGTTTTATGTTTTATTTGACACGTTATCTACTGTTCTTAAAAAGACTTGACTAAAATATCGATGGCGGGTTGACAGTCGACAGGCGTAGCGTATCGCATTACGCAGAACGTCGAAGCAAGAAATTACGACGCTATTTTGGTCGCTGGAATATTAAGCACAATAATAAAATGGTTTCTGTAAATATTATATTGAACAAAAATCAGAAGTTCATAAATTGACGCTGAAATTGAATCAACGCCAAGAAATGATTTAATATTCGGAAACAATCGTTGCATTCTGTGAGGTTTCTACTTACGTAGACTTTACAGTTTGGTGACCATTGAATTCCATGTTCCCCAACAGTATGTTATGACTGTGACTCATTTCCAAATTGAATCAGAGCTGCATTCGGCTGCACTTGTACATCATATTAACGATATTTCACGTTACAAACAATTTACGGTCGACTCATATTGCCATGTTTATATTATTCCACGTTGATTGTTTGCATTCCTCCGATCAACATCACAAAATTACAATACACGAACAATCAGTATACAAAACACAAATTAATCAATCAAAATATGTTTATTGATGGATGGATAAAACAAGCAACACTAATGCCAGATAAGGAGACATCAATGAAATGTTATGTTTTTTTTTTATCGTATTGTATTTGGTTATGGAAACATAATGAGTTGTAAAATGACATCCAGATTTGTAGATAGTTTTATCAAGTAGGTATGTTAGGTACCTATCCACTCGAGATTAGGCTGTGATAAGATATAAAATAAGTTTAATAGCCTTTAAATTACACACTGCTGCTATCTGAAAACTCATCTATAGAAGAAGCACTTTAGCAACTTTAGTTTCACACTTTCTTTCTGAAACAACTGTAAAAATAGATCTTATTACCTACGAAATTTATTACAATATCTCTACTAGTTCAGGTCTCATTATTTAATACCATACTTTTATTTTATTGCGGGTAGGTACCAGTTATTATTATAATTCGTAAATTTTTGAATGAATATCACGGTCTTTGGTTTGCGATCGGGAAATATTGAACTAGCTCCTGCCCCTCACTTCGTCCGTGCTACCGGGATAAAAAGTAGCCTTTGTGTTATTGCATTCATATAAACATTCATGTAAATCGATTCAGAATCGAGTTAAAGAGTAACTAACATCCGTCCATACTAAAACATACCTATGATATATGAATATATGAATTATCAAATCTTAAATGTCACCTGGCTACTGCTCCAACAATTTATGACTGATCAACCCAAGATTCAAAAATTTTGCAGTTTTTATTGATGTGTAAGCGCCATATAGCTTTGAAGTATACGTTTCCGTAGCCCCGTAGCAAAATTAAGACTTAGTTTGATCATTATAAGGTTGCTTAGTTGGTACCTAAACGATTAGTCGCGCCTACGTTGTTGACCAAATGAGGGTAGCCGTGGGCAGTGCGGAGGAGTAGAACCCAAGGTTGTACCATTCGTTCTCCAACAAGTTGTTACTTGCTGTGGGTTGCTTAATTATAATTATTATAAACAGTCAGCGATGTATGAACGCTTATTTACGGCCTAATTCACCATGCGATAGCATCGTTTTGTGACTTCGAACCGTTCGAACGAATACAACATTGTATTTAAAAAATGTGTCATTCATGAGAAAACACTTGCTTCCATCTTGATTCTTTGTTTCGTCGTTTGCTTTAGAATATGTTACAGAAAGCAAATATTGACACGCGACTCATTATCGCGTCGACCTCGATAAGGCTGCATCTTTAGAAAACGGGATCACGCGTGTACCTAAACCATTCTTCGCTCGTTCCCACGACACTGTACTACGTTCAATGTTTTATCTATCTACGTGTTCATTCTGCTAAACAGTTTTTATAAGGTCGGGAAAATATAAGCTTGTAACAGTGGTGAACATGTCATTAGAAAACTTCAAACAATGCCTCTTTTCTGAATGCCTTTAACTTGAGCATTAATTATGGTAAACATAGACTTCAAATTTTGTTAAATATTTCTTTAAGCTAAATCACTTGTCATTCCCATTTGCCCTCATACTTTGGGTGTATGAGCTTTGTGTGGATTAAAATACGAATTAAAACCAGTCGCTGCAGAATCCCAATTGAACTAAACCTGACCTGTGGGTGTAAAACCCACGCAGACTACCGAACATTTCCTCTAAACTTACTTTGGTAATCGTTGGATTTCGGAATATCAACCTTTACCATATCGCCTATCCGGATTATGACTTAATGATTTGAATGTTTTTTGTTCCAAAAAACAGACTTAGTGAAAGCATAGGTATTAACAAATTGTTGTCAAATGCTAATGTTGGTTGAGCAACATTCAATTCAGTTGAGTGCCTTGTGAGCACTACAATCGGTATCAAAACATGATTTAACTATGAGCACTCTCGCAAACACAGTTTTGCATAAGTTAATATTCAGCAGGCTTGTAACGACTACAAACATGACTGATTGGAATACAGTGCTTAAACAAAAAGGTCGTAAGTAGTAAGTGTAAGCGTGGGAGCTGCAAGCCCACGAGCGAGGGTAACGTTGGGTGGACCTGCATAGTTTCACTGTGGCCTTCTACGCCTACGAGTAAGTTGGATGCTTGACAATGGCGCCGTTTGTTAGTCGCTGGCTTACGTAATAAATTGCTGCTGCTTAACTTTGTCATCTAAAAACAATAAAAGATACGAAGAGAAATTTCATGAACATATGAATATCCATAATTTGTATGGCAGCGTACGAATAATGCTTGAAAAATAACTGATGTGATTTACAAGAATTATCTCGCGCCTTCAAATAATCCGGCGGATGTCTGATAAGGTAGGACATCCGCCAATGATGGAAAGTCTTGGGTGTAACCTCTGAGAACCAGGGCCAAATGCCTCAGGCGTTTGAGGGATATGTAAGTGGAAACGGTTTTATTTTGTTCAGACCTGTAAAAATTAAGTGTTTCGTGCATTTCAAAGACAGGAAAACGGCTAACGGTATTCGACTAGATAGACACTGAGGTTCTAGCTCTAATCTAGCTGCAGAATTTATTTGTTGTCAGCAGTTTTTGGTTTCACATTGATATAAAGATAAGCCGAATGCACAGTCGTTACAGACCATTGTGCAAGTGATTACTAAATGCACACATAACCGTTGTTAGTAGGAATCGTTAATATTGTTTGGGGATGAAAAGTACTGACCTACATTACACAATAGGCCATAAATATCCTTATTGTAAGGGTTACATTTTACTGATTCTACAGGCGAGGCGGTTTCAATTTGTATTGGTCATTCATTAGTTTCAATTTATCGTTAACTTACTTCTTCTTCTTCTTCTTCGAGTCACCGGTTCTGTCGAACCAGTGTAGTGAAAGGATTGTAAGTGATTGATTGTAACCTTACTGAAACAGCTAGATGCACAGCATTGATTCCAAAATAGAATCCTGAGTTAAGCGAGTTAGTAAGGGAAGAAATGGAAATACATTTTCCCAGCGAGGAAAATACTCGCATTCTAACGAACAGATAGGTACTGCGCCCTCGTTCTACATCCGCTAATGCTCTTTGTTGTTCTTCTCGTATTATATATTGGTGTATAGGAAAACCGGAGCGTCCGAAATGAAATTCAGTAATGGCCACACTATTGAAACAGTAGCCAAAAACGTGTTTAAGAACTACGTTTTGAAGCTGATGTGATGAAAATAACTTTTACGGAATCTCCAGCCTGGTTAAAATGGCGGCGAGATCAAAAAGGCGCAGTCACACTGACGAGCATTTAACGAACACTGACTGTGGAATTATATGAAAGCAAATTCAAAACACATCACATCAATATTTACAGTTTGTAAATTTTAAATGAATATCAAAAAAATATCTATGAGGAGCAGCAAAGCTGGTTTGATGATAAATTAAATAGGATGTTTTGAAGACTCTTTTCTATGAGATATATATAAATATCTTAAATAAAATAATATATTATTGAGTATTAACTACTTACTCTTTGTTTTAGTCACATAATCGCGGTATATAAGGAGCCGCAAATACCTATATACTAGCTCTTTAATAATATTAAAATTTTAAAACATTATTAATATCTTACATCAAAAATTTTAATTGATTTTGAAAATATGAATAACTTATTTGATTATAAAATGAGATCAGTGATCGAATAGCATGAGTTAAGAACTTTTACACATTTATTGCTATAAAACAGCAAGCATTCAACTTTTAGTTATTCCGATAAATAATAAAGCTTGTCTCTGAGACTGGGGTTGATAATTATGGGTTAAAAAGTTATTGGTTAGAAAAACTGATAATCACAATTTCCAACGACTTGACGCCTGACATCACCTTAATATTCGTGACAGTTATTAGTTTGTGACATGTTTGTTTGACAGTATTTCGCTATTGGGTGAAACATTGTGTTTTATTAATATTGCAATTCGGTTAAAACAATGTGTATAATGAATTTTCAACTTGGAGAATTACTTCACTGACACGTTTTATTTAATTTTTAAACGACTTCAGAAAAAAGAGGAGATTCTCAATTTGATTGTATATTTTTTGTTTGTTTTCTCAGATCTTCGTTATATATAAACTGATTTGGAAAATAATTATAATTTGAAAGAATATACTTTCAGATTGGTCCCATAGAAAATTCATCTAAATCCATTGAGTAGTTTGGTTTTAGAATAAAAGTAACTGGAAAAATATGTCATCTATGTAATTATGAGATAACGAGGAATCATTTTCGTTCATTGCCGATGAAGTTGGTTTATTCGTTTTGCTGCGTAAAGAAATTGTCATACCTCATAGTACTTATTAAACTAGAAAAGAAAATACACTTATCGTTGAAAACTCTAGACAAAAGCTTGTCAACACATTAGTTTTGATTGCATGTTATTATTCAATAAATGGTTGACCATGAGATAAACATTATTATAGGTAATTTATTCATTACTACTCTATCCGACTTCATTGGTAATAACTAACTTAGTATTATTATTGACTCATTGATGATAACCCTTTCTCTTGTAAGTACTTAATTTCTTGTTTTGTAATTACTTGTTATATTATTAGGAGTAATAATTACGAGGCGCGCCCTTAATAGACAAGTAATGGTTATAAAATATATTACGGGATAATTTTTGGTTACACTCTAAATAAAAAGCAAACCAAATTTAGTGGTCTAGAAATCCATTATATATTTAACAAGTTTATTGTTTACTACATTGTTGTAGTGATGATAACGTTGCCCGGCCTTCACGCTTCACATTAATCGTAATGCATTTGCGAACGCTTACTGTTTGACCTGTTGTATCAACGTACATGAAATTTGCGTATTTATCCTTTAAAAAACTTTCACAAGTGGTATTATTCGTACCAGCTATAATTTCTTTGCATAAGGATAGGGAACTCATTATCGTAAGTAAAGTGAAAACCCAAACACTCAGCTTCGTTCTGAGCCTCTTGGCAATTTGTACAAACTGGGCCAGTCTAGTTCTTCAACTTTCTATCGAGGCACGTCGATGGCGCCCGTGTGGCGACATCTGGAAACCAGTGACAGTTTTATGCCAAACGCGGCTGACTTGCCCAACGATCAGCACCATATACAGATAAATTGATCGTTTTTACTATCTAAACGCAAATAATTAAGATGATTGCGCTAATGAGATTCGGATTTGGATTTTGGAACTATAGGACGCTATGACATCAATAAATTTGAATTTGTGTATTTTTTCACACATTGTCCCACTCTCTCAGATTCATGTTATAATCGATAGGCAAGGCGTTACTAACGAGCGACACAAATATGTGGAAAGTACCTCTGTTGCGCCACACGTGTGGGATGCGCAGGCGCCGCCGTTCCGACGCGACGCGACGTATCGGCTCTAGTGTGTGTAGACGGTTTAAGGGTCCCATTCATTTCGCGTTAAGCAATTCGGTGAACGCGCAACGTTTACCGGTTCATTCATGCGATTGTGAAATTTTCGATACCAACTCCATTTCGGCTGTTTGTACATATTGTCACTACACACACACAGTTATTGAGAAGCAAACAGATCTTTATCCACTATTTATTTTTAGTGTCACCATCAAGGTTTAAATTTAGTGTAACGTCATCATTACCACCACTCCGAAAAGTTACATGGGACGTGGAACTTAAGACAGGAAACGGTATATTTAGTGTACCGATCAAATGTTATGTTCTAATGGCGAATATAAAGGTCGCGATACCGTGACTCATAGTTGAGAAGCCGCTGCGTATGACTTTATTTCCGATGTTGATAGATTGATATCATCTCATTCTGGCATGTTTATCACATATATTCCTGTTACTCTCCAACTCCCCTAACACTTCGTGTACGCCCGGTTGCCCACGCGACGTCATCTGTTAATTTAATTACTTTGGCTCTACCATTTGTCTGCTCCAGATATCTGACAAAAGCATCTTTAAACTAATTAACACTTAAAGTGATGTAACTAGCTTCTAAATGTAAAAGCTCAGTGCCATAATGTTACTTTAAATATTTTAAAATCCAGCAATATACAGCGTATATTAGGTATGTATCTAGAAATTTTATCCCCCGCGTTGCTCAAGCTCTTCTTCTTAGAATCTTCATATGCCAGAATTAATAATAGAATAATAGTCTAAAAATAAGTTCAGTGACTAATACATATGAACAATTTTTTTACATTATATTGAACGCACAGTTTTTGAAATTGCATTATAATATCAATAAGTAATCAGTAAGTATAATTATGTATACTGGTTTTAGCTTATTATGCCTAATAAACGAGAACATAATTGAATAATAGATAAAATGCACGATTTATAACGGACGTTTCTTTGAACATTATATTCGGAAAATATATACATATAGGAGTTATTTTACCTAGAAATATACGAATAGTAGTTAGATGTTATGTTTATCATATTAATGAACATGTTATAAGACGAGAAAATATGTTTAATGTCCATTCCTAAGGTCAATTAGTACGGTTCGTCATGCAATCGTCGTAATATCAATACTTTATCTTGTTTCATTTACGTAATTTAGACCTAATTATGATAACAGTCCCGCTCACAGAGTGGTCAATTATTTAGAATCTAGTTAAGATTCTGGATAATTATATAGCATAAGTTTAGAATAAACTGTTTAAGATTACGTGGAATATTACAGAAAGTAGCAGAATGACGAAGATAACATTACATAAACTTAATAATTTTGAAATAGCAGGAACTGCATCTAGTCTGAATTTCTGGATCTTGGCCAATTTCATCTAATTGGGTCATATATATCACAAAATTTCTCAAATACTTTCTGCTTGTTAGAGTTGACATTCCGGGGGTATTAACGAAATCGAAAATAACGCATTATAATTACGATCGGTGTAAATAAAAAAACATTTGGCATTTTTATTGGGTTTGCTGGGTCTGGTTTGTTACTTACTTTTGACAGTGTTACGTTTGACTACATTCACCTGGTGGTGAGCGACTATGTAGTCGCTAATCGTAGTCGATAGTGACGCCACGCAACGCCTGGATTAAAACTGGCTCTCTGAGGAAATCAGAACACTGTTAGGTGTTTGGCGTCAGATTTGTAATTTGAGTGTAATAGTCAGTCAGCGAGGCATTTGCCTTTCCACCAAATCATGATTTCCTCACCTGTTTTTTTTGTTTTTTTTTCTCACCGGAAGCTCAAGCTTATTGTAAGATTTGAACCCACGACCTAAATATTGTAAGCAGACGTTACTACCGACTGAGACGTCATCGCTTTTGAATTGTAGTCTTCTGCTCTTTTCATTTGCTTCCTATTTCGTGTTACTATAATTACCTACCCATAGCAACAGATATGGCTGTGCTAAGTTAACTGTATCGTTGATATTAAATGTGCTCTTTGCCCGCATGTAGGAACATCGATCTATCCTGCATTTCGGATCACGACAACTTATTGCATGTACACTCCTCCTATACTTATTTACAGCCTTATCATTAATATGGTGTTATTTTTTATTAGCGACTTTATTTTCGTGTGTCAATATATTCGTCTATTCTCTGAAATTGTGTTCAGTCGACAAAAGAAGCAACTTGTTTAAAAACTGAAACTAAGAGCCACCGAAGACGACTTACACCAGATTCGATTCTGCGATTGAATTCCCCGATCATAGAAGCCTGCACATGCATGATTAACGCATGTTCGTTATATGTTTAAATCTATATTTCGGTACACTTCATAGTGGCGTCATTTAGGATGCATTTTTTTATCTCCATTACTGTTCTGAACCATTGAGAACAGACACGCAAGTGTATTCGGGTACTTTTAATTTAGTAATTTCTTAGGTCATAATATATAATTTTTTAGCTATTATTATGATTCCTTTAAATATGAATTATTCATTTGTGTAAAATGGGACGAGTTCATTTATTGTTTTGATGACATGGTTCTAGCCACCACGCTTAGATGAAACACTGTTTTAAAAGATGTTCATTTTGAGAGGAAGTTGACCGTTGGTTTATTTATTGTTTTGTATATTTCAGGTAAGTTATTCAAGCATCCAGCTACTGAATCGTTAATATGGGTAAGTATAAATTTAACACACTCCACATCAAATAGACGATTGGACCGGATTCGAAGTGAATCAGTAGCACATTCAACATTGTTCACTTAGCTAGTCTGCCTCACTTAAATAATAACGGTAAATCTATCACTTAGTAAAACTTTTAATCATATGACTTCTACTAAATTAAAATTAAAAAAAGAAACACTGCTTATTCTTCTTACTTAGTAATCATAAGATTCGAAATTTATTTGTATGTTTCTTGGACATCGTAATGCAATTTTTTTAATGTAGTTTGCAATTGCGGCAGATTTGCATATTTAACAAATGTTACCGCATCTGTGATGTGAATTATTCTTGTTGTTGCGCGCACGCAGCAGGAATAAAGTCGGCACGAGAGTACGCTCATTAAGCCCCACAACAATACAAGGCGGGGTTGCCAGAGCAATAAAAATTACAAGACGCTCAGGATGGGAGTGCCTAATGGTTCGGCACATGTCCTCGGCCGATGGTCTGGCGATAAAGTTCAGTCGACTTTTAAGCTTATCTTACTTTTTAGCGGTTGCCCAAAGTGAAAATACTCACTATGCCTGAACTTACACATTTTGTTACTACAGCAGAGGAATCAGATCATGCTAATTTTCATCCATATATTCAATTGCAACATGCCAGTCGCAGTTTCATTTCGTTGTATTATTCCACTACACTCATCTGAGTTGTGCTTGACGAAAATAAACGCTGAAAATCGTACAATTCGTGCAAACAACTATGCGGTGTCACCTTTGTTGGCTACTTTCGTCAATGTACCTATTACTGAAAGATTTTATCTTGGAAATGAGTAACGGAAGGCGAATGACGTGACATGAATGAACCGTGCCGAAGTTGCGGTGGTGGCCAACTTTTAGGCGGACAGCCGCGAACCAATGGCGCGAGGTTCCGCCTAGCTTCCGCCGCGCCCGCGCCCGCGCCGCTGACGCGTAAACAATCGTCAGATTCTCTTCACATCGCCGTAATCAAACCGATACAAAAGGAAACATAACACAAATTTAGTGACAATACGATTTGTAAACGCAATGATCCTTGTGACATAAGTATTATTTTCACGATATAAAATCCAATTGATGAGTCACATGAAAATTCAAATTCAAACACATCAATGAAATACGGTAAACTATTACGCTTCATTGAATACTTCTGTACACGTTAACCTTTAAAGTTCTAGAATACAATCTAGAAGAAGCTGCGCAGTTTTAAACAGCTTAGTAACGTAACGTTTATTTGATTCACAAACGTGCAGGGAGGTGATTTCTTCACTGTAATACTCTGTTTAGTATCGTGCACGTTGGTTGATTGAATTAGAGCCCGGGAGCTACCTGAAGTTCTGATTTCGCAGATGCAGCATAATTATTTCGACCTTAACAGTTTTCTCTCGAACAGATCGCGTTTCAAGTTACGCAACGAGTATGCGTCTGCGCAGATTTCGTCACCGCGGAAAGCGCGCTGGCCCATTAAATTGTTTTATTATGAACTCGACGCCATCTTGTGTATTTTTGGCTGGGGTTTAGGTGTTTATCTGGTTGGGACTCTGTCCAAAGTGTAATTAGTTGGTGTTACTATATTTTTGCTGTTCGCACGGACGTTTCACAAGAAAAGCGAGTAAATGAAATCATGTACAATTATTTGAAACATTTCTCAACGTTCCTCCGTATCCTATATATTCAGTTTGTTAATCAAAATCATAAACCAATATTCTCGTTTTTATAACTCGAGTAAGGAAGTATAAACATGGATGCCAGAATACATTTTCTTCCTGTAAAGTTGAATGACCTATCTTGTTTGTCATCCCACATCTCGCAGCTACATGCTTCTCCGCATCACCTGTTTCATTTTTCACTATCGTCGTACGACACGTTTGTTATTTTAGATTTAAACTTTGAAATTATGAATGAATCGCCACCAACGACACCGGACTCATGTCTGCACGGCATTGCTCTAAATAAATCATCTCTTTACACTAGGATTAGTTTAGCGATAAATATCTGTTTGCTGCATATTGGCTGACAGATGGTATTCGAGAATAAATAATTTCTATATATATTCTTGAGCCAAAACTATCGTCACCAATTAAAATGAATTTGCTTGCTCAACTGACGTCTCTTAGAAATTTTATTCGCAGTTTATAATATAAATATTATATAATATATTTATATATTATATGACTCATTGAATGCTCGCAGTGAGATAAATAAAAAAAGTGTATCCATTTTGTATTTCGGATAAAAAATACTTCATTTTTTATTTAGACACTAACTGTAATTTCAGACTATTGGATACTTAACGTCATCAACACAGGATCCCATAATAGACAATGCATGAACTTCTGTTGCGACATAAATCCCACCTATATGCTAAAAGTATTATATAAGATTTCTGGTTCCCATGATACAAGCTATAGGTATTAGGTACTTAGCTTACTTTGGGGCTAGATTGTGTGAAATGTCCACTAATTAAACTTGTCCAAATATTGTAATTATTAGTTTCACAAGTTTTTGCTGAAAATAAAGACATTTAAAATCTTTTTTTCTACACTTTTAAAATATGTTCGCGGTTCAGAAAATATCAGCAATTTGTTTTCGAAAAGCAATCGTTGACAGCTATAGTTGTCCCATTTCAGTGACAACTGGCGCAACTCAAGTATTGAAAAGGTTTGTTGTTGAGCTTTGCAAACTGTTTTTGGTAGAAATATATTTAGCAGCCCTTTTTAAAAAAATTGTAATTAATTTCTAAAAAAATAAATATATGTAATTTTTTACAAATTACTTAATGCAAAATTAGGTTTACGTTTTTTCATGCGTGGTGGCAGTTCTAATAGCCATCAAATTAGCAAACACTTAAAAGTTTCACGCATTTTTTTCTCTTTCTAGTGACTGAAAAGAGACCTATAGGACCGAGAGACAGAAATATCAGAACAGTAGTGATTTATCCTAAGTTTCGGTCATATATTACTGAATGAAAAATAATAATAAAATAAATATTGGTGGACAATTTGTCTAGCCCCAACGTAAGTTTGTATTATAGCTGTTGTATCATAGCTTGTATCACGGGAAACAGACAACTGATACCTATAATGATTAAATACTTTTTGTAAATATATATAATATATATGGACGCCCAGACACAGAACAAACATCTATGTTCGTCACACAAATGTTTGTCCTGGGTGGGAATTGAACTTACGCGACCTACAGCTCAGAAGGCACGGTTACACCAACTGAGCTATGAGGCCAGTTGGCAGTCAAAATAATAAGCGTGATTTAAGCTACCACGATTAAAATTGTCTATGGATGCCTCACGGTTGATGTTTAACAGATTTTAAGACTATAGACTATAGAGAATGCAATGGCAATAGAATCACTCCCAAGACTGCTATAGACATGCCCTACGTAATAATAAAGCGCTGAGTTGAAAATCCCTTAATATCACCCATCCATGTACCGAATCGGTGCCGTGAACGTTGCCTAACCTAAGCGATCTGCTAAGAACGGTTGGAACCTGCAAATGTTTATTTTTGGCTGAAGGAAGCAGTTTTACTGTATGTAGTTTTCCATTTTCTTTCAGCGATTGCTGTAATATTCATTTCAAGAACCCGAATCAAATTTAATCGTACAATTTAAAGCTTCCGCTGGCAGCATAATATTTATTTTTGTGTAATATTTATAATAGACACATTGGTAGCAAATAGCGAGTTTCATCAGATTTGTAGATCCCATCGGTTCGGCGTCGGCGTGGGAGATGGAAGGAACGTCGACCCCATGCGCAACTATAAATACTACACGCTCCTTATCCACGCTAAGCATACCCGATATCCGATGTCTGGCTCTTACTTCAAATTTGGGGCAATTAGATTGCGGGTAGTGCCTTTTATTTATTTGTATCTGAATAGTCTGTCGCAAGAACATGCAATGATATTAATGTTTTACATAAAATTATTTTTTACTTCATGATTATTAGACTTTGAGATGTATTTAAAAAACTACATTCCCAAACCAAGATGTTTTGGTAAACATTTTTTGGGGTTGTAACGGAACGTGCTCGTTGGCCAACTGATGTAAAGTGGTTATCTCTGCTCGTAACAAAAACAACAAGTCCTAGATCATTTCGCTTGCTTGGTAATCTAGAAATTCCAAAATCAAGCTAATTCAGAGATTACACTTTCGTAGTGTTATCTCTGCTTGCTAACGAGACAAGTGACATGCTTTGCTAACATATGACTTCAGCAAGAATCTCTGACATAAATATCAATTATAATGTAGGAACATTCCCAGAAATAAGTTGCAATGTTGTAACATTTTAAAATATAATTTACATAACCGTTATAACCTACATTTTTGGGCGCATAAAAATTCACCCCGCAAATACGTCTCGGAAGCCGTCTCATTCAAATTTGCTTCACCAAAGGTCAATGCCATTTCTATGATAGTGATAAGCAATTGAATCAGTTCCACTTGCAGCGAATTAGTGTTCATTAATAACGAGCGATACGACACGTCTGAGCGTTCCACTATTTCTTTTATCAGGCGTATCTCGTTGTTCTAGTAAATTAGTTATTGCGACGTCCTCATTTGTCATATATATGACATCATCAGCTTTGATTACCTTGGTCTGCCAAATACTTTTATATTGTTTTTTGATTTTGTTTATAATGTTCTCCTTGTTGAACTGTTATATGTTTTCGTATGGTCCAATAAATTCTTATTCCTTCTCTTGTATCTTTCTTGTATATGTGGGTAATTGACCAAGGTAGTTTATTCCAAGAATGATGAAAAAGTACCATGTCCAGTGAAATCATGATCGATCTCGACGCTGGGGTCGTGAAACGGAACACTGTCGTACCTGATAACTTTCCCGGCACTAGGTCAGTTTTGCGCGGCTTGTTTAACGGTACAATCAGGTTATTGCCGTCCACCGACACGTAACAATGTGATTGCAGTTTTGAAACTTTATCGTGTACGATTCGGTGTGACCGTAGCGAATGTGAACTTTAAATTCTTGGACATAAGAATCTTAACCATTGCTTATTCGTTATAGAGCCTTGAACTTGCTTCTCGAACTGTGTTTGAACGTCTGTACCTATTGTATTAAATAAATTGGATGCAATCTCCCTATTTTAACATTTTCGTAGAAATCATTGAACCGTATTTTTTTATTTCATGCTTTTATAGTCGCTAATATATTAATTCTCTGTTGCGCTTATGTGTTGGTTTTGATAATCGAGTTTTATAATGATAGTCCGTTTTGCTTCTGTATTAATTGCATAAAAAATATTCTCAAACTCAAACAAAAAAATTTGCTTTATGTAAAGTAACTTAATTTATACCACTACTATTCATGTCACTAGCTCTCTCAAAACGTTTATATTCATAGTTATAGGTGGCCACATATTCGCCTGAGCAAAACTGTTAAAAAGAAAAGCAATTTAATTGTATAATTCTTTCCGTACAATGTGGGTTTGGTTTTAGAGACAGCGGGTGGTATCTGGAGCGTGTTTAAGCTTTCCTCAAAACATTTTTTCTACAATGTTTGTTGTATGTATTACTAAAAAACTTAAAAAATACAATTTCCTACACGTCTCACAGTTACGGGCGCATACGCTGCGACTTGGGTCTAGTCGTACCTAGTAGGGGAGGACCCAAGCCGCATCGCTTGTTATGGGCTGAGGTTACCACTTAACACCAGGTGGGCCGTCAGCTCGTTCTGTAACTGTATTACATAAAAAAGAAAAAAAAGAAATCCCTTTCAATAATTTGCATTTTGGATACGGTTTATTTTTAAAACTAAAAATTTGTTATCCTAATCGTATGAAATATACAGGATTATTGATAATATGCTAACAACCTGTAGGGTGAACCAACAACATTATACTTATAAATTAACGAATTCCCATTAGTTTAGATTATTTAGAGTTTACGGTTACTCAAAAATATCCTGTTTCTCGGGAGCAAAGGTCATTCACATTTTTAAAATTTTTATTTATTATTATAATTATGACAAAGATTCATATATCAGATATGACGTTCAAGAAAAAGCTGATTTTATTTCGATTTATAACTCTGTTACCAAAAATCCTGTTTCAATGGACAGTTCGTAATAATAATATTATCCTAAAGGAATTGTTTCAATTTTTGACATCAATAACTTTAAATTCAAATTTACATTCTATGAGGTCTTCCGGAACATGTAAATCATCAAATAGGTACCTAAATGTTTTATAAAGCTCTTACGTCGGTCGTAATTATCTTCTCATGTCATGATTTTTGCTTGCCTCTTGCTGACATCATTTTTCGGACGCTAAAATGATTAGTAATAATGTAAACAAATACTAGATTAAAGTACATAGTGCTATTAACAACTAAGAACCTCTAATCAAACTGGATGTAACTAATAGTTGGGAATTCACGGGCAAATTTTGAGACTAGTTCTAACATTCTGTTAAATAATATTTTATTACATTTTGTGATAAATTTAGTTTACCTCACCGCAGTTGTTGGCATTTGCATTAAAATGCAAAAAGCTTTTATTATTCAGTTTTTTATTTGTTCATTTTCACCAAATGTTTCTCTGTGAAGTTTATAATTAAAATAATTTTCACTGAGACTCAAAAAAATGCCACATCCTGTAAATCAAATGGTTTAATAAATGGTTTTATTCTATTTGTTTAAGTTATCCAACGCTTTGAATCATCAATTTCAGCACGTAGTTATTTTTTTAATTATACCACAATTGAACACCAAAAAAAATGCAACGTACAATACGGCATAATATTTGTGTATGCCACGTTCAATAAGCAGTTATTCATCTTGGGTGATAAAACAGAAAACATATTGTATTAAAATATTTAAAATCAGGTCATAAGGTCCGTTAGATGAAGTGTAAAATATTTATAGCTTTGCATTTAGCGTCACCATTCTAAATCTTATGGTCTCGACAATAGAAATCAAAATCAAACATCGAGGATGCTAATATCCTCAACCTTACCTGCTCACTTTTGCAGGTTCACATTTGTTGCAAAGGGTCCCCTACAGGTTCTTCTTTATTCTTTACCGTGACGTCATCAATGCGGTGCGCCACAATGAGGTAATCTCCCAAACGTCCTTACAAAAAACTGTTTGAGTTTTTACTTAATCCTCTTCGCACACTACGTAATCTCATTACTCATCTGATACTTAATATTCGCTCAACGTAATGCCAAAAGGGCGTTATGTTACATCACGGCGTTTAAAGTAAAAAAAAAAAATTTACTGGAAATTATGGGTCTCTAGTTATTATTAATTTCTGTTAGACTCGACAAACACATTTCTAGGATTAGACATAGAGATGATAATACTTGAAATAAGTATTAGTGAAGTATGGGAAAAGAGGTAGCAGTGGCAATTTCGTTAAAGGCAATTTATTTACAGACAAAGTGTAGTTAATTAATGTTGCGTCAAACTTAAGTGTCGCAAATGTCTTGAAAGTTCGTAAAACAATAACGTAATACTTCTGCAGCCGCTAATGGTGTAATACTAATGTGCACTTACTTCGTGACATGGACACTTTTCTTTACATATGTGTTTTCTTTTCTTACGTAGTGGTATTTGGCTCATGTTGCTATGGAATAAAAGTACTTGTCCAATTATCATCATGTTTTAAAAACAAAGGGATGGTAACTTTTTCGCTTTTGTGTGTCTCACACGATGCGTGTACTCTACCTATAGTAACGTTTCTCTAGTTTCCTGTCGTTGTTCCACATTTACGGCTGATGCGTTGGTATTCTTGTGTTTCAAGATAATGGGAAACTGCTTCGGCATTAAAGCAATTGTATTTGTTGCGACCATAAATAAGTTATATCTAATTCATGCGACGGTATAACTTTGAGATGAAAAACCTTGATTGTACGAGTTGATCAGTTTTACGAGGTGATTCTTGTATTTCATGAATAATAATGTAATCGTTACTGCATAGTTACGTTTGTTTTATTTGTATTGCGGTTAAAGCGCAAGTCCTGTGCGGTGCACAAATAACCCTTCATTTTAGAATAAACATCAAATAAAATTAGACCTACGCCACTACGTATTAGAACCTATTATAATCTGGAGCAGTATACAGTGATCATTGTTATGTTGCTGCACCGATATTGAATCCAATTGCTTTGGTAATAAAATCTATTTTTAGGTTTCGATTGTTTACAGGATCTCTTAGTTTGTCGGCAGTCCGAGTGGTTGCAGACGTCTCATGTTTCAGATGCGGGGTAGGTGTTAGTGTAAATGATCAAGCGCTCTTTGTATTAGGCAACTGCAATAAGGTCAGAAAAGTCAGTTTCTCATTTGGATTCGGCCTATTTTGAGAATTGCGCAACATCGCTCTTATTGCGTCCATGAAGTCTAACACACACTGCTTCATCTTTGACGGACTCTCAACCTATTGAAATCACGCATAAAATCACCGTCATGCACAGTCTCATTCTTCATGACTTTGATTAAATTGTTTGGTTAACCACGTTTGAAAGTTTGATCTTTGATTGTTCTAAATATTTAAACCGCTCAACGAATGGCACGAGCTTAGTTGTTGTTGTGACTAAAGTGCCTTAATCATTTCGTGACAAGTTCCAATCTGATTGTAAGGTTATATTCATACCAAAGTGGTTGAAATTACTTGCATAGTCCATCGTCGAACTTGAACGTATCGTTAAAACGGTCTCCTTACCTCGTTTAACTAATACTGTATTTATGTAGTAACAATAAGCGGCCTTGTTTTACCAGCTACTGATCCTTTTATCTTTATTATAATGACCGGTAGTGACGTAATAGATCAGGTATTTTTTTGCAGAAAGTGACAACAATTTCAAACAGTGAGTCTAATCTTAAGGTTAACGGGAATACTAAAATCGATACCGACTCAAAAACTTACTACGCGTACTATAAAAGGCTACAAATACAAAATTTAACGGGATATTATTATTATAGATGAATATACTATTATATCTCGTACACAATACATTAACGAAATTTTTTTAATTATTTTTTGTAGCCATGGTACGGTGTCGTTCATTCATTTTAATCTATGTAGCGATCTCTGTAGTCTTGTCGTCGATATATATGTCCTCGTAAAGATGCAATTCGTCATAGATACAGATACAATGGTCCATACGTTGTGTGAAATATGGTCTATTGTGGAATTGTGATGAGGCTCATCAAAATGTACTGCTCACTATAATATGAATACTAGGTTCATGATTCAATTCATCGCTGAACGAACAATGTCAGCTGTAATTGGATTTAAATTAATGTTACGTGTAATTATGTTTCTACCAAGTCATTTGTATAAATATCAAACCTGGTGCCGTTTCCATTATTATAAATATGAAAACTAATATGGTTTAAATAATTACCTACCGTTATTCTGAAATTAACTAAACACAATGTTACACAATTATGTGTGCAAACCAAGTCATTAATTGCATCAGTATCCTCTGCAGTGACATATTCTTTCTGTAGCTTTCTTAAGTTAGTGATTTTCAGCTGCTTTCTGCTTTTTATTTCTATTTGCTTTGTAAATATAGTTTCTTGTAACACTACCGACTCGTTTACTTTAACATAAAGTTTTTATTGTTTGTTTGCCTACTTGTTTTAGCTCTCGGTCTTGCTAAGGTATTGCTTCGTATCTCGCCAACAACCAGCACCCGGTTGTAGGTAACATATTAAAACTATTAAATCTGCTTAACCTGTAGTCATAAGGTCAGTTTATTATATGTTATTTCTTAGTTACCACCCATTGTACTTATAAACAATGCTGGCAATTGATTTTTTCCTTATGGTTGGTCAGTTGTGATGGGCAGCAGCATCCTTTAATATGCACAAAACGATTCCAATCTACTTTTTTATTATGCTTTCTGCAAATGAAAGGAATGCTTTGTCTCTCTCTGAGTTCCTCGACCACCACAACTTAGGAGTCTTCAAGCGTATGAACTGGTCTTCTTTTGAAATTTACAAACTCCATCGTCGGGCGCACTTGTAATTTCCATCACGTGATATGGCGATCAAACGCTTAGCTAATCTATACAAATAAATAAAATTGGAGTGTCTGTTTGTAATATTAAAATAAACTCTTTTTAATAAGTGCATATGGATGTATACACGGTACCAAAACAACATTTTTTACAATTTTTGTC
This sequence comes from Chesias legatella, assembly GCA_947359385.1. NCBI lineage: Eukaryota > Metazoa > Arthropoda > Insecta > Lepidoptera > Geometridae > Chesias > Chesias legatella. The sequence goes on along the minus strand of OX375774.1, from coordinate 4,954,118 downwards.
TGTCTGTCTGTCGTTCTGTCTATTTCTTCCGGCTAATCTCTGAAATGGCTTGACCGATTTTGACGGGACTTTCACTGTTTTGATGTAACAAGGAGTAACTTGGGCTACTATTCCGAGGAGTAAAATAGCGGTGCGTAATAAAATATATAAAAAATATATTCCACGCGGATGAAGTCGCGGGCAATAGCTAGTAGTAGTTCCATAAAAATAATGATGTAAATCCTGAAAATCATAGTGTCTTCAACCTCTTCCATATAAGATCTTACTTATAGGTATTATAAAACTTACTTGTACCGAACTCATACATACATCATTGATTGAATTACTCAAATAGTGCCTTTACCGATAAACTGATCAATTATCTTGTGATTACCTTGTACATGTACTTATTCAGATAGAACTTTTCACATCACCTAATAAGGGTAGGGGACGGGTTTTATAAGTGCCTCCTACGCATGATTCTGTTCAAATGTCCATATTCGTCATCATGGGCGTTGTGACTAACGCAGTTGGCGAATCGGCTACCTTTGTTTGATCTGAGCTGATGACTGAGGCTTCACAGAGACCGTAGGCGGCCAATTCACCTTCGATATCGAGATTATCTTGCCCCATGTAGGTGGTAGATGCCTATTTAATACTGAGATCGCTTGGAGAGTCGTCGTTAAGTTACGCTTTGGTTTCATAATGATTGTTACAATGTGTAGGAGGCGTGTAATGATCGTGCATAAGTTGAATCTACAAATCACATATTTATTTAAGACGGTTGCATAAAGTTCAAATGGTTGTGCTGCAGAAGCGAAACGATTTACTTTTCGTAAACATATAATTTAAGCTTTAATAAACATTTATCTTGTCTGTTTATTTTAATCGGTCACAAAGGTGTGTCAAATAGTTGTCCAGTATGACGATTCTCCGTGTAATTCATTTTGAATTCATGACATAACTTACTTAACCGTAGGTTTGTCATTACTCATTTACATGTTTCAAATGTAGTCAAAACATTTCTGTAATTGCAAGTTACTTCTACTGTTAAATACGTAAAATTACTTACAAACTCCATTCGTACTTTTGGTACACCGCTTGTTGCGATTTTTAGAATGATTAGATTTCGATACCCAAGCGGCGTATAGAACTGGAAGCCCCAACTGGATCTATTTTCACTAAAATATTAAGCTCATAAATGTTAACGTATACATTAAACAAATTAAACTCTGTAGATGCCGCATCGAGTACTGAAGAATCATATCTATTTATAAGTATATGACATAACTGCATAGGCGGGTCGTTTTTAGATATCAATCATACCCAGCAGTTCATGTAGTTGAAGAGATAAACTGTCCATTTGGCTCATTGTTGAATTTATTAGTGGACAGAACTTGGGGTGTAGTGCATTACTGCCGTCAACTTCTGGCCATTAGCCCTATTATATATAGTCAACAAATGTGTCGTTACATTCGTTAATAGTCTACAAGCTCCAACCAGAAGCTCTCTGTAGTCGTGTTGCAGGCACCTCGGTTACCACGTCTGCTCTTGGCTGGTTGGGTTCTTGCATTGGGTATTTAGGTACTTTAATTGTGCCCCCGCATACTGCATAGGGTTTGCCTCGGCATAATGCTCTCCACCCTCGGCTCAGTGCTTTATGATATCTCGATCGTGTCCCACTGACCGACAAGGATGACAGATGACTAATGTTGGAATTATTTGATCTCCTGCTTAGTATTGAATCTTCATCTGATCTATAGTTCATTCGTACTCTATCTGAATCGCCATCACAAACTGTCGTTGTGAGTGACCTCACAACGCGAGCGGTGTCATAGGTTGTCACTGCAAAAAAACAGCAGCAAAACAAAAGAGAGGTGTTGATAACATCTCTGGGGATTCCATAAGCATGAATGCGATAATCTACAAAACATCTTGTGGAAGATTTTCTCATGTGGAGTGAAGAACTAGTTCCAAATTGTTTTAAGATTCTTGTGTGTGCAATAGTGACCGATCCGATTATAATTCCAGTCGAGGCATATCACTACATCATATGATCATACCATCATAGTCATATGACATTGATATGTATAATATATACGCTGTAAATGTTTTGACATGCCCCACATGTGCTCGTCCTTTTATCAACCTTTTTCAACAAAATTGGTTACAAAAGTCACGAAAGAGGGGCATTTAGGGGCATATTTCATAATTAAGAGCGTGAAGAAGGAAGATTTATGATACATGGTAAACGAACAAACGAACTACTACACATAATACCTAATAAGGAAGATGTAAAATAAGGTATTGATATCCTAAGATATGTAATTGAAGACGATTGATTGATGAGCATGGCTGAGAATTGTCAAATTTTACAAAAACACGTTGATTGATAAGGTAAACTTTAACCTTTTGTAATTTAGTGGACAATAGGGTCTCAAATCAATTATTGGGTGTCTGACAGCCAAGGTGGTCTCTGTACTGATACATAATCAATAAAACATACCAATGGCATACCTTTTGACGTTTTTGACGTCTTGTCCAGACACTATTTATGTTCTGTGAGTATTGTCTAATATAGGTAGGTGCATGCAAGATAATCCACGTAGAATCGGATTATAGAATAAATATCGGATTGTAGAATTTAGATTTTTATTGTTAATTTTGTGTTTTCATTGTGTGATTTTCAATGTAAACTAGTTTTAGTATTAGTACCTACAGCTACAGTAGAGCGCCAATATAAATTTGCAATGCCTGAAAAAGGCAACTAAGTCTGAAGCACCAAATTATCTATAAGACCTTATTGTACACTTAGTTGGCAAATAAATTTTGTATTTGTATTTGTATATGTATTATATTAGACTATCGCAGACAAAAACCTGTAAAAAAAATGCAAGCACAAATTTTAATATTCATTATTATTTCTCCCCATATATGTATATGTAGATTCTTTAGCTACTTAAACAACATAGTTTTTCAAGTTTCTGAATTGTAGATTTTTCTGTTTAAAAACTCGTTATAGAAGTTTTAGTTGACGAGCTACACCGATTGACATAGTTCTGTTACTTTTTTTTGCCATTATTTTGTTTTGACCATTGTAGATAAAACGGTACTTATCTCAATAATATTAACATTATTTCAAGATACATTGTAACTAAATCGTTCGGAATGCGTCAGCCGCGACACTAACTAGTGATCGTAAATCAAGATGTATAATTAAATTACCAGCCGTAAGACTGTCTGGTAATAAAAACTATTGAAAACTTATTCTTGACGTTTTCTGTAGTTTTGTCGTCCCTATGATTTAAACTTTACAATGTTTGCTTCTCCATAATAATCATCGGCTAGTATATATACCTAGTATATATATATATATATATATATATATATATATACCTATATAACATAGGTAAAGTTTTTCGATTTTTAGGGACAAATTATGAATTGCAATGCAAACATAACATCTTTCAATACTAAATATATAATAAGACAAAGTTTGTTATTACCATCATCTATAAGAACATCTGTATACTATTTACTACTCAACATATTTTTATAAGATTAATCATTTAATCGATTCAAAATCATGCGATCGTTGTTTAAAGATTCTAATAATTAAATCTGTACACAAAATCAGCTCACAAAGTGTCTGGTTGAATTATAGCACATACTGGGAACCAGGCCAAAGCGTGCATTCATCCCTTGTTAATAGCCAAAATAAATAAAGTTCTGTATTCGTCTTGACACATCCATTTTAAATTATGCTGGCTTATTTAACATTACAGTGGACGTGATTGTAAAATTATATTTAGAGATGCCATTATTATGCGTAGCCTGGTAATAGTTTCGTATGACCACGTTACTGTCATTATTATATAGTATTATAATGCTTAGTATATAAACGACATAGTATCCATCATCCTAGTGGAATCCGTGACATAGTACTCTATCCCGTAGGGAGTTAAGGTCAGTTTACATTGCAGTTCTCGTGAATTGGTATGGAGCTATGTCATTAAAACTAGTAGGTACCTATGCCCGACCTGATAAGCGTCGTACTAAAATCGATCTGTTATTTTTCGTGACTTATAATAACGCCACGCCACCTTCTTAATAAAATAATTTCATTCATTTATGATATATTTATAAACAATATTATTTACTAGCTTCTGCATGCGGAGTTGCCCACTAGTTATTTAAAAATAAGTTAAAGTAGGAAAAGAAGACAAAATTATTCTGCCTGTATGTCAAATTTCAAATAATTTGTTATGGCGTGAAAGAGTAACAAACATTTATGTAGGGCTTTGTGTAAGTTCAAAAACAGAAATACGATGCACCACAAATTAGTTGCTACAATTTCTCGGCCACATTTATTACAGACAGCGCGAGCGTAGCGTTACTGTATCTGAGATCATTGTTCTCTGACAACGTCGCGCGAGGCGGACTGCGTTTGTGGGGCCGGCCGTTGTGTCGAAATACCGACTATACTTTGGGAGCGTCGACGGATGCTCCACCACAAACAAAGTGATTAACTGAAATATTTTCCTCTTCAGATTTTTATTCAACTGTTACTTCGAAGATCGTGTGGTGTTCGAAATGTGTGCCAAAAGATTCGCCCGCATCGCTTCGACAGTTGCGAAGGGACAGCTATTTCTAACTGTCACACTGGCTTCGGCTAATAGGCTGTTATATGAAATGATGAGAAAAAACTGACATATACATAAATATTCTTGAAATTATGTAGTCCTGAGTATCTTAGAAATTTATCAAACTATCATCTAGTGATGGTTAGTTGATGAAATTATGAAACATATATTATTGGCATTAGATAGGTACTCAGTTATTTTGTTTAAGTGCTTGGGTTACCTATGTAAAAATGTGTGAACTTAGTAAATACCGGACTAAACTAATGTAACTAATACGTTTAAATAGTCAACAGAATAAATTTTATAATAAAACTTTTCATAAGGTTTATCTTCTGTTTCAAAATCTCAATGCCATAAATTTCAAAATATCTAAATTTATAATACTTAATTGATTTTTATAATTTTATGAAATTGTTTTTGGGATAGATAGATACAGCAAATTATAATTACTATTTTAAAATAAACCGTGCACATGCTATAAAGAAGCATCAAACGACACCTAAATAGGATAGCTGTATTGTGAGAACATGAGCTTGCTTGGACTTCTGAAAATAACTCGTTTGGCTTGTATATAAATATTTATATTCCTAATTCCTGCATCTCATATCACACACGTGTACTACGAACAGTTAATTAGTTATCCCGTGTCATATTAAACCATCAACATGATCTCAGGTCTCGTGATATCAATAATTTAAATGATTATGATCTGCAAAATTAACGACCCAGTGATCTTTATTCTGTCTGGACCAAATAAATAAAACAACATTGTAAATGATAGGCTAAGAAGCATAGCTAAATCACAACACAACTATAATTCTATATAAGTATAAGTATTATGTCTTCTTACTGATTGAATAGAACTTGTTTTATGTATTTTTATTTTTAATACCTTGCAAAATTTCGGTGTACTAATTTTTTCATACTTATCAGGAATATTTAGGGACTAATGATAGATTTTACACAAGTAAAATGTATTATACATATTTGAGATGGGCATGAGCAATAAGATATACCGGGTGTCCGGTAATGAATGGATAACTTTGAAATGGGTCTTAGTAGAACTATTGGGCATTCGGAAAAAAATATCAAATAAATAACTAAATAACAGCTGTAAAATTTTCGAATACTTTGATTGGCAGACAGATCTAAATTATGTAATGATTAGTTGACATGAGATTATTTGGAAGTAAAATTGTCCCGAACTATTTATTTATATCAGTAAACGACTATCATTAGATTCAACTATTGCATTGCAAATAACGAAGTTCATCGCATTGGTTCAAGATTCCTATATATGCACGTATCAAATACCAAAGCACGACTTCGTTTCTATATTTGAATCTTGATAATATTAAGGAATGTCGTTGTTTACATTACCTTGACTAGTAGTCGTTATTCAGAGAATGGGATTAACTTTCAATTGTTAATAAAAGCTTTTCTTATAAAAGCTTTTCTCCAGGTAAGCATCACTCATCGTTGCAAATGTTTCGGTTTGATTTGATGTTTGGTCTAGAAACCTCAGGGAAATTAGTTTTCAAATGTAACATAATGAAGGCCACTTAAATGGACCAAATTAACTTCTTCGCCATTATTGCTTTGAAATAATACATTTTTATTAACAGTAAAAGACCGAAGATCGCACTCAGTTACTTCCCGATGATTGCTACTTGTTGCTGCTGATTGTGCTGATCTTGAACCCGATCAAGATTAAATATACACAAACATAAATCTCCGAATTGTCATGTTCAACTTAGTTTTATATTATTGTATTTATTTACACACGTTCCCCTGTGTCACATAGGGTTTGAGTAGTGACAGGTATACAACACAAAAATCGAAAACCCGAGAACATCACGCAATGTTTGCTCGGAAATTGTAACGTAGAACATAGATATGTTTTACACATTTATGTGTGTTGGTTTGCATATTTGTCCTCTATGGGAATCGTACCCACAACCTACAAAGCAGGCAGAGCTACTACCGACTAAGCTGTGGAGCCGGTCGAATTGTTATGTATGTTTTTGCTTCCATTTATTACAGTCCACATTCTCTTATCTCACAATCTCAGGCCAGGTCATATGCACCATCGGCGAAACACAAAGGGTTTATTTGCTTCATCACCATACTCGCCATCGGCACAAGAGCTACTCTGAAATACTCTTAACTTTATAAAAATATACTCGTTTATTTAAAGTATGAAATGAAGTAATAAAGGAAGAAAACTGCAACTGGTTTTCCAATGAACACTGCGACCATAATACTACTTTATCACACCTTACATCATTCTTATAGAATTCAATCCAATCATCTTATGTTTCTAATATTAACAAAAAGCCTTGGCAAATAATAATTCTAAGAAACATCTGAAGCGGTAGCAAAAACCAACCTTTTGTCCTCATAGTTGTTATCCGGCTAATAGTAAATATATCGCGTAGGTGTCCCTAATCAATAAACATAAAGTGAGACAACTCGCACAATACATTCATCAAAAGCCAATCTGACTGATGTCTTGACAGTAGGCGTTACTTCGACTATTTATTACTTGAGCTGTTAGCTTGTCAGGTCCACCTCTATGCAAGCCAATACTGCCGATTCATCAATTATTATTGTAAAGGATTTGTTATAAACAATACATCGTTTTGTTTACTAACATGCATCTAGTATTACATGATGTATTAATATGTTAGTTTCTCAAACTTGATTGTGAAAAAAGCCGTTTGAAAACGAACCACCGTTAAACGACCGGTAGTCCACAGTCTTTATAATAATAATAAGATAAGAAGAATAAGATTTATTCACAAAAAAGCTTACAAAGTTAAACATATCTCGAAAACGGCGACATCGAAGTGTAAGAAGTAGGCTATGGCATAATAATGAGAGTAGTTTATTGATAACATTCAAACTTAAGCGAGAAAATATGTGCCTAGGTTAATGGTACAAGGTAACTAATTATTTCTAAAAGTTCCATCGAAGATTATAAAAATATGTAGTTAGTTTAATTTCTCTACTGATGTCAAATGACACATTTTCTGTGACAACTTTTTTTTTATAAGGCTTTAATTATAAGGCTGTAGCGACCGGAGGCAATTAACTATTAACTTTTTATCATATCAGAATAGACTTCAGTTAAAAAGTAAACAACGCCCTGTTGGTAGAGCCAAGTCTAACGTTATCAGGTTAAAATTTGTTCTTTATATATTGCACCATATAATCTAAAAATATGTTTGATACTTTAGAGATTAAGAGACTGAGCTAGTTGCTCTTGATTAGAAGAAAATGGCTGCGTACCACGTTGCTAGGAGCCCTGCCAAAGCGAAGGATCCGAGTCGATCCCCGGCCAGAACAATCAGTTTATCGGCCAGAAGAAATGTTTATTCTCGGGTCTTGGACATTTGTATATACATAACACAATGCAATACATAAGGAAACCTAGTGTTTAAAAAATTGTCTTTGTACTCCCTTCGTATTACTTAAACTCGAGAAAAATACGCAATTAATATAAATATTCGCTTCTTTGCGATATTGTTTATTGGCAGCTCAGTGGATAATTACTATTATCAACTTGACATCAATTTCATTTACTGTCACGCGACCGTTGAAGCTGGATAGAGTGGTAGCTGTTACAGCCCCCTGATAATCAAAATCAATAATATATTATTAATAAATTTAAATTTTTCATAACTGGTATTCTCAATTACTTTAACCAGCTGGAGTTAACGGTAACTTACATTAATTTGGGTATACGACCAAGCAGACCCTACAAATCTCTAATGTCTAAAATAGGCCGGGCCTGTATCACAGGCATTACTAGAATAATAATAACTCCTCCCGCTTCCTCATACTATCGCATACAAGGAATTAAGGAATATCATATTCAAATATCTCAGTATTGGTTGTTGTGTGGTTCCGTTCCACATTTCACGTCCAACATGGCAGGAAACTTCAGCAACCCAAACTAAATCTGTCCTATATTTACGAAACGTTCTCGCAAGTAAACCGTGAAAAATAAATATTGGACGATAAATCAGCGAAAATCACTGATTTACTCCATCGCTTTTATGACTAATAAAAGAACAGTCAACTGCGGATAATGTTCGAAGAATAAATACTGCTCGTGTACGTGGCCTGCGTTTTAGAAGATTAAACGCGGAATGGCGGCCAGTGGTTCTGCTTTAAAATTTTGACACATTTACGTGTCCCTACTAGTCATGTTGTTTACGCAATAATTCCTGGGAACGCGGTAATAAACTGCACCAAAGCTGTTTATCAAATAATGTCTAGAACATTTTCCTGAGCGTAACGAAGATACAAATCTATTTTCTGTGCCATGTCATGAGCTCATGATGTATGTAATGCACCTACGGTATGGAGCCTCGCTATTATTCCAATCTTGTTCTCGTGTGTTACTTAAATGTGCCCACTTAAAATGCCGTTAAGTTTTGTAAAGCTGGCCTTCAAAAGCTGCTTCTTGCATACGGGTTATTGGGATTTAAGAAAATCGAGATCGAACAAACACACATTGATTTCGAAATTGAATAGTAATAGGCCTATGAGAGAGTTGATATAACTCTGCAGAATAATGTTGAAACAACATTATCATCAAACACGTACGAAGTTTTTATTTTCTCTACTATTTGACTTCCGTTTATTAGTTTAATGTCTGTGGTAGCCACGCTAGAAATGTGTAAAACTTTAATACCACGAGCACATGACGCGGGGTGACAGGTGCAATGCAATTTAAATCTTCTCATATTTATCTCTCCGCTCGGGAATTGCTCTAATTCGTGCCGTCACAGCATCGTTAAAAATGTATATTATTTTATTAGTAACATGTACATGAGAGCGTGGTGGTCTAGCGGTACTGACCCCGAGTTCCAATCCGGAGGTCGCCGGTTCAAGTCCCGACGTGCACCTATGAGTTTTTCAATTAAAATATTTATGTGCACAATACCACGTTCTCAAAACGGTGAAGAAAAACATCGTGAGGAAACCGACATGTCCTAGAACTAAAAATTCGAAGACATGTGTCAAGTGCACGAAAGGAGCCTCTTTGAGGCGCACTTACAATCCTTTCACCACACTGGTTCGACAGAACCGGTGACTCGAAGAAGAAGAAGTAACATGTATCCAAGTTAAATATTTTTTCCGGTAAATTCGAAAAACGCCGTGAACGACTGAAGACGTCGTATTGATTTTTGTTATGTGTATTAAGAATACGCTTAAGCGGGCTATCAGTTAGTTTCATCTTTTTATTACATATTGGCGATTGCCAGCCAGTGCAGCCTTTTTGAACAAGTTGTAATGTAGCTATTACTAAAATAATAATAAGAATCGGTTTAGACTTTCCTGAGACGGGTCGTTCATCGGACCCTTTTTGTGCTACATTTGGTCATCGTCAAATAAAAATATTATTTTTACATTACTTTGGTCATGGTGAGAATGAGAATTCTGTTATGTATTAAAATCAAGAGGGAGTCGAAATATATTGAATACATTTTGTATATAATAAACTGCATACAAACAGATAAAAAAATATTTCTTTATTAAATTGACCTAGAAAAAACAGTTTCTAGATTTAATATTATTTTATATATTTATCAACCATAGGTAATACGAGTAAATGTAACATCTGCATGCTTATACCTTTGATCTTGTCTTATCCCTATGACCAGGTTTAATTTGAAACATGCCATAAAAGACATTCCTAATCGTTAAAATCGCTGGTTAGTAGCTGATTCTCATTTTATCACTTTGATAGGACTGCATAAATAAAAATTTTCTTTCCAGTTCGCCTTATTTCTGAAGTTTTCTTAACATTCAGTACCGCCTTATGTAGAACTAAAGTTTCTTTTTACAAATGATTCATTTTCATCATCGTTCATTACGTATACCTACTTACTTGGAATAATTTGTCTCATCGTAAACTTAGTCATAAGCGTATTCGCTTTATAATGACTATATTTAATATAATTTACTATCTCTACACAAATTTATTTATTTCTAATTATGTTGTTTATCGTGTGTTTCCGTTAATTTAGTTTTTACAAAATCTATAATAAATGATTAACGTTTTGACATCACTGGCTCTTGAATTACATCGAAGACAGGAAGTTAAATATTGGCATCTTGTTAAATAAATAATGGAAGCGATGTTGAAATACCTCCAATTGCAGTATCATCACGAGACTTACGCAATTTGAACGTGGTTTTATGAATGGCACGGCACCAGGGTTATAAAATGTTATGGCTTAATTGCTGGTAGTAGGTATATTGTATGAAAATGGTATTTAATGACACCAATTTCATATTAACGTAGGCACCTATAGTAGTAAGCACAGGCAGTCAAATTTGTATCATAACTGCTCTTCATTATGACGACCGGCTTGATTTGGATTTTTCTGTTACTCTTTCACCCATTATTGTCAACTTATACTAACTTATACACTTATAATAACTTATGATATCTTCATAAGCACTCGTATCAGTCATCTCTATATCAGTATGGCTACCATACATACATAAATATACCATACAATATCGTATACAAAATAATCACGGCATCTTCATGACTGTGTAAAGAACAGTTATCAAAAATGGTACTAATCAACAAAGGTTGTCTGTAAGAGATCGGTTAATAGCGATAAGACCACCCATTGTTTCACTGTTTTGTATATTGTTACTGATTGTTGTTATTTTGATTTTGTGAGCAATGAAGTGTCATCTATCTATCTAATCAACATGCAATGCGCATGACAGGGTTGGACAGTTCATCCACCGATAAGGTGCAAATTAAGTTGTCACTGTAGGCCATCCCGAACAAATCACAAAGTCACCTCTAAACTGGTTGGTTGACTAGCTTATTCATAACCATGAATTGCATGTTGCACTAGACTGAGTTTGCCAACTATAGATATTTTGCTAAGCTTAAACGAGCTATCAGAATACTGCATTAGAGAAACAAAGACTCATTCGTTCACTTTCAAATTGAGCTATTAATCTCTCTAACTCACTGAAATAATTACTGAAAGATCCTGCAATTACATACTGTTAGAAACTGGGTAATTCAAATGCAAGTAAGGCCGTTGAGTGATTTGATTTTTGTTTTAGCATAATGTGTAACTTTTTGAACCACCAAATTTGGAACCAGGTGATTCATGGCTCACATAAAATAAAATAATTTGCGTTAATTGCCTACGTAAGTTATCATGTAGACCATCCTCAGTAACTGCTCAATACATCACAGAATCCGAAAGGTCATACTATAACGAGATAAATTCCGTTGCACTGATCCCTCGCTAACGTAATAATTCGTCAGGCAACGACTGATTACAAATTGTCTCTTGTCTACTAACACAATGCAACGATTGTTCTCCTAGAACACACCGGAAATGTGTTCTCTTTGTTCCCTGTGTCACATTAACTTAATTTGGGTGGTATTCATCTTAAACACACCAATTTGTTTGAAGGAAATAAGATTAAGACAAAGATCCTGATGAAATATATAGAACTAACGAAGTAAATTTAACGCGATATAGATTCTTTAATGCTAAAGACTTCAAAAGTCAATCTGTATGCGTTGAGGTATTGAACCCAGGAAATCGTTTCTATACTATTTCGTACGAGGTGTTTCATGGATATAGTTAAAGGATAGATACTTAACGCGTATTTTAAATTGCACAACCATCGACCCGTTGCATGCAAATGTGTCATTTAATGTCGCCGATAAAGATTTTTCCATGGAGAATGACATTTATACCGTGGTTGATTGCATATACGGAATACTGGTTTGCGTGATCAAGCTTCTCGTCCGCCTGGGCGGTGGCGGCGCGGCGGCAGAGCATACAAGTCGCCCGGTCGCAAACTAACCGTGGAGCTGGATTTACGCATCGCTGAATTCCGTGAGAAAATTCCCGTTGAATCCACATTGTTTTGCATTTACCCTCAGTTGTATTCATTCAGGCTATAAATTGATTCGCGGGACGTAGAAATAATTGCTGTTAAAGTAGTCTAACAAAGCTGCAATCGTTGTGCCGCTAAACTTGCAGCAAATACTCATGTTATTTACGTGCAGTCTTAAAAACACAAATAGAAACTTTAACAGTGCTGCTATGTATAACATAAAGCCGCAAAAAATTCATAAATATTGGTTGGTACCCATTTCACCCAGAGCTATTTGGCTCCAAACTAAGCATAACTTGAGCTACGGGCCCAGACAACCAATATCGTACAATATGTAACGTATAATGTACCCAAACATAACAAACTACTCTGTATGTCACATAATAAATTGAAAGAGTTGGGAGGCAAGTGAAAAATTAATGATTTCTCTTATTTATAGATATACCGAAAAAGCCACTTCATTTTCTGAGATGCTGCAATAAAATAATTAATATGTAAATTTATTTTTACGAATACTTTTAATCGTTTTAAATATTATTTCAGAAAATTTGCCTAACTATTAACTATTATTGTTTATTTGACTTGCCTAAGTTAATTAATAATGAAATGGTACGAATAAAAATCTAAAATATCATATATTAACTTTATAAACTTTTTCTGAGGGAAAAGGATTTGTAGTTTTCAGGTGGCCTAAATGGCGGAAAAATATCTAAACGCAATCCTAACATTGACTTCTACTAACTATAATGTTGATAGTTAAATTATAGTAAATAATAGTCAAATTTAGTGATACTCAACTAAATAGTGGTTGGAGTTATCCTCGTGAAAATAGTTTAAATTTAATGAAAATGACAAAAATATTACTATGTATCTGTAAAAGTTGACTAGTAGGTACCATAATATTTTGATTGATGTGCTAGTTATTTAGCTGACGTCAGCATTTATTTATATGTTTGTATAGATGTTTGTTCTGTGTCTCTGTGTTAATATGTGTTATATGTATGTATTTACAAAAATAAAAGTATATAAGTATTATATCAGTTATCTGGTTCCCAAGCTATGCTCTGCATACTTTGGGGCTAGATGGCGCTGTGTGAAATGTCCACCAATATTTATTTATTTATTTATTTATTTACACATAAATCTTGAGCACAATATTTTTATCATAAGTATATTATTTGTATAAATGAAATAAATTTTGTTTGCGCTCTAGTTATCATCGTCATGATCAATTACCTAATTAATGCGTTACTTTGCTATTTCACCGTCTAGACTCTAGACGCTCAACCATTTGTTACGACAGTGGTTGCAATGTCGCCGTATAATTTCAAAATATCTGTTATCTGGTGTTGAAACAAGTTAATTGTTTCCGATGACTGACCCCGAGGATAAAAGTGATTTAGCACCGATTGTGGACAATTATTCCGTTTGCGGCCTTCCCACCTTATACGCTCTGTAGAGCAAATCAAAGCGATTCATAGCAAATCGCTTAACTTCTAAGTGAGTATTTATTGTTTTCTTGTACGTACATGCATACTCGACGAAGTTTATGCGATTTCCAGTGATGTTCCAGGGGCATTACTTATCCCTTCAAGTCAAATTTCGAAGAGATATTCTTAAAAATTTTAGTTGAAATGCGTTTTGACTCAGTCATAGCAGTCAGAAATACCTGTCACCGTAATCGACAATAACCTCGGAATAATAACTAGCTCTAGTTATTGTTCTGAGACTGTAACACACCCTAAGGATTTCCGAATACATAATTGATTGTTACTTAATACCTTCATTCAGTGACATGTTATTAAGCATAACATTTATGGGTTGTGGCTACAAGTAAATAAGCTAAGCCACAGCTGACTTTGTCCCAGAATCCATAACATATTTCACATATAATTAACTGAGATAAGTAGCTTTTCAAGTCGGTGTAGGTGGCGCCAAATGTGGCCTCTAAGTTACAACAATCGACATTTATCATTCTGTGATACACAAGTTGCTTTCCATTCTTTGTGAACCCTCTTCCTACGCAGCTGTTCAATGTTTTAAAGCTCTAAGAAAACTAAATTGGATTCTTATTGTCGTAACACGAAAGATGTTGTTTGCTTGTCAGTCCTAGGTTTTCTGCTAGGCTTGTATTACTTGCATAAAATGATCGCTATTGCGGTTAGAGTAATCTGAGTAAATGGTTAAATTACACCCTGTTTACTAATGTTACTGTATTAAGTGGGTTTTCAACCTGTCCACAGTTTTGAACGCGCAACTGCTTCTTTGATTTAAAATATTTCCATAATTTTGAGCACATAGGTATTACTGGAATTGGCTCACTAGAATTTGTTATAATATTTGTTCTGGATGTCACTAAATGTAGTGTCTATAAGATAGTTTTTGCTAAGTTATTCTGGTGAAACAATAGTGTAGCCCATTAATGCTCTGCCTACCCTTTCGGGAATAAAATAAAATTTATATTTGAATAAGGATATGAATGTAACCCAGTTTGAAATAGACATACACATAGACATTTATTTATTTACTCAAGTAGCACACAATATATTATAACACTTTGTAACACAAAAAGAAACAGAACAATAAAAATATAGAATGAAATAAAAAAAAACTGTTTTGACATTAATCGAAATATGTGTCGAAATGTAAAATCATTGAAGAACTTTGAATAAACATCGAGACAATTAGATTCATGTTTATTTTGGAACATTTTTGAGTATTTACAATTAATAAATTACCTACCTTACCATTAGTCCTGCACAGACCTCTGCAAAGCCGTTTCGATTGTCGGAAGTAGCCAGAATTGCGCAGGAGTATCTTGTTGCGTTCATGTAATAAGTCCATGTCATTCGCTTGACGTAAATGTAACTTGTAGATTAAGACTGATGGACATACATGATTACTTGACGTGTCAAATACGGACTCACTATGGCTCTTTGCTCTGTTTCAAGACAAAACCTGGCGGCATTGTAACGTCTTACAAGTTATTGATACCTTCAACTTCTGATATGACAAGTTTTAGAATCACTTTAACTCACATTCGAATATTAATCTTACCCTGTCAGAATGTCAAAAACTATAATTGTTATGGTGACTTTGATCCATAATACAATCGATAAATGAACACAACAAAATATTTGACAGGAGACAAACGAAGTAATACCTATGTCGTATACTCCACGCCCAAATCAAAATCCTGTTGCCGGAATCGAAAGTATGTTTTTAATAAACATCAAAGTCGAAACAGGATAAAGTGAAATCTGATTCCGGAGTTACTTGCATTAACAATTTCGGACTAAAATGCGGTGCCATCAATATGCAAGAAGGTGGCAATTAAATACATAATCCGTTGGCTATCACACGGGTCCCGTGGTGGTTTAATGGCTTGTTTACTCGGTCGACACCCTTATATGGCGTGAAAGCCTCTCGGCATTGTCGTCAGCTCGCCAGCCCCTATGGTCCAGCTATGGGCAGGCGGATACGTGAGCACACATGCGGCGTTTGATGGTGTCAAAGATTAATGAACGTACTGTTGCTCCGTTTTCATAGATTTTCTAGAATATAGAAAACTAGTTGCGCCCCGCGGTATTCCCCGCAGTGAGTAAGTCAATAAGGCAACCCACGGGTAACACTACACTTTTCCGTGATCAAAGTAGCCTATGTGTTAAGCCAGGATATAAGCTATCTTGATACCAAATTTCATCCAAATCCATTTAGCCGTTTGAGCCTGAAAGAGTAACAAACATCCATACAAACTTTCACGTTTATAATATTAGTAGGATAAGCTGATGATTTATGTTGCTCGACTTTTAATTTCAACGTTGGACTCTTAAATGGGAGTGAACGACATCTGTGGTATCATACATGCCATATGCGATAAGGTCATTCGTGTCTTACACCCAGGATAAACGTTTGTGTGGCGAAAATATGTTCTATATCTGGGTGTTATTATGTATATATTAACTAAAAACAGGAAAGTATAATACGTTAGTTTTCTGGTAGTTTGGCGCACGAAAGGAGCCTTTTTAATTTGCTGATGTACAATATGTAGCAGAAACTGATGGTCAGATTATGCAGACCGGAAATTAGCAAATGACTCAACAACTCGTTTATCTCGATAAGGCTGATAAACGTAGCACATTGCGGACCTCATGTAGGCTCAAAATGTCGAGATGAAATCGTAGTGATATGTAGATAACACACATGTTTTTTGTATTTTACCAAAACTTTATAAACGACTTACAAAAATTTCCATTGCTAAATATGACTTACGGAAATTTTGAAAATATCGGTTTCTCTATGTTTTAGTTAAATAAAATTGGGCATTACCGTGTTGTGGTTTGAAGGATGTTAGTATCAGTGAAAGCGGACAGGTCAGACGTTCTATATTTATACTATTCCTTAGTTGAGTGGGTCTTTACGTACTTGATAATGAAGGACCCAAGTTTGCTGTAGTTACGCTAGGAGAAATCGATTAACATCAAATGGGTCACCTGAGCGTACTAAATGATTGCCTTCTCTTTTTGTCGTGATCAATCAGAGCGAGATAGATACCGTGAAATTTAATTTGCTTCAATAGAATCCTACCCAATATGTAAGTACGATCATCACTTCGTTAACATTATTCTCTACGAACCTTAAATGACTGAAGTTTTTACAAAAAAGTACTTACAAATTGGTAGCTTTCCTTTACCAGTTATGTTGCTCTTCGATGCCTGTGATTTGTTACGAAAGCGACACAACTCATAAAAGCATATTTTCCACGAGACGTATTATTATCTCCACTACTAAAATAATCTATTATGACAAGTTTCGTCTCCATAATTTATTTCGACAGATGTTTACCGCAGTTTAAAATCCAAGTATTGGCGCTGTTCTAGCCACAGCATTAAATGCTCCTGAAATATATCTGCGTCTGATTCGATGCTGTGTAAGATGTGTAAGCCTGAACTGTGGGACAGCTGGCTGTAATCCATAACATTATAAAATGTTTATAACCAGTAAAAAACTGAGTAAAATATTTTCATTTTGACAATTTATTCAACTCGATAATCCGTTCCATCAGAATGCAATACTCAGTTTTGCATTCTTATGGAACGGATTTCCTTTTTGCCTTTGTTTGTTTGTGTTTCTTTTGGCTAATCATTGTAATTTTTTACTTTTCAGAAATAGCAAAAGTTCGGGCGAGCTTATTCCAAATAAATGGCGTTAAGAAGGAACCACTGATTCTACCAGAAGCAGAAGGCACGGTCACCACACTCACAGAGAAAGTATACGTGCCAGTAAAAGAACATCCAGATGTGAGTACATATTTTGTTTTTATATTAAAAGCGTAGCAATCAAAACAGGATAAAACTAAAACGTGATTGATAGAATTAGCAAAAGGAGATTGGACTTAGAAGATCGAGACACAAACTAAGGGTAAAATAGTTTACAAGAAATTGCAAGGTGAAAATAGGTCTAAGCGGATAGTAGGAGGTCTAGGGGGAAAATAGGTAAAGTTGTGTCAAAAAATTGCAAGGGGAAAATAGGTCTAAGCCTGCTTCTGTTATCGTGTTTCTGTATCATATTGATTTCTTGTTGACTCGTCTGTGTTGACGTGCATCAGAGAAATAACGCAACTGTAATCAATCTGTTAATGACTAATTCATAAAATGTTGCAATTATTATAACAGCTACATGTCGTATAAAAATATGACGTCATTAGTTTCCTCAATTACCAAGAAGTTCTTAGAATGAATTAATGAACTGGATCGTTAAAGCAAAATGAATGAACATAATTCGCAAACTAGATCACAGTAACGGGAGTTTTTAATAGTTGATCTGGAAACTACAAAATCGTAGTAACAATAATAATGCATATGATTTTCGGACGCTGATAAATTTATTTCAATCGCCGTTACTGCGCCAGAAGCTATTCAACTAAAAGAAGAAGCCTCACGCCGGTTATCGCCGCAACTGACTCTCTTGGGACCCTAGAAGTAAAGGCAAGAACCATATTTCCGTTGGAATAAACTCAGTCATTTAATGCATTTATCAATTTCAACTCATCACTTTATGAATGAAGATACCTACGTGTGAGCTTTAAAATGTGTGTGTGTGCTCATTAATTATTCAACTGTCAAATTTGAACTGTCTTTAACGGTGTTCGTAATGACAGTGTACACATCTCTGTAGTTGCAACTATCATTTATATGCCTGAACACTGAAGATAAAGGTTTACGTCTGTTTTTTTTTATGGTCTCCAACCAATTTCGATTTTATTTTTTACTAGCTGTTACCCGCGACTTCGTCCGCGTGGAATTCGGTTTTATCACGCACCCCTATTTTACCCCTCGGAAAAGTAGCCTAAGCTACTCGTTGTTACATCAGCTAACTGTCAGTGAAAATTCCGTCAAAATCGGTCCAGACATTTCAGAGATTCGCCGGAACAAACAAACATACAGACAGACATTTTTTTTTTAATGTTGTTTTGGTATGTGTACCATGTATACATCCATATGCACTTAGTAAAAAGCGGTAATTTTAATATTACAAACAGACACTCCAATTTAATTTATTTGTATAAATAAGACTATATCATTCAAGACCTAAGGCACGTTACAACAGGATCGAGTTTTGTCTTTCTATTAGTCGCATAAATAGAATGACAAGGTTGTCAGCATGCTACATTTGGTGACTTATGTCAGGGCTATCGCGTCTTTGGCTTGTACTCATATAACTTGATCAACTCTCGATGATAGCACCCATTCATCGCGACAGATTCAGGCTCATTTGCAAATGAACACCATATAGAGTTCCTTTTAGGCGCTCGGTTCAACGAACCCATTGAACGTATTCAATAATAAATAATACTATGCCCCTATAGTTTGCCAAGTATTTCTATTAGCACTGATGAAAATATTGTTCATGTACGTAGCTACTTACAATGTTGTTCGATCTACGATCTAAATATATTTGGCAGCCAACAAATTTGCCATTTATCTGTTATATTACTTTATATCTTAAATTAAAAGCGTAATCTATGCAAAGCTCTTAAAAGCGTGTTCTTTAAGATATTAAAGTCACTGATCGAAAGATACTTTTATCGTATATGGGCTAATGAAATGTGTTATGCATCTCAGCTATTTTGATTGTAGGTATAGAGAATCTGTAACCATAATGATGATTTCACAGGTAAGTTTGTTTGATCTTTTGATTATTTAGATACAAGTGTTGATTGTCTATAACGCTGTTTACGGCAGATGAGTGTTGAACAACTCATTATCATCACTCAGTAAGATGATGGATTGTTGGCGCCAGCCACGCGTCCACCAGACTCCATATATGGGCACATCTAATGAACATCCGCTACTGTCTATAGGACTTTTATTTTAAAATTATGCTAACATTTTTTTCCAATAAGATCACTACAATTATAACTTTGTCAATACAATATGTAACCAGAAATCATTTTTCCATAATACTTGTTAACTAGTATCTCGCAGAAACAAGACTATAAACGCGTAAATTTATTGTGTATGTCCTTAATAAGCTGTTCATTTCGCTCGCTATAGATCATCAGGATAATTGTGAAGAATCTAACAATATGAACATAAATCCTAAGATAAATTGAACAGTGAATGATATTGATTGTCGATCAAAAGGACCGTACTGAGGCAGCGGTCACGTACAGCAGAATAATGATGGAAGCTTTAACGATGTGGATGGATGTCATTCGATTTCTTAGAACCATTAGTGAAGTTACTTGCTCCTTTCGTTGTACAGCGTGTCCTGAATCAACGCGAAACAATGTTATGAATGCGAGGTGAAAGTTTATTATGTTTTTACAAATGTATATTATACCGTCGAAGTTTTATTTGCGCGCAACACCAGAGCCGTAAAGTAAACGTTAACTATTCTTGAAATAGAGCGAACCGTGTGCGATTTGTACGTCGAGCGCATTGTCGAAACAATAGTTCCCGAGAACAAACACGCTTCGTGACTAATACCTCGAAATCTTTTGCGTCTTTAACGTCCATCTTTATTGGTAAAACAAATGGGCGCGTATAAATGTTTCGACTGTTTTTGAAAAGTTATGTGCAGACTTAAGGACGAATATGAACAGGGTACGCGTAGTGTACAATATGGGTATTTTTAGTTTTTATTGAGACAGGTGTTTTCAACTATCATCAACAAATTAAATACTATTTAGAATGCAAATTATGGAATGACTTATTATCTGAAACCCGATATCTTTCTATTTCGCATAGACAAACGGAATTTTAATAAAGATATTTTATTAAAATTAATCATTACACGTTAGTACCTACATGGTTA
This sequence comes from Chesias legatella, assembly GCA_947359385.1. Taxonomy (NCBI): domain Eukaryota; kingdom Metazoa; phylum Arthropoda; class Insecta; order Lepidoptera; family Geometridae; genus Chesias; species Chesias legatella. The sequence continues at coordinate 4,933,275 of OX375774.1, read as the reverse complement.
CTTACCCTTGAACATATTGAAAAATGCGTAGGTACCTGACGCGGAAAACGGTTTGATTCCGCATAGCTGGTAAGGCATATCATATGCTGAGCACACACGCCTGCCTATCCCATATGCGTAGGACTGAGCTTGTTCAATCTCATCGTAGTAGGCGAGATAGAGAGTTCAGGTCGAACCTGATTTCCATCGCCAGGTTGCGACTGGTCTTGCAGGTTTGTTGCATTGTTGCATGGCCGGACGTCGGACTAGCGACGCTAGATTATGAAACGCGATAGCATATTGGATTTAATTTCAATTGTTCTAATACATTAGTGCCAGTAAAAACGAGATCTCTTAAAATTCGTAATGAATGTCATTCCCAAGGTAAAATAATATTGCATATCGAACACGGCGTACCAAAACGAACGATATAGAGTATCAAATATTACAAGTCACAATCGCTAGGACATTGACATCGTTCATATGAACGAGAACTTGAAGCTTGGCTTCAGAATCTCCCTCTTGCCTTTAATGGGATGAAACGTTATTAAATCCTGCCATAACTGTACACACCGTTATTTCTGCTTTTTACTGTGCGATATCATGAAGCAGTAACGTTATCTCTTGAGCCACTGCTTGAAGTGGCACACACATCTGGAATTATAAGTATTATTTTTTGAAATAATTTCAGATACTTCAGCAGAGACTGTTTTTACAAACGAATAATTAAAATTATATATTGCTGAATACCAGAAGTTTTTAGCACGGATTATTCAATCTTTGGCAACAAGGCCTATACATTTTCACCATGTAGGTACAAATAAATCATTGTGTTATTCACATACTATATGAGACTCCTGACATCAAACGAATTCAACGACAAGCTTTAGAAGCTAAATAAGTAGACATTTTAAAACATTACCCTCCTTCAAGACAGTCGAGTAAAAATAAATACATTCAAGTAGATTATTTACGATTATTAAGAAGTCATCGACCTTTTATTCAGGTCGTATTCGATTGTAAACTTCAATTTATCCATAAAACGGTTTAAAAGTGCTTTCTTCTGATGTGCAAGACATCTAACTGGTTAGTTTTAGTCTATTCACATGTTGTTTGGAATTTCAGTGAATTGTTGTCAAAGAAAATGTACATTCTTTTTGTTTTCCGTTGTACGTTTTAATTATGAGGTTTATGTAACACATTGTTTGTTTCAAACGCCAGAAGATAATCGAAAACACATTAAGACTCAGCTCATGCATGTTAGTTTAGAATTACATGGCCTTGGTAGTAATATCGTTTCGACTGCGGCTACATAATAACATGTAGTAATAAAGCATGGTGTAGAAATGGCGTAAAATAGAATTGTATTCTCAACTGGTACCGAATTGGATTGTTTTAGCGAAAACGTGTCTGGCAAAAGCAGCATGCGTTTTATCATTCGTGGAAACTATTGTACAAACATTAGTTAAATATTGATGTTTATTCTCCTTCTGTAAAGTATTTTAAGTACCCACCCTCAGAGAGCGTGGTGGCCTAGTGGTACTGACACCGAGTTTAAATCCGGAGGTCGCTGGTTCAAATCTCGACGTACACCTATGTCAAGTGGACGAAAGGAGCCTCTTTGAGCCGCATTTAAAATCATTTCACCACACTGGTCTTAAGGTTTTAAACACATATATTTGTGAATAAATGACGGACAAAAGTTAATTAATGAAACGATAAATTGCATTATGGCGATATTTATTTATTTCTACGTTTCGCGTTATGAGTTTGCTGAAAGAAAATTAGTCCTCGCAATTTATTGGCTTTGTCAGAAGTTACACAGATATAGTTTAATGTAAATTTTCAAATAGAACAATACAAATTGTTCTAGATCCCAAGAAAAAATTTTCTCATTATAGTCTATACAATGTTCTGGCTAAATAGTGCACAACACAAATACTCTTAGGGGAGAGTCTAAGTGTAACTATAATTTTATGCCCTTGAGTTCTGTCAAATCCATTAAATATCCGGATTGTCATAAACATATAATGGAACAAAAATAATCGATGAATCGATTGAAACTGCGATTTAATCATTCAGTGAAATTGAAATTGTGTTGAGAGTGGGCGAACGTAGATCACTCCTTTCCTCTCACACCACGTCTAATGGTTATTTACAGAAATAGAAAATAATCGGTGAAGGGTTGACGGCTTAGTTGGTAGTGACTTCGATCTTAGTAACTTAGATGATGGGGTCGAATACCACAATGAGCTTGAGTTTCCGGTGGACAACAACATCGTGAGGAAACCGTAGTGAGGTGATAGGGAAAATGCCCAGCTGGTTGTTGTTGGTTTAAATCTGCCGCCGAGCACATTACGCTATTTTCAAGTAGCCTGGATTGGCCAGTTCCCAACAGGTCGTATACATATCACTTTTATATTCCTATCTATCAGTAGTTAAATTGGCACCAAAATGGCAGAAAATACAGAAAGGTTTTTAAATTAAATGGGTGCTAGATTGTCTTAAACTTCGGCGTTGTCTACATTTCTTGATAACAGTGTATCACTTGCAAATTACATATTTACAGGTATTCATAAGAGAAATCTATTTTTTAAGATTTCTCTATAAATTTCCAGTGGATTCTAATATAAAGTTCTAAAATATAAAGGTTTACTATATTGAGCACTATTATACATGAACTTAGTCGTGTTTCCGCTCCTTTTTTCTTTAAACTATTTTCATCTAAACCTCTGCATTTAATTTTATTGCTCTAAATGAAGAGCACTTATAGTCTCTAAAAGGGTACTAGTGTTTTATGGTCCAGAAACATTCTGAAAGATAACGAGTCACATGCATAGTTCAGACTTGAACCTAGGAGTAGTTTCTGGGGGATACAATTCATCTCTGCCCACAGTATTGTACTTGCTATTTGCAAAATATTTTGTAATTGTAAGCAGATAAAAATGAAATAAAAATAAAATAGTCTGATATTTCTCCTCCAGTTAAAAATCGGCATTTGGACACGGATAGAAGATTAGACTAATTTTTATTATAATGTTTTCAATGTAGAGTGTACAAAATGACCATTATTATCCTCAAAGTTTTCATGAACTTTTTTAAGTTTGGTTTAACTGGTTGGGATTACTAATAAGTAATTCAAAAGTGTATACAACATTTTCAGATTATAGTTTAAACCTCCAGAGAATAAGGCTCAACACTCGCTTCAAAGTAGCGAATTAAGAGTTGAAGAGCTCAGGATCGATTAAAACTGCACTGCATTAAAACCCTATACCAACGTTTTATTTGATATCGTATATTGAGAAGAGCGGCTTCGATTATAGAATCCACTTCTACAATACATCTCTGGTTCTGTTCCATTGCCCGTAATGAGGTTGATTAGATTGGTCGTGCTTCGGTAACAGGTCACAGATCACACGCCTCACTGGTTACCTCACAACAGACGACTTTGTCTTTTAAAATGTTATCTCTGTCAATAAATTAATTTGTGCAGTGTTTGTATATAAGGAAAGTTAATCAAACAGCTTATAAAAAGATGTTTTCGCCACTATAGTTTTGATGAATGATTTTATCTTTTAATCAGATATGATAGGTACTATCCGATTAAAGAAAAGTGTAAGCTGAGAGAAAAAACCGTAAAAGCGGATTAACAATTCAAAAGCCCTATTCACATGTCTGCGTTCCGTTTTCTACGTTTTAACCTCATCAAGATTTCTTATTCATGAAATCTCATCATACATAAGCATTTAGCATTAACATTAGCATTTGTTTGCACAGACTGCTGAGTATTATAAACTAAGAGCTATTAGGCTACTGCTTTCAAATCTGGTTGTTGACAATGTCGTCCGCGCGTTGAGTGGGTGGTCTGCTTCGTCTCGTATCCCATCGCCACTAATTTGTAAGCGTCTTTGCTCATATGCAGTACTTTACAGACTGGCCTCACAGCTCAGTTGGTAGTATCCTTCTGCGCTATAGGTCGTGGGTTCGATTCCCACCCAGGACAAAGATTTGTGTGGCGAATATAGATGTTTGTTCTGTATCTGGGTGTAAATATGCATTATACGTATGTATTTACAAAAAATAAATATAACTATTCTATCACTTCTCCGGTTCCCGTGATACAAGCTGTGCTTAGCTTACTTAGGTGCAAGATGGCGCTGTGTAAAATGTCCACCAATAATTATTTATTTAGGACTATGTTCTAAAAGACGACAAACTTCTAAGGAATGTTACGCATGTGTCATTATGCTGCAGCTAAACTGCACAGAACACAAGAGCGGTAATGAGGCCGATCGGATTGGTCTTGCTTCGCCGCTTAGGTCACGGGTCGTGGGCATATCTCATACATTCCGCTTTCGGTACCTTACACAATGTACCATCGGAGTCTTGATGCACATAACGCACACAACAAAGTTATTTTTTGAGTTTTCTATTTCTCGTCCGTCGACTTTTCCAACATTTGAAACATCGTTCTTAATAAATATTAAATATTTCTTATAAATATTAATAAGAATAGTGAGAATAAATATAAATATTGAATATTTTGTTGCATTGAATACCTAATTATTAAATAAATACAGTATATGAATCCACTTGTTCTTCGTCGTTTTATTCTGACGCAGGCGCTCCGCAACTGTGTATACCATACTCTCGAAATTTTGAAACTTCTTATTTTGTTTCTTGAAATGTTACACTTTATACACTATTTCCATGGTTTAAATGTATTTTTTTACGTGATATTAATATCCAGATTGTATTTCCTTCGATATATTTTCCCCCATTACTAATTTTCTATATTATTTCACTCCAAACGCAGCTTCCAATGCCTCGTCTAGCCCTGAGGCAACAATGGGTATCGCGTCGTGACCAATCGTACGACAATTATGCTTGAATTATACCATCAATCAATTGCTGTATAACCCACCCACTATTTCCATTACCTCATAATGATGTGCCGTCATTGCTGAAGTGTTTACCTATTTCGTTTGTTTTTGTAAGTGCACTTAACATTTGTCGCTTTGATTCTTGTTAAACTTTTAGATCATTGTATTTTTAACGTTACTCTAATATGTGATTTATTTTACATATTTATTGTCTTTCCCGAAACATCTCGGCCATATTATGCATTCAAATTAGTATTATATTCTCGTTAACTATCATTTGCATGTTGAGTCTGAAGTTTGATCTAAGCAAAATGTATGCCTGAAGTCGATTAGTGTAGTCCTTTGATTTTTTTTACATCAAATCATGTGAAGCTTAAATTTTCCAGATTCCAGACAGTCTAGGAAAGAAACGCAAATTTCAAATACAAAATCTATGCGATGGAATCATGCATTAACATCAAAAATGCAACTCAATGTTCATAAGATTGATTGCCCTGCACTCGTTTATAATCTTACCAAAATACTAAAAAATATGTTGTTTAAACAGAATCTAAACAATCACACTCTTAAAGCATTGAACTACTCTGTTATCTATTATCTATTATATTATTATTTTATTTTTTTATATTCTGTTATCTATTCTACTACTCTCTCTACTTTTTTATATTTATGTTTCAATCTTCTTGAGTCATGTCATCAGTTGTCACAAGCACTACATAAGACAACGCTTTTGGGATATCAAATAATATTAAAGTTGGTAGTCCAAAAAATGTTTTTCTTTTGACCAATGTAATAATTTTCCTCGCTCGTTTCACTAATAAAGTAGTGACACATTATAATTACTAAACTAGGTTTGGTACTAGGTGTTCTATTCAGTATTTCTCGATTTCGAAGTTCCTGTAGTAATAATGTTTACAATACCCATGTATGTCAATATATTCTATTGCAAATTTGAGTGAATAACCGATACAAATTAATAATGAATGTTATAACATAACGATGAAACCGTTTCGCTGTCTCTTATTGATAGGGCGTGGGCTAAGCGAAAGCGGGTTTTCACAGAAAATTACACGTCAAATTATCACAATGATATTTTGCGCTCCCAGATGCAATTTCAAAAGGCACTAATACCCTGGGTTCTTTGAAAAATTAAATTATTCATATATTAATTGTAGGTGTTTGTTCTATGTCTGGTAGATGATATGTATTATAGTATGTATGTATTTACAACAAAAAAGTATTTAAGTATTATATCAGTTGTCTGGTTCCGATGATAAAAGCTATTTACTTAGCTTACATTGAGGCTAGATGGTGCTGTGTGAAATTTCCACCAATATTTATTTATTTATTTAATTTGTATTTATTTCTGTATGTTTTTTTACTGGGGTAAACAGTAATTTTATTTATATTATATGTATTAGAATTTAAAAGAAGCTCCTTTTTAATCTAATTATATTGTAATCACACTAGAGTGATTACACTTAAGACTAAACCTGAATTGTTTAATTCATTAACTTGAACAGAACATGTGCGGTTTAACAACAATTATAATTGAGAGTGCAAAATATATGGAACATACACGGCAGGACAAACGTATCAAACGTTTACTAGCTACTAAATTGTTTACCAATATTGATGCAGCTCTTGTTGATATTTGAATATTTTTAAATTATAAATAGATTAAAATTATGATTCTCCTTGTTATGAAAAAAGCAACTCCGGCGATTTATAACAACAAAATTCCTATTGTTTTGCTAAAATTATATTGCCATCAACTTTCCGCTCTCCTCCTAAAACACCTAACCGGTGAAATACCATACGATGCGACTTGGGTCTTGTCGTACCTAGTAGGGGAGGACCCAAGCCGCATCGGTTGTTATGGGCAAAGGTTACCACTTAACACCAGGTGGGCCGTCGGCGTCGGCTCGTACCGCAACGATATAAAATTAAAAAAATATAACCTATATAGTTAGACTTTTCTGTGTAAATGAAAGTAAATAGATACTGTGTTATTATATGACTTGACGATTTATTTACTATGGTCAATAGACTTGGGGTACTCTCAGTTAGTGGCATCACCGCTGAAACTGTAACCCCATCCTGTCCGTTTTGTTGTTGAGTTGCGCTAGACTTGGGTGCACGTAGCACTATCATCAAGCACAATGCCACTGCCAATTACCTACCAAAGCTGCACATTTCTAACCAATATAAACACAAACAGTTGTGTGAAATTAGAGGGCAATGTCACGATAATTTAACTAATATATCCGGGTTATGGTGTGCTGATTCAGTTGTGGCTCTATATCAATTCTAATTTCTAACTAGTAACGCCTGGATTCCAGTTAGTATTGTTATCGACTATTGTTAGATTGAATTAGCTGTTGTACATCGTAATGTATAACTATTTTGATGAAAACATCGAAAATTGAATGTTATGTACAGACATACTGGCTCCAATCCCATAATACTACAACCCTATCGCTAAACTATTCAATAAGGGATTCAAATTCCCTCAAAAGAATACTGTAGTAATATTCCCAAAACCCGCGAAAACTGTACTATATTCGTACACTACATGGAAGATTTATTGAACATACAAATGGGAGCAAACATCCATTGATTTATAGCGTAAGCACTATAAACATTGTTTTCAAGTATTTGGATAAGAGAACATAATAGCTTGCAATCCATTACACGTGCTTTAGATGTCTAGGGGAAATCAACCACACCCTGTTTTTTCCATTCAAAAAGTTGACATTTATACAATTATGGAAAAAATCTTGCTTATTTCTCACAACGGAATTGTACGGTTCGCATGTTATACGTTCTCTGGCATATATTTTAAAATACAATGTGCAATCCAAATGGATAATTTAAGAATTCATCAACTTCAAGATTTTATAAAATCCTCAAAATTGCGACTGCATCTAGTAAATTGAAGATATTACTATTTATCGGGACGGCCAGGCGGGCATTAGGCATAGAGGGCGTGCCTTGATAGCCGTAGGTGGAAGGCAATTATTGGTAATGCTTGCCAATTAGTTGCGCCCAAGGCTTGCCATTTCCAGATTACTATAGATTATACATGATGTCTGAATTATCTTAACCTGTTACGCTTCATTCCTGGAATTTACCTCATATGATTTGTATAAGGTTATTTATGGTGATAATTAATTTTGATTTATCAGAAACGTCTCTTATTTAGTTATTAATTGTACGCATTTTTAACACATCACTGTTTTATTTTAATAAAATCACAAGTAGTGGAACGCACTTCAATTTTTTGTGAATTGGATTTCTATTTGATCAATTTTATATATCTACTAAATGCATGAAACGAAACAGTTAAATATAAAGCAAAACAGAATCACACATGACACAAACTCCCAACGCTGCGGCCATGAAGCCGTGAGCTCTCATTGGAATATTTGCCGTTTCAAAGATGAAATAATTACTTTTTCATAGAATTATTACTTAGTGAAAAAATGCAATAAAGTAAATACGGGCGATGTGCCAGACGTGAGGATCATGCTATTTCGACGGGCCAGCGGGCGCGACGTCCGGTCACCGCCTCGCCTCGCTCCTCATATTATCATCCCAACAATGTTTTGAGTTTTGAAAAAAGCCACAAAAAGATACTTAGGGTGTAGGTTAGGTAGGTAGGCTTATAGGTGCTTCTGTTTCACTTGTCTTATATGACCCGTTTATATTTTTTTTATTGTCCTGCGTTTGTAAGTAAATAAACAAAAATATATTTCTAACGATTTTACACACTAAATTCTTCATTGTTATCCTGGTGGAATTTTCAGAAAACTTTTAAGAAACCCTTTAGATATGGCCATACCATGTTATATGGGATCTTGATAAGTGATATATTGCTAATGTTTTTAAAACTCATTGAAAACATTTCCCGTGGCTAGCGATTCTATTTATGATACTTTTATTAAGGGAAGCTATAATGGTTGACATGGAAAGGAAGGAAGAGGAGAGTTCTCAGGCAGTTTGTGGCTAACCACTAAGTACCAACGACGAGGCCCTCAAGATTAGAATTATGAATATCAACATTACAGCTATAATTTATGTGTGGCACCTTAAAAGCTGCGGTTTAGAAACTGAAGTATTTGTGTGATATTCTCAACAAATTTGAAGGTATATTCGTTTGTCTGTTTATGTATAATATATATGAATGTACAATTCAATAGGCTACATTCAGAGACAAGACTGATTTAAAAGTAGAACGATTGAATTACACAAAAATATCAAGATGTGTAAAATGATGCTGATAATGTGCAAATAACATGACGTGTCAGGGCTCATATAATAAGGTTTCACAAGTAGAAATGCACCCTTGAATCACATCTTTGTAATGCTAAAAGTGCCAACGTATCATGATTCAAAGTATTAACGTCTTATTATCGTATATCTGTCTTTGGCAAGTCGGCCTGCTTACAGTCGGCTGGTTTTGTCGTATTAATTCCATCGATAAAGATATGAATCTCCGAGCCGTCTGTTTTCTGAGTGATTTACAATTTGTCATCTATCTTCGCCGCGCTCGCTGGTCCATAACGAGTGACGACTGTGGACTAGCTTGTTTGAGCCGCCTATTTCCGCATCTCATATTTCTTATTGATATATTGTCACAATAGTACCTATCACAACACTTGCAACTGTAAACGAAGATTTGTTTCGAACTGTCTAATGGAATTTACTAGTGCGCTCTTTATATCTCCTCATTCTGAAATTTTGCCACATTGACGTCACAGAACGTTTCAGTCGCGAGTCTCGACTAATAATGTCTTCAAGTAACTAGCGCGCTGTCACGCAAAACAATTAACCATGAGACAGGTGACGGATTTCCAGTCGCAGTTTATTCACTACGATCAATGAATTAGATTTTCTTATTCAAAAATGTTCGACGAACATCCCTTTGGAAAAATTCTCGCTGCATTTTGGCATAAAGCCAACTGGTCCATTTCTCGGCTTGGCGTGTAGAATTATACTAGTTCACAGTTCATATACTCTGCTGACCGATGCTTTGATGCTTAAGAATCGAGGTTAAATGCATGTACTATGCAAACACGTACACAGGAAATATGTTTTATGTGTACCGATGCGAGTAATTAATCCGACTGCTAATGGTATCAGATGTAGAAGCTCGCGAAATAGCTCTTCACACGTGACGTTATGAAATCTTCTCAAGGGATTTCAGTTTATTTGTCTAATGGATTCATTATTTTAGCTTGGATTTTCAAGACGAGTGGGAAAACTTATCTTCGTTTGAGTCCACCTGAATCGAGACATGGAAGAAGAATTATATCCAAATAATTTTTAGTGTTCTGACATTAGGTTTTTCATATTGTTTATAAGTTGAATCTGTTATAAAAAATTTTAAAACTTCAGATTAAAATAAAATGCAAATAAATTTTAAAGTAGAAAGATCTGAAATTTTGCTCACACGTTTGAGTTGCAGAATATTGCAGTAAAAATGCAGGATAATATATTTATTTGAATATTGAATCGAATGGTATCTAATAACGAAAAATAATTCATTAATTAAGCATTATCGAGTATGCTCTTTCTAACGTTATTGTGTTCTTTAATTCCAGTTCAACTTCGTGGGAAGGATTCTAGGTCCCAGAGGCATGACAGCGAAACAGCTGGAGCAAGAAACAGGATGCAAAATTATGGTCCGAGGCAAAGGATCGATGAGGGATAAGAAAAAGGTACTTACCAATCCATGTTATTAATAATATTTTTTGAATAAAAAGTGATTTTAACATACCTAATGTACTGTGATTATGGTGTTTTTCCCGCAGCTTCATCTAAGGATCTGGTGGTACTGACAAATACTAATTCAGAATGAATTTTCACTTATTCATAATTTGTTTTCCCAACAGATGTTCGCCGCTTTGCACAGTGCTTTATTGTTATCACATACTTGTTAATAATTTTCAATAATACGTTTCATTGCTCTATTGGTTCTTATCTTTGCTAGCAATATTGTTTTAGGTAAGTTTTTCAAACTATTTTCTGCTTTTGTTGCGCTCTGTAATGTTGATCATTAGTTTGACTTTTCGGTCTCGCCGAGAGCGATTAGTTACCGATTGTGTAATCTAATGTAACTCAGTGTGTGTAGCCAGAATCAAATTGATTTACATGTATTAATTAGTGCTGAAATACTTTCGAATTGTATCGGAACTAACATACAGCTATTTCTTGATGCGAATGCGACTTGCGGACTTTTTGTGCAAGGTTTGTCAGGGAAGACTGTGCCACCTGTGCAGTTTCTGATATACTATAAGACATCTTCATGTATCTCGGTGATGGACGAACTGCGATGCTAATTTATTCCTTAATAGGGAGAGCCTTAGCCGCATTGCTGTTAATTATATTAACTGATCAAGAGGGTCATCCCTCGTTTAGGTAAATTATTCATAAAAAAACATTGAATGTTATAAATGTTTGACTCATTGTTTTCCTGTTTAATAATAATTATACATGCATGTTATCGACTTTTGAATTTAATATTGCTAATTCTAGGCTTAGATGTTTTTGGCCCTGTCACACAATTGCCTGCATGTTTAATTCAATAAATGATATGCAAACTAGGCTGTAATAATCATCTTTGTACACCCCAACCACATCAGCAAATACAACTATCGTTTTTGGCTATTTTTATGTATGATCTCTACATATTCAAACAAGTTCCGGATGTAGCTTTCATAAAAATATATACCATCTTCTTTCAAACATTACAGGAAGATGCCAACAGGGGTAAGCCGAACTGGGAACATTTGGCGGACGATCTACATGTCTTACTTACAGTGGAAGACACAGAGAACAGGGCGAAGGTCAAACTGGCCCGCGCAGTCGATGAGGTCAAACGCCTGCTTATACCTGTAAGTAACAATTTTCAGTAATATTCAGAGCTAACCGTATTGGGTGCGTTCGATGGACTATATAGTCTTATTCACAGTGGAAGACACTTGAAACATGCCGAAGATCAAACTGACCCGAGTGGTTGATAAGGTCAACCGTGTGACTATGACATGTAAAAGAAAGCAAGGTCGAAGATATCCACCTGCTTGTGTGTACTTACAGAAATGCTGAATTTTCTGGTTGTGCAGTAACTGAGACCCTTAGCTTGCACATCACATGCTCCACCGATGAAGGCATAAGCTTATTAAAATCTTTAATAATAGCCTTTTATTAATATCCGTAGCAATATCTGCCAGATGCAGTCTAAACTAACATATTTACTCAATAATTATACCGTAATGATGATCATCAAGTGCTCTGACGTCACCACCAATCTAAAAATCAATAGCAAATTATGCTCTCATTATTGGCAATTAGCAAGTTCTGCCTTTGTACTGTTATTTGACGCATTAATGTGACCTACATTATTAACCAATTAGTAAGGTCACAGGAGTATTTCTAGGCTAGGTCCTGTATATAACAGATGGGCATTAAAAACAACCATGTAACAATTTTAATTCATAACTTGGACAATACCCAACAAATCCGCGAGCAGTTTTCCATACAGTTTGGTAATTAATTGATAAAAGGTAAGTTTACCATTTTGATTTGACTCAGCTTCGCCCTTGTCCGTCTTGACTGTTAATAAGTAATGGATTAGGTACACGTCGTTTTATTATGCAAAAATCATTTCAAGAACTCATGATTCCGTCTTACACCACAAACGCTATTGGAGCTACTGAAGCCATTTAAAAATATCACCGAAAACATTACTTGGATGGCAGATGTATCAGTAGAGTTTTTCAACTTACTAGTCATAAACATGTTTATATTATGTGGCCTAAAGAAAAAAAAAGATAAAAAATAATAAAAGATTTAAAGATTGATTAAAATCCTGATCGTGCATTAATTCTGTTTGTTTGTGAATAATTCAATAGCCAGGACAAATATTTTACCAACAAGTTTAATGTACCAACCTTAACGTAATTTAAATTACCAATGAGTCCATCAACTCCTACTTTCCTCGGTTTCAGCAAGCAGACGGCGAGGATGAGCTGAAGAAGCGGCAGCTGATGGAGCTGGCCATCATAAACGGCACTTACCGTGACTCCAGCGCGAAAGCTCTCGTGCCTGTCAACGGTCAGTGCCTCATAAGTACGGATCTTTTCATGTTTTGTAACTAATCCTAACACAACCTTAACGTAACACTCAGCCAATTCCTACACCAGGCTAAACAGGTCTCCTATACTCCGGATTTTAGTATCAGAGGACTAACGCAATACATAGGTATCTAATGAGATTTATTAAGATTTTTTATGCGACCTGATGGTCATTTGAATCGGAGACTGCTTTGCCTTGTGTACGAAGGGTTTTTTGGCCTCAACGCCCACGGAATTTATAGCAACGACGATCATCGCTATGGAACCTTTTTGAGATTGCCGCTTTCGTTGCTGTTTAAGCTGCGAAGCACTTTGCAATTTTGCAATCGCGTTGTTTGCAATTGTGGAAAGCGTTTTGTGTAAAGTGGAGATCGAATGTGGTTAGTATTCATCGATCATTTCAACAATCACGGTATAATAAAGCAATTAAAATGATGATCGCTAGATGCTAAAAATTGCGTGTGTATTGAAACTCATTTTGATGACAAGATATTCAAAAAATAAAAGCATATTATATAACTTGAAAGTGAAGAAAATGTACTAGAATGTCTAAATTTCGTTTGATAATTTGTCTACTTCGGACTTCCACCTGGAAAATACTAAAAAAAAAAAAAGAAGCGTAGGCTTACAGTGTAATTTTTGTCATCATATAAAGCTTTTCAGATGCACTGTTCACAGAAGCTGGGTATAACTACTGATCCTCTGTATTGTAAAAGCATCAGGGATAGCTTAAAGTTGGTGTCACTTAGCCTCCCGTATATCATGATTCGTGGTTGAAATGTAAAGGGCTCTACGCATTGAACTCGGCGCAGTGCGTTGAGTTGGGCAGGTCTAACCGCACCGTTTTCCTGGAGGAAAACATGATAGTATAACTTAATTAGAGCTTTCGTTGTCCATCTTTTTCTGTAGTTTTTCTTTTACATCGAACGCAGCGCAGTGCGGTTAGACCTGCCCAATTCATAAACGCGCCACTCTGCGTTTGATGTTGTCATAGTGAGATGCATATGGTATTCGGTGGCCATGTTGGGATAAACTTGTTTAAAATTGCTACCGACTATATAAATATGATGAGGTCATATAAAAATTTGGTCATTGGGTATGGATTAATAGAATATGACTTACCGCAACATAGTAGATAAATCGAAAAGTAATTTGTGTGGTAAATAGTGTTTACGTTTAATTACAATTAGTTCTCGCAATTACCTATTGTGTCATATTATGGCCTTCCTTAGAACCGTTGATTAAAATTTTTTTTTTTTTTTTATTTGATTGATTATCTTATTTTTGTTTTGCATTATCTATGATGGGTAGTTTTGGATTGAGTCGAAAAAAGACAAAACACTGACGTTATTAATAATATTTGTCCTTTACAGTTTAGCGTTCTTTCCTGTCTTCTGTGATAATCTCATCAGTACATTTGATTTTAACTTTGCATTAGCTGAGTTTTTGGGATGAGAACTTTCAATTCTAGCTACTAGGTGGCATTCAAAGCTTACCCATTATGTCTATGAGTTAAATTGCGTACCCAAGTTGAATGCACGCACATTGCCATTGATTCGTTGCGTGAGATTCTCGCAGACAATTGCTGCTTGGAAACTATTATCAATTCTGTGTGTTCATTACATTTCTCATTGTCCGATAAAGCCTTTTGTGGCCTCTTATGAGTCAGAGATGACGAATTTGAACGATTTATGTTATGTTAACGGTCACTGGTGATTAACTAGTTTACATGAATCGACTGTTCTCGTAGAAGGCTCTAAAGAGCAATTTAACGTACAAATCATTCGACGGAGTGTTTTAAATTATTTGCAGCTTTCGTGTACCTAGTGTACTGTGAGTAACTACTGTGGGAACGTTGACAGAATAAGTGATGAGCTCATCACCGCCATTTTGATTTTAACAGTACTATATTAGTTTTGGTATTATTCCATAATACGACTAGATGACTCACACGTTTAGAAGAAAGTGAATAGGTAACATTAGTTGTAGCAACGGTTTCCTCATGTTTATTTAATTCTAACACCCACAGATGTATGACTCAACTTCCCCTTAGGTAATGTTATCATTTTTCAATATGATTGGCCTCAGTTCATTGCGTAGGGGAAACAGCAATAAAATTGCCTCATAAAGGCGCAGTATAATCCTTTCACCACAGTGGTTCGAGAGTAGTAGTAGTAAGGGCAAGGTCTGCTTACGAGTAGAAAAGGCGAAACAAATCATATCGTAGTATTTAGTTCTGGTGCAATATTAAATGAGTCTCGCAATGCTTATGACTTGGACAGTCAGCAGCCAGCACTGAAATTACCTAAATTTTGAATTTTATTTACCACGCAATTTATCGCAAAATTAGCAACCTATTCATATTTTTAAGTTTGGCTGTCGATAATAAAACACGGAACATGCAGTTGCACAGATATTGAAAATCATATTTAGGAAAAATTGAACAAAACAAGAGCTTTGATTTCTGTGCTAATCGAATAAGTTATTGATTGTCTTGAAGAGCTTGATTATTGAACTTTAGGACTTGAATATGCTGCCAAATTGAGATAAACTTGATTTGCACTTGAACGGTTTATAACCGTTAGACAGCCGAATCGACTCACCTGTCTGTTTAGTCACAGACCGACAAAAAAGTACTAAATATTACTTCTACGTAAATTGCATGCCAAATTTGCTGGTGCATAGACCAGCAATAACATTGTCATAAGGTGCTTACTAATTACACTATTGATACAATGAAGGTGAATCCACAGCGGATGAAGAATGGCGTCGTGTCGCAGCGGCCGCCGCTGAAACCCAACGTCTGCTGGCCCCGGGAGGTGGCGTCGGCGGCGCCGGAGGGTTGACCTTGCGGTCCCAGGCACCACTGGGTGCACCCCTGATCCTCTCGCCCAGAATGTCCGGCGGACCTGGCTCCCAGTCGGGGCTGCTCAACGGCACCGGAGCGGGGGCCGCGGCGGGGCTGCTGTCCCCCGGCGAGCCGACACATCAGCTGATCTACGCGTCACCGTACGACTACGCCAACTACGCAGCCCTGACCAATCCGCTGCTGACTACGGAGTACGCCACCGCCGACCATACGGGTGGGTTGTTCGCCCGTTGATTTACTAACACGAACCGGTGTTTGATAGTTTTGTATTTTGCATATAAATCTATGTGTTATCTTCTAATGCTAAAAAAGGTTTTTTAAAACTTCCAGAAAGAACATTAAGCGGAAAAAATAAGATTATTTTGTTGCAAGCCTTGGCTTTATAAAGTTGAGCTTAGAGGCATCAATTCATCTGGTGAATTAAAACTCAACGCTTACGAAGTAATGACTTCGTTGCAAGAAATGGGTAGTTAACGAGTGGTAATATACCTGTTTCGAACTGTATTCTAAATCTTTATTACGAAAAAAAATATACTACCAAATAGAGAACAATCATAGAAAAAGTGGTATTAAATAAGCAGGTAGTAGTGAATTATCATCCAAAGTTATCAAACACCGTTTTACGCTAATGCTACAAAAGGTACCGGGTTATACCAGTAATCGTCCAGTAGAAAACGAATGTATTCGAAAGTCATTGTAGGCGTTAGTATGATTATTATAAATCAACCGATAAGTATTATATATAACTGAGACTTCCCTTTCCTACGAACATTCGAATAATAACCGCATGTATTCAGAATCGGAGTTATACAGACGTTGCATGCAACCTAAAACAGCCCGTCCTTTTAACGTCATGCATTCTCGCCATTTGTTATCGATTATACCAGCAGATTATTAATTGCAAACGCGGTATTTAACTCAAATATAGACTAGGTTAACGTCGTAGTTGCTGTTAGATCACTAAACGATTAAACGTTTTAACAACGATACAGGCTCGTGAACACTTCTAACACACTAATGTTACAAACGATATAACACGTAGTTTCCTTCTAATGTTGAACTTTGTGTGATATATTTTAATGGGGTTTGCAGCATCGAGATATCTGCTAGCTGGCTTTTGACATCAACCGACAATAAGATACGTCAGGCTTCCGCACGCTACGTATCGGCCATCGCATCATTTTTATAGTCCTTGACTTACATTTACACCTCAGATTACATAAAGGACGTCATTTTACAGTCATAATAAAACGCCATGATCAAAACCTAGAATAAGTTTATTATAAGTGCGATTTAGTTTAGCGACTCTATTCACTTCTGTACCTACAAATATTTTTTTGTATTTTATTAATATCGAAGTTTTATACTGAATTATTTATACAGATTAATATAATTTATCAGATTTATTTATTTGAATTCTATTTACCGTTGTCTCGTGTTAGGTTTGAAGGCAGTGGACGTAATAACAAGTTTGTTTATAAGAAGATATATATACTATATAAGTTTGTAGTGAATAAAGCCAATTGAACTTTTCTTTAGTTACCGATTCTTCTTGAACAAAGAGTTAGAATTTTTATTTACACACATTTTTTATTATTTGTTTGTTTCGTTATAGTTTTATCCATGTATGGTAACAATATTTCCCGTCATATAGAACATGTGTTAACCCTTGCTTGTAACACAACTAATCAAATTAACATCAATATTTAGTAGAAATCATTTGATTTTAATTGATGACCTTTCTCACACATGTGAATGATTTTCACATTCGATTATCAAAATCATTGTTAAAATAACAACGTAAATTAGTTTGATGATATTAACAGATAATGGATTGTATTGATAATTCAGAGATTACAAGCAAAAGGGACCAAATAAGATTTCATATATTCAAAACACATTATTAATGTAACTTTTTAACATAACTCACAAAAATAACGGATTCACAGTACATCATTAATGTGGAAAAAATCATGAAACATTCTGGACAGTTTGTTATGATACAATGTCTAAATGAACGATAGCATCCAACACGACGTAAGTTGTGTACGACTTGAATGCAATGTCGTAACTTATTTTAATTTATTAGCCATATTATTATATTTATAAACATACCATGTAGGATAAGTATTATTATTATCTTTAAAAGATTTTTAGTTAGGATAGAAAAGAGTGAGCTTTATGCGAATATTATACGAGTATAATCGTTTAGATTTTATTGTGTTGCAGATAATTTGGATTCAATTAATTCAAGCGAAATTATTATACCAGCCATACCTGTACCTTGACTGGGTGTCGTTTTAATCGAGCCCGACATTTTTATATTTCGTTATTTTTCCAAAGCACTTAAATAAGAAAATAGTCCAATAAATAGGGGTAAGCATAATAATAGTTAGTGTTTACTGCTAAAAGAAATATATCTGTTTTTATAAAGCTAACATTTTAAATTCATTGACGGTAGAAGAAACGGCAGTAGATTTTAGAGTAACGACTATTTTACTGTGTTCTATTGAGATTACGATTCTGTTCAGCATTTATTTGTCGGCCCAGACTAATTATATCTGTGTTCTGGCGCCTGTATGTTTCGGATGGTAGAGGTATATTGAGACGCAGAAGTTTAATTGACGTGTGCCGCTAGGTGTCGTGAGGAGAGCGGGACGGCTCGCGCAAGTGAGGGAACATCCTTACCAGCGCGCTGCCTTACCGGCGCCTTAATTCCCGCAAAAACCTCTCACGCCGCCATTTTGTTAACAAGGTGAGAAGCGCGCATGCACGCATACTTACGATGAATATTTTTGCCTTAGCGTTCTATCAATAGATTCAATTCGAATTAAAGTATTTTTCCGCGGTATTTGTTTCACACTACAGTAATATTATTCAACTTGAGTATGCGCGACTGCCTTTGCTTTATGTCTCTGTGTCATTTCTATTTTATTTATTATGTACTTATTAGATTTCGACTAGTTTAGTATGAGGGTTACTCATCGTTCTTCATACTGGATCTGAAGTGACACTGCATAATTTTTAAACTGTGATTTTTATACTTCTTTTTTTTATAGATTTTTAGATCTGTTACATGTTGTGATACGATGCATTAATTGACACGTGAATTACTCAGTTTTGTTAGTCGAGAGATTGTGCAAATATTTTGTCGATTTTTGTTTATTTGTTGCCGTAACAAAATGAGATCGCAACATGTTTATACGATCATTTCGGGCATCATTTTCAGTTGTTGGGGGAAGAAGGATTATCGTAATGTTCAATAGCTCTGAAGCATTGATTTCTTGAGAGTATTGTAGTGTTCAATATTGCCAAATAGTATCCCAGGAGGTGCTACAATCGGGTTGTGAGATCCTTCTTTCCTGAGTCTAGTTCAGTATTTGTCAAAGGAATGAGCATTTTGATTTTGTGCCATCAATCCAGTATTAAACATAATGCCGCTCCTTTGACTCCTCGACGATATATTATATTTGTTTTCAGTATCATCACAAATTTCTCTTAGTCAGTTTAAGATATTTACTTGAAATTTTAAGCTAGTTGTTTTATTATTTGCCTTAGGTATTATTTTATATCTTTCTTATTAGAAAGTGGTTATTTTTAGGATTATATGCACTTGTGCCCTTGTGGATTTTATAAACGGCATTCGATTGCCTATAACGTATTTCACGCTTTATATACAAATAAATATTTATATTAAAATACTATTTGCAGTTATATGAAATGAATATATTAGGCAATGTTTTTTTTGTAAAGAATCACTTCCGTTGTTGATTGTGTATAAATATTTGCATTAGCAGATACATCAAATAAATTGTCTGAAATTTCAATGAAGCTTTTTATTTATTATACGTAAGATAGATTCGCGTTAAATGAATAATATAAATTGAATATGAGTGGATAAAGTTGATGACGTGCAGTCATTTTGGTCAATTGTAGCCTCACACGACTAACAACATGCAACTCCACAAGGCCAAGTTCCCTTTTGTTTCAATAATTTAATAATTAAGTGCACTATCATAACTGCTATTGTCACTTGCAGATTATCTGTAACTATGTATTTATATTATATGAGTCACTAACATGCAAATATGTAATGACATATCACAGATTAACATATGAGAATGCTACCATATACGATTTATTTTGAGATGTTGCAGATGTGTTGAGTACTTACATACTTGCATCTGGGTGCTATGGTTAAACATAAGAGATATGAATTTATTATGCTTGTTTGTGTGAGTGATTCTCGACGCGTCGGCGCACCCACAGCGCTATGATGTCTCAAGCATCACTCATTTGGGAACTATTGGGCATTTAATCCTATATCGTAGACTTATCATTATCATACTAAATTGACTTAACATATTTCAACCATTAACTGCGTAAACTAATGAAAGTACCCGTATAATTTTATTAACTGGGCCATAAGATGTCGCGGCACGAATGCCTAATAGCCTCCCCTTACGAGATTTGTTTTATTATTATAAAATTTCCGGACACGATTCATATCGATCAGAGATCTCGGTTTGTCGCCTTTGTTGATGCTGCGTGTGCTGACGTCCTGTTCTCGCGAAATATACAAAATGTCCCTTGATAATATCTCTCTTTATTCCACAAAGAGTCATGTCAGATAACTAGACCGGTATTGTTGTTATCTGTTTATGTATTTTGTTGATTCCGAGCATCCATTTTTACATTACAGTATCCGGTTTGGTTTCATCGATATCATCTAATCCCATGCAGGAATTATTCCTTATATGTTACAGTCTGCTTAACTACTGTAAAGTCAAAATATCACATTATATCATTTTGAGAAATAATTATCGTTGAAGTATTTAAATAACATATTTGGAAATTCTCCGTTCATTGGCTACCGTATTCATTATAAATTGAATCGTAAACCAACCAATTTTATTTGCATATTTACCCAAAATGTTATTTGTAATTCGTATATTTACTACTCTTATCCGTACCTCAACCGTTATTACCGTACCGTCCCGTATTAATTCATAACGCACGACCAAGTCAAGTAACGTTACGCCGCGGCGCGCATACAGCGTCCACGAAACAGCGTCAAACCGAGCTAGCGATAACCGTGTATTCGGACCATGACATTACGATCGATACTAACATTCTGTTTTTCTCTCTTCTCGTTAACCCGGCTAGGTGAGTGCTAACGGCGCCGAGGCACTAACAGACGACGGGCGCCGCGCCGACCGACCCTAAGTCAGCGTAACATTCTCATCGGAACATCGACCACCATGTAGATATAGCTGTTGGGTCTCACACTTTAACAATATACTTATGTATTATAATAGTCTAACTATTAACAATTTATATGCCTGTTATGTTTATAACAAGAACTTTATTAACAATTATTTTTTTATTATTTAAAATGGCACACGCCGTCGACTATATTTACTATTTGTAACTTTGTACATCTGTTGTCGCTTGATCGTTTTGTTGTTAGCACGAGTGTGTAGGCTCCTGGACCCCCTTACATATAGTACGGCGCTAAACGTGACGCGATACCACGGCAACACCGCAGTTTGATATCCATATTACTTATATACAAAATAAGGGCATATTTTGTTGCGTTTAGCGCCGTAGCATTATTTTTATTTGCAAAAAGAAATAGCTAGTCTATTTGGCGTAAAGCTCCAATAAGAAGTGAAGCTGGTACAGTCTAACTTTTTTATTTTTATTAATACAACGGTAAGGTCGTTTTGTTTTATGCTCGTGCCCTGTTTTTTTACTAAAGCTTTTTATCAGTCTCGATTGAAAAATGAAATATAGTTTTGCTAATTTACTGAAGAACGTACTTTCATATTATGTTGCTTCTGAGTTCGTCAACACCGAAGTCGGAAAACATCGAAGGCGGTATTAAGTAAGTACGATGACCGATAAAAATTTATTGCTTGCGTAAATTGAAAAAACCAATGGACTGATCACGACGTAATAAGTTAATAGGTTGTTTGTAATTCGTATACTTATTGACCCAAAATATATATTTGGCAAAATATTTTAACATATTTCGAAAACCAAAGAAAAGTAATTTGTGAGCGATTTTTGCTTCAGTTAAAATGAATTATAATCAATTGTCTGTCTTCCCCGAGAAATAAATTTTTATACGGTCAATAAGTGTAAGAGTATTTATTTCTTTTGAAAATATATTTATAGCGATGTATTTTTCGTTTAGTGCTTAAAATTTATAGTTAACGTTAATTAAATATTTTGTGCATCCCAAGTGCCTTATAATATACAATGTACCTTTGTGGTTCTATTGTTAGATGCTTTTTTAAGAGATTAAAATATTGTTAACTTTTCAAAAATATTATATCGTATGATAATGATTGTCGAAATATTTGCAAATAATTGAAATATTTAAAGTGTTGTTTAGATTTGGCAATCATATTTAGTTTCTTGAGTGCCTTTGTTACAATCTCAAAGAGAATCTCTGAAATCGATTCTCACAAAAACTGGAGATCAGGAATAGCGCTATTCCATTGAATTAAATGAAATCTCACTTATACACAACTTATTATTGTAACTAGGGCAATTACGTTAAGTTTTTGTGTTAGCTTTTATATTAGTGAAAAGCAATAAGTAATTATTGATTAACTTAATATGTTAGTGCAATAGAAATGTTATTTTTAAATATGTAATTTAATTGAAAATCTCGAACATAAATCATGTTAGGATATTAAAAAAGTATAAAATATATTATTTAGATAGAGATCTGAAGTTGAGATTATACATGTAGAAACGATGACTATTTTTCATAGAGAAAAGATATTTCAAAAGTTACTGCTTTGTTTATATTGATTCATATTTTTCAAGGCACTATTTTTTATTATATTTATTTGGTGCTCTGGATTATAATAATCAAAAATTGCTTAGAATACACTGTCAAATACCCCTTGTTCGAACATCTTTTTCTCAATATAAATAGCGTTGTTTAGCACTCCGTCCATAATAATTATTTTGCACGTACTTAATTTTTTTTGAGGTCCGTAAGTCTTAAATCTACTAAATGCATAAAGGAGATGTTTTGGTCTGCCTTTGGTCTAGCAATAACAAAAAGCGAAGTTACATCAGGTAGAACATCTGTTTATTTTGGTGTCCATCAGTAAGTAGGGTTAAAGGAATTTTACACGGAATGGATTTAGTTGTACCTCTGGGAGAGTCTTGTTCTTAAAACGAGATTTTTCTAAGATTAGTCCCGTCAACACGAGTCTCAAACGTAACTTGAGATTCCCAGTAACTTGCCACGACAAGTAAGTATAAACCGTGTAATCCTAAAATTCTGACATTTGACGGAAGGTTTGTCAGTAAATAGTTTTATTCATATAGTTGTTATTGCTAGAAAAGGGCCAACTTTAACATTTTACCTTTACTCTGGTAATTATTCCGTATATCATTACCGGCGATGACGCTAAGCTGTGACGGTGTAAGCAGTAACATATACATCGCGTACCTTGTATGAAGCGAGATTCAAAAATCAAAAAACACATTATTATGGTGATCATTCTCATTACTTATTCTAAGACTTTGTTCCTTTCGCTCAGGATGAAAACACTCGTTCGTATTCGTAAGCGAACCTCAACGATTGCGACTGTTTTACCAATATATATATCTGGCTACTCTAACCCTTTTGAAATTATCTTAGGCAGTATTTTCTTAATTCAGATATTATTTATCTATTGTAAAAATAATGAGCGGAAGAGTATTTCACACAACTATTTATTTGCTACAAAATAACGCATTTATTAAAATGAAAAAAAAATACAAAATGCCATAAAATACAAACATAAAATCTACCGCTTAAAATACATGTGATTTATGTAGAAGAAATAACGTACAAATATCGTTTAAAAATGTCTGCTTAGAAATAGTATACTTTTGTGTTCCACAAAAAATAATAAATGTTTCTTAAAACATGCTTAGTGCCATCAGCAGACAGACTAAATAATCTTGTGTTTTTATTATTAATTTGTACTTATTAATCTATTAATGGCAAACAGAGTGCCTTACATGTAGATAAATATTTAAGAAATATGAATTATTGTCATGGAAGTATTACATCAGAAAAACAAATTCTTTAACATTACCTATGTATTTGTTTTCCAAAAACAAATTATAGAGAAATACTTTTTTTATATTAGTTAAGTGAGATTGTGCATATTATGTCTGTTTTGATGTGTGTTAAGATGATTTGGTATTAGTAAATATTTAGAAAATGTACAAATTGATTTTTATTTACACATCTATACAAATTATTATTAACAGGTAAGAGTTTGTTTGGTTGTGGGAGTAATATTTGGCACGACGTGCTCAACTCTGTGGCTCAGTATTGTGGGCCGGGTATGCGCAGGAGAACCCGTGCTGGCAAAAGCTTCACACGGATCACGGCTACTTAGTGTCCTGAAATAACTCATACTAATCGTGTCATAGCTCTCTCGAGCCAAAAGATGAGAAATGCAGCTCAAAGAGGCTCCTTTTGTATACTAAAACATTCCTTCAAGTTTTTAGGTCTAGGACGAGACGGTTTTCAAATGCTGGTTTCTGTTACCGTTTTGAGAACGTGGTTTTGCGCACTAACATTTGATATGAATCAGTAATTTCCGGATTTAAACATGGGATCTGTACCACTGGGCCACTACGATCTGGTTGAATCACCACCTGGATTGCTGGGTGCTAATGTATGGGATTCTTATCTTTTTGAAACAAAAGAATGAAACACGTTGGGAATAACCCACGTTTAGTTTCAAGGTGTCATCATCTGTCCCAATGTCGATCGATGCCGTGTTTATCTAGCGAAGTACTGGCACCATAGACATTTGTGCTGCAGTATTGCAGCACAAGTAGCACAAGTATTGCATTCGTGTTGCCGTGTTCACATTTGATGGGCACGGGTACCATGAAATTACGGGTTTGTGATACGTTCCCCTCGGATTGAAGGGCGCAAAACAAAATGACTTGGGTGTTCCCATATAGTTTCTAGGTAGGTATCTACGCTAAGTTCAAGTTGTGTGTATGTTTTGGTTACACATAGTTAACGTTCCTTGCTTTCCAATCCTTTAATCGGAAAATTCAAAAAAGTCTGAAAAGCGTCATCTAGTGGATTATAGTTATACTAAAATGCCCTCTTAACGCAATAACGACGACTACGAATAAATAGGTGAGAATAGTCGACATACATGCAAGCATCAGGATTTTTGGTTGGTGACTCCAGAATGAAAATGTAGATGTCACTCTTGCGAATTAATGCGAAGATGATTTTTTATAGAGATGGAAATTGGGACCTTTGTTAACGGTTGACACACTTATATGAGTAGGTATTAGATATTTATTTTACTCTAGACATGAGTACTTACCTACTTATGATGTACCTACCTAAGTTTAAAGGTTCCGTACGCAAAATATCGATCCTTTCTAAGCCTACGCCGCCTTTATTTCCGTCCTGTATCTACACTACCTTAGTAAATATATTTATTGTTATGAAAATATAATGAGTGTTGAGAGACAAGATCAATCGATATTTTTATATAATAACTTTTCATTGGCGGAGCGGGAAATAATATCAAGATATTATTTCCTTGCAAGTAGGTACCTCTCTCAGACTAGCACTGTAGTAAGTATTCGGTATTTTTTCACGTATTTAATAAAAAAGTATTAAGGGATAAACAATAAAGGGCCATACACAAATATATTTTTTTAAATTTTTGTTGCGTCAATCTTGATCAGTATGTTGCAAACTCTAAAACAGGAAATAATATAAACGTCTAAATGTGAACCGGAATTGTGCTTTAGAGTACAAAACTTAAAGATTTAACAAATTTGTTTTTAGTACGGAACCTTCAGTCCGAGTTCCGATCGAGTTAAACAGTATGGATAGATTTTATGTCACTCCTGAAATGGGGCCTGAATGGTACCTCGTTCCCTAGAGAGATAGATGTAGAGATTTTGCCTAGGATATAAAAAATCTATAGTCTTTTGACCTGCAAATGCGGTTATTATATCCTACTGCCTAGTGGGAAAGTAAACAGCTGGCCCAAGCAAATTGTGTTCAGTGTCACTCTCACAGTGTAAAATTAAGGATACATATTTAATAGGTAAAATGTAGTGCGAGCTCTGGGTTAAAACTTGCATTTCTGAAAAATTCTATGTTGTCTACTTATTCTGTGAAAATATTCTCTGTAAATCTATGAGAATGATTAAAAATAATAAAAAAAACAAAGAACTTGATCCGTCTGTTAACTAAATATATTAAATCGTTTCAGTATTACGGCTTTGAGTTTTGGCAGTATTGTGTGCACCGAGGGTACGGTATTATAGTACCTTCTAGAGTTGTGAGGGTAGTTGCGAGGGGCAGCAAGCCTCGTAAAATTGCACTGGACTGGGGGAACGTCTCAAGACGCCTTGCATTCTTATTTAAACAGTACAGGTTGGAATGACAGACAAAACAAATACAACGGAAACTATAATAAGTATAACATAAATTTAATACCAACGTTGGAAAGTAGATAACTATTAACTAACTGTAATAAGCGAAATAGATAAAGGAAAACCTATATTTTTTCTAAATTTGATTCTTATACACCCATTAAAGCTTTTCACCCGTCATAATTTCAGTTCGATAAACACATTTTGGCAAAAAATTGTGGTTTTGACGAGTTTTAATAATAAGGATGAGTACAGCATCGATGTATGTATTATCTACTCTAAATGTATGTTTTGAGTTAGATACCTTAGAGTTTTTAGCTAGTTACGAGTAGGTTTTATTTTAGTTTATATTTTTGAGTGAGATATGTGAAAGAAATAACAACTTGTTATATATATTCTCACACTTTCTGTACTTATAGCTGTTAGATCTTTCCTCAGAAAAAGAGCGCTATTGATTTCAGTGTCTTAATTTCTTGCGTCTACTGCATCATCAAGAAATCAACCCGGACTTACAGCCGTCTAGGGTGCGAGGGTCATAAAACTACTTCCCCTTCGTAGGCAGTGTCGTGAAGTTGCGCACGACACTGTTTATTTTCTTGCGTTTCAAATTCATATTACTGTATTTTCCGATGAATGCAATAATATATTTTGGAAGACATCATGAGACTATTTTAAAAAACTGAAATTTCACTTTAGTTCGACGGTAACTAACAAAGATATTCCAGAATTTATGAGCTAAGTAAAATGGAAATGATTAACGGTGTAAAATGTAGAAAAAAAAATGTCACAAGGTTTCTGCTACGAAGGTGGTAAAATTCCAAAAGTGATACAAAAAGAACTGCGTTGCGCCTGCATTGTACCTAAGTTCGGAATTTCGCCTGCTCCTATTTCGATGAAGAATTTCCCCTGAGCCCTCGCAATTTGCCTGGAATCTAAATTACGGCTAATTGGAAATATTAGAGTGTAAGAAAAATTTTTTTGTCTTATTTTTTTTATATTATATTTTATGGAGGCAGTGCTTCATTGATGATCTCTGTGTTGCTATGGGTTTTAAGTGAGAGAACATGGACTGAATTTTGCATTAATTTTACACTCCATTAAACGAATATTTCGAAGTTTTAGTCGAGAGTCAGATAAAGAATTCAAATGCGGAATAGACAAGCTTAAAGAAAGTAGCAAGTACAAAGTATCTGCCTCAACGCTGAAGGAAATATCGGAAATATATCGAAAATATAAAGAGCATGGCCTAGCATATAGAATATTAAGTTTGCGCTTCTTCGTAGATTTATGCTCACTAAGTCTCGCTTATCATATGCCGGTGTGATTGCGGTATGACCATTAAAAACTGGAAAGAAATAGGAGCTGGCTGCTCAGACTTCACGTTTAACTTAGTTAAGTACTTACCTATACATTTGCATAAAATTATGCTGAGAAAATATTTATAGTAAAAATTTATAATAAGGTACCTACCTCATTGCTAATGAATTGGGAAGAGCCCACTAAGTATCACGGATGGTACAGGTTGTTCCGGAAAAGTTCAAATTCAGTAGAAATATTAATATTTCCAGTTTATATAAGCTTTTTTGATTCTTTCAATATAAAAAATTTCGGGTAATTTATAGTACACATATATTTTATAATACATATGTTATACATACTAAGTACTGCACGCAGCTTGCAATATCTTGCAGCGTGTAACAGGCCTACAGAGACCCACCTTAATTACTTTTTAATTTAACTGAATAACAATTCTAAAAATGCAAGCACTTATGGACGTTGTAGTTTCAGCCTTTTAGTACCGCGATTAACATTCATCTATGTGATGTTTATCTTATGTCCCTCTCCGACCCATAATGAATAAATTATAATTAATGCAAAATTGTGTTGCTCTTCTTTTACACAGCAACGGAATAATTAAAATAAGAATGAACAGTAGGTATATGTATTCCGTTGTTAGAAGAGCTACACAATTTTGCATTTATAATATTTGGTATGTATTATAAATATATAATTCCTCTTAGAATAATTACTGATATAACCGACTAATAATCAATTTTTTGTCATTTTTTTTTGGCATTTTGAAATCAGAAATAAGAATATACAATTGTATACATTTATGTGTAAGTCATTGTTTCTTGATTGCTAGGTATTCTTGGGACAACCTGTGAGATGTGAAGTCTAAAAACTCGTTTCTGGTATAGCCGGTAATTATGGAAATGTCGTATTTAACAAGATCCAGGTAATTAGCGAAGATTTGTATTAGTGTCAGAAAGTTTATTCGAGTAAATGCTGTTTCAATGATAAAATCTCCATGATATTCATGGGCTAATGATGCCGTTAATTTTGCGTTGAGGATTTTTCTCTCAAGTTTGATTTAATCGAATCGAAAATGATAATTTTAAATTATATTGTAGCTGGTGGTAATAAAAACAATAAATAATTGAAAATAAATTAAAAATTGCAATATAATCAAAAACAGGATTAGTCCACATCTATGCAATTAAATCACCGAGACTTTACCGAAGACTACACCGAAGCTAATATTTTCTTTTCCGCATTCCCAACATATTCCAAAATTCAGGTAATTGCATGACCAAATATCTTCAGGACGTCGGCCATGAGTCAGCACAAGCCTTTTATTAAAGTAGTAGTAGTATTAAAGTATTTTACCATTTGTTAAAGAACCAGAAGAGAAGCTTTCCGATATGTAGGTAAATTTACATATGCCAAGCTTTTAACTCACTTCTCCTTAAACGTGCGACTTCGCGTTACAATTTTGTAAGAATATGTAATAAATAACTCAAGTTGCACGTGTATTTTATTAAAGCCAGATTAAGCGCATCGTTAAGGTACATAAACTGGACGTAAATAAACGTAACGGTTCCTATTTCTCAAGCCACCACGAGATGAAGTGTGGGCGGTTTAATAAAGCCAATGCAGAATCTAGGTTTCCGGATTCTAAATAATCTCCCGCATAAATTAAACTTTCTGACATTTGTGGCCCTTTTCCACTTTATGTGATCTTTTTTTTCTCGTCGCGTTCGGTTTTTTATAGCTTTTATTCTCACCTTTGATTCTTGAGAAGTATGTTTCTTTCTGTTCCCCATTAACATTTTAAGGTGCCTCTTTTAATTATATACGCTTTGGATCTTTGTCCATCTGTCCGTCATCTTTTTAGGGCGTGAATATTCCGAAATGAAAGGAATTAATAACGTGTTTGACTATTTTAAACAGTTTTTGAAACTGTTTTAAAATAACTCTGTCAGATTAAAGCGACTAAGATATAAGTACTTGAATGAGAATAAATCTATATTAAGACAATCCACTTCCTTAGAGTATTGGGGTATGAAAATTTCACAGTATTGTTTCAAATTATTTATTCATGCCTTAACTATTTTTCGTGTAAACCTTATTGTAGCTACTTACGGCCTGCCAATTTAAGTATCTAACAAGTTTCGGAGTCATAAAACATTTCCCGTAGCAATTCTTTCAACTAAAGCACAAGTAGCTATCAACCAGGGCCAGAGTATCATCCCAAAAGAGGAAAACGTGTGAAAATACCGTGGAAAAGACCGCTCGTTACAAATGATTTATGTTTGGCAGTATAAAAACATGCTCCTTAACGCGTTTCAGCGTTGAGGTCCTTTGTAGGTGGCGAAAGAAAAACTACTCTATAACTTTTGCAATATGTTTCTTCTGACCGCCCAATTTATCTCTTAAGAATTACGCGTTTGAAAAGGGGCTGAAGAATAATACCCTCATTTTCCGACCGATTACCAATTTGTGAGGCTCTCAGTTTGCGAATATGTAGTATGCAGTAGCTTTATGAACTAAGAACCTCTACTGTTTTTTCTCTATATTTCTCTACTTTCTAATTCTTTGAAACTAGACATAGGCATAGACAACTGCCAAGTAGCCAAATTAGGAATTTTCTTGGGTTCAGAGGATATCTGATTCTTAACACGTAGACAGTTGCCCAACTCATTTTAATGTTTCACATTACATGCATCCACATTATGAGAACAGAAATATAGATCAAATGGTATGAAAATAACTACAATTATACGCTATTATATACTCAGCAAGGACGATTAGAAACGTTAATTGATATTAATGTCTAAGTTCACTGAATGGCAAAAAAAAACCTCTATAATCTAAGATATACCTATAAAGGTAGCTTCTTATCTATCTCTTATATTCAGACACCCACATTAATTTGTATGTACAAACCGTTTCCCTAAACACTCCCTTGCCAAAAAACCTTCGTCAAGTCACTGAACAAGGTTCGTGAGGTAGCTACAAATAGGATAAGGTTCGCTTGTTATTGGAGGAAATATTATTATTGCTCTAGTCTGTGTCGAATGCAACAGAGAATATTTTGTTTTCAATTTCACACTTTTACGTAAACTTAGATAGATAGATAATAAAACATGTATTTCAGCACAAACATAGGACAAGGAACAAGGAAAATTGTTTAATTCCAGTAAAAGTACAACATTATACAATAACTAGATTTACACTTTAAGTACCTATATGGATTATGAGTACATGATACAACAAAGGACGAAATTACTTTTAAAACCCAGTTTTACCCCACATAGAATAAAATTGTAGGTGTGTAAGCTAAACTATCAGATAACGGGATGTATAAGTAGATAGTTCCCATTCAACCCGATCCAGCAGGAAATTGGATAGGTAAAGAAACTCCAAACAATATTACAATACAATACAAAAACTTTAATCCCAACGGAGAGTTCAACAAAATTCGATGCAAACTTTAAACTTTCAAAGATGTTTAAAATGGCATTGCAGGATATCGAAACAAAATCGGCATTGGAGTAGTAAACTGGTTGCACAAACAGCCCCTCGGTTATAACCATTTTACGACTTTCATTCCGAAGGATCCACCTCTGGGATTCACCATAAAGTTAACTTTACCTACTGTGCAGATAAATTGGTACCTCTGTATTTTATCTATACTTTTGATTTTAGTCTACAAATCTATTTATGCTTACTCTAGGATTGCAATCTAATTATATAGTCACAATTATGTGCAAAGTACAGTAAAATGTACCTTATTGAGCTAATGATTGCTAATTCCAAGTAATCTTATATTTTTTATATTACCTAAGTCCTTCGTAGGTTATAGGCGTTCTTTTTTGTTTTTCAACTTTTTGAAGAAGTTTTTAATTTAAATGTTGCTTGTTCAATTCCTAAGCAAGCGTCATATCTGTGAAAGAAAACATGATGAAATCCACCGAAAATCCGAAAGAATATGACATCTAAGTCTCTATATCTATCTACTAACAAATCCAGATATTGAGACTCTTGGGAGATTTTCCTTGAAAGGTACATAGTATATTCATATCGAAATTCGAGCGTTTAGTAAGTAAAGCTTCATAAATACATTTCTAATCGTTTACTCAGGTAAGCTGCGATGAAATTTGTAAATAAATTTTGGTAATTAGAAAGATTATTTTATGAATAGAAGTCGAATTGAAGAACCATAGTCGCATAACCCAATGAATATGTCACTGTGTGTGCCATCACCTTTGAATTCCCCCTCATCATTCTCCATCTAACTCAGCTTCAGTTCAATGAATAATAAATCCACATAATGACGTTGAACGCACGACCCGAAGTCTACAGGATGTAAGAAAGAGATTGATTTTTTCAATTCGATTTATATTTTTTTATTTTAATGGTATTATTGTAAGCATTGCGATTTCTGATATAATAGGAGCTCCACCCCTTACCGGACTAAATAACCTTCATTAGTAACAAATATCAAGTTTCATATTGGTTATAAATTACTTTAGAGGTCAATAAAATTAACATAAATCAATTATTTTAAATCAATTTCACTAGGAAACAATAGTTTTAGCACAAAAATTATTTCAAAAATAGTATACAATATAATACATTTATTTTTAAGAATAAATGTATTTCAAAAGAATGCATTCCTTCAGTTCCCAAATAACTTACCACACCCTGAACAATTATCAAACATCAATCTGTAGATCCGTAGGTAAAGCCACAACGGGCTTACTGGCAAAACAAGCGAGCAAATTAGTCAGTGTTCGGCTGGTATGGCCCCGACAGATCCTGATTGATGGATGCCCTAACCCGAAAGCAATTAGTTCATCGCTGAAATCCAAAACCGTTTTGTAGTTTCTATCAAACTGTGACATAAACGCTGCTTTTCTTCTAAATAACGGTAACAATAATTATATTATTCATTTAAGAATTTTGAATTTAAGAATTCGTATTTTTACTTCAAAAAAATATAAAAAAAGTATTTTAATGTGGATAATTTAATGAAAAATCATTAGCAGAATTTGGAAAAACAATGGTGGCGGGAGCTCAGCATTTGTCACGTCTACGTTCCCACGATAGTGTTACCCCTCTAGCTCAGAGTAATTTCATACCTATAATACGTAAATACGTGAATATGCCCTATATGCCCGTTACTTCATCAAAATACGGTTTCAGAAAAACTCAAAACAATCTTCTTTAGAAGTTCTCGAATATCCTCCTGATTAAATAACTTTTTTTTCAATTACAGATCCCTCTGTTTGGCAGGAGTTCATTGCCTTGATAACAAAGGTAACAAAATTGTAGACGTGGCTAAATATAGATACCCGACGAAATAGGTTAACGACTCCTTTTGTACGCAGACTCCTTAAAATATTTGTTTACAAATAAGCTTAAACGCGAGACCAGCCAACTCAGGTTAATTCTCCTTCCTTCCTGTTTATAAAGTGAACTGTAAACGTTCAATTAACTTTTAAAAAGTTTACGCGCTATATAAAAAAAAAACTACATATAGATTTACACACTAAATCAAAAGTTAATTATCTCCAGTGATACATATACCTAAGAGTGAATAATGGAATGAAGACAAATAATGGTAATTGCAATCAAAGGTCTAAGAATTTCTAAAAAATTCAGAAATTCTCAAAGGATTACAAAGTTCCGTAAACTTGCTTTAATTGTTCTTGAATATTTTATTTTGTGCATCCGTTATTAAATCGTACGGCCATGGTGGCGTGGCTGCCTGGCTGAGGATTCAAGGATATTATTCCAGGGAATTTGATTCAGCCCTAGAAAACTGAAGAATACCTATCACACATAATGAAACTGTGAGATGTGTGTTAGGTGAACTAGTGTTAGGCAAACACTAGTTATCACTAGTGTTCGCCTAAATGGTCGTCACTATACCATAATCACAATTGAAAATATAAAGAAAACATTCTCAAACAAAACAGAAAACTGTGGCTATTACTATTTTGCCTATGCCTATTCATACAGATAATAAAACAAGAATTTAGTTTTCCCGAGATATAGACAGAAAACACGACGTCAAACTTTTATAGTTTTCCATTACTTTTAATAATTTCCAGCGATCCAATAAACCGTTAGCCAATGCGAATGGCCCCCGCTTTAACGAGCCGATTAACCGACCCCGTGAAAAATCCACGTTTCTTTTCATAATAAATAAATATAAGAAAATAAATAAATAAATAAATAAATAATTATATTTCCTTGGCGAATGCTAAAGAAAAATAATTCCATTAGAGGAGCAATTTCCTTTTACTGCCTTCGACTTAACCTTACTCCTAGCGTAACAACATAGCATAGCTCCAAACTCTTTTGAATTTACCTTTAGTATCGCGAAAGTGGCTTTGCAATTTTCCGTTTTCGCACTACATTTGAGCCTTCAAACAATATAGTACTCTACGGCTATTGCTATAAGGTCACCAATATTTCTGTTGGTTTAGGTCCAGGCAGTGGTGAAGGGGTATTATTGGAAATGCCTGAACGTAGGAAATGTCGACTGATATCGAACGTAGACGATAGTCAGGCTGCGATTGCAGGAGTCCTGTCTCGGACGTGCAAACTTTTCTGTAGTGTGATAGCATTTCAGTTACTTCGAAAATAAAGAGAAGTCTGAGAAGTCCTTTCTAAACTTGTCCAGTCACTGCATTACTTAAGATTGCACAATATTATGGTGAAATATTTAATGACAGTTCTCTTCTACTTGATGAG
The DNA here is from genome assembly GCA_947359385.1 of Chesias legatella. NCBI lineage: Eukaryota > Metazoa > Arthropoda > Insecta > Lepidoptera > Geometridae > Chesias > Chesias legatella. The sequence goes on along the minus strand of OX375774.1, from coordinate 4,898,911 downwards.
GCTTTCATAATTCTTAAGGAAGTTCGGTACAGAAAGTACTTTCAAGGCATTATGGGAATGTTTTATCAAATTATGTTACGGTGCTCGAGTTACATCGTAGGCGTTGAATCTGTTCAGATAATTTTAGTAATAATATCCTAACTCTAGACAGTGGTAAAGAAAAAAACAAACTGACAGCTAATGAGATGCCAGCTCATTTTTTACTTCATTCCATGAAACCAGGAAGCCAGACTTACTAGCTCCAAGGCCAGTGCTGGGTCATACTAGCACTAGCTTGCTGTATCGCGTGAGAAACTATCCTCGTATATGGGTTTTAGTGACGGATCCATGCTCACAGTGAATTAGACAGTGAGACTGGATCAAAACCTTTTATTACTAATTATTAATAGCTCTCATCCATTTTGAACTGGGACCTACCAACTACTTACCAATTTACTTTCATTTTTCTGAATTTTTAATTATATTTAATATTAAAATTCTTATTTGATCTAAATTAATCAAAGTTCAGGTACAAAAATTACCTTAATATTTATTATTTTAAATAGTTACCTTGGCGATCATAATATTATTAAAAACATGACTGATATATCACCAAAATATTCCAGTAGCCGTAGTATGTATTTTCTGGTTCCCATATTACAAGGGCTCTCGTAAGATAAATTGCCCATGGACACAGGGCTACTATGAACAAATGACATCCAATTGTTGATAGTAGCCCTGTGTCCATCAATTGAGGAAATATTACGGACTGGTCCGGTACTCACTGATAACACAGGCAAGTCCAAGTTGTAAGTAAACACTCCACCAAATGAACTCCTAACGCGCTCTAACTGCTATTAACTAGATCATACAAACTGGTCAGAAGTCTCAAAACAAACATCAAAACTATAGCCGAGTAGAAACTCGCGTAAAACAAAGTGTCAGTTATTACATTAATAACGGTAGGGCTGCAAAAACCACCCTTTTTGTTCACACCCCCGCCCGGGGTCGGTACTTCCGGCTTGCTTTGATGAAATATAACCATAGGCCTACGGGTCTAGGGTAAAACTGAGTTTGTCTGTGTGACTGTTTATTATGTTTCAGAATATTTTTACCTGTTCCAAGGTGATTTGAGTTGTTTCAAAGATACACTGCTTACTTAGATACACTATACTTACTTAGGTAATCATGGTGAAATAAACCATATGGATAATCAACATCGTAGTACATAACGTACAAAAGCATAGTGTACAAAATACGAGTATAGACCGTGTAGACAACATAAGTCAACATTGAGAGCGCTATATTTGGGTAGGTAATTGTCACTCGGATTGGTGACCCTGTGGCATACAGCTGAGCTAACAATCATGTGCTTTTGATAGAAGTTACGATTAATTGAATGTTCAGTGTATAACCTAGTGGTAGGACTGTTTTAAAATCATTTTTGATGTTTTATTGCAACATAAATAAATTGACGACATTTTTTAGAATTAATAAAAACTTCCCAGGTTGTATGACAATAAATTTAAATAAAAAATTAATTAGATAATCAATTGTCTCGTAAGCGAGGAGAGATGAGGATGCGGGTAGCGGGCAGCATCCCTCTGCAATCTTGTCTCGCGCCTCAGTCACGCTGCAAGGACTAAGCTATAATAATATAATCCAATTAAACACCAAAAAAGTAACTTATGTTCTGAACAATTGCAAAAAGATTATTATTTTAATTCATGTCTTTTCCAGCATCTTAATTTAAATAATTTAATAAATTAAATTTTCGGCTGAACATAGTTACATACCTGTAATTACGCAATTTTTCCACGAAAACCTAGGCAGAACCTCTGTATAATATTTAAGTATTAGGTATATATTATATAATATTAATAAAAGTAGAATTTTTCAGCTTGTGAGTTACACTATAGTTGAAATACGTAGTGAGCTCATCGCCAAAAGTATTATCAGTTGAAAACCCAGCTATTAGCTTACATTAAAACATCCCTTTACCTTGTCAGTCCATACGAATCCTTAACAAACAAAATCACCGACAAGTCCAGGCGAAGAAGCTAGTTAAAGCGTAAATATTCAGGACGATGGCATTGTCCGCTGTTTTTATTTTGATCCTCAGATCCCTCGTAATACCTGTTTACAAATGTATGAATATGAAAAAGCGTCGTGTTTTTGTTGTCTAAAGGTGGGTCTTTGTGGCAGACCTTTGTTGCGGATGTTTGAATTTATAATCGAGAATGTGGGCTTTATCCATCCAACAAAGCAAAATAATTACAACATGTATTTTTATTTCTCAATTAATGTATAATGATTTTGTGAAAATGTAGTAGATAATATTTGGAAAACTTTCAGACAAAAGAACATTTACCAAGTTTTCTTAGGGAAGTCATGACACCTTATATTTATCTGCCACCAAGTAGTACCGCATTCGCATCACCCTTTTCCGGTTTAAAATGTATGGTTACCGGTGAAAATACAGGCGTATAAGATATTCCACCTTCAGGTCTCAGAGTTAAGAGCTCAGTACGATAAATGCACTTTTGGCTTTACAATACATAAGTTGGGTTGAGCCCAAGCCCTATTTATTTTTATTTATCACTTAACATCGCATAATAATAATCTGTTTCATAATGCCCGATACAAAATATATTGTTCTCGTAGGTCAATGTAATCTTGAGAAATTAGAAGAGAGAATTAAACTTTAATTACGAGAATAAGAGAAGAAAAATCTTTCTCAGAACCTAACGTTAATGAAGAAAGAAGAATATGAATTCCGTTATCCCCATCATACAACACCAAGATACATTGTTTTCCTGTACCCACGTCCCAAATTGGGACGCTATTGTTCCTAAAGACTGACAGGCGTGAAATTAACATCAACGAAATGTGTCCAAACCAAAAATGGATGTAGTTAATACGTGTGGAAAATACACATGACATCCTAGGAATATTAGTTTTGAAAGGCAAGTGAATTATTTTTATGTTATTGTCGTCTGGATTCATTTAGCCATATAAAAATATTAATGCTTTGTATCATCTGTTTACTAGTAACTAGCTTTTAGTTATATCGATACAAACTTGTTTGATCAAAATATTTAAGCGCATACAATGGATACCAATTATTGAAAAAGGTATACCGTAATAAATTGTTGAGCTCCAAAATTTCTGTATTGTCATACTTATAATCATCTAATTTAGTACCGTCATTTACTGATACATCGAATATTTATTTGTAAATATTTGTACCTTTATTGTGTACTTGTTTAAATTAAAATTTGATCTAATGTATAACTAATATCTTCGAAAAAGTATAATAATATGCAGAACATTGAAATGCGGTGGACGGGACGTATGTTGAGAGAAAAGAAAGATAAATGGACCAAAATAATAACTTAATGGCACCCGAGTGCCATTAACCAAACCAGAGTAGAGGGAGACAGTCTAAACGATGGGAAGAAGATTTTAAAAAAGTAGCAGGCAAAATACTTAAAATTTACTGAATAAAGGCTTGTAATAAATTATGAAATAAATAAGTACACTCAAACGTAATTTAATAACATGTCTAAAACTAATATAACAAATCTGCATCTATGGCTTTGTAACACAAATACATTAATAATTTCTAGACATACCTATATAATCTTATAAACAAATGTATTCTGATACTTTTTAATGGAGTTGAACATACTCAATGTTTATCAAACTATATTTGTTTATAATATCTTCAGCAATCGGCTGTTGACGCATTTTTCTATACGTAGAATGCAATGGATCAATCATTAGCTCGTTCGAATATGATTATTGTTTCTATCTTATACTACATGAAATTATGGTTACAACTTGTTTACAATTAGAGTTATTGAACCTATTATTATTATAAAAAAATATAATCGGTACGAAATGACAGTTTCTTATATTTGAATGATAGCAGTAGGTATATTCAACAAATAAAATTAATACTTGTTATGAGCATAATATTTTAACTTATATATAACTATAGCAATAACTGTAACGCAATACGGTTAATAATATTATTATATTAATATCATAATATTGATAAAATTTTCTTGTGTTATATGGAAAAATTTGCACACAAATAAAGGCTAGCAATGTAGGAATATGAAGTTGCAATTTTGTAAGCAAAATGTGTCAACAATGTGTGTGGTTTTGCTGTTTCTTATTCATATAAAGCGTTAGAATTTCAGTTAGATAATATCGACAGGAAACATTCTTTTGACGTTTTTGTTGCAAACAAATGATAAATAAAAAGATATCATTTATAGACGAAATACAAAAATCATACTTCTTTTGATTCAGATATCACAATGCCATCCATTTGGATGTCAAATTAACCTAATTATAAATTACTTTATTTACTCAATATTGACGTCACATACTAGTTAAATGCAATTGTTTAATTGCATGAGAGACCTTGTGTTTACAAGGTCTCTCAAATATAATATTACGAATGAAAGGAAAAATTCGAGTTAATTCTTCATGAGCGAATTCAAGTGCTGCATCGAGTTTTAGCATTGTTTTGCATATATATTTTTGACTCACAATGAGATTTGCCGATATGCGTTAACATGTAAGTAGCAGTAGAACTTGTGTTAAGTTCGCCCGGAGAAGTACTGCCAACGCAATGCGACTTGAGTCATCTCGTAGGCTCGTAGGTACTATTGAGAGGACTTGAGTGGTATTGCTGTTGTCTATGGGCGGCGGTTACCACTTAACATCAGGTGGGCCGTCAGCTCGTTCCGTCACTTCAGTTACATAAAAAAAGCCTTATAACTAGCTAATATGAACGAAATTTCTTGCTTTTATAAATTGTAAGAGATTATTTTTATTCCAGTCGTCCACTGCATGATTCGCACTGAATATTTCACAGGTAATCTGGACTAAATGTATATTTCGATTTCGAAGTTCAGCGGGTGGTGTCGTTGACTCTTCATCCTGACTGTGACGTGTGAGAAACCCACTCCGCCATCTGTAATGTTGGCGCTGGCGTGGGAGAAATCATTGTCTAGTGCCGCTACACCCTGGAACATAGAGGATAAGCATAAAAAGCTAATTTTAAAAAATGGTTACGAGCAGGGTTACAAACATTAAATAAGATAAATATTATAAACTAGCTGTGCCCGCGACTTCGTTCGCGTGGAATAGTGACTTTTCGAGCAGCATATTTTGAACTAGCTGTGCCCGCGACTTCGTTCGCGTGGAATAGTGACTTTTCGGGCAGCATATTTTGAATAACTGAATCCTTATGGCAGCGGCGCGCCGGCTCTCAGCGCGCTTTATATAGCCACGGACGCTCAGGCGCGAGGCGTGTAGTACGTACTCTGTACGTTAAAAATGTTCGCCGTGATTTTTTAAATTGACATAACTTTTTTATTTATGAACCGATTGACATGAAATAAACACTAAATGTTAAGTGAAGCTTACTACAATATATTAGTGAAAACCGTATCTAAATCGAATAAGCCGTTTCTGATATTAGCGTGCACAAACACACAGACAAACAGACAAAAAAAATATTAATTACAATTTCGGTTTCGGCATCGATATAATAACAACCCCTACTACTTCTTTTTTATATATTTCCATTGTACAGACACCACTTTTCTACAATTTTATTATATGTATAGATAGATTAAAAATGTTCGCCGTGATTCTTTAAATTGACATAACTTTTTTATTTATGAACCGATTGACATTAAATAAACACTAAATGTTAAGTGAAGCTTACTTCAATATATTAGTGAAAACCGTATCTAAATCGAATAAGCCGTTTCTGATATTAGCGTGCACAAACACATAGACAAACAGACAAAAAAAAATTACAATTTCGGGTTCGGCATCGATATAATAACAACCCCTGCTACTTTTTTTATATATTTCCATTGTACAGACACCACTTTTCTACAATTTTATTATATGTATAGATTGCTGATAAATTGTGGAGGATTCACATGACGAATTGCACTTTCTTTATAAAGTTTCACAGATAACTCTAGAAGTATTATGCACTATGAACTAACACGACTTATTTACGCTGCACCAAATTAGACTTTTGCGTGAATAGAGACACAGTACGTTTATCTAGTGTAAATTACAACCGACTCAACATATAGTTTTTAATTACTGGTTTAATTACTTCCGTTGATGCGAAATTTTGCCCATAAAAATGTATTTCGAACGCTGTCATCGATATTAGGTAGGTACTTAGGGAAACATTTACTACCCCTGAGATAATAAGGATGGAAAAAAAGCTTCCACACCCTTTCATACCGTCATACGTATCATAATGAATACACTAACAAATGGTAATTGTTAAATATTAAATATATTTAAAACATACTTAGAAACACAATATCTGGTAGCTACAGATGGAAAAATTAGTGTGAATACTGAGACCATCAAAACAAATGACCAACTAAGTAACCGACACTTACCTACCTATTCGTCAACATAATACTGTGTATAAAACAAACTTTAGTTTTGCAATTTTGTATATTACAAATGTTTGTTTAACGTCATCTAAGTTGTTGAAAAACTTGTTGAAAAACGTGTAGAATAAGTCGTTAACACTATTGTACACTAACCTTTATTATCCTTTTTTCTGGGTCCGTATAACTAAGCGTCTTAATCCTCTTCTTAAACGGTATAGCAAAATCCTTTATTCGCTGGTGGAAGACCATCTTCCTATGCACAGTGTCACCAATTATCATATCGTAGCAAACACACACGCACAACAAGCCAGCGAACAAAATTAACTGTGACAATGCACGCATTTCAAATTAATTTCACCACAACACAAAGAATGACCGAGGTATTGTTCCCATACTGGTCAGTGGATGACTAGATAACCTTTTGCGGGCGAGATATAATGCGTCGCGTCATTAGCGTATCGCCACAGAATATATAAAACTACAACAGTCCGTCGTGTAGTAAAAAAATGCAATTTATATGTTCGTACTATTTATATTTTATTAACACCTTGTGTTGCGTGGTTTGAAAATATAAGCGATGTTTATTCGACGCATTCTAGCAACTTGATACTGAAATCGGTGAATGATCTAGCAGGTTCAGATCGTACAATGAAATGGAGTTTCCGGTGAAGAAAAACATGACAAAATCTTCCTATAGCAACTCGGTATTTTAGCAGGCTCTACTGAGAGCCAGTTCCCAATCCAGGCGTTTCGTGATGCCAACATTATTTTATATAAAAAATTTTTCATTGCCATCACCTTATACATACTCCGCCTAAAGTGCCTTATCATTGAAACCCAAATGTAAAACAAATAAAACATAACTATGTCGAAGTGTGCTATGAAAATTTACAAAGTACAAGTTTTATCTAGTGATGTGTCTTTGTATGACTTTATTTCTAAATAAATCATACAAAAGAAATTCAAGAGTACACTTGTCCTTGACACCGCAATCTCTCTTAACCCCAGGGCATTATTTGGTTACAGTATTTTTTTATTGTTAATGAGGTTTTGTATACACAATGCCTTATCCAAATCCCGGATTTTGTTTTATTATAAACAATTAATATTATCAGAAGACGGCTAGTAGGTACAAGAACATTACATTACAAATATAGTCAAAGTCAAAAGCATTATTTCCATAGAATTCATAAAGAAATGGCTTGGAAACGTCAATAATATTAAAAACAAGAGACGCCTGTTCAAACCATATCCGATCGCCCATGGAGAAGAATAGACAAGAAAGGAGGGCTTCCTTGTTTTCGCGAGCACGATCCTTGCTACAATCTGGGTACATGTACTTAAAATAATACTATTAGCGTATTTTTTAAACTTGTTCCTGTATTGAGTATTTTTGTACATTATTATCTGTAATCAACTATGGTTTCAGAGATAAGATAAGAGAGAAGATTTATAGAACAATGAAGACTACTAGAATTAAAATTCTTCCGAATATCGTGGTTAAAGGTATACATAAATATATTTACGGCTTTCCCCACGAAGATGACATTTCCTTTGGGGGGGAGAGAGAGAAACGGGACAGATAGACATGATAAGTGGTGAGCTTACTGCTTGTTTGTGCTTGTTGTCACGCAAATTACTCAGCTCACAAATATACAGCCGGCACAAATGTTAAAGGTACCATCCAAATTGCCAGCATGTCTGGACGGGTGATAAACTAAATTCACAAAAACATACTATTTCGTTAATAAAAATAATAAGATCTTTTATTATGTATGTGCTTACCGTGAGATTGCACATGGCGATGTATAATTTTACATTATATACATTAAATTTAAGAGAACAAAATATTAGGAACCTTAACTGAGATTAATAACATCGGTTGCTCCAATTAACCGAAAATTTATATTCGTTTTAATAAACTCCCTGAAATTGAAATAAATTAAAAGGATTCATCCACGTGTTATTTTACGTTATATCCGGGAAAGGGTTGGAATAATCGGTTTAATTTAGATTAATCGCTTGTCTCAGCGCCCCGCCCACGTAGGCGGGCAATTTAGACGTAGACCGAGTTTGTGAGCATAAATCAAAATTATTAGTTAATTTAAATTTTGAAAGTGGGTATATTTAAATCTGTTTATGCAAGATAGCCTACCTATGTTACGAGCATGAGTAAACTATATACCATAATATACTATAATGCCTATAATAAATGTAGTCTCTTAACATCGGGTGATATCAGTATGTAGTAAAGCACAACCCTATGAAAAACTAAAACAAAATTCATTACCCGAAAGAATATCTCTCTGAAATAATCGTTTATTACTGATTCAATAAATACTGCAATAACTAGCCTATATAATATACAGCTGATCCGGCTTTAGTACTAGCTCTACTAGTATTTAATATAGTATTAATATGTTGCAAAAAAGAAGCCTTTGAAGTGCACTTTAAACATTTCACCACAGTGGTTCGAGACACGATTAGTAGTGGTACTAGTACTACTATTATAAAAAAAAAACATTAATTACCATAAAAGAAATGAATTCACAAATGATTGAAACTCAAATAAATGAGCATTATGAATATTAAACAAAACCTCTAAGATCCGGTTTCCATTTATATGTAGGTATTCAACGTATCTATGAAAACATTTCTGTCACATACAGACGAATAAATTCAAAAACAAGCAACAGTGAATCCGCGTCAACATAGATAGTGCGGGGAACTCGGGAAATCCAGGGCGGGTAAATCCAAACTGTAAATAAAGGGGGTGAATAAACGAACGGCTCGACTGTTGCTGCGACCGATTCTTTTTTCGTTCACTGTACTAGAGTGATTTATTCGAACAATTTAATGTCCCGTTTTCTTTTGCACTAGTAATAGCAAAACAATATGTAATTTTTGTGTGTTGCTTACATTTGGTTAGTATTTGTTATCCCAAAATGTCAACTCCGTTTGACAAATATTTCTACCCAATCTTTCAGTTATTTTGTCCTGAAAGTGAAAGAAACATCTAAACAGACATATATTTATGCATTTAATAATATAAGGGGATTAGTATTTTCTTTACAAATTGCAATATTTATTTATATAAGAGGTATGTAGTGTACGACGTAACAGCTGGAAGTTTTCGAGCACCATAAAATATCCCATCAGTGATTATGTATTTCGTACATGAGCTAACCTAGACACATAATTTGGAAAGTTTGTTTAGGAACATTGGCACCGTATTTTCATCCGTGCCTACTTTTATTTGATCGACTAATGGAATTTACAAGCGCACACGATCGAGGTATCACCTAATGATATTCACCTCTTCGGAAAATCGCTTCCTTTATCCGCATACATCGTGCGTACCCAAAATTTAGCGTGGGTACAGAAGGGCGTTTCCATGGCAACGAGACAGGCTCATGTGGGCTACAAACTTTAAATTGTATTACCAGTGCGCTGAACGCAAATATCTTTGAGGCAGTATGCAGCCCCCATCAATCTTCAGGAGGAGCCTTTATCGAATTTACTCTTTGCAATTCTTCGGAATATACTGCGAAACTTTGAAATTGAGAATGATTCTGGTAAAAGTTCGTTATTACGTGTCGTGAGTCCTCCAAAGTCTTCTTCACTTTCTACATGTCAATCTAAAAATCTTTGGTTGAGAAAACTAAATGACAAAGTGGCATGCGAGGGGTCTTGCATAGGTGAATATGCACAAACTGAGCTATTCTAAGAACACAATTAGCTCAGAGAAACAGCTTGAACGAAAATTTAAAATTTATATACTTTTTTTTATACATGCATCTTATATTTCGAATAATATAAAGTATAAATCAATTTTGATTGCTTTGGTCACGTACCTAAAGGATCGGTTGAAACAAAAGGTTTGTGATAATTTTAATAACATGAATTTGATTTTTTCAAGTTGAGCATATTTATCTTAATATATAATAAGTAATTACTTCAGTATTTTTATTTGTCTATAAAATACTACATCCATTGTTAAAAAAGTCTTGATTCTGTTAAGCTTTAAATAATTTTAAAAAGCTCCCCTTGCCACATCAAACAAGCTTAAAAACTCTCCGTCAAAAATGACACTGAATAATTCTATCAATTTATACGACCCTTTTTAATCCCGGCAAAATAGAATTAGATCTGCAAGACGAAAATCCTCTTAAAGAAGGAAAGGCGAAAATACATGGCATTTTCCCCCACCATATCTTAGCTTGAGAGTTCTTGTGATATAAACAAAGCCATTACGATCAGAACTATGGACCGTAGATTGTGTTAATGTGTTATATGTAATGTTTACTTGGAATAAATGGACACTGATAAACTGAGGGAAAAGGATGTGTTACGGTTACAGAGTCTTATGATAATACTTATATCTGTATTGAAGAGTTAACAAACTAGTTTATATTCTAGTTGGCAAGGCTTCTAAGGCAAATAAATCAAATAAAAATTAAATCAATTGTGAAAGCAGTAGCGAACAATTCCGAATCCAACCGGTCATCACAATTAAGCTAGGTAGAGCAGCAATTGATCCATGCTTTACTAATGCGTATTCTGTACCAGGACTGGGTAAACGAAGCCGATCGGGTAATAGCCGCGAGTAAATCCATTGGAGCTACGAAGTATGGAGGTGTGAAGTATGCATTAAATGTGAGTTCTTTTTTTATAATTTCCATATCTTTATTTTGTTCAATTATTTATAGGTTATTTCAGAGTTATGTAATTTATTATTGTTAATTTAATTCAGAATGTTAATTATAATAACACATGAAACAATGACTGACTGACTGTGTAAGCAGTAATAACAAAAAAAAAATGACTAAAATGTAGCTAAAATTAATAGAAATTCAACACAATTTTGGTAATTTCCTGCATCGCTCGCCATTCTTGAACACACAGCTCAAAAAGTCGTTAGGAAACAGAACCACATCCACGTTAAATATACATTGTATATCCACCTCGCTGATAGATATCCGTCCAAAGCTCTAATTGCCTGACACGATGAGGGTCGGCTTAGTACTGCTATCGATTTGACTGAGCCATCCATTACTACTGCAGTTATAGGTATGGTTACAGGCAAATCGGGTTTTCAGTATTTCTGATTTCGAACGTTCCTACTATTTTTGGATGGAGTCATCTATTTAATCTATACTTAATTACGATATATTTCTTATTATTAGACAGGCTTCACAGCTCGGTTGGTGGTAACCCTGCCTTCTGCGCTGTAGGTCGTGGGTTCAATTCCCACCCAGGATAAACATTTCTGTAACGAATATAGACGTTTGTTCTGTGTCTGGGTGTTAATATGTATTATATGTATGTATTTACAAAAAAGTATATATGTATTCTATCAGTGGTCCGGTCCCCATACAAGCTATGCTTAGTTTGGGGCTAAATGGCGCTGTGTGACTTGTCCACTAAATTATTATTATTATACTGCTATTATATTTAGTTCTTCACAGCTCTAGTTTTTTAATGTGTGTAATTGACGGAAAGAACACATGATCAAGTGATATCCATAGCAACGCCAAATCAACTTGGTTCCTTTCTCACTCAGCATGGCATTGCGCCCTTTAAACAGAATGCGAGTGCAGCACTGGTAGGCGGTTGAAATGTACTTCCACGGGAGAACACTGCATGCAGTTAGTTCTACTGCAACTATATTTACTATACCATCAACGCAGTTGGTTCTACTGCTACGATCCCTACTATACCATCGACGCTTTAAAAAATATGATACTTTTAGTAAAACTCACGTGGGTTTTTTACATTTTACATTTAGACATTGACTAGGCGAAAAATTATTGAACTTCTTGTAAAACTATAAGGATTATATGAGTAATATAAATGCAGTGTGTTATTTCATAAGTAATTAGAGTTTCAATATACACTTTATAGATTTAAGTGAGTTATATACTTAGCTAAATTCAAAGTAGTTTCAGGGCTACTGAAAATTTGTTTCCATGATATGAAAACTTAAGAATGCAGCACATGAGAGAGTTATGAAAAGCTTGAACTTCACGTTGTTTGTTAGAACTTAGAGTGGCCATCTATCATGGAACTGTTGGGATATGTGGAACATGAATGGAAAATATTGTCAGGACTTTATTATAACATAGTAAACTCTATTTACTAACTTAATAAAGTAAACTCTGCTGTGAAGCGGAGTTTACTTACTAGTGGCTCACAAAAAATATAAAGACATTTGTCAAAAAATATCATAACACTGGATTGTGATCCTGATATGCTGTTTGGATTTGAAGCAGGGAGCTTTGATAAGTCCTTAGCTAGGTAAACCCTACCTGCAAGGCGCAGGGTCCTACGCTCGGTATCCAGCCCTAAATATTTATATAACGAGCAGAATGTAACTCTCTAGTCTTATTTATTCGCGTAAGTCGTATAAAGCTCAACCGTAAACGTGGCTAAATACAAATTATTTATTCTAAAAAATATCCTAAAATTAATACATTGGTCGGTGTGATGGTCACCCTCAGCAATCTTCAACGTCGCTTAGTTCTCCAGTCTGTTGGGATCTTACATGATGTCTTGTTGCGAGATACGTTTGTTTCTCAAAAGCACTGGAGCTTTGAGAGTAAAGGACCTGCATATCTTAGCAGATTACGACTACATATACTGTTGGAACCTTTGTGAGCATATACAGGTTTATTTAGCCATGCTAACTTTTAATATCTTAGAAGGATTATTTGGCTTGGACAATCCAACGTCAAAGCAGTCTTCAAGTTTTAAGGTTTTTCGATTCATTTTGAGTGGGTTTTTAGGCGTATCGCTCATACACTGAATAGTCACGCGGCGAAACTGGGAGCAAGCATATATTACCTAAATAAATTCTAATAGTTTATAAATATTAATAATTAATAGGTATGTGTAAAAAGTGAAAAAGTGACAAGAAAAGACCGTCAACAGGATTAGTTTCTGTTAAACGTATTTTATAGATGAAATCGGCTATCGTTCCGTTATCCTGCAGAGGAAAGCCTCATTTGCATGTAGATTTACAAAACAGAGATATGGCTAACAATGCAGCAGAGCCTAAGCCAAAGCCTCAGTTTAGGATTCTCTAATCTTATACTGTTCAAGGCAATTGGAAGTGTTGGAAATGTTTCAGTGCCTACATCATACAAACATCTTAGCACCATTTGAATAAATTAACAAGGTTAACGCTACTTGCTTTATGTGTATGAATATGGGTTGTAACATGTGAATGTATTTTTTTTTAATAAAAATTGCTTGTAAATGAAAGTTGTTTCTAATATGAGGTTCGCATGATACAAGCTACGCTTAGCTTACGTTGAGGCTAGATAGCGATGAGTTAAATATCTAACCAAAAAAAAGATGTACCTAAGTATAAAAGAAAAAGTATTCATTCAAAGTTTTGCAGTCAGTAGATTCGCGAATCTTTTATCGTTAAGAAATTATAAAATAAGTGCCACAGAAGTGTCATATTCAAATCTTGTGGCCGCTTTATTTAGTACAGTTTGTCACAATGGTTATTCAATCTCTATTCTCAAGTTAGAATTATGATAAAACTAGAGAGACGGTAATATATCATTGAGGAGATGCATCAGCCAAAGTTGGAAGTGCCTCATCCCAAACATAATAAATAATAGTTACCGGTGCATACGGAGCCAATACGGCCCAAGTCAAGAGATGCATTCGTAAACAGTTGATGGACTTCTTCAAAACATTATTTGTAGAAATAAATAATTATAACTTACTTATTTATTAAAGTTTTGTAACAGTAGCCAATATATTGAGAAACTAACTTTAAAAGAACTAATGCTCGAAAGACTCGCTGGTTTTGTTTTGCCAAAAATCAACATTATATCATAAAACAGGATGTCCATTTAGAAATTAATTGCACAACTAATTAAAAGTAAACACTGCATGTAGATAGAAGTGATTTATTTTCTAGGCTCTACTATTACGCAACGGTTGAAATATGTGTAAAAGTTAGATTTGTAAAACCTACCCTGTTTACTCACTTAGCCCACCCAAAGCCGTACTGGCAGAAGTTAGGCTGTAATAAATTTACTGATGCACCGGCCATGTTGTGCAGGCCAAGAGTTTAAATCCAGAGGTCGCTGGTTTAAATCCTGAAGTGCGACGAAGTCTCAAAACGGAAAAGGAATCTGAAAACATGTGTCTAGTGAATGAAAGGAGCCTTCTTGCGGCGCACTTGAATATCTTCACCTCACTTGTTCGAGAGAGTAACACGAGTATATTGAGTCGAATTGACCCACTAAAAAGATGTAAATAGTATAAACATAAGCAGTAAACCGTTACAGGAGCAATTTTGACTTGACAAATCTGAAATCACATATTTTAATAGTAATACGAAATGAAATAAATAGTTTTAGATACATATTGAATAGATGGTAATTCTACTTACAAATTGAAATTTTACATGAGCCCTGCTGGGGTGTTTCAATTTATTGGTGCTTAGGATTTATCGGAAGCAGTTAAACAATAATAATCTCGATCCTCTTCAAAATTAATAAATTTTATATGTTTTGAAGTGTATCTTATAAATAAAATAACTATTGTATTGCAATTGTTAGTTGAAAGTCACCAGAGCACTGTAAGTCAAGAAAAATCACTCAATTACACCATAGTGATCCTATTTCCCACTCAGAGAGGACCGATCCGAGCTAAAAGCATGTTGTCGCTCCCAATTTGCCAACGGCGTCACATCCACTCCGCACTGGCTGATGAAATTTGCTATTTGCTTTGGTACATTCCCAACCACTGCCACTGGCTCTCTTAAACAAGTGCGTTAAACGGATTGAAGTGTCCTTTAAAGAGGCTCCTGTTTAGCACATTTCTACACAAGTAAATAATCTTAAACTTGTCATACTCAAGCACAGTTAAACGATGGATATTGTAGTACAAAATTACAATCATAACTTCAAGTCAGGGTTAAGAGGTGTAACGTGATGCAACCTATCGTACATTTTCAATAAACTTTTCATACGTGTTATTGTCAGCCAACTTCATAAGCTCACTAACTGCAAATACAACTAGTACCTAATAATCTGGATTCCGAGCTGAGCTTTCCGCCAGAGAAATTATTTTTACACTTAGAGTTACAAGTTGCACTTGTAGTAAATATGGTCGTAGCTGTCGCTTCCGAATATTATTTGGCCGCGAAAGAAAGTGCCTTAATAATTCTTAACTAACACCCCTTGAACCCTTTCGTATATATAGAAGCCAAATGATGATTTGACCAAACCAACATTTTACGGAAATGTAAAATTTCCTTGCACTGAAATGTTGGCTTTGAGCTTTGGCTTTTTACGACGCCGTCTTTTTTACGATATATGCGGATCGGGTTAGGAATAAACTTTTCTTGTGAAATATTAAAAAGACAGTGACGGTGTCTGAGGCGATAGAATGCTTTATGCAGGAGCTGTAGTTTTATGAATTCAAGTAGGTATGTGTCTCATACCGAACATACTTGATATATTATGTACATAAAAAAATATTATATGAAAACAATTCTATATTCAATGATAACTTTCCAAGACTTGTTTGCAGACCATATTAGTCACCAGTAAAAATACATAGATAAATTCATAAATAAATAAATGGTTAATAAAAGAAAAATAAAAAAAATAAGTTTCCGAGATGCTAGGGAGGATCAAAAAGGGGGGAGGAGGGTCGAATGTCAGATTTTTCCGGGGTATTCTGAGGTACTTCTACACGACCCCGTACTCATATTTGCCCCAACCCCTCGGGGACACCCTAAACATTTCTGTCAGTCAGTGAGTGGTAATCGAGCTATTTATAGTAAAAAATTATTCTATTCTAAATTTCAATCCCATTTTTACAAATCCTTGCATCAAATGACTTGAACGCTGTTGTTCTATCCCTGCTTCTAATACCTTCATAATAAGTAGACAAACGGGGATCCCCTAAGCCGAAACACCGGCGCGGCAGCCTCGCAAAATACACTATTTCATTCCATTCCTACAATATTTCAACTCAAAATGTTTCACAAAGGAATTTAATATCACAAATCAGGTTGTATAAAAGTTTCCCTTTATAGAGATGGCCAGTGGTAAGGTGGGTACAGGAAGTTCAGTATAGTCGGGCAAAATTAAAAATAACTGGTATAAAGTCCAGTTGTTAAACTTTACAGAGGAATAATATATAACATTATTTAATTTCTCTGTATATTTTAAACCGATAAATATATAGATAGAAAAATGTAATTGTAAAAATTTATACATCAGTTCCTGTATTTAAGCGTAAAGGTAGTATAAACCTTTTCATAACTCCGTGTATATTCTGAATTAAAACCACTAAACGAAATAAGGAAAAGGCACACAATGAAAGTCCGGCTTTTAGTCTACATTATGATTTGATTTTTCTTTCACCACCCTATTGTGCAAGGGTTGGACCGATGCAGACAATAGGCCAGAGGTAATGGCCGACCGAAGGCATTTCTGCTTTATGCGAGGGTCGAGGGTACCTCCGTATTAGTTCGAATTCTGTCTTCCGGCAATGTTGGTAACAATGTACCTACTGCTTTTGTGGAAACCGTTTTTGGAATAACGTGAAATAAACCGAACACTAAACAATACCTACACTAATGGAAATTTTAATGCCAGGTATCGAATGGGTTTTGGAAATAGTTCAATAAGGTGAATGTAGCTTAGTACACATTTTATAGTAGCTCAGATATACTGATAATAAAAATAAGTGACTATGATTTGATGAGCGTGAAGGAGCAACGATGATATCAAAATCCACGTAGGTAATTGTAGAAGGTTCCTTCTTACAACTTATACGGAAATATATATATATACATATATAAATACATTTGTAGTTGGTGGACATTTCACACAGCGCCATCTAGCCCCAAAGTAAAATAAGCATAGCTTGTATCATGGGAACCAGACAACTGATAGAATATTTATATTTGTATATATATATATATATATATTTTGTAAATACATACATATTAACACCCAGACACAGAACAAACATCTATGTTCGTCACACAAATATTTGTCCAGGGTGGGAATCGAACACACGACCAGATGGGAGGGTTACTACCAACTGAGCTGTAAGGCCAGTCAAATATATTATATGTATATCTATTAAGGAATAAATTACTGGAAGTGACATGAGGTGACGAGCTCACCCCTCGTCACGTCTACATTCCCACGATAGTGTTACCTAGGAGGTGAAAAGTGGCCCACTCTACCTCTTTCGGGAATAAAGGCGTGAATGTATGTATAATCGTATGATCGTGATTTTATAAATACGTCATGCACTTTACCATAGACCCAATTTCACAAAAGGATTCTCTCTATCATGAAACGAGTACCATGGGGTAAAATGTTTAAAACACCTCAACTCAGATTATAATTTTATATGAAGATCTATAATTTGTCCAGCGCGGGAATCGAATACCATACGACTCAAGTCCTCTAGTTGATTGGTCACCTACGTTACTAACGTCATCACGTTATGTGTTATGTAAAAAACATTAATGTTATTACATATAATGTTTTTTAAGCTATTTATTACATGCATTTCATCTAGTTTTATTGGCGTGTAGATAGTTTCGTTTGTTACACA
Source organism: Chesias legatella (assembly GCA_947359385.1). Lineage (NCBI taxonomy): Eukaryota > Metazoa > Arthropoda > Insecta > Lepidoptera > Geometridae > Chesias > Chesias legatella. The sequence goes on along the minus strand of OX375774.1, from coordinate 4,880,870 downwards.
TATGATTTAATCTTATCACAAGTGTTACTTCCCAGGACATAGTAAAAAACTGATAACATTTAAGTATCTAGAGGTAAAGTTTGTGATAAACAGATGATTTACCTACGCTGTTTTTCTAACGTTTTTTTTTTAGATTTTGTTGGCCATTTGGCTTCTTGTTTGGATATACCAACCATTTAAATCCAGTGATAAGAAACAACAGGCCCAAAAATTATACTTTCCGCTTGTGAAATATGTGAGTTGAAATAACAACAACACACCCTGGCTTTACTTACTTAAACTTTCCGAAAATAAATATGAAAACATGCGAATATATCCGGTACTCTATTAGTACAGACAAAACTTTCTCAATACCCAGATACTTTGAGTAAATCAGAGTTGAAGTTCTCAAGTTTGTAAAGTTTGTGCTAATAACCATTCCGTATGATAAAACATCGTCATTCTTTTAACGGCATCGTTCGGATGAGGGTGAATACCGTAGAAAATAACGAGGAGAGAACTGTTTAACTAGGCAGTATGCCGCATGCGAAATGTGTGGTGACTTGGTGAGCAAGTACGAAGGTGATGGGAAATGTTTCACGTAGTTTTTGTAGCGGCTGACCTCCAGTTGCAAACGATTGCAAAGAAAGGGAAGAATTGGAGAATAAATTTTCCCAGCGGTGATGCAAAATGGGGGAAAGTTAGGAAAAAGTTTGTAAACCTCTTGCGTTGTTGTTATGTCACTATAATCACCTGAAGCATCTGAAAGTTACGGCACATTATTATGTATGTCATGTTATTTATATTATTAGCAAATTCAAGCCATTTATGTTTTAGTATTGGACACTTATGTATTTTTTTGTAATTAATAACGAATTTATTTTGAATATCATTATTTACAGCGAATTATTGTTTGTATCTAAAATACTGGTACATTTAAAAATATATATGATTTTCTGGCCGAATCGTGTTGGAGGAGCCACGAAACAAAATCAGATACTGCTAGCAGCATATAAACAGATACTTTTTCAGAAATAAATAGTAAAACTTTCGACATCAAAGCTAAAGTTATATTCGCTTTGACACAATTGCCATGGTTGAGGAAACATATTCGGCAATTCAACTCTTACACTCTCATCTATTAGGAGTAATCTCGTAAAAGCTTACGGCATGTCTGCAGAACATTGTGCTAAAATTGTATTTGCTCTAGACACATACATATGCTGTGTAAAATATAGTGCTGTAGCTGGGAAACGAAATGCAAGCAAACGGTTATTGTAGAGCATAGTCTGTGCATATAGAGAATGTTCATGAAATTTGATGCAATGGTTCTTTCGTATTTTGCTTCCATTACTTCGGTATTGAACATGAAATAGTTTAGATAAGAATGTCTGAGGACAGAGAGTGAATGATTAAAATTTCAAATAAGTTAGTGGCTCTATTCAGAGCCGCACTAATTTTTTAGCATAATTTTAGCATCTAGCAATATTCAATATCATAAATTCTAATAGAATACTATATCAACCTGCGCAGGACACAAGCATTAATTGAAAAGTGTCTTGAAAGTTGTCATTGATCTCGCCTTGAAGATAGTCTAAGTTATTGATAGCTTTTAACATAAATGATAAGCCAATATTCCTAAAAACACTTACATTTGAATAAAAAGATTGCAAATAATTCGTCCCAACAAAAACAAAATTGACTTTGCGCAATGTGATTTAAAAAGCAAAAGCACATTTTTCGCTTCACAAAAGTGTTTGTCACAGATAAAGCTGGGGACAAATGTTCCAAGTGTGTTCAGGGGAGTCTGTTATCGCTCGGGAAATCGACAGGGCTATTATTCTTTGGTGTATCGCTGTGAGTATTTTTGAAACCCGACCTTATTTGCGGAGACCGATTTTTCTTCTAATATTTGTAACACTCCGACATTTACCTTTGAATCTTCAAAGTGACCGTGCATTTGTGAATGTTAAATTGTGAATTGTTATATGTTTTTTTTATCTTAGCAAGATAATTTCTGATTATGAAAAGACGATGACGAACAAATAATTTATTTTTTAATGGAATATTTTCCGCTTTAGAAGTACTTGAGCGGAAGTGCGGAATTACCTATTTGGGGAACTCACTATAGTTCCCTAAAATATCACGACGCGAATATTTGTATCCAGCACAAATCTACATTATTTGGACAAATAAATTTATACCTTCATATTATCTACTGCTATATTTAATACAGATTTACAACTAGTATCCCGAAGTACAAAATACAAATACTTTTTATATACATAAAATGTGTGCATTAAACTACAAAGATCTTCTGTAAGAAAAATAGTTAATATTTTATTTTTATTTATTACCTATTCATGATTTGAAGCACTCAAATAGAACTAGTGAAATCAAATTCTACGTTTTCAGGTACTTTTAAATAATTTAAAAGATGATATGTTGTGTAAAATGATTTCGAGTAACATATTTTCAAACAAGAAACATGCAAAAGCAGCTAAAAATAGCAAACATAAACTTATTGGAGTGGAACTCGATGTACGGAACCCCCTACACCCCCTGAGCAGTATGGAAGTGACGCAACGAAGTGGAGATAAGAGCTACACGTGTCTGTGCCGTTACTAAATCGGCAAACCAATTTATTTACAGATAAGGAGCATTTTAAGCCAAATTAATATTTACCAAACTAAATTTTTGGGGACCCCTCAAGTACACTTTAAGTTCTCTTCAAGGAAAATTAATAAATAAAGAATACTCTGAATAATTAATGACCAATTCGGATAATTTTTTTCCAAACATTTGTCAAAGTCCGAGGATGGTTTGTTTGAAGTTTGTATCCCGGAAATGTACAGTGGTGAGATGACGTCGCGCCGCGGGGCGCAGCTAGTTCAAAATAAAATTAAATCAGAAAAAATAGAACATGTCGGCATAATTAAACAAAATATAATTTTACACTTTCAGCGAAAATCCGATAGATATACCTCACTTACAGCAAGTACTACTGTTTTTCCAGTTAGATCGAAATTACGAAATTTGCACTCAACAAAAATACTAATTGCACGTTTTGCTTAAAAATGAGTTCAGATTTGACCGGCCAAAAATAATTTTGAACAGAAGCATTTTTTGTTTTACCTGATGTATAAATAAAAATAAATTCAGTCCTCAAGTGTAATTATGTCGTTGTGCGCACAAGCACTCACTTTTTATTTTAATGGTTTTCGCACGAAATACCGCAAATTGTTCCGTAAACAAACCTTTTGTTCATCAGAAACCCGGCGAGAATTTCGGGCACCCCAATGGAATTAAGCCTTTAAGGCAAGGGGGGCACATTTATAAGTGACGCATCGGAGCCAAGATAAGGCAACCCTGCGGTCTACCGCTAGAGTTCGTCTTATTTGTTACCCATTGTGTATGTTGCGATAACTCGTTATTACGAACAGCGTCCACAAATCACGAGAAATGTTTATCGCGGCTGATAAGCTTTTCAAAAGACGTCGTTTATAAGTTTTGTTTGCGTGACAGGATATTACTTTGAAATATTGAAGCGCGTCCCTAATTGTTTTGGCTGTTTAATTAAATTCTTGCTTGATTCTAAGATTAATAATTTAGAAAGTCTATCAATAGACCTTCTGAAAAATTAAAGCAATTTTTACAGTCACAAAAGTTATAAACATTAAATTGAATGCATTATTTGAGAGTTTTCATCAAGCATCAACTTTGTCTTAATTTGTGTCAGTAAGGCAATACTTCTCCCATGTTACTATATAAAATTCGCAATATTGATCTATAAATACACACCACGCGAACAAAACCGATGTCATTAAATGAGCAGCAAAAGCAAAGTTCCCAGAAGTTGACTAAGCGCTGAGTATACCTACAACGCCATTTATACTATAAATTATAGCAGTTTCTTGTATTTACTGATATCCTTTGAGAGCTTTCATATATCCCGATACGAAAACATCTCAGCATATTTAACTTTGTTTAATTACTAATTTAAAAACTGTAACTTTAAAAGTCGTATTTAGTTTCTTATATTCATACTTAAGTACGACCCGGACCTGCAGAAATGAAAAAACTTAATAACAAATTAACATTAATGTTATTATCTCCTAGTATATCTCTCTATAGTAAGAAAAAAAATGGGTGTCTGTAAAGTCGGTTTACTGACGATAGTTGAACGTGTCAACGTCTTAAGAAAATACTGATGGAATGGTAGCATTTTTCAAAAGAAAATTTTAATTTCATTTGTTTAATAGATTTTTATGTATATATGCACTTGATACTCGATCAAAACATGTAAATGTAAGTATTAGCAGCTGTCCACGCAGACGCATCGCTCACTCAAGTAGGAGAGAGACGGATGTCGAACGCTGCCGAACGCAAAGGCCGATTGTGCTTCTTTGTCGCTCGTTCCGCGCTCTCGCTTGCACTTGCACAAGCCTTACATGGAACGCCTCAGAGCGAGGTAACGCCGCATGAGTCATGTTTTTTCGTGCGTGCAGCCGGCTCTATCGAATTATAAGACGTTGACACGTCAAAAACTAAAAACCATAAACAAGTGTTATTCCATAAAAATCTTCGTACTTTTTATCTTGGCTTTGGGCTGGCTTTTCTATCGAAACACTGATGACAATAAGGCGAAACGATGTATCGAGTCTTTGACGTATCGGTTAATATAAAAGCTCTTTGGCTTCAGCCCAATAGTGTCAACTGGTAATAGACAGCGCACGTGCCACGGTTTAGCGGGTGCCTGATCCCCGCTCAAGAGATTTTTCACGATTAATTTTCTACTGCAGACGCCGTCACTCGCATTTGTTGGCAGCTCGGCAGACTCCCTTAACAAAAACAGGGATTATGTCCGTAAGCCCGCTTAGACACCGGTGTCTTATATCCTGTTTGTTTATGTTTCCATGTGTCGCTGTTTTTGTAACTTCAGCTTGTAGACCACCTACATCTGACAGATATTGTCCTTTGTTTCAATTGGATACGGCTAAAATTGGATGAGTTTATCGGTGCTGTTTGAAGTATATATATTTCATTAAAAACACAAACAGTACATCATTATTATGGAAAAACGGATTCTGAACTGATCGATTTAGGTTCTCGCATCTTTTTCTTATTCTAAAAGATGAAAGAGATAGAAATATACAACACATATTTAGTTTTAGAGAGGTCAAACTAAATATAGTGTTTTGCGTCCGGTTGCGTTAAGTTTCAGTCATAATACTTTAATTGTAACGGTTACACTTTCTATATTCATGGATTCCACGTGTGATAGATTTTAAAATAACATTTTCTGTTACTATATTATTATTTGATATAGTAAATCATTCATTCATTTTGGCTAGCACAAAATAATACACTAACCTGACAGTTCACCTGAATATTTTTTGCTGGTCACAGCAAATTTAGTAGGTTTTTTAGTTTTATCTTTAAAATGTTACATACGGAATCTGTTAAACGAAACAGAACAAGTCATAAATATCTGCAGCTGTTTTGACAAGCAATATTTCCAGATTCAAGAAATAATATTATCCACATAATACCTTGTCATTAATCCGCATCTTCACCAAGACATACATTAATGTACCGCGTATCCGTATCGAGTTATCTTAAATTATTAATGTATCCCTTTTATCTTTGAGTCTAATTGATTTGTCGCTTAGAGCTTGTTGTGGTGCTTCTCAATTACGTGGACCATGTCTGGGGGCTTATTCTCTACATCTGATAAGGAATTATGGAAAACGTTTTTTTTTTAATTACTATAGGCTCACATTTGACCGCAATCTCACCTGATGTTAAGTGACGATGCGGTCTACGATGTAGCAAGCTTGCCTAGAAAATACCTAGGTATTCACTCTCCTCTTGAAGACCTCCAGATTATAGTTCTCGGGAAATACAGACAAGGAGCAGGCAAGGAGTTCCACTCTTGGGCTGTCCATTGTTTTATTGTTTAGAGTCGTCAAAATTTAAATTTTTGTTGTATATTGTACGGGTACTCTATGGTTTTCGCTACGGAACAAATATTTTATAATACACATTTTACATAAGTAGAAACGGATTGAGAGCTGTAGATCTCGTTTCACTAGTTAAGAATAAGACCTCTGGTATCGCGAACTGTCCTCTACTTTATTTATGGTAGGCCGATTGATTGAATTAGTGGCCCCGAGGCGCTTCGATCGGCTTGTGGACGAGAATTTATTTCGCCTGGCTCCATCGTTTATTCAGGGAGCTTTTTCTGTCGGTTTAAATTCACTCGGAATGGAATACGTTTTAGAAATAGGATCTGACTGGCTTCCGTAAATAGAAAAATCATATATTCTTATCTCATTGGATACAAAAGTTGACAGTTATGACAGTTTTCCTTCGCCTAACTCTCGTTAAGGTGTAGTAGATACTTACTCCACTTCAAAAATGCCACATTATAAAAAAAAAAAAACTTCCAAGTTTTTGCTCTGTATATACACTTTGCAGAGGCAAGATATAAAATAAGCAATCACAAGATATATTCAAACACTAGCTGCGTCCGCGCCTTCGCCCGCGTTGAATTAAGTTTATGAATTAACCTTAATAAAAGTAGCCTAAGTAATTCCTTGTAATATCAAGTATATACCAATGAAAGCACCGCCAAAATTGGTTCAGCCGTTTCGGAGATTAACCGGCGCAAACAGACTGAAAGATTTAAATTTAAAAATTGTTTTTATATATACTAGTGTCATTAGATTTTAGATTTAGATTGTATGTCGATGTTTCACCATGGGACACAACCGCATTTACAATAAAAAAAACGTAATTTCAAGAATAACAAATATTGCATTATACCAAAAAATCACTGATTCATTTCTTATCTCCTATCAAACCAGATTTTGGTTAACGAAGTCTTGAAATGATCTCGTTCAAGTAACTGGCTTTTATCTGAGTGGATCTGATCTGAGTGCATGCGAGAACGTACCGTATCGGTGTTCGCTTCACCTGACACGATCCAAGTCTTCGCACGTGATCAGCATTTAGTGCCCTCGGATGCAGTAGAACGTTGGAGCTACTCTGCTGAGAAAACAATGTAATTCCGCACCGCGAAATAGCTTTAGATAAAACCTTTCCGTGGTGCGGGTAGTTAGAAAATGTCTCTTTTTAAATTTATGCACCTTTAAGACTATGTAGGCGGTTTTTAGATTTGGTGCATATTTTAGTGGTAAACCATTTTTAGAGACTACTCATATGAATAGAATTCATTGAAAGCTCTGGTTACGAATACTTTTTGAGTAATAAATACGAGCGTTAACAAAAAGTGTTGCCTTTTTAAAAACAACGCGTTTAAAACATAACGTATTTTACTAACGCTCATTCATTTATTGAATAACAATAAACTCTAGTAGCACATCGGAACTGAATCGCTACATTTCTGATATTTTTTTAAATGATACGAACAGACTACTATCATGGTGACAAGGCTAACGCGTTGATCTCTTTAATCCACAACAGCTAGGAAAAATATTTGGGAAAAACAGTTATATCTCTCCATCCTAACCTAACAGCAAAAACTTACCTTATATAGAAAGTGACGAACGAAATGTACGTAATTTGGTAACTAAGTCCTGTGATGGCCGGGGGCGTTGTTGACTCAACGAATTTGTGGTAACCCTAAATCAAGAAAAATATTAAAACAGTAGTGTCACTTACAAGCATTATCACAGTATACAAACTCCCACACAATCTGTGCCCCAATATCCTGAGTAGATTCTTCTCAATATTGAATGAAGTGATCCTTTCTCCCAAAACAATCAAGTAAAGATGGTTAATGAATATTTTAGACGTAAAGTTGATGGAACAAGCCTATTTCTGAACTGATAAGTTAATTATGTAATTAGGCATGTAACAGAGGCATGTGCCTCTGTTAGCTGTAGGAGTTTCCTGCAATTTAGAAAAGAAATAAATTGTGAAGAATTAATTAATCAGTAACGTTTGGATCTTCCTCGAGGAATTTGTGACATTAAAAAGGTCGAAGAAATAAGACAAGAGACTAGTAAATTTGTAGGATTTCTTTGCAAGCTTTTGATTAATGAAGGATGTAATAAAACAGAACATAAAAAGTTTTTTAAGTATTATACAGACAAAATTCCAAGACTATAAGCATTCTTTATGTAGTTAGCGTCTCATCCACGTTATATAATAAGCATTAGAAGAACATTACTAAGATTCATTGTTGTAATATTCAAATAACTATGAACTAAATCCCCAATTGCAAAATTTATCAAATTATTTTAATAAAATTAGACATCTAGAAATCTCTTAGAATAGAATAGTGTGTTTGTTCAAATGGACTGAACTTTGGTTTTTAAGATTAAAGGATTGGATTAAAGATGATTCATAGATATATATAAACAATAATCCCAAAAACATAAACCTAATAATATCATCATTCCAAAACCTTACTATATAGCAATTGATTTTGGGCTATGATACATATATACAACTCTTGCTAATTTAAAAAAATATTTAATTATAAATATAGTTTAATTTAGAATAGGCGTAAATTAATTTAATAAAAATATTTTTGTAGCTAAATTTATTGGTTACATAATACTAGTACCTCATTTTTGTTGAATTTAGATTTGACAGACTTAAAGTAAGTACTATAAGTAATTAAAAAAATTACGTATTTCGGCAATATTTATTTTAACGTTATTACAATAAGTCTTAGTGCTTCTGCTATTTAAATATTTATATATTTAAGTATGCATGTTTCTTCAGACATTCCTCTTATTTTTTTCTGAGCAACGAAGTCAATGCAGAAGAATTTAACTCACAATTTAACTAGTGCGAGAGAATTTATGTCATGCCTATTCTAAAAGATGCCGCGTAATATTAGCCGAGCTATCGGCTCTTTCCATTGCTTTATTCATCTCTGATAAAGACTGCATATAAAACCTTATTACATTACTTGTATGAATTCCAATTTGTTTACCCACATCTTGTTTCGTAATTTGGATTGCGTACCGAAGCCGTTTCCACCGATGGCTGAGGTTGCATAAATTTGACACTTTACGATAAGATTATCTGGAGGTCTCAATCAGGATTTCTGTGGCGGAGTTGAGTAACTAAATACGTGATCCGCATGTGCCGGCGCCGTTTCACATTTTCAATCTTAGGGTTGTAAAATATGGGGGATGAATTAATAAAATACTTTTTACGCGTATAATTTAAGGAAGCAGATAGCTTACCTGAGTTAACTGAGTTAACAGTAACCTCTGCTATTTATAAAAGCAAAATGCGGATCCTTATTTACTAAGGGTTATATCCTTTAAGAAAGAATCCCTTAAAAAAGACCCATCTCATTATGACTGTAACTCTGATGCGAAGGTGGATGTCTCGTGTATCTGTAATTTCACCGACACCAAGACATCACAGCAGCAGAAACAGTTGTATACATTTCTGGTTTCACTTGCATGAAAACGGTTGTGATTTGACATTTGAAACCTTAATTTTGATCGTCGCATCTTGCCAGGTTCAAAAATAATGTTTTGATGAAAAGCAATTATACATAGCTTTACCTAATGAAGATATATTATGCTATAATATTTGTATAATTATAGTAGATATATGTAGGCTTTCAAACTGTTAAATATTCGTAAAAGCGTTGGCGGCAACCCTACATCTAACACGTGTGTAGAATTGACGCCAAGATCAACTTAATTTTGGCGATTCCGTTATTGCTAGTGTTTTATTAAATTTGCCGATTTGAGCTGTTCATTATGAGCTCTGTTTTGAACTAATTTTGTACAGTTGGCTTTAACCGTCCAGCTAAAACAGGTTACAATTTTAAAACAGTAATAACGTAGACAGAAATTCATGTGATAGGTATTCTTCAGATTAGACATCGGTTGAAGAAAATATCATGAGAAAACCATTACAGGGTTGAAACGTCAAGTATCTTATAGTTGTAGCTTTAATACTCCATATTTTCTGCCTAATTTTATTTTTGTACGTGTATATCGTGCTGAATAATTGTTTCTTCTTCTCTTTCCCTATATCTGTCAGTAAAGCCTAACCTCACTCGAGAATCAGTTGGATGAGGCCTACATAAATGATGATGAGTGATAGGTATATGCATGTCAGAATAAAAAAAACAGTAACAAAACTTTTATGCTCTTGTCTCCAAATAAAACTTTTATGCTCTTGTCTCCAAATGCGTAATTAGCTTTTTCACCTTTGTAATTGGAAGCTGGAACATAGCATAAGTGGTGAGCTATTCGCTGCCATTACTTTCTCGGAAATATTTTACGAACGCTTCGTTCAGTAACTAATTCCTCCGTAAATAAAATATCTAGAACATTATTAGCATCTATAATGATAAATAATAATAAAAATAATAGTGGACATTTAACATATCACCTTCCAGGCCCAAACTAAGTAAAGTTTGTAGTATGGGAACCTGCAACTGATAGAATACATATATACTTGAAGACTAACCAGAACAGATAGCTTCGTAGTTATCTTCGTAGGCGTTGATTCTGCCAGCGAAGCGTGCGTCCCGGGTTCGACAGCCGGCTGCGCGGAGCAAACATTTGCGTAGCTTGAATCCTTGTGTTGTCTTGAAGGACACCTGCCTAAATAATAAAAAAGCTGAATCTTAGTAGGTTGCTGTGAGTTTCTGGTATTTGTCTTGTTTACACGTACTGCTTCGTATCTACTGGAAATAAATGAAATTTAAGAACATTTATCCGTATGAAATTCACATTCACTTTTAATAAAATAACTACCACTTTATGGAGCATAAATAATTTAATAATTAAGTAATACATATTTTATTTCAAAGAACAGCTACGACTTATTTAGTGTTGAATGAAATGAATGTAAGTAAGGCACTTTGACAATTTCAAACACCATTGATTGGTAGTTCTTACAGACCTTTCGCAGCCAAAATGATTCATCATTTAGGACTGGTAATATCATCAATGATATCCGAATGATTATCATGAAAGCTTGATTCGCGAACGCCAGAAGCCGCTACTGAGTCGGCGCGAAATGTCTCCGTAGAGGGGGACAGTAACCCCAGCGGCATTGCACGGGGAGGTTGTGTCGCTCTATGGTCCGTACACGTCGCGATATGTACGAAAACTACGAACAAATCTCTCCGGCGTAAAATAACGCAAAACTTCCCGAAAATGCACACAAAAAATGACATTTTCAAGGTAAAACAGTGCGGTGTGAAGTGCTAAGTGGTTAAGTGTCAAGCATGGTTGCGGGTCCAATTAAAACATGGAACCAGTTGAAAATAATGCTCTTGCTTTGGCTGGCCTCTACAAAAGGTAAGTGCAAAAAGTTGGACAACAAAAATCGCGTGTTTCTGTCACGCTCGGCAATTTAAATTGGCGGGTAAACGTTTGATAAGATCTGTGCCGGTGTGGGTTTTCCACTTTGGTAATTTAACCAACATGGTGGGGTAAAAGGTTTTATTAATTTATTAATTATTTACTTTTATTAATGCAATATTGCCATTGGTTGTTTTAAGAACTTATCAATCTATACAGTCATCAATTAAATTAATGAAAAAATATGCAATATAATCATTTGGTTAGGCATACCTTTATGATTAATAATAATAAACGTTATGCCATACGTAATAATTTATTGTTATAGTTTGAGTTTGATTTAACCAATATAATATTAGTCAAATTTAAGGTCTTAAATACGTAATCAAAAATAAATATAGGACTCTAAAATATTTATTTTGTTTCCGGAAGTTCGGAAATTTGTAAGTACGTAGTAGTAGTAATATTGAAACGGTGTCCAAAATTCAATTTGTTTGTTTTAAAAGCGTGGTCTAAATAAAATTTCTAGCTGCATTAATTAACATTTGATTGAACAAAGAAAAATTGGGTGCGCGGGTTTGTGCCAATGCCAACTGGACACGCTCGCAACTCCACATGAATAAGATTACCAAAGTTACTACGGTGCTGTTGAAGGTTGGAGAGAGAATATCATGTATTTTCCTTCCCTTTGTTATTATTTCACATATTTTATGTTTTAAACTTTTTTGTTTTAAGTTGGGAATGTGTCCAGTTGGCTCTAACCTGACCAAGTTAAGCAATGTTTAATACCTATTAATTTATTTATGTACCTACTTGTATCCATTTTGTTTAATAATTTTGGTTTATGTATTTTGTTTTCTCTTCTTGGTGTGTATTTGTGTGGTCATTTATTTTTTCTTATGTTAATATAATAGTTATGTAGCCGATGGTGGCGCCCCTCAAAGCCAGTATTTGGTACTGGTTCTAGGCCACCGAAACACGTTTAGATGCTGGACAGCAGATTTACAAACTTGAGGATGTCTTGCAGTATCGACAAGTTAGACCACTAAACTATTGCTAGTTATTTTATCGAGAAATATTAATTAGATAATAATATTGAAGGACATTTCACACAGCGCCGCCGTAGTAACGTTGAGTCCGTAGCGCCGAGTATTTTTTTCTTACTGACCAAAACATTTTTTTTCTAGCCCAAAGTCGCGCACCTCGAATCAAAGAGCACCCAGCTGACACGATAGTCGGAAGAAGCGAACCTGCTACCCTGAGATGTGTATCCGAAGGCAAGCCAAAGCCCACAATACTGTGGTACAAAGACGGATCCCCACTACTGCCAAATGACCACCCGCATAGAGTGTTGCTTGAAGATGGCTTGCTATTTCTGAGGTGAGTCATTTCATGGAGGTTATTCTCGGAAATCTCTATACGACATGCCAAATTTTCACAGGAGGATTAAGTCACTGTAGTTCGTACATTCGGCTCGTATATAACATCGACTCAATATAATAAATATATGAAAATAATTAAAATTTATAATACAAGAAAGTGACTGAATCAATAAAACATAAGCAATCGTCTGCTTGGCACGCTGGTATGTAGATATTTGCACGCAAACATCAGTATCTATAACTGTATAATTCTATGTATGTATAACTGTTAACTCGTTTACGAGATATTGTAACATTATCTCGTGTACGAGATCTAAGAATACGGATGGTATTTGATGATACGACTTGTTAAACAATGGGCCATTTGTAATTTTAACGACTTAGCATCAATACGGGTTACCACAACATTTTAATTCATGCATAGGAAATGACCGGGTCAAAGATGGATATTGTGCTTGACCACCTTAAAAGGCATTAAATATGTTACTAGGATATGAATTTCAAATCTACTATGATGTGGACATTGCATTACTTACACATTAAGTTCCTAAGTGATTTCCATACATATCCTTTCATGCAATGATGTAACCGATATTGTAAACCGAATACCTACATTTTTTAAATTGTGTATCGGCAATTTGTACATTCATGCATTTTGCTTTTATTATTTTAAACTTCCCAGGTTACTGCAAAAATATCTTAGACGAGTAAGTCCTTTACAAGGTCCCTGTTTCTGAATCTTTTACGCGCCAGAAGTCCCCTGTCGTTACGTTTAAGCAAATTCCAAGTGCAATTTAATTGTTCGTGTGATTCTGTAGGGTCCATGCAAGGTAAATGAGAGTGAAGAGAATGCCAAATGCAATTTAATTGCTCGAGTGATTCCGTGGGGTAATGCGGGATAAGATGGAGTGACAAGAAGTCAAGTGAAACGTAATTTGAGCGTTTGTAAGCATTTGTTTTCATTTCGTCGCAATTTATTATATAGTTACCATCAAAATTCATATAGCATACAATATATCGTTATATTTTTTAATCTCTGAATTAATTTCCAAACCTAGATAAAATCAGGTCTGCAAAAAATATAAAGGTTACATTTTACATGATTTTGTCTTTTGTCATTTTTAGTTCCCATTGTGTTTTATTTTTTAATCTGGATCAGCCCATCAGCCATGTTTAAGATCACTTCTATAAATCGAATCATAAGATTAGTTAGAATTAGATTATTTTTTACGCTATTTTAATATGCATATATTATGATATGATTCAACATAAATACATTTAACTTGACGGTAAAAAGCCTATGCTTCATTTCTGTGTCATTCTATAGGGTCATGCGGGGTAAGAAGGAGAGTGACGAGGGTGTGTACTGGTGCGTCGCACGGAACATTGTCGGTGAGGCGGTCAGCAAGAACGCCACTCTTACTATAGCTGGTGAGTGAGCTTAACAGGGTAATTACTTGTGTAATTTCCACTAATTATCGTTTTCTTTTTCTTTAAGGGTTATGAAATCTACGGGTGAGACAGGTTTACCTTTCAGGAAATACTTAAGAAATTTTGTTAATTAATACTGGTTCAGATTGCAAACAAAACGGGCAAAAATAGAGAAGCATTGAATGTCTAATTAAATCTCAGATTTATTTCGTTTCGTTTCGTTTCTGAAATATAGACTCTAGGCATGGTAAGGTCTCTCTTAAGGTAAGTTTCTACGTTTAAAAATAAAATTCTCCCTATCTAAAACACTCTGTTTATAAAATTTCAAATAAACGTGCTGTCTTGGTTCTACAGGGATCGTGGTGGTATGTTTGGCACATTGCCAGCCAATTCGCCGTATAGTTTGAAATCTTTGATCGGAAATGTTGTATTATTTTCATGACCTTTTTTCACTAGTTCTACAAGTTGACTTCTAAGCCGAAAAACTCCATATCTAGTTTCAAAACGTTTTGTCTTTCTGAGATAAACTCGAGCTCGAAAAATTTAAACTGTTTCCTTGAACTTTCCCTTATTTCACCTGTTTCACGATAAGACCGTTGGCCACGGTTATTGGCTCACTTAATAGTTTTATTCGTAGTTCTGCGCGATGAGTTCAGGGCGGAACCACGGGATGTGAAGGTAGCTTCTGGTGAACCAGCCCAACTGGAATGCTCGGGCCCGAAAGGCGTTCCAGATCCATCCGTACATTGGACCAAAGACGGACAAACATTAGATGTCGACCAAGGCAACGGACGGTAATCAATACTCGATGCTCATTACATTTATTGCCTGCACACATTAGTTTTATACATTTTACATTAAAAAAAACATAATTTGACACATATTTTATTATTATAACGTTAATTGCTTTAGCTTCTAATTAACTAGACAGTTATTCAAAGGCCGTTCTAGATATATTTTCAATAAAACTGTTATTTCAGCATATCAATAGTGGACGGTGGTATTCTCAAGATCCAAGAGAGTCTGCCATCTGATAGCGGGGTATATAGATGTGTAGCGTCGAACGTGGCTGGAGAGAGACAGTCCCGTCCAGCAACGCTGCTAGTCTTACGACGACCACATTTTCTAGTGAAACCTAATAACATAACCGCATTACTAGGCCAGAATATTGAATTTCACTGCCAGGTAAGTAGTACAACGTTTTTGATCAAAACATAATCTTTAGTTTTTATAAGTACCTATATAAATTTATAATATCATTTTGATCCTTTCTCTACGTTTAATTTTTTTTAGTTTTTTTATTTAAGTTTCGAATCTGATTTTGACATTGATCCAGTTCCGCTGTCATTTGAGGACACTAGATTGGGCTAGCATCGGTTCAGTCGTCTATAAGAGTGACCGCTACTAACGTTCTTTCTTTAATTTAGACTTATACAAACGAAACGCGACAAAATATACTGAATCCACCAGTGATCGCGGCAAGTCATTCGGGAAGGAGAACGAGTGGATTTTAATACCATAATTATTTCACCCAGTCGCAAATTCAACGTACGATTGATTGAAAATTTTGCCAGGAAATAACTTTAGTGGATGGCCAATAGAATACATTGACATATTTTGTGGTAGGCATCACCGGAATCAGATGTGTCCGTATCTTGGTCTCGAGATAATGGCTCCCTGTCACCGTACGCTATCGTCCGGCGAGGATCTCTGAGGATAGACCGGGTGCTTGCCGCTGATGCTGGTATTTACACGTGTCGAGCCGAAAGCCAAGCTGGAAACAGCGTATCAAGTGCCATACTTACTGTCCACTGTGAGTAATTGTCTTTAAAATTTATCTATAGTACTGGACATTTCCTGTACTTACAGTCTCTTATTATATTTTTGGGCAAGCCTGGTGAATGAATTTACCGTATCCCAGAATACGTTAAGATTATCTCGAAGGCTCTAAGCTCTATTTTATCGACTGATGTGGTAAGAATCTACGCTCAGTCATAAATTAACACATTTGGAAGTTTTAATTTCAACCTTAGGGCGGAATCTAAATAATACTTTACTTTTTAGCACTACCTCATTTTACCAGAGTACCTTCAGACCAAACAGCATGGGAAGGAGAAGCGGTTTCTTTTCCTTGTGAAGCGGATGGGTCGCCAAAGCCATTTCTTTTTTGGACAATGGAAGGTTCCCAGGTAATATTCTCATAACTCATTTAAATTAAATATTACCTGTTGTGCCATCGTTTCCTCAGTTTTTCCGATATTGAGGCACTCTATTCCAACCGTATTTTGTTGCAGGAACTGGTCGTTCCAACGATGAGTCATGGGAAAAGTTCTCTTTATTTGGATCGCGTATTGACCCAGCACGCTGGCCGACTGACCTGCGTGGCAGTCAGTGCTGCTGGAAGCGCGATGCATACAGCTACTTTACAAGTAAATATTGTAATTCCAACATGGTGTTCGTAGTATTGACTATTGGTGACATTATTTTCATTGGTTAACATTTTCAGGTGTTAAAAAGAGAAGCTAACTCCTTCAGTTTTAATGCAGAATCATCAACATCGTATCCAGAACTGGGTAAGCCTCATTACCACCCTCCGATGACGCAGTACGAACTCGTTCAAGCGCGGCGGTACTTGCAACAGGAGGTTTTGGTTTTGCGAAGAGTAGAAGGCATATCAGCTACTACGTTGAAAATCGTCTGGGATGTAAGATGATTACTATAAATATATTTTGACAGAGTTATTAGCATTTTTAAAGAACAATAACATCATTTGCAGGTCTTGACGGACTATAACGAATATCTAGAAGGCGTCAAAATATGGTTCAATGGCACCTCAATAAATCGCGCGCATGCCTCAGATTTTCAAAAGATTTTACATTCCAACCTGTCATTTAGCTTTGAAGAATTTAGAAAGTACGAAAACTTTTCTATGACTACCGTCCACAACAGTGGCTCGTCGAGTCATGTCTTAACCGGGTTACTGCCCTACGCTCAATATGATGTGTTCCTAATGCCATTCTACAAATTATTGTTGGGAAAACCCTCCAATTTAAGGACCGGATTTACAGAAGAAGACGGTAAGCAATCATATTCCTATTTACTTGATGAACTTAGCAAAAGTAGAGTTGCAAACCTGTGTATATTTCAGTTCCATCAGATCCTCCGCAAAGTGTTATCGCGGGAGTGATAAATGCGACATCCGCTTGGATTAGGTGGGATCCGCCCCCGGTGCATACGTGGAATGGGGAAATTTCCGGCTATTTGGTGAGTGCATTTTACTCCACCGTCATGAACCTCATAATTGGTTGTTATATCTTACGGTTGATGTAGATTGAAGTGAGAGTGGGGGGGTCGAGCGGTGGTCGGGTGGTGGGCCAGATGTCGCTCGGGCCCCGGACTCGCGCCGCCGCCGCGAGCTCGCTGCGAGTGGGCGGGCGGTACAGCGCGCGCGCCGCGGCAGTCACCCGCCGCGGACACGGTCCCTTCTCTGCGCCCGCACTCATACACATGGTTCCCACGCATTCGCAGAGACACTACGTACAGTAAGTACTTCTTTCACTATGAATATTCGTAGGTTCTGCATTGCATCCTCAATTTTTCCAAGCTTTTCGGCTTTAATTTAGAAGATCCAGACATATAAAAAGTATTTTTAAACCTACGGTGAATTCTTAGGCTTTATAAATAAACCACCAGTAGTTTAGTTTTTAATGTAATGTATGACTATGACTGAGTTATTATTGTTGTCTTTTAAAAAAAAAAAAAAGAATTTGTAGGTACATTTTTGTATAACTATTTTTTGTTTGACATGTAATTTATATTACCAATAAATGACTATTATGACTATCATATCAAATGGTACTATGAAGCACTTATACTGTCACTGCAAAACGCCTAAATAGGGTCTTTGAGACATAAATAAATCTATAGATGCGTGTATGTTTTAATCTATTTGTTGGTTTCTAATAAAACTTGTTCTGAGAAACTTCATCTTAAATCAAATATTTTCGTTTTAGAACGGAGCCAGCAACAGACACGGCAATTAAGTCGATGTTCCAAGAAACTTGGCTTTTAGCGCTGTGCCTGACTTTGTTAGCGCTCGTCGTAATTGGTGGAGGGGTTATCGCTTTTATTACTCGACGGAACTCTAAGCAGAGGAAGAATCAAAATAGTACCGGTGAGGAAACTATTCACATTATGCTAAAACACTCCCATAAAGTGCCGTAGATATTAAGTAACTCAAATATTAACCTCCTCATTCAAAACATTATCATCAGCATCTCAAGCAAGATAATATCAAAAGCTGTCATTGATAGAAGGTTAAGTTGTTATTCCTAAAACTAGCCCTACGAAAGGTTAAAAAACTTGTAATTTTTTTAGCCACTGCCATCGCTAACGCACAAATAGCACAACAGTGTTTGCTGGGTAAAGAAGCCGTATGGTTGAGAGAACGACCAATGTATGAAAGCTCTAATGAGCCACGAATAGAAATACTGAATTACCATCAAAGTCTTCTAAGAGGTGAGATAATTTTATACAGTGTACATTACTCAGTTTCACGAACATATTTATGAAAATCTTGTGTATTCTGTACAGGGGGAAGTTCAATGGAAACAGCAGCAATGGAAGCCGAATATACACTTCCCCAACATAGTGCAATGAAACCAATCCCTGAAGAAGATCATCAGAGAAATCCCCCCGAACCTTACGCCTCAAGTGCCATTTACACTGAACTTAACTACCAAATGCGAAGTAACATGGACCAGCAATTCCATCTAGATATGCCATTCAATAAGAATGAATTCCAGGATCACACAGACGCCGAAGACTCGTGCGTTAAATGCGCTGTCAGTCCAGGCTCGTATGACAACAGTATGGTCCGCTCTTACGACAGCAACCAATACTCTAATGAAGAGTGTTCAACGTGCTGCAGAAGCAGTAGTTCCACATTGACCAAGGAGTACAGCGAAATGACCAAATGTGGGAACGACGAACAAGATTTATCGATAGAAGAATGTCCGTCTTGTAAGACCAATCACTCAAGACCTTCTAGTCATCACGAGGGTAATAAAGAATGGGCGATGACGGAGGTCGAGTATGATTATCCTCAGTGGCATTGGTTAGCGAGGGAAAACAGCTTTAGACATACGGGGCAAGATGTCGGGTACTCTAGTGCGGGGAGGAGCGATCAGAGTAATTGCCGGATGAACTTGTGCGATATTCTTCCACCGCCACCCTACGAAAGGTATGTTTGATGTCTTCGAGTAATCGTCCTTCTAAATTTGTAGTTTCTGTTCACTTCGATGTTTTTCTTAATCTATTCACTGTCTTTTTACATAACAATATTTAAGTGTTATAATCTTAATTTGTATAACTATAGTTCAGTGTTTAGGTGTATTGAAGTAAACATCTGCCACGGGTGCCCTTACAGCAGAAGTAAACTTTGATAATCATAATGCTATCATAATTGTTATAATCAACTCAATTTTTATACCTGATTAAATCAAAATCCTTGAAAACAATAACAACATTTATATTAGTGAAAAGAAATAAAATGAAAAAAAATGCTAGTTGAAAAAAAGAATGCTATTTTCTACAGATTCACTGTACAAAATCTCACTAAAATATTATAATGATATATGTGGTGTGCATTTAGTGGTTGTACTAATTAAACTTTTAATTCCACAGAGAATCACCATATCGTGATATGCAGGCATTCGCCAATCACTCAGGGGCGTCAGGTTGTTCAGGTCATACGTATCGAAGTTAGTTGTAATTCTAAAATATCATTAGTACATAATGAAAGCAATACTAATAATAGTGAAATGTATATTTGTACAAAAGTCTGCATATTCTGAACGCTAATGTATGCCATCACACCGACACGTACTTAATATTATTCGCAGTTAGGCGTACTGGGAATATTTCAGCTATGCGTGGTTGAATGCAAGTTGATTTTAATTGAAAATGCCTCTGACTTATTTCAATAGGGTACTTGTTTGCCTTGCATACATTTTCTTTATATTGTAGCTGTATATTATTTTTAATGAATAAAAATAGGATCACATTAAAATTTTGTTTATAAAAACGGCTTGGATATTTATGTTCTTTTCTAACGTTCTCATAGGAAGTAAATAAGTGAGAGTGAATCATTTACGACTAACTAGGCTTAAGCAACTTTTTTATGACAACTTAGCTCGTAGGTGATTTCCCTATTTTTTGCGTCTATATATATATCATTAGCATTCACTTGTTACGTGTCGGTGTGATTGACGGCCTATGGAGATTGATTGTAGTTTTTGTGAACGTGTATCTAATAGACCGCTAAAGGTGATCGTCCACTAGATTGGTTTGGAGCGTACGCAGTGCGTCAGTATGCAGATGCAGATTTTCCGATCAATCTCTTAAAAGTTTTGCATTATATCATAACATCAAGTAGTGGTTGGTACCTGGTACTGGTAACATTGTGTTTATTTCGTAACAAAACACTGAAATATCTTGATCAATTGCTGATATAGTGGACACTGAAGATTTTGGCACAGTATCCCCAGCACATACCTAAAAACAACAGACATATAAAAAATAAGTTATAACGAAGTATGTTAAATTTGTTATATACTTGTATAAAACACAAACTGTTATAGAGAAGGTATCAATTTAACAAAAATGTATACTATTTTCTACACAAAGTATATCGATCACCAGAAAATAATAAACTGAATTTGTTCAAAATTTAATATTTTACTATGGTTAGCCTTGAAAAGTATCTTGTGACTTGTAAGTTTTTGACTAGTTTCATAATTATCAAGGAAACTGCGAATGCTCCAATATCATTCAAGTGGACGCTAGGCTTAAGGAAACGTAGGTGATTAAGGTTTTCATCTCTCTAGTGACTGTGATATAGTTTAATTTCATAACCAATATTACGTTTTGTACATATTTTGAAACGTTTGATAAACTTATACAATTTTATCGCAATATTTAAAAAGTAGTTAATTAGTGTCATTTTCTAGAAATAGTCAAGTACTGAAACAAGATTCCTATTATGTATCGAATATTTCATCTTTTACTAACAGGCCAGCATTTATTATTAAAGTACATTTTTTATCTTCAATTTGTGTATTTTTCTTTCTTTTAGGACCAATTTTAGTGATCCAAGTAACTAATCCTTACTATTAATAAAATATGTTCTTGTAGAAAAATATGCACTAAGCATATATTAAAATTTCAAACTCATGATGTATTAAACAAAATATGTAATATGTAACCCAGGTAATTTTTTTAGGTCTTCATATCGTTCGTCTTTCGTTACTTCTAGTATGTGTAATATTTCACAAATGTTCTGTAATAAAGTCTCTACATACGGATGTTATTGTGACTATAAATAATCCACCTGCATCCCCGCGCACTAAGAAAGTGAGAGGACTATAACTCAACTTTAACAAGCAATTTGCAGTTTATTGGCCACTAAAGTATTTAATTGTTGGGATACACCCCCTGAGTAGGTATGGCAATTAATTCTTTGTATAGCCACTCGGTTGCAGTAAAGTGTATCGTAAAATAACGTGAAAACCTCCAGCTGTTTTACTTACAACTTTGTAAAGACCAAGTCGGGTCACCAGAGAGGAATAGTAATGCCCAGGATCTATAGTAAGATTAGTAAGGCAAAAAAAAGAAGAAAAAAAAGGTGTGAAAGGAGATGTGAACAACATAATTAATAATTATTATTATTATTCATAATCGATTTCACTACATACATAGCCAGTTAAGCTTACTAACACTAGCTTGAAAAACTAACCTTGCATGGTGAATTTATGCTAGACGTGGTACAAATTCACCGTTCATGTACCTGTACATTTGCAAAGGTAAAATAAAAATAATAAGTTCAGCAATAAAATAATAATTGTAATGATACTAATGTATCTCTTTTTTTTAACTCTCTAATCTCTCTATTTTAACTCTCATAAATTCAAACCATTGCCTTCCATGAGTATTCCCAATAAGCGTGTTTTCACCAGAAAGTTTTAAAGGGCATATGAAAACGCACCGTCTTGAATATAATGCCTTAACAAATGCTTTGACGGATGGATGAAGTGGATGATGGTAAACTTAAACTGGTTCTGCTTCAGACAGGGCGTAGAGAGCGTGGTGGCAGTGAAACTGACCCCGAGTTTCAATCCGGAGTTCGCTGGTTCAAATCCCGACGTGCACCAGTGAGATTTTTCACGATTTATGTATGCAATACCACGTTCTCAAAATATGTCGGAAAAGGAAAACATCGTGAGGAAACCGACATGTAGCAACAAAAAATTCGAAGACATGTGTCAAGTGCACGAATGAAAGCCTCTTTCAAACGCACTCAAACCCTTTCACGATAATGGTTCGAGAGAACCAGTGACTCGAACAGTAGTAGCACAGAAAGCGATAAAAAAGTACCTACGTTAATTTTCTGTTTAAATATCCAGCCTTCAAACTTTACAGAATACAATTAGAATTTATTATCCGACCTATAAGTACCTACTAATTCATAAATAATCCGTCTATTTCTCACACCATTAAACTCATAATACCCTAAAAACTAGTTTTCAGCATAAGCAGGAAAGCCTGAAATAATTACATTTGTAATCAGCTCTCCTCATAAATAAACTGAACACGTATTGTGCGTGAGTCGCAGGCTGCGTCGGAGGGCGTTGCCATGGCGACAGGCTTCGCCTAACCCTCGGTGCACCCTTGTTATTAATACCCTCAATAATTAAACTTGATTGCATTTCACACCAGGTGTCTGATGCCTCTTGTCATATTGAACTGTGGCCTCTGATGGAAATGTGTAATTGTACTACTTGACTGTTTAATCGAGACATTGATACATTCTTGTTCGTGTTCATCAATTTACATTCTGTTACCTCCGCTGGATAAGCTTTAGCTTTCCTTAACGGGAAAAATTTATATTTTTTTTTTATAGTGAAGATTTCTATGCTCAGTTATAAATCTAATGACTGGTCATTAATGAGATGGCCATTGTAAGGTATACATTATGATTCTATTATACTAGTCTAGGATCAATTTGTTTCTGAATGAAGACAAACTTCAAATATGTAAGTCAAGGTCATGTTGTTTAGTATACTCACTTCTTTAAAGTATGACTCGCTCGATAAATCATAGATTTTTTGTGACAGCTGTTTTTTTCGGATTTTTGAGATGAATCATAAAACAGATTTTTTTAAGCATTAGTAGTTACGACGATTAAACTTCAGTCCACCGATCAGTCGGCGATCAGTCTGTCGATCAGTTGGTCGATCAGTTGTACCCTTATTGTACATTATATTTTAGATACATATTTTTATTTGCATTATTATTGACATGAAAGGTATAGCAATCCACAGCAAGCTTTTCAATGAATTCGTCTCAAAAATAGTAATCATGAATAATACACAATATATATTCAACTGTTAAATTGAACCCACAAATTGTGGAAGAAAAAAAAATGCCGTGAAGCCTTTTATACAATTTCAATTTGCTCAAACAATCATCCAGAAATTTGCATTCCATTTTCATTTCAGTCTGCTCAATAAAATATTCTGAAAAGCCACGAAATCAATTTGCATGTTCACACCGAATAAGTTATGAAATCACATTTCACCTCTACGTGACTTCGTTCCATCATACTCTTCTCAATCATTCCTTCCGTCCTTACATCCCTTGAGCGCTGAATTTTTATTTTCTTTATTAATCAACGCTCCCCTATGGAGCAATTTCTGGTGTAAAAGCCTCTCCGATACGTCCTAAAGTCAAGAGGCGGCGTGACAGAGAAAAATTGAAGGGATGGTGGTTGACTCGTTATAAGAGACTTGTGGATTGGGAACTAAGGGTGGTTTTCTTACGAAATAATAAGCTTGTATTCAATTAGGAGAGGAATCTTGGCCTTTTTATGAAGGTTCAGGTTCAAGTGCATATCTAGTAAAGGAAACGATACTCTTTTTTAAGTAAGACTATTTTAAGAGGATAAGAGTGATAAAATTTCTTGTAAAATTGTGTTTCCTTTGGTTTTAGGTAATAACTATATATAACAAAGGTATAATTATATCAATTCAAAATGTTATGGCATAATTGAATTATAGCCTCCTAAAATCCGCCTTGGTTATAAATTAATTATATCAGAACAAAGCTTCACAAATAAATATTGACGAAGTAAAATAAGTAGCACAACCATTTCTAGCGAACTGATTATATCAATCGTCTTCTTTCAGTGATTTGTTATAAAGCAAAAAACCACGTGCTGACTCTTCGTCTATAACTTCGTTATGAAGATTCTGTGAATTAACGGTCGGAGGTGAGACGTAAACAAATGAATGTCGGCATTGTTTGGCTTGAATTGCGCTGAGTGCCACTTTCGGGATTAAATCACAAGACATTGAAAAAGTAAGGATATTTTTCTTGTCTTCTTAGATGTGTGTATGGATGGGCGTAACAGAACATACTGAATTCATTACCCTGTTATGCAGCGTTTTCTTATTATTACAACAACACATCCGAGAACTTGTTAACTGATACATACATACATTTTATTTGTAATTGCGTTCTTGAAAATATTATAAAACCTATTTCACCCACATCTACGAGTATGTTCGTTTTCAATAAAACTCCCTGGACGAACTCAAACAAGTATAATTTTACTATGTACATCAAAATATAACTGCTTTGCTGGTTATTCTATTTCAGATATGATTAAAAAGAAAAAATATTCTCAACAATGTCAGACGGAATATGTCATGACCGTATTACCTAATTTGAGGGTTTGATACCCATGACCGAAAAAGAAAAAGCCCAACAGAGAAATTTGACCAGATATCCTTAGAGACCAAATAATACCATCCACCATGATTGAGCAATTAGCCTATTATAATACATAGTTACTATTTGATAACAGTCATAAAAAAATTAGGGACCTGGCGTTTATCAACAAATTGAGGGCAACTTAAGATAATGTTTGGCAAGCAAATGAAAATTATTTTCTTTCTTTTCAAACACAAATCAAAATGTTGATAATGAAATATGACATATTTAAATATACTTTAACAAATTGAACACACCAAAATGAAACCATCCAGAGTTCATTGCACAGGATTTGTTCAAAACAGTCACGAACTTTGGAAAATAATTACAAAAATGTCCGTAAAATTATGAAACAGAGACGAGGGTGCATGAATTATCCATTACTGAGCGAGGAGTAAAGGTACCTTTGGAGCCATAACTCGTCCTCGTTCGTTGGGTTCCGTAGATATTTATGGGCGCAGATAAGGCCTACAGATGGCGGTCGCGGAGTTTTCCGTCCCCCTAATACTTGTTGAGTTACGGGTTCCAATTTTCAGTTCTGCACTTCAGGTGCGGAGAAACCCGCTGGAGAATTTAAGTTTGAATTTAAGGTTTTTCCTATTTATTACTTTGACGCCCATTCTAAGATTTTTACAATGTCTCAAGAGAAAGTCACGAAATTAGAGTTCCTCTGAGGCGTTCTTTGAACTTTCATTAGCCACACTGTATTGAGGAAGCCAGTGACACGAGTAACAGATGTAGTAATAAGAAGTATAGCCCTATTCCGAGTCAGCATGTCTAGACTCAGGCCGGGACGTCGATTAAATCTAGGCATGTTTTTATGCAACTCTCAGCACATAAAGCTCTTTACAAGGAACCATTTATTGGTTGCCATTTATGTTGATGATACGTTTCGAAATTGCTCCCAAAACTTAATTAATTTGTATAATACATCCTATACAAGCAGTATCACTTATTTAGACATAACATATCGATCCGGACAGGTAGAACTGGGTATAGTATCTGATTTGATGGGAGATTTACAGTGACATTAAAACTGAACGCTTCAGCACTTACTGATAACCCATTATATTACCTGCTCCATTCGTAAATCTTAAATATTCTGAGCATTCAAATTCGACTATGGAATGATGATTCGGTTGTCTTTCTACTATGCTTAACGAATTCAAATTTAATTAAAACAATCGATATAAATTACTCAGCAATTATCGGGAACCCAAAAACATTAGCCACGGGTGAGCGACTCAACAAAATTATGACATCCCCATAACGTGACACGCTAGGGTCACGCAATACCTTACCTTACCTTATACAAACTTTAAACCAATCTGTGACACAACATCAGTACTTACTGCTGCCTAATCTATTGCAGGTGGTATAAACTGTTGATTAATCCAGGGCAAGTGCTGTAATAACTACCGGCTAATCCCTGGCAGGTGCCTGTTTTTTGATGATTTATAGCACAACGCGTACCATGACTAATGCCGGTTTAAATAGAAGCTTTGTCTATGGTAACTGTGGAGGCATGATTGTAATTTATATTGTTGTGATGGAATATGCCTGCGATTATTCAGGATTATTTGTTTTACGGATTAATTGTAAGGCCTTCACTGAATTTCCGTTTTACGACATAAATAACTCGTAATTTATCAGTTCCCGTGTAACAAATAGGATTTGTTTCATAGAAATAAGGTTGGGAATTATTTAAAACAAGAACATTCGTATTCAAATCTATATCTTGAGATTATTTAATGTCACTCAATTGGTGGGGTTTTAATCCTAAGCAGTCCTTACATCCTAACTTATATAAAATATAACTCTCTATTTATAAACCACCTAAACTGGACCGATTTTGGTGAAAACTTTGTGTTTCAAATCTTATGAAAGACTCAGTCGTTATATTTTATCCTGCTACAATAATATCGAAGAAGTCGCGCAAAAAAACGAGTTCATATAAATACGCTAGTAAATAAATTTGTTCCATTCAAGTTTTTTTTTAAGTGATTAAAATGACTCGACGGTTAAGTAGTCCGCTTAATGCTATAATTTTAATAGTAGATATCTGTAAGAATAACTTCTTCATGAAATTCCTAAATCAATGTGATTAGCGATCGTCACTATGTAAAGAAATTAACGTCTCATGTCTCATTTTTTAGTCGATTTAATTCTAATTTTGATCTCATCATGGAGTCATACAAGATATTGTAACGGACCTCCCCCTTCCATCCGTAATAAGACACTCAGATCGGAAATTTTTCGAAAATATATTCTAAATCTTAATATTTATAATGGCCAATAGTGTGATCGAATTAGTGGTAGGACTGTACGTTGTGTTTCATAGTAACCCGTTAAGTAGAAGGTTCTTTAAGAGGTATGCTGGTAGTAGACGTAA
Source organism: Chesias legatella (assembly GCA_947359385.1). NCBI lineage: Eukaryota > Metazoa > Arthropoda > Insecta > Lepidoptera > Geometridae > Chesias > Chesias legatella. Next base: position 4,853,538 of record OX375774.1, on the reverse strand, counting down.
GACATGGTATTGGGTAGCGTAGTGAAGAAAGTCCCTAATGATAAATATTAGATCTGGAGAATTATAAATGTACTATTACAAAAGTAGATTGTTATAATTAATTAAAAGTTTGAACTAATGGAATAGTACATACTCTAATTTAATAATGAAAAGTGAATAACAAATTTATTTAATACTGCTGTAAAAATAGCAGTTAATTATTTTATACCACGAACATAGTTTGTGGGCCAACGGCATCTTCACAAACTATGGCTCGACGCCCCTCCCCGCGCCATGCTATGAATTTCGACTCCTGACAACTCTAGGATTTGTCGTCTAGGAAATCCTCTATTCGTGGTATAATAAAGTATTATCCCACCGAACCTGCGGAACTTAACCCTCCTTAATCAAAAGAAGAGGAAAGGTCCTATTATTCTCCGAAGAGATTTAGTTAACTCGTATAACATACGAGCAAGAGTTAATGATGAAAAGAGTATAAAACTCTCCTATATCCACAATGATTTACTGTACTGTAACAGTAATTTAAATTAAATTATAAATAAGAGCTTGGCTCACTTATGCTAATGAATGTATTTCACATTCAGTAAGTTCCTAAACTCGTACTGAGATTGCAACTGAGGTATAATGTCATAATGCAGAACAAGCAGAGCACATTATCAATATTTTTAAGATTATAATAAATGACAGTACTTAGCAATGTGTCTCAACCCTAACAATAATTCAAAACTGATCAATTGAGGTGGTTACAGATCTCACAAACCAATATGCTGACCATTTAGGTATTACAGCTAGGTGGAGTAGTACCCCTTTTTGACCAGACCGCATAGCCTAACTAGCAATTCCGTGAGATATCTGGGTTTCTCAAACCAATACATCAGTACCGGTAAAATAAAGTAAGAGTAGGTGGTAGTTCGGCAACAGTGATAATAATGGATGATTACCAGTCTCACTTTGGAAAGCTATTACGAAAACTAGACACAGCTTAGTAATATCATAACATTGTTATTTGATAGCAATACTTATTCATAAACCTTTGTGCTCAACAAGGAGGCAAAAAGCAAATTAAAAATAAATAACATAGTAAGTGTTAATGTATCAACATCTGTGAACCAATTTTCATCATTCAAATATAAATCAATTCATTAAATTAATACAAAGTGGATATTACATCTTCACTCTATCTTATACTAAATATAAACTATGATAGGTTAAATGATCTGTTGTGCACATCAGATTGGTATTGTAGAACAAATTGTTTCAATATAATAAATATAAAACATTTCCAACTAACATCTATGAATGTATCGTCAGAAGGCATTAATCTATACAATGGAGCTCCTTTACAGATAATAGCGGATTTAGCCATTATTTGTATCGTCTATTAAATAAATACTTTATTTACGTCTGATTTTTGAGATACTCTTAATGTATTAGATAAGTGTAAAATTATTTATAAAATATTTGTTTATAACATAAAACATAAAACCAACACAACTATTCTTGGAATCATTGATTTAAGTCAGTAGAATCAGTATCAATAAATAAAAGGAACATCTGTATACAACTCTGAAATTATCAGTTGTGTACCTAAATACCTAAACTAGCTACAAATATGTATGAGAGCAAAACAAGGAGTTGCGTCCTTACTCCGTATTTAATTCTAATTGTGCATGAAGGTACAAACAGCACAAAAGATTGCAAATGTGTACCTTTCTAACTATTCTGACTAATGTATGCGAGATTGGCTTTCTCGACTTTGTATTCCTAGTGCCAGCCCTAAGGTCTATCTCCTGCAGGCCGTAGCCAAAGACAGCAGAATTAAGACGTGTACCGCGAGATGTGTGAGGGACCACATCAAATGGATCCTGAAAATAGATTTAGTATGGGTGCTGAAGGCATGACCCACTTCGACAAGTCCCCATTATCCAAGTTCAGGAAACAACCAATGTGGGAGCTTTGCTGAGCCCAACAAAGGGAAAACTCAACACCCAGTTCGCTCAAATTGCCTGGGCCTAACTAACAAGGGAATCCCTGACTCCTGGCTTTCGTTGACACCGTAAGGATCAGGCCAGCAGACCATAAACCATGTTATGGGTTTTGGTATTCATCGAACAGATATTGATAATATTCACAACAAAATAATATAATGGTTAAGCCATAATAATCCTCTTTTATTTATTTTTTTAGGAAAGAGAACTTCAACATTTTCATAAAATCCACACTAATTACGCACTTAACAAATTACGTTCTAAGACGTCATCACAGCAACTACGCATTACAAAATCCCGTATTCACGAAATATCATGGAAACTGTTTCATGGGTGGAACCAATTACACTATTAAACGTGTATCACAAAACTATGCACATTAATGCAAATTTCTATTATAATTACTTGCAAAATCAATAATATTTTAATAAATTCTGTTCGATTCACACATCTAAGCTCGCTATTCCAATCTGAATCCCCTGTCAAAACCTTTTTCTTTTTCCTGTAGCCTTCTGTCATCTTTCTATATGGAGTAAAAAGTATTTAATGCAAAGTAATGAAAAAGGTTTTAATAAAATACATTGATTTCAAATAAAATACTCGAATTGATTATTGATTAGAAATTTTGGTGGTACAACAGAGTTGGGATCGTTACAATCGCCCCCTGTATTATAACGTAACTTGTGAAGATATAATACACCATTAACAAAAGATCAAAACTCACCACCAAAATAAAATTAATAATAAATGATTATAAAACCCTTTGGAAAAAGAATGTACCTAACAATTAATTATCACCCCGTCGACCAACACAAATATTTATGTTTAGTTTCATCTATTAAATAATAAATCAAACATTCCAAGAATCCTTATAAATATCTTTTTTATTTATAGATAATAAACTTCCATGACTATGGCATAAACTCCAAAATTTTAATACTCAAATGATAAAACTAAGAATTCTATGGAAAATAAAAATTGTTAAATTGTAAAAATGTTAAATATCAAATTATCTCTCAATTATTCTCAAAATATCAAATTTTCAATAACAGTATAATTAGCTGAATACTTTTTTTTTTTTTAAATAAGTGAAATGAGCACATAATGCATTCAAAAATATTAAATTTCTGAGCAAATGCCTAAAATAATCATGTAAATTTTAACTGAAAATGGAAATGCCATTTCTTCAGATCTAATCAATTCAATTGAATTTAATTAATTGAAAATTAAATTTCAAAATTATGTAAGTATTGATGATTGATTGATTACACTTGGTAGTTTATTCAATAATCAATTACACTTGTTATTTACATTATTAACAATATTACGCAAAACTGATCGAAAATAATGTCTGAAATTGGTAACCTAACCAAATCTGAATAAAATCCATCAAGATATTTTGCTTTCTTCAATTCTTGATGTTTTCATAAACCCCAATAATATTCACTTAATGCTTCTCAATTTGATTTGCCTCTACTTTAGACTATATTGTCTGAATATATTTATTTTAAAATAATAGTTATTATTACTTAATAGTAATAGTAGTGAGTGAAATAATTTTCACTCACTTTCATACTCCATACTCAATTCAAACAGCAAACAAAGTTTTATTTATTCATCAATAAATGGTTTCAAACAGTATTGAGTAAAATGTCTGTATTTATGTGTGTGTTGATGAACGTAAGTGTTTTTAAACCGAACCACAAAGAAACACAATCCAAGCCATCATCCAAGTTTATAAAGTGACAAGCATAACCAACGAAAACAACTCACCAGTTTCAGCATCGACAAAGTAAGGGAATCTGGTTGTGAGGCAGATTAGTCCTAGTGACATCCAGTAAGCTCTTTCCGAGTGAACAAATTCCGTTTACTTGAGTCAAACATACAAGACCCTCCAGTGTCTATCCTCCCTATGAGTGAGTGCATCATTTGCCATACCCTATCACTTGCCACTCAAAATCAAAACCTGAACGGGGCCCCTCCATAATTCGGTGAATGTGCAGTGTGGGTACTATTCTTTCCTCATGGTAGAGTATGAATCTTCTATAGAATCAGACGGTACTGATGAATGTCTTTGGGTTGGCGCAAAATACAACCAGACCCATGCTGACCTATCCTAACACCAACTTCTCCACTATAAAAGACTCATTGAGTGTATTCTATAGTTTGTAACCAAATATTGACAAATCGCCAAACTATAGGTCTACTTAAATTTTATTTTTAATGTTTATAATGAATCACTTTCCTTTAAATCCACAAACCCAAATTATTTTCTTTTTTAATAATAACAACCAATAAATTTGCAAACCTAGAATATTGATATTCAATCAAACCTTTACATTAAACAATTATAAGTATTAGCAAATTATAAATACTCTTTAATTAGGTTAGATTCCAACTTCTGAACTTGAATTTGAGTTATTATTGAATTAGAAATAACATGAATAATACTACCACCGTAAACAATTTCAAGTCATTCTTCAATACGCCCCCATAGAGTTCTTAAAATTGAAAACACAAGACAAATTGCCTTGAAAATAAATTAAATAGACAAACACAAATCAATTGCAAATAAACAGTAATACATGCTTGCCTTTTATAAAATGTAATATATTTTTATATTACACAAGAATTTAATTTTAATAACTTTCAATTTTGATTAACATTATCTTGATTTACAACCGATTTGAAACACTGAAACAAATCAATAAATGTATACAAAAGATATAAAAATCTAAATCAATAATTGTTTTCACGGCCCTTTTCGAAAGCGTGGTGCTAGCGGTAATGACCCCCGAGTTTCAATCCGGAGGTCACCGGTTCAAATCCCGACGTGCACCTATGAGTTTTTCGATTGAAAGATTTATGTGCGCAATACCATGTTTTTAAAACGGTGAAGGAATACATCGTGAGGAAACCGACATGTCCCAGAACTAAAAAAAATTAAAGACATGTGTCGATTGCACGAAAGGAGCCTCTTTGAGGCGCACTTACAATCCTTTCACCACACTTGTTCGACAGAACCGGTGACTCGAAGAAGAAAAAGACGGCCCCAATATTCTTAAGCTTCTTTAACATTTTCTCATTAATTCTCAAGCTCATTTAGCATTTGGATTCTCATCAATAAAAACTTAAAATTATTATTAATATGATCATTAATTATATTTCTAAAAACATATTCACGCCCCCAAGGTTCTTAGCTACTTGCCAACATTTGAGACCCCTTTATCCTGGTCACGGCACCAATTGTAACGGACCTCCCCCTTCCATCCGTAATAAGACACTCAGATCGGAAATTTTTCGAAAATATATTCTAAATCTTAATATTTATAATGGCCAATAGTGTGATCGAATTAGTGGTAGGACTGTACGTTGTGTTTCATAGTAACCCGTTAAGTAGAAGGTTCTTTAAGAGGTATGCTGGTAGTAGACGTAAGACATGGTATTGGGTAGCGTAGTGAAGAAAGTCCCTAATGATAAATATTAGATCTGGAGAATTATAAATGTACTATTACAAAAGTAGATTGTTATAATTAATTAAAAGTTTGAACTAATGGAATAGTACATACTCTAATTTAATAATGAAAAGTGAATAACAAATTTATTTAATACTGCTGTAAAAATAGCAGTTAATTATTTTATACCACGAACATAGTTTGTGGGCCAACGGCATCTTCACAAACTATGGCTCGACGCCCCTCCCCGCGCCATGCTATGAATTTCGACTCCTGACAACTCTAGGATTTGTCGTCTAGGAAATCCTCTATTCGTGGTATAATAACCACCGAACCTGCGGAACTTAACCCTCCTTAATCAAAAGAAGAGGAAAGGTCCTATTATTCTCCGAAGAGATTTAGTTAACTCGTATAACATACGAGCAAGAGTTAATGATGAAAAGAGTATAAAACTCTCCTATATCCACAATGATTTACTGTACTGTAACAGTAATTTAAATTAAATTATAAATAAGAGCTTGGCTCACTTATGCTAATGAATGTATTTCACATTCAGTAAGTTCCTAAACTCGTACTGAGATTGCAACTGAGGTATAATGTCATAATGCAGAACAAGCAGAGCACATTATCAATATTTTTAAGATTATAATAAATGACAGTACTTAGCAATGTGTCTCAACCCTAACAATAATTCAAAACTGATCAATTGAGGTGGTTACAGATCTCACAAACCAATATGCTGACCATTTAGGTATTACAGCTAGGTGGAGTAGTACCCCTTTTTGACCAGACCGCATAGCCTAACTAGCAATTCCGTGAGATATCTGGGTTTCTCAAACCAATACATCAGTACCGGTAAAATAAAGTAAGAGTAGGTGGTAGTTCGGCAACAGTGATAATAATGGATGATTACCAGTCTCACTTTGGAAAGCTATTACGAAAACTAGACACAGCTTAGTAATATCATAACATTGTTATTTGATAGCAATACTTATTCATAAACCTTTGTGCTCAACAAGGAGGCAAAAAGCAAATTAAAAATAAATAACATAGTAAGTGTTAATGTATCAACATCTGTGAACCAATTTTCATCATTCAAATATAAATCAATTCATTAAATTAATACAAAGTGGATATTACATCTTCACTCTATCTTATACTAAATATAAACTATGATAGGTTAAATGATCTGTTGTGCACATCAGATTGGTATTGTAGAACAAATTGTTTCAATATAATAAATATAAAACATTTCCAACTAACATCTATGAATGTATCGTCAGAAGGCATTAATCTATACAATGGAGCTCCTTTACAGATAATAGCGGATTTAGCCATTATTTGTATCGTCTATTAAATAAATACTTTATTTACGTCTGATTTTTGAGATACTCTTAATGTATTAGATAAGTGTAAAATTATTTATAAAATATTTGTTTATAACATAAAACATAAAACCAACACAACTATTCTTGGAATCATTGATTTAAGTCAGTAGAATCAGTATCAATAAATAAAAGGAACATCTGTATACAACTCTGAAATTATCAGTTGTGTACCTAAATACCTAAACTAGCTACAAATATGTATGAGAGCAAAACAAGGAGTTGCGTCCTTACTCCGTATTTAATTCTAATTGTGCATGAAGGTACAAACAGCACAAAAGATTGCAAATGTGTACCTTTCTAACTATTCTGACTAATGTATGCGAGATTGGCTTTCTCGACTTTGTATTCCTAGTGCCAGCCCTAAGGTCTATCTCCTGCAGGCCGTAGCCAAAGACAGCAGAATTAAGACGTGTACCGCGAGATGTGTGAGGGACCACATCAAATGGATCCTGAAAATAGATTTAGTATGGGTGCTGAAGGCATGACCCACTTCGACAAGTCCCCATTATCCAAGTTCAGGAAACAACCAATGTGGGAGCTTTGCTGAGCCCAACAAAGGGAAAACTCAACACCCAGTTCGCTCAAATTGCCTGGGCCTAACTAACAAGGGAATCCCTGACTCCTGGCTTTCGTTGACACCGTAAGGATCAGGCCAGCAGACCATAAACCATGTTATGGGTTTTGGTATTCATCGAACAGATATTGATAATATTCACAACAAAATAATATAATGGTTAAGCCATAATAATCCTCTTTTATTTATTTTTTTAGGAAAGAGAACTTCAACATTTTCATAAAATCCACACTAATTACGCACTTAACAAATTACGTTCTAAGACGTCATCACAGCAACTACGCATTACAAAATCCCGTATTCACGAAATATCATGGAAACTGTTTCATGGGTGGAACCAATTACACTATTAAACGTGTATCACAAAACTATGCACATTAATGCAAATTTCTATTATAATTACTTGCAAAATCAATAATATTTTAATAAATTCTGTTCGATTCACACATCTAAGCTCGCTATTCCAATCTGAATCCCCTGTCAAAACCTTTTTCTTTTTCCTGTAGCCTTCTGTCATCTTTCTATATGGAGTAAAAAGTATTTAATGCAAAGTAATGAAAAAGGTTTTAATAAAATACATTGATTTCAAATAAAATACTCGAATTGATTATTGATTAGAAATTTTGGTGGTACAACAGAGTTGGGATCGTTACAATATTTAATTGCATAATTAACTGTACGTTTGGGTCGTAATTAAATAATTAGAGCTTAAAACTTAGTTACCTGTTTCAGGTATGGCAATATTATGACAATACTTACAATAGAAGAATATATGGTACTTAAAGATACTATTTAGTCCATAATTATAAAAGAAATGGTAATTAATTACCTTATGAACATCTAGCCTGATCTGAGAGTACAGATAAGGCTACTAAAAACATATAAGCTTGACAGGGAATGCCTAGGAAGTGATCATTAGAGCTTAATCATAATTACCCACATCCGGATATCCGCAATTAACGTAATGAGTAACACAAATCGATTTACGCAACACATTGCCAGTCTAGTTCGGTATTAGACAAATGGCGGTGATTAAACCGTACTAACCCCGTTAAAATTAATCCCAGCTACTAAACTGATACAACCCAAAAGTTGGTACATTTCACCAATTTGAAGTTCGGTCCCGTTTCATGTCCCGCGGGATTCGATGGGAGGTCATTAAGTTATAAATAGACGTATGAGTATGCAAATAGCTACGTTATGGTGGTATATTTTTATTATATGACACATTTTGGTAATAAAAACTGTATCATAACTGGTTACGCATTAATGGCGCTCATTCTCATTTTGAGTGATTTCATTAATTTAATTTCCTGGGTGTAATAAGGAAGACCACTGGTACAATTTTAGGGCAGCATTATAAAAAAATCTTTTTCTTTATATGATGTAAATGCTTATAAAGGTTTACATTTAATAATAATTAGTCAAACATAGGTAATATACACACGAATACAATAAAAATTGGTTCCTTAAATAAAGTATAAAGAGATACTTGATTATACAAATGAAGTTATTCTTGTTCATGTCGTTTTTCAATATAATTAATAATAATAATCTCTTTTATTCTCTCGAAAAAATAGGTTTATCTTAAAACTATATGCAATAATGTTAAATAATCTATTCATAATAATTTGAGCTGTAGAACAATATGCTAGAAAACAATAAACTTTTATTGAGGGCTAATAAAACTATATTCAGACATTTTTTTACTTACATAACAAGGTTCAGAGCTTAACAAGCAGTAAAGTTTATTCTGAGCATTGATAGCAATAATTACTCGCTTTACATAAAAGATAACGCCGCATACCATACAAATTCAAAACGCTCAAGCGGACACGTTACAATACAGAATTAGCCATCAAGGAGGGCTCTTATCTTTATCTCTGGCCATATTTTTGAGTAAATTACAAATAGGTGCGTATCGCCCTCGCGTTGCCATCGGCTGCCGTGCGCGCTATCGCGACAGGGGATCGCGAAATGCTGAACGGTTTACATACTAAGACACCTTTTGGCATTGTAAACCTATCTTTGCGTACATATTTTTATATTCATGGACATTTCACACTGTGCAATCTAACTCCCAAACTAAAAATAGCTTGTACTATGGGAACCAGATAACTGATATAATCCTTAAATATTTTTAAATACATACTAAATATTTCACAGACACAGAACAAACATCTATTCATCACATAAATGTATGTCCTGGGTGGAAATCGAAATCACGACTTAAAGCGCAGGTTTCTACCAAATGACCTGTAAGTCCAGCGTTGGAGTTATTAATATGGTATTTTTTTTTCAATTTTCGGGCTTTCAATTTTTATGTACTGACCTGAATATGGTGGACTGGTTTCTATGTGTCGCAAGTGGCACGGACACACACGGATACTGGATACAAATATTCCGGGGAATGAAACGAGAGAGAGAGAGAGAAATTTTAGTAGGCATGAGCAAATTTTTTCGTGAGTACAGAATAGTACATTTTTTCCTATCTTTAGATGAAGTTAAAACCAATATAAGACGTATACAAATCAAAGAAAAGAAATAAAAAAAAAGATATGAACGGGGTTTTGCTGAAAAACGCATGTAATGACATTTTTCGCGCTTACTCGGAAAGCTCTGCCTTATTTTGTCCTACTAATATACCGTTTATTAACAATAATATCCATGGAAAACTAAACAACTTGGTTTTCCTTGAATTTTTGTAGAGTACCCGACTACGTAGGACAAATCAAACAGAAAATCATGTAGAATGCAAAACGTAGTTTATTCAACCAGTAGCTCTCGCTTGAAATTCTAGTAGTCGCACTGTGTACGTGCCGTCGGAAACGTTTTTTTCGTCTAGTCCCGTCGCATTCCCTTCAGCTGACGGCTTTTCCTTCCAATGATAAGCTCGTTAGCAAGGCTCTTTGCGACTGCGATAGTGGCTCCTGAATATTTAAGCTTCACTGAAAATTGAATACAGCTTTCATAAATGTTTAAGAATAAACCGAAAGATATTCTGTAATTTTTAGGTGTGGATAAAAGTGTTAATCCTTTTATTCAATGAAATAGCGTATCATGATATCGAACCGAAAATTCGAAGATATTAGAGCACGAAAGCAGCTAATTTCAGGCGCATTTCGATCCTTTGATCACACTGGTTCTAGAGAGGCAGTGACACTACTAGCAGCATAGTATTACTGAAGACAATAGCAGGAAATCTGAATATAATTTAAAACCCTCATTGGTAACAAAACAAAACATACATATTAAATGGTAAAAGATTAGCACTTATCAAAACAGATCTCTTGTTTCATCGGCATGTACCTCGATAAAAATATATTTTTATATGTCATGAAGGTGACGCTGACGGTCCACCTGATATTATGTGGTTACTGATTTGCGCGGCAAACATGGGAACAATTACAATACTTCCCCAAACATACAGTTAGTTCTACACACCTACTAGTAGTTATAGACAGGCTAGACGGAAAACAATAAATTCGTGAAAATTTATCTCCCTTGTCAATTTGGCTGGTCTCGAAAGCCTGTTTAAAATCGCAACTAATCACTTTTGATTTTCGTCAAGTACAGCACCGTTCTAAAAAAACCCAAACCGCTTTCCCCGATACTGTTTGTTTAGTATGCGTTTGCTTTGAGGCGTACCAAATGTTGGCGGACCGCCACCGACCGACGGGTGGTCTTTATCATCTCGAATGTAAACACAGCGCTCGAACAACACATAATACACAATTCTAAATCAACATTTGGCTTTCCTGATGTAGATTTCGTGAGATTTTGAATAAACACGTCCTCATTACTTTAATTTTGATCGATCTAGTTTTTTCGATGAGTAAACTTGCTTTGAAGTCTCAGTGTAGTCTGCAATTACCAAGCCAAGAGGCGTTGGGTTCGATTATCACAATAGTTTCTTGCATCATCTGAAAAGAATAGGGTTTGATTATTAGAAATTATTAGAATTAAATTAATTAAATTATTAGAAATTAGTGTAAATTATTAGAAATCAATAAATTAGACAGGTATTAAATATAATAAATAAATAAACCTAAAAATTCATTGACTTAGTGCTTCGATTAATATTATGATTTAGTGTCTAATAAAAGGTAACAAATACACTATACATGAAGTAGTAGGAAATCCTGTGTCTCAGGCGAAAAAAAAAAAATTATGTTTGTGTATGTATCTACCTAGCACGACCACTAAGTTTTTTTACGGTACAGGGAATATTGGGTAATGACACTTGTTACGGACAGAGCCATTTCATAAAACTCGCTGCCTCGCTCACTCCACTAGTTTGTATAATTTAAGTAAAATTGAATGTTTTGTGTTTATTCTATACCTTTGCGATAATGTACAATATTGTGAACTACTTAAGACAAAGAAAACAATATGTGCGACGAGAGGAACCTATTGTAAGAAGCGAGGCGCAATAAGCACCCGTCTCGCTCCCTCCTCATTCGTTTTAGTCGCCAGTGAGATGCGCGACGCGAGGTCCAAGGTGGGAATAAAAGTAGCGCCATTTTTATTCAAATTCGTATTCCTGCTTGCACTCGAACGAATCAAGAACTCCGAAGAAATTGTAAATAACAAGCTGCGCTGAACCCCTGCTCCTTGGACCTCCCGAAAGCGACACCCGATGATTTTTTAATGAAGAAACCGAATAAAGAAAATTTATATACAGTCCACTGAAGTTTTGAACCAATCCTGACCATTTACACCCTGTGGCCCCCACAGTGTTCTTGGTCCATCGGAAGCCGGATTGAATAAACCAACGGAAGACCGCCGGAAGAAGCCACAATCCACTGGGTGTACCGAACGGAAGCCCAGGGGACGAACGTGTATACTCTCCGAGCCAGTTGAACCAGTTCCGGGTGTCGAAGAGGTCCAGCAGCAGCAGCGTCAGCCAGCAGCGTCAGCCATCAGCGTCAGCCATCAACCGTCAGCCAGCAGCCAGTCGATCCATTTTAAGATTCGACTTGAAGACACGCCGTGCTCAACGTCGGGGCACTAGGGAGTGCTCGAAGAACACCGAACGGTGCGCCGAGCGTCACGTCGGGCACAGGGTGCTGAAAAACACCGAACGGTGCGCCGAGCGTCACGTCGGGCACAGGGTGCTGAAAAACACCGAACGGTGCTCCGAGTCTCCAGCCTGAGTCAATCGTCGCGTCGTGTTCCCCGGGCAGGTGATATCCGATACGCAGTTCTCTGCGGTCTGTGTCTTACCACCACCTAACGGTGTCAAACGGTGTCAAGCGCAGATTAACGCCTCACGGCGGTGTGGTGTGTTGTGCGACACCACCGGTTCCATCAAGAGCGCACCGGGGCGCGGACCGAAGTGCACTTCCTCGTCAGTAAGAAGGTACCGTGGTGCGGGGGCCAGACTGTAGGCACTGCCAAAGGGGTCGGACATTCCAGCCGATTACCGAGCGCCCCGTATTCACGTTCCTTCCTCTGCTGAGTGGATCCTACCCCACCCTATCCCTCACGATCCATCCCTAAAGGAGCGTATCCTGGCCGCGTGGCCAGTCCCTCCTGAAGGACTGCTAGGGACAGTTAGGTAGTGTGTAAGTGATAGTGATAGTGTTAGGGCTAGGGAGTGAGCGAGAGGCAACTGTTAGGCGCGTATATCGGGGTAAGTGTGTTTACATTGTTTTTTTTTATTATTGCTTTTTTTTGGTGTTATTTTTTTTTGTGCGTTAGTACAGTGTTAAGATTAGGATCGGGTTAGGTACGTTTTTACGATGACTACTAGAAGTCCGCCGGTCACGAGGAAGAAGTCTGCCGCGCTTAGAGTTTACGAAGATTATCCCGCGTCTCCTTCGGAACCAACGCCGCCTGCCGTGCAGATGGAACCACCACACGCGACCGATCGTACCACAATGAGTAACGTCGCGACCGGGACTACAAGTAGGGACGTACCACAAGCCGGAGTACCAACCATGCGCGCGCCGTCCGTTCGTTCACATATGTCAGCCGCCAGTGCAGTAGCTCGAATACGTCAAGCTGAATTCGAAGCAGAAGAAAGTCTTGCCATGATCCGAAGGCAAGAGCTTCAAATTCAAGCGGAACTTATTAGGAAGCGACTAGCCGCTAACGTTGCAAACATTCGCGAGGAAACTGATCGCGAAAGTATAGGCGCGAACGAAGTAAACCTATCAGAAAATAGGGTTCACGATTGGCTACAGCAGAACGTCCCTCGGGAGTCGTCTCAGGAACGCGAACCTACGGACACCGAGACTCGCTACAGATCGTCAGCGCCCAGAGCGAGAGGGAACGAACAGTACCTTCCGAACAAGGTTACTTTCGAGTCAGCTGTGAGACACCGATCGCCGACACCCACTAGGAACAACACGGCAAATGAAGAAAAAGGAATAGACCGGCTAGCAGAGGCATTAGAACGAATATCCCGCGGAAGAGCACCGCCACGACAGACGCAAGATCTTCCATTATTCAGTGGAGCGCCTGGCGAGTGGTTGCCGTTCAAAGCCGCGATGAGAGAATCTACAGCCATGCACAAGTTCACGCCGACTGAGAACTTAGCCCGTCTACGATCCTGCCTGCGAGGCGAAGCGAAACAGACCGTGTCAGCGTTGCTATTCACCGCTACCGAACCAGCGGTGATTATGAAGACTTTAGAACAGTGCTACGGGCGTCCAGAGGTGATTATTGACCGCGCACTCGAAGACATAAAGAAACTGCCACGAGTAGGCGCGACCGCGAGCGAACTGAACTCCTTCGCGATCAAACTACAGAACATCGTGACGGTTATTTCTTGTGTAGATGAGAAAGGGTACTTACTGAATCCCATGTTAGCGCGTCAAGTCACAGAGAAGCTCAGTCCGCACGTTAAGTCTCGCTGGTGCGATTACGCAGAGGAACACGAACAACAGAGCGAGCCGGAAATAGTAGCTCTGTCCCGCTTTCTCATGCGCGAAGCAGACCGCGCAATGAAACACACGTTCTCCACTACGACGACAGTATCGAGACAACCGGTCATAGCTGTTCGAACGGAACAACGACCGCGCACTCAAGAACGGAATCGCAGCGCCGTGTATGCAACAACCGAGAAGAAAACGGATTGTTTATGTTGCGGAGGAAAGCACGGCACTACGGAGTGCAGAAAGCTCAATGATATGTCGATCGATGAACGGTGGCGATGGGCAAAGGAATCCCATGTATGTTTCCGGTGTTTAACGAGTAAACACCGACGTTTTAAATGTAAGGCGAAAACTTGCGGTGTGGAAGAGTGTCGACAGTCCCACCACAAGTTGCTACATTCACAAGTTCCTGAATCCAAGGAAGATTCGGCAACCACAGCCACGGCACATACGTACGGAACAAACGAAGTGCTGTTGAAGGTGTGTCCGATCACGATACAAGCAAAAGACGGGAAAGAGGTAGACACGTACGCGTTATTGGATGAAGGATCAACTATCACGTTGATAGACGAAGGCATCGCCCAGATGATCGGGGCAGAAGGCCCAACCAGAACGCTACGCATCATGGGAGCAACCTCTTCTCAGACCGAAACCGAAAGCCAAATCGTAGATCTTAGGATACGAGGGAAAAGTCAAACGGACACACATCACATCAAAGCGCGTACCGTAAGAAACCTCACGATAGGAAGTCAGTCCGTGAGATCAGATCTATTGAGGCAGCCGCATCTGCGGAATATGCCACCGGAAATAGTATCTTATACAAATGCTAAACCGCGCGTACTGATAGGAGCCGACAACTGGCACTTGATAGTGACAAGGAAGTTATTAACCGGACGAAGGAACCAACCGGCCGCGTCACTAACCCAGTTGGGGTGGATAATCCACGGATCCGCGCCTAGAAGTACGGTCTGCAAAGACAAAGACACCGTTTTGCACATACAAACACAAACTTCGAACGACATCGACTTGGACAAGGCCGTCAGAGCGCACTTCGAGATAGACGCGCTAGGCATTGCGATAAAAAGGAAACCCGTTCCTGCCGAAGAGCGCGCCAAAGAAGTGTTCAAGAAGACAGCCAAGCGAGTAGATGGTCGTTTCGAAGTGGGGCTGCCGTGGGCCGAGGATCAAACCACCCTGCCCCCGAGCTACAATATGGCATTAAACAGATTAAACAGCATCGAGAGAAAAATGGATAAGTCGCCCGAATTCGCAACCGCGTACACCGAGCAGGTGGAAAAACTATTTCAGAAAGGGTACGCTACAAAGTGTGAGCAGGACAGAACGAGTCCAAAGGAATGGTATTTGCCACACTTTGCAGTAACGAATCCCAATAAGCCTGGAAAGCTTCGAATGGTTTTTGACGCGGCGGCGCGATCCAACGGTGTCTGTTTGAATGATGCGTTACTTGACGGTCCAGACTTACTCCAGTCATTGTACGGGGTATTGTTCCGATTTAGACAAAAACCGGTCGCGGTAACGGCCGATATTAGGGAAATGTTTTTGCAGATAAAAATCCGACCGGAAGACCAGGTAGCGCAACGTTTTCTATGGCGAGGGACCGACCGAACCGGCCCGCCGAACAAATACGTCATGACATCCATGATATTCGGGGCAAGAAGCTCACCGTTTATCGCTCACAGCGTAAGGAACCGAAACGCGGAAGATCATAAGGACTCGCATCCGTTAGCTTTCCCATCGATCACGGAGAACCATTACATGGACGATTGGGTCGAAAGTTTCGATGACGAGGAGATCGCATCCAGAACGGCTGCACAAGTCCGCGCAGTTCACAGAAGAGCAGGATTCGAACTCGCCAGTTGGAGTAGTAACAGCGAGGCCGTACTAAACGACGTCCCGACGGAACTGAGAGCGCACGCACCCGTGGAACTTGCGTCGAACGCGCATCCGTACGGAAAGACGTTAGGCGTCTTATGGATAACGCAAACAGACGAGCTCGCGTTTAACTGCAACATGCCTAGGGTACCAGCCGAGGTAAAGAACGGGGAACGAACTCCGACAAAACGCGAAGCTTTGGCAGCGGTCATGTCGATATTTGATCCGTTGGGATTGCTCAGCCCGTATACCATAACAGCTAAGATCATGCTGCAAGAACTATGGAAGAAAAAAGTGGACTGGGACGAGCAATTACCACATGAAGAAGCGGCATCATTTGTTGACTGGCAACTTGACCTGCAGCACATAGCAAACTTGCGCCTACCACGATGTTACTACGCACACTCGCGTAAATATGAACGGCAGCTTCACCTATTCTGTGACGCTAGTGAACAAGCGTACGCCGCCGTTGCATATTGGCGATTCAAGGGCCCCGAGGGTGTAGTAGTGAGACTAATCGCGGGGAAGGCAAAAGTAGCTCCAATGAAGGCGCAAAGCATCCCGCGCATGGAGTTACAGGCAAGTTTGATAGGCGCTCGACTCGCCGCGGAAATTTTAAAGAGTCACGGGGACACATCAAACGTAACATTTTGGAGCGACTCAAAGACCGTGCTACATTGGATCAGAAATGATGCGGTGAGGTACACGCCATACGTAGCACACAGGCTCTCGGAGATCGCAGAGTTAACTCGTCCCGAACAATGGCGCTGGGTCCCGACAAAGTGTAACGTGGCAGACGACGCAACGCGCAGCGGCTATACAGAAATGCGAAGCACGGACCGATGGTTCACAGGTCCCGCGTTCTTGTACGACGGCCCGGACCAATGGCCACACGAAGTAGATCAGCCTAACGTGGCTGACGATGTAGAGGTGAAGCATGTTACCGAATCCACATGCAATCACATCATAGACATGTCTAGATTCTCCTCGTACGAGAGAATGGTACGGGCATTAGCCTGCGCACTCAGATTCATTGACAAGTGCCGAAAGCGTGCGAGAGAGACAGACCTAGAATACGTATTAGAGTCAGAACGGTTGCTCATTCAGCAGGCTCAAAAAGACAGCTTTTACCCCGAGTACCTACGTTTGAAACGGGGGGAGAGCGTCGATAGATCGAGCCGTCTATTTAAATTAGATCCGCAGCTTCGGGACGGGATCATCCGTTTGAACGGGCTACCTTACCTAGGAGAATGTAGTACGGCCGATAGAAAAACCTGGAAAGCCGCGCAGGCATTGGCGAACTCGTTTTGGGCACGTTGGCTCACCGAGTATCTACCTACTTTAGCGCCGCGTGGCGATCATAGGTGCAATAAGCGAAACATTCAACAGGGGGACGTAGTGCTTATCGCCGACGGTATACTACCCCGTAACGTATGGCCAAGAGGACAAGTAGAGGAAGTCTTCACCGGGCCAGACGGGGTGGTGCGAAGCGCTAGTGTCAGGACGCGAGGGGGAGTTTTTAGGCGACCTGTAAGAAGGCTCATTGTCCTGCCGATAGATGAGGGCTTCGAAGATCTTCGCCGGGGGGAGACTGTTACGGACAGAGCCATTTCATAAAACTCGCTGCCTCGCTCACTCCACTAGTTTGTATAATTTAAGTAAAATTGAATGTTTTGTGTTTATTCTATACCTTTGCGATAATGTACAATATTGTGAACTACTTAAGACAAAGAAAACAATATGTGCGACGAGAGGAACCTATTGTAAGAAGCGAGGCGCAATAAGCACCCGTCTCGCTCCCTCCTCATTCGTTTTAGTCGCCAGTGAGATGCGCGACGCGAGGTCCAAGGTGGGAATAAAAGTAGCGCCATTTTTATTCAAATTCGTATTCCTGCTTGCACTCGAACGAATCAAGAACTCCGAAGAAATTGTAAATAACAAGCTGCGCTGAACCCCTGCTCCTTGGACCTCCCGAAAGCGACACCCGATGATTTTTTAATGAAGAAACCGAATAAAGAAAATTTATATACAGTCCACTGAAGTTTTGAACCAATCCTGACCATTTACACCCTGTGGCCCCCACAACACTCACGGGTTATTTATTATTAGTAAAATATATCCAATTTAAAAAAACTATAGCTTCTCGGCGGTTTAAGTTAGATAGTAGAAAAGTACGCACAAAGCAGTCTCTGTTATTCTTGCAACACTGTTTATATACAATGTTACCTATCATTAGGTTAAATAATTTCTCTCATACAAAAACTAAACCAATATTGACTTGACTTTTCATAAATTACCCAGACTGCCAGGTCCTGTAGTTGAAGTATCTATTGATACCTCAAAATAGTTTACAGTCACATGTATTTTCTGCTATAATCTGAAATTAAAATTGTTGTTGTTATAGTCCCAAACATTATGTTACTATTTTATATAGTTCAGTGTCATCTTGCCTACACCAATTCCCAGCGACAATATTCGTAAAATTTGAATAACGTTCTCAAATATTGACATTAGGTACATTGATAAACAGTCACTTCCTCCTTCAAATAATCGGGCAGACCTGGGCTCGGTCAAGACTTTGAAGTGGTATACAAAGATCTATCAAACGATTGCACACAACCAAATCGAATAAAATCACAAACTTAACGAGTTTCTGACCAAACAACGTTCGGGTTTTGATTATTTTACAAACACTCGACGCGTAATGGCCCATGGGATGTTTGTTTACTGTTTTTATGCTAAGTCTGAATTGTTGGGTAACGCAAGTATTTGTCTAGCGGTAAAGCGATGTCGTGACAGTATGGTAATAGTCTTCTAAAATATGCATATAAATATTTTAGTTCGTCGTTATAGTCGCGTGTCTTTGCCTCGAGGTGTAGGCCTCGAGTTTTTACTATTCGCTTTTAGTTTTTACTGTACGATGACATGCGAAATGAATCATGCGAGCGTCTCAGTACATTATCTATAGGTTAATATACTCCTATATTAAAGTCTTTAATCGTAGGCATAACTTCAAAAGCGTAGTCTATTTTGCTCCGCTGCGCTTATTACATGTTTTATGACCCACAAAGAGAGGCAGGTTGATTTCATCGGCCATAGCCAGTTTATCAGTTTCTTAGTCTGGGTCTGTCGGGACTTTAGATTCAAAAGCGTCCCGCTGCGCCAGTGAAGCGAAAACCTGAGCGCCGATAACTCTGTCGACGCGCAGCAATCGATGATGTATTGATGTATTAACTCATTAAAATTCAAACCGTTTATGAGTTAAAGGTTAAAGACTTCATAAAAAACGCACTTACTCGCGTCCCCCGCTGGGCGAAAGAATTTAAATGAAGCGTGAATGTAACAAAGGATTTATGCTAAGTAATGTCGAAGATTTTGAAGAGAATTTGTTTTACAAATATTATAATTTCGAACAAGAAAAATGTTTTCTTTGAGAATGCCATCAATAAATTAAACATACTTAGAATTCATATACACACATACACACATACACACACACACACACTCACACATACAATAATCTTTTTAATTTGGATTTTAGATATATAACTTTAGAAACTTTTAAAATTTTTATATTGTTCCTGTGGAATTGTATAACTGTATTCGGAGGTGGGGCGTTGATGCTTGCGACACAGTTCTGTACTCCTGCAAGCATCATCGTGTCTGTATCTAAAGTGTACATTGTTATTATTCCAAATAAATAAAGTTTATTATTATTATTATTATTATTATTCAAAAGATTTTCCATCTGCACTCTAAGGTGCATTGAAGCGTGAACATAATAACTAAGCGTGATCTGTGTTAACTCATTAGGGTCATAAGAACACATGGGTATTCAAAAGCTGAGCTTTTTACCCAATGCTCAGATTTATAAGTAGCGGATAGCAACGCAGTGCAATGTGCAGACTACCTCGAACAAATTATCAAACCACAGTCTTAAATTTTTCTGAGCTTTTCGAACTAAAATAGAAATAATATCACTTTCTTCTATGATATAATTTATATTGCCTTGTGCCCTATAAAGAACAAGCACGATCGTGTCACAAACAACGCCATAAAGGCCGACAAAAACGCCTTCAATGCGACATCAGTGTAATATATTTCGTTTTTATCCTCGGGAAGGCCTTGATTCTTTGTACATGTACTTTATTACGAATTTGTGTGTTTGCTTTGCCAAGACCTTAAGTGATCGTGTATTCTTGCTAGTCCCTCCTTTACTTGAATAGTTTCTATAGTTTTGTTTATTTTTTGCAAGACATACCATTTCATTTATGTAGTACCTACCTACTTTATCGAATAAAGAGTAGTGCAATATGGGCAGTCAGACAATCAAGAGATGATATAATACAAACCAGCGCTTTCCTAAACATTACATTTTAACTAAAAAAGGCATTGAAGAACTGAAAATTTACTCTCAATATTTTTACGATTTTGTCGGCGATGCCATAAAAAATCCATTTTATAGATTTATGAATGTCTCTAGAATATAACAATGTAAAATTTCCTTTCAGGCAAAATCGTGCCAATATTTTATCAGAAACTAAAAAGCCCAGCGAGAGTTAATTAAAATGTCCCGAGCGCCACCATTATCAGGGATGAAAAAGCGATTTCCCCGTGACTCGGTTTTAAAGGAATCGACAGTCTCAAGTCCATTTTAGTGAAAGAGGGGCCTGTCAAAGCTTGGACTTTAAGGGTGTTTCAGAAGTTATATTGACGCAAAATACTTGAAATGCTTCAGGTTTATTTGCTTTTCATATACTTTATATATAACATATATATAAAGAGCTTTTCAGCAGGGTGAGGCTACCAAATGTGTTTTTTTTTCTTTTGAAAGTAGGTAATAAATTGGATGCTTTGTAAGAAATAACTGGTCTTACAGCTTAGTTGGTAGTTGGTAGGTCGTGAGTTGGATTACCACCCAGGACAATCATTCGTTCGTCTAACATAGATGCTTGTAATGTCTGTGGGTGATTTATATACAAAAAGTATTGAAGTATTCTATTAGTTCACCCGTTCTCATGGTACCTGTGTTAGGGTTAGTTTGGGGCTAGATGGCGCTGTGTAAAATGTCTTCCAATTATTTTAACATTTTTAGAATTATCTTTTGACATATAAAGAATAATGTAGATGATTGGTATCAGATGAAAAATACTATTTTTTTTTTTCTTAGTTTAACAGAACGCCATTCATCCATTTATTTGTAGTATTACATATATAGTGTCTTACATTTAACTTGTTACAAATAAATAATACTTTTACTTACCTTTGGCAAACTTGGCAAGTTCCATTAACGTCAGTCCCTTACGAGCGTTCCCGGGGGTAGATCGCTCGTTATTTCGCATTAGAGTCCGAACATCCGTTTCCAGTTGATGAGGGTTAGCTATCTGGATTAATTAGGGCAAAAATAAGTTATTAATTATTTGAAGACAATTGACATTGATTTCAAGATCAACCTATATAGTTTGGTTAGTAAAATCAAAAATATAAATATCTAATTCAATAAAAATATTTTTATCCAATAATATTTTATGAATTAGATATTTTTGTTTCTTCCCCTTTAGTAGATATTTTCTTTTTTAATGATGTAACATACATGTTGTACATATTTTAATGACAACAATTTACAATAACTATATAAAAAATTATAAAAGTGCCATAAAATCAAGCCATCTAAAGATCGTTTACAACTATTATTTATTGTATAGTATAGCTCAACTTATTCAAGTCTATAAGCCGAAAGGTTTCGCAAGCTTTCGGGTCACGTATCCCTTCTACCATGCGCTCTGAAATAATTGATTTATAATAATATCAGATAAAAATCAATATCAAAATAAAAAGTAATTTATTTCAGACCCAGAATTGATCCATAGATACACATTTAAATACACAATTACAAAATTACAAATTTAAATATTTTTTTTAATAAATCCTTTTTATAATGTTTTTTGGAAGGGGTGCCGTAATCTCCAAAATAACATGTTTATTTTGTTTGCACTCCAGAAACATACATGGAAATAATTGGTTCTTCTCTTTTCACCCTGATGCATTGTTGCCATAAATTTGAAATAACAAACTAAGAACTTCCTAACAAAGTGGGGTCGTGACCCTGGTGAGGCTCTTCACAGATATGCTACGCAAGTATCCAATACCGGACGATTTTGTTATCAGGGGTTTTATTCTCAGCCCGATGTGAGAAATAACATTACATTAATTTTACACCAACCGAAAATGGTATTTGCAAAAATCAGGAATCAAAAAAACTTAAGATCCCGAAGTATTACATAATGTTTTTATTTTTACGTGTACTCGTTTAATTCTGGCAGAAAATCAACTTAGTTATCGTTTCACATCGAGCCCTGGGAGCTGGGAGTCTAAATCGTAATACGTAATCAAATGTCTGCGAGGAATGCCTTTGGACTTCCGAAACTTGTATTAAGGTAGTCGTCTAGATACTTAGACATCAAGTATCGTAACACCAGACCTATCGACTGCTAGAGATAGACAACTATCAGCGCTGTGGCTATGAAAATAGACGAATCAATTACGGCACCAATTAGTTCACAATTGATAACATTCATAAGTCACGGAGACGACATAATAGACGTAATTAATCGTAGGTCGGGTCGCATCTGTGCCGGGACAATGGGAGCTTTCATTGATAACGGTGATGGACGACGTCTTGTGTCATTTTGTTGTGAAACTACACACATTATTAGAGCCGGCTCAGATGGTCGCGCGACGATTTGCCTATTGAGCAAGTTTCTAACGTTCAATAAGTACAACCGTTCACATGTTACTTTCTCGTCGCGCTTGAGCCAGAGACTGACAGCTAGTAATTAAAAAATATGCTATAGCAAATTGCGCGCCAATTGATGTGAGCAACTAGACTGTCTTATCTTAGTCTACTATTCGTTTTACTAAATTTTTCGAGCCGTTAAGGTAATAAGATCCAATTGCGACTCAAAGAGACCTTTTCATCCTCCTTACTTCGCCATTTCAAGTACTACGTTCATACATTTGTCAATTGAAAAAACTCTTTACTTCACGTTGGTATTCGAACCAGCGACCGAGTTTGAAACTAGGAGTCTACACCTGGTCACCACGCTGTCAAACGTGCTTTGTTGATCTCCGGTCTTTTACTTTGAAGACCAGTTTCCACCTACGGCCATCACTGCACACGAATTTAATGCAGATACAAATGCCATATCTCTCACTCTCACACACCACTGCTGACTAGATAAGGAATGTGGGGGTTCCAGAGACTCATATATAATGCAATATTAGTACATTATCAATGCCGTCTGACGATGTGTCAATATTGAATGTTTATAAATAGTTGCGGTTATTGTAAGGTCATGTACAGTCAGCGACATAAAATTGATTCAAGATCATCATCATCCGCGACCAATTAGATATGACACTTTACTGGCAAACAAAATACCTAGCCAAGTTATATGCACACTACTATCAGTTGTTCGATCATTATCATCTTAGTTCACTGCTACAATCAGTCAGCTCATCTTAGTTCACTGCTACAATCAGTCAGCTCATCTTAGTTCACTGCTACAATCAGTCAGCTCATCTTAGTTCACTGCTATTCACGTGGCGGATACGTTATGCACACAAAGAGCTAGCTACGCTCACCCAGTGGGCGCGTCGAGCAATCACTTGCCAGAATCATGATTCGCTAGTATGACAGCCGCGGAAGACCGTAGCCCCAATAACAGGTATACAAGAGGAACAGCGTAACTTGTCCGCCGTCGACCCTGCGAGATGCACAAGTAGATATATTTTAAGAGCAGTAGAACTCACGCCATGTTCGTCCGGGTAGTACTGCCGCCATGCCCATTTCTGCCGGCAAGCAGTAGTGCGTTTGCGTTACTGTGTTCTGGTTTGAAATGTGTGTTACCGGTGAAATTACAAGCACATGAGACATTCCACCTGCACGTCTCAGGGTAACGGGCGCATTTGACGCGACTTGGGTCGTGTCGTACCTTGTAGGGGAGGACCCAAGTCGCATTGCTTATTATGGGCCGAGGTTACCACTTAACACCAGGTGGGCCGTCGGCTTGTTCAGTAACGAAATTACATAAAAAAAAGATATTTTAGCTGGAGGCCACAAGAGAAATGTACCACTTAATACTACCCACAAGGAACCTATACAAGTGTAACCCATGTTTGGAAAGCAACGCTGACTGTATCGTCGGCCGGTTTGTGACTAGAAGTCCTTTACATTTCTCACAATTTATCTGCCACCACCGTTATCTAGTTAATACTAATTATATAATTAACTAACAAATATAGAATCCATATTTTGTTACATAGACCAAAATTAATCTAAAGTATCTAAAATAAATCTATAAATATTATATTTACATTTTCGGTCAAAAGAATCTGTATCTATTTCTGTTTATGCTTTCTTTGGTTGGCTAAGCCGAAGGGACGGATATTGTTTATTTATTGTATCGAGCACCCAACTGGTCATAAATCTGAATTTGAAAATGAATGAAAAAGGAAATACGTACCCCGATTCCAATTTATAATAGAAAAAGCCATAATGTTTCATCGGGTTTCTTCGCTGTGAAAAATCGACCCATTATGTTGGGCAGGGTCTGAACGAGACTGCTATTTATTTGGAAATAACAATCGATGTTTAATTTATTCATTAATTTATAAACATACATTCATATAAATACAAAAATATATAGCAAATGGCCCATAGAAAATAACTTAAAATTTTGGAGCTTTTTGACAAATATCGCAGCGGCTTTATAATGTTTGAATTTCGATAAACTTATAGATTTATAGATATAGATAAACTTATTTGACAAGTAAATAAAAACATGTAACCTTGCTACTTGACTAGACTGATTATAATTTATATATAAATGACATTAAACTGAATTATAATAATATTATTATAAATATAACAGTGAAGCCATTAATTTTTATTTTTTATTAACTTATTGGTGGTCATTTCACACAGCACAATGTAGCCCCAAAATAAGCATATTAGGTACTTCGGAAACCGGACAACTGATAGAATAATTGTATACTTTTTTAAATATACATATGTATTACAGTAGTGTTAATAATGACACCCAAACATAAAACAAACAGCTATGTTCGGCTCGCAAGAGCTACTACAAACTGAGCTGTGAGGCCAGTTAATTGTGATAGACCGTTTCCCATGTCTGTAATTTATTAAGAAACTTGTGACATTTTCAAGTCAATTTCTAATAATCTAACCAAGATTTAGGTCGAACCTCTGCGTAAAGGCGTTTTCCTGAAGCCCGTATTTCAAAACAACACATTATTGTTTTCTTCTCGTTTTGTTTCGCGGTTAAACCGGTCATAAATTTGGGGGATGGTTTAGCTCCGCTTTTCTTTTTAGCCATTATTTGCGGGCTAGTGCTGAGAATAGGCAGGCGGACAATATATTTTAAATACCATAATTAAATAATTATCTACAGTAATATTATAAGGAGCTAAATGTTTGGATGTAGGAGTTTATCTCCGAAACTACTATGTAGCGACATGGTGCTACGCGATTCTTGGATTGGGAGCTGGCTCTGAAGTGAAGCTACCGGAACACACCGTTATGTACTTGGCGGCAGCTTTACAACTTGAAAGTAATAGCTACCTAGCTGGGCATTTATCCTACCACCATGATATAGATTTATAGTTTCTTCACTTCTTCAATTATTATTCTCATTGTATCATGTGTCTCATTGTAGGATTTGAACCCACGTCAAACCAACTGAGACATCAAATTCCTATTTAGGTTCGTAAGTAACATCAATGTATACATTTATCTCACCTCGAATTAGTAGGCTAAAATATATTTTGGCTCGTTTCGCTATGGGTTACTATCTAAAGAACACTTCGACATAAATGTAAAAGCTTAGGTTTAGCACAAGTATTTGTGGGTACCAAAGCCGGAAAATACTTGAACTCAACAAACGTACGTGAGTTATCTTATATTAATATGTATTAACACAGCTAAATCGTATTTAGCTTAGACTAGAATTACAATCAATAATTCAAGCAAGATTGTGTACTTAGGCTTAGCGCTAAAATTAATTTGCTTGAGTAATTACTACGCATCGGTATTTGCAATATACCTATCTTGAACAAATTGGTAGATTCACACTAGATATAATTATCTATTTGCGTTAATTGTATCACTGGGTATATCCAAAGCCTACTCTACTTATTTGTATAAAGAAATTTAGGTATGTATTTATGAAATAACCCATTACCGCGATGCGAATACGTGAGACTTGTTTGTATGTACTAGTAACGGACACGTTATTTATGCATTACTTAAACATTCGAGAAAGTCATATTCCAAAATGTATTGATAAAGTCCTGCAATATGACATTTTAAGTATCATTTTAATTTTCACCTGGACTTATTGGTTATTTCGAGGTATAAGATTTGTCATTGGTTGCTGGATATTAATGAAAGAAAGTGTTAATCGTGAAAAAACAATGGCAGCGATAAGCTCAATACATGTCATGTCTATTTTCCAAAGTGTAACGCAGAAGGTGAAAAGTGGCCCCTGAGGCTCATGCCTTCTCCCTTCAAGGATGAAGAGATGAATCTATGTATGTATGTTTATTAATTTATATGGTTGGGTTCTAATTTTCACAACACTAGTGAATCTTTTTATCGCAACTTAAGCTTTCTAGGTAACTGCAATTTGCATAATATATCCAGCAGTGACTTGGAAAATTGCATGATCGATTTAAAATCAGAACGATGGAGCTTGCAAGCAATATTGATGATTTGGAAGCTCTGCAATTATACTAATTCTACAGCCAATCAGAACTGCACGCAAGTTGATATGTTTCGGTTTGTTGGGTAACGTGCTGGTGAAATTATAGGTATATCAGACGTTCTATGTTTGTCTCAAGACGACGAAAGCAAAGCGGTGCAAATTGTCTACCCACGCTCAGGGTGGAACAAACATCGAATCGCTGCTGATACAGACAGAGGGTGCTTAACCTACGTAACCCTAACAGGCTTAAACTAAAAGTTTTTCCGTAGAAAAGTTTAGAAATTTTTACCTAAAGCTGATGAGTGAGCCGTGAGCATGGGTTCCATTGTTCATTGCCCCAAAAGATTTCCCGGAAGTACTTATAACGAAGTTTTCTATTCGTTGCTCGGAAAATGAACCTCCCAAGGGAAATTAGCCATTAGCGGTCGCATTAAATTCCGTCTCATTTCTTATTTACACCAAGTGTCCAGAAGAATTCATTTCGCTTTAATGGCATATTAAAATGTGAAGAGATGGGCTATAAACGGATATCGTAAACCTGAAATAAAAATTATTTTCAGTTGTTCATGAATTTTGAGTTTTTGTATTGAGTATTTACATTTTCATTGACAGGTGACATTCGGTAAATCGTTGTCTCATCACTAGTGACAGTTGTTCGTTTCAGGGTGCCATACCTATTTAATTGAATTTCATGTAGCCATACTTCATTTTAAAACAATTATCAAAACCATTTGAATACTAATTAAAAAAATCGTATAATAAGTCTTATTTTAGGCAAATTTTGTTTAGTTTATATAGATAAAGGGAATTAAGCAAGCGTCAAGAATTTACTACTTCCGTTAAACCTCTAAATCACTCAGAAGACATGCACTTTGCACTTTTGCTTGCTTGCATGCTGACTGTTTGTTTACCCAAATAAAAATAAAATAAAAAATAGTAGCTAGAATATAAATAAGTGTGCTTATTTGATATTACCTTTGGTGGGTTTATAGTATTTATTGTCTGAATTATTTACTTTTTATATTTACTTACATGGTCGTTAACTTAGTCGTTTTGTCGATAACTTTTACCTAGTTTAGACTATTTGCACCTCAGTAATATATAAGGTGAATTATACTGCCCGTACCTACCTTTCGTTCAACGAATTGGCATGCAAATTGAGTATAATCAATTCGATAAATAAATTATTTTATCTACCGACTATTAAACTTTTTGTTACATCCATAAAATTACCGTGTTGCTTCTTCACCATACTGTCTTCAAAGTCAAAGTTCAAAACTTTATTTCTATAGAATTCATAAAGAAATGGCTGTAAAAGTCAAATTGTCACGTAACTTTGAACCGATTTGAGCGCAATTCTGAACACTGGCTAAAGTACTGGAATAACATAATAAAACTACTTTTTGTCCAGGTGCCACGCAGGCAAAACCGCGGGTAGAAGCTAATTATATATGTTTTGTACAGGTATCGAATTCATTTGGTCGGTAGTCGCCTTTCGCATCAAATTTAGCAGTTTTAGTAATTAGTTTATATTCAAGTGAGAGTAAAATGTTGCTGTTAAATATAGTTTGTTTACTTACGGTTAGCTTCAATTATACAATTTATTTGTCTGATAAAGCCATGAATCCAACAATGGTAAGGCCATCACTTCCGTTGCATCAAACGTGGTGGAACTCCAATAAAAAATCCTAATGGCCTTCTCGCACGAAAAAGAATTAAAATTCGTTCCACTAGTAAATTAAAACCCACATCTAAAGATAGAAACGTGGGATGTCCAATCAGCCTTGCCAGCCGTAAAAGAAATAAAATTAAAACTAAGCTTAGTACAAATGAGCCGAGTAAAATTATTTTTACGATTCTCACTCTCAATTAGTCCGGCACCGACAGTAAAGTGTCAGTATTATTTAAATTTACTGCACCAATTAGGCTCGCCATCATCGCAGTGATGAAACCGTACCGTGTCGTGTGTAGCTCCCCTTATTAAGAGCTCTATAATTAAAATGAGCTGTTCATCTAATATGAGTGATGGACGTAATAGATACAAATGAATCCGTATGTATGTATTATAGTTCTGCGGTTTGAAACGATCGCCGCGAGTGATTAGCTGTGGCGTAAGTATACGATTATGGCCTTAAAAATACTTAAATTTATATGGAATTACATTCTAGCTTACAAAATATTGTAATTGTTTTCTTATGTGCTCTATCTTGGATGGCTATCACAATTAGCAATTCCGAAATATTATTTTGTCGTCGTAAAATAACTACTTTTATTTCCTATGAATATTCATAAAAATGTCTTGGAAAGGACTCTTCCAAAACTAAATCCGCTCTTTTATAACAACAAAGTAATTCAAATAAAAACTTGCACAATAGCGGAATATTCTAAGAGTGTACTTCTGTTCTTAAGAGCCTTATTTATTGTATACCGTAAGACAGCTACACGTGTTTATTCTATCATAATCACTTCACCGCTAGATGTAAATAGATTTATTATTTCAAACACATGTTATCGCCTTTACCGAGAATTATTTATGGTCTAAGGGCCATAAAAAGTGTAGCGTATTCAAATCTTGTCGCCGACAACCCGACAAAACGACGCCTCTCGAAGAGTGTACAGAATAGAGATATTCTATTATCCAGATTGTTCTCGCCTCGAATGCCAAAATATGCTACATTGTCTTATCCGGCCCAGGAAAAGTGTAGTAGTTATGTATAGGAATTTAAATATATCAGTTATACGTTTACTGGAATCGATAACAGAAATACGAGGCTATTAAACGTATCTTTTATTACTACTGACGTGGTTGCTATATCACATTAAGTAAAATAACTGTATGTAGGCAATGATTGACGCAAAGCTTGGACTAGGAAATGACTCTTAAGTGAGGCTAGCTAGCAATCCGGATATTTGCCCTACCTATCGTGCTACGAGTAGGTACATTTACTTACTAAGTTTTCCTGGACTGGAAGATGGTAATCGAAGATAGTATCTACATACACGTCGTTAGCCGACATTACTACCACAGAAGCAGTCATCGCTTAAAAACATAGTTAAAAAAAATACAAATTGGTATCAAATTATTTTAAAGACAAAGATCAATAAAAATAAGAAAATCTGCTGGCGTTAATTAAATTATCATACGGCGAATAATTAATACCTTAATAGGTATCTAGCTATTATAACATTATATTATAAATGGAGTAGAACTAGAAGCCTGGATCTGGAACGTTATGGATTTTGAAGACTCGATGCCCCAGTAATTAATGGTTTGGCTCCTTTATCAACATCTGGGACGTGTAATTACATTATTGCCTACGATTAATCTCTTTAGAGTTATAATTAAAATCTTGATCACTGATCTTCTCAATGCCTCTCAATTTTGCTTGATAGCTGTTTAAGCTTGCGTTTTGAACTTCAACTAGAAATTATGGTAAAATATTAATGTGTTACAAAGTGCCTTGTGTAAGGTCACGTAGTGTTCTCTGTTTTCATTAAAGCTCTTGCTGCATATCTGCTATATTAGGTCTGAAAAATCGATGTGCATTTTAAATATTAAAGAGTATTACTACACAATGTTGAAGCCGCATTGTAGATGCCAAGAGATGTTTTGCTCGCCAACTAACTTTATGAGATATGTGTTTGCAGACAATGCTTTTATGCCACCGCAATGTCTGTTACGAGAAAGAGTTATTATTTATTTTTGCCCATTATGGTTTATGAAACAGCCTTGTTCCTTTAACTGCAAAAGACGTGCGTAGAAAAATGTTTCATGTTTCCCAATTTACGGACACATGGCTCGGATTAATGTAAATATAGTACTTGAACCTTTTCATGGTAGTAAAACCCCTGTATATCACTAAATCTACTTTATTTATTTGAAAAAGAAGAAAATTGTCATGATTAAATTACGTGGGTGTGTGTGGAAATAAAAAATATTTTTGTGGAACTTACATCTTTAGGTACACGGTTTCGGTAAAAGCATCGTGGAACAGAACCCTATAAAAAGATGTTTGCTGGCAGTTCTATAAACGTTTCTTGAACTCGTATAAAAAAATTACTTCCCATATATCTAACCTAACCTACTCACAAAAGTAGTATCTTCGTGCAAGATCCATGACATACTGAGGGTATGAGCCACGAGTCTTCTACCTCATCAATCCATAGTTCCTTGAAACCATTCGCTGTCATTAAAGTGTAATTCCAACATTAGATCCTAATTGAAGAAGTTGTTCGCTCGTCGAAGGTCGAACAAACTTGGACCGACGAGCTGTTAATGAGTTCGGACGAGTGATATAAACCTTACTCAGTCACTTGGAGCTTAATGGATTATTATGAACTGAGTGATGTTGAGAGCTTTGCCACCTGGACGAACAAATGAAATGAATTGTATGTAACAGCATCGGTAGGCAGTGATTATAAGTCAGGTCGTCGCAATTTGGTTTGGTTTTTGGACACGGTATGCATCAGCACTGGGTACAACAGGATTCGAACCCAGAAGCCTTAAGATCATAAGCCGGCGTTACTATCAACTCGGGCTAGTCCTAGACCACAGTATTTCAGGTAAATTATTATTTTATCAATAAATACAATTGGTGTATTTTTTTGTAACTGATGTAACGTGATAAATTTAATAAACAATTTTTATTTTTGAAATGAAACCGATGATTCCATTTCAAATCAATCTTAAAATGTAGCTTAGATAATAATATGTTTAGTATTGACTAGTATTGACTGATCTCACAGCTCAGTTGATAGTAACCCGCCTTCTGCGCTGTTGGTCGTGGGTTCGATTCCCACCCAAGACAATAATTTGTGTGAGCATTGTGTTTGTTCTGTGTCTGGGTGTTGATGTGTATTTATATGCATATATTTACAAAAAAAAGTTGATAAATATTCTATCACACATCTGGTTCCCATGATTCAAGCTATGCTTAGCTTTAGCTTAGTTTGGGGCTAAATGGCGCTGTGTTAAATGCTACCAATATTTATTAGTATTATTATTTTATTATATACAAATTGGGTTTAATACCCATGTTCTAGCTCTCTAGCTCTAGCTCCACAAAGGTATTCTGAAACGTTCAGATTATATTCTAACGTCAGAATATTTCAAAAACTTAATACAGTTGGATCTTATCAACCAAAAAGTTATTTTTATCAAATTATTTTGTGTGTTTTATGTGGTTGCTATATTGAAAGAAAATGTTCAAACAAACTAGTAAATTGATTTTGTCAACCCTAGATCTAACTGAACTTTTATGGAGAAACTTTAGAAAACTGTAAACTTGATCTTGTCACATTATGTAGCTGGATTTTCGCCAAAGCTTTACACGCATTGCGGGAAAAATATTTATTTGCACAATTTCTCACTTAGACTTTATGGAGAGACCAAACAATACACATATATATGAACGCACTGGCAAAACACCAAAATATTATATTCAAAATTGATTATTAGGTACTTACCGGAGAACTAGGACATAGAACATTACTTCTAGTACTGATTCATTAACTATTACAGTTATCTTTAAGCATTAAGTATTAGGGTGACTTATTTTTATACTAGATTATTATTTATACATATTAATATATTATATTTAGTCTACTGCTGTGTTTTGAATATATTCGGGATCAAATCACACTCAGTCTATGCCATTATACGAACTATCGAAACCTAGAAATATTTTCATGAAAGATTTTTCAGATGACTCGGAAAAGAGATTAACACAAGACAAAATTATTTGTAGATTTTCAATTTTCAATACTGCTAAATATATTACACATACATCT
Source organism: Chesias legatella (assembly GCA_947359385.1). Taxonomy (NCBI): domain Eukaryota; kingdom Metazoa; phylum Arthropoda; class Insecta; order Lepidoptera; family Geometridae; genus Chesias; species Chesias legatella. The sequence goes on along the minus strand of OX375774.1, from coordinate 4,820,785 downwards.
CAAAACCATAACTATTTGGATCACGTCCCACTTCGATCCAGTGATGCTCGGAAGCCTCAGCGAGCTCGTTTGCGCCTCCACTAATATTGAATCAGTACTTTTCACTGTTGTTTATGGATTAACTAGTAGACAATCTAGATCAGACTTCCAATTTCATGATTTAAAGAGCTCAAAATACCATATTTTGGTAGCAACAATTTGTAACGTGTTTCAGTTATAGTCGTTTATGTATCTATAGCTACATAAACTCTATCCTATAGGATAGAGGGTGCCTTACAGAGACATCATACAGAGTGTTTTCTTATTTCATAGAGTTTATACATAGCAATCTTCTGCTGGCGTGGTTTGGCCCATGTATATTTAAATAATAAAATACAAATATACAATAACACATAGTATACATAGTACTCATATATTTATTATTTACCTATTAAGCAGCTATTCTTATGTTAACGAAGATAATATCGAATCTGTGAGGCAGTTTCCAGAGATTGCCGTGTGACAAACGCAGTATTTCTCATGAATACCGCGTATAAAACTACAACACCTCTTTAATAGATAAGATTAGTGTAATAGAACCTAGAAAGTGACTAACTCATAATTTATAGGCTACTAGATCCTGTCATGCAACAGTAGTAAAAGTAATCGTGTTTAACAATATATATTTATTTATTTTATTTAATCGGAACTGCATTTACACCAATTACTCCAATTAATACATAATTTATCCAGTATAATTTTAAGTAATCACATTGAAATAAAATAATAACAATATCCATTATCAAAACACAATAAATAATCAACCTACTGTGTAACAGAGTCAATTACATAAACGATTAGATAGATAGATAGATAGATAGATAGAAAACACTTCATTGTACACCACAAGATAAACATAAACAATGTAACAAGAAATTACAGTTAAATGTGAAGTACAATTGGCGGCCTTATTGCTTAAAGCAATCTCTTCCAGGCAACCTACTGTCTCATTAAATACTGTGTGATAAAATTACATATCTATTGTGAGTTTTCATTCACTATGCATCACAAAGAGACGTACTTCAAGAACATTAAGGAGGTATTTACGAGTTAGCACTCTTGCAGTCACGTTCTTGATCGATGGACTGCAATAAAATAAACAAGATGTAATTTTTCAACCTGTTCAGCTCTTGTGAGGCAATTACCATTCTTGGTACAAATAGCCGCAATTTTCTGCATCGTTTGTCATTTCACTAATAGATTTATGCACTTTTTAAATTTTAATAGAAGGTGATTTGTGATGTTTTCCAGTTGAGTTTGAATCGTGTTTGGTCTGTAATTAAGAATCGAAGAAATCTAAGAAGTTATAATTTACTTAAATTGAATCAAATAAGGGGTAAACTAAGCCGTTAAGCCAACTTCTACTATTCCTATCACTGGCTCTCTTGAAAGTGTGGTGAAAGATAAAGTGGCCCGTTCCTTTTGTGTGTTTAATACATTTGTTTTGATTTGCAGGTTTTATGACATAATATATACCTCCACAGATTTGAGAACTTGGCATTGCTTATATATATTTTTGAAAGCGGAATAATTGCTATACCTATGTCCGAATTGTTACGAATGAAAGTAGATAATAACAAGCCAAGTTATCTGGACTCAGTAAAAACTATTAAAATATGTAACTTTTAGAAATGTGCTGATGAATGAAGCTAATTTTGTCAGCTTATTCCACATAAATTCCCAAAAACAGAGCAAGTATTTTAAAGTTAATGTTGCACTTGTGTAGTTCCGCGCTAACTATGATAGGTGAGCTTACTTGTTTCTTCGCGTCGACAGCCATAAAATTTAGTTTCGTTGGACTACGAGTAACTTAGGTACTTGGCTTATTCCGTGTAATTTCCTATGCAAATTTAATTGTACCCGAGGTCCACGTAAATCTCTGCGCTCTCTGCAAAGTTAATTACGCTGGGACTGGCGCGATTAACGAGCCACGGTGCTTTTATTGTGTCTACATCGACAAAGGAAACATGGAAAATGATATTAGGTGAGGCGCAAATGAACGCTTCGCGAGGTTTTCGAGGTTTCCGCGAGATGAATCTGTACGTGACTGTAATACCAACATGCAACAGACCTTCGTATCTTGGTCGAATTATGTTTTGTTTATTTCTGTACTAGCTTTTACTACTGATAAAAGGAACACTAAAACATTTTAAACTATACTATTAGAACTACACCAAGCTATTCACATATATTATCATAAAACAAGCTGTTTATATCTTAAGCGATATCTTTCTGGTAGTTTTAAAGCGTAGTATACGTTGAATTATTTTATTTTATTTTTCGTTCCTTCAGGGTGTCATATAATAAAAAGATGTTCGGTAGCTCATATAAATTACTTTCGAGTGCCTATTTATGAAAATTTTAGGATTTAAGTAACTACTTAATAAGAAAAACATCAAAATTTTTGACTGAATTGTAGGATTAGTTACAGAAAATAAATTTGTGTATTTGCTCTCGCTAGTCACATAGCTACAATGTATTTCTGAATATAAAATTTGTGTGGCGAAGGCTTCCAATAAATCCTTAATGAGACGTAGTAGTTTCAGTTAACATATTCTGTAGATGTTCCTGTGGAATACATCTAGAGAGAAACACGAAATTGAAGCCGCTGGTAAATGGTAGTTTTATATACACCTAGGTACCGTAAAACAACTCGGTATTTTGAAACAAACATTCGGCACACCTACACAGCCATCCATCAACAATGTTGCAGAATGTGCAGTGCAGCCGGGTCCTCCCGTCCGTCGCGCCAGATGAAATATGAAAATTGCAGAGGTGGGTTCCTGCTATCTAGATCAAACTATGTTTCCATTTCTGTTATCTGAATTAGAAATTACAGGAATACGGATATAAGAACATAAAGTATCACGAGATTATTCCATTCGATAGTCACACGTACTCAGGTAATTGTTACGTAACGTGTCGACTTCTATTTGTAGGTTGTGGGTTTGCTTACCACCCAGAATAAACATAAATATTTTTACTACTCTGTTTGTGTTATGACTAATTATAAGTATGTACTTACACTTCATCGACAGCAAGCCCCCTTCGAAATGGAACGTAGCAATGCAAGTGCACTACTGCTTAGCGGCGGAAATGGATATATTGGCAGTATTCCCACGGACAACGACACATGCAATTGTTCCAACTGACTTATAGCATTATAAGAAACAAAACGAACCATACAGATAAAGGAAACCTTTTTTTACTTGATGTTTAGGCCTTCTCTAACATGTTATAGGGCATTTTTTTGAAAACAGTGATAATATATATCAAATATCATTTTTATAAGCGATAATGTGGTTCCAATATTCTTGACGTGATATTCTAATAATAACTATAACTATTATAGTTCTGTAACTGTCTGTTTGTTTAGGTATCACATGAAACTACTCAATAGGTTTGGTATTTTTTGTGTCTCAGCTAATGAATTACCTTAAAAAAAATTAAAGGAATATTGTTCAACTTTCATCTCGCTTTAAAGACGGCGACCGGAAATATAACATCCATGCAAAAAAAGGCAAGTTAAATCTAGTTTATAACATAATTCAGTAATATCTTAGAATACCGGTTGCATTTTCATATGAGCGTGCGCGCTTGTCATTTGCCATTTTCATATTTCACGACATTTTAAATTCTTACCTCATGTGAGCTAAAGCCACGTTTCCGGTTTCCGGCACGTCGTTTCGTATGACTGACTCGTTGGAGACTTGAATAGTGTCAGAATTTCAGACGTGTGCAGTTAATTTTAAAAGACAATTTTCTCCTGGTTCTTTGTATGTCTAGTGAATTGTTGATCCCGCCTGTGACAGTCTATAAACCATATCAGAAGTCCCTTGAGTAGCCCAAAAATACAGCAAGTTTGAATGAATGCAAATTATTTATTGTACACCATTAAACACAGTAAAAATACAGTTATTAAATACAGTTAAAATTATTTAAGATACACGTACAATGGGCGGTCTTATCGCTAAGAAACGATCCCTTCCAGACAACCTTTGGATGGAAAGGTGAAAGTCATTTTCTTGTTGTCAATATCCTCCCTGCTAGGTGTGATGCACTCGAACTAGTTTTTAATTTATAAAAAAAGGAGGTTTATTGTTAGTTTAAACAAATTTATAGTACTTCTAAAGTTCTGTGTAAAAATAAAACTCAGCGTGTATTTTATATACTACATAAAAAGTTCATTTCGTAAAGGAAGTGGTCGTTGTTAAGGCTAGCTTATCGACGTAGTTAGTGCAAACAGTTCTTTTGTTATACAATTAACTTCAGTTTAAAGTGGGAGAGTATTATCGTCGTTTTCAGAGCTTAAAAATTATTTCGCCATTTGTTGGAAGTGCGTTTTTTATATCAAAAGATAATTGTTAAAATAGTAACTAGGTAGAAGTAGGTACAACTCGTTTCAAAACGTACTGAATTATCCACAGTTTTTTTTTTTTTAATGTTACGTAGTTACGGAACGAGCCGACGGCCAACCTGGTGGTAAGTGGTAACCTCGGCCCATAACAACCGATGCGACTTGGGTCCTCCCCTACTATGTACGACAAAACCCAAGTCGCATCGTATGCGCCCGTAACTATGAGACGTGTAGGTGGAATGTCTCATGTGCCTGTAATTTCACTGGCAACCACACCTTTCAAACCGGAACACAGTAACGCGAACGCGTTACTGTTTGGCGGCAGAAATGGGCATGGTGGCAGTACTTCCCCGGACGAACTTGGCGAGTTCTACTGCTCTACTGTGTAGTAGGTAAACGTGTTATTTATTGGTATGCACAAGTTTGAGCCAGAGTATAAATGGGGCCTGGATAAAATGGCAATCTCCTTTGCAGTTTTAATTTCACAGCGACTTTTCTTTTTTGTGACTAAGCTGCTGAACTACCACCGAACCCCGCAGCTGTTATAAGCTGCAGGATTTCGTTTAGTAGTGAGCCTCCATATTTTATCTGGGCTCAGAATGTATTATCCTGGATGAACATCGCGTTTTGTTTTTGCGGTGCGCAATGGTAAAACAGCGTTCTTGAGCCTCATTTTCGTCAAACTTAACCCTATGTTGAACACACATGCAAACTTTAAACAACAACGCCAGCATAGCTCTTAGTATCAGTAGGGAGATATTATGGAACACAGCTTTAAAAAAAAACAGTACGGTATTTGGAGTGCATCCATGCCAAAGAGATCGTCCAAAGCTTATTAAACTTTAGTTTCTTTCCATAGACTACTTTCATACATTCATTCGCGTTCCAAACCCATCTGCCTGCCTTTCGGATAGACTAGGAACAGTCGCTTCAATTTTATATTATTTAAAAAAACAAGCATAATAAGTACAACACAAAAACGTTTCGTGATCAACGGTAATTTATAACAATTATTTTCTAATACAACGAAAAGTAATTACCTAATTATTTAAGGGCGAGACGGCATTGTAGGTTGCTTTGCAAAGCTTAGGGTAAATTTATTGTTTACTGGTTAAATACATAAAATACTGGGGCTTAGTAGGGCGTTTTCTTACGCAAATAAAACTCTGCTCAGTATATAAATGAAATTAGAATAAGGTACCTAACTATTACAAAGTCATACCACTAGGATTTCTTATTTCACAGGTGGCACGGACAAACACAGATATACCACACGTACAGTCAAGACCCGAAAACAAAATGTATAATCACAATACAAGTTTTTCCCGGCCGGGAATCAAACCCGGAACCCTTTTGCTATGCAGGCAGGATTACTACCACCTTTCTGCT